>CM073734.1:105365336-106761977 GCA_037113605.1 Calophaca sinica | reverse complement strand
AAAATTACATATTAAACTAAAACAAATATGTTATAATAATATTTTAATAGTCAATAATCACAAATACCGTAATGTAAGTACTCTCATAATAATATTAATATATAAATTAATTTTAAATTTTATTATAATATTTAATTTAATCCATCGACGTGAAAAAAATAGATAAAAAAATCTCTTATGTGTTAAAAATAATGTCATTTACCATTTTTAAAAAAAATAAAAAATTAATCCGGTTCCCGGTTTTGCCCCGTTTTTTCCCGGGTTTCTCGGTTTTGGCCAGTTTTTTACCGGTTTTTAGGCCGATTCTTGTGCAGTTCGGTTTTGAGGTTCAATCGGACCGAATATGGGTCCAGTTCTCGGTCCAACCAGTCGAACCGATCGGTCCGGTCCGGTTTTGACAACTATGGTTGTGGCACTATTTAATACTCCCTTCAGTCCTATATATAAGAGACACTTTTGTGAGAGAAAAATGTCTCTTATATATAGGAACGGAGGGAGTAATTTGTTCCTTCGTATAAATTCTGAAGTTTTCCAAATCCTCATCATTAGTTGATTTTGGATGACTTTTTTTATATGGAAATTCAAATGGCTTTAGCTTCGACTTTTAGGAATTTGGGTTTATATATGGTTTCATAATGCACTTCAAACAATAAATATGTGTTATATACTTAACTAGTGTATTAACCCGTGTGATATACAGTGGGGTAACAAAAAAATTTTAAATGGGGCTTACATTTAAGGACAGAGGGAGTAATTATTAATTAAAAATAAATTAAGAAAATAAATTTGTTTAGGCAGGAAATTGGATGAATCTAATTTTGACATGCGACATAGTCTCATGTGTCAAAACTCTATTTTATATAATATAGTAGAAGTAGATAGTAAATGTGAAAATGAATGACTATTTACGTTAAAAAGTATGATGTGGTTCTCTAAATTATTCCTTTTTTAAAAAAATTATTTTAATTTTAATTCTGACGTTTGTGTAAATCTTTTAAAAAATTATATTTCAAAATGATTGAATACCTACTTTCAACTAACAAACTTATTTTTCATAAACTAAATTACTTTTATGGATTTCATTAAACGAATCCAAAATATATAATTTAGATATTGTAATTTAATCATTTTAAAAAAGAGGGTTTCTTAATTTGAAATATCAAATAATTCAAATTCTAAAAATGTATTATAATAAATGATGATTGATAATTGATATATCAATTAAAATTTGGCAATTTATTTAAGAAAATATATTTCTAATTTTATTAATGGTAATTAATTGACATAATATAGTAATGATATGAATATGTATCTGATTAATGGATGAAATCTATTTAGTAATTAATAAATATCAAAATATACAAATAAATTAAATTAAATATATAAAACAAAAGTTGCATTTTAGCGGGAATTAGAATGACCAGGTTTTGACACGTGGCATGGTCCCACGTAGCAAAACTCTATTTTATAAAATATAGTTAATTTTTGAAAAGAGGAATGCTATGGACACTCTCTCTGACACTCTCTCTTAAACACTCTCTCAATGATTGAGCCACGTCACACTTTTTTTTTCAAAATCAACCATTGGATTGAAAGTTACTATCATATAGATCATATCTGTAAATTTTAACATTAATCTATGAGCATTTTCTATGCCATCAAGATGCATCAAGATTAACGTTATTTGTAATTACACCGCTGCCGTTAATCTTGACGCATCTTGATGACATAGCAAATGATCATAGATTAATGTTAAAATTTACAGATATGATTTATATGATAGTAACTTTCAATCCAATGGTTGATTTTGAAAAAAAAAAGTGTGACGTGGCCCAACCATTGAGAGAGTGTTTAAGAGAGAGTGTCAAAGAGAGTATCCGTAGCATTCATCGAAAAGAAAATAACCAAGATCAAATTGGATGGTGACCACGAAACACGAGGTTGAGCACAAGTGGTTAGTGTGCTTCATCTAAAGGGAGAGACTCGGTTGGTACCTGAGTTTGATTTCTGATAATGAAAAAATCTGTAGACATATTTTACTTACCTCCCGACCAAACACAGATTAGCCCATGGGCCCCATTCTCCCGCGATACTGTTGTTGAAAACCAAAAAATTGGATGTTGACGGCTAGTTTTTCTCGGGACAAAAATGTTTTGATATCTATATTTATTTATACCTATACATAAAGAGAACAGTCTAAGGTATCTAACTTTTTTATGTCCACGTTTTCTTTCTATTTTTGCTCACTAACCAAAAATTTAAACTTATATATATATATATATATATATATATATATATATATATGAGATGTATCAAGCGAGAAGAGTGTTTAATATGAGAGGGTAGGAAGAGTAAATCTGGACCATACAACCATACATGGATGGTCATGATTAAAAGTTATTTAGTGATCACATGACCACTAAAAAAAGTCACATGACATTTTGTTTTAATCTTAGTCATTCATGATTTGATCTATGGCTAAGATTCACTCATCTCACCCTCTCATATAAACACTCATCTCACTTGATACGTTATATATATATATATATATATATCTTATTTTTATTTAAAAAAATGGATAAATATGTTTTTGGTCCCTATAAAATGGGTGAATTTTGGTTTTGATTTCTGTAAAAAAAAAAATTCTTTGGTTTTCATCCCTATAAAATTTAAAAGTATTATTTTTTGTTCTTATAAAATGGACGAATTTTGATTTTGGTCCCGGTAAAATGTTTTTCTTTGATTTTCATCACTCTAAAACTGAAATCACTGTTTTTGGCCCGTAGTATTTATTTTAGGTCAAATAAACAAAATTCATTCTATGGGTTAGGGAAAAATTTTCAAGTAGTTACATGATAACATAGCATCTCATACATCATTGGGTGTATATGGGATGGTCACATGATAGTTCGTAAGACACATAAGTAGTTAACAGATGTCACATGACGACAGAGACCATAAACAATATTTTCATATTTAGAGGAATGAAAACCAATGAAAAAACTTTAAAAGGACCAAAATTAAACTTCGCTTATTTTACAAGGACCAAAAACATATTTAACTCTTAAAAATAATTGACTTGACTATTAGATAAAAACATTATATTTAACAAGTTTATCTAACAATATAAATATGTTAAAAAAAATACAACAAACAAAATAAAAAATGCGAAAAGATGGGCACAGTGCCGTCCATGCCCATCTATCTGCTACTAACTATAAAAGCAAAATGAGAATGACGGAATAAGAAGGATATTCATGTTTTCATATGCTCCAACTCTTTTCAAGTTATCTCCTCAACTCTTTGTGAAATCTATTCTCTTTAATACACCACAAATATATGAGCTTAAACAACCTGGAGAAATAGGGGTGTACTCGGGAGACATTAACCCAAAACAACACCTCGATGTTTTTTGCAATGTAATGATGGTTACGAGATGCTTGGACACAATCCTGTGCCAAGTAATTCTCGTTAACACCGCGAAGGGAAGCTCTTATATGGTTTAAGTCACTGTCCTGCAATCCATTTCTAGGTGGGATGGGCTATCATGCCATTCAATTATTTATCACCTCCAAGCAGCTGCTTAAAACCTCTCACACTCTAGCCTTAGTTAAGTAACGAGAAGGAAAATGATTATGAGATTTCTTGGCCAGATTCTACCGAGAGGCCGCACTGGTTCCTAAAATGAAAGGAGAGATAAGCCTCGGAAGGGATGAGGCCTGGGGGCGTTTAATAACTCCTTGGAAAAAACTCTACCACAGAGTAATTATGGAGGAGTACATGTACGTAAACTTGAAAGATGCGACGCTCTTGAAGACCCTAAAAACAACGGACTTAACCACCACACCTCGTCCAAGCCCACCTAGAAGCAAACAACGCATAAGACGACAAGGAAGGAACCCGACTCGGTGTTTAGTTCAGGGGTGCTGCTATATATCACAAAGGGAAATCTCCACGAATATCACGAATCTTGAAAGCTATTAAAAAAATTGTCGTGCGTGTCTAATTGTTCGCCGCTCTCCTATTACTCTGTTTGCAGGCTGATGTTTAGTAAAAGATTTTACGATTCGATGAGGTTCTCCCATGGATATTATTGTTTGTGAATTGGGGATGGTTTTAGCTTTTGGGTGCAACATTTGTCAAGAAAAAATGTTTTGGGTGCAACAAATGACTGAGTTCTTTTCTCTAGGAGAAAGGGGAGGTCCACAAAACAAGATATAGAAGTAGTAGAAGAAAGAAGACAATTACAAGTAGTCTATCAAACACAGCCAAACCTGAACAACTACAGTGCTTTTGGAGTGGGTCCCGGTCACAGAAATTCCCCCCAACAACGTCTCCCTATTCGACATCGACGATCAACGAGAGAAAGGAAGAAAAAATATGCAAGTTTATTCAAAAATCAACTAGAGAAGGGAAATAAAATATGCAAGTTGATGCCACGGCAATCGTCACGTTTTCACGATGACCATCTTCGTGATATTAAGCATTATCCATAGTTCAAATTAGGAGAGAAGATGAATTTAATTTGATATTGTGTTTGGTTTAAAAGAGAAAATGGAATAAGAGTATTTACTTATTTGGTTTAAGAGAGGAGTAAAAAGATTTTAATACAAAAAAATGATTAATTTACTTATATATCTTTAAAATTATTTATATTATATTTTATATAACATGATTTAAGCCATTCTATTTTAAATAAATTAAGCTCTCTTCTCTTCCCGTCCACGAAAAGAAACCAACATTAGATATAATAAAAAATTGAGTTCGAGAGATTTTACTCGACTCGCGTTCCATCCAGCAATTAAACGAAATGTTAAAAATTTAAATTAGGAAGACACGGAGGGCGTTTGAGGTGACCTCGAAAAGGGAAAAGCCCGTCACGGTTGCCTCGCCGTCGCGAATGCTTAGTGCCTCCGTCTGGAATCCTAGTCGGAACCATACCTGCAGGATTCCCCGGAGGAGGAATGTCTGCGAAAGCAAGAAAAATGCACCTCAAAGTGGTGTATAAGGTCGAAACACGACAACCAATAGAAAGGCGGTCATCGTCACCCCTCCTAGTTATTATATTTTCCAATGATATTAGTTACAGGCAGAACAATTCCGGGTCGTAATGATTCTATGAAGATCACGACCCGCCTATGTCTTTTTCGATCAGGGCAGTTCGGAAGAGATCCTTTTCTATGAGGCCTTTCAAAAAAATGCAGTTTGAAGAGAAGGATCTTCGCCTCCTCTCCTTCGCTCATCACTCTCCTGCTCCCGCACCTTCAATCATCCCCTTGCATTCTCACTTATTCGTTTTAATTTCTCACCGATTCTGGTTCCGTGGTTTTGGTTTCAGATCTTTGACCCGCGCCATTACGGAATAGGAAGCGACCTGAAGTCGAAAACCAACATTCGCTGCCTTGACCATTTCATTCATTTATTTGCAGTGGATCTCTGTTGTTTCTTCTCTGTCAGTTCATTCGCTTCCTTTACCATTTCATTTATTTATTTATTTATTTATCTCTGTTTCTGTATACTATATATCAAGCATCAAAATGAAATGCTATCTGCATAATAATGATCACTTCTTGTTAATTGTTCTGTTGCAGTTGCAGTTGTCAATTATTATTCATTTTTATTTGTAGGTTTCTGTTTCAATCTGTGGTGGTGTTGGAACAGACAGTGTTAGACTGTCAAAATTATAGACTGTTTATCGTTTTCCTATGCCATTTATTGTTGAATTTCAATTAGCCCCAATAGTAATAAAATAAGATCAAGTAGATGCAACATTATAATATGTTTTACGATCATACACATAAAACGCAATTGAGTTATATGTGTGTACCTATAGTGAGATTCCATCTCGAGGGGCTAGGGTTTGTAGAGAAACAAAGATGATAGAAGACTGTCCTAAATTAGAGGAGTCAAATCCAAATACTTTCCTCCCTTCTTTTAGTATTTATTCCACTGCCTCACAAGTGAGGGTTCCTTGCTGCTGTTGTGTAGATTGCAAGGAACATGTATAAAAATGTCGTTCTTAAATTTTTGTTTCTTTGAGATATGTTCCACCAAATATGCACTTGTGCAGTGTATTAGAAAGCAGGTAAAATGCTATCATCTCCCAACACCCTGTTTATATTTTTGTTTCCTTCTAGTTTTGGTTTGGTGTATGTATGTTAGGTTAATCAATTTGACGTCATCTTTGAACACATCGGTGTCAACATTATCTTTGTTTAAACTTTTTTTCCCCCAGTTTTTTGTCCATTTCAATATTCCTGTCCTATGCATATTATTCAAATAAAAGTATTAATATCCTATGCAGGATCATCTTTTATTGAAAAGGGGTTAACCTACTATGGAATTTCTTTTTCGTGCTTTTAGTTTGTAAGTTCTATCAATGTCAACTTAAAATTATATCATTTCACAGTTGAAATGATTGTATTCAGATTCTACCTACAAGAATGGTTCCCTGAAGAGTATAATAAGTTTTCTTGATTTACGCTATGAAATTACTTAGAGCTAGTGGTAGGTAGGTAGTGTGTTAGTGCAGGGACAGTTCTGTTAGCCGAGGAAGTTAGCTAGCTAGTTAGTTAGGATTAATTGTGAATGAGATAGTTAGAGACGTAGGCTATGTTGTATATAAATAATAGGAAGGGATGGTTGGGAGACCCTTGAAGAATTGCGAGAGAATTGAGGCCTTAGGGTGGGGAGGTTGCAAACCCTTGAAGATCTGCATTATGTTCCCATAATCAGGAAAATTCTTTCCTAAATCTTGTAATAAAATACAAGGTTTCTACCATATGGTAACAATAAAGTTGTTTGCAAGTTCAATTACACAACACCTTGGAAGTCATTTTGAATAGTTTGGCAGGTCTTTATATAATCTACCTTAAGAATTTGAAAAGAGGAATTAACCACAACCATTTATTAGATGTACGGTTGTCAAACTCGCGTTGCGAGTTGACTTGTAGACTCGTTTGAGTTTATGTTTCTAGATATGAAAATCGAGTTGAATCACATACAAACTCGTTTTGAGCAAACTCGGTTGAACTTGCGTGGACTTGTTCAAACTTGCTCAAAATCGCGAGTTTATGCCTGAATGAGCAAGTTCGAAAGAAAGGCGAAGTCAGACTCAAAAACTTGTTATTATTATGGAGGTGGAATTATTACACTAATAGTAATTTCATGCCATTTTTAAGTGTTTTAATATTATTTTTATATTCCGTAAACTCTTGCTGGTTTACGAGTCGAGTTTATTTTGTAGACTCTCATAGATTAACAACCTTTTAGTTTTGTTGGAACCATTTTGAAATATATAATCTAATGAATATTGCAGTTGAACTGCTGCATGTTAGGCATTCAAATGTATTGATGAGCACATTTAAACTTGTTGAACTCGTTAGGTCTTATTCAAAAAGCTAACATCTATTTATGTTTTTGGTGCTTTTCTATCAAAATTGTTTAATAAAGATGGCAACTAACACCACCAAGACATTACACTGCTGTCAATGAAGGAAGATTTTTCCAATTAGCCTTCTAAGCGTCTTTGTTTTCAACCAGAACCTGTTTTAGACCAAACATGATCATTTTGAAAGTTCTTTAATGTAATTTATTCTGTTCACTAAATAAAATGGCATGGTAGCTGATATTAATTACAGGGATTCTCTATGGAAGAGAAGCTAATACTGCAGAAAAACTGTCTAGAGAACCTATATTTCCTTTTGGCTCTATTACTTTTTTGGGCTTTATCATCAACTAACAGCCATACATATATGAATTGATGGGTATAATAAGTAATGTTAATTGCAAGACTTATTTGACTCTTGACTCCTGGAAATTTTGCAAAAACTGCTGGAAAACTGAGTGCATGCCAGCTTATCGCGTAAAGAATTACTGGACCTTGCTTGTGGTTTCTCGTCAGATGTAATTAGCTACTTGAAATGAAGCCAAGAGGCCACATGCGAAAAACAGCAGCAAGGAATAAGACGCAGATGTGGCTGCGTTAGGGCTTCCCGTTGGTTCTGAACCATAGACAGTTGAAGACCCACTGGGCGTTGTCATATCTGGTGGAGTTGGGGTTAAAGAAGTAGGAGTTGGTGGACTCGGTGGGCTAACATATGTTGGTGGACTTATGCTGCATTGATAATATATTATATTAGAATATATAGGACTACATCTTCATGTTTTCTTCATGATAGAATGAAAAAGAGATACAGGTGCTGCAAATTCTCACCTTGTTGTCCTCGATGATGCTGATGCATAGTGGCAGTTCCCACTACCTGCGATGATGTTAGATGTTATTTCCTTTCAAAGGTGGAGAAGCGCAGATAACAGACATGTCAAAGTAGAAATTTGTTGACAGTCTAATGCCATTCAAAAACAATGAAATAATCGAATCCCCCAGTCCTTTGAGATGTGGAGTCAGAGAATGACATTGATGTAAATTAATTTGGTGAGTAAGTGTTCTATAAATTGTGTAAAAATCTGTAATTTTTATATTTGTGCTATCCAAGCTGTACCCAAGTTCCCAACAGGTATGATATACATTGGGTACATGGTACAAAATAATTTTAAATGTTGTGATCACAATTCACAACCAAGAAAACGATCACAAGGAGGTAATCAAGCTTTATGTTGGATGAAACTCTTACTTGGATCATTGCTTGTAAGTGTTGCTGTTCCTCCAAATACGCAGCTGGTAGGTGCTGGATTCTTTTGGTAATAGTCATTGAAGGCAAAAGAAGCATGGTCGCGGACAGTGTTTGGGTTATAACAGCTTGCTCCAGGTTGAAGTGGCGAGCAGTCTGCACCTCCATACCCACAAGCATAGTCAAGAGCTACCTGTAGAGCAGTGTCTGAAGCTCCTTGGCTAGCAACACACCACTGACCTCCTGATGATGTTGATGCAGGAGGGTTTGTGGTTGGTGTTGTAGGATTTGCAGGTGGGGTTGTTGGGTTTGTGTTTGGTGTTGTGGGAGTTTGCCCTGTTGTGTCAGGTGCTTGAGGAGATGTTGGGTTTACAGTAGGATATGGGTTTCCTGTGCCTGGAGTTGTAGGGTTGACAATAGGAACATCATCCAATTGATTACCCAATTCCGATGATGTGAAAATTTCCCGGTTTTTGTCATTTCTTAATGTATTGGTTGTACCTGCTAGACCTGAAAAAGAAAAGGCAATGATCATTTTTAGCCTTCAGTAGGACAAATGAGAATTAGGGTTTGTTTGATTACACTTTTCAAAAACAGTTTTCTATTTTTAAAAATTTAAAAAGAACAAAATTTGTTTTTTGTTAATTTTTAAAAACTAAAAAATTGTTTTTAAAAAGTGTATCAAACAAGTCCTTAATTTCCTGAAATTGACCTATAGTCAACCCATATTAGTGAACCCAAAATTTTCTATATTGCCCTTCATGGTGACAGAGCATGAATGAATTGTTGTTTGCACCTAATCAAGTAGTTCATTACAGTTGAATCCAAAAGGGTGCATGAATAGGATCATAGAATTGAAAACCATCACCATTCTTGCCTGAAGATAGATTTTCATGATATTTTCTATTGATAAAATTTGTCTACAACTCTACAGCTCCAAATGGTTCCAATTTTATGTTTTCTCAATCAGAAGTTGGTTTTGTTGTAAATGCATGAGAATGAACATTGCTACTCCTCATTACGTACCTGAACCAAAGAGAATACACAAGGAGAAAAACGCAAAGTGCCAACTTCTATGATCCATTTTTCTGCAGGTTGGCTTCGGAGCTTGGATTGCTGATTTTTCTTCCTTGATTTGGAGCAATGTTTACCAGCTAAGATTTATTAAACAAGGACAGCACCTTATGTGTTCCTGTGAAGAACGGTTTTATTATTTTAATCTACATCTTTTTTATATTTTATATATAAGTATAATTCTTGAAGAATCGTATCTTTCTTGGATCAAAGAGAGAAGAAAGAATATAGGCAAACTTGAGAAAGGAGGCATTGGATAGTTGAAATTAGCAAGCAAGAGAAGGTGCAAACAAAGGTGAAAAAAAGGTGCATGGCGAAGGAAAAAGGTAAGTGTGTGATCTGTTTGATATTAAATCTGATGCTTGAGGGGCGTAACATATATAATTAGTAGGACGGTGATATGATATCTCTGCAACGTCCTTTCACTTTGTGCTACTCTTTTCTACTGTTTTTTGGGACTGAACCAAAAGGTAAAGCCTGTGTATTGTGATTTAGTTTGCTTTCTGGGTTTGTAATGAAGAATGTTGTCTCCCTTCTATTCTTATGTGTTGTGGAATGTTTTAGAAGTACGATTCCGTTTCTAAGATACTCAAGTTATGCTACTGCTGCCTTGTCCAATAAGAACTTGGGTTAGTCATGTCATGCTTAAGCTACCTTGTCTCTTTGTTCTAACTTGTCTATAATTCCAGAACTTAGGCAACTTAAATTATTCTTTCTATAAAATATTTTTTTTGGGGGGGTGGGGTGAGGAAAAGCACATTTAAGAGTGAACAAGATATTCTAAAAAAAGAAAATCAAAATGCAATCGAATGCTGTAAATATTTAAGCTTAAAAAAAATATTACACCCTTGCAATAAACATGAAGAGAATATCAACGAGAAGTCATTAGCGTAGTCCTATAAAAAATAAGAAGTTCGGTGACAAAGAGACCTTAAAAATAGGTCATAACTTTTTTTCCCTAAAATATCCTCTCATAAATAAGAAACTAATTTCTGGAAATATTATTTAAGTACCGAAGACACAGACTTCTCTCGATAATTTCTTTTTATATATATATATGCATATATCAAAATTGAATTTGTTCTGCCATCACTAGATACACAGGTGAATAACATGAATTTATATTGTTACAAAATTTTATCAAGTGCTCGAAAAAATAACTAAAAGCGTTATAGCCAATAGCCATGAAGGTGAAAATTTAGGAAGATAGAAATGAAAAATGGTTAAATGTCTGATACGTTGATTCGTGTAAGGCTCCGATTATCCACAAAATAAGCATAAAAAAGAAATAAACATGTCAGCTATATGATTTCTGTTACCAGCATTTGAACCTGCATTACCCAATTACCACTCGGAACAGGAATGCCTGTCTTAAGTATTATTAGCCCAGAAATTGAAATAAGAATTTGCAAGAAATCAAGAGGACAAATTCTTTTTTTTTTTCGGTCGAAAAGAGGACAAATTCGTAAATACAACATTTATAAAAAATTCTAAATAAGAAAATTTTACCTGCTCCATGGTCATCAAGATAATTAAAAATTAGTGTGAGAATTATGTAAATAAAAAGTCAATAACACATTGTCAGTTAAGTCCTGATTTAAGTCTTTTGTCAGGGAAGAAAATGACTACAAACAGAGAAAGGAGGCACTGACGTTGATTTGCTTCAAGTTTTCGAACCTTTCTCCAATAGACAATTCCCTTTCTCCGTGTGTGTTCTGTCTTGATTTCTTTCTCACTCTACGAATTTATAACCTATGCACACGTGATTTTTCAATCATTTTGTATCACTAGCTATTACTATAAGTAAATCACAAAGATTTATTGCTAAAAAGAAGTCACGAATATTTATTTCTTTTTGGAATCTTCGTCGTTGATAAGCTTTCAAATTAAAGCTAATTAATTAATGATAAATCACCGGATGTTCAACTTCGAATGCTTTATCATGCTTGCATAATTAGAGTCAGTTTATCGCTTAATACTTAGGCTTTGTTTGGTAAAAAATAGCAAATAGTGGATAAACTAGCGGATAACGGATGAACTTATAGCGGATAAACTAGCAGATTAAATTTAAAGTGTTTCGTAAAATTAGCGGTTGAACTAGCTGATAAATATAAAATGACATTTGTAATAAATGAGAGAGAGAATACATGGGTTAATAATTTAATAGAGGATAAACAAGAAATTTAAAGTAATAAGCGGAAAAATGAGAGAGAAAACGAAACGCTATAAGCTCAAACGTAGCGTCTGAAAAAACGTTATAAGCTAGTGGAAAAACGCTATAAACTAATATTACTAAACACCTTCTACAAACTTATCCGCTATAAACTATCTGCTATAAACTCGCAAAATAACCTTATCAAACTGAGCCTAAACGAGAATCACATCAAGATGAATTAAAAGTTATAATTTATAACTTTTATAAATTATAAATAGAATAGATATGCTAAGTGGCTAATGTCCTACATTGATGCTTGTTAAGGCACCTCCCTTGTAAATCTCTTAAGAGGAAAAGGGAAGCCGGAGAATAACAAGCAATAGTGAAAATACTAGCAATAAAAATTTACAATTTCCATTTTCATCATTGTCAATAATATGGTAATGAGTTCTTTTACCAATAAAGTGGCACATTTCCACACTTTAATTTCAAGGGAAGAAAAAGGGAAAACTTGAATGAAAAGGATCATACTATCAAAACATTCATAAAATGTAAAACAAAGTTTCCTATGTTAATAAAGTATTAAAACCCAAGTTGCTTCAGTTATGCACTGGCTTCTTGGATACAAACTCCTCTATGCTTCCTGAGATAATTTCTTCTCACCTTATATCCAATATTCAGTTCATCTTGGATGGAACAATAACAAATGTTCCCAATCAATCCCTTGCCCAACAATCTTGAGTGTTAAGCCAGTGTATGTTGAATGCCATTGCAGTCAAGAAGGTTAAGCAAATCGTTCAGGCATATATCCATTAATAACCTGAAATTCGCGAGGTATATACATGGCAGCTTCCAGCTTGCAGATTCTTCAGAAGTTTCAAATTAACCGAATAATCTGAAGCAAAAGATTGCATTGGATTGCACCATAGAAACTGTTTTATCCTCGTTGGAGCATACTGCATTTTGAAAGATGTTGGCTGACATCATCCCAAGCTGCAAACATCAGGCTCAAATCATGAGAGAAATATTACCGTTTGACTATGAAGGAGAGAAAGAAAGAGAAAAGGACAATTTGGTGCTATAAAACTTCTTTTATGGCAGGGTTCAGGGAAGGGTCAAACCCATTGTGTGTCTATTGTAGATATTTTTAGAGTGAATCCCCAATTTAGAGTGTCCAATTGAATCACCAATCGTAGGGGTCAAACAATTGGTCTGTGACAAAAATGAAATTCAATGATACCTGAAACTGAAATTGAAAATCTTCAATCGCATTAGTCTCTTTGTCACAATTTCAGGGACTAAATGGACCGACCCAAAAGGACTGATGTGATTGAAGATTTTCAATTTCAGGGATTATTTTGGAATTTCATTAAGTTCAGGGACCAAATCACCTGACGATTACAAATTCAAGGACTAAATTGATGCTGACTCACTCGATAATTTTATCTTGCATTTGCAAGAAGTTAATTGCACAACGTGTGACTTCCTGGTCATGCAGTAGCAACTCCAACCCTTGTGCCAAGGCAAGGAGAGAAAGAAAGAGAAGGAGAATAAAATAATTCTACCTGGAAGCTTCTGGAAGTCAGGCTCTATTCCGTTGCCGTTTATGTCCTTGTGATTTGGTGTTACATACTTCCCAACAGTGATAACCACACCAGATCCATCTTGAAGCTCAAATACAGATTGGATTAAACCCTGTCAGAATCATTGCACAAGGAATTGCCAAGACGCTGTTACAACTACTTCAGATGAGCCAAAGTAATCTATACATGTACAAGGCAATCAATACAACTGTTAACAAATCACACAATACATCTATCATCTTTCCTTTGGTAGGAGGGGTAGAATAAGAAAAGAAACTAGTTTTTATAAATGCAGAGAGATAATTAGGCAATCTATGTATTCTATTATCTATTTAAGAAAACTAACTTCATTTAGTTTGGTTATCCACGGTGCGCCATGTGGCAGCATCTCCATCTTCTATTATACCTATTTAAGAAAACTAACTACACTTAGTTTGGTTATCCACGTTGCACCATGTGGCAGCATCTCCATCTCCGTTGATTTTCTCACACCCGTGCAGAGCAGGGGTCCCATCTGTTAGTGCCAATGAAAGTAATGCTTACGGTCTTTGGCTCTTGGCAACATTTTTCATAAAGATATACACCACAAATGAAGATAACATGTTTAAAAAAAAAAACATTCAACTGGACTTCGGACTGTCAGAACAAGACTGCAGACTGAAACAATGTAGACTACATTGTAGACACATTGTTTGAACCATTTAGCAAAGATGAAAAAAAATTATAAACCTTGCCATATGTGCGCTTTCCAACAAGAACAGCTCTACAATTATCATGAAGTGCAGAAGCAACCTGAAATAAGTGTAACATGAACTATGGTGTCATAAGAAGTATGAGCTGAAAAATAAAATAAAAAATACTAAGAAATTAGCTCCTCACTATTTCACTGGCGCTAGCAGTTTTGTCATTTACTAAAACCTGCAAGGTACAAACCAAAGACTCATAAGTCCAAAAAATGAGAATTCCACTAAAAAATTACATGCATACAATACAAAAGGGGACTATCATAAACACTTGGATTCCAAAGCTTCTCTCCACAACTCAATTTTAGAATTTACTCCCTTCGACTTGGCAACTATAAATAGCGCAATAAAGCATGATTGAGGCACCAGCTCCTGATTGTGCCAAGTACTTTCAAGGGTAAAAAGGTATTTACCCAAATGGTGCCAACAAATCATTGACCCATTATACACAACAAATCCACCATACTTTTCAATACTATGAAATTCTGTTATCCCTCCATGTGTTTGCACCCTAATCCTTACCAATCATACATAACATATCCATCATAGTTTCATATACGAGTTTAGTAACTATACACGGACAGTGTAAATAGGTTTTACAAAGAAGTTCAATCATATTTCACTATCTTATCACAGTGTAAACATGTTTTAAGAAGCAATATTATGATGTGGCAAGATGATGAAATGTGATTGAATAGTCTGTGTAAAGTCTGTTTACACTATCAATGTACAGTTATTAAACTCTTCATACATGTAAGACCCAAAAAACTATAGACCCCTA
Source organism: Calophaca sinica (assembly GCA_037113605.1). Classification (NCBI taxonomy): domain Eukaryota; kingdom Viridiplantae; phylum Streptophyta; class Magnoliopsida; order Fabales; family Fabaceae; genus Calophaca; species Calophaca sinica. Next base: position 106,747,011 of record CM073734.1, on the reverse strand, counting down.
AGTCAGCTCAATGTATTTCCCACAAACCATATCAATATTGGGCAAGTTGGGTTTATTTAAATGTACCTAGGCTTTATCCTATCATTGTATTTTGGACGCATCATGTTTCATATCTAATGGAATATCATGTTATCAAAGTTTATGAAACGGGCAACTAGTGTCACCATCTATCTATTGAACAATCAATAATTTCATTCAAATCTAACAGAGAAATGTTTTTCAACATTTCCTGCCCCCAACACCAAAATAAAAAGGAAATTGAGAAGTAAAATAATTCCTTGAAGTTAATTTAATTATAAAAATTCAGGTGTAGCAAAAGTTTTTACGACAACAGGGGCCTGAATCAATGGTGAAGTATCTGTAACAATAGCTTGCAGGATCTGGGGGTCTCTCCCAACAGTGTAGATGACCTGTCATGAAGACATTAGAAAAGGACAAGCCTGTGTTGAGAAACCAAAATGCATTCAAAGAATAGATGAAGAAGTATCAACAAGATAGACAACTATTTTAAGATCAAAATATCCTACAGTACAAAAAAATAACAACTACATATAAAATTTCTAACCAAGAACCATGTGATGATGATACATAATGGACATTGAATAAAGTATATAAAGTCATAAAACCGGAAAAGGAAAGCAATTGAAGATGATGCCACTTCAGCTTTGTCAGCATGTAAGCTATTTCAGGTTTGTAATATGTAAAATATAATAGTAATACTGGCCAGAAAAACCGTTTGCCACCCTACAACAATACCACCACCAACAACAATAACAATAGCCAAGTGTTTTATCTCAGTAGGTGGGAATGCGCTCAAACACAAGGAACAGTTGATGTCATGGAGCTCTTTCAAAAACTAGTTTTAAGTATAATCATTTAGAACTTCCAAATAGACATCGCTTTGGGTGGGGGTAGGGTTGGATGGTGTGAGAATTGCCCATTCTGCAGCTACACATCCACTGGTAAGAAGATAATGATGAAATTAATTTTTTGCAAAATTTATAAATTATAAGCACTTGTTTATGTTAGGATCCCACATTGACAAGGTATATGGCTAAAGTACTCCTTCTAAGCCTTAAAAAATCCTCAACACATAAGCTAGCTTTTGGGATTCAGATAGGTCTTGTCCTTTCCATGTTTGGATTAGGCCTTAAAAGTTTTCACATCCATTATTAGCAAATGACAGTTAACCTGAGTTCCTTTTAGGAGCCACAGCCAAATGGACAAGCTGGAAATAATAATAATAATAATAATAATAATAATAATAAGGGTTAAATATGTTTTTAATCCCTATTAAATTACGAATTTTTCAAGTTTATTCTTTATAAAAATTTTATCCATTTTTAGTCCCCATCTTTTACAAAACTGCATACTTTTTAGTCCTTCTCCATGGACTAAAAATATATTTAACTCTAATAATAATAATAATAATAATAACCAAATCGTAAATTTGGGAAAATTTAAGCATACACCCTTCAATTCTGGCCCATGTTTGGAATTATCTTACAATTTGAAAAGAAACAAATAACCCCTTTATCCTGCTTCCCTTTGTGCAAAAGAGGGGTAGGGACCCTATGTTAAGTAAACAACTAAACTTCTAACATAATTGTCGTGTGACTTGCACATTTGTACGACAACAATATGATTAGTGGAGAAAAAGTGTTAGCTATTCACTAAATGTCAAATCATTCAAGGGATTAAAAATGTTTTAACCTCCAATATCATATTTTAAGGAAAAACAAAATTCAAGTGAATAGCTAACATAATTAAGGCCTCATCTTTAACTGCCCCAAACATTTTTTGAGTGTCACATGATAATTCTGTTAGATATTTAATGGTTTGCTTAAGTGAGAGTCTTTTCACACAATGAGAGCTTGAGTGGCTCATTTGCACCTTTTCAAACCCTTAGGTATAATCTGCACACAGAAAACCCTAAATCAAAACCATTAGACATACCGTGTCTCCTTCGTTTAGGAAAAGCTTAGCAATTTCAATTCCAGCCTGAACAAGTTAAAAGGCATAACCGAATTAGGAACTTCTCAAAGCAAAGAAAAACTAAATTTAATACAATGCAGGCATCATTTATCTTGTAATCTTATCAACCAAAACTTATTTGAGAACAACTCAATAGAGAAATCAAATTTACTTAAACTTTAGAAAATAAGAGACTATAATTTCTTGTTACCATGTCACAGTACTTTCCTGCAAATGCAGGCACACATGCAAATAGGCAAATATGCACAATACAAGTAAATAGATATAAATTCAATATGTACTCAAAGTTGCATATTTTCATAACTCCTGATTAAAAGAAATTAAAATTCCAAAATCAGATCTCAACTTCTATTGTTTCCAAGATATAGTATATGTCAAACTCAACTCATTCCAAATTGAATTTATCTTACAGAGCTAGTCATCTACAGGAAGGTAAGTGTTGTAACCATGTATGCAAACAAAACGTTTGAGAGGAGAAATGGATACGGCAGTTAATGTGGCTTAACTGACAGGGAATTATAGGCATACATCAACAGGCAAAACAATGAGAAAAATCACTAAGATCAATGAAGATTACAAGGAGGACCCACTCGGCCCTGTGTTTTGAAAATTCCTTGTTGGATCCATGGGTTTTTATAGTCATGACAAATGCTGGGACATGCACCCCAAAAAAAAACCTACTTCGTAGAAGTAATAATTAAAATGATGACTTACTTGATACACCATTTGTTCTACTACCAAATTAGGTACAAACAAAAATATTTTATTGTTATACATTAACCACATTATAAAGTTAAGTGAATGTTTTATAATGGACGAATCATGTATCATATAATTCTCCTGTCTGAGCAGTGCAGTGCGCAAGCTCCCATAATTAGAGAGTTGCGGCAATCAAATGTATGCAGTCAGATAGAGGACAATTTGGATGAGAGACCAATGAATAGGAAGACAGGATTGGAGAAACACAAAGGTCCAATCCAATAGTATAAGGATAACCTGGGATGCCACTCAACTAGGGTAGCAGATGCACTAAATGCTACTAATCACACATGCCACTCAATGCAACCAAGCCACACTTTATTATGATGTTGAAATCACTCACATCATGAGGATTTACAAATAAATTCTCTGGAATAAAAACACTCTAATCTCTTTCATTTTATTGTTCAAAATATATATAGAGGATCACAAGTTGTCATCATTCAACCAGAACTATAAAGTGTTATTGGGGAAATATGAATTGTTGTAAACTAGATCTATAACTTATCTGAGCATTTTCTATTGGATAAAATAAGACTTGAGCGGACTAAGTACGATGAACATTGCATAGATAATGACTGAATGAAAATCTCCTGTCCCACTTTCCTGTCACATTCTCTGTCTCACACCAATGAAAATTTGTCACGTAATAAAATAAAATTATAACTTATTATCACATGCATATCTCCAGCCTTTAATTGGTCGGAGACAGGGAGACACCGTTTTTTGATACAACAGATGTTTGTTCATAATGACTAATTCAGAATTGCCACATAGATGCAACATCAGCTTGCAAAGTGTCTTTACTACCTAAGCTATCACTTACACTCCTGCATCAAAGTCTTACTCCCCCATGACTGGAGAGACTGTTTTCACACCAAGTGCCATGATCACTAGGTCACACTGAAGAAACCTTACTGTTGCATCAAGGCTCACCCTCTTTATTTTTCTATTGTTTTCATTGATTTAGACACTGACATTAATGAGCGTTTTTATGATTCTCTTTCTTCTCTGACAAGGTGCTTCTGTGAAAAAAATACTAACATACGGTAATACATGAGCCGCATTCACTTTGAACATTTGTTTGATATATACATACTTGTAATTTGTATGAAAAAGAAAAGGTAAAAAACAAACACGGGGAGAAGAAAAACAATCTGGCCATTTAGCATCAATGGAGATAGACTAGAATATGCATATTTTCTTGGCCACAATCTGCACTATTCTATCACATACCCTGTAGAAGCCTTAAGCACCTTTATTTAGTTTAACTTTATTTTAGGGAGGCAAACGATATAAGAAACTCACTACTTTAGATTTCAAAGCAGCGAAACACAATGGTAGAGGTAGATAGGGTTATATGGAAATGCGACCTGCACTAGCCCACCAAGATTGTCTCTAAGATCCAATATGAAATATGAGGCACCTGTGTCTTGAAGTTTCTTCATTGCTGCAAAATTCATTATTCATTCTGGTGTGATCACAAGTCACATAAAAAACTTGAAACAACAAATGAAAGTGTCCAGAAGTAATAATATCATACAATAGAATATAAGGATCCGAAAAATTTGCAGCCATACAGTTAAATTGTTCTTTTTTTTTTTTTCCTTCCTATGGTATTCACTATTGCATGAATTACATGTGCCAGATGATATATTTTAATACAACAAAGAAAATTAGTTAAATAAAAGACCCACAGTAAAACATGGTCGAGTTATACACAAGCAAAGGCACTCTTAACCCTTAACGTGCTGCGGAGTTTTTGAGGTGAAAAGTGCCAAAAAGCCCACACCTTACTAGAGAATGACACTAAAATTAGGGGGAAAAAATATTTGACTAATTTGGTATTGATTTTTAATTATAAATCAATTATGCAATCGCAAATCGCAATATTCACCGATTGTGGTCATTAGGCGACTTCTAAATCAGACTTGTAAAAGCATAGAACAGAACACTAGACTACATTGTATTCCATCCTTTCCCAGTAACATGCACATACTTTCTCTCATCAAAACTTCAGAACACAAACCAGTAATCAGTTGGTCTCAAGATTAAGAATATAACAACATTCAGAGTAAGAATCACTAACAGAAGATTGCTATTTTTTTCCACTCCTTTTAAAATAAAATACATATAAACAAGTATGCTACCATTGAGAAAGCATCATTGTATTAGTTTGAACAAGCAAACGAAAAAAAAAGGATTAAGCTAAGAAGAGCTGACCAATGACTAAATCTTTTCTGGCCAATGCATTGAACTCTTTGAGGCGAATGTAGCCAACATGAGCAGCACCACTGTCTGTTTGTTCCATACGGTAAAAGACTGGTGTGCGAGCAACAAATTGCCGCTGAACTTCTATTGGTTCAACAGGTCCACAGTTTCCATGCTTGACCTGACAGTAGCAATATCAATATTAAACTTGAACATTAAAAAACTATAAACAAAGGCTAGAGCAAGTGCCAAACTAACTTGGAATCAGAATCCAAAACCTGAATAGTCACAGATGTTCCATTAGGGCCTTGCAACAAGGATGATACTTCAAATGCCGATTTTCCCTTTACCTCCATGTTATTGACTGCCAATATTTCATCCCCCTAACAGAGAAACACAAAAAATAAAGGAAACCTATTAAATATTTTATATACAATAGTTCTCTGTACATACCCCATTTGATAATACCAGGAGACACAAATAAAAGGGAAGCGTGTGTGCTGATAAATGGTAGAGATGGGGAAGGGACGTAATTTTGAATGGTCAAAAGGACCACAAAAATTGTTGATCAATTTCTGTACAGCAGTACACTGGCTTCAAATGCTCTCACAAACAAAAAGAAATGTGTTATACTCTGTTCCTAGAAGTGAGCATGCAAGAGATTGATTATGTAGCAATGACAATGCATAGCATGATTCATTTCACATATTTATTTCATTGACTGAAAAATAAAAATAAATGCAAAAGAGCTATATATGCATATTTTTTAAAATGAGTAGGAAACACCATTTCTAAAGAAGACATAATAATACCATCCCAAGAAGAAATTTAACACATATAGAATTATATACAATCACAGTAACATCAAGGATCAATTGAAAACAGAAAAATAATATTATAGCAAAGCATAATTTTCGAAAGACGTTGGCAGAGTAAATTTGTTGAGTCATATTTGTCTACCTGTCTCACACCAGCAGAATGAGCTGGACCGTCCAATATTAATCCCCATACCTTCAGCCTGTGGTCTCCATTCTCATCAGTAACTTCCCTAAGGTTTATTCCAATACCAGTCATGTCATACCTCGCCATCTTGGAGAACTTTTAACAATGAAAAAAGTCCATAGGCCATTAAGTAAGAAACATGAGAAGCACAGAGGTAGAAAGTACAGAGATTTATATATTATATCATCATATATAAGGAAAGCGAACAACAGTAAAGAGAATGGTTATAGAAGAATGCATCACAACTTTCTTATTTAGTTTAATGAATGTCTCATAAGAATATAGGTCCAACTCAGAAAACACAGTAAAACAACCATCCATTGCCAATTCAAGCCACCAATGAACATCTAATGATAAAAAGAAAATCCTCCACAGAGCAACACCCATGAAAATTGAAGAATCAATCACCTCCTCAGGGGAAAGAAACCGTGTATATGGATCACCCAAACTGGCCAGCATTCTTTTGATGATCTGGTGTGCCTTTGATCTTGTCTGAATGGAATTGCTCAAAATATCTTGCCTCTTCAGCTGGAAATAAGACCAGTTATTAGATCACACAGTACCAAATATCAGTATTACAAACAGCACCAATAAAGCAACATATGATAAAGCAGCAAACTTGAGTTAGTAAAAGTAGTGGATTTCAAACTGCAAACCAAAACCCACATAATCAAAATTCATAAACTGGTCTAAGATGAAAAAAAAAGGTGCAAATTTTTATTTTTTGGGGTAAACCACGGTAATCAGGTCTTTGGCTCCCCGGCCCTTTGCATCGGCTACGGTACTAATCTCCGGTTGGGCAGATGATGCGAGGGAATTAACCCTCGGCCTCCCAAATTAGTCCCTCTTAACATTCGAACCATATTATCCGGCCGAGGCAGCGAGGGAATTAACCCTTGGCCTCGGTTACTCGGCCTCCCAAATTAGTCCCTCTTAACATTCGAACCATATTATCCTCACTGCGGGCCGAGGCCACTTGCCACGTGAAGCAACTCAACCAACTCAATGTCGGTAAAGGTGCAAAATTTTGATGTGGAGGGTTGATGATAGTGTTACCTGCCAGGTATCATGAGACCAGCGGTGGCGACCAGTGTCAAGAAAGCCATCATTGACAATCTGCCAAGCTTCCGCAACAAGTCCTTCATTGGTGACAACCTCGGGGGCAGTTGGAACCGTCAAATCTCGTGGCTCAACATCACGACATGTTTCAAGAGAAGGAGAATGAGGAGGTGGAAGAGAAGGGGGTTGAAGAGCAAAGGCAGAAGAAGGCAAGGAGAAGAGGAAACCAAAGGAGAGCGCCCCTGCAAGGAGGGTGTTGTGAAGACCAAGGCTGTTGGGTTTGGTGGGAATGGGAAGATGATGATGATGATGATGATGATGTGGTGTTGAAAGTGTTGCAGTGGTGGAGAGTGGTGAGGGTTTCAGCAGCCACACATTCATCTTCTGCTCTGCAAACTCAAACTGAAATTGATGATGACTGTTCACACTTCCACATTGTGTTTTGCTCTTTTAACAGTTTCACTCGTAATCGTAATCGTATCAACTGAAAAATGTTACTACGTGGCTACTTCACTTCACTTCACTTGGTTTGGCTTTGTCTCATCCATAGCTCTCTCGTTTTAATAACAGCCTCCCATCACTGATTTCTAAAGCATACAATTCAACTGTTTTGTTCTATTTATCGGCAATCTTAATGAATCTACCAATCTGGACTGATAAATAACTGCGCCAATGCTTTTAGCTGATTAATTAAAGTGTTGGAGAAAAATTTGAAAGAATATAATGTAATCGATTGACATTGACAGAAAATACTAAAAGAAATTTTCGTAGAGATATTTGATCGTTCAAATTGCTCCCTATGATAATATTTGTGTAGGTATTTTCTAAATAATATATTACAACATAGTATTTAAGTAAGATATGACTGGACACCAATGTTGAATTTTTTTATACTAACAGTGTATAATTATTAAACTCTTTAGAGAATAATTTAACTAATATGCACTAATGATATAATAAAGTTTTACACAGACGTCTAATCATATTAATTCGCTATATTTTTCACCTTTACTTAATATGTTAAGTTTTTATCTGTATTTCCTCAACCAAAAACAAAGTTTTTATCTGTAGGCAAAGATACAGATGATTATTTAGATTCTTCAGCACTTGATTGACAATAAGGAGGCATTAGAAGGGACCACGACTTGGAGGGTGTCTGACAGACATTGGTCGAGGTGCATAGTGGGATCAGATAGCAAAGGGGAAAAAAGACTCGATCCGTGACTTAACCGCCACTTTTTTATTTTGTTTTGATTTTTATTTTGTGTTTATTGTACTTTATGTACCGATAAAATATTTTATTAATGTACCTATTTTAGCACACTACTTGATCGCATATAATTTTTTTTAATATACCTTTTTTAAACTTCAACCCTACATTAAAAGATTAAAATCATAAAAGAATGTCTTCTAGAATTTAACTTCTAAAAGCATGAATACATTTTTGAAATACAAATATCACTCGTTTTGAAAGTTAAGTTTTGAAAGGTTAAGGACATTCAAAAGCCTTCCAAAACTTAACTTTCGAAACATATGATATATGCATTTTCGTATTAAACTTTTGGAATGCACTTTGGTTTTGGAAGTTAAGTTCAGACAATTTTTTTCAAAAAATATGCTTTAAATATTAAACTTTCAGATATAGATATTTCGGGGAAAAAATCTAAAACACAGTAGTGAGTATATTAAATAAAACATGGATGAAAAAAAGCAACCCCTCTTTTATTATTCATTTATAATCGAATCCATATTAGCAGTCCACTCAATTTTATCCCATAATATTTCAATGAGGTTATTCCTTTATAACTTATATTTTATATTTTATTACCGGGGAAGCTATCTACATCCCCTTTTTGCTACTCGCACCCCTTTTTATGTGTTTTCCCAAAATAACCCTCCTATTCCCATTCTCCTTCCCCTGTGCCCACTCCCTTGGCCCCTCCACTCTTGTCGCCTACCCCTTAACCCCTTATACCATTGTTTCCCCTCCCTCACCCACTCCTCCCAGTCCTCCACTCTTCCACCTCACAATGACACCTTTTTTATTTTTTTTCTTATTATTTGGAAACTAGTTTTTGAAAGGCAAAAAAAAAAAAATAGACAAACAATTGTCATGTTCCAAAGTGGGGGCGAGGGGCTAGGTATGGGGGAGAGGGGTTGACAACCGGAGGAGCGAAACAAGGGGTGCGTGATCGAGGGTAAAGAGCGGGACGGGAGAGGCGAGAAACATAGTGGGGAAGGGAAGGGATGAATATTTTAGGAAAGAAAAACAATAAAAGATGGAGGGTGCGAGTAGAAAAACGGGAGGTGTGGGTAGCAAGCCCTTTATGTTTTATTTTACTTTTCATTTTTTACAAGTCCCTCACATTATCCGTCGCATTTTTTCTGTTTCCAGTGCACCGAGATTAAGTTAGCCCCATCGAACCGAACCCTGATACTGCTTAGCACACCCAGTAAACTCACTCACTCACTCACTCACATTCTCTTTTTCAGTTGCCACTAAACTCTAACTATTGGTGCGTAATAGCTGTATAATTCCATATTTCATATTTGTTTGTGTAACATGTTGAACCAATGTCAGTTTCATTTAAAAAACATTAACAAGTAAACTGAAGTGGTTGTGTGCGTGTGTCTTGTATGTATGCAGTTGAAGCCGGTGCCATGTCAGCAGTTCCTCAGTTCAACCTTGCTCCTAATCTCACCGTTTCAAAGCTGTGCTTTGGAACGATGACTTTTGGGGAGCAGAACACGTTGCCTCAGTCATTTCGCCTTCTCGATGAAGCCTTCCATGCCGGAATCAACTTCTTCGACTCCGCAGAAATGTATCCGGTGCCTCAGCGTGCCGAGACTTGTGGGAGGAGTGAGGAGTATCTTGGCCGTTGGATCAGACACAGAAAAATCCCCAGGGACCGTCTTGTAATTTCAACTAAGGTTTTCTTTCTTACTCGGTGAAAATATTCCTTCCATGTGATGTGACTTCCATTTGGGACTAATTGTTAAATCCCTGTTAACTCTTGTTTATTTTATTTGGATGTGTGTTGCATTTTGCGATGAATTCTCTAGTTTAAACAAAGTTATTCTTGTAGCATTAATGTTTATCACAAAACTACTATGAACTTTGTACAGGTTGCTGGACCATCTGGGCAGATGACCTGGATTAGAGGTGGTCCAAAATGTTTGGACGCCAGCAATATTATTGAAGCTATAGATAATAGGTTGGTTTCTCTATTAACTCTTTCTGAGTTAACATTATGTTGTGATAATTTTGTTACATCTTCTAGTAGAATTACATAACCAGATAGTGTGCAGAGTAAAGTTGATGTGTTTGCAGTGACATTCTCAATGACTACCCCCACCCCCCCCCAAAAAAAAACCAAAATTTTCTAATATCAGAGAGCTGGCGTGCAAGTAATTCTCATAGAAACTGTGTTGATATAGAAAAATAAACCCCCCCTAAAAACATCATGAGTTTCTGTCGAATTATCTTATGAAAGGCGACCTAGTGCTATAAAGCTGCCGCCATGGCAAGGTCCAAGAAAGGGTCAGACTCATTGTGGGTTTATTTTAAGCGGTCTTACCTTGCATTTGAAAGAAACTGATTCCATGACTTGGACCTGTGGCTTCTTAGTCACATGGTGGTAACTCCAATGGTTGGACTAAGGTTCTCCTTCAGTTGGATTATATTATATGAAAAAACAATTATATGTGTAATATTGAATTCTGATAGCTTTGTTCATTGAATTTATGCAGTTTGTTGCGGATGCAATTGGATTATATTGATCTTTATCAAATTCATTGGCCTGATCGGTTTGTATGTTTTTGTTAGCTTAAATTTTTGGATATTTGTTCACATGGTTTTTGAATATTACATTTCTTATTTTTGTCCATATGAACATACATATACAGTTCTTAACTCTTCAAATGTTACACCTATCCTTGTAGCTATGTTCCAATGTTTGGAGAAACCGAGTATGACCCAGTCCAACAGTACTCTTCAATTAGTATAGACGAACAACTTGAAGCTCTCAGCAGAGCTGTGAAAGCCGGGAAGGCAAGTGGTATTGTCAAATAGTTTAAACTGTCAACCTTTATATATTATAATTATAATTCCTGAACCATGACTTTGAAAATGGGTGCATTTTCGTTGCAGATCAGATATGTTGGTCTTAGTAATGAAACACCATATGGCATGATGAAGTTTATTCAGGGTGCAGAAAAATTTGCTTCCTACCCAAAGATAGTTTCTTTGCAGGTTTTATCACTTACTACCATTCAACTCCTGCTTATTTTCTGTTTTATTTTCCATCATGGAACCCTCACTTTCAACCCTGCAATTATTTGTGTGAAAGTTTGCTTCGGACACTTATTTTCTTTTGTTTAGTGACAGAATTCGTATAGCTTGCTATGTAGAACTTTTGATTCTGCATTGGCTGAGTGCTGTCATCATGAGAGGTATTTATATTATCAGTAGATGTAAAATCGTTTATGTTTAAGCTTTTGGAAATTGGAATAGCTGGTTCCTAACAATGTACCAAAGCCTCTATGCCTTCACCCAGCAGCTTAAACTTTTGGGATAGTTGGTTCATAACAATTATTAAAAAATATTACTTGATTTTAGGCATACAGTAAGATCCCTATATCTTATGAAAGTATATTCTGACTAGTTGTGACAGTCTGATTGATATGAAATAAAGTGAGTTATTCTTGGAGACATAATTGAAAGGGCATAATAGATTACACATTAGCAATCAGTTTTATAATATTTTGATCAGCTTTAATAGAAGCAGTGGTAAAGTTCTATTTTCTTTGGATGCATGGAACAATGAGAACATAATTCATGACAATATCTTTATGACTTTTACTGTATTTGAAGTATGATTATCAAAACTTCATAATTTTTCCTGCGCTTTCAGTGAATGCTGTGTTCATGATTATTTGATTTCTTATTTCAGTATTAGCCTGTTGGCCTACAGTCCCCTGGCAATGGGTATACTTTCAGGAAAATATTTTTCCCCTGGTGGTGGTCCAACAGATGCTCGGTTAAATCTTTTTAAAGGTTTGTTGACATATTGTAAGATATGTTTTGTTTTTATCAAGTATTTCACCCCATACTCTCCTTCCCAACAGAAAAGAAGGAAGGAAGGAAGGAAGGAAGAGAAAACGTAAGATGTGTACATGGTAGATCTAAGTTTACATAACTGATACTATATTATTGCTGTCACTCACAGGGAAGTATTCAGAAGGAGAATCCAGATACAACTTGTCCAATAAAGTTATACAAGCAGCTGCTATGGTAAGTGGATTCTCCTCAACATTGTTGCAATGCTAATATTTTGATTAGCTTGTTGGGACGTGAATGTCATGTGTTGCTTAGCTTCTAAAGCGCATTTTTGCTATTTCGATGAGCATATTGATATTTGGCTTGATTAGTTGATTGAAAGCATCTGATATGATTTGAATGAGAAAAAATGATTATTTTCAACTGTCAACCTTAGATCTTCTGATTTTGAGCATGTGCAATAGTGGGGTAGCATTCCCCTATCATATGACATTTTGAGTGAGAAATTTTATGCACTCTTGTTAGCGAAAATTTAGATGTTTTGTTTAAGAATATCTTGACTTCCATTTTTTTCTGTCTTCTTATTTATTATATGCTGATTTATCATAGATGTGGATGCTTAAAGCAGCAGCTTGTGGTTAATTAGAATCTCTTGTTCCTATTATTTTCTTTTGACTAATTTGAATCTCCATATCCATATCTTTCCCATTTTGCAGGAATACATTAATATTGCAGAAACATATGGTCTTCATCCTGTATCTCTTGCTATAGGTTTGATTGTATTTTCCTATCTCTTTAGGCGTGCAACCCCCACCCCCTTTGATTGGTGGGGATGGGTATTTGTTGTGTGTGATAGTTATAACTCAGTTATTTGCATGATTCCAAACACCTAAGTTGCTATGCTTGCACTAACATTTTTTTCCAAGTCCTTGTATTCTTAAATAAATTCGTAGATAATCAATGCCTCTATTTATGTAGAAATAAAAAATGGGAGTGCGCCAATACTGATAGAAGTTTGGTAAATGGGAATAAGTCATGCCTTCAAAACTGAAGGTTTTTTTTTTTTTTTTTTAAATTTCTTTGCTTCTTAGTAAAATTGGATGGCTGATATTGGTTTCTCCTTCTGAAGAAACAAAAATGTCAATTTTTTTACCTTGTCGTGTTAAAAGGATACCAAAAATGGTTACTTTAGTAGTATCTTACCATTGCTGCCTGGAGGCAGTTATTGATGGCATATCCATAATGCGATATTATAGTAGGCCCTGCAATGTTGCACAATTTCACTAGGAGTACTTTTGACTTTTTGGCATTTGCAATTAGCTCAGGGTTTTAGATTTTTTTTTTTCTTTTTTTCTCAAAAATCCATTTTGCATGCAATTGATTGTGGTCCTTGAGCTCTCCTTTAGACGCTGCTGGTCAATGGTTTGTTTACTTCTTGTATATCAAATTTCCTGTTTTATTTTATCCTTATTTTCTTTTTTGCTTTTTTTTTTCCCGTTTTGAGCAGCCTTTGTTTTGCAACATCCCCTTGTTGCTAGTGCAGTTTTTGGGGCTACCAAATCATGGCAGCTCCAGGAGGTTCTAAATGCATGCAAGATCAAGCTCACATCTGAAGTAATTGAAGAAATTAACAAGATTCATTCAAGGTTTCCAAATCCATGTCCCTAACGAATGCAAGTAATGGAACATCTATACTGTAAAGGGTCGACATATTTTCCAAATTCATGTCGCTGTTAAAATAATTTATTTTTTGTTTGTTCAGAACTCGCCCTAATTAGCACTTTGAGCCGGGTAGGTCCACTGGGGTATCCCCGCGGCATATGCCCTTCGGATCCGTTATGAAACTAATCCCAAGTTCCAACTAAAATCATTTGTTTGAGCTAGATGGAAGCCAAATGCCAAGCTACAAAGTCTACATGTAAAACTCGTGCATAAGCAAGGCATGAGTTGATTTGTCTCCCTCTTAACTTTTATATATAATGTAGGTTTAAATGTTTCACTCACTATCTTATGTTGGACTTACAGGCGTAGTCTTATTTTGGCTTTTATATATGTTGTACGCTTGAATATTATTTCATTTATTGTATAATGGTTGTACGCTTGAATATTATTTCATTTATTGTATAATGGGGGTACTTTGAAGGGAAGCGGATTCTCTCCCATGAGAGAAATAATTGAGGAAATAATGTCATTCAATCTTATCCCTCTATTTCATTTAATGAGAAATCAACGGCTAAAATTAAAAACGCAGCAAACAAATGCGTTTAGTGTTCTGAAAATTTCCCTCCCTTTTACTGCGTGTTTTTCTTTCTTCTACGAGGAAAATAGAAACCTACACGTTGGAAATGGAGGGATCTTCCATCACAACCCACCCAAGCAGTCGTGGTCTCTGTTGCGAGCACCCTTGGTGTCTCTGTTTCGAGCTTCCCTGGTCCTTCGATCACCTCCCACCCACCCAAGCAGTCGTCGTGTCGTCGTCTCTGTTGCGAGCACTGTTCGTCGTCATCGCCGTGCGTGATTTGTTGGCCGACGCCGTCCATGGTTGAAACGTAAAGTAGTTACCGCGTTCTCTGTCAGTTCCATTTTCCTTGAAAGGTAAAGTAGTTGTTGGTTAAGTATTTGTCCATGGTTGAATACTGAGACTGAATCCATCTGTCGTTGCCTTCACTTGCAGCATTGCTCTGTTCTCGGGATGAATAGTGAGACTGAATCCATCTCTCGTCTATGGTTGAAAGAACATTCTCATGCTAACACGTAAGAATCATTCAATACTTGTACATGTATAATGAACTTGACAGGGCAGTAATTTTTCATCAGAGTATTTATTTGGATTTATTTTTATTTCATTTTATTAGGATGCCAACAAATTCTGGTGTTACACAAGAAGATGTGTCCATGGATAATGAACCTGCTTGGAAACCTCAAGTAGGCAAACTATTCAATACATGGGAAGAGGCATGGAAATTTTGGAATGATTATGGGGGAAAACTCGGATTTAATGTTCGAAGGCAATATTCTAACAAAAGCAAAGATGGAATGATTTTGTCAGCAAGATATGTATGTAGCAAAGAAGGTCTTCGTAAACCGGACAAAAGAGACCGCTTAACAACTAATCATCGGCTTCAAACAAGAACCGAATGCCCAGTAAGGATGGGAATCAAATACATGAAAGAGACTGGGAAGTATCAAATTCATGATTTTGTTGATAAGCATAACCATCCTTTGCACCTCCCAGAGACGACTCACATGCTTATATCTCAGCACAAATTATCTGAAGTTCAAGCTCATGAGATTGACTTGGCAGATGATGCAGGCATCAAGCAAAGGGTCGTGTTTGAACTAATGAGTAGGCAAGTTGGTGGTAGAGAAAACCTTGGTTACACACGTTTGGATCAAAAGAATTATCTTCATATCAAAAGATTGAGAAACATGGCAAATGGGGAGGCTGGAAGCTTATTACATTACTTTGAGCAAAAGTGCTTAGAAAACCCATCATTCTATCATGGAGTCCAATTAGATGTTGAAGAACAAATAACAAATATTTTTTGGGCAGATGCAAGAATGATAATGGATTATGAATATCTTGGTGATGTAGTCACTCTTGACACTACTTATAGTACTAATAATGCATATAGACCTTTGGCTGTATTTGCAGGATTTAATCACTTTAGAGGAGTGGTAGTGTTTGGAGCTGCACTTCTTTATGATGAGACTGCAGAATCATTTGAATGGTTGTTTAGAGAATTTTTGAAGGCACATAAAAACAAAAAGCCTCAGACTCTTTTCACAGATCAAGACCACGCAATGGCTAAAGCTTTACATGAGGTAATGCCTGAAACATACCATGGTCTATGTTCTTGGCATCTGATGCAAAATGGCATAAAACATCTTGGTAATTTGATGAAGAATGGTTCTAATTTGTTGAGAGACCTTAAGTTTTGTATGTACAAATATCTTGAAGAAGTTGATTTTCAAACAGTATGGGATAAATTGGTGGATGATTACAAACTTAAAGAAAGTGGGTGGATATCGAGTTTGTATAAAATAAAGGAGAAGTGGGCAAAATGTTATATGAAACATGTTGTCACCATTGGCATGCGAAGCACACAACTTAATGAAAGTTTCAATGCAGATTTGAAAACTTGCTTGTAACCAGACTTGGACATCATCCAATTTTTCAAACACTTTGATAGGGTGGTTAAGGACAAAAGGTATAATGAGTTGCAATGTGAATTTGAATCTAGGCAAAAATTACCAAGGTTGAAGATGGAGCATTCACCTTTATTGCAACAGGCTGCACAAATACATACCTTGCCTATCTTTGATCTTTTTCAAAAAAGAGTATGACAAATACTCTGCAACTCATATAAAAGAAGGAAATGAAAGTGAACCAAATCATGAATACTTGGTTAGTTTGTACAACCAGAATGAAGAGTTTAAAGTTTCATTTAGTCCTTCCATTGGCACAATTTCATGTAGTTGCATAAAGTTTGAGACCTTTGGCATTTTTTGTTGACATGCAATCAAGGTTCTTGATGTGAAAGATATTAAAGCAATACCTAATCATTATATTTTGAAAAGATGGACAAGGGAAGCAAAGATTGGATGTGTGAAAGATACTCATGGGAAAACTGTTCAGGAAGATGCTAATCTTGATAGCACACACTGGTATAGAGAAGTTTGTCCTAAATTAGTGAGAATAGCTACACGTGCATCGGATTGTAAGGAAGCACATATATTTTTGGAAAGGGCTATAGAAGAGTTGAGTAAGCAAGTTGATGACATTTGTGGGGAGAATTTAGGATTTGTAAATAACAATGATAATCCTTCTTCCTTCATCCCAAATACCAACCATCATTCTCAACAAGCCAAGGGTTTAAAAAGAAGAAATGGTGTGAAAAATTGTAGAAAGTGTCCAAGGAGTTGGGTTGAGAACCAACCAAGGAAGAAAAGAGGGGCTCAAATCACTAGTACTTCACAAAATAGGGAGAAGGTAATTTATTTGCCACATGTATGTTTTAATGTGTTCTTTTAAGCATGTGTGGTGTTTCAACTTAAATTGCTTTGCCTATTGCTTTTACATAGGAAAATATTGTTCCAAATAGCATGTGTGGTGTGTCAAGTTCACAGCAGCTTCAGTTTGTTTCAAATACTCATGGTTATGGGGAGAAGGTAATTTGATTTGCAACATTTATGTTTGTTCTTTTAAGCAATATGTGTTTTAATTTCTCAACTTAAATTATTGCTTTTACATAGGAAAACGTTATTCGAAATAGCATCTGTGGTGTTTCAAGTTCACAGCCGCTTCAGTGTCTTTCAAATACTCATGGTTTTACTAGACTATTAATGGTAAGTTTTTCTCTTTCATTACTGTACTTTTAAGATATATATACTTTTTCAATCCTTTTAATTGTTCTTTTTATATAGGAACCACTTGATGATGCTTGTCTCAAATCATTAAGTGTTGACTTCAACCAAGTCTCAAATCATATGTCAGGGTGGCTTCCTCAACAACACCGAGAGAGTTAATCACAACAACTGCAGATTGTTCATTTTGAAGATGTTACAAAGCTTTTATTTTGAAGGTGTTCAGTTTTTGTAAAAACTGAACTTACAAACTTTCATTTTGAAGATATTTGGTTTTTATATAAACTGAACTTACAAGCTTTCATTTTGAAGTTTTTTTTTCTTTTTTTTAGTAAAGCTGAACTTACAAGCTTTCATTGTGAAGATGTTCTTTGTTTTTTGTACAGCTGAACTTACAAAGTTGGGATGTAAATGTAAATGTTACAATAGAGTATGTATAAAAATGAGTATATTATATTGATCATAATTTCAAAGTACAAGATCATAAAGATCAAATGTTACAATAGACAACTATAATTTTATATTGATGAACACCATAACTTTAACTTGTTACAAAGTAATAAAGCTGATACAATCCAAACATGACTACATCAAAATGAAAACAGAACAGCCCAAGCTTGATTAGTTGAGCTCAAAACTCTTCCTCTGTTTGGTACAATCGAATAGCAATAACAGCATGTCTCCTTCCACTTGATTGAAGCAAACAGCCGAAGACATTAGTTTGGACTGAGCTCAAGAGGTAAATCTTTAATAGATCCATTGTCAGCGCAGTTTCGGCAAATCAGCTCAAAATCTTTAATCCAGTTTTGTAATTCAGCAAATAGCAAATCAGTTCTGTAATCTAGCTCAAAATCTTTCAGCAACCTCTCTCAAAGGTCACATAAGAGAATTAGTGTTCTATTAATAAATGATAATTTACTAGGTCTCAAACATGATATGAAATATGGATAGGCATCTACCGCATAAATTACTGCTGATCAATTTAGGAACACCCAAAATGGCATGCCATATGACCATTTTTTTGAAGAGGCAAAATGAATTTTATAGATATAAATGGTGTCTTAGGCTCAAGGTAAGCCCACAACACCCCAAGACATGTTCATTTACATAATGACATTCCACCTAGAAATACATGACAGCATACTAGAATGATTTACAAAGGATGCATAGTCATAATCTTACCAAGCCATACACAAATATACATACTACCACCCAAATTATTACCTCCACACATATGCTGTTACAACTTCTCACGACACCTCCCTCTCACCCAATTACTGCACCTAACCCAATTTGCAATTGCTTCAACCGGTTGCCACAATGTTTTTGTTCCATTATGACCATAAGTGGTATCAATTGAGCATAAGCAAAACTGCAAGTAAAAAAAATGCATAAGTGGTATCAATTTTGCAAGTAAGTGGTATCAATGCCATATGAGCTCCCCTCCACAAAAAATAATGATAAGAAAGCAACCAGACAAAATTATCAGTAAAACACAGAATGATAAAGGGGAGGAAGAGCGACAATACAAAGACAGGAAGAAAAATAAAAAGAAGTGACATGTAGTCCCCTGCCGCCGCCGACATGGCCCGCCGCCGCGTCGTGCGGCTTCTCTCTCTGCGTCAGCCGTGAATGCGGAATCCCCACCCCATTGCGGTGTTTCGCAACCATGCCGATGCACTATGCCATTCCACTGCGCGCTGCCATGTGCGACCTTGGCAGGGCCGCCGCCGCTTCAATTGCACCGCCAGGAACCCTTCTTCCACCGCGTTGGAAGAACAAGGTGTGTGGAGATCTGGGTTCCTGTGGAAGAAAGGGTCGAGACATAAGGAGAAAGAAAGAGAAGGAAAGGTGGAACAAAAATGAAACGACATCTGTTTTGCTGCATTTTAAATTTTAGCCGTTGATTTCTCATTAAATGAAATGGAGGGATGAGATTGAATGACATTATTTCCTCAATTTTTTCTCTCGCAGGAGAGAATCAGCTTCCACTTTGAAGCACTAAGCAAAATAATGTTTATTTTTTTTTATCAGGTTATTATTATTTCTTTGTTTTATTTCATGTGTTGTTGATTGACTGATTATTATTTAGTTTTTTGACTATTGATTTTTTTATCCTGAATTTTATTGACATTGTATTTTTTTATGCATTTTATTGACATTGTGTATGTGTGTGTGAGCAAAGTGATATTTATTTACTTAATTTATAAGAAGTTTAACATGTTCAAATTTATGTTAAGTGAGTAAGTCTTTGAGTCTTGACTTATAACACTCGTTCTATAGGTACTATTTCTAAACTTGCAGAATCTGTTTGTTGACTAAAGTGAACAATTCTGAAAAAAAATGTACACCATCATCCAATCATATTTCACCATTGTATCATTTTGTTATATCATTTCTTAAAATATTTCAACAAATATCTACGTACTTAGTGAAATATAATTAGACGACGATGTATATCAATTGAACTATTTTAAAAATGAGTTAAAAGCATTTCGAAATCGTGATGAAGAAGTTATGTGGGATATAGATATAAATAAAAGGGATTTCCCTTTAGTTCTTTTCTTTTTGCCCCTTTTAATCGATATATATATATATATATATATATATATATATATATATATATATATATATATATATATATATATATATAAGGGATTAATCTTGATCCGTAATAAAAAAAAATCTAATGTAAAATAACATGCTCACTGTATCGGTCTTCTAATCATAAACAGAAATGATAGGCGAACAACTCAATTTTTACACCGTATGTCGACATCTTATGATGATGAGTGTGTGCATGTGATTGAGAGAGAGGAGAGAGAGAGAGAGAATGATACAAAAGTTGAAAACAGTGCATTTAGTAGAAAAATATGGTGTCCCAACAACCTTTTGGTTGTCGGTTTATCATAACTCAATAATAAAAGAGACAGATCACGAAGTATTTATGACACAGAGAGAGAGAGAGAGAGATCGCCATAACAATAGTGAAAATATCACTCAAACTCACCACCCAAAAACGGATAGAGGTCGAAATAGTGAAAGAAAGCGTTGGGTTAAGAATACATGTTTTTTTTTTGTTTACAGAAAGTGTATATGGTTAATAAGTATCAATCATTATTGTATTCTCCGTAGAATATATTCTTGTTTTTTGGTAATAGAATATGTTTTTTTTACCAATGGGGATTGGGTCTAGCGGAAGGGGCTAGTCCCTCACAACGTGGCGAACCACGGTTCGAATCCCCGCTAGGAGATATTCTCACATTTAGTATCCGACGCGCCTCGAACAGGATTGGCTCCGTTGGAGGAGACCTGTGGAAAAAAAAAATATGTTCTTGTTCCACTTTTATAATGTATAATATTTTTTTTGGTGAATTTATAATGTATAATATTTTGAGTGCCAAAAAAAATATTTTATGTTTGCACTGTATGGCTGATTACTGTGACTATTTAACACCCACACATACTCGTATGGTTCAACAACCATATTTTCGTAGATTCTTTTTTTATTCTTTTATTATCCAAGAACAATAATAGTGCTTAGGTTATTTGCATTCATACGATTATATGTCCGTCCGTGGTGCTTAGCACAACTGGCAAAGTATTTGCCGCTTGGACGCTTAGGCGCGGGTTCGAACCCGCTACGCCCCCCTTTCAGCGCTCTTTGGAATGTGTAGTAGGCCGCTGGGCCATAAGACCAAAAAAAAAATACGATTCTATGTCCTCGTGCATTTAATTTTGAAAAAAAAAAAGTAATAAAAGTATTTCTGAGAAGGTGAGATGCATTATTCCCGCAAATAATTGTCGCATAGCTTGTGACCTAAAGCCAAAGGCCAACCGAGGTGTTCAATTGGAGTTGAATATTTTTTTACCAATAATGACTATTAAGATTTTTTTTAAAGAGGTGTGGGAAGATGATATATTATTTTTTTAGTGGTACTAATGGTTATGTTACAACTATCCCCGAGGAGATTTGAACCATGTCCCTTGAGGTTATAAGGTCAAGCTCCTACTATTGAGCTGACACCCTATGGACGATGACTATTAAGATATTCTATCTTAAAATTGAAAGGAATATTTTAACTAATGAGGAAAAAAATCAAGTTTAAAGGAAAATTTATTACCTTTTTTTTTATCAAAAATTAAGATACGTCACAGATTTTAGTTGCGATTAGACGACAATATATAAATTGTCTACTAAAAAGAAAATTCGTAGCAGTAGAAGTTCAACATATACCTTGCGGATGAAGTATTTCGGGACACAAATATGTCGGATTATAATTTTGGTCTCCTCGTATTTTTTTTATTTATTTATTTATTTTGATTGCTGGTCTCCTCGTATTTTAAGACACATTATTTTAATTTTAACAAATTGACTGTTCCGGACTGGGCCTAGGCCCATTCCTCTTGGAACTTGCTTCCTCGGCCCAAAACTACCGATTAATCATGACCGATCAAGTGCTATCAATTTGGAACGTCCGAGTCATTAACAGTCCCTGATTCTGTTGCCTTTACACTACCAAATTGGGACCGTCTATCTAATGAACAACTCGCAACATATCATAAGGGATTTAGTCACCCGATCACCGTCCATCTACTCCAAACCCTAAAAGGAGTCATCTATAAGGAGGGCCCATGAGGAATAAGATACACATTTATTACATCATATTGACCTCATCAGAACCATACTGACTTGAGCGTCGGAGTGCCTTTTGCAGGTACCCCACTACCGTTCTCCGTCGACACTACTACCGTATGTGACGACCTCAGCTACTGCGGCTAATTCTACGTTCCTTGCCAGGAACATTGGCAACCACAGTGGGAGAATCATTTCCTACTACAGATCTCTTCAATCACACAATGGCTGGCCCATCGCAACCAGTCCGCCGGTCTACTAGAAACAACCATGGATCTCGTCCTCCGTCACCTCAGGTTAACGGACAGCTGGTATCTGTCACACCGGAACCCGTCATGCTCCCAATGACCGTGGAAGAAGTTCCACCGTCACCACTTCCACACGGAGAAGTTCTGCCAACTGCTATGGTGGCTCCGCTGCATGTCGATGCCCATCCGTCTCTTTTGGAGAACGTCATTTCGATCATCCAGAGGCAGACTCAGATGATCGAAGACCAAAACCGCGGGATCGCTAGGATGGAGACTCAACAGGCTAAGATCTCTGCACGTGCCGTCACGCAACCAGGATCTCGTCGAAGATCTAGGTCACCATCCAAATCTGGAGAGTCCAGAACAGAAAGACACCGTGAGGACCCTAGATCTGGAGAGTTCCACCGATCCACCACCGAAGGACACCGCACCATTGGGTCGCCGCGCCATAGGCGGTCAGGTGAACGATCTCCCTCGAGGAAGGAGACGCACCACCAGTCGTCTCGTGTCGGCAGAACCACGGACCGGTCACCAACCAAAAGGCGAAACATTTTTCTGCCCTCTCAGATGAGATCACCTTCGCGCTAATCGCCGTACGCGTCGTCGCCCTCTAACGAAAACGCATCACTTCACCGCACGAGGAGGTACAACGACGACGACCTGCTTCAGGTAGGACCATTCACCGAAGAGATCACACTGTTCCCGATTCCCCATTCGCTCGAAAAGCCGCCGACGTTCGAGCTGTATGACGGAACAGGGGATCCCGATGAGCACATCGGACGCTTCGATACCATCATTAGATATCAGAACGCTAAGGGACCAGTTAAATGCAAGTTGTTCCCTCTGACTCTGTCGAAAATAGCTTTGGCTTGGTTTCAGGGGCCGAAACCGAACTCCATTAGATCGTGGGGCGAACTCAGCAGGAAGTTCACCTAACATTTCACCACTTCTCGGCCTCAACCCAAGTCGGAAGCAACCCTCGCTGCTATTCGACAGGGAGAAAATGAGTCCCTGAGGAAATACATCGAGAGGTTCACCCAAGAGGCCATGTTGGCTAGAGAAGACATGAAGATGTACCTCATCCAGCAGGGGTTGGTCAAGAAAAGTTTGTTCCACGTCCATATCGGAGTCAATCGCCCGCGCGATTATAACGGCCTCTTGTGCCGCACCGAAAGGTTCATCGGCCATGAGGAACAATGCATGCTGACCGACCACAGAGAAGTAGCACAAACGAAGGGATCAACTCACAAAGAGTCCAAGTCGAAAAAGGAGAAAGATTCCAAGAGTTCGGTAATTAAATACATCGAATACACACCATTGAACACCTCACGGACCCGCATCTTGGAAGAGTGTCTGCACACCGGGTTCAAGGACGTCGGGATCAAACTCTCGAACCGGATAAAACAAAAGTCGGATACAGACAAAATGAAGTACTGCCGATGGCATCGCAGCAACGGTCACAATACAGAAGATTGTTTCCAGTTAAAGGATGTCGTCGAGCAGCTGATAAGGCGAGGTAAGCTGCAGAAGTATACCCGCGAGAAGTCGGGAAGGAAGCGGTCGAGGTCTCCAGCTGCACGCATTCACGACGCATCCACAAGTCGACACGCCAGGTGAAGGATTGATGATGAAGAAGATCAAACCCAGACCACGACAATTGCCATGGTCATCACTGGAGGACCTAGTAAACTAGCGGCCCATCCATCAAGACTGAGAAAAGGAAATTTAAGGACATCGTAGTAGCTGCTGTTAACTCCAGTTACCCTCCTGTTAATCGTCCGAAGTCAAGTAGACCACCCCTTGCTTTTTATGACGAGGACCTGACAGGAGGCGAGCCCAACAAGGACATTCCTCTCCTAGTCTGGCGAAGATGGCGAACGTCGACGTTAGGAGGATTCTCATCGACCAGGGAAGCTCCGTCGACATCATGTACAAGGGATTGTTTGATACGTTGAAGCTTTCGAAGGACCTCCTCATTCCTTATGAGGGAATGGACTTGCAAGGTTTCAACGGGGCCAAGATGACGCCAATGGGATACGTTGAGTTAATGGTAACCTTCGGTGTTTATCCGAAGTCTAAAACGGTCAAGGTACAGTTCTTAGTCCTCCCATGCGACTATGACTATAACTGTATCATCGGCAGACCTACTCTGGCTGCTCTCAGGGCAGTGACATCGACAATCCATTTGAAGACGAGGTTCCACATCGCCAGCGGCGAGATCATCACCCTGAATGGGGACCTAGACGCAGCAAGAAAATGCTTCGAGATTAGTCTGAAGAGGACACAGATTGATTGGGTTGGAAAGGTGTCGATGGCCAAGAAACACTCCTCATCCGCACACGACATGATGTTAACCGTTGTCGACCCGTATTTCGGGGCTGAGGACATCAAGATCAAGACCAAGGACATCGGTGACCTGTTGGCTAAAGAACTCGCGAAGAGAATTGAGAGACCGATTCTAGATGGCGAATCCTCCCACGTCCAGACCGGGAAGGATTCCTCTCGAACAACAAAAGTAGGGGACGATCTCCCGAAGAGTTGAAGGTGAACTTGATCAAATTCCTCCAAGATAATGTTGACCTTTTTCGCTTGGACCGCTGATGAGATGCCAGGGATATCACCCGATGCAGCTACCACAAGCTGGCACTTAACCCATCGGCACGTTGGGTCGCGCAGAGGCGACGCCGACAGTCTCCTGAAAAGGCCCAAGCTGCCTAAAAAGTCGTGTCAGATCTAATTAAAGCCAATTTTGTAAAAGAAGCTAAGTACACTACTTGGTTATCAAATGTAGTGCTCATGAAGAAGTCGAACGGGAAGTGGAGGATGTGTGTAGACTATACCGACCTCAACAAAGCGTGCCTTAAAGGCGCATACCCACTGCTCTCGACAAGCTCATCGATAACTCATTTGATTTTCGATTCTTATCCTTCATGGATGCCTATTCTGGCTACAACCTAATATCGATGTACGAGCCCGACCAGGGGAAGACAGCTTTTATGACCGAAGACGCAAATTATTGTTACAAAGTCATGCCCTTTGGCCTAAAAAACGCGGGCGCCACATATCAAAGAATGATGAACAAGGTCTTTGAGAAGCAAATCGGGAGATTGCTCGAGGTCTACATGGACGACATGATCGTCAAAACTGTCCAGGATGAAAACCACATCACCCACCTTGCCGAAGTTTTCTCCGGACTCCGCTAATACAACATACGCCTGAACCCAGACAAGTGTACTTTCGGTGTTAGGGCAGGAAAGTTCCTCCGGTTTTATCTAATTGAAATAGGAATTGAGGCCAATCCGGGTAAATGTCGAGCAATCATTGATATGAAGGAGCCAACCTCGAAGAAGGAAATCCAACGACTAACCGGGATGATGGCAGCACTGACCAGGTTCATATCAACTTCGGCACAGCATGCACTCCCTTTCTTCAGGCTGCTCAAGAAGGAGGTCCCTTTCCAGTGGACCCCTGAATGCCAAGAGGCCTTTACCCGGTTGAAATAAATTCTCTCTACTCCACTAGTTTTGAGTCGACCCCAAGAAGGGGAGATATTATATCTTTATTTGTCTGTGATTGAAGAGGCTTTGAGCGCCGTACTGGTGAGAGAAGACATCGTTGGGCAGAAACCAGCATATTTTATCAGCAAGGCCCTTCAAGGGCCCGAATTGCGGTATCAGCGAGTTGAAAAGATGGCTTTAGCTCTCGTTGTATCGGCACGAAGACTTCGCCAGTACTTCCTTTTCCACCGCATCGTGGTCAGAACTGACTAACCGATAAAGCAGATACTATACCGACCCGATCTCGCAGGTCGAATGATTAAGTGGTCGATTGAACTTTCTGAACTCGACGTCAGTTACGAACCGAGGACGGCGATTAAAGCTCAATCGCTCGCGGACTTCGTGGCAGAGCTCACTTCGAATTCATCATCATCACCAGCAAGAAAATGGAAAGTCTTCGTTGATGGGTCTTCTAACCCAAAAAGAAGTGGAGCCGGTTTAATCCTTGAGAAAGAGGATGACTTGGTCGTCGAATACTCGTTGGTGTTTGCCTTTTCGACCTCAAACAACCAGGCCGAATATGAAGCGTGCATCGCCGGACTCACATTTGCCAATGAACTTGGTGCATCAAGTGTTGTCGTTCATTCCGACTCGCAACTCGTCGTCTCACAAGTCAATGGCAGTTACCAAGCTAAGGATCTATTACTACAGAAATACCTCGCCCAGGTCAAAACACTAATGAGTCAGTTTGTTCAAGTTGAGATAATATATGTGCCGAGGGAGCAAAACATACGAGCCGACGTTCTCTCTAAGCTCGCAAGTACAAAGATGCCAACCTCATACTAGCCAGTAATCCAGGAGACGTTGACCGCTCCAAGTGTCCAGGACTCTATAGCCGAAAACTCTTTCGAAGTCCCAATTGAACCACCAAAGGTCGCCATCGTGACTTATGTGCATAGCCTATCAATTTCGAACATAGACTTCAGGGATTCCTGGATGACACCGATTTTGAAGCTACTCTATATGGGGGAAGTGCCAACAGAACCGAAAGAAGCATCTAAACTCTGCAGAAGAGAATGCTCGTTTTCCATTGTCGAAGGGAAATTATACTGGAGGGGTTTCTCCATACCCCTACTAAAGTACCTCGATACCTCGGAAGCACAGTATGTGTTGGCCGAAATCCACGAAGGTATATGCGGGCAACACTTAGGTGGACGAGCGTTGGCAAAGAAAACACTGAGAGCAGGTTACTACTAGCGGATTATGGAACTCGATGCCAAAGAGTACGTGAAAAAATGTGACAAGTGCCAGAAGCATACTGATGTCTACATCGCACCTCCTGCCGAACTGACTACCCAATCATCACCATGGTCATTCGCCTGGTGGGGGATCGACATTTTAGGCCCGTTCCCTCTGACTCCGGGGCTGATCAAGTTCTTGGCAGTGGCAGTAGTAATACTTCACGAAGTGGGTCGAAGCCCAACCTATTGCAAAGATAACTACAAGAAAATTGATCAAGTTCTTTAGTTCCCAAATCCTAACCAGATTCGGGATTCCCAAGGTTGTGGTAACCGACAACGGCATGCAGTTCATCGACCAACAATTTCAGAAGACACTTGCCGACCTCAACGTGAAGCACCACTTCACTTCGGTCGAACACCCTTAGACCAACGGACAGGCAGAAGCAGCAAATCGTGTAATCCTGCGTAGTCTTCAACGATGCCTCGATGAAGCGAAGGGCAAATGGGTCGACGAACTGCCTCAGGTTCTGTGGGCTTGCAGGACAACCCCATATTCATCGACGGGAGAAACCCCTTTTCGGTTAACCTACAGGTAGGAAGCGGTAATTCCGATCGAGGTCGGTGAGTTGAGCTGGAGAACCCTACACTCACCAGAACCGAGGCTGAATTACCAATATCTCTGAGAAGAGCTGGACTTCTTGGAGGAAAATCGGGAGATCTGGCACTGAATGAAGCCACCATTAAACAACGCATAGTTGCGAGATACAACCACTGCGTGGTTCCGTGTGACTTCGCCATCAGAGACCTCGTTCTCTGAAGAGCGGATGTCGATTTTAAAAACGCCACGCAAGGGAAGCTAGCTCTGAATTGGGATGAACCTTACTGAGTCATTGCAAAGACCGGGATATGAGCCTATTATCTCGAAGATCTCCAAGGGAAGGCCATCGCCCGAACTTGGAACGCGACGAAGCTTCAGAAGTACTACAGTTGAGTCCGGTTTCTACGACCAGGATCAATCATTGACACTACCCAGCCACGTCTACTCGCTTGTGTTCCAAACAACTTTGAACTGTCCCATGTCGAAGTTTGATTAAATCACTTACAATTTTCCTTCAAGTTGTAATTTGATGTCAATTTCTAAGTACAAGTTATACTTCTAATGTTATTTCTTGTGTTAGGGGGAGAAAAACGAGGGCTGGTTAATACGCCGACAAATGCCGGACTCTACACCTCGACACGCTCTTCGAAAGGTTTTTGGGAAGTTTTCACTATCCCCAAGGGCCATTGGCAGCATCGTTTTCGGCAAACGACGCTGAAATTTCCAACTCCCAGTACACGCTTTGAAGGAACTCAGCACGTAAATGGCACTCCCGAAGATCCTCGAAAGCGGCGTCCGAGGAACATGCGGTAGACTGTCTGATTGACCTAGCCAGTCTTTCCAGGATAGGTCATACCGAAACAGCGTTCGCCCATCCAAGGGATCGAACTCCCTGAGATCGGGGCAGAGGGGGACCATTCCTTGGCTGGAATGGACCCTCTGAGAAACCAAATCGGATCCAACTCCGAAGCGAAAATCGGATCCAATTCCAAAAGAGCGAAATCGGAACCAACTCCGATAAAATGAAATCAGATGTAACTCCAAAAGCATGAAATCGAAACCAACTTCGAAAAACGGGCACAATCAAAAGAATTCCCGGTAAGGCATAGGTTTGGTTCCTAGCTCTTACAAAATTGGTGAGAGATTCTAGGTTTGATTCCTAGTAAATTCCCGATAAGGCATAGGTCTGGTTCCTAGCTCTTACATCTTTGGTATTGATTACTTCCCTACTTAGGGAAAGTTTAGGGTGTGAGCTTCTTCGTCACTCGACACAGGTCTGGGTCAGATTCCCAACAAGGGTAAGTCATGTTCTTAACTCTTGCTAAAAGGTACGGATTGGCTATCCTATTTTAAGGAATATCCGTGATATAAGTTTCTCTGTCACTTAATATAGGTTCGGGTCAGATTCCCGACAAGATGTAGGTCAGAATCTAACTCTTGCTAAAGCATGGACTGGTTTCCCTATTGCAGGTGAACGTCTAGTGTACGAGCTTCTCCGTCACTCGAAACAGTTCGGGTCAGATTCCCGACAGGGTATAGGTCAGATTCCTAACTCTTGTTAAAAGGTGTGGATTGATTTCCATAATTGAGGAAGATTCGAGACGCGGGTCCGGTTCCCGACTAAAGGCTTGGGTCAGATTCCCAAGGTGATGGGTCAGATTCCCAGCAAGGTGTAGGACAAGTTCCTAACTCATGCTAATAGATTGAATAGGCTGAGTACTAGTTCTTACTGAGTAACAACAGACCAACTGTATGTAATATTTGAGAGGGTGGGTCAATGGACCCAAAAACTTTGATAGTCATGCAGGATGCAATGAATGGTATGCCATGCATGAAATGATTTTATTTTTATTTTTAGAGAAATGTTTTTTTTTAAGGTGGGTCGGGGACCCAAAAGTATTAATGATCATGCAAAATGCAATGAATTGATATGCCATGCATGAATGTTGTTTTGTTTTTTAGAGAAATGATTTTGAAGGTGGGTCGAGGACCCAAAAGTATTAATGATCATGCAAAATGCAATGAATTGTATGCTATACATGAATGTTATTATTGTTTTGAATTTTTTGATTTCCCTGAATTCCTTTGAGGACTCTGCCCCTAGACTCGTGGGATAATAACTTTATGTTGGCTAGCTTGTCCAAATGGTTGACTTTGCAATGCACCAGGTTTGCGTATTTACCCCCTTGATAAATCATTTTATGGATCTTCAAATTTTCATCTTCATGCTTTGAATGCCTTTGGAAGGATTAGATTGACAACTTTGATCCATGGAGACTTTTCAATGTCCCTTTGGCCTTCGTCCAGCCATGTGAGGAAGGATCTATGTTGAGGAACAGATCACCTTGCGTAGTTCTGAAACCGGAATGAATGTGAAGCTTGTAGATGATGGACCTAGCTTTTGCCCCCTAGCTTCTTGGTTTATGCTTAGGTCCAAGAAGTACAATCCGGGTTGACATGTTTGTGAATTTGACCCTAACTTCTGCCTAGGCCGCTCTTTGCGAGTTTTCAACCTAGCGAGTCGCTCTAACTTCTGCCTAGACTGCCCTTTCGGGTGTTCAGCCTAGCGAGCATTTTATTTTATATTTTTCTTTTTTTTAGGTAAAACAACTGCACTGAGGAGTTTATATGGATCTCCTCTTTCAAAAATCAAGTTTTAGGAAAATATGAGCAATTTGACTTTAATCAGAATGGACTTTATTAGGGTTGTAACGTGGCAAGGGGTTAAGGGTTATGAAAGAAAGGATATTTTCGGCCCAAAAAGTGTTTACGGGTTTATGGAAATAAGGATCTTTAGTCTAAAGATGCACTTCATTAGTTGCTAGCACATTTGTTTCGCCTTTACGGTTTCCTTTTTGATCTTCGCAGGTGTCTTTGACACGTTTTTGACATTTCTTTGAATTGTCTTTGATACCTTATTGCTTACTTTGATCTTCTTTTTTCTGAAAAGACAAAGTTGACCGGAGACTTGTGTTTTTCTTCATTGTATGGACGATCCTTATTCAGGGTATCTATTACTAATAATAAAGCAAGGTTTTTGAGGGACACGTGTCAGTCCCTCAAAAACCTTGCTATTTTACTATTTTATTATTATTATTTTTATTTAATTTATTTTTTTATTTTGTTATTTTGTTATTTTTTATTTATTTTTTATTTATTTTTTATTTTCTTTTTTCTTTTTTTTTTCTTATTTTTGTCTTACTTTTTATGTTTTTATGTTTTCTATTCTTTTTTTATTATTTGTTTTTATTTTTAATTTGTCAATTTTGTTTTTATTTTTATCTTTTTATTTCCCTATTTTATTTTTTTTTCCTTTTTATTTTTACGGTCATTTTTATTGTTGTTTTATCTTTTTTGTAATTTGAATTTTATTTTATAATTTTGTTACCTTTCTTTTCGTTTTTAATATTTTTTATTTTTTAATTTTCTTTATTTGTTTCATTTCTTATTATTTTAAAACACTTTTAATTGTTAATATATTTTTATCGACCAAAAAGTCTTTATTATATAAATATGATTATATTTCTTTTAATCATACGAGAAACATTACTTAACACATCAAATTTATAAATATTTTTATTTTTATAAATAATTATTTTATTTTCAATTACCAGAGAAAAACATTACGTTATTATTTGTAATTTTATGTCTTTTAACAAATATCAAATTTATAAATATTTTTATCATTTATAAATATTTATTTTACTTTTAGTCCCTATTGAAAAACATTACAAGTTGTAGTGTAATTTTAATGCCTTTTAACACATAAAAATTTATAAATATATATTTATTATTTATAAGCGGTGTTTTTGTTTTATAGTCCTTACGAGAAAATATTAAATATCGTCATTGTAATTTTATCGTCTTTTAACACATATCAAATTTATAAATGTCTTTATTATTTATAAATGATTTTTGCTTTTTTATTATTTTTATTTTTTTATATTCTTTTAACTTTTTAATTTTCTATTTATCTTTTTTCTTTTTTCTTTTTCTTATTTTTGTCTTACTTTTTATTTTTATTTTTCTATTCTTTTTAATTTTTTTATTTTTTTATTTTTATTTGTCAATTTTGTTTTTTTATTTTTATCTTTTTATTTCCTATTTTATTTTTCTTATTTTTTCCTTTTTTATTTTTACGGTTATTTTTAATGTTGTTTTATCTTTTTTGTAATTTGAATTTTATTTTTATAATTTTGTTACCTTTCTTTTTGGTTTTTAATATTTTTTATTTTTTTATTTTCTTTATTTGTTTCATTTTGTATTATTTTAAAATACTTTTAATTATTAATATTTTTTTATATGAGCAAAAAAGTCTTTATTATTTAAATATGATTATATTTCTTTTTAGTTGCTATGAGAAACATTACTTAACACATCAAATTTATAAATATTTTTATTTTATATAAATGATTATTTTATTTTTCAATCACTCACGAAAACATTACACGTTGTTATTGTAATTTTATCGTCTTTTAATAAATATTAAATTTATAAATATCTTTATCATTTATAAATAATTATTTTGCTTTTTAGTCTCTGTGGGAAAACATTACATGTTGTGGGTGTAATTTTTATCGTCTTTTAACACATAAAAAATTTATAAATATGTTTATTATTTATAAGCAGTGTTTTTGCTTTTTATTACCTACGGAAAAATATTAAATATTGTAAATCATAATTTTATCATCTTTAGCACATATCAAATTTATAAATGTCTTTATCATTTATAAATGATTTTTTGTTTTTTTAGTCCTGCTGATGAAACATTACAAGTTGTCGGTGTAATTTTATCTTCTTTGAACACATATCAATTTTATGAATAGGTTTATTGTTTATAAAAGAAAACTCTGCTTTATAGTTCATACGGGAAAACATTACATATTGTGGGTGTAATTTTATCGTCTTTGAACATATATCAATTTTATGAATATCTTTATTATTTATAAAAGATAATTTTACTTTTTAATCCCTACGGGTAAACATTAAATGTTATGTGTGTAACTTTACTGTCTTTTAACACATATCAAATTTATAAATGTATTTATCATTTATAAATAATTAATTTTTTTTTAGTCCCTACGGGAAAACATTACAAGTTGTTGGTGTAATTTTATCGTCTTTGAACACATATCAATTTTATGCATCTATTTATTGTGCTCAAGAATTATTTGAATTTAACAGAACATGAATATAGTATAAACAAATTTTTAAATATGTATTAAACCGTTTACGAATAAGGTGTTTTTACATATGCATAAAAACGAATAAGACCCGTGCGAACGCACGGGTATCTTGCTAGTTTGAAAGAAAATTTCGTTTTAGGCTCAAAAGGGGTAGCAAGGGAAAAGTATTTGGATAGAGAAAAAGGGCCAAACTTCATCTCAAAATCTTATTGCTCACATCTTCACAAAACTTAACTTTTGATAATTTGTGCATTTGCTTTACCATTATTCTATGAGCTAAATTGAAAAATTCAAATTGTAGTTTTATTGACGAACTGAAAAGATGAGAACATAAGGAGCCCTTTACAAGATGTCTCTTCGGGCTTGGAGCAAAAGCATAAAAAGTATACAGAGTTATCTTTCTTGAAGTCCAACCACTTGGCGTTGATCAGATCTTGCACTTTGTATTTCAAAGCCTCAGCAATTCTCAATTGAATGACCCACTGCCCCAACTTGGCATGTTGTGATGAGCAGCGTTTGTATCTTCTTCCATCTCTTGGCTCATACTGCGCGATGGTTGTTGAATGTTGAGGTTACCAATCCTTCCGCTTATTATCCCCGCTTCCACTCTTTTCCCGACAATGATTAGGTCTGAAAAGCTTGAACAAATATTTCCCATCATCATATCATAGAAGGGTTGTTGAAGCGTGTCAGTGAACGTGGTAACCATCTCTTTCTCAGGTAGCGGAGGTTCCACTTGGGCTGAAATCCCCCTCCATCTTTGGGCATACTCTTTGAAGCTTTCATTGCCCCCTTTTGCCATGGTTTGCAACTAGGAGCGACCTGGAGCCATGTCCATATTGTACTTATATTGTTTGATGAAAGCTTTAGGCAAATCATTCCATAAGTCGATTTTGCTCCGCTCTAACTGCATATACCAGCGTAGGGATGCCCCGGTGAGACTCTCTTGGAAGAAGTGGATTAGGAGCTTATCATTACTGGAGCAGGAGGCCATCTTCCGGCAGTACATGATGAGGTGGCTTTTTGGACAAGTTAAACCTTCATACTTGACGAACTCAGGAACTCTGAATTTTGGAGGAATTACCACGTCCAAGACCAAACATGCTTCTGAAGCTTTGAACCCAATATGATTTGCCCCTTCAATTGCTTTCAGCCTATCTTCCACAATTTGGAGTCTCTCCTGATCTAGGGAGTCTCCTGATGGGCCATTGGGAGCCTCTCGATACTCATTAGTGCTGGTGGAATGGTTCTCATCAATGGTCAATTTTGCACCCAAGTTCTGCAAGAGGTCCAATATCTTGTCCATCTTACCCTTGATTTGGTCGAGTTCTTCTCTCATCGCTTGCTGATTCTGTTCCAACAAGTTCATGAGTCTAGATTGGGCTCGAGTCCGGTAGGGATGCAGGGAAAGCTTGTTTGTATCTATTTTTCTGTTGAGGAGAAAAAAAAAAGAGTTATGTTATGAAGATGCCATGATTATGCATGTCATGAATGTTTTTTTTTCATGTACATTTCATGCAAAAGAATATGATGGAGAAAGGAGAAACATTTTTTTTTATATAAAAATAAAATGAATGCAATGATAATGAGAAATGTCGCTAAAAAAAAGAGAGAATGTTTTTTTTTTGAAAATTTATTTTTTAGAGGGAAAAAGAATGAGAAGGGAAAATATTTTTTTGAAACTGTGCCCCCTTTTTTTTTGCAAAGAAGAATAACAAATAATATTTTTTAGAGAAAAATATCATTTATTATCTTTCACAATTTTTGAAATGTGAATGGAAAATAAATGGATGAAGGAAAAACGGGCAGAGTGTGCCCCTTGTGATGTAGGCCGACATTTCCTAAGATCTTAGGTCATACGACTTTTGTCACGTGGAAAATGGGATAAGGTATGCTCCTTTTGTGATATAGGCCGGTAGCTCCTTAAAAAGGGTCTATGGTCCACATATGTGTCTTTCCATTGGGTGGATTTAAGATACTAATCTAAAAGGTCCCTAGAGCCAAGGGTCCCATTTGAAAATGTTACCACCAATAATAAGTATATTATTAAAGGATGATTTTTTCTCAAATGGAGCCAAACTCTAGGTGAGGCTTTCATAGGAACCCACTAGCCGTACGTCCAGCAGAGCACCTACTACATAGCCTCTCCTAACTTAAGATTCACTCGGGCCCGGGTATAGGGCACCCACTCAAAGTGTGTGTAAATAAAGTGTATAAAGTGAAGTGTGTGAAGGAGCAAACTTAAAACTACCCGCTGCAAAATAAATAAAACAATATACACATGGTGACTATCCTAAAGTTCATATATACATGTAAAAAAAAAGAATAAAGCAAAATTAAAACAAATAGATTAAAAAAAATAAGAACAAAAGAAAGAAAAGGGAAATAAATCATATGATAGGCAAACAAATTAATTCAAACAATTCTAAGGCCTAACTCTCTATAGTCCCCAGTGGAGTCGCCAGCTGTAACAACCACCCCAAAAATTTAATGGAGTCGCCACCAATATTTTAATTCTAGGAAACATTGGAAATCTATTTTTGAATATTTTTGAATTTTACAATGAAAAAGGTCTTGAAATCATATTTTGAGCCCGAGAGTTGGTTACACATAGGGAAGGTACTAGCACCCCTAAAACGCCCATTTAAAAAATGGTACCTTTAATTGTTTGAGAAAAGATTTGTTTGCCTTTTTATACCTTATATTTCCCAGAAAGTATTTATTATTTACCCTTTTATGACTCTTAGGAAAAAGAAAATAAAAATCCTAAAGACTAATCTAATTTTAAACAAAAAGGAAACTTTACATTTTTTGCGTTATATCATTTGTTGGAATCACGAAACTCTTCGGGTTTACAATTTTAAAGCTCATAAAACCAATTATTCATATCATATTAATTACCCCTTTTTAAGAAACGTTTACTACATAAAAAAGAAAAGAAAAAGCCAACCCAGTTTGAATTGAGAGCGAACCCTAAACCCAATCTGAAGCTAAACAACTGAATAAACCAGAATACAAACAAATACATCTACATATCAACACACGTGAGGAGAAGAAGAACCGAAGTTATGGTTTTTTTACCATAAATCATAAATCACGGATCAAATGATAAACACAGATAAGAAATGCGAGAAAGGAGAAGAGATCGAAACCTTGGTCTTGTTTGAATCTCCAGAAATGTCAAAATAAAAATACAAGTAAAAAAACTAGAAACCTAATACTGTTTATACATTTTGGTCTCTCTCTCCCTCTCTCTCTCGTGCTTCAGCCGATTCGTCTTCTTCTTGCTCCTCTGGTCTTTCTTTTTTCTTCCTTTTTTCTTTTTCTGCACATGTAGCTTTTTATAGCCTTCAAATCTTTGCTCCTTCTTCTCCTGAAAAATAGAAGAAAAATCCGAAATAAATTGAAAATAAAATCAGGGCAAAGATATAAAATTAAGAAGGAAGGAAAGTCTCCCCTTTTGGTTGAATCGAAATCGGATCCTTGCATGCATCTGGCCCTTATTCGAGAAATGGGGGAGATCCGGACCTTCAATGGCTTGATTCGCAACCAGATTTCTTGGGGTTGGTTGATGAGATGTGATTCGGTTTGATGATGATGCTCCGAGATGAGAGGGATTCGGTTGAGAAACAAGAAGGGGAAGGGGAGAGATGGCCGAGATAGGGGGATAGAAAATTGAATGGGGAAGAGAAAAGGGGTGCTTGCTGCGGCTGGAGGGTGGAAAGCGAGTGAAGGAAGGGGTGCAGCCAGTAACAGAGGGTGAGAGGTGCGCAGGGGGGATGTGGAGAAGAAATAGGGTGTGCGCGAAGTAAAACGCTGCTGGGGCGCTAGGTTACCAACCCACACTTGATGATTACTATTTACACCTCTAAAATTGCAATATGCAACCCCTTTTCAATAATTTTTATTTTATTTCATTTCCTTTTTCATTCTATCTCTCTTCTTTTTCATTCTTATTATTTCTTCTTTTATTCTAAATATATTTATTATTACTACTAATTTAAAAAAATTATAATAAATAATAAAATAAAAAGGCCGGACAAAATTAGGGTACTACATAACCCAAATGCTTGCTCCTCGTTGGCCATGGCAAGAAAGAATTGGAAAACTTAGGGCCTGTTTAATTTCTATTTTTAAAAACAGTTTTTAGTTTTTAAAAATTTAAAAATAAAAAAACTTATTTGATTCATCTGTTTTGCAAAATTGTTTTCGAAAACTATTTTCAGGTTTTGCTTTTTAAAAGGAAAAAATGGGAGCAGGTAAAAGATGTTTCCCTTTTCTATTTTCAGTTTTCGTTTTGTTTTATTATTTAAAATTTTGAAAACAGAAAAGACACGAAAAATAGGGTCTTTTCATTAATGACAAAATTGTAATATTTTAAAACTTAAAGGGACACATTTGAAACTTGAAGGGAACAGAAAGTTGAAGACATTGGAAAACCCTAATGGTTTGTTTGGCAGAGAGGAGAGAAAATAGAGGGAAAGAAAAGTTTTTAGTAAAGTGTGAAAAAGATGCATTGATAAATGTGACAGACCAATAATAATATAACACATCATTAATTTTACACTTTAACCAATAAATTTTCTTTCCTCTCACTTTCTTTCCTCCCACTTTCTTACATACCAAACATACCATAAAGCGTGTTCTCGTCAACAGGGGCACCATCAACTGCAGCTTGTCTTGTGCCGCCGTCGAGCTTCCACAGCTTCGCCGCCACTGTCCAAGGTAGCCATCGTCAACTGCAGCTTCGCCGCCGTCAAGCTTCCACAACTTGTATTTTCCCTCTTTCTTTCTTACCTGTACGAATTCTTTGTTCTCAAATCTCAAATGGGTTTGGGGATTCCCTTCCTTGGTACTGTTACAATGAGTTTTTCCTTGGTACTCTCAACTTGTTTCTGAGTTTGAGATCTGTTGATACCCTTATGCATTTACCCCTTTCTTATCACTTTTTTGATTTGTTGTTTACGTGTGCTATTTTTTTGGATTCATATTTACACACCCTTATAATTGAATTCTTGTTGGTCTTTAATTAATTGGTCGTTTATGATGCTTCTTGCTTGCCTTTTCATGATTGCACACAAACCATTTTTGAGAAATCATGGCTTTATACGCCTTTTTTGTGTGACAGAAATCATGGTTGGCTTTATACCTTCGCCTTTTTTTATGCGTGTGACAGAAATCATGGCTTTATACGTTTTTGAATGTTTAGTTATGTGAGAGTTAATTTATAAAATGATAAATTTTCAACAGCTTGGTGTTTTTGGCTTTGGGAAGTTGCGTACTTTTGCAAATCTGGGTCAATCTTGGTTTTTCCTAGTTGTGTGGCTGGCTGTTGTGTATTTTTAGCTTTTTATTTAGTTTTTTGGTATCATTTTGTTGGGATATTTTGGGAGGGTGATAATTTTGTTTTGTGGGAATTGTTGTCTTTCAATGGGCTGTTATGATGAGGGGCATTTCAATGGTGAGCTTGAAAATGGAGTGAGTACTATTGGGTGTGGTGACGTTGAGGTTGGTTTTGAGGAAGAGGCAAATACATCTGCCATTGAGGAAATAATGTTTGCTTTGAGGGAATGAAATGAATAGATTTGTAGAGTATATACTTTAATTTTCAAACAAGCATCTTAAATGTTCTGAAAGCATGATACAAACAGCTTGCTAGCCACTTCGAAAATTATATTTATGTTCAATTCGAATATCAGTTCTTTATCTGAAAGCATGATACAAATCTTTGTGATTTTTATTTTCTACTAACTATGAATATGTGATACAAATCCACTTCCCTCCCTCAAAAAATAGGATGAAAATGACTCTTGAAAATGCTCGGTCTATTTCCACTTCCATGACGACTGGAAGAGCAAACCCAACTATACTTAACAAACCTGGGGTATACTTGTAATGGTCGGCTTAGCTTGTTAATATTTTGATCTGCATAGTAAAAACATTCAAATTCAAGAGTGTAATTGACAGCTGAAATGTTCATAATCCTATTCAAGATTATATCTTTAGTCATTAATCCTTACTGTTTAGTTTTGTTGGATTGGTAATAATACTACATGTGATGCTTGACATGTGTTACTACTGCAAGGTGTGCACTGCTGAAAGTATGGTGGTGCTTCACTACTTGGGTTCTTTATACTTTTGAATTTTCTTTGAAGCTTGTATTTGGTTAACTTGAATGCTTTCTGAATATTAGATACATGGAATAACCATAATGGATATCGATAGAAGTGATTCTTCTGATTCAAGTGATGATGAATTAGCAGAGTTTTGCTTTATTAACATTATTTATGATTATCATTATAAATACTTGAATAAAGGAAAGGTTCGAACATCTGCATTGAGTGGTCGTGAATTTGTTGCTGAAATCTTAAATGGAGAAGGAACAAGTTGTTTTGAATTACTTCGAATGAGGAAGTAATGTTTTATTAATTTTTGTAATGAACTGAGGGAAAAGAGCTTCTTAAGTGACTCAAGGGTTGTGCTTGTTGAAGAAAAGGTTGCTATATTTTTACTCATACTTGGTCATAATTCTCGTTATAGAGTTGTTTCAGACCGCTTTCAACATTCAATGCAAACAATTTCACGTTATTTTAAGAAAGTATTAAGGGCAGTATGCCGATCGGGAAAAGAATTGATAAAGCAAGAGTCCACAGAATTACCTGATAAAGTTAAAAACAACCCAAAATATTATCCTCGGTTCAAGGTATGTAATTTTATTGAGTTATTTAATAAGTTCATTTTTTACTTATTCATGTTATCTTGTTTTGATTTTGGGTTATGCGTTTTCACTATTTTGAAGATGATGCCTTCTTATAAACCGTCTACGCAACGACTCATAGTAATAGCGTGTTGTGCTATTCATAATTACATATGCAAGTAGAATTTACACGATAAATTATTTGGTGTATGAGAAAAAATGGATCCGGTAACAATTGATGGCGTGAATGAAGATCTTTACACAGTGGGAACAAACTCCAATGAAAACAACTTATCAAAGTTATCTGATGATGGTGCAGCTAAAATGACAATGCATAGGGATCATATTGCAAATATGATGTGGGCACAACATAATAATTAGTTTGAACCAATTTGACTTCCTTTTTTTAACGACCAATTTGACTTTTTATGATATTAGATTTTACTTAATTAATTGAGTTGTCATTGTAAATGTTACTTGATTAATTGACTTTTATGACCAATTTGAATTTTTTGCAATGCACCTACCATTTTTATGGTACATTTGTTGCTTTTGTTTTAAGTATCTCGTTAAAATAATTACAGGAAAATGTTGAAGATGATGTGGGGATATCAATTAATTAATTAATAATAAATGGAGTTTTAAGTTTCATGATGAAGTCTAGTAAAAAAAAAAATCTCAAATTAACATGATGAATAAAAAATGTGAATAAAAAATGATGAATAAAAAATGTGAATAAAAAAATTATTTAAAAATGTGTATCAAATAAGTTTTTTGTTTTTTAGTTTGCAAAACACATTTTAAAAACAAGTCTATCAAACAAGTTTTTTTATTTTCTCATCTCTAAATAGTTTTTTTTAATTTTTTTCTTAAAAACAGTTTTTTAAAACTGATTTTTAAAATAGTTTTTAAAAACTGAAAACTAAAACCAAATGAAACACCCCCTAATATCGCTGCTGCTTTTTATATCCTTTTTGTCAATTGCTCCTAATACTACTACCTATCAAGTCTTGTCACACAATTGAGTGAAAAAAAAGCCTTGTCACACAAGACAAATCGTTATTATTATCGGTTATAAAAATTAAATACATGTAGCACCAAAAAAAAATTTAAATACATGTGTTTGATGATTATTTCAATAGTAATAAGAATTAAATTAAAATATAAAAAATGCATTTGTTTAAATCTTTTATTCAATTGTTATAAGTTTAATTTTACATGTAATTTGTAAATATCTAACTATATATATAATTAAATAAACTTAAAAATTAATTAAAAATTGATGATAGGAAATTGTTTTAAATGGTATCAATTTATTGAATACAAAATATTAATTTGATATTTTATTAATTTTTTTGATAACAAAAAAAATATGAATTTGATATAATATATACCTCCCCCGATATATATTATATAAGCAAAAATTCTATGTATTTAGTCCAAATTTTGGACAAAATACATAGAGTTTTTGCTTATATTTATAGGCTTTTTTTTTCTTATATTTAAGACTGGATGTAGTAAGTTAAGTTACAAAACGAGAAAGGCGACAATAATAATAATAAAAATAATAATAATAAATTGTTATGAAGTCAAATAAATTCTCAAATCGTAGACTAATAATTAACTAAAACTTTAATATTTTTAATGGATTTGGAGTTTTGTAGTTAACAATTGAAGGTTTAAATATAATTTTCGTCCCTGTAAATATAGAGGATTTTGTTTTTAGTCCCTGTAAAAATATTTTTTTGTTTTTCATCCCTGCAATTTTCTTAACTTTGTTTTTAGTCCCTACAAAAAATTATTTTTGCTTTGTGTCCCTGTAATATATATATTATTTTGGAATTAGTCTTTATATTCTCCATATTTTAGGGGCTAAAATCACATTAGTCTACAATTTTAGGGACTAAAATCAAACATGAAAAAATATTGGGAGGACTAAAACAAAACAACAAGGATCAAAAGCAAAATTTTTTATATTGCAGGGATGTAAAAAAAAATTACAGTGACGAAAAACAAAAATCCCTATAATTACAGGGGTGAAAAACATATTTAAGCCACAATTGAATTATTTTTGCTGTTTTCAACCCAAAAATCTTGATGCTTATAATATTGTTATTGCATTTAAAATCTTATCCTTTTATGTAATTACACATTTAAAAGTATTTTTGATTAGTATTATTCAAACAAATATCATTTTGTTAAACATACATTTGAGAAAAAAATCCAAACATAAATCACGGTACAATAAACTTATTTTTAACTAAACGTTCAATTGCAAAATGAGGTTGAATCAAACGTCCATTTGTAAACTTTAATCCAAACAAATCCATAATATGTGATTCAAACTAACTGATTTTTCTTATTTTTATTTTTTATTTTTGACAGCTTTTCGTATTTTATTTGGATTCCGTTAATTTAATGGAAAATCATCACATTGATTAATCAAACAAACTATAGCCGGATTAAATAA
This sequence comes from Calophaca sinica, assembly GCA_037113605.1. Classification (NCBI taxonomy): domain Eukaryota; kingdom Viridiplantae; phylum Streptophyta; class Magnoliopsida; order Fabales; family Fabaceae; genus Calophaca; species Calophaca sinica. The sequence goes on along the minus strand of CM073734.1, from coordinate 106,704,986 downwards.
ACCGATAATATTTTACGAAGAGTAAACACCAACACCGAACCTCTAAAAAACTTTAAAAAAATATAAAAACGCTAAACGTTACATTAATATCAAAAGGAGAAAGATTGCATTTAAAATCTTATCCTTTTATGTAATTACACATTTAAAAGTACTTTTAATTAGTATTATTCAAACAAATATTATTTTGTTAAACATACATTTGAGAAAAAAATCCAAACATAAATCACATTACAATAAACTTATTTTTAACTAAACGTTCAATTGTAAAATGAGGTTGAATCAAACGTCTATTTATAAATTTTAATCCAAGCGGCTCCGTAATATGTGATTCAAACTAACTGATTTTTCGTATTTTTATTTGGATTTGGGTTCCGTTAATTTAATGGAAAAATCATCACATTGATTAATCAAACAAACTATAGCCGGATTAAATAAACCGATAATATTTTACGAAGAGTAAACACCAACACCGAACCTCTAAAAAACTTTTAAAAAATATAAAAACGCTGAATGTTACATTAATATCAAAAGGAGAAAGAAATTATTATTTTTTCTTGATGAAACGGAGAAAGAAATCATTGATGATTGAAGAAGATTTTAACAAAATCATAATATGATTGAAGAAGATTTTAACAAAATAATAATAATAAATACTTATTGCATTATTACAAAGGGATTAAAATATCCTACGAAAAAACTCAGAAGGGTGAGAGAGAGATAGAAAAGGCGAAGAGGGGTCTTGTTTCATTCTTTTTTGGTTTCCGCTGCAAATCGAGATATATATAGAGAGAGAGAGAGAACGAAGAGAGAGAAAGAGAGAGAGAGAGAGAGAGGAGATAGATATTTTGATCGCGGTGTTGTTACTGCGGCGGAACCCTAGCAAGGGGATCGGAGCGAGATAGTAAGGAGGATGAGCGGGAAAGGCGGGGGGCAGAAGGGTTCGTCGTTGGCGGGGATTCCAGCGGCGAGTCGGAAGATGGTGCAAAGCTTGAAGGAGATAGTGAGCAACGTCCCTGACAACGAGATCTACGCCACCCTCAAAGACTGTAACATGGACCCTAACGAAGCTGTTAGTCGTCTCCTCTCCCAAGGTATCTCTCTCTCTCTCTCTCTTTCCACTCCACTAGACTAGGGTTTTTCAATCACCAATCCATATCTCTAATCTCAACTTCTTTAATCTTCCTTATGTTACTGTAGATCCTTTTCACGAGGTCAAGAGCAAACGAGAAAAGAAAAAAGAGGTGATGTGATGCCTCCCTTTTTTTCGTTATCACGCTTCTTTAACTAGTTATTATGTGCGAGTTATGAAGAGCTACACGTTTAGTTTATGTATTTGTTTCTTTTTATTTGTTTTTGATTTTTGATTGTGGTTATTTATTCAGAGTAAGGATACAACAGATTCAAGGCCTCGTGGGACAAACAATAATACATATAGTCGTGGTGGTGGTGGTGGTGGTAGGACCGGCACAGACCGCTATGTTGGGCGTGGGGGTGGGGGTGCAAGTGCAACCCAATTCAGTAGTAGTGGTATGTACGTGGATTATGCCTGTTGCTATTTTTGATTAGCGTCTTAATTGATGTGCTTTAACTCAAATGTTTCTGTGGACTTTATCAAGTTTACTTTATCTGTTACTGTTTTTGTTGTTTTTAATTTTTCTCCCCTATTTTTGGATCAGATTCTGGTCTCCTACAGGGAAGACCTGCATTCAAGAAGGAAAATGGAACGCCTGCTTATGGGGGCTCCACATATTCTGCATCTAGTGTGCAGGAGAATAATGTGAACAGGCAGCTACCATCTTACAGGTATCTATCTTTTCCTTCACACACACACACACACATGAAAAATGAAAAATTTTGTTCACGATTGGGGTAGATTTAAAGAAATTCTAGTGGTTATGAATCCATGATGCGTTTGCAAATATGGCCTGGATATTCTAAAGTGAGACTAATCTGGCCACTTTTATATGGCTTGAAATTCAATTGTATTAATTTACCAGCTGATGCTATCAAAAAAATCTCCCTCCAAAAGCAAGTAGGCTGTCAAAGCATCCTACTTTTACAAGCTATTTTCAATATAGATTGGTAATAGTCTTTCAAAGTTGCATTTTTACCATCCAAATTGTTTTTGGAAGAGGAAACTGATGGCATCGGTTATCATTTAAGAACCATTTTGATGTTGCAAAGTAATGGAAGACTAATTTGATGTCCACAAATATCTGGAGTGTCTCACAAATGTTCAATTCTGTTGCAGTGATTCTGTTGGTGTCTGTGATGGACTATCTTCATCATCACAACATGGTGGATTGCAATCTGCATGGATGGCCAGCCCGGGTCAAGTATCAATGGCTGACATTGTCAGGATGGGTAGGCCACAGGCCAAGGCATCCATGCCTAACCCTTCTGTCCACAGCGGTAATCATCAAAATGTTTTTGCACCCGCAGCAGCCTCACATCAAAACTTGCATTCGTTGCAAGGTTATGCTTCCAAGGTTTCAGAGGCAAATAATGATCAAGGCTTTGTTATTAACCCAAATATTCAACAGAATGATGAATGGCCTTCTATCGAGCACCAATCAACTGTTTGTGTATCCTCTGTTGTTGATGCCCATCCAAATTCTGAGTACTATACAAATTCATCTAACTTTGATGATGCTAATAGGCAACTGAAAAACCATGTAAATGAATTTGTATCTGAAGATGGTCCTGTTGAGAATCCAGACAATTTTGGATCTGGTTCTGTTCCTGCTGAAAGTATATCTGAGGATAATCCAGAAAGTGCTTCTGCATTTGATGGTAGTTTGTACAAGGACTCAAATTCTTACCAGTCTCATCGGCATCCATTTGATAACAATGAAGGTGAACGGGTTGCTTCATTTTGCATGTCTTGTATATTTGCTTTAAAATATCATGTAAATTTGCTTCAAAATTCCTCAGTTTTCATGTTTTTATGGATGTTGTTTGTGTAATTGGTCTTACAAATACACCGGCTAAATTTGGCCAGAAACATCTAAGTTATAGAAATAGCATAAGGAGACATGCATCCCTTTGTTGAGTCAATCTGATGTGGTGTTATTATTATTATTATTAGTGGTTCACTTTGTTTTCATTTAACTCCATATGTATGAATGGTTTAAAAGACATTATTAATAGTCATGTACCTCTGTATGGTCTCTAATGGTGTAGAAAGCATTACTGTAATACTATTATTTGATTATCATGGCTGTATTTGACATGTTCTACATACACGTGGTCTATGAGTCTTAATTTCTTGACATCTTCCTTTCAGCTGAAGATGGTGTTTCATCAGTGGCTGCAAACTTAGAGCAGCTAGATTTACCCACAGACGATCAAGGGACAGAACCAAAGGAGGATGATGTACTAATTCCAAATCACCTACAATTCCATACTTCAGAATGCTTAAATCTGAGTTTTGGAAGTTTTGGATCTAACAAAAATGCTTCCTTTTCTGGATCTGGGCCACATGCATCTAGGCCCTTGAAAAATAACTTGGAGGAGACATCTGGAGCAACCGGTGTTTCAACGATTGGGTCCTCAGATGCTAGGTATGTGTGTAGAAAATAGTATGCTTTATTGCATATTTGGGGTCATTTATAGTTTTCTTAGGTATATGTTTAATTTTTCTTGCAGAAATCATGACTATTATGGGGATGAGCATCTTACTAATACCTCAGATGGGAATATAGCCCACATGACTGGCGTGGATGCTAGTACTTATGAACGTTCTTCCATTTCACACCCAGAGGGGTTAAAATCTGAACCACCTGAAACTGCTCAGGAAAATCAATATTCATTTCCTTCATCTTCGCATGAGTTTACATATGAAAATGCCCAACAACCAGATGTTACATATCCTCATTCACAGACAAGCTCACAGATCCAGAACCTGTCTCCCTTCTCTAGTGTAATGGTAATGCATAGATTTTTTAGATTTTGGATTTGCAATATTCAAGATATTTTGAGGCTGGTTCTTATTTTGGCTCTTTGATTATTTAGAGTTGGTTCTAGAACAATCTAATAATTAGAGATCCTATAATGTTAAAACTAGGGTATGGTTGGTGCTGTTACCCATTCTTTAGAGGGTAAATGAAGCTTATTCTCTCCAAAGAAGCTTGGTAGTAGAGCAGTGGCTTATAAAATGTATTTTTACCCGTTCTTTAGAGAGTAAATTAAGCTTATTCTCTAAATAGCTTGGTAGTAGAGCAGAAATGGTCTTATTTTGGGTCTTCAATTAGTGAGAATTGTGATAGGACACTGGGTTTGGGCCTAGGCCCAACAACTAAGCTGAATAGGGAAGTTAGAGAAGAAATGATGATGTGGCAGTTAGTTAGGGAATGCAACGAGATTATAGGGGGGGAGGAGAATGGAAGAGGGGGGATTCAACATCTATCCTGTTAGAACCTTGGAGGTTGGACAGAGAGAATTATCTCTTCTCTAAGGAGCTTTGCTCGGGTTTCTCTCCTATAATATTTCTTACCTTTTTCAATAAATAATATAGTTTCTATTTCTCTTGAATCCGAGTTCTATCAATTGGTCTGAGTTATATGATTTGATTGAGAATTTGGGCATAAAAGAGACTCCTCTTGGATATTTCATTCTTATAGCTGGGGTGATGTGTGAGCTTTTTATCATAGGCGTTTGAGCTTGGTGTAAAAGTTTCACTGCTTAGTTGCTTTACTAAATAAACATGTATCACATGAACCTTACCCTTAATATAATGTGATATTTTTTCCATGAAACTACATCATGGTGCGTACAGATCCCTGCTGTTGTGTAGTAATAATAATAATGAATACCTGATATTACTGTAATTTCTTTTATCTTCTAATAATAATATTATCTGTCTACATTACTATCTACATCTAACTTATGTTGCTGTTTCTGAATAGGCATATACAAATTCTTTGCCCAGTGCTCTGTTGGGTTCAACAGTTCAAACAGCTAGGGAGGATATCCCATACTCACCCTTCCCTACACAATCAATGCCTGCGAAGTATAGCAACATGGCTTCAATTGGTGGGCCCGCTATAACCATGTCAGAGGTACACTTCTTGCTAGCTTATTTAAGTTGATCTATTAACAAGCTTTTGAGAGAGGTTGAATAATAAATAAATTATGGTATTATGGCTCCAACAGTATTTGAGTGTGTGTTTAATATAATATGTATATTTTTATATAAAAAGATACAAAAAAAAATTTATTCACATGTGATTCGTATTGTTGAAAGAGAGAAAATAGAGGCATGTGATTGTGAAACCGTGTGTCTTGACTACACAACAGAGTCCTTTTTATATAGGCTTAATGCGATAAATACAAATAAATACATGATATCCTACTCTTAAGTGGATGATATTCTACTCCTAATTATACGATCTTATACAATAAATACACGTTCATACTTTATTTTCAACACACTCCCTCAAGCTGGGGCATATAAATCATATGCACCGAGCTTGTTACAAATATAACTGATTCGAGAACCTCTTAGAGATTTAGTGAAGACATCCTCCAATTGATCGTTGGAATTGACAAAGCTAGTGGTGATGTCTCCTGATTCGATCTTCTCGCTGGTATAATGATAATCCACCTCAATATGCTTAGTCCTCTCATGAAAAAGGGGATTGGAGGCAATATGCAATGCCGCTTGATTATCACATATTACTGTTAGTGGCATAGCCTCTCCAAACTTAAGTTCTTTGAGAAGTGATTGCAACCACATGAGCTCCTGAGTCACTAATGCCATGGCTCTGTATTCAGCCTCAACACTAGATCTTGCTACTACATTCTGCTTCTTGTTTTTCTAGGATATCAAGTTTCCTCCAACTAGTACACAATACCCAGTAGTGGATCGCCTATCAATGGGTGAGCCTGCCCAATCGGCATCCGAGTAACTAACTCCTCAAGTATGACCTTTATCTTCATAAATGAGACATTTTCCTGGACCACTTTTAATATACTTCAGGATTCGTATCACAACATCCCAATGATCCTGACAAGGAGAATTTAAGAATTGGCTTACCACACTAACTGCAAAAGAAATATTTGGACGGGTGACTGTGAGATAGTTTAATTTACCAACCAATCTCCTGTATCTCCCTGGATCTGAAAGGGGCTCCCCCTCGTTAGGCAGAAGTTTGACATTTGGGTCCATAGGAGTATCAACTGGCTTGGCATTCAATAAGCCTGTTTCCTTAAGAATATCCATAGCATATTTCCTTTGTGAAATCACTAGACCATCCTTGGATTGGGTTACCCTGATACCCAAAAAATAACGGAGTTTACCAAGGCCCTTCGTTTGAAACTCGTGAGAGAGATACTGCTTCAACTGGATTATGCCCTGTTGATCACTACCAGTTATCGCAATATCATCCACGTACACAACCAGATAAACACATCCTCGAGCTAAATGGCGATAGAAAACAGAGTGATCTGCGTTACTACAAATCATACCAAATTGCTGCACTATAGAACTGAATCTGCCAAACCAAGCTCGTGGAGACTGTTTGAGACCATAGATAGACCTGTGGAGCCTGCAAACTATGTTAGAGGACTCTCCCAGAGCAACAAACCCAGGTGGTTGCTCCATAAAGACTTCCTCTTTGAGATCATCATGCAGAAAAGTATTTTTAATATCAAGTTGGTGAAGAGGCCAGCGTCGGATAGCTGCAATAGAGGAGGAGTCTAACAGAGGCCATCTTGGCCACAGGTGAGAAAGTGTCACTGTAATCCAGTCCAAATATCTGAGTGTATCTTTTGGCCACCAAATGGGGTGAGGAAGTGTCACTGTAATCCAGTCCAAATATCTGAGTGTATCCTTTGGCCACCAAACGAGCCTTACCATCATGCCCAACCTTAACCGTATGGAGCCAACGACAACCAACCAAAGACTTCCTAGGAGGTAAAGGAACCAGTTCCCAGGTACCACTGCTTTGAAATGCGCACATCTCGTCAATCATTACTTGCCTCCACTCTGGATGTGATAAGGCCTCATCTGGAGATTTAGGGATAGACAGAAGACAGAGGAAAGACAAGTGTAATGCAAAGGAGAAAGACGATAACTCAAAGCAATGTAATGAGGAGATGAGTTACGAGTAGAGCGTTGGTGAGTCTGGCATGGCCTCAGCAGCAGGAACAGGGGCAGGGATACGCACCGCAGATGGTGGCCGACGACGATATGTCTGTAGTGGTCGTACAACTGGTACCATCTTAAATTTGGGCTTTAGGCCTAACTCAACCCCACAAAACCGGCTTGTAAGGTGAGGATTGCCTAAGCCTTATAAAGGCCACTCAGACCATATCTCTAGTCAATGTGGGACCTTCAACACACCCCCTCACGTTCAGGACTGGACATCTGATGTGTGGACTAATGTGGGTGGAATAATAGGGATCTCAACACGCCCCCTCACGCCTAGGACTGGACATCTGTAGCGTGGACACGTACGGGTGGAATAACAGAGGTCATGGCGCAATAACAGATCTATGATAGGCTCTGATACCATGTTAAAAGAGAGAAAACAGAGGCATGAGATTGTGAAACCGTGTGTCTTGACTACGTCCTTTTTATATAGGCTTAATGCAATAAATACAAATAAATACAGGATATCCCTCTTAATTGGATGATATTCTATTCCTAATTATACGATCATATACAATAAATACACGATCATACTTTGTTTTCAACACGTATGAGTATCAGTATCAAATATGGATATGATTATCCAGAAACACCACCTTTTTATGTATCAATACAGTCTGTACGTGTACGTGTAAAATTATAATATTTTTTTATCCCTATTTTAAGGGTATACTAAACTGAATCTAAGGAATGTTCTTAGAGGAGGTTATGTTATACCTGTATTAACATTGTTTGCTATTGATTCACCCCTATTTTGAGGGTACGCCAAACTGAGTCTAATAAATGTTCTGAGAGTTGTCATGGGTAAATCTGTATTAATATTGTTTAGCAAAGATGGTTAAATTTGCAGAGTTGAATTTTATGCTGGTTTCTTGATTTTATTGTTTTAGTGAGAGGGAGAACATAGGAATTTAGTCTTTTGATAATTTTCTTTGTCAACATGCAGGCTCTGAGGGCAAACAGCATTTCGACACCTCAACCTAATCTACAAGCTTTACCCGGTGCGAGTGTTGCCACTGGACCTTCACTTCCTCAACAACTTGCTGTGCATCCCTACTCACAGCCTACTCTTCCTATGGGACATTTTGCTAATATGATTAGCTATCCATTCTTGCCTCAGAGCTATACCTACATGCCATCGGCATTTCAGCAGGCTTTTGCTGGAAACAGCACATACCACCAATCTCTGGCAGCAGTGCTTCCACAATATAAAAATAGCATTTCTGTCAGCAGCTTGCCTCAGTCTGCTGCTATTCCATCTGGATATGGTTTTGGAAGTTCCACCAGCATTCCTGCAGGAAATTATCCTTTGAATCCGTCAGCTGCCCCTACTAGTACAACCATCGGATATGATGATGTTTTAAGCTCCCAGTATAAGGACAACAATCATATGATTTCACTACAGCAGGTAGAAAGATCTTCCATGTTTAAATGCTTTACCTTCAATTGTTATTTGTTTTCCCTGTTATGATTTATTCTCTTAGTAGTTGATGCAATTTGGTATCATTAGTTCAGTGCAACCATTGTTTTATCTGAATGAAGTTATCTGTTGTTTTTTATATTTGAACAACCGTGGTCATGTAAACAAACGGTTTGTCTTTTGGACCATGTGCTTCATTTTGTTGTCTATGGTCTTTTTTTTTTTTTTTTTTTTGGAGGGGATGGAAGGCGGTGGGGTGTGAGGAAAAGAAAATAATAGTGAATTGTGTCACTTATGGTTAATTATATTGAAGAAGTTTGCTGATTATGCTTTCTTCTTTCAGAATGAGAATTCTCCCATGTGGGTTCACGGGCCTGGCTCTCGAACAATGTCTGCAGTTCCTCCCAGCAATTATTACAGCTTCCAGGGACAGAATCAACAGCAGGGTGGATTTCGGCAAAGCCAGCAGCCATCACAGCATTTTGGACCCCACGGGTACCCTAATTTCTACCATTCTCAGAGTGGGATTTCTCTGGAACATCAGCAGCAGAATCCTAGGGAAGCATCCCTTGCTGGTTCTCAAAGCCAACAACCTAAGCAGTCCCAACAAATATGGCAAAACAGCTACTAATCCTAATCACCTCCCAGTTTTTAAGGGTATTGATGTGAGTTTGAAAATGACCAATCAATCAGAGGCATTCCCACGGTCTAATTATTAAATGCTCTCATTGTTTGGTCTGAAGAGATCATTTATGGCCGCTGCCCTGTGCGACGTTGTATTCTACATAATTATGCTCGTGATGTTAACTTAGGTACTATAAGTGTGCTAATTTGTTGTGCTGCGTACAATACTCTTTTTTCCCCATTTTCATTTTTCTCATCTGGTTATAGTGGAAAGTTTCTTGGATGCTGTCTCTTCTATGCTGTCTCAGATTTTGCTCCTTTTATTCTTGCTCTTTTGAATATGCCTTGGGCAGAAGCTGTCTTTCAACTAAGCATTCACCATCGCCCATATTTTGAATTCAATAATCAACAATTAATAATGATAGCCCTGTACACGTAGCTGATTTATATGGTAGTGTTGCCATTTTTGTTAGGACGTTGAGTTTGTTTTATCGTTTTGTACTAGTTGGACAGAACTGAGAACAAAGTGAATAATATGTATTTGGACTCGGCATTAGGTGATGTCCATTAGCTTACGATATTCTATTAATTCCTCTGATCGTCTATTTATTTGAGTTGTAAATATTAAGGTTCATAATTCTTATGGCGTTCCACTTAAGCTTACGAAGACGGGATTGTGGAAGCTACTGGTCAAGGCAATGAGAATTGTGGATGTTATAGCGGATCTCGGCCAGAAAAGATTGGCAATTGCTAAAGGCACCAGCAAATTGCTGGGTGCACCTAACAGTTCCCAAAATGCTCTTGTTCACATAATAAAAATTTATATACTCGCAAATAACTTATTTGCGAGTGGTATTTATGTATAACACTCGCAAATAAGCTATTTGTGAGTGCATATTATTTGCTAGTGTACAAAAATATGTATACTCGCAAATAGTTTATTTGCGAGTGTTATACAGAAATACCACTTGTAAATAAGCTATTTGCGTTTTTTCAAGTAATTTTTAAGGATGGTTGTCCACTGCCTACCATACATTCAGACTGACATACTTTTTGTCGTCCTGAGGCTTATTCATGGCCGTATATTGGTCGATTGCAAGAATGTGTTTCAATATTTCCACCACTTAATCTTTCACATCATGATGAACACAATCAAATAAACTTAGATGACAATTGACTAATTATGCATGTTGATGCTTGTTGTTGTCGTTTGCTGTAATTTTATATTTACCAGTATACGCTAGTATTTCACTGTGTGTGATTCATGAAAAGATCTGAAGCAAATATAACGATTTGTTGATTAAGTACCTCCCGCTAAACTGTTAAATTTTGCGCGTGTTGAAATTTCTGGAATTCCTTCCAACACGTGCAAATATGCTATTTGCGATTTTTTTAACTACTCGCAAATAGCATATTTGCGAGTGAAGGAATTTCTTCTGGAATTCCTTCCAACATGCGCAAATATGCTATTTGCGATTTTTTTAGCTACTCGCAAATAGCATATTTGCGAGTGAAGGAATTTCTGAAATTCCTTCACTCGCAAGAAATTCCTTCACTCGCAAATATGCTATTTGCGAGTTGCAAATAACATAAAACTCGTAAATAACATATTTGCGAGTGAGACGAATAAAGGAAAAAAAATGTTTTGATTTTACCGAAGACATTTTTGTCAACTCATGGAAAATGTTGGGTGCACCCAACAATTTGGTGGGTGCCTTTAGCAATTGCCAAAAGATATGATATTGGATTTAATGTGGCTATGGCCCAATATTATATAGTTCAGTGTAGGAGTGGTTACCGCAATTCAGTACAAAAATACCGAACAAAATTGACTATTATTGAATGTTTTTGGATCTCTTTTTGCGGAAACCGGTCGGATCAAATTGGATTTCGATTTCTTGTTTTGAAGCTGAACCAAATCATATATGTAAAATTTAATACTAATTTATTTTATTATTAGTATAGCATGTTGTATTAATCTATTATTTTTTGGTTTTTTTTCTAATAATAATTATTATTTTAATTTGATATAGTTTTTTTTTTTTACTTTTTTTTTATGTTACAAACATGAAATTGATGTTTGTTACTTTATAATGTTTTAATTTTTGGTATGTTATACGTTGTATTATTTGGACTTACTTTTTAATTATCGCGTTGTAAAAACCGAATCATTAAATTCAATCCAAACCGCTTTTAATCGTATTGGATTTGTTTGAATTTAATATTGGAAGCAATTCAATCCAAATCAAATCACAACTTGTTTTTATTTTTGGATCGATAAGTTTGTCTCAAAACTGATAGAAACAGATCCGCGAACACCCCTAGTTCAGGAGTTTTATTTAGGGGCATGAGAGTTGCTATTAACACCCTCCAATTTGGCTAAGACACCCCTTATATAGTCTTCTCATTTTCTCCTAAAGTGTCCCGTTTTGGAAGTTGACTTCATGACGTTGTCGACTCAGAACCCGAGGTATGTTGCCTTCCAAACATTTATTAGAAGATATTTTTCAAAATCAGAATGTTTATATCTGGACACATTGTGTAGTGGTATCCAGATATATACATCCGGGATGTTAACTAATGTCCGAAACTATATATACGAGTATTGTCTGAACTTGAAAAAAAAACAAGTCATTATGTCAGTAGATGGACAATTGAGATCGCATTAACGAAATGAATGGATCTAAGATAACACTAATTAGATAAATTCTATTATTCACACATCAGGGCGTTGGTACATGAACGATTGAGATTGCATCGACACTTTGAACGATTGAGAACGCACATACACTTTAAACGGTCGAGATTGCACTGATACTTGTATAAATATAACACTGCAAGAAAACGCGGCGTTACCGACGACCAAAACCAGTCGGTAATGCATAGAGGCCGTCGGTAACGTAGATTTATCGACAATCCCAAGCCTGTCGGTAAAATGCTCGTCGCAAACAATTACCGACGGGTTTTTTTTGTAGCCGTCGGTAATGGGAGACGGTGATTACCGACGGGTAAGGCCGTCGGTATTGTTAAGTTTTTTTTTTAAAATTAATTAATTAATTTAATTTATCTATGAATTTGTTTAAATTAATTAATTTCTTTAATTATTTATTTTATTTATTTAATTATTAATTTAATTAATTAATTAATTAATTTATTTATTTAATTAATAAATTATTTAATGATTGAAATTATGTATTTATTTATTATTTAGTTATTTAATTATTAATTATTAATTTATTCTATATTAAGAAATGTGATAACGTAAACTAAAAAGCAAAGTAAAAAAGAAACGTAATATAAATTAAAAATATCCTCAAAATATCAAAATATAAAAAAATAAGTCAAAACATTACTAATAATCCTGATCATGCACGAGATGCTCTAAGCCATCCGCGTCATCGACATCATCAGTACCATGAGACGACGGAGGCAAGCAGGCGGCTGATGATGAGGCTGAGGTTGCTGGCGAGCTAGCATCTCGTACATCTGTTTCTGTCGCTCCAGCACCTTAGCCAAAATTGCGTTCGTCTAACAACTCTCCTCCTCGGAAGCGGCCAGTCTTCGCTTCACCTTGATTAACTCCTGCTCATCCGCGGTAGAGCGACGACTGCCACCACTACTCGATGATGATCCGATGTTGAGGCGGCTGCTCCTTTTCTTGTAGTTGCTGGCAAGGTCTCCGGCACCGTACAGGCGACCCTTCTTCTTGCCGCCAACAACATTTGCCCAAACCTTGAGCGGTACAGATAGATCCTTAGGGCTCTGAGACGAGGGAACATGATGATGTCTGAGATCTAATCTGAGACATCCTCGCCTCAAACTCCTCCCGTCATGCATAAACAACAAAGTCAAATTTTTTTTTGTAAGAAAACAATATAAACATTTTTTTTTAAATTTCATTATATTTTACAATTACCTAGGTCTGCCTCGACCGATCATCAACGAAATCATTAGTACTCCTCCTAATATGAGTTGCACGATGGAGCTCGTGCAACTGTATCTCTCTACCCAACCTCTTCGACTGTAATTAATTAATTAATAATAATAATAATAATAATAATAATAATAATAATAATAATATAAAACGTATAAATTGAAATTTGCGTCTTTGCTTGGTGATGGAACCTCCAGTGTGCAAGCTCCCACCCTTCTCAGAAGCTCTGTTCTTCTTGGCCTTCACGCGGATCAAGTTGAACTCAGGGGAGTTCCAGTACTCTACCAACCTTTGCCAGATATGATCCCCTATCTAGTGGGGCTGTCCCCTGAGGCAGACATCTCTTGAGGCAGACATCTCTAAGCATATCAGTGATGCAACATATACTCAAGCCAAGGAATACTAATTGTATCAAGAATACTAATTCAACCAATCAACAAATCTAACATTAACAAATAATACAACTTGTATAGAGCTAATCTAGCTTATTTCAGTCCTAATTTCAACAATTCATACCAACAATTTCAGTCCTAATTTCATCTTTTGAGTCCTGATTTGATTGAACCCATTTCAAAAATAATCACTCGGTATTTATTTTTTATTCAGAAAATTGAATAAAAATAATGCAGCAATTCTATCCAATCTCTATACATAAATGAAATGCAACTCATTTAATAAAGTCATGAATAAAATCCTATTCTAAGCAACCAGAGAGTTAGGGAATCATACAGAAGCAAGCCTCACGATTTCCATTGTGAATCAAATTGAGACTGAATATGAAAAGAAATTTACCTCGCAAATTAAGATCTGCAAGCCTCACGATTTCCACAACTGAGAGGGTTATGGCGAGGGGTGGAAACGATCAAGAAGCAGACCTCTCTCTCGGGTGAGCAACCGAGTGGAATTTGATGAGAAACAATGTGATGACAAGCGTAACAGACCTTGATCTCTCCTGGGTGAGCCACTGTGAGAGAGAAAATGAGTGATTAGGGAATAAGGGTTTAAAAGCAGAGAAGTGACCATTGAGAAGCAACGTGACAAGCGCAGCAGACCTTGATGTCCCTGGGTGAGCCGCCGTGAGAGAGAGAGAGAGAGCTTAGGGATTTGGGGATGGAGCCGCCGCAATAGAGGTACAGCGGACCTCGATGTCTCCTGGGTGAGCTGCCGCGAGAGAGAATTATAGAATTTGGGGATGGAGTGCCGCGAGAAATGGAGCACCGAGTGGAAAAAAAGGGTTTGAAGAGAGGAGAAGCATGAGGGATTGAAGAAAAGAGGAGAGTACCGCGTGCAGGAGTGATTGTAAACGGAAGTTACAGATAACTTCATTAAAGTTACCGACGGTCTTAACCCGTCGGTAAACCAACGGTTAGACGCGGCCTTACTGACGACCATATCTTCAAATACCGTTGGCCTACTCCCATCGGTATTTGAAAACGCAACGGGAATCTAAAACGCGGCAACGTTACTGACGGACATTGGCCGTCGAAAAAAGACGGTCTAGGAGTACCGACGGTTTAGGCCGTTGGTAATGTTTAGCGGACAGCCGTCGGAAAAGGCATTTTTTTTGCGACGGGTTTGACTGTCGGTAGTAGACCGTCAGTATCCCTGCTTTTTCTTGTAGTGTAAGTGTAACACTTTAACTCTAATTAGGGAATTACTTACTAATAAAACCTAAATTTAAAGGAATTAGTCTTGAAAAAATTTTCGCGTACATGAGAAGAATAAGAATGAACCCTCTTTGAAAGTACTATACTATACTTTGATTAATGAAATCCCTGGTCACATAAGCATCATACCAAAATATGCTACTAAATTAGTAAAACATAGATCAGAGTTTTTGGAAGGCGGATTATAACTTTAATTATTACAACCCCTTTGTCAAAAGCATAATAAAATAACATAATTACAATTATACATGATTTACCAATATTACTAGGACACAACCTACTAACTAGGACTCGAACTCGTGATCTGGTAACTCAGTAACATAAACTTAGAATCAAAAAAATACTTTTACCGTTGTTTTCAGCCATACGTGGTGTGCGACGTATGGAAAATCCTCCCCTTAAACATATATATTTATTTAGAATAACTTAATGACTCCTCAAAACGTGATGGTGAAGCAACTAATTTTTCAAACATCAAGTACACATTAAACACATAACATAGTACCACACAAACACATATCCCAATCCTCAATGAATGTACCCTCTTGGCGCCACTCAATAGCCCAAAGAAAAAAGTGAGAACCGTGTTTGGTTCCACCAAAGAGTCCCCGTCAATGAAAACACCATAAAATAATCATTGACAGGTTTGCGGTTCGAACGCAAACATTCCAAACACATACACGTTTCAATCAATAAGAAACCACAATCACAAAGCAAACAGATATCACAAATCTCAAAGAACGTACCCACTCGGCGCCACTAAATAGCCCAAAGAAAAGAGTGAGAACCATATTTGGTTCCACCAAGTGGTCCCTGTCAGTGGAAAAGCCCTAAAATAACCAAAGACTGGTTTGCGATTCAAATGCAAACGTTCACACATAAACAAATTCCAATCATAGGAACACATGCGCCTTTTATTATAACATCCCAACCCACCAGGCACATTGACCCAGTTACAAAAGGGCTTACGAAAGGGTATGTTACTCACAGGACTTCACACAAACAATTCCAATCAAAGGACGTCAATCACAACGCAAATACTAAGAATTCGCATAAGTCATCACATAGGGTTAAAACCCCTTTCAACGAAGATTCAAGGCAAGGTTACAAATGTATTATTAGAAATTAATGACAAATCAAGAACTAAAGACAATGAGGGAATTTAACATGCATTTCAGTTACAACACATACCAAGTTAAACTCATCCCGAGGAGATACCAAGACATCCATTTACTCAAAAAATCCATGACATCTCATAAAATAGGTGGGCTCGTGTCTCAAGCCACTTAACACTAGTTCTCACATATTTAACAACTTGGCAAAAAAATCAATTATCCCGATTGGAGCTCAATGGAACTCCCAATGGTACAAACATCACACAATGGTTTAGGGGGGTTGGGGACAGAATCCAACCCTATTTCAGTCAAAATCCCATACAAGACCATAATAGTCAATAAACTAATTATTGAACTAAAATTTTTAATAATAAATCCTAGCACACCCTAAGGGAGGTTTTAGGGGAAATCTATGTTACCTATAGTTCCTGAGAAGCCCTAGGTAAAAACCCCCAAATTTCCAAATTTGAAACCCTAGCCTCTTCCATCGAAATTGGTCCTCAAGCTTCCATCTTCATCTTCTTCGTCAATCTGAGCTCAGCTTCTTCTTCTTCATCAGGAAATCCCACATGCAAGCCCTAACTTCCATGGGAGTGGGTCTTCAAGCTCCAATCTTCATCCTTGAAGCTTTAATGGAGGTGAAACCTCCATCTTCTTCCTTCCTCTTCCTCCAATTCGAGCCCCAACACTGTCCCAGCTTCTCTCACTCGATCTCTTTCTCTCTCTCTGTTTGGCCATCTCTCTGTCTCGCCTTATCACTCTCTCGACCACCCTCCTGGTGCGCCGCCATGGTGGCCGTCGCGGCCACCCTCCTTTCCTCTCCCTCTCTCTCTCGATCGCCACTCTCCCTTCTCTTCTTTCCCTTCTTCTTCTTCTTCTTTTTCCTAATTTTCTTCCTCTTTCTCTTTGATGTCCAGGTCGTGAGGGAGGGAGTTAAAGAGTGAGAGAAGGAGTGCTAAGGTGGAGGGGCCATAAGTGTGGAGTTATGGTAAGTCTAGGTCAATTTTTTACTAGATTTTGACTCACAAACCCCAATTCAAATTCCATAACTTAACCTATGGTACTTAAATCAACATTAGGTGATTTAAATAATTATAACCACTCATAAATAATTAGTCTTACATTTCCTAAATCATTGGAAAAATTACTATTTTACCCTTTAGTTCCTAATTTGTATTTAAATTATCCAATTAAGGCTATGAACTATTTTTAATCCTTAGGGATTAAATCCCTTATCCACCTAGGATTTCTAATAATTAGGCTTAGGGAATTCGGGATGTTACATTACTCCCCACCTTTTAGAAATTTTGTCCCCAAAATTCGTCTTACCTTCTATCCTTATATAGGATTGTTCTCGATGCTTCTGTTGCGAACTCTAATTCTACGCCATATAGGATTGTTCTCGATGCTTCTACTGCGAACTCTAATTCTATGCCACTTCAAATAGGTAAGTTCCTTTCCTAATCATTCCAAATCATTGGAAGTTCGAGAAGAACTAATAGCAACAATAGGTCCATTATCCAAAAAATTTGGTGAGTCAGTTAACCGGTTACAAACTAAGTCTTATTCCTAATAAGATTCTTATTAAGTTAAGGCGGAGTTTGTAATTGATCAACAATGTCGCTTCATACACCGGAGAATGAATCTAGCGTCGACATTAATTTCTTTGAATTCCCATTGATTTAGCTATAACTACGACTCTTGTAGTCCAAAGACTATGGTCTAACACTATTCCTCAGGCCAGTTATTTCACCAAGGGCACTATGCCTAGAAACTTAGGGCTTGATTACCTTCAAGGTTCCCCAATCGCAACTTAGGTATTAGGAAGTCTGGCTTATCACTATCCCTTTGATTTTAGCAGACACTATGGTATTTCGAATCAAAAGTACTATAGGTACTTTAGAAGGCTTTGAGGTTACCAATCAATTTAAGATCCATCCATAATGGTTAGGCCCAACGAACCTAATTAATTAACAAACATTGGAAACCTAAGTGATTATGAATGCCCATCCTAAATTGATCAAAGCCGCCTCGCTAAGAATCCTTACTTACCGATTCTAATTTTTGTAGGACTAAACGGTCATGACAAAAGGATTAACAAAGTGATGGACCATAATGGATAAAATATATCCAAAGTGATATTCACATTTCCTATTTCAGATGTACCCTTCTCGTCAGGTTCATAAAATTCTAGGTATACGCGTGAAGCCTAACTTACGCATCATTTAATCACTTCCAAGCATTCACACATAAACACATAGTCATTCTCTCATCTCAAGAGGAATTTTGCCTTAAGTCCTTGAGTAGATTAATCCTAGACCTTTACATCATCGAGAATATGACTAGCATAAGTACTCATACGTAAGCAGATGTTAGTCCTTAGCATAACTCACTAAACTCAGATCATCTTTCATAGGTACATCAGACTGCCAAGGTTAACAATATGAAAGACTAGACAATGCTGCGTCTTACAAACTGCCAATGTTAAAACAAAACCCCACTGGCAATATATTATACACATGTTAGATTGACACTACATTCACTTTATAAATGAATCACCAATAAATAATTTTTCCAGTGCAAGTTGGGCTTCCCAAGGTTAATAGTTGAAAATTTGGCCATGTTTACTAACACTGTTAACAGTAAGGTCACCATTAGGAGCACTTACCTATTGAAGAACAACTATGGAATCAATTGATCACAAAATAAGCACATATCATAATCCTCAATCATAATTGATGCAACAAGGTTCAACATTGTTACATAACTAATCACATGTTACACACTTCAAGCCATAGTTAATGCAAACAAAGAATCAATATTGTTTACATAGCAATTCACATGTCACATACCTCAAATCATATCAATGCAAACGAATATTCAATATTGTTTACACGTCAAATCACAAATCACAAACCCCAATGGATGTACCCACTTGGTGCCACTCAATAGCCCAAAGAAAAGAGTGAGAACTGTATTTGGTTCCACCAAGGGGTCCCCATCAGTGGAAAAGCTCTAAATAACCAAAGACGGGTTTGCAATACGAACACAAACATCCTCAAACACAAACACATTCAATCAAGAGACATTATTCAATAATGCATTCAAAGGTCAATGTTCAATCAATCATTATCATAATGTGATTAAAAGAACTCAAAATTCATGCATCTTTAGCCCTTAAAGCATTGAAAGCAAGAAAAGAAACAAGAAAATAAAACTGGAATAGAAGCACATCGCGCGCGCTCGGAAGCGCGTCACGCGCATCACCTGGGCTGTGCGCTGTCGAAGTGTGCATCGTGCGCGGCTAAGGGCGCGTCACACGCATTTTTCAAATTCGTCTCTGTTTGCGTTCGCCGCTACAGACTCGGGGCGCCACACGATACAGTCCTGGTCAGACTCGCATAATGTCCTTTTCCAACTACCCAACTTCTCCAATTTCATTTTCTTCCCAAATCCAGTTTAATCCAAGGAAACTAAGGCTAAAAATCATGGTTTCTAACACAACACAAGCATCATTAGTTCATATAACAAACTAATTTCAAACAATATTTATGATTCACACTATTTCCAATCAAATCCAACTAAATAGAACTCAATATCAGTGATCAAACAAGTTTGGATGATGAACTAAACACTTAGCACAACTTTATAGTTACATGCAAAGCTAGAATATATCTCAAATTCTCAAACTCTACTCCAACTACACCTAGCCTTACCCATGTCATCAATGCATCAAAACGTGAACACATCAATTAATATATCATGAATCAAAATTAATATATCATGAATCAAAACATACTTGAAACCTCACCACAAATCTCATGCTTCTAATTTTTTTTCCAGTTTCCAAACAAGCATATAATCAGTTCATGTAAGGAATTGAAAACAACCAATGAAAAATCAAAGCGAAAGAAATTTGTTCACGTTTACTAAGTTATACCTTTCTAACATTCAAACTTGGTGTTTTCAAAGCTTAAGCTTTTATATCATATAAAAGAATTTTCCAATACTAAAATATTGAGTATTTATCGGATATCAAAACATCTAGTCTTTCACAAATGTCGCAGTTTCTTCAAAAGTATCCCATAATACCCTCGTTGTCCCGTAACTACTTTGGTCATCAATCTCATCATACTAAAACTCTTGTAATGAAATTTCAGTGGTAGCAGAGTTTAACGTGGCCACTAAACTTAACTGCGGCCAGGAATGCATTCCGGGAACTTAGGCAGGCTAGAGTGGCTTAATCCCTTACGACCTGAACTACTACTGGACGATCATTACGAAATCTGAAACTGTGCTTAGGAATAAATAAATATATGAGGACGTCTTGCGAAATGAGTAAATACCTCTAATATTCCCTGCAAATCTTTATCCTCCTCGTTTCTTAAATGAATCCTTGAGGTGGCCTACCCCAATAATTCAATAAAAGAACTTAGAAAACTTCGACTTACAGACACAACTGACTTTTTCTTAAACCGAATCACTTCTAGACATACTTGACTCACAGTCCGAGAGGGTCGAACTGCTCTGATACCATAATGTAACACCCTAACTCTAATTAGGGAATTACTTACTAATAAAACCTAAATTTAAAGGAATTATTCTTGGAAAAATTTTCACGTACATGAGAATAATAAGAATGAACCCTCTTTGAATGTACTATACTATACTTTGATTAATGAAATCCCTGGTCACATAAGCATCATACAAAAATATGCTACTAAATTAGTAAACATAAATCAGAGTTTTAGAAAGGTGGATTATAACTTTAATTATTACAACCCCTTTGTCAAAAGCATAATAAAATAACATAATTACAATTATACATGATTTACCAATATTACTAGGACACACCCTATGAACTAGGACTCGAACTCGTGATCCGGTAACTCGAAGTCTCGTAGGAAAGCAAGACCGAGCTCAACTTATGCTCTGAACCTCTCAATCAGCCTGTACCTGAAAACAACGCCCCGAAAGTGAGTTTATAAAACTCAATAACATAAACTTAGAATCAAAAAAATACTTTTACCATTGTTTTCAGCCATACGTGGTGTGCGACGTATGGAAAATCCTCCCCTTAAACATATATATTTATTTAGAATAACTTAATGACTCCTCAAAATGCGATGATGAAGCAACTAAGTTTTCAAACATCAAGCACATAACATAGTACCACACAAACACATATCACAATCCTCAACGAATATACCCTCTTGGCGCCACTCAATATCCCAAAGAAAAGAGTGAGAACCATGTCTGGTTCCACCAAGGGGTCGCCGACAATGAAAACACCCTAAAATAATCATTGACGTGTTTGCGGTTAGAACGCATACATTCCAAGCACATACAAGTTTCAATCAATAAGAAACCACAATCACAAAGCAAACAAATATCACAAATCTCAAAGAACGTACCCACTCGGCGCCACTCAATAGCCCAAAGAAAAGAGTGAGAATCATATTTGGATCCACCAAGGGGTCCCCGTCAGTGGAAAAGCCCTAAAATTACCAAAGACGAGTTTGCGATTCAAATGCAAATGTTCACATACAAACAAATTTCAATCACAGGAAC
This sequence comes from Calophaca sinica, assembly GCA_037113605.1. Taxonomy (NCBI): domain Eukaryota; kingdom Viridiplantae; phylum Streptophyta; class Magnoliopsida; order Fabales; family Fabaceae; genus Calophaca; species Calophaca sinica. Next base: position 106,683,502 of record CM073734.1, on the reverse strand, counting down.
ACATGCGCCTTTTATTGTAACATCCCAACACACCAGGCACATTGGCCCAGTTACAAAAGAGCTTAGAAAAGGGTATGTTACTCACACGACTTCGCACAAACAATTCCAATTAAAGGACATCAATCTGTTTCTCTCTCTGTCTGTCTGTCTGTTTGTCTCGCCTTCTCACTCTCTAGGCCACCCTCCTGGTGCGCCGCTGTGGTTGGCCGATGTGGTGGCCGTCGCGGCCACCCTCCTTTCCTCTCTCTCTCTCTCTCTTTCTCGATCGCCACTATCCCTTCTCTTCTTTCCCTTCTTTCTTTCCCCTCTTCTTTTTTTTTCCTGATTTTCTTCCCCTTTCTCTTTGTTGTCCAGGTCGTGAGGGAGGGAGTTAAAGAGTGGGAGAAGGAGTGCTAAGGTGGAGGGGCCATAAGTGTGGAGTATGGTGGGTCTAGGTCAATGTTTTACTAGATTTCGACTCACAAACCCCAATTCAAATTCTATAACTTAACCTATGGTACTTAAATCAACATTAGGTGATTTAAATAATTATAACCACTCATAAATAATTAGTCTCACATTTCCTAAATTATTGGAAAAAATTACTATTTTACCCTTTAGTTCCTAATTTGTATTTAAATTATACAATTAAGGCTATGAACTATTTTTAATCCTTAGGGATTAAATCCCTTATCCACTTAGGATTTCTAATGATTAGGCTTAGGAAATTCGGGATGTTACAGTAAGTGTTCTAAAACACCCCACTTGTCCATGGGGTGTCAGCTCAGTGGTAAGAGCTTGGCCTTGTAACTCCAAGGGACAGGGTTCTAATCCTCTCGGGGACAGTTGTAATATGGCCATTAGTGTCACTGCTTTAATAAAAATATCCCTTCCCCCACTCCCCTTTAAAAAAAAAATCATATATTTAAAAAAAAAAAACACCCCACTTCAGAAACATTCACAAGTTTGCATTTGTCTATGTTTTCACCCAAAATTGTTCTTTCATTGAATCCATATCCTTCGATACAAACATGATTTCGACAATTGTTTTTGTGTATTACAACGGCCAAATTAGAACCACTAATCGACATTTGAATGTGATGTCCCAAAATTATTTAGGATAAATGGGTGCATCACACTTGATGGCTTAAAGAAAAAAGTTCATGATAAAACCAAAGCTGGATATACCAACAAGGCAGTTGATATTCATTATCAATATCCTATCCATAGAACGTGGATGTGTTAAGTACTGGGTTTTGAAACCTCAAGACGAAGACGACATAGAAACGATGTTATCCATCTTCACCCAATATACTAGCTTCGACTCGATACGTTGGTCAAATCCAATGTCCGCCAGTTTGACTCAACCAAGATACATCGATCAGACCATTGCCAGCTTGACTAGACTAGACCGTCGATCATATCACTACTAGAAAACTGTCTTTTTCAGACGAAATTTTCGGACGAAATAAATTCTGTCTGAAATTACATCAAACTTTTGGACGGATTTGGGACAGATTTTATTTCATCAAAGTTTTCGTCCCAAATCTATCCCTAATGCGTCCAAAATGTCTGTGCCAAAGTTTTTTTGTGAATTCGTCTCAAATCTGTTCGAAAGTTTGAGACGGGTTTGGGACGAAATACATTATATTTCTATTCTAAGCTGATTCCGTCTTAAATTCGTGCGAAAGCTCGAGACAGATTTGGGACAAATTCTTCCTTTTCTATTTTAGATTGATCTTTCTCAAATTCATCCAAAATGAGATAGTAACTTCAAACTCATGTACACTACAACGGCTAAGCCGTCGGTACTGTGCTGAAAAAATACTGAGCGAGAATTTAAATTTTTTACTCCTTTATTGACGGATAAGCCGCTGGTACAATCAAGCAACATGGAAATAAAAAAAGAAAACAAAATTGATGAAATAAAATAAGGGGGTATCCAACGATGTAATCTATCTTTCTCCTCTCATTTACACCCACACACACACTGCTTGATAAAAAAGCAGGGAAAGAAAAAGGGAAATAACAGAGAAAGAAGGAAAAAGAAAAGAAAAGAGAAAGGGAGAGAGAGAGATCGTGCGAGGAAGGAGAGGAGAAAGAACGAGCGCGACAACTCCAGTGCGGCCGCAAACGTCGCGGTGAGGGTAGAGTTGGTAGTGCACCACTGTGCCATGGAGAGGAGAGAGAACAAGGCTGAACGCAGAGAGAAACAGAGACAGAAATCGAATGAGAGAATGAGGGACAGAGAGATTGCGAGAGAGAGATCGAGCAGAGAGAGAGCTCGAGCAGAGAAGAAGGAAGAAGAAGGAGCTGAGAAGCTGGATCCAGATTTCAAATGAAGGAGAAATCTTGGTGGAGAAACCCTAGAAATTGGGGATTTTTATCTCCAATTTCATCAAGCCCTAAGGTAACATAGATCCCCTCTTAAAACCTTCCAATTAGGGTGTGCTAGGGTTCAATTTCATTCTTTGTCTTGGTTGAATTTTTATGCTAAGTGTTGAGTTTTGTATGAGTAAAAATTCCTCTATGTGTTTGTTAAAATTCCATAATCTCTGAGTTGATGCCTATAACGAATTGAGGTTCTTGCTTTAATGGTTGTTAGATTATGAGTTTAAATGTTATTGTTGTGCTTGAGAGTGACTATGCATAATTTAGTGTTTATGGATTGATTACAGTTGCGAATAATGATATATGTGGAGTTAGGGTGTTTTTCTATATGTGGTTGAGATTGAAAGCTGTAAATTCTTCCCTAATGGTATTAAGAAGATGGTTAGAAATGGATTTTTAGTATAAATTTTAGTCAAGAACTCTTCACTAGTTTGGCTTGCTTTTAAGTTCATTTTAAGTGATTTTTAAAGACTTTGTGTCTTTAAAAAGTATGCTGAATTTTCTACAAATGAATGGCTTGAGAGGATGTTGATTTGAATGTTCATGTGGATTGGCTTTGTTAGGTGAAACCATTAACTAAATTCTGCGCAAACACTAAATATTAGTGTATTTGAGTTGGAATTGGAGTGTATGTTTATTTGTGTTAAAATTCTGCACCCTTACTAAGTGTTAGTATGCTTGATTTGGAGTGATAATTGATTATGAATTAAGAAATCAAATCCTACACTGGGTTAATTGTTGAGTGTGATTGTTGGAAGGGTTGTGATTAGAGAGCACATTGTGTAAGTGTGTCGTATGACTTGTTACTGCTGTTATTATTGTTCTATTTGGAATAATGAATGTGAAATATGATAAAAGTGGCTGATTCTTAACGGTGAAGGATAATTGGCGGTTTTCACAGGTACTCGGGAAGAGGTTTTCGCAGGCAACTGGGCAGGTGTTGTGGCAGGAGGATAATGTTTTAAAGAATTTGCTGTTGTTGATTGGATTTCTGGTTCTTCTTATTGTTATTTTTGTTTGGTAATTTTACACTGGAGTTATTGTGTGTACATATTTTAGTTATGGCTTTAAGAGGGAATTGTATGCTTGAGAATGCTCTGCTTAAGAATGCTTAAGAGGGAGTTATTGTGTGTACATATTTTAGTTGTGGCTTTATTATATGTATATTTATAATAAATATAGTTTTTAAAATCCAGTTGATTATAACTCTGCACTTTATCTTTTAAATTACACTCATTGTCTCATTGTGAGGAGCCTAAAGGTTGATTTTCTAGTGTCAGAATGGTTGGTTGCTTTACAATGCTGATGCGAGGTCATCACCAGCACAAATGCATCTCATCATTGGATTCCACCTTGGATTGTGTCTCATTTCAGCTTCTTTTCAAGTAACTTTTAAGTCAAGATATTACACTTAGGAATGCTTATTTTTTTAGCATAATGAAGATCTTATGTGGCTAATATCTCGGAAATTTTAGGAGCAGCTTTGTGTTGATGTTATTTCCTCATCTGTTTCAGTGTTCAAATATATTCTTGACAAGAGATCAAGATATAAGTCTAGGTGAATGGCCTTACTCATTTTATTCTCACATTGCTCTTAGACTTAATTGATGTTTAATAGTTTGGATGTCTCTGTTGTGTCTTGTTTTGTACTATGATATCCTTATGTTGTGCATGTTCGATGCAGGTGACTTTGGTCTTGCTAAAATGTTGACATCTGATGATCTTGCTTCCTCAGTGAGTGGCATTGCAAAAATACTGTTTTATTTACTGTTTCAGCATTTTTTTTTTGATTAGTAACTTTTTGTTTTTGCTTTAAACATAGATTCTTGGGACTCCAAGTTATATGTGCCAGAGCTTCTTGCTGATATACCCTATGGCTCTAAGTTAGATATCTGGTCTTTGGGTAATTTTAAGTCAGATAGATTTCTTTTGTACTCCCAAGAGTGCCTAATTTTAATCAATATATTTGTGTACATAATGTGGGGATTTCAACTATTTTGAACATTCGAATTCAAAATTTGTTATGGATGAAGTTCTGAAGTGATTTGGATTGTCTTTTTTTAATTAAAAAAAATACACAGTTTGGGAAGAATTTGGGACGGAATCACGTTTGGGACGGATTTGAGACGGAATAACATTTGGGACGGATTTCGGACGGAACTTTCAATCAGCGACGAGTGTTTTTCAGACGGGAGAGAGTCCGTCCGAAACGATATTTTCGTCTGAAATCTGTGGGAAATGCGTCTGAAATTCGTCCAAAATTCGTCCGAATTTTCGTCCAAAAATAGCATTTTTCTAGTAGTGTATCCAATGACCAGACTTGACTTAACCATGATCTGACTGAACTAGAGCCTTCAACCTTAGTCTTATTTGCCAATTTTCCCTTCATTTTCCCTTTGCTTATTTTTTGTTCTAGATTTTGTTTATTTCCATCTAGTAAAATTATAATTTTACTTTACACTTTGTGTTTTAAAATACAGTCTTTGTTTTAAAAGTATCAAATACACAATTCCAAATTGATACTGACAGCCCTAGCTAAAGATATTTCTATTATTTATTTATTTTGGTATAAACATTTCTATTATTAGGTCACTTGGCCTTTTTATTATATTATCTTTCCGTACACAACCTTATTTGTGTCAATAACATTATGCAAGCCACACGGCTTTGGCTTGCTTTGAAAGGTACCTCATCATTGACTAACGGGCATTTTATATCGAAATTATTGCAATAATTTCCTTTTATAAATTTGTGTTTGACATTCTTTAATAAACTACAAATTTTCACATTCTGAGTTGCTTTCATGGGCACCGTAAAGAGCGGTATTCAAGCATAAAGTAATCCCAAAACGCAAATTAATGGTCCCCAATATGACATAGGTTACGGTAGCGCCAGTGAATCCAACTCAATTATACTACTAGTACATGATTTAATAATGAAAAAAGCAATAACTTCTGACTTTTTGTGCTTATAAAATCCGATGCAAATTAAGCCAAACCAAGTACGAGGTACGAACGAACACAAAGGTTGTTCTGCGGATCATGGAAGCCATGAGGAGTGACAACGAAACACCAACAGCAGCTGAGTCCGACAGGAACAATATTAACGATCGAAAGCCATCATGGGCAAAGCTTGGTCACGTTGATTCCCTCAATCTGGAGGCTGGAAGGGTTGCCTTAACCAAAAGCCATGCATTCAAGGTCTCTCTACTCTCTACCCCTCCAAAAAAGTTTCTCTTCTTATCTGTGTTTATGCTTTTAACCTTTTAGTTTTAGAGTTTAATCGTGACTCTATTCATTAACAGAGGAGTACTAGATTTTTATATTTGATATAATTATGGTTCTATGAGAGTACGGACAAAGTTTTTATTTACTCTTTTTTTGATGAAAAGTTTTTATTTACTCTGATTAAGCATATATTTGACATTAGTAAATATATAAAATATTGATATAATAAGTTAGTTTTTTCCTGCACGCAAATGACATTACCTTACGACTGCTTTACATTTTTAGTTGGTCAAAACACACATGCGTGCCTTAACACTTAAATCGGTTGACTTTTATATATAAGTTAAAGTTAATAAGGGCTAACTCCATGTCCAACCCAAAGTTGGGTGCAAGTGGTTAACAAACTCCATCTAAAGAGATAGATTCGGCTAATACTTGACTTCGATCCCTGGCGATGAAACAACTTGGGGTCAGACTTTACTTACCTCCCGGCTGAACTCCGGAGGACCCTTTTCCCCTGGACACTGGAGTGGGATCAAAGATCTCTAGACCGAAAAACTCCAGGTCAAATCCTAATTGAGTGTCATGTTAAAGATTAAAATAAAAAATATTAAAAAAAAAGTATTCCCTCATTTTCTAATTAACCGTCGTTTAAGAAAAATAAAAAAAGATTCAAAATAACCGTCGTTTTATTGTTTCAACGTAGCATTAATTTTTTTCTCCCAGTTTTGTTCTCAAATAAATATTATGTGAACCACTCCCAAGCCATTTACTCTATTACGTACTTGTGACAATGATTAAAACACTAATAATTAAGAAGGATAAATTATCTTATTTATTGTTTTTCTTAATTTGTGAAAAAAAAACCTTAAACAACACTTAACATGAAAAGAATGGAGTATAAATTTTTATGTTTATAATATATTAATTATTGTAGTTTGTACATACTTCTTATAGTTTTTTTGATTAGTAAAATATAACCGTGTTGATTAAAAAATCAAGTTTCATTTTTTGTTAACAACTTTTTTGTTAATAAAAAGTATTCGGATAAATAATTTAATTAAGTAATTATTCAATAAATATTTATTATCTTGATAGTTTATGTCATAAGCACTTTAATTCAACAAGCTATTTATATTTCGAGATATATATATATATATATATATATTGATAGGTTTTTTTATTGAGTGAACTTTGATGTTTGGCTTAATGAGTTTTAAACAGAAGAATGTTTAAAAGTATTAAATCATATTAATTTGTAAAGATTTTGAATTAAAAAAAAAGAGAGAATTTAAAAGTTTGACACTAAAATTGTAATTAAGTGAAAAATAAATGGATTAATCGTCCTTCCCTACGCCATAGACTTTCTATTATTAATTAAAAAGATCATTAATTAACTAACTTTTGGCTCCTAATTAATTTTTCACGTGTAATGCAATGTAATGTGACAGACAAGTTGGGTGAGGACATTGAGTCTAGCATTTCAAAGCATAGGGATCATATACGGTGACATCGGAACTTCTCCATTGTACGTTTATGATAGCACCTTCACTGATGGTATCGCCAACACTCAAGACCTTCTTGGATGCTTGTCTCTCATCATCTATACCATTGCACTTGTTCCCTTTGTTAAGTATATCCTCATTGTCTTGTGGGCTAACGACAATGGTGACGGTACGTATGTACTATATATATATATATATATATTTCACATACACAATACTATATATGCTTCATGTCATTTTTCCTCTTTTTTTAACCTTTACCTTTTAATTTTGTTCTCTTTGCTCAAGAAAAATGTCAGAAAATTATTGATATATACATCATTGACTTATTCTGATTATCAACTAAATATCTGGATCCACCAACGATAACTAATCTGTGACGATAGATACTTAAAATATTAGTTTTCTATTACATAATTCATAAATGGGAACTATATTAAAGAAAGAGAAGTTAAAAAATGACAACATAAAGACAGTTATGTTTAAATTTTTATTAAGAATTCAATTGAGTTATGACAAAATAAGTTAAAATGGGTTTGCTTCCTTTAAAACCGTCTCAACCTAATGACCGAAATCAACCCCTTTTTTTGGGTTGAGTTGGATTGGGTAGACCGGGTTCGTGAGTCGACCCGTACCTGTACTCACCCCTATATATATATATATATATCTATTATATATATTAAGAAATATATATCTATAATTTTTTTATTAATTTTTTACACAATAATTTTTTTATTAATATATAGTAAAATATTGTTCATTGACTTTCATGTGTGCAGTTGATTATTATATAATATTTATGAAGATGGACCCCATTTTTTTTTTTCGTTTTTTAAAACTTAGAAAGTCCATGCAAATCAATTTGTTTATAGTTCTTTTCATATGATATCCATCTTGTTTAGTGTTACCCCGATAAGTAAGTTGTTTTTAACTTTGTGTGTTTATTTTTGTATTGATACATGACATGAGTTTAGGTGGTACATTTGCATTGTATTCTTTGATTTGCCGATACGCGAAGGTGAGCTTAATTCCAAATCACCAACCAGAAGACAGAGAACTTTCTCATTACAAACTAGACACACCTTCCAACCAATTAAGGAGGGCACACAAGATTAAGCACAAGCTAGAGAATAGCAAATTCGCGCAACTTTTTCTTTTCATCGTAACTATCATGGCAACCTCAATGGTCATCGGAGATGGAATTCTCACACCATCCATTTCAGGTGAAATAGTTTTAATTTATCATAGTAAAAAACTAATATTATGTTTCACAGCTAAGGAAGCTTGATATTCGTTGCTAACATTGTCTTTATATAATTGCTTGATTTGCAGTACTTTCAGCAGTTGGCGGGATAAAAAATAAGAGCCCATCACTTGGCCAAGGTTTAGTGTATTAATTAACTAGCAAACTATGCATAATTTTAGGATATAAGTGCTAAATGATACTACAAATGTATTTTTGTGAAACGACTTAGGGACAGATAAAAGTGAAAAGTAATTTGTTGTGTTTTATGAGTTAATTATTCTATTTCAAAATTTTCCTTTTCCAACCATGGTTGGTCATGAACCTTCGTAACAAATACTACCTCTATTAACTCGGATGAAAATCTCCGTCTCACTTTCCAGTTATATTCTCTGTCCCCAACTAATGACAATTTACCACATAATAAAATAAAATTATAACTTATTAACATATATGCATATCCCAAGCCTTTGATTGATGGGAGACATGGAGACACTATTTTTTGGGATATCAGATGCTTATTCTATTAACTTGTCTTTTTTATAAGAAACAAATAAGTGTATTCTTTTAGTCCTAATTACAAAAATCTTTGATCCATTTTCAGACGTATTAACTGATAAATTTCTTTTATGCCTTTATTTTATTATGAATGTTAACAAACAATAACCACTTCCTCACGCAAGTGGAATAGGTTTTTTGTACGAGGACACCATATTCAACAATTTAATATGATGGAAATATTTGAAAGAAAATTTAACTTCAAATGATTTAAATGTTTTTTTCGTAGTCTTGATGAATTAGTTATTTGTTTCTTATAAAAAAATCCGAAACTAGTATTATTTTTAATATATTATTGCTTTATTATTAATTAGTAGAAGTTGTGCTCATTCTCTAAGTTGAAACTAGTACATGCATATTGCTTAAGTTAAGAGATAATAGGTTTGCGCACAAGAATTTTTATCATCACACTCTAATTAATGATGCATTAATTGTAACAAGTACAGGTGCTGTCGTTGGGATCTCAATAGCAATCCTGATCATTCTCTTCTCAGTCCAACGATTTGGCACTGATAAAGTGGGCTTCGCATTTGCCCCTATTGTCTTGGTGTGGTTTTTATTCATTGGAGGCATAGGTCTTTACAACTTGTTCAAATATGATATTGGTGTATTGCGAGCTTTCAATCCAAAGTACATTGTTGATTACATGAAAAGGAATGGTAAAGATGGATGGATTTCTCTCGGTGGAATTTTTCTGTGCATTACAGGTGAGTGGTGGCATCGATCAAGTATATATATTCTGCTTGTTAATTAGTAGCTTCTTTAATTATGTTCTTTATATTAATTCATACATATTATTTTCTTCATCATGAACCTGCAGGGACTGAGGCCATGTTTGCAGACTTGGGTCACTTCAATGTGCGAGCAATTCAAGTAAGTAAATAAATGCAGTATGATGTTCAAAACCATTTCCTCCAAAAATTGATTTTCCCCAAACCCTCTTTTTGTTACAAATGATGTTTTATTTTATATACTTGAAAGTAATTTGAGCTTTGAAAATGATAAAATTTCACTAATGACTTTCATATTGCAATTGCAGATTAGTTTCTCTTTTATTACATTTCCTGCACTAGTATGCGCATACAGTGGACAAGCAGCATATCTTAGAAAGTTCCCAGATCAAATTGGGAATACTTTTTACAACTCAATACCTGGTAAGTTTCTTCTATATATAGCAAGGAAAAGTGGTGCTAGCTCTTGATGTTTACTCACAAACAAAGATTCAGACTAATATATAGTGAAACATTAAGTTTTAATTTTTTCCAATCTCATGTAGATCCAATATTTTGGCCAACATTTATTGTGGCGGTTTGTGCTGCTATCATTGCTAGCCAGGCAATGATCTCGGGGGCATATTCTATTATCCAACAGTCACAAAGTTTGGGATGCTTCCCTAGTGTTAAGGTTGTACATACCTCTGCCAAGTATGAAGGTCAAGTATACATACCTGAGGTCAACTACTTTCTTATGATCGCTTGTGTCATTGTCTGTGCTGCCTTCAGAACCACAGATAATATTGGTCATGCTTATGGTATGCTTATAAGAACTTCAACTTAATTCTCTACTATAGTACTATAAAGCCAATCTACTGTTTTATTTTTCTTAAGAAAGAATATTTAGTATTTAGTACTAAACTAAAACATACATGCCAAATGTTAATTACTCAATTGCTTTTCATTACAGGAATTGCTGTGTGTGTAGTAATGCTGGTCACAACATTCATGGTTGCTCTTATAATGCTTGTTATATGGAAGACAAGCATATTGTGGATAGCTCTTTTTGTTGTGATATTTGGTTTGATAGAGATAGTGTATTTATCATCCATGCTAACTAAATTTGTTCAAGGAGGCTTTCTACCTTTGGCACTTTCTTTGGTCTTGATGTCAATTATGGCCATTTGGCATTACACACACAGACAAAGGTACATGTTTGAGCTCAAAAACAAGGTTTCCGGCGAATATGTAAGAGAGATAGTAAGCAAAAGGGTTATATCCAGAATTCCAGGAGTAGCACTTATATACTCAGAACTAGTTGAAGGAGTTCCACCAATATTTGCTCATATTGTTGCCAACATACCCTACATCCACTCAGTTGTAGTGTTTGTTTCAATGAAGTCCATCCCTATTAGCAAAGTTGCATTAGATGAGAGATTTCTTTTCAGACAAGTTCAACCAAAAGAGTACAGAATCTTTCGCTGTGTTGTGAGGTATGGCTATAATGACGTGATTGGAGAACCAAAGGACTTTGAGCAACAATTAGTAGAACAATTAAAGGAATTTATTCGCGATCAAAATTTTACTTATGTGATTGAGGGAGTAGGAGGAGCTGATGTTGAACAAACAAACAACAACTTGCTACTGAGTAGCCAACAACAATCCAACAGTGATCGTTTTGGAAAGGATGGAAAAAGTTCTTCTTCCAATAAAATAGTCCCAACACTTTCTTCATATCAAGGAGGTGAAGATCAAGAGGTGCAGTCTCAATCTGGTCAACAACACACAAAGTCTAGTCCTGTATTGAATGCGTCGCGCGCTTCATCGGATTCTATTCGGTCATTTGGAATGATTAGTAGAGTCTCTAATCCACATCTGCAGGGAGTAGAAGAGGAGGTATCCTTTGTGCAGAAAGCAATGGAGAAAAGTGTGGTGTATATGCTGGGAGAAGCAGAAGTGGTGGCAGAGCCCAACTCATCCATTCTGAAGAGGATAGTTGTCAATCATGTTTACAATTTCTTGAGGAGAAACTTCAGGCATGGAGAAAATTTAATGGCAATCCCACGTTCTAAGCTTCTTAGGATTGGAATGACATATGAGATATGATGACACACTATGTGAGATGTGTGTCATAATGTTATTATTAGTAATTAGTAAATATAAAATGTGTGGCAATGTGGCTGGCTCTTTTTCCACCTTCTAGTCATGACAACTGCATGTCTTGATTATGTGATATGTAATATTTATTATCATAAATCCTCACTGAGCTTGGTGGTTACTCTAGATCTTGGAATGAGGAGAGTCCCTCACCCTAAGCTTTTGTTTACTAGTAAATAAATAACTGTTGTACTCCTAATGGTGTGATTTTATAATATTTGGTGAGATTTTTCTTCATGTATATTTTGTTGTTATCATGAAATATCTTTTTTGTCTTGTGCTAATCATTGGGTATTATTAGAAACTAATAATGCAGAAAATTTCAAATCCATTATAGAGACAACTTTTAGAAATTTGACACAAGAATTTGATCATATTTGAAAGTGTTTGGTAAGGTCATTCATTATCTTTGTTATCTAATGTAATAACACTGGACAAAAACATAATATGAGGAGAAAATTAAAGCTGAACAAGAAGCTATACTCAGGTGGCTCTCATAGTACCTTTCCTCATAGAAGATTTATTGTTCATCAGTATTTAAAGAAGTGTGAGTCATGCTAGGTAAATCAAAATTGGTGAGAAAATTTAGGTGGGAAACAGAGAAGACAAACAGGAGAAAGAAGAGAAAGTGGAGCGAGTGTGGCCTAAAGGGAACAAAGGGCTTGATTTGGGTTTTGATGTTAAAGAAGTTAGTTTATTTTTTAAGTTAGAAGAGTCATAGTAAGTTATAAACAATTGCTATTAAATATATTAACATATAAGGCGATTTCTAAGAAACAAAATAAAAATAAAAATATAAGGCTATTTCTTAATTTCTAACTAATTATCATTCTGAAAAGCTTTCTCTGTGTCAAAATTATAACCATAGAATGTATACATCTATGATCTACATATCCCACTTAACAAATTACAAAATGAGCCTCAATTCTTGTACAGTAGTGTGCTTTAAGTCAAATTTATTAGTATTTTGCTATAGAAACCAAAAAATGGAGATTGCATGGCTGGTTAAATCTTCAACGGCCATTGAATTTCAATATGCAAGAAACTCATCATGTTATAAGGAAGGAACAATAAGAGATTGAATTGTGTAAGGAAGTACAATGATTGTAAAATAAAAAATATGTTGGTGAAATCAAACCTCAACTAGTCCATAAAAAAGTATTATAAATTAACACAAAAGTGTCTCTTATATATAAGACCGGAGGGAGTATATTTCAAGAGGAATCATATCCTGCCGTTGGAAATCACGCAGTTTCTCGCAATCTTCATACAAATTCCGTATTTGATTTGCTGAAATTGAAAAGTAAGCGCCTGACCTCGATTGGACAGTCCAAATAGTCTGACAGCGGGAAACTCCATGATTCTCACCTGCAGCGAATCCTAATCTAGTATAAGGTTGGAATTTGACCGAGTCTCGAGGAACGTAGGAATTTCAAGAAGACAGATAGAAACAACAAACTCGGGTCCTAAACATAGGAAGGAAACTAAAACAGAATTGTGAATCACAGAAACAAAACTAACAATTTATTAGTTGTTGGTGTTGGTAATGGTAATTGATTACTCATCACAAATAACCAAAATAAAAAATAAAAAAATGAGCGTTTCATATTATATTTCACTCGTCTCCCATTTTCTGTTTAGCCACACGAACCAGGGTGGTGGGTGAGTGAGGTGGTGTACGTGTTAATTAACGTTGGTGGTAATGGCAAGCAATAGCCACAGTAATAGGAACCCACAAACACAAGCACGCAAGGTAATGGTGGTGGCCGATCCAACAAGGGAATCAGCGGGAGCACTTCAATACGCACTTTGCCACGCCGTGCTTGAACAAGATGAGTTGATTCTGTTGCACGTCGAGAACCCAACTTCATGGCGAAACACCATTTCTACGTTCCTCAAGATGCCTTCGTTGGGAAGCTCTACCACTGCGTCGCTTGATATGGGAGGAGGAGGAGCTGCTGCGGATGGAGAAGGGGTTGATTTTCTTGAAGAAATGAAGCATGCTTGCAGAGTTTCTCAACCTAAAATGAGAGTGCGTGTGTTGAGGGTGGAAATGGATGGAAGAGATAAGGCTAATACTATTCTTTCTCATACCATAACGCAAGGTGTTGATGTCGTAGTTATAGGCCAGAAGCGCACTATTTCTTCCACATTATTAGGGTAATCAAATCATACTCCTACTCTTATATTTATATTTAACCTTTTTTTTTTTTGCAATAGCAAGAATTCTCAATACATCCGATTTTGATCACATTGCTCAGGTTTCAAGCTAGCTTTTTAAATGTTTTTAAACCCATGACGAAATCTGAGCCATTTGATCCAATGTTTTAAGAGCCGAAACGAAATAGGGATCAAATCGGTGAAACCTCCAGTTCATGGTTCAATTGTTTCAAATTACTCGAACTGGGATGAACCCCAAACAACCAAATTGAAGACACGGTTGGTTCTCTGTTCAATCATTTGAACTGATCAATCCAGTTCGATTCTTGAAATATTGGCCCAGTCAAATTATTGACGACATGAATGCAGAAATTTCTGAATACCGGGAATCCATATCCTAAATTTTCTACTCTCTCTCACCTTTGCAAAAATTTTCGTCAATCCTCTGTATATCTTTCATCTCATTAAACAAAAAACCTAGTCAGATTCAGGTATTACTTTATGGTATAATAAAGTAACCATTTCAGAAATGCATATTATTATCTAAGAGAAATACTAGCGACACGCTTTCTTTCCAACATTCTGTCAACGATTGACTGAAATTCATGTGAGTCTCACTATTTTGGGAATGAAACCCATATGAATTTCACTGAATCAATAAAAGAGTGTTACAAAGTGTGTTGCTAGCATTTCTCGTTATATAAAGACATGTATGGCCTCCAAAACTTGAACAGGCCACAATTTCAAAGGAATTGTGTTGAAATTTCACCTTTAGGTAGAACGACAATAGTAATAAGAATCTAACTCCAGATAACTTAAAACAAACGCTGATATTGTGTCATGAATTAACTCTTCCATATGTATAAGTTATTAGGTAAATGCATATAAACATATTTTTATATTATATCTCTAACTTGTTTTTTCATTGCATCAATAATTTTTAAATTATATTTATAAGAAGATTCTGAAGGTTGATAGAAATAATTTCACTTAGGTTCCTGAATGTAAATATATATATATATCTGGTGCTGAAGTTATAATTAATCCATCCGTAACAAAATATAAGTAAAAAAGTACATGTATTTGGTCCAAATACATGTACTTTTTTGCTTATATTTTGTTATGGTGGGAGTAACTAACATGTTGCTGCTAGTTGTTCTGTATTTAATTTGAATGGATGGGAACAGATATACGCGACCAGCAGGAGGATCGTTGAAAGGGGCAAGAATGATAGACACAGCAGAGTACTTGATCCAAAACAGTCCATGCACCTGTGTTGCTGTACAGAGAAAAGGCCAAAATGGAGGCTATGTTCTCAACACTAAAACCCACAGAAATTTCTGGCTCTTGGCCTAAACTAAAGGCATGGATCCCTCTGGCACTTTCATATATATATAACACACATTTTTTTTCCTTAATGGGATTGTATATGGTTGGTTTGCGATGTTCCATAAGATGGCAGAAACAGATCAATTTCATTACTCATAGATTTAAGAAAACTTTTTTTAATAGGCAGAGTGAGTCTATTATTATTTTTTGGACACTCAAAATATTATTTAATAACAGCATTTTAAAAAAAAAAATGTATTTGTATCATAATTTGGAATAATTTAAAGATATCAAACAATTATTTGAGTGTTTATAATAGATAACGCATGTCTTAAAATTATTTTACATTTAGCGAAATTGGTAAGATTTCCCTAGCCATGTTACTACTATGTTTTGTAAATGGTGATAAACCATGGATGTTATCCTGTGCTTGCAATGCACAGGACTTGTACGTTGAAAAATGTGGCATTTTTTGAGAAAACGATTACATTTCATTTGTGAAATATATTTGATCTGGGGCCAAACAATGCAGACAAAACAATCATTGTTTGATCCCGTAGATATTTGAATCAATGCTTTAAGAACCTGACCGACTGGTTTAACTGATTGAATCAAGAACCGGTCATGTCTACGGTTTCGTTATTTGGGCGGTTCGACCTCCAATTCATGTCGATTCGAACGGTTTAAAGCAATTAGACCATGACCCAGAGGTTTCACAAGTTCCATCTACAGTTCTGTTTTTAAAAGATTGATTTGAATACAACAATAAGTATTGTTGTTCTGTTAGTTATGAGAAAGAAAATAATGAAAAGAACCAATATACTCAAACTAGCATTGTTCTCACCCTTTCTGCTTTCCCGTGTGTGTGTACATGCAAAGCATTAATTCACTCCACAATATCAGAAGAATCAACACAAACAAGCTCAAACAACACTATTATTGACTTCACAGGCATCAAACATAAAAACTAAACAAAAAGTCCAATTCAGTCTTCAAATGCTTAATTTATTAATGTAACTCAACAACGTATCATCATAGTAACAAGAATCCCTCGCTTTCAAAGGTATCAGCTTCCTCCACATTCTGAAAAGAAATCAAGCTCTTTTCATAATTTAAGACATTATAGAAAAATTCAGCTCCAATATCATCTTCTGGAAGCAAAGCCACAATTCCACTAACACTATGTATTATTTTATTTGTAGCCATAAGAACTTCATTTTTCCAAATACCAACTGGACGCTCTAATCTTGAAAACATTCCAATAGTCTGTAACTTACTCCAACATTCCACACCTTCATATTTATCATAGAAAACCCACAAATCTAACCATTGTTCCATACTCTTACTAGTTTCTGAGCAAATAATCAAAGCAACAGAATCCTTATACACTGCAAGCTTCTTATAAACTTCAGCACAATCCTTAACAGAAAAAGGCATCTCAATGTTGCTTAACAAATTGTTACCATAATTGAAAGAAATAATCATTTCATGACTAACCTTTTCACTTACCTCCATAGCCACCCAAAACAAAGTTCCCTCTATTGTCACATTGTTCTCAGTCCAAAACAAATTCCCCTTCACAGTTAAATGCTGATCACAACTTTTGATGTCTGTCCACAATCCACTGCGTAGCGAGTATTTTTCGATTCGAACAACATTTAGAGAATCACTTTTTGTGTCCTCAAAAGAGTGAAGCCTTACTACTTGAAAATCATCATTGAAATAAAAGCCTATAAGACAATTTGGTGGCAACTTGTAAGGCATCAAAGCTTCTTGTGGTTCAATGATCCGTTTGGTTTCTTTTGTTGCTGGATTCCAAAGGAAAAGGGTAGAGGTTGGGTCCAATGAATAATGAGCAATGCAAATTAAACCATTACATGAACCTACTAACTTAAAACCCATGTCAGTGTTTGTGACTCTTGGAATATGAAGTTCTTTGAGCATTTTTCTTTTGACATCTAGAAGAAATAGGTGCTGACCACAGATATTGTCCATACGGTAAAAACGGTCAAGGATCAGAAGTTGGTTTCTTTGGGTGGAGTAAAGAAAGTGGTCGGAGATGTATTTTGGAGCTTCAACCAGTTTTTGGAGCAATGACTTGAAACGGGTTTGTAAGGACTTCATAGATAGATAGCCTTAGCAAAGAATTTTTCTCCTTTTTCACTAGTAGAAGAGTTGTGTAATATATAAAGAGGAAACCATTTGTATTATTTGTTTGAACTTTGGAGTTTATTAATTGGAATGGTTAATCGAAGGGGCAATTTGGAAACCATTGCAGTCTTGGAAGGTGAGTAGTCGTGCTAGTAGGAGTAGGTGTGTTTGAATTGAATCATGTGATGATGGTGGTGCTTTTATTGGTGGAAGTGGAACAGTTTGTCAGATTCATCTTTAGATCCCCTCAAGAAATGTTGTAAATGTACCCCATTCAATATATTTTGTGAAGTTTTTTTACTTTTGACTCTTCAATTCAATCTATTTCTCAGACATTTACCGAATGATAATGTTATTACAAAATTAAGTACTCCATCTCGACTCCCATATAAAAAAAAAAAGTGATGTTAGTACAAAATATGAGTAAATTTCAGTTAATTTTATCTATTTAATGTTATCATTTATAAAATACACTTTAATTCATTTGGATTTTATTTTTTAATAACTCTTTTATTCTAACGAAACAAGTTTTCATAAAAAATTAAATAAAGGGATGATCAGTTTGGAAAATGTAATTATTTTTTTATTATATTAAGAAAATTAAATATGATTAACTAATATTCTTAATTAATACGCATTTAGTTATTTTTACTTATATTTGAATTCGGAGGAACTTAGTTACTACCTCTGTTCCTATTTATAAGAAACAAAAGGGCTTATTTTTTTGGTCCTTAATATAAGAAACAATACCTTATTTTCAAAATTACTCATTTCCAAAATTATCCTTATTTATTATGCGAACAATTAACAATGTGTTCTCTTTCATCCATGTAATATAAAGGGTACTTTTGGAAAAGTATTTAAAAATACACTATCATTAATTGCAATTTACAATTTTCTATACACTACATTGGTCTTAGTGTTTTTGTCAAAGGTTTCTTATAAAGAGGACCTGAGGTAGTATATTCTTAAAAGAATAAAAGTCCAACATATTATTGATTAGTTTTATTAATGGGTCTTGTTAATGAGTGTCCTAAAAATATTCTTTAAGAATTCCAGACAAGGTAATTATTCATTAAAAAAACTAAATACATCTCTTATTATGTTAAGGTCGAGTGGTATTTCTTTACTTCAATACGCACTTCTTATGTTAAGGTTGAGTGGTATTTCGTTGTGGTCCCTCGTGTCTGCATTGTACATCATGCTCTATTGTGTCAATGGCTATATCAATGGAGTTTGTAAGCTTGGGGTTTGAGTTCTTTCTTTCAAGTCCTAATGTGGTTGAATAGACGAGATGATATCTTTCTTTAGTATTTGAGTCGCACAAGTATCGTACATATCATGTCGCGTGAACAAGTTTGTAAATGTTGAGTAACTGGAGTTAATGTAGGGAGCAAATCGACTAATAAATTCGGCTTTTAAGGTTTTTTTAATGAATTTCTTTCCTCCAAGGACTAAAATGACCGCCATTTACACCTCCAAGGATTAAACTAATGTTTTACATGTTAAAAATCTCTATAGGATTAACCGCCATCAAATTAAATGAGACAATACATCCATCTTTTTGAGTCGTACGCTCTAATCTCCTGACACGTCATCTTCACGATTGCACAGGGTAGTTGGGGACTAAGTTCCTTATGTTATAGGAATACTGTTTTGCCTATGTTTCTGCACCTTATTTCTAGGTTAACTAGCACGATACCCGTGCGATGCATGGGGCGCGCGTCGTTGATTATGCTCAATATTTTAAGACATAATTGTTTATAATAAACGATATTTTTGATTCAATGTATTAAAAATTAACAAATTTTATAGTGATTTTCTAGAGAAATATCTTATTTATAAGCCCCATATTATGGTCTTGATTACAGTCGGGCTTATATTTTTCTACCCAATATTGAGTCCAATATATTAAATCGTGAACCTTTCTATCCGATTTAAAAAATATTGATATTTACACAACATAAATAGGAAAAGAATCCATAAGTTAATAAAAAAAGTATCAACATTATAAAAGAAATGAAAAAAAAAACCTATTTTTTTTACTAAACGACAACATTTTTTTTAATTACAAGACATTAATGTTTTTCTATAACCCCCGTTTTAATTTTGGAGTAGTCCACAAGATAGGAATAAAATTGGACAAATGAGAGAAATCACGTGGGAGGTGAGGATATACACGACATCATAAATTTACCCTATCTACTAAATGCAGCATTGATTTCCTATGAACTTCATATTACTATGCAATCCGATTAATACCGGGTCCAACCCATCTTCCAAAATCTTTATCTTTATTTTTATAATATTAAAATTAATAGTGTTAGGAAGCATTAATTAGAGATTAATTTGGTCAAATCACTAAAATAATCTCTTATAACAGTATTTTAGTATTTAATAACCTTAAAGATTTATAAAAAGATTTAATTTAAAATAAAAGAGATATTATCATTTAAAAATTAGAAAGAATTATTTTAAAACGAAGGGGAACATATAGGATTCACCTGGAACTATGAGAAAAATCCTACACTGACCATTATTTGCAATTCAACATATAAAACATTTATGATTCAAATTGTTTCTTTTATTCAATGGGCCAAATTGATATGGTCATCAAATAAATTGATATAGTCACTCAATTGTCTACCAATAAATGGTAGGAATTTATGTTACCAAAAAAAAAAGGTAAGAGTTAATAAAAACTGATTTGAATAAACGGTACTAAGAATTAATATAATTATAGAAATTTAATCTAATTCTTTGAAAATTTTGAATTGTGTTTATGTTTATACTAAAAATAAATCAGTATATGTATGAGTTTTTTGTGGTACACAAGTGCATTTTTATGAAAAGAATTGCATATCACTAATCATGTTACTAGAATAAGTTGACTATTTTTTTATAAGTAAAATTAATTCGAATGTACTGCGTAGATTCAAAATAAATTTGCGTTATTTGTATTATTAATGACATGATTTAGTCTATATATTAGAGGTAGATCATTAAATATGGTAACATATATAATCAAAATAGGGAACCATATATATAGAAATCGCATATTAAGGGAAAGAATCACATGTCATTAAACAATAATAAAAAGTTGTTTTTATTTGCATTTTTATGAAAAGAATCGCATATCATTAATTATGTTACTATAATAATGGTTGGCTATTTTTTTAATAAGTAAAATTAATTCGAATTTATTGCTTAGAATCAAAATAAATTTGCGTTATTTTTATAATTAATAATGATGATTTATTTAGTCTATATATTAGTGGTAGACCATTAAATATGGTAACATATAATCAAATAACATCAAAATAGGGAACCATATATATAATTGCATGTCATTAAGCAATAATAAAAATTTATTTTTATTTGCATTTTTATGAAAAGAATCGCATTTCATCAATCATGTTACTATAATAATGGTTGGCTGTTTTTTTAATAAATAAAATTAATTTGAATTTATTGCTTAGAATCAAAATAAATTTGCGTTATTTTTATAATTAATAATGATGATTTATTTAGTCTATATATTACAGGTAAACCATTAAATATGGTAACATATAATCAGATAACATCAAAATATCAGCAAACAAATATATATATATATATATCGCATATTAAGGGAATGAATCGCATGTCATTAAGCAATAATAAAAAGTTATTTTAATTTGTATTTTTATGAAAAGAATCGCAAATCATTAGTCATGTTACTAGAATAATGATTGACTGTTCTTTTTTAATAAGTAAAATGTCATAGTCAAAATCAAGAGGAGAGCAACATTCATCAAAACTAATCAGGGGTACATTCCATTGTTCCGTCATTCACGTTGGAGAAGTCAATTTGGGTTCAGTAGCATACAATAGTAGCATCTAATTATTTGAGATTTCTATTGAATTACACAAGGGGGCCACACTCATATGCTGAATTAAGAACAATTAATAATGTCATATATCCTACTTTAAGGATGTTTGCTATGCATTAGGCCTGTTAGATGACGATCGAGAATATGTTGATGCTATTTGTCAAACCAGCTATCCAGACCAGAATTTGTTTGGCAAAAGACATGGAACTTTTTAAGTGATGATATATTGCACAAACAAAGTGTGCTTCTTCAATTCAAAGGTTATTTTTACTACTTCTTCTCCAGTAATTATCAGTGTTACTTTCAGTATTATATTTAACTATATTCTATCAAGTTATTACACAGGAAATGCCTAATTTCTTTTTTTAATTCGATGACAGATTTAGTGTTGACAGATGAAGAGTTAAAAAATATAACACTCGCTGAATGGGAGACATTGTTACAAAGTAACAATAGAAGTTTATCTGATTTTTCACCCATGCCTCGAGCTAACATAAACCTGACTTCTGAGTCTCAAAATCTACCCATTTATGATGAGCTGAACTATGATATGTAATTACTTGCAGCTGAACTTGAATAATTATTATCTACAATGACTGCTGAACATATATGACATAATCATGCTAAGTGTGTCCAGAAATTGCGGGTAGCTATGGAGGAACATGTAAAACTTTTCTTTAAGGGCCATTTCTGTAGCTCTCAGATCTAAAGGTGAAATTGTTTTGACTATTGCATCCAGTGGAATAGCTACTTCGTTGATTCCAGGTGGTAGGACAACAATTCTAGGTTCCAAATTCCTATAAATATGAATAAAGATTCCATTTGTAATATAAACCAGGGTAGTCCTTTGATAGAATTGATAATCAATGCTAAACTTATAATTTGGGATGAAGCTTTAATGACTCACAGACATTGTTTTGAAGCAGTTGATAGAACCTTCAGGGATATACTTCAATTTTTTAATAGTGAAAGTAAAAATTTGCCACTTGGAGGAAAATCAGTAGTTCTAGGTGGTGATTTTAAGTAGACACTTCCAGTCATATTGGAGGGAATGAGGCAAGACGTCTTTCATCCTAGCATTAATTCGTCATACCTTTGGCTATTATGTAAGGTGCTTACATTAACAAAAAAAATGAAGCTTCAAGGTGGGTCTTCAGAAGAAGAAGTACAACAATTGAAAGGGTTTTCAGAGTATTGGGTATTAGAAATAGAACTATTGGTGAAATAAATGATGTAGATGCAACAATTGATATATCCTCTGATATGCTCATTGAAAATACAGGTGATCCTCTTACTGCTATTGTTAATAGCACATACCAATCTATTTTAGAAAATATGAGAGATCCATCATTCTTTCATCATAGAGCCATTTTAACACCTACAAATGATGTTATTAATCACTTGAATGAGTACATTATGTCATTGACGCCTGGAGAAACAAAAACTTACCTAAGTTTTGATAGTCTATGTTCGGTTGATGAAAATTTTGGTAGACCAGATGATATACGTACTCTGGAATTTTTTAATACAATTTCTGCATCTTGACTTCCTAATCATCAACTGAAGTTAAAGATTAGTGTTCCCATCATGTTATTGAGAAATATAGATCAGTCGTCAAGATTGTGCAATGGTACTTGGTTCATAGTCACCCAACTTGACAATCATGTGTTGGAGGCAAAGGTTTTTTCTGCCAGCAAAGTAAGAGAAAAAGTTTTTATTCCTAGATTGTCATTGTTCCTATCTGATCCAAGAATTCCCTTTAAATTTCAGCGCATACAATTTCCAGTGATTGTTTCTTTTACAATGACTAGAAATAAAAGTCAGGGGGAGTCTTTGAAACATGTGAGAATCTATTTTTCGCAATTAGTTTTTTCCCATGGTCAACTATATGTTGCAATATCAAGGGTTATATCACGCAATGGTTTGAAGATACTCATATGTAACAACGACGAGATGTGACAACCATCACTTCAAATGTAGTTTATAGAAAAGTTTTTCAGAATTTAGCTTAGATGGTTTGGGTTAGCATTATTTTCTCAACTTTTGAAATATATATAACTCTATCTTATTTACTTTTTGCATTCTGTGATTAGAATTTAATGGTTAGGTGTTCTACTTGCCGAACGTGCCAATAAATTTTTGATAGTCTGTATGTTAGCTTGTGTGACAACCACCCTAAAAATTAAAATTTAAATGGAGCCGCCACCAATATTTTATTTTTATAGGAAACATTGGAAAACCTACTTTTTGAATATTTTTGAATTTAAAAAAAAGAAGGCCTTTGGAACCAGATTTGAATCCGGGAGTTGGTTACGCATAGGGAAGGTATTAGCACCCCTAAAACGCCCATTTACAATGGTACCCTCTGATTATTTGGAAAAGATATTTGCCTAAAATTGATTCCCATTTTGTTTTTATTATCATTAACCCTTATGAGAAAGAAAAAAATAAAAAAAGAAATATTTATTTTTGTATATTTATTATTATTCAATTATGATTATCTATGAAATAAAAAAAATATTGCAAATAAGTCCCTGGTTTGGGATTTGGCCCCATTAGAAGGCCAAATCGTGTATGAACAGGAAATAAAAGAAGATTTTTTAATTTCTTTACTTTCTGACCCCTTTTACCCTATATTTTCATTTCAATCCTTCTTTATAACATATTTGCAGTTTAGTCCTTATTAATTACATATTTGCAAATTGCCCCCTATTTAGGGTTTGGCCCCATTGGAAGGCCAAACCCTAAACCTAATTCCAATTCAGAACTGTAGGTACCAAAACTGACACTGACACCAACAATAAGGACGACAACGACGATAACAACGACAACAATAATCAACAACAATCACCAACAACAGCAACAGCCAACAATTACAAAAATAAAAGAACGAAATTAAGAAAAATTGCAGAATCAATTGATCAAGTCCTTGTTACATAGCCATATTCAGAGAAAAATAGAAGGAAGAAAAGAAAACCTGGGTGTTATGCTTTTTCCCAGAAAATCAAAGAAGTACAGAGAAGGGGATAAAAACCTAAGACTAAATGTGTTTTATTTTATGGTAGCTTCACAGGTTAGTAGTTTCCTTTTCCTGGCTCTATTCGTTCTCCTTCTTGCTCTCGGCCTCTCTGCCCTTCTCTTGTTCTCACTCCGGTTCCCTCTGGCTCTCGGTCTCCAGGGTTTTTCTCCCCCTCCTTCACTTTGCGTGCTTCCCTTTTTATAGGCACAACATCTGCGAAAGATCCACAAACAAATCAGTTCAAAATCAAATAAATAAAGATAAGGAGATAAGAAAAAATGGAAAACGAAAACCCGCTTTTTTGCATCCGATTCTGTGATCCATAATCCTGGTTGATTGAAAGAAAGATTTTGAAAGTGATTCGGATTATGAGAAGAGATTGTGAGCGAAAAATGAGGGAGAAGCCGAGAAAGAGGGAGAAGTTTGGATTAAGGGAGAAAAATTAGGGTTAGGAGAGAAGAGAGAAGGGACGCTGCGTACGTGAGAAGAGGGCTAGGTTTTGATGTTTTTAGGGTTGCTGAAATTGGGTTGGGCGGGGCGTGGTTGATGGAGGATGAAGGGGAATAAGGGTTTAGTGAGGACGTGGGGAGCCATGAGGCTAGGGGTTAGTGAGAAGAGAGAATGGAAGGAAGGAGAGAATGGCAATACCGCGAGGAAGGAGATGGTGAGGAAAGAGGAGAGTCGCTGAATGGTGGAGAGAAGGAGGGTGAGAGTGTTTTAGGGTTTGGTTAGGTTAAATGGATTAGGTTTGGGTTGGGTTGATGGGCCAGGACGTGGGTGATGAAACTTGGGCTGCGTGGAGCTTGGGGGGTGCGAGGATGGATTGGGGTGCAGGAAGCAGCGCTGTGAGAAGCAAAGAGCGCAGGGGGCTGGAAAGAAAAAGGAGGGGTGCGCATAGAATCAAGGCGTTGGGCTGTTGCTATTTGGGCTGGACCCAACTTGATTAATTGTTGTTTGCACCACCCAATTTTATTTTTTACACATCCCTTCTTAAAATGAAAAAAATTCCATTTTTCTTTTTTCTTCTCCTTTTTTAAACTTTTTATTCTTTATTATAAAACCAAAATATTATTTTGTTCATTATTACTACTACTAATTAATTAAAATTTAAATAACAAAATAAAATAAAAAGCCCGGACAAAATTAGGGTACTACGGCTTGACATGACAAATAAAGTTACTTTTTATAATATTATATATGTTGTCTAAGGCTTATCTTTATATCATTATTACTTACTTTTGTCAAAAAAATATAATTATTATTTATAGTTTATATGTTTTTTTGGTACTTAAATGAGGCGTACCATTTTATATGTTCATAATTATATTTAAGAAAATTATGATATTATTTTATCAATTTGAAAGAGCATGATTGTTTTCATGCTATAAACGAAATTTGATTTGTTTTTTATTTTTTTAATATAAAATTTTTCGTTAAGGTGGCTCATTGTGTTATAAAAGCTACAAAATATATTTTTTGAACAAAAAAATATATAAATAATATGACAAACTTTGTTTACCCAATACATCGCAAGGGTAAAAAAAAAAAAAAAAAACTAGTTGAAACTAAAGAAGCTGTGCATTGCCGCTGCCGGGTTTATCGGTGATCGCTGAATGCAGCAGTCTGTCCCCTACTATCATCCTCACTTTGTTTATCCATTGTTCTCGTGTTGTAGTCTTTTGCTCCTGTGGTCAGTCAGGCCCGACATATATTATACTAATTTAGTGTTAATCACTAACTAAGCAGTGCATTGCATACAATAAATAAACAATAAGAACCTTTAAAGCAAAGCAATTATAAAAGTGTATTGTTTACTTACTTTGTAAAGACGGTAGCTTTTGAGTAACAAAGACATCTGTGATGGTTTCAAATGGTTTGAAACACTTGCCACTAGATTAGGAAACGACACATACTGTGATCGAGGTTTTAGTGTCCCAAATATCTCCGGAGGATCTGTACCAAAATCAAGAAATGGTTAGCAATTAAGCCCTTTGAGTGGAGCACTTGATACAAATATGAAATGTCCGATGTGTTGGTGTTGGGACTTTTAGTCACACATCGGGTAAAATAGTAAAGAGGAGTGAACCTCTTTGTTATAAAAGGAGGCTTGGGCTTTGGTTTTATGTACACCATTCAAAAGCTTGTCTAGCAACTTTTGTCTCTAGATAAATTCCTCTCTTTGTTTTAGAATTTAATAGAATTCTTAGTATGCTCTGTGGTTGCGGCAATGAACCTCCACATCAGAAAAAGAATTTAATAGAAATATTTCTTGTAAAAGGAGAGGTGTGAGGAATAAGTTTTGCTAGTGGGGAAGCTTTGTGGGTGTGCAGGGGTGCAGAGAGAAAATTGTGTAGTTGTAATATTTTTCTACATAGTAGATTTTTCTCTGGTGCTGGTGGTTTTTCTCCTGGTTTGGGAGTTTTCCACGTTAAATTCTTGTGTTGTTATTATTTCTCTATTTTGTTTTTCCAATTTTCATAAGTGCAGTCTGGGAAGAGAATTTGAAGAGTCAAATTCCCAACAAGTGGTATCAAGAGCACAGTTACGCCAAAGAGGATGTCGAAGCGAGTTTCAAATGCAATGATTTGATGTAGAGAAATTTGACTAAAGATCAACTTTGGCTTGTGGCAAATACAAGTCAAGGATGTGTTGATTCACCGTTTACACAAGGCTTTGAAGAGCGTGGTTACTCCCGAAAGTAGTGGAGATGCCGATAATGAGGCTAACATTATCTCCGATCTTGATGTCTTTTGAAAGAAGGACATGTATATCCTTATGGCATGGGTCCCAAAGTTGCCATGATAAAGGATATTAAATGTTAAGCGGGACCACATTTTGCACACGGGCATTGGTTGACATTGATGCAGGTGTGTGGTGAAATTTATGTCGATGGTCGATTAACTTCCATGAGAGTCAAATATGGGAGTTGCACCATAGTTTTTTCAAAGAATGTTATATTTCGACATGTGCCGAGTTTAAATGCTTGGGATGGCTAGTTCGAGTGATTATGCTTTTATGGTGGAGCATGATCAAGGCTGATAGCGAAAGCTATGGGAATCTTCATCAAGGTGGAGCGCCAGGACCACAAAGTCACAAGGTGGAGATTGTTGGTGTTGGGACTTTTAGTCCCACATCAAAATAGTATAGAGGATTGAACTTTTTTGTTATAAAAGGAGGCTTGGGCTTTGGTTTTATGTACACCATTCAAAAGCTTGTCTAGCAACTTTTGTCTCTAGATAAATTCCTCTCTTTGTTTTAGAATTTAATAGAATTCTTAGTATGCTCTGTGGTTGCAAATGAACCTCCACATCGTAAAAGAATTTAATAGAAATATTTCTTGTAAAAGGAGAGGTGTGAGGAATAAGTTTTGCTAGTGGGGAAGCTTTGTGGTGTGCAGGTGCAGAGAAAATTGTGTAGTTGTAATATTTTTCTACATAGTAGATTTTTCTCTGGTGCTGGTGGTTTTTCTCCTGGTTTGGGAGTTTTCCACGTTAAATTCTTGTGTTGTTATTATTTCTCTATTTTGTTTTTCCAATTTTCATAAGTGCAGTTTCTGGGGAAGAGAATTTGAAGAGTCAAATTCCCAACACGATGAACAATGTTTAAATCATATATGTTGTGTGGCAATTCTTGATATTGCAATTTGATTTGGACACAATTGCGATGGCAAAGCGGTAGGGGGTATAATAAAACTAAACCCCTAACATTGTGATCGCAATTATAGTTAAGGAACGTAATTTAAAACTATGATTATGAAAAGACTTAAAATATAGAGAATTTTGTTTTTTTTGTCCCGGTAAAAACAAATTGTTGTTCGTCCTTATAATATAGGAATTTTTGCTTTTGATTTTTATTGTTTCGTATTAGTCCTAGTAATATTTTTTCATGTTTAGTTCTAGTTCATGAAATTAGAGATCATTTTGGTTTTAATACCTGAATTATGGAACATACAAAGACTAATTCTTATATATATAGGGATGAAAAGAAATAAAAATGCAGGCACCGAAAACAAAGTTACAGAGATCACAGGAATGAAAAATAAAAATTATTTTAACATGAGTGAATAGCATATTTAAGAAAATGGATAGTACTAAAATGAAAGAATTAAGTGAAAGGATGTGAAAAAAGTCACCGTACTAACCTTCCATATAATTATACTTGAAACTTAGGATATAATGTGGATGAATGTGTGAATTCATAAAAGCAGTCCATATAATATGTTTTCTTGGTGCTGAAATATCATCCACCCCCGAGTCATATTGCTTACAACTAGGCTGGCTCTGTTTTGAACCAGCAGGAACCGCTTCAACCTTTCCTAGTATCACCCTGCATAGTAACACATGCCTCAAACCATGCTCATCTCCCACCGTAGACATTGCACTGTGAATCAAATAAACAAATTCTCAGCTCTTTTTTCTCAGAAACTAAAGCAGATATATATAGACTTAGGCATATAAAGTGTTATACTAAAAAAAAGTTTAATCAATATAGTTAAATTTTATCCTAAAGCTAATTGGTATTAACCGGAGTAGCCCAACAAATATATAAATTGTACCCTAGGATTTGAGACAAGCGATGTGGGACTTCCAATAGCAGCAGTGCTATATATCGCGACAGAAATCAATCACGAATTCCGATGTGTCAGGTTTTTAGAAAAAATTGGCAAGAGTTAACTTGTTTTTTAGGAAATCAAGGATCTCTTGGCCAATGAATTTACTTAGTGATGTTTGCGAATTCAATTTTTCGCAAGGAGAAGCATTTCCCCTTCCAACAGATATGTACTGACATTATAAAAAAGTTTTACACAATCATCTAATTATATTGTCATTTTGTTATATTATTTCCTAAAATATTCTAAGTAAACATATGCATAATGAGATATGATTGAATGACCGTGTAAAATCAGTGCATATCCATTTAAACTATAAAAAGGAAACTAGTTCATGGAAAATAATGTATATAACCACTTACCTATCAATGGAAAAATTGGAAGAAAATAAGGAAATTCCAACACCATGAGAATCTTCATCATCATCGTCATGATGTTCATGAATGTTGCATCCGGTGAATCCAAGAGATATAATCTCTATGAGTTCATCCAATGAGCCACCATACCAAGCACACCTCACATTAGCATCACCTCCACATTTAATTGCCACCGCCTTAGAGAAAATGTGAAACGAATCCAAACGAGCTTGCTTTGCCAAACAAGAAGAAACAATGTTCTTATGAAGGGCCACGACAGTTGTGGCATGCTCCATAAATCCCATACCCTTTAAGAAACCTTTTTCAACATTTAGGTATTCTCTACTCCCTTCTACTATGTTCATTAGCCCCTTCCTACCCAAAGTCTCAATTGGCTGCATTTTTCTTTTTTTTTCAAATTATTTGTATTTATCGTCCAACCTCAATTACGTGATTAGCTATGCCTATGCATGAAATGAAAGCCAGCGTAGAATATTTATACAGTTTGTGTTTGGGCTTGGGCTTGGGCTTTGTGTCTTGGGGTACAAGACAAGCCGTTACGTGCCGACGTTGTAGACTGTTCTTTCTAGATGAGAAACGGTTTGGTTGTGGGCTTGTCGCCTTTCACAAGACACGTCATGCGGACGTGGATTTTGCTCTGGCTTTCTTAGGGTTCAAGTTAAGGCATAACAAATTTGTGATGGCTTCCAAATTTGCATTTCACAATGCAAATCTTTCTTTTCTGTTATTAGTCATTCATGATTTTTTTTTTACCTTATCAATTGTGAATTTAATTTAATTTAATTTGTATACATTTTGTCAGTGTAAAGATATTTTACACATGCATCCAATGACGCGTTGCCACATTATTTAATGAGTATGACAAGTCATGTGTTTTTAAACTCATTAAATGATATGACATCACCTCATTGGATACATGTGTAAATATATATATATATATATACCGACAATGCGTATAAATTAAACTCTTCTAAATTACTCAAACTAGCTTTCGAAACCGATGACAAAACAAAGTTAAAGGCTCCCCCAGATTTCCACTTTTATTCTTTTTCCTTCCTTTCAGTACGTGGAGGATTTCGTTAAAGCCTCGCCTCATTTGTTTTTTCCTGTGGCTCCTCCTAACTAGGGTCTAGGGTATTACATAAACCAAATATAAATAAATTCACTTTTTGCTTTTCTGTAATTAATTTTATTAATGGTAAAAATCACCAAACAATACAAGTACTTTAAGTATTACACCAATATACACTATGAATTTAATTTATATGCATTGTCAGTGTAATTTACATGTATTTTTCAACTCATTAAAAGATGTAGCATCACAATATTAGATACACGTGTAAAATACTTTTACACCGATAATTATAATTCATAGAAATTAAACTCTATAAACTATTTTTGTTTTCCTTAACAATATCAAAAGACGAGTGTTTTTTTTTCCTTAATAGCATTCTCAATTTGTCATAACAGAAGTTTGTTAGTCAAAACAATTAGTGTGATTTAGATTCGAATTTTATGAATGTAAAAAAAAACTTGAAGAATTTCGTCTCTCCTCAAGTGGATTTACTTGACTTGTTTGAATTAGTGGAGGTCTCATATTACTTGCAAAAAACGAGAGTCTAACATAAAAAATTCTCGATTTGCAATAATAAAACTTACAACGATTACACTTTGATACTTGAAATCAAGAGTTTTGCTTGGACAAACCTTTATCTCGAGGAGGAAAAGGAAACAAAAACACACATGGAATTTTAATAATTAAAATGAAAAACTTCAAGAGAAAATTTTGAAACTTGTTTCTCAAAAATCTCTTTCCTTTATACTTTTTTGACTTCTATACCAACCAGTAGAAAAATTTTCAAATTATAGAACATTTTTTTTTATTTTCTTTCTCTGTCGAAACACATGATAAATATCTTAATGATAAAGATTCAACAAAGCATAAAGAAATTACAAAACCCCTTGAGTGCAACATTGAATCTTCAAATTTAAAATAAAATCCGCTGAAATCAGGATACATTTTCTCGTTTAATTTGATTTTTATGTACATCCTATAGAGTTTCTCAACATGTAAAACATTAGTTTAATCCTTGAAAGTGTAAATGGCGGTCATTTTAGTACTTAGAGGAAAGAAATTCATTAAGAAAAACCCTAAGAACCTAATTTATTAGTCGATTTGCTCCCTACTGTAACTCTAGTTACTCAACATTAACAAACTTGTTCACATGACAAGATATGAACGATACTTTTGAGACTTAAATACTAAAGAAAGATATTATCATCTGTTCAATCACGTTAGGACTTGAAAGAAAGAACTCTAACCCCAAGCTTACAAACTCCATTGACATAGCCATTGACACAGTAGACCATGATGTGCAGTGCAAACACGAGGGACCACAATGAAATACCACTCAACATTAACATAAATCCATAGAAGATGACATACCACAACACTTTTTCTTCCACAACTGAGCATTTTTCACTTCAAGAAATGCAAAATTTAATGGAACTAGCTTTCCCTTGACCAATCTTCAATGAATGAAATTCTATAGTATCGTATTGTTTCAAGGTTCAGGTCTTTGTGACATAGTATGAAGGGGGAAGTTTTTTACTGAGAAAAACCAATTTGGAGTATCTAGTCTTAGTAGTATTTGGTGAATTTAATCATTAAGAGAGATATTTCAAGTATTTATAATATAGTCATCCTAAGTGCCACATAAACAACTACATTTCAAGCAACCACATAATTTCGACACAGTTAACATAGGATCCAAATTAATCCAACCATAACACTTTTTAAGAATCAAAATGAAACCATTCATTTCTTGACATTATCCTTGTGAAAAAGTTGCTACGAGATTCGATAAACAATAAGAATTTACTGGAAAATTTATCATTATATGAATAAATTTGAAACAAAATATAAACTTGAATTTACGTCAAATAACATTGAATTTACCGTGATTGAAACGATGTCAAATCGAACAAAAAAGCGTGCATTTGAAACAATTTTACTGTTTATATAACTCGTTCTATTTGTGAAGAAACACTTGCCCTACTCCAATCCATCCCTAATTCTACTGTTTCTATTAAATTCAAGCTCTTCTAATCAATTTATAACCTTCCTTAGTCAAGAAAAATATCAATTTATAACCTTCCACGCAACAGAATTACACTAAACCCATCACTAATTATAACTTGTGTGGTTAGCATGTATACACGCTGTTATAAACTCCAAAAAATTTGAAAGATTATCATATTGTTTCTATCAAAAACTCGGAATCATAATCCCACTTAACACGTTCTTACATTAAAAATTAATGACTACCAACAAAAAATACTAAATTCAACAAAACCAAACACTGCCTTGGAAAGACATGTACAACATGCAACCAGCCAATGCATGACACAAACACTGCCACTTTTCAACTAGCCAAAACAAAATGTTCTTGTGTGGCCCTGATGCAAAATATTAGCTGCAAATTTGTAAAAATAAAATAAAAAGCTACTTCCAAAAAGAAAAATAAAACATTCCCCCTTCAAGACCATCAAGGGCATTGAAGATAACATATAGCTGCCCTCGTCAAATGCATGCACACCCGTACAGCCTGCAAATGCCCTCCCTTTAGCAAGAACTTGGAAGTAAATGCCTTCAAAATACTACTACACACTATTCCTCCCCATTCTGACCTTCATCCTTGATAAGCTTGATCATATCATCGATTCGAAGAATAGTAATTGCAGCTTCAGTTGCAAACTGATAAATAGAAGTAAACAATTTTGCTCAGACAGCTGCATAGGACGCTGTTCCCTGAGGTCAGCTACTGATAATATGTAACTAAATACATACCTGAATAATTTTGATTTTGCTCATTGCAGGCTCAATGACTCCAGCTTCCAAGTTGTTTCTAATCTTTCCTTCTGAAAGATCCAAACCCATGCTGGAAGGAGGAAAAAAAAAAAAAAAAAGAGCGCAAACAAAATAGTCATTTTAAGAAATAGAAAAGAACGTCAATGCTGAACCTAGAATAGTAATTGTGAGTTTATCCAGTGTCATTTCATATTCTGCTGATGCATATGCATAATGTAAGAATACTATAATCTCTAATCAAACCCCCGAGACATTAAGGAGTAGATGCACAAATTTGTTTAACCTGTCCAAAACCCAAATTCATATGCATCTCAGATAGATCTTTAATGCATGAAATTCCCAAACAACAAAAAATAGGGCATACGATATTGCAAAATCCAATAGTAGCAAAATTGAGGAAAATATACAGTTAATATTTACTAGCAAGCAAATACCTTGATAAATGCTGCTTATCAGCTTTAGTTTGTGCAGAATGGTGGTAGGCCCGTAATTTTGCAACCAGCTCGGTGGCATCCTTAGCAGCATTGACAGAAAGCACCTGTAACAGATAAGTGTTACCAACATATGCATTTGTAGTGCTAACATGGTAGGAAACAAGAGCTTACCTATTGAAGAGTCACTGGACACAAAAGATGGAGCAACTAAAGTTAAATAATGGGCCCAAAAAAAAATCCTATTTTTTATACCACGTTAACCCCACATGAAAGCCCAGCCCACTAAACCAAGAATGTCGACAAAAGTTTCAGAATCAACTCGTGTGCAGAGACTATAGAAAACTATATACTGCCAAATTATTGGACTGGGAAGAAAGTCAAGCTTCATATCATTTGTTCAACTAGGCCTTACTACATCAGATCTAAACCTTAAGCTGTTGTCCTGCCTCTTACCTTTGGAATGATTAACAGAGACTCAGCAAACTCTGCTATAGCCAACTGCTCCCGGGATCCTAAAGTTGTAGCAAGGTACTCCAAATAAACTGACAACGCTGATTCAACAGCACCTCCACCAGCTACCACCTGATTTTTATACATTGAAAAATCAAGTGTAAGAATGCAGATGAAATTGGGGGGAACAAAAAGTATTAAAAAAAGAGAGCCCCATGAACTGTAGGCTTGTGTATGCAGGAGAAAATCCAATTTAATCAATGAAGATCTAAAGATTGCAAAGTGCAACCATTTAACAATAAAAATCCAAATCCCACATTCAACCAAATCCTTGCTGTTGCTGAAGTACACTACTTATATTACAAATTTACAATACATCCCGATACTTCCACCATTCCACCACAAATCTCCTTGAAAATTAGTTGTCTGGTTGCATACTTTCAGGCAATGCAGTGTGGCTGGCCAAAAGCCCAGAACAACATAGAAAACAGTGCCACATTATAAAAATTCATTAAGAACAGAAATATAGTCTTTATTCTAAACATTTAGAATCTTGTGCTTCAGAAAGTGTATTGTGCATAACCTCTACTAATTTTTAGCATCCAAATTATTTAGTTGACCTTACTGTATCACACTCTGGATGTGGCTTATAAAACAACAGTAACAGTGACATTTGCTAAAGACAAAACTTATGTGGCTAAATAGGTATAAGTTGGTGATAGTCTGATAGAGCATGTCAGTAGCAGTATGTAATCTATTAATGCATGCCAGAGTGAATTATGTTCTCAAGTATCGGTTGGCCACATTCCTAGTGATAGAGACTCTTAATTAGTATTGTTTTAACAATAACGGTCCTTACAAGTTTAGTAGTATCAGTTGAAAATCTAGATCATCATATACTAGAAACATTTTGGATTTTATTCCCAATGCCCAATACTTGTAGTAAACGTGATGGAAGGCCTACTTTAACACAACTTTTAATTTAATAAAATAGAATCGCCAGTATATCCACAAATTGCTTTCTTGTTGGTTGTGCAATGCAATCAACCGCATATGTGATACCTACAATAGCCTATGAGCTATGGTTACCATACTTATTCTAATATATGATCCTTCATTCCTTTAGATTTATCAACATCAAAACCTAACTTCCCCAACCTACAGCAGTAAAACTATCCCCCCATTAATCATAGGTTGAATTTTCACTTAGAACATAACCTGAAGACCTAAGTTTCCATTTCATGGCACCGGAACACCCGCCAACAGAGCCCTCATCTAGTGAATTTCCCTGGCATTAATGTTTTCACTTTGGACAACTTGATTGTCCCCAGGTAGGATTGAAAGCTAGAGAGTGAAGGCTTACCGTATTTGATTCAAGAGTTCTCTTGACAATTGATAACGCATCATGCAGAGCTCTGTCCATCTCATCAAGCATATAGTCATTTGCACCTCTAAGAATCAAAGAAACCTAAAGAAGAAAACACAGAATCAGGTGATAATGCATATTATCTACAATGTGAACCCAGATAATGTATAGCCATATCGCCACTTGTTAACAAAAATTATCAGTATCATTTTTCATCCTTATATAACTCCCATCCTTAATTTCTATAATGTTCAAGATTCCAAATTTTCTGCTTATTTGTAACTTATACAATAGGGAATTTGGTGAATTGGAATTCTGACCCTGGACCCACATTTCGGGAGCTTTATAGCACCAAGTTTCTCTCTTTTTTTTGGAATCAGTTTTGGGCCTCATTGACTATTTTCATAACTGAAGAATTTCATCAAGACAAATTTCTAACAAGTGCACTTCTTACAAAATAGTTGCCACCACAATGAGGAAAGTAAACTAAATGTAAGAGCAAATCAACATTTTGCTACTTTTTTCTACCAAATGAAGCAAATGATAAATATGAAGACCTACCTCATCACTTATATCCTCTTTAGGCATCTTTTGCTTAATGTTTTTGTTGAAAGTTTGGTATTGGCATGTTGAAATGGTATTTTCGTTGTAGTTAATGGTATTATTTGTACCCGGTTTTCAAAAATAGTAATTGCCCTGCAATCTAATGTTAAGTAAAATTAGGCAATTAGCGTTGTGTTAAGCATTTGACCGTTAAGGTTGTTTCTCAACAGATATCAAAAGGATTGGGCAGTTTGACTCAATTGAAGCTTTATCTTTTATCTGTCATTTTATTTTCCTCTTTTGGCTACTGAAGATTCTTGCTCCTCCAGATTCTTGTACTTTTTCTCCATTTTAATGAATCTATCCTTTTATCAAAAAATATATATATACAATTCAATTCCAAGCTCCCCAACCACTTACTGCACTTGTATTTTTGGTCCCTTTAATCATGACTACAGCATCATCAGCTATACGCTCCTCAACAACCTCATCTGCAGACCCAAGAAATGATGGTTCAAAAGTTTCCTCCCCTTCCATATCAGCAAATGTCGAGACCTGGATCAATCAATCACAGTAAAAATGAAGTCTGATCATCCATAAAGGAACATAGTCTGCTAAACGTTTATTTAAAAAGTATGCCAAACAAAAGACAGTACCTGCATGAAAAAAAAAGGTTATAACTAAATATCTAATAAATAAAGATGGTTTAATTAAAAAAAAATTAGATAGAAAGCTTCCTTGAAAAGCTTTCATGCAGTTTGTTTAGATTCTCGATATCATGTGTACGCATATATACATATAGACACACGTACATACAATTCTGATGACCAGCACTTGAATTTTAATCAGGAGGCTGATGGAAATTTATATGAATAGTTTTCATATATAAAATAGGTAGTTTGTCATTATTCAATTTAGACTTGACAGTAAGAAGCTACAAACAGTGTTCAGATTTCAGAATTACAAAAAGGATTCTAGATACGTCAATCTTTTCAAAAGACTAACATTCTGTGCAGGAAGAATTGAGAATCATCAATAGCTATAATTCATGGAACCATGGACATGTTTTGCATTCCCTCAATCCATAAAAATATCAACAATCTTTTATTCTACTAAAAAAGAAAAGGGGAGGTATGATTCATATGAAATAAGGAATGATGCTTTTTCAAAGGTCCTGGGTGATAAATACTCCGATTTAGTGCATACTTACTAGCTTATCTCACAGTTTCAATAAAAACATTAAATTAAACAAAGGCTTACCAATGTTGCACCAGTTGCTTTGGCAACATGACGCATATCCTCTTTCCGCACACGCCTCACAGCAATTGCCCCAGCCTCAACAAAGTACTGAAACAGGAATTAAATAATCAGAATAAATACTTGCATAGTTACATTCATGATCCTTTTTGTCAGTCATCAGAGACAGAAGATGTAATTTAAACATGGAAGCATACAGCCCATCAACATGACCCAAGATATATATTAATGCAGGAAGCAGAAAATCATAAGTAAAATGCCTAAAGATCCATAGATGTCACAAGTATGGTGTGAAATCAATTGAGGTTCCCACCATCAGAATTGGTTAGTAATTTCATAGTAAATCATAAAGTTGGGTATTTACTTCCCTATAAATGGGCCTCAGTTTCTAAGCACAAGGGTTAATTATTGTCACATTCAGGCTTTCGTTTCATTGTATTAAAGGTTTGCTATAACATGGGCCCTAAGTTGTGTACTACTACTTGGTCCCCAATTTTGACTAGTCCTATCCAAATAGTGATGCAAACAGCAATCAATAAATATATAGTAAATGTAGAGAAAATTTTCTGCAAAAACCTTGCTGCTAGATGATCATGTGTTCTTTGGTCAGATGCCTAAGAACCCACAGTGTGATGCATTGGTTAACTTTTCTTCTCATTCAATTGAGTCATGTAATCAGACCAGACTTCATTAGCAGAAAACATAAACAATTCCCCCACCAAATTCCTAATATTCCTTATTTGAATTTTCCCTAAATTTTGTCAAACACCAAATTGTAATCTTACATGTGAAACAGCCACCAATCAACCCTTAAATGACGCTCATACTTTTACTTAAGAACCATCATTCACTTAGTATAATCTTTCATTTCCCCTAATCTCTACATTTCCTATATCCTTGAAAACACTAC
The DNA here is from genome assembly GCA_037113605.1 of Calophaca sinica. Classification (NCBI taxonomy): domain Eukaryota; kingdom Viridiplantae; phylum Streptophyta; class Magnoliopsida; order Fabales; family Fabaceae; genus Calophaca; species Calophaca sinica. The sequence goes on along the minus strand of CM073734.1, from coordinate 106,645,381 downwards.
TTGTAAATTGTAATTAGTTAAATCCTGATTCCTGATCCCCTTTTGAGCACAGAAAAAATACATACAAAATTAAACTCTGTATCTACAACATTGGATATACTCTGAATGGGAAAGGGGATAAAGCGAGAGAGAGAGTGTCCCAAACCCTTTTTTCGAAGATTTATCAAGGATGGCAAGGGAAGGAATGGAGGGTGGGTGTATTTCCTCTCAAGGGCTACAACAGAAACTACGGAGAAGAGAAATGGAGATGGCACAGAACGAATGTCAAATATTTTCTTTGGAATTCTAAATGAAAGATTGTAACTATATCCATGGTTATCAGTATCTTACGATACATGCGAGTCGTATCTCGATACGAAACAAAACTGGACCCAATCGATACGAATCCTTGCGCGAATCTTTTTTGGACACGAATCCCAACCTGAATCCCGATTCATTTTGATGAATCGCAACTTGCTCCTTACTTTTGTGTAGCCAACCACTTTTTTTTTTGTCAATTCTGTGTAGCCAACCACTTTTCTTTTGTCATTTTGATAATCTTGAATTATTTTGAGGTTCGTATATAATATGTCAACTTATGTTTTTGTGTACGCCACTTATTTTTACTTAAAAATGTCATAATTTTATTGATCATGTATTTTACGATTCATAATAAGATTCGATTCACGATTCGGAAAATAAGTCTTCTAATTCACGATTCGAATCTCGATTTGATAACCATGACTAAATCCTCCTTAAAGAGAAAAAATCATTAAAAAAGTACCAGAAAGTAAAAAAGAAACATACCTTAAGTGCCATGTCATCAATTCCTTTAGTAGTCAAAACAACATTGGCTCCAGCTTTCAGTAGTTTTTCAATACGTTCCTTAGTCATATCGGCCTCTCTGCAATTAGAAAAAATAATCATTTGTTAAAAATATTACAACGATGTTACTTTACCTTGCAAGATGATAAGGGTGGAAAATTGTCCCAAACCAAGCAAAAGCACATATCCATAATGAAACCGAACACAAGATGGCATTGAATTATTAGATTTTTTTTTATCAGTGGCACTGCATAACTAGATTAACATCTTTTGAATAAGAAATACACAATTATATTATTAACCATAATATTTCAAGCTTCTAGCCTAACAGGGCTTTGGCTTAACTTCATGCCTTAGTTTGTTTATCCCTACTTTAGACAGCTTACCATGAATAAGATGATAAATTTATTCTCATTATATTTAAGGAAAATGAATCTAGGAAGGTATCAGAACAATATAGAAGCCATGTGATCATATTGACAGTACCTTTGGCGAATTTTCTCAAGCTCCCTGGGATCAGAAACTAATACTTGAACACCCAATTGCATTTTTGTCTTCTGAAGATTGAAATCAAGACAAGCAATTTTTGCAGGGGCGACCCTAAGAGGCATTCCTTGAGCAGCACGGCCAGTATTTAGAGCATAACCATTCATCAGAAAGCTCTCTCTAGCACTTTTTCCATGAGCCTTCAATATATTGATTCCCTGGAACAGGCATCGCAATGGAACAGAATTAAATCCATTCAAAGCCTATGATCGCTAAACAACGTAAGATGCGAGATTGAACTATGTATTACGCATGTTCAACATATTGCTCAAAATTAGACATCTTTTATCCAGAAAGAAAGCCTCATGAGAAATGGATCAGAGGAATTCTACTATCAACCTTGATTGGGTATCTAACTTCACCCCGAGCATTGGTCATTTTTACAGCTTGCACTGCATCTACAGCCTGTGTAAATTGTACATACAAGTCAAATTCACAACTGAAAATATCGAGTATCTATATCTACAGCCAAAAAAACTCGACCGAAAACAGAGTTAGCATCCTGTTTATAACTAACCAATAACTTCAGAACATTAACTCTAGATAATGAGAACCAAAACTACTTTTAAAAATTACATGAGCCATAACCCCAAAATTTAAACTGTCTGACCATTGAAATCACTACATAAAATCAAAGGTTTTATTATCTAATGACTCAAAAAAAAAAATGTCTCCATCAAACAATGACATAATGAATTACCAGTCTACAAGATATTCATGACTTTCAATCAAGATTTTGAACTTATAATTTTCAATCAATGAAGCACACAGATTGAAACAATGCTTCAATGTCATCCTAACAATGACACCGTTGGGATTGATTTTGAAAAAAACCCTAGAATCAAGAATAAAGGTTTTATTCCACAGTTTCATGTGACAGCACTCATACAGTGTTAGGACAGAAGAGGATGCAAATGTAGTAAGGGGAGTTAGAGCTGTTAGTTAGAGCACGTTAGCTTAAATAAATTGGGGGTTATGTAGGGGGAAGACCATTCTGTGAATTCGATAGTTTATGTGAAAGAAGAAATCTTTTTTTAGGGAAAACCGTTGGAGAGACCTCTCTCCTACTCTCGGTCAATCATTCAATAAAACTAATATTTTCTTTTGATTCTTTCTATCAATTTTCCATTTCAGTTCCTCTGGGTTCCTAACATCCTGCCAAGCCAATTATGATCAACAATAAATGTATCAGCTCAGATTACGAAAGAAGGAACCAATAAGAAAGTAATCAACCATCAAACAAATTAATGCAAATTTTGAATTATAAAAGCAAACAAATTGTTACTTCATCCTTTTTAGTATGATTCGAAACATAACTAGAATAATCGTTAGTAGGATCATTTCCATATCTCACAGAAAGTAGCTTATTGATACAACGAACAATTTTAAACGCACAGCTACAGAGTAGAAACCGTGGTTAGACCAATGAAATATTTGAATTCCTTTCCTCTCAAGCAGAAAGCGAAAAACCTAGTAAGAAAGCTTTGTGATAAATACATGTTTATAATTGAGATGACTGGCGAGGATAAGTATACACTATATAGCTTGGTCAATACAAGTTTTCACTAATAATCCAAGTAAAAGTTGGCACATGAAACAGAAAGATGAATATAAGCTTTATCCAATTAGATATGAACAAGATAGAATTTGCAAAATATGGTTTGCATCAATTTAAAGTGAAATAAACTCTCAACATTCAATATAAATATAAAGTCAATGAAATTACAAGCGTACCAAATTGGCAAAGAAGTCACTATCACCGGCTATCAACTTTGACGACATGCTGGTCTTGGCACAATTAACTAGTGAATCTTTTCCAAGTTTATCAACCTATAAGTCGAAAGAACAATCTGACTAAGCAACACACAAAAAAAAAAAAAAAAAATAGACAGCAACTTCCAAATGCATTAATCTTCAGACTAAAGTAGCAAAAACAATGGTTAATTGGCCCATTGCATGCTTCTCTGGAAATAAAACAGGGACCAATAGCCAAAAGATGAGCTTTTTCATAAATACATATCACAAACTTCTTTTTGTTCAAATTACAGATTTAAACATGAATGCAACATCCAGAAGAGGGATAATAAGCATACCAAATAAGTAGTATGATAATATAGGGCAACACGAAAAACGAATCAAATAATTGAAACTCAGAATGAGTGGAAATACAACAAGCAGTGACTGTAGACAGCCATAACTCCATAAAATGTGAGAGAGAAATCATTTTGGAACTAACTTCTTTGCCCTTAAAGTAAGCTAACAATAAGTCAATAACATCTATTGACAATCTAAGAAGAGTGGGAGAGAAGTAGGGGGAAACAATCAGGGTCCCTCATTGGCCTAAAAACACATCTATAAAAAAAGGCTTATTTAGGAAAGCTTACCTTGACAGCCAGCTTTTCGTCTACGTATTTACATGCTTCTCTCATAGCAAGCTATCCAGAATAATCAACACAAAGATAAGTTAAAAAATGAGATCTTTATAGAAACTCCAAATTCAAATGCCAGAATAATGTAAATGTAGCTACAAAGCCAGGCAATAGATACATTAACTACGATAGAAGACATAGAAAATTGAAGAGAGAGAGAGGGGGGGTGGGGGGGAGAACTCACTCTATATCCGCTGATAATTGAGGTTGGATGAATCTTATTCCTGACAAGGTCATTAGCTCTCTGCACACACACACACAACAAAAAAATACATGTTATTTATGAGATGAAAGAAATGCATGTAAAATGGTAGAAAGAGAGCGTGGCACTTACTTTGAGAAGCTCTGCAGCTACAATGACGACAGAAGTAGTGCCATCTCCAACTTCTCTGTCCTGAAGCTCAGCCAGTTCCACCAAAACCTTAAAATAAAAAAAAATAAAAAAAGTCAATAATACCGAAGCAGGAGCGTGATACAGAACAATAACGCGATTCGAGTTTGGTTAACCTTGGCAGCGGGGTGCTCTACTTCCAACATCTTGAGTATGGTAGCACCGTCGTTGGTGATGGTGACGTCACCAATGTCATCGACAAGCATCTGAAAAATTGAAAATCGATGAAAATCAATGAAAGTGAAGGAAAAGCACTGGAAAGTGGTTGAGATGAGATGGATCTTACCTTGTCGAGGCCAACGGGGCCTAATGAGGTTTTGACGATGTTGGCAACGGCTTGGCACGCCACCACTGCAATCACAGAGAAAGCATGTTAGAAAATGGTTATTACGGGAGAACGACAATGTGTTTGAGAAAAGCAAAGAGATGAAACCGTTTTGGGTGCGAACGTCTTGGCCGGATTGTCGCTCGCCGGCGATGTCAGGGGTTTGCGTAGAAAGCGCCATTGCGTACTGCGAATTGCGAACTGCGAAGTGTCTAGGGCTTTCCACTCACTCGCTCGCTCTCCAACAAAGGGTTTTCAACTTCGCCCTACCTTTCTCCTTTCTTTTATGCTTCTGTTCTGTGTGTTTTTATTTTATTCCTTGCTTCCCTTATTTTATGATGATGACTTAAAAAAAAAAATGTTTTCATCATATAAAAAAACCTTATAAGTATTTTTTTTTACAAGAAAAAAAAAACTTATAAGTATTAATATATATATTATTTTTTTAATAATTAATTTTTATTGTTGCATCGTTTTTATTTTGAAAATAAAAAGAACATATTATAAATGCATTCAATTTGGATTCCTTTTAAACATGCATTAAGATTTAATGCGGAAAAAAAATATTACACGCCAATTATTTAGCTAATTTTTTTTTTACTTAAACAAACTTAATGCATTTGATTGGAGATAAAGTCAGTATTACACTATGCTCTTTTGGTATATTATATTTGTAACAAAAAAAATACAAAAAGGAGAACTAGTGTAAGTAAGTATATGACCGGCTAAACTTGTAATCACTTTTGTTAACGTGTAATAAGCAACTACATTTGTTTGTCTCCATATAAACTGAACTCTACAGCTTGATAACAAAGAAAGGATCTCTATGCATTGAGAGGTGGTAGCCTCAAATTCCGCTGCATCTTGTTTTGGCTCTTGAATGCTATTTACCACGACCTTGCAATTGGACTCAAATAAGACTCTGTCAAGCCCAAATGAGAGCATGTAGCAATCATATAGCCTCCCCTTCTCGAATCGAAAAAATAGGAGCTACCCAGGTAGTCTGAGCAAGAAAAAAATGCACTTGGTCATCCCTTAGGCATCTACTGAATCTAGTGATGCTGGGCTCAGGAAAAAAAATGTCACACTTAAGTTACACTTAAAGCTGCCTTGGGGTGGCTTACACTATCAAATTGCACACGTATTTGGGGGCATGGCCTGCACTTCCTCTGTGTGAGTCGCTACATGGTTCCACTCTCCAACATGTGTTTTGTCATGTTCGGTACTTGTGATGGCGACACAACCTATTACCTGAATGTCTGCCTTCCTCCATAGGCTCCACAATATCATGACAGACAAAGTTTCGCGAGAATTACCAATCACCCCCACAAAGGTGGAAGAACCATTCAATGAAGCTTTCCACTTGACACGCACCACCTCGATGAGCCTCCATAATTGTGCTTGTTCCCAGCATATTACGCTTGAAGGGCATGTGGTGAAATCATGCCATCTGTTTTCCAACATTGAAGCACAGGCAACATATCTTGACAAGCCTACCAGAGAAAAACTTTCACTTAATGTGGCACTTGTAAATTCCAAATGAAGTCCCAGATGTTTTTCATGTGAAATTGACGCAAATCCACCACCACATCGGTAAATAAAACATATGCTAACTTTATAGAGTAATTGATCCCCATTACAGGTCCAGCTCTAAACAATATGGTCCTCGGTTACAAATTCGACAATTAGCATGCTCAACACCTAATTTGCGACTTATGGGTGCAATATGCTACGTACAAGACTGTGGTTCTGCCACTTTTATCTCGACATTAAGAAATCACAAACTCGCATGTCAAATAATGGATGTTGTAATGGACCTAACAAGCCCGTATTGCCTATGGGATGAACCCAAGGGTCATACCAAAATTTAATCTTCAAACCATCACCAATGCACCCACATGTAGCTTTACTTGGATTGTGCCCAACTTTCGCACCCAAAAAATTTCCTACTGGAATTTTTTAAAATGTTTAGCTGCATTATATCTTTCCTCTTTAAATGTATATTTTATTTGGTCAATATAGATTTTTTTGAAACTCTCGATATTTAAAAATGGATTTCAATTAATTTTAATCAAGTCCAATAGATTGATGAAAAGTACAAAACTCTCTCATCTTTTTTTTTTAATTTATGAGATTTGAGTTTGGGATCATATTTTAGAAAATTTAAAATCATTATCACGTGAACCGATAAATATTGGACAATCAATATAACATATGTAACATAATTTCACAATATTTTTCTTTATTGAAATTTCACAACATTTATTATTTCCTCTAGATCCCATGTTTTTTTTCCTCCTCTATAAAGGGGATCAAATAGAGGTTCCCCACTTTTTCCCTATATGTCTCGAACCCGCGTTCTTTTGAGTATAGGTGAAGCATTTTACCAACTGAGCTGCATTTCGTTGTCAAAACCAAAAGACCCTATAGCTTTGCTTGATCATTGGTACCTACCCCAGATTATTTAACGCTTACCGTGGAGTTGGGATAAAACTCTTCACAGCTACACCCAAATTTGCGATTTTATGCAAAGGAATCGAGTGGCTCAATGAGTGGCGACCAAAGGGAAATATTGCAATCCAATAGTGCCAGCAATAGCAAAGTCAAGACAACCCATCTAAACCTTGCAAATCAAGAATCTTAATCAGAGAAATGGAAATGACAAAATTTACTGATTTTTTAAAAACTATTAATTAACATACTTTGTTTTTAATCTAATTGTGCCATATGTCTAGAGAGACACAACCAAGTGGTAAAGCATAGGTAAGTACTTTATAAACACTGAGAACGTGAGTTCAAACCTGTAACACCCCACTTTTCCTTCTCCTTTAACCATTTGAACTGGACAAAAAAAAAAATCTAATTGTGCCATATGACACACCGAGTGCTACGCTAGTTCTTTTAAAGCTAAAATAAGTGACGATACTTGTAATGATACCAAAGTACCAAATGATTTGGATATTCAGTTTGCTTGGTTATTTAATCTCCATGAATGTTACCAAATGATGGTATCACACTTTTAAATATTAAATAACTAAACAATAAATATAACAATATAATTTAATACGAAAAATTAATTACAAAGATAAGCAGAGAGGGAGAATGCACAACAATTCATAATAATATCGATATAAAAATTGTTTTGAAAGTAAATACATACATTCATACAGACTTTCTGAAAATTTTCATACCAACAAGCATTTTCCTCATTAATTTTAGGCTAAATTATACTTTTAGTCTCTTATCTTTATTTTAGGTTTTAATTTGATCCCTCTTTTATTTATTATTCCGAAATGATCCCTTATATTACAAAGTTATACCAATGTAGTCCCTCTTTTATTTCTTGTTTCGAAATAGTCTCTAACTTTACAAAATTTATCCCAATATGATCTCCTTTTTTGTTCTAAAATGGTCTCTTATTTTACAAAAGTTATACAAATATAGTCCTCTCTGTACCACAATTTGAACGAAAAATACCATTGATATAACTTTGAAAAATAAAGGATTATTTTGAAACAAAAAATAAAAGAGAAACTAAATTAAAATTTAAAATAAAGATAAGGGACTAAAAGTACTGTTTAGCCTTAATTTTATTAGACGTATAATTTTCTTTTCAACCGAAAAAAACATTGTAAACATTGCTAGGTAACTGATGAATAACATTGCTAGGTAACGGATGAATATGATTGTTTGACAGAAGTTTTGTTTCCATTTTCTGTATAACGCAAAATCAACAGCACAAGAATAGAAACACACAAGCGGGTCCAGTCTACCGTTGACATCAGAAAAACACAAGTCTGGTAACACAAAATTGAAGAAAATGCCTCATATCTTTTATCCCATCCCTGCTGAACCAAACATTAAGTTGAAGCAAATTTGCATACACTCCAAATATGAGCTTACATAGACCAAAACAAACTTTCACACTAAGATTGCAATATATATACACTAGAAGTAGAAGGGTTGTAATTGCTTTCTTCACTTTCCTAATTCATGCGATACCTAGCTAATTCTGACCTAATATCTGTTATCACATCTTCTGCCTCATGGAGTTGTGCTTCAAGCTCTTCAATCTTTCTTTTATGCTTCAATGAGGTCTCTGCTTCAGTTGTCTATTATAAAAAGAAAAACATTTGTTAATGTAATTTTTCAAAACAAGTTTACATGGAAGAATAATTTTAAAGATGTAAACTTAATATTAAATACAAAAACAGAAATGCACACAAAATGAAGTCATAATTTAGCCTATGTTTGGGAGGGTGGAGAGAAAATAGAGGGGAAAGAAAATTTTTAGTAAAGTGTGAAAAAGATGCATTGATAAATGTGACAGACCAATAATAATATAACACATCATCAATTTTACACTTTAACCAATAAATTTTCTTTCCTCTCACTTTCTTTCCTCTCATTTTCTTACATACCAAACATAATGATGTATGTATGAAATCAACTTGTACGCATCTAGTTTTTTCTGTTCTGACACCAATAGTTTGGTGTTCAAGAAAACTTTTCAATATTATTACGATTGACAAGCATTATTAATAAAAATCCTGTATTGATCACCATAAAAGTTGCACTACTTCAAAATTAAAAGCAGCTTGAACCAATGAACATAAAATTGAAAATCCAACAATATATTTATCTTTTATACTTACTGGTGGACAATACTGAGACAATGCAGACTGGATGGCAGTCTGAACCTGACTGTTGATTTCCTGCATTTCTTTTTGACGATCCAGTAGTCGAGCCTCAACCTCCTCTCGTTTCCGCCGCTCCTGCTCCAGTTGGGACTCAATCTCAACAAGTTCAGCCCTCATTTCATTGCATTCTTCCCTAGCATTCTCTGTCTCTATCATTTGGGCATGACTGCTGATTTCCTGCATTTCTTTTTTTCGATTCAGTAGTCGAGCCTCGACCTCCTCTCGTTTCCGCCGCTCCTGCTCCAGTTGGGACTCAACCTTAACAAGTTTAGCTCTCATTTCATTGCATTCTTTCCTAGCATTCTCTGTCTCTATCCTTTGGGCATCTAATTCAGCCTGCAGCTGTTGAACTCCAATAGAGTTTGATGACTCCGGTCCTGCTCGAAATCCTTGCATAATTGATTTCTTCCCAACCACCGTCTTAAAGGCAGTACTAATAATTTCCGGTTCAATTGTTTCCATCCCATCCTGAGAATTCTCTAGTTGGCATCGCCTCTCATTTATTTGTTCAGCAACCTTGTCCTATAATGAATCAATGCAACAGTCCACCATTTAAATAAGAGGGAGACCATCAAATTCAAGTTATATATAAAATTGCAGAAGTGATGTAAAATGTGATTACATTGACTTCCTTAGATGCCTTGTCAATCCATTCCCCATTTGCCCTTACGTGTGTCATCTGCCATAATGTCTGCAAATCAGGCTCCTTTCCAGTCTCTGGGTCCCGCTGTTAAATGCACATACTTGTTAAACAGTAAAAAAATCATTCTTTTTTACATGACAGAATATAAGCAAATACCAAGTTAAATTGAAATCTCACCGCGTCATAGCTAACAGCATGAAAGGATTTTCGCCCACTAGTATGACTCGTCCGCTGTTTTGCCTTGTTTACCTTGTTTTTCATGCTCATTATCTGAAGATTGACAAAAAGCATGTTACGGAATTTATTAAAATTAGCAGGGTGGGAAGGGACCAGCATAAATCAATGCACCTCAAAAGAAGGGCTGCTAAAATAGTCAACCAAGAATTTCCAATCAGAATCATTAACTTCATCAGGGACATGCTTCAAAGCCTCCTCCTTTGTTTCAAACATTAAGTAATAATCATGAAGCCTGTTGCGCCAATTCCGATATAAACGACCTGCTTCATCCACAATCGCCTTCCGCACCAGATCTGTATCCTGAAGTCTCCAATTGTTCTGTGAACAAGAATGAAACCTATTTAAACTAAAGAATTCCTTATACACAATAACACACATTTGGATAGAAGAAAAAAAAATGGAGGACAGAATAAATTACACCATGACTGAAACAGAACAAATGAAGATTCCTTAGAGACACAAAGCAAGAGAGAAAGAGCAGCTAATGTAAGAACACTTGAACACAACATAAAAGAGAACATATAAAGGCAAGTATGTACTTAAAATCCACAAACAACACTGGAGTACTGAAAATGAATATATACCAAGCCAAATGAATTTTCATAAGGATTGCAATGAAAATCTTAAAGCTTGAACAATCCTCACCCCTCACCCCTTGAGCTAACTTTTGGGGTTGAGTTAGGCCTCATCCAAATTCTAAGATGAACATATGATGGCTGCAATGAAGGCAGTTTGGATTTCCAAAACACCCCCACGCGATTAGCACCAAACATATGGAGCATGGACAAGTGTGGGTGGCCCAATAACTGATCTAGAATAAGGTATGATGCCATTTTAGAGGCATAACTCAACTACAAGCTAGCTCAAGGGGGTTAGGATTGCCCAAGCCTTATAAGGACTACTTGAGCCATATATTTAGTTGATGTGGGATCTTAATAGGTTACCATATTATATGTTGGGTATTAAGGTTATATAGCAAAACCAGAGAGAGGCATATCTCTACTTATTCCTACATAATTAAAATGTAAAACTGTCCATTGTAATTAGTCTAAAAATTTAAGGGTTATTTGGTCTGAGAAAACATTTTTTTTTTGTCTTCATGTATTGTCTTCACTTTTAAGGTACAAAAAACCATCTTGGTTTCATTTTGCTTTATGTTTCAAAAATTTGTAAAGAAAACACTGTAATGGATAGCATCATCAAACATCAATTACGATAAACATGAGTAAAACCAACCACAATCAATGTGAATGCCAAAACGTACCAAAACTTTTTTCACTATTGTATCTCTAGTACTTTGTGGAACCGTCCTCCACTTGTTCACATTAAAACGGGCATTCTGGCGAACAATAACAGAAAGGTCAGTAATGAAATCATTACGGCCTGGACCTACAGCCACCAGCTTTGTAGGATGAATGAGAACATCTAACTTTCCATCTGCACTTTGTTTACGTTTCATTTCAAGTATCAACCCTTTTGTTCGTCCTCTTACGTTTCTCATAGCCCTGACTCTTATATCTGAAACAAAAAACAAAATGAAAATAAGAGAAGTTTCAAATAGAACCTCACAACCAGGAACTCTAGCACCATTGAAATGAAAAAATCCAACTTTCCATCTGCATTCTGAGGATGGTTTTTCTGATTCAGTGACCCTCTTGGTCGCCCTCGTCCTCTTTGAATAGATCTGTTAACTACATCTAAAACACACACACACACAGACAAATAAGAAAAAAACCATTATTAATAAGACATTTGTCATTGAAATTATTCGTAACATTGTTTCTACTAATGGAATAAAGGACAACGAGCAAAATTAAAGACTAACTATAAGAAAGTTATTCAAGTCGACTCCTAAGTATGCGGTGCCCTAATAAACATCATATTCTTCATGGGAAAACAAGGGCTTGTTTCTGCTTTGTTCCTGATTTCAAATATTTGAGTAGGAGATCATAAAAACAATTTTTTTTATTGTTTACATCATTTTGTGAATAAAGGCATTTTTATAGCTACAAGTAAAAACAAGGAAATGAAAAGAAAAAATAATTCTGAAACTAAATATGCCCTAAGTTTTCCCAGGAAAACCATGTTATACTATTCATTCATATTCTTTTAAAATATAAAACTAGAATTGTTTCTAAATAGAGGAAAAAGGGTATACAAGTAACAAACAAGATAATAAGATATATACTAATCGGTATGTAACTAATAACCATACCAGCCACTGGCTCCTCTTTAAATCCAGGACTGACTTCCATCGTATTTGATTGATTATCATAAATATCCTTGCCATCAGCATTCTTATGACAGTTCTGCACCGTTGACCCTCTTGGTTGTCCCTGTTCCTCTTCCTTAGGAACTGTATATGAAACCCAACAATATTGAATATTAGAAATCTGTTAGCACACAGGTGGCCTCTTCCTTCCACCAGTGCCAAGGAAATCAAGAAAAAAATGATAATAAAACAGGTTACTCAAGGGATGAGAGAGAGAGAGAGAGAGAGAGAGAGAGAGAAGCACCCAGATAACCCAGAGAGAAGTACCAATCATAAAATAGATAAATGATTCTTGACATCTTTACCAATAAAATCATAAAAGACAAACATAACATTAATGGCTACCAATTATCAGTGAGCAATTTTAGTTGATTAATAGGAAAGCCTTGTCACTGGATAATGCTTCTTGATATCAATAAATGTCATATTTGTCACATGAAAAAAGTTTTATGATAACATATATGACTTCCCTAATAGCAACACTAGTAAATTGATTTTGCTAATGAAATAAGAATTATTATTGCATAGAGGAAAGAGGGGATAAAGTAAACAAGAAAATAGGAGAGATTATAATCCAGATGTTACTTGCAATCATACCTGCATCTTCTGATTCATCACCCTCATGAACAACTTCCACTGTATCTGGAGGATTGATGTGACTACTTATATTTCTACGGACACTCTCTTGACAATTCTGAGCCCTTGACCATTTTGGCCATCCTCGTCCCCTTTTCTTAGGCATATCTGTATCTGAAATGCAAAAATTTTATATATAACAACAGTGAGCATATGCTTTTCATGACAAAAAAAAGTGCAAGTAAGGAATACAAGTTAACAGGAGAATATGATAAAGCCAATCCATGCGTACCTGTCTCCTGTTCCTCTACAAGCACAGGATCAACTTCCAATGCATTTGATGGATTATCATGAACGACCACTTCGACATCTGGATAATGCTTCTTGATATCAATAAATGTCATAACTGTCACAAGGAAAAAGTTTTATGATAATATATGAATTTCCTAATAGCAACACTAGTAAATTGATTTTGCTGATGAAATAAGAATTATTGCATAGAGGAAAGAGGGGATAAAGTAAACAAAACAAAAAAAATAAGAGAGATTATAATCCAGATGTTACTTGCACCCATACCTGCATCTGTTGATTCTTCACATTCATGAACAACTTCCACCGTATCTGGAGGATTGATGTGACTACTTATGTTTCCATGGACACTCTCTTGACAGTTCTGAGCCCTTGACCGCTTTGGTCGTCCTCGTCCCCTTTTCTTAGGCATATTTGTATCTGAAATGCAAAAATTTGATATATAACAAAAGCAAGCATATGCGTTTCACAACAAAAAAAAAGGTGCAAATATGGAATACAAGTTAACAGGAGAATATGATAAAGTCAATCCATGTGTACCTGTCTCCTGCTCCTCTACATGCACAGGATCAACTTCCAATGCATTTGATGGATTATCAGAAACGACCAATTCGACATCTGCAATCCGTTTAACCTTCTTCTGAAGGGTTGACCCTTTAGGCCGACCCCTTCCCCTTCTCTTTGGCATGGTACCTGAAAATGAATTCTGGAAAAAAGATCAGAATAAGAACAGCATGTCATACATATGCTTCCGCAGAGGAACCCATAAGTCAGCCTTTTAAAGTGCTATTTGGCCCAGATAATTATTTCAATTCAACATCCTAAAAAAATAATTTACCAAAATTTGGATTGTATTCAATGTTATCGATTGCGGATGGCGGACCATAGCGTTTTGTCAAAAATCTGCTATTTTAAGCAGCCATTTCCACCATAATCGCCATGGCGCCGCCATCCTTCACAAATTGGTCATAGCGGTTGGCAAAAAATCTGCCACCGCAATCCGCCATGGCCGCTATTTGATAACACTAATTGTATTTAATTCTTAATACTCCACAGTTCAAATAAAAAGACATAATGCTCCTACAATCCACCAAAAGGTTCAGTTTGCAACAAATTCAAACCACCCAAGCACCAAAATCAGACTCAGCCGTTGAAGTTGCAAACATATTAGAATCTTAAATTAGTACAACAATACATTATCAACAACATAACTATAATCAATCCATTGTATAGATACCAAAAGTACCCAACACAAATAGATAATGATAATAAAAAAAACCAGATAGAATAAACCATGATACTATAATACATCAGCAAATTAGCAAAAGATGGACGAAGGAAACATAAAGCTATGCTACATTTAAAGAGATAATAACAGTGGATACTATAACATAAGAAGGGTTGCGTCCAAGAACATCAACGCTACAACTTTATGACAACGAAAAAAAATGAGAAAAAATGAGAGTATTCATCACCATTCAACAAAAACTCCCAACAGCATCAAAAGAAAAAAAAGTGCTTTATTAAAAATAATAATAGTAATCATTAAAAAGGAGAAAACATAGCAGAGGATCAGCTTCAAGAGTAGAAGGTAGTACAATAATAGAAGCAAAAATTACAGCTACGAAACAGAATAAACTCCAACCAAACCTACATTTTCCATAATATACTCAAAGAACCTATGAAGAACGGTCAAATTGGGAATTTCAAATCATATATTTTCAATTGAAAATGAAAATGGTAACAGCTAAAAGGGTTTTTCTTCGTGGGATTGTCTGTCGGTGTACGAAACATTTCGTTTCGTCGTGTTAACCCAAATTGACAAGCATGCAATGATGAGAACAGATAGCAGAAACAGCAGTGAGAAAGTGTGAATGAGACTAACCGGTCGGAGTCAGTGATGGTCGGAATTACGACGATCGGCGACGGCGGTGGTTTAAGGAATCACAGTTCGATTTACCGCGGAAGGGTTATCTATATCAATAATTAATTAACGCTGCAAGTTACTATTACAAAGTTTTTTTTTAAGATGAATAGAATCATTGCATTTTTAAATCAATAATGTGACCAATACAAATAGGTATTAACTCAAAAACATGAGGACTAGCCTAGGATGTAGCTGTCCTTACCAGGAAATGAGCTGTCACATTTGTTTGTCTCCTTATAAACTCTACCTTAAAGTTTGGAAGAAAAAAAAAAGATATTCCTATACTGCTTAATAAGACAACCAAATTCAGAGATATCTCATTTGCTAGACAGAATATTATCCACTACTATTTTAGAGTCTAACTGAAAAACTACGTAAGATAATTCTAGCTCTTGTGCCCAAAGAAGAGCCTGTAAAAGGCCCTAAGCTTCACCCTCTTTAACGTCCAGCCTTTGTGATTGCCACTCCGTTCTTGCCAACAGGAAATCACCAGCTTATCCTCGTAAGCACATACTGATGCCAGTGGCTGACCTGTCAACAGGTAAAGTTGCATCAATATTGCACGCCACATAGTCCGCTGGGGGCTTTCTCCAAGTTTCACACCGAGTGCTGCCACCCCCCACCTGAGGAGAAAGAGAGGTCATTGCTGCCAGCTTCCAATCATCCCAAGTAATTCTTGCTCGAGTAACAACCGTAGTAATGTTTTCCTCAATTCCTTCCCACAACATCATGTTGCGAGCGAGCCAAAGGCTCCAAAGGACCATGACAAAATTGATGAGTTGAGGCTTTGTCAAACAGGAACACAACTCAAATAACAGCTCTGGGAAAGAGTTATGTCGCGACAAGCACATCGAGATAGCATTCCAAAGGTCCTCCTTCACCCATACTGATTTGCTAAAAGGACAAGAGGTGAATATGTGCATGGTAGATTCAGCTCCCGTTGGACATCGAAGGCAATTGGCCGGACATTGCACTCCTCTTGTTAACAAGCGATCTCTCGTTGGAAGGACATTCCGACAGCACCGCCACAAAAAGTTCTTCATCTTCGAAGGAACATCCAAGCCCCACACCATATTCCAATTCCCTGGGATTGTACAATGCTCCAGCTGAGGAAAGAGTTGTCGGCACAGGTGGTAAGCCGTTTTCACCGTAAACTCTCTGTTGTTACTAAGCTTCCAGATAAGCTGGTCTGAGGTCACTGAATCGAGCAAAGGGACACGAAGAATAGCACTTGCAACTGAATCCTCAAAAATATTATGAAGCATGTGAACGTTCCATTGTTTGCAGTTCGGGAGCATCAAATCTTTAACACACATATTTTCTAGTCCCACCTCTAGTGGCTGAGCAATGCAATCTGGTTGGGTACCTTTCAGCCACGGTGTGTGGCAGATTGGTATTGCACTCCCATCACCAATACGCCATCTGCTACCATCATCAATGATCAGTCTCGTGTGCCACAGACTTCTCCACACATAGCTCGAACTACTTCCCAAACTCGCTTGAAGAAAGGAGGTCGAAGGATAGTACCTGGCTTTCAATACACGGGATACCAACGCATGAGGATGAGAGACTAATTTCCAAGCCTGTTTGCTTAACATAGCAATATTAAAAGCCTCCAATTGCCTGAATCCTAGTCCTCCAGCTGATTTGCTGACAGTTTAGCGATCTCAGGACATCCAACGAATGCCTCCATTAGAGTTGTTGCTCGTACCCCACCAATAAGAATTCATCATTTTTTCAATCTCATCACATAATGAAGATGGGAGAAGATAAACGCTCATGATGTATGAGGGAATAACCTGCAAAACTGATTTAATAAGCACTTCCTTGCCTACCCCGAGTTAGAGCTCTACCTCCCCAAGAAGAAATGTGCTTCCACACTCTATCTTTGATAAAAGCAAAAGTGATCTTTTTGCTTCTTCCCACCATTGAGGGTAATCCTAGGTATTTGCCTGTCCCCAGAGTGGTTCTGACTCCAAGCAAACCTGCCAGAGTGTTTTGGTCGTCCTGCTTCACATTTCTACTGAAAAATGCTTATCTGCTTCATATTAGCTGCCTCCATTGTTGTTGCCCAGAAAAAAAAAATCATTTGCAAAAAGCATATGGGTTAGAATAGGGGCTCTCCTGCATATTTTAACACCATGGATGGCACCTGTGCTCTCAGCTTTCCTGATCAAGGCTGAGAGACCTTCAGCAACTATGATGAAAAGATAAGGCAATAGAGGATCCCCTTGACGAAGCCCCCTTCCAGGAAGGATTGAGCCAACACAATCTTCGTTAACTAACACCAGTAACTGACAGTGCTGATGCACATAAGCACCCAATTGATCTATCTAACATCAAAACCCAACCTCAGCATCATATTAGCAAGAAAACCCCAGTCTACCCTGTCATATGCCTTGCTAATATCAGTCTTAAGGGCCACATCCCCTTCTTTGCAATGCGTCTTGCATTTCATATGATGAATTACTTCCATGGCCATTATAGCATTATCTAGAATCGATCTGCCTTCAACAAAAGCTGATTGGACTTTTGAGACACACTTGTTAAGAACCTGCTTCAAACGGTTAGCTAAAACCTTATAGATCAACTTATACAACACATTGCACAGAGATATGGGTCTCAGGTCCTTCATGGCAGTCGGACTATCAACCTTAGGAATAAGGGCAATATGAGTATCATTAAGGGACACAGGAAAATAACCTCTATCTAGCCATGTAAAACAATCAACAAAAATTTCATCACTATTTACCTCCCAGTGTCTCTGAAAGAAGCCCGAATTCAAACCATCTGGTCCTGGTGCCTTGTTCGGATGCATTTGGTGCAACGCTGCTGTGAACTCTTCTTTCAAGAAAGGCTGCAACAGGCTAGTGTTATCAGTTTCATGTATCTTGGTCTCAATTAAGCTAGTAACTGGTTCATAATGCCCATTATTTTGAGCAAAAAGATCAGAGAAATACTCCTTTGCCACGACACAAAGGTCAGCTTGCCCATCAACTATGACACCCTCCTTATTCTCCAACTTAGATATCATGTTCTTCTTTCGTCTCATGGTTGCTGTAGCGTAAAAATATCTGGTGTTTAAATCCCCTTCACGAAGCCAATGTGACTTCGCTCGCTGCCTCCAAAAAGAATCTTCTTTAATAAGCAATTGTGACAGCTTCTTCATGTCCACATTAAACTTGTTAATGCTCCCATGATCGCTCCTATCACGTAACCGGGCCAAACGAAGCTTGCAATGTTTAATCTCATCATGAAACTTGGAACGCAAGTTCCTGCTCCTATAACTCAGCTCTGCAGTGCAACCTGCGATCTTACCTACTACATCACCATCTTGGTCCCGGTTCCAACCTCTCATAACAACCTCATCAAGATCCGTCTCCATGCACCAAATATTCTCAAACTTAAATCTTCTCGGGGCAATGACGCGAACCTCCACATTGGTGCACAACAAAATAGGGCTATGATCTGAAATAGGAGCCAACAAATTATGGAGTCGAGCCTCTTGATAGCTTTGCAACCAACTTGGGGAAGCCATAGCTCTATCGATCCTATCTTCCACCTCTCTGTCAGTCCCTCTACTATGACACCAAGTGAACGGGTAACCCTCCAAGCTAATATCAGTGAGGTTGCAAGTATTGGTCGCTTCTCTAAACCTACACAGCATCCAAGCTGGATGATCCACCCTTCCCCGCTTCTCATCTGTGGTTAAAATATTGTTGAAATCTCCGATAACACACCACGGTAAGTGAGACATACCACTAAGTCTACGTAAAATCTCCCAAGATTCCCTATGATAGCTTCTATCTGCAATCCCAAAGAACCCCGTAAGACACCAGGGGCCCTTCTCCGGGTCATTTATCAACATGTTAATGAAATTCCTAGAGTAATTCAGAACAGTGCACATACTTGAGTTTCTCCAAAACATTGATAAACCCCCACTTCTACCAACACAGTCCACAGATATTCCCCCATCAAAACCCAACCTTCTTCGAAGCTCCTCAATCCTTCTAGCTCTACTAAGTGTTTTAGAAAGAAAAACTATGTCCGGATGATGATCCCAGATTAGGTCTCTAAGAGTTGGAACTGCACTCAGGGAACCCAGGCCTCGACAGTTCCAGCTGAGAACGATCATTGGTCCTGGCAGGCCTGGGAGCAAGGACATGCCAATAAAAAATGACCGTTGATAGACATAGGTTCCTCATCTGCTTTGGTGCCCTCCTCTTCCACTCTCTGTCGTTTTTTGCTTTCATTTGTAGCCATGGTTTTATCTTCTATCAAGACTGTTTGCGGTTTCATGAACTGCACCAAGTCTGGGAATGCTTTCGGGCCAGTTTTACCCATCACAAGTTGGACTGGAGTCACTTGGTTATGGGGAGATATTTTATGAAGATTTGATCCCTCCACACTTGCAGGAGCTGCCTTGTTTTTTACTAAGATAACTCTTCGTGTTTCTATCAGTTGGTTAGCAACCTGTTTACCCTTATCACACCCTTCCTTCTCGCTGCTGCTATTATTTTCTCCCGAGATTTTAGGAGATGATTGGAACACAAAATCCGGAGTGTTTACTGGTGCAGCAGATTGCAGGATCTGTTGTGGATTTGAATTTGAATTTCCACATCTAGGATTAGCATGCACGCTAGGGTTAGCACGCCGCACACCATCAGCTTTCAGCCACCGACTACCATTGTCGCCGCCTTTCCTCCATGGTTCGGCCTTCAACTCTACTCCCCAGCCACGACTCCCATCATCTTGCCCCAGATCAAACCTCATTGCGCAACGGGCTTCTGTGTGCCCTAGAAGACCACAGACAAAACAAAAATTTGGGAGCCTCTCATATTTGAACTTGACCAAGCACCACTCACCACCAGCTATTCTAACCTTCCTATCCTTCTTCAATTGCTAATTGACATCAACCTTCACCTTGATACGCATATAAGTACGCCAGATACTGGTGTTGTTTACGGGATCGTACTCCACTAGTTCACCAATGTACTTTGCAAGATACTTGCCAACTGTTTCATTCATTAAGCCCACTGGTAGGTGATGTACATGTACCCAGAAAGAAGCATGGCTAAGAGAAATACTTTCCAAAGGGACCCCAATATCTAGTTTTCCTAATACGAGCAGGTGATTATCAAAACTCCACGGGCCTCCCTTCAGCACTTGATCCATATCCAGACCATGAAAAAATTGGAACAAGAATATCCCCGAGGTCGCCTCCTTGATCGTCACTCCCTTCACTGGGAACCACACATTCGCCAGCCTCTCCTTCATTATGTGAGTTTGAATCGGTTTGTCAGCAAGGAAACGCCCTACTAGACAAAGTTTCAGGTCTCCTACCTCCTCCACTGCCTCATCTACATGAAAGGATATTCCTTCTTCCTCCTTCTCCACCATGGAAAGACCCTCCATGTTGATATGTATTGTTCCTGCCATGTTCCGTATCGTGAAAAAGCGTTCGGGTGCAAAAACTATTATGTATTGGCTCTCATGAACAGAGAGAAAAACTTCAGGCTCTCACACTATGGGAGAGAGAGAATGTTTATTAGGTAGTTTATTACTAGTACAAAGTTATACATGCATTTTAATTTCAATTTTAATATAGGAAAATGATCCACCTGTTCAACTTCAGAAGATATTCAGTTAAATGTCCTTTAAAAATTTAGATTTTGTTAATAACAGACTTTAGTAATGAAGCAATTTTTTGTATTTATTTTATTAAAAATAAAAAAAATGTTAAAAATATTTTTTAGAAAAAATTTCCTACTTTCGTAATATTAACATCAACTCTTGAAGTTAATGTTAACAGAACCTCTAAATATTTTAGAGGAAAGTTATAACATATTTTTTTATGTTGACACATGATCCGAAGTGGATTGTGAAGTGGCCGGAGTAGAATCACGAACAGCGGAGTATGACGGAGGGGGGCGTACCTGCACACACTTCGATGCTTAAGTCAGTATCGAAATAAGGTGAGGTAACAAATGAACAGTGCGTCCCTTTATTGATTAGGTCATGGACCTTTTATAGGTGAGGTCAGGTTGCTGACGTGTGGATGTTCTCAGGTAACCCTAGATCGATTGTCAGTCGTTGGATGTATCCGACGACCGATGTAGTTTATAAGGTTGCGAGGCTAGAGGGTTGCTTTGAGGGCTAGCGGTGCAATGCTTGCCTTTTAGGGTTTCGAGCCGCTGCGACGTGATCCTTAGGGTTTATCACCCCGGGGGTGGAATTCCTGGGTCGGGTCGTTTGCCTGAAGTGGGCCTTGGGCCATTTCGGGTCAGTATTGTTTTGGCATGGTTCCTCCTCTTTGGGTCGGATTGGCCCATTGCGGAGTGGGCCTTTTGGCCACTTTAGATATTGTTACTCGAGGGTTTGAACTATTGGACATCGGCGTGCTTATGAGTGTTGTGTCCGATGAGTTTGTTCCCACTTTGGTTGTAGCAGTTTGGTTTCCTGTGAGATTTTGGGGCCGAGACGGTTCGTTTTCAAATTTGAGGCTTTGAAAAGACGCGCTCATTTCCCAAAATGGCAGGAGCAGAGATTGGGTGACGTTTGATGGGAATTGCCTCGTTCTCCGTGCGTTCATTTAATGCGTCTTTTGGCATTAAACACTGTACCTCTTCAGAATTTATAAATTCTGGAGGGAGTTCATATCTTTTGCCTTTCCGCTCGTGCCTCTTCTTCTTCGTGTTCATTGTTTTCCTGCTTTCTTCTTTGTTTCTGCAATTTGCTTCTTCTTTGCGAACAAGCATTTTAAGCATTCAAGCCTCTGGGTCGTTCTCTCTTTGCGAGTGATTGTTTGAGGCGTTCAAGCCTTCGAGAGTCTATCCATCCAATCGTTGCTTTTTCTCATATACCCAGAGGTATTTTCTCTTCCTTGCTTGTTTATTTGCTTTATCAGAAGCTATTTAGGGGGGAATATTGAAACTTTTGAAAGTTTCATGGCTTCTCAAAGATCTTTCTCCGAGGATGGAGCCCCTCTTCCCCTTTTAGTTTGGGTTTTTACCCGAAGCGAGTTTTTCAGGTAATGGGGGGTTTCAACCGAAAATCTCCCTTTCTATTTCTGCCTCTGCGGCGCGCCCATGGTGGCGCTGCTACCTTCCTTTGAGGAAGGGGCAGAAGAGCGTTTGAAACGTGGAGTAGAGATTACTCCTGAACGTTTAGAGCATTTTCGGGTGGTTTTGGAAAAAAAGTTTCAGCGTCCTTGCAACCCCTGTGAAGTAGCTCAATGGTATAAAGAGGTATATGACACCGTCTCTTACCCTGAGATCCCCATGTATAGGTTTTTCATGGGAAAGAAACGAAGTATTGATCTGAACGACCCTTCCCGATGCGGAGGACTACACGTGGGTCTCGCACAAGGTGCTCAGCCTCCGATCTGAGTATTCCACAGTTGAAGACATGGCCGACTTGGAGAGTCGGATCATAATAGGTGAGACGGTTGAGTTGGGAGGGGAATGGCCTTTCCAAGCTCCGGGGGAAGATCATCAGATTTGCTCCGTGGAAAGTTGTGGTATGGACCACATATCGATGTATGAAATGTTATTTACCGAGCTCCAAGTTTCCCTCCCCTTTTCGTCCTTCAAACTTTCTGTTCTTAGACACTTGGGTGTGGCCCCTTCTTAGCTTCATCCCAACAGTTAGGCCTTTGTAAAAGCGTTCGATCTGGTATGTTGGCATCTTTAGATACCGGCCTCTCATCGCGTCTTTTTCCACTTGTTTTCGCCCATGAAGACCTCGGAGAAGGCCGATCAATGGTAAGGTTGGATCTCGTTCAAGCCAAACAACAAAGTTTTTGATTTGTAGAGTGAATCCCTCAAAAGATTCAAGACAAAATATTTTTTTTCTTCTTCGGATGGACGACGTCGCCCGAGAGTGTGTTTTTGATCTCGCCGAGGACGGTTTCGAAGTGCCCAAGTTCCCTTTTTACTGGTCGAAGTCGTTCTTCGACCGTCCTGTTGGGTCTTACTCGTTCAAGTCATCTGCTTTCAGTGAGCTCAAGTAGGGTTGGGTGAAGAGCATCAGAGATTGGGTTAGCGGGTTTGAGCTAGTTATTTATACCGACCCCAAAACTCAGGAGCAAATGTTGATTAAGCGGTTCGTTCACACTTGAACTCTCCTGTGATGCCCTACTTGGGGGGACGCTCGACGTTGCTTAGGTAGGGGTTTATTTACTTGTGTTAATTTTGTGTTTGCTAAGTCTTTGTCTGACATTTGTTTCTTTTTGTGCAGAATCAATGTCGAACATTGCCAAGTTTGCTGTTGTTCAGGCTATTCTGGCCAAGAAGCTGGAAGAGGGTTCTGGGAAGGGAAAGCAAGTTTGATCTTCCGTTGTTGCCGCTGAAGTGACCAGGGCTTCTCCTTCCAATTCCTCTAAGAATGCAGGTTCCGAGTCGGATACTTCGGCTCATGAGCAAGTGTTGGAGCCCTCTGCCACCCAGGTGGTCAGTGCCACTGTTGATATTGTCGATGTGGACACGCACAAGAGGCATGCCCCTTTCGACCTCCCTCCTCCTCAGCCGAAAAAGTCAAAGGGTTCGAAGCAACAAGTGTTGCCCTACAAAGGCCAGGATCCTGCACAAACTTCTGGGGGCGCTGGTCAGCCCCTCTGGCAACAGCTTAGGGAGAAGGTGAAGGAATTGGAGGAGGAGGACGTTCGCTTGCGCCAGACGAAGAGTCAAGCTGAGACAGCCCTGAAGAAAGATTGAGATTTGAGAGATCGGATTCGCGACTTGGAAAGTAGCAACCAAGATCTTCGCGCTAAGGTGTAGAACGTAGTGGGTCTTCAGACCCAGCTTTCAAATGAGTCTCTTCGGGCCGATGAGGCCTAGAGGAACTTCTGCGGTTGACTTCTGCAAATGAAGAACTCCAGAAGGAGAAGGAGGATCTCAAGTCCAAGGAAGAGAATGTTGCCAATGATAGAGACGCCTGCCACAAGGAAAAGGATGCTTACCGCTCTGAAGTCGCCAAGCTGAAGAAGGCGCTGGAGGAGAAAGGTCAAGAGCTTAAGACTGCGGTGGATGCAAAGGCAGCCAGCGACCAGACCATGGTGGAGATTGGGGCGGAACAATTTGAGAATGGTGTCCAACAAGTGGTGTTGTTGAATCCTGGAGTGGCAGTTCGGACTGAAGGCATCAAGAACCTTGGAGTGGTTTTAGGGGACCACATTATTCATGCTGAAACCAGAGCTGTTCTTATTGTTCGCCTTTCCCCTACTTCGGCTGATGCTTAGTTCCTTTCCTTGTATCTTGTCTTTTTAAGATGTTTTTACTTTCCGTTGTTTTGTACTCGGTCCTTCATGCCAAGGGCATCTTGTACTTTGACAACGATTTGAATGAAATTTTCCCTTTTTCCCGACCTGTTTTGGTGGAACAATGTGCATGTAACTTGTAAATCTGCAAATTAGATTTAATTTACGAGGTCGTCTTCTCGATAAGGGAGCCCGGCCAAGGGAACCTTCTCTTTACCCTGGAAGCTTAGACTTGTCATCAATCTCGGGTGGTGATATAATGGAAATCTCTCTCATACGACTGGTGTGATGACGCGAGACTCCGTTGTGGTCAGGGTTTGCTCATCTGCCCAATAATGGTATTATAACCTTAACAAAACCGCGATAATAAAACATTCAAGTGCTGAAGTCTCGTTTTATTATGCTTGAAATTTGACAAGTGGATTCCCTTTTATGAGGGAATTACATGAGCGTTTAGCTATAATATTTTCTAAGTTTCGCAGCATTCGATGTTCGCAGAATTGCTTGACCTTGAAGTGTTTCCAGGATATAAGCGCCAGTTTCGGTCTTTGATGAGATCCGATATGGGCCTTCCCAGTTCGGTGTTAGCTTCCTTTGGCTGGCGTTCTTCAGACCGACATTGGCTCTTCTTATGACGAGGTCGTCCTTTTCGAACTCACGAGGAATGACTCGTTGATTGTGTAACACCCCGCAGAGACATGGCGTCATTTTATCCTGACTTAATTATAACACAGTTTCAATTCAATATCAGAGTACACAACAGGACGTACTGGTCGTGATGCAACACTGCTTTCCAAGCTCTAAGTACTTGATTTTCTTGTCCATCTATTATTTATCATCATATAATAGAAACACACCAGAAAACAAAGGGGTCATCAATCACTAATAAGCATGAAAACAACATAGCAGAGCAACTACTATCATGCACACCATAATGGCAGCATATCACAGCAATTATTAA
Source organism: Calophaca sinica (assembly GCA_037113605.1). Taxonomy (NCBI): domain Eukaryota; kingdom Viridiplantae; phylum Streptophyta; class Magnoliopsida; order Fabales; family Fabaceae; genus Calophaca; species Calophaca sinica. Next base: position 106,620,005 of record CM073734.1, on the reverse strand, counting down.
CATGACTGTTACCACAGATACCATATTCAAACTTGGAGCACGTGGTCACAGACCAGACCATACTGATACGTCATACTGACAATCCTAACCACATGGTTACAGACCACATCATACTCTGAAACCACACGTCAGTGGTCTTTTAGGCCCATTACCGTCCCTACTGACCCAAACCACCGGACTTTTCAAGCTCAATTACCAGCCCTACTGTCCCAGAGATTTCAGACTCATTATCAGCCCTACTGACCCAAAGCATCGCTGATTATTGCGGGCCATTCACGCCCTCGTCCCTAGACCGATCACCAGTCTCAGGGCACAAGAATGAAACATAAGTTGGTTGTCCCGGGAACATATCCTGTTACGCTACCATCTCCGATTACCGGTTACGGCATCCCATACTACCATATCCGGTTGCCGGAGTAAGGTACCGTCCCGTGCACTAGGACGACAACCCCCATACCGGAAATGGCAAAGATTGTCCACCCGTCAGACGTGGAGTCCTAGAGCTCGGTCATATACATCTACCCCACACTACTCCGTACCATCGATCATATACATCTCAGGTACACCAACCTCGGGTACACTGACCCGACTATCACCACTAACAACAGGGTAGCGATGGTAATATTTACTATTACCATCTAGGGATTCGCAAACCTCTAACTAGAGGGCGGCACCCTTAACTCATACATCAGACTCACAAATATCATACCAAGTCAACCAGCACATAAATATCACTATGTTAATTAGATTATCAACTATCCTTGATCAACGTAAGGATCAATCCTAATGTCGCTCAGACGACCTACTGCTGACATGTTATCAATCAGCATACCAACAGTCACATAATTATAAAGCAATCATATCAAAGCATTTCAACAATCAGCATCCATCCATAAACTTCAATAGATTATTCTTATGGTTGATAGACCTCTGATAACTGTCCTCAGCTATCACAGGTCATAGCCCCTCTCCTGAGGTGCTGCTGTTATCAACCTCTAGTAGAGTTGAGGTCCCCTACGCATGCTAACAGTACTACTCTACTACCTATTTTCCTAGTGATTAAGGTATCTTCCCCCCACCTAGCTTAGAAGACCGCTGCCACCCGTGTCCCATTCCCGCATCCCGTCGTGCCTCCAAAGCTCCTCCACGCGCTCCCAAGAATGCCTTGGAAGAAGGTGAGGAGAATGGAGGGTGAATGGTGGTATATATAGCCATTTTGGGTACATCGCGTCGTGATGGTCATCAGGCATAAAGGCCATCGCGTCGCGATGAGGGACACGTGTCAGCAATCCCATGCTCCGTTCCACCGACTTAACTACCGACATGATCGCGTCGCGATGGGATCCTTCATAATCTCTGTCGCGTCGCGATCGTCCTTATCCAAAAAATTCTAGTTTTTCGTCCTTCTAGAGGATCCTAGGTTATTCCATGCTCTTCTAAGGGTTTCTAAGTATTTTCCAAGCCTATTTCATCCCTAATTAAGGTTTCTAATTCTCGTTTATCTCTTAATTACCGTCCTAATTCTTTTCCTAATATTGTTTTGAAAATCAGGACGTCACAGATTGTGTCTTGCTGTAATTCTCTGTTTCATAGCAGCTTCTTTCAGGGAGGCTAGCTCTCGATTTTCTTCGAGGAGGTCTAGTTCCTCTCTTAAGTTTTGGTGATTGGATGAAGCTCGAAGTGGGTGGAGCGTTCTCCAGCTCAATTCTCCGACTTCAACTGGGATCACTGCTCGGATTCGTAGATAAGCCGAAATGGCGTTTCTCCGGTGGAGGAGTGGGGCGTGGTTCGATATGCCTACAATGCTTGTGGGTGCTCTTCTGCCCAACTTCCTTTGGCTTCGTTGAGTCTCTTTTTCAGACCTCTTAAGATAACTCTGTTTGCTGTTTTGGCTTGCCCATTTGTTTGGGGATGTTCAACCGAAGTGAATCTCTATTTTATCTGGAAGTCGGCTAAGGTTTTCTGGAACCCTTTATCCGCGAATTGTGTTCCGTTATCGGTCACAACAACTTCGGGAATGTCGAACCTTGTAAGGATTTGCTTTTTGAAGAAATTGATCATGTTTTTTACTGTGATCTTTGTCACTGGTTCGACTTCGATCCATTTCGTGAAGTAGTCCACTGCCACGACCAAGTATTTGATCTGGCCTGGGGCCATAGGGAACGACCCGAGGAGATCGATTCCCCACTAGGCGAAAGGTCATAAGGAAGACAGAGCAGTCATCTCGCAAGGAGGTGCGCTATGTACATCGGCGTACTTTTGGCACTTCTCGCACTTTTTCACATAGGCGACGACATCCGCATCCATGGTCGGCCAGTAGTAATCGACTCACAGTGTTTTCTTGGCCAAAGATCGACCTCTGAGGTGGTGACCACAGACACCCTCGTGGATCTCGGTAAGTACATACTGGGCCTCAGCTGCGTCAAGGCACTTTAGAAGAGGTGCTGAGAAACCTCGCCGATATAGGCGGTCTTCGATGACGGAGTACGAACATGCTCTTCGGCGAATTTTTGATGCTGCCTTGTCATCGAGAGGAAGTTCACCTTGGCAAATGTATTTGAGAATCGGCGTCATCCATGAGTCGCCGAAGTCAGTGATGGTGTACACTGAAGGGGTAATGAGGACATGTTCGAAATTTTGGTCGACCTTCTTTGGAGCATCTAGTGTCTCCGTGGTGGCCACAATACTTGGATGGGAAATGGTCTTTTAAATGATCGATCTGTTACTCCCCGTTGTTTTTGTGCTTGCTAGTTTAGAGAGTACATCGGTTCTCGAGTTCTGCTCTCGAGGAATGTGTATGATTTCTATTTTCTGGAAGCTTTTCATTAACTCTTTGACTACGACCAGGTACTTCTGTAGCAGGGGATCTTTTGCTTGATATTCCCCATTGGCTTGAAAAACTACAAGTTGGGAATCGGTGCGAAGGCTGAGCTCGAAGGCTTTAAGATCGCGGGCGAACATCAGCCCAGCGATGCATACCTCATATTCAGCCTGATTGTTCAACGTGAGGAAGGAGAAGCTTAGAGAGAATTCGATTGTCAAACCTTCAGCATTTTCCATGATTAGACCCGCTCCGCTTTCCTTCGAATTCAAGGATCCATCTACGTGAATGGTCTACTTGGTGCTTGAGTCTTCTGACGTTGAGGTCATCTCTGCTATGAAGTCGGCTAAGCTTTGGGCTTTGATTGCTTGCCAAGGTTTAAAGGAAATGCTGAATTTTGATAGTTCTATGGACCACTTAATCATCCGTTCTGCCAGGTGTGGCTGGTGGAGAACTTTTTTGATTGGTTGGTCTGTCCGAACTGCTATGTGGTGAGACAAAAAATATTGTCGTAGTCGTCTCGTTGTGATGACCAGCGCTAGAGCGATCTTTTCGATTTTCTGGTATCAAAGTTCGGGATCTTGGAGCGTTTTACTTATGAAGTAAATCAGCCTTTGCCCTTCAGCGGTTTCCCTTATCATAACGACACTTAGGGCCTCTTCGGTGACAGCCAAGTATAGGTATAGGGTTTCCCTGGTACAGGGCCTTGTCAGAACTGGCGGAGTTGATAGTGTTGCCTTTAGCTTTGTGAAAGCTTCTTCGCAATCCGAAGTCCATTTGAACTGTACCCTCTTCTTCAGTAATTTGAAGAAAGGAAGCGCTCTCTGGGCGGACTTGGATGGTTAGAGCGGCTATCATCCCTGTTAGTTGTTGGACATCTTTCTTTGACTTCGGTTGTTGTAACACCCTCTATTTTTTTATTTTTTTATTTAAACTAGTAGAAATATTATTATTATTATTATTATTATTATTATTATTGATGTTAGTATTATTATTAATATAATTAATAATAATATAATTATTGTAGTGTTATAGTATATTTATAGAGGTGATTATATTATATTTGTGTATATATGTATAGTATGTGAGTTATATATTAATTGTGCTTATAATAATATGTAATTGTGTTGATAGTAAATGGCGCATAACCATATTTATACTTATATTTATATGGTGTTTATAATAGGATAAAATCATCCATGTTACTATGTAGTTATATAGTAATCAGTGATTGTATTTATATTAATATTTGGTCATGTATATATTAATGTTAGATTGTATATGCATTGATAAGGGTTTGCATTAATATACGATTATCTATATTAATATGAGATTGTAATTATAATTATGTATAATTGTGCCTATAATTATAGTACAAGATATTGTATGGTTTTGCATTAAATCAGGATTATGTAATCGGTTAGATGTGATAGAGACTCAATCATTGAGTTGATGAGCATACCTTATCTTACTCCTTAAAGTTTCGAATAGATATGAGACAGATTTAATAGGAATCATAATTAAGATAGGATAATCTTTTCCTCAGTTATCTCTTGAGATCTTATCTTAATCCTCAAAAGATTTTATTTAGAAACAATTATCAATTCTGTATCTAAACTTCTATTGTCGTTTTGACCTATCTAGAGTCCAAATTAGGACTTGGTTGTGAGACACACTTTTGTAGATCTCTCTCTAAGCTTTCTAACGCCACCAAGCACTCCTAAATCGGATAGATCTAGCTCAAGTTACATCAAAAACTGTGATGTAGTATCGTTGTACTCGAGGCAGTAATTCTTATACGTGTTTTAATGAGTTTTGACCCATTGGGCTTGACCCAAGGAACCCAAATTGACCTGAAACTCTTGGGGACGATTAAACCACTTAACCCTAACCCTAAAGGCTCATTTTAAACCAGTTCTACTCATCCTAATCCTATCTAAGAGCTACCCAAGAAACCTAAGGAGGATCTCGCCGTTTTTACCAAACTCACTCGCTTCTCGTCGGAAATTAACGTATTTTAAAGTGTCATGACCGGGGCGACTTCCTTTACATCCTAGCATCATTCCTAATCCATCAAGAATAATTTTCTAATCTTCTTCTCTCTATTTTCGTGTGACCTCAAAGGTAAGCTATTTCCATTATTTTCTTTTAATTTCACTCATTAGAAAGCCACTAATACTTAGTTTTCTCAGTAAAGCTTTGACCTTTCCTCTTGCTCGTGCCATTCAAATTCCTGAGCTTAGAGTTATTTTGTTAGGAAGGAAAGCGACCAAGGTAAGGGCTTTTCTCCTACAAGTTAGAGCTAAACATTGGTGGTTGTTTAAATATGGATATAATATCGTGTGGTGTCTTATTTATAGGAAAAAGTTTATATTTTTATGAAATATAAATCTATGATATTCTTCTATCTAATTTTAATTTTCGTGTACTCCTCTAAATAAATGTGTTGATGATTTTCTTGCTATTTTGTTGATTCTAGATTCATATGTTGTTGAAAATTCGTGTGGGTATATTTTTTTAGTGCAAAATATTTATTCTATTTTGTCTCTTGATGATCATGGTTACTCTTTGGTCTTTGATAACATGAACATGATTAATTATAAATTTGATCAATTTTTATAATGTGGGATAATCAAATGTAATAAAAATAAATAATAATTAATTGTTAAAATTTGTGGGAAGCGATTTATAGATGTTTAATAATATGGAATTGGTTGATGATTTGTTATGTTTAATTTGATGAGGAAGAATGATTTATATATATATATATATATATATATATATATATATATATATATATATATATATATATATATATATATATATATGGATGCTTGTTGTTTCTTATTGTTGTAATTTAGTGCAAATCGAATTATGTGTATTTTATTAATAGAAGTATTGTTGATTGTTGTTATTCTTTTGATGGATGTGTACTTGTTGTTCTAAACCGTGAAATGGTGATGTTATTTTGTAAAAGAAATTTTGATATGGGTTATATGGATATATTGTGTAGTGGATTTTCTGGTGAATTACTTCTTCCGGCATGAATTGACTTGATTAAATGACATGCATCATGTAGAATGGCATGTGTAGGGCCTTCGTGGCGGTGATATGTTTTGATTCCCCATTGGTATGGGAGGTAGCTATTACTTTTGGGACGACCCTCGTGGTCAAGGCCTTCGTGGCGGTGATATGTTTTGATTCCCCATTGGTATGGGAGGTAGCTATTATTTATGGACGACCTTCGTGGTTAAGGCCTTCGTGGCGGTGTTAAATTAAATTCCCCATTGGTATGGGATGACTATATCGCGATCTTGAGAGTCTTGCATAAGACATGCATACTAACTTGAATATCCTGATTTTTGTGATGTTGTAAATGTGATGATTTTATTTGTAAGTTAGTATAAAGAAGATGAAAAAAAAGTGAATAGATCCTCTTATGTCTTAAAAGTGATTATTTTTAATTTCAAGTTCGTACGTAAATGTGAATATATTTTCTTATTGGTGTTCAATATGATTACTCTTGTTTACACATGTTTATTTAAATGTGGAAAAAAAATGCATAAATCGTATCTGAGCAATTTTTCCATGTTTTAGCTTATTACAACTTGTCATATGAACTGACCCTTACACCACTTTTTAGGTACAAGTGGATTTGAGAAGCATCAAGAATAATTTGTTTGCATTATTGTTGATCGTGTAGTTGACGAATAATTATGGGTACATGGGTGTTAGATGCTCTGTGCTACTATTTGAAACGTTAACGTTATTTTACGCAAGTTGAACTTGGTATTTTTATTGCGGACGTGGTGTTTTTCCCGCTAAGTAATTGGGAAAACTTAAACTTGGGTTATTTTCGCTATAATTTATAATTTCAGAATTTTGTTATATTTTAGTTATGATGTAGAGTAGTTACAAGTTTTTATTAATTTAGTACTCACATGTTTTGAGAATAAAAGTTGATTACAGAAGGTCTTTAATTTAGTTTCACTTGATTTAAAATAAAATTAAGTTTTCAATATTAGATTCGATTAGACCAAAATTAGTTTAGTAATCAAATTTTTATAATTGTCAATAAAGCATTTCCGCGATTATCAAACGTTTATAAGTTATTAACGGTAACCTTTTATTTCAAAAAAAAATATAGGCCGATTTTCTTAGAATAGAGAGTTAATGCCTTGAAAATTCGGGGTGTTACAGTTGTCGCATTTTGGTGATGGCGCGACATTTATCGGGATTGACCTCGATGCCGCGCTCTGTTAAGTAAAAGCCCAGGAACTTGCCCGTTTTGACGCCAAACGTGCATTTCTCTAGGTTAAGCCTCATGTTGTGTCGACATGCCTATTCGAAGACGTTCGAAAGGTCGGTGACATGGTTTATCTCTTCGGCTGACTTGACGATCATATCGTCCATGTACACTTCGAGTATGTTCCCGATCTGGTCCTTAAAGACCTTGTTCATCATGCGTTGATAAGTTGCTCCGGCGTTCTTGAGACCGAACGACATTATATTATAGCAGTAGTTGTTGTTGTTGGTCATAACGCAGTTTTTTCATGGTCGACAGGGTTCATCAGTATCTGGTTGTATCCAGAGTACGCGTCCATACAGAACAGTAATTGAAAACCCGAGGAGTTATCTACGAGTTTATCGATATTGGGGAGGGGATAGACGTCTTTTGGATAAGCCTTATTGAGATCGGTATAATCAACGCACATCCTCCATTTTCCATTAGCTTTCTTAACAAGAACAACATTTGAGAGCCAAGTTGTGTACTTGACTTCTCTTACAAAATCAGCCTTAATTAAATCGCTAACAGCTTTTCTAGCTGCTTCGACCTTCTCTGGAGATTGTTTCCTCCTCTTCTGCGCAACCCACTTCACAACTGGATCCAAGGCAAGACGATGACATGCAACGTCGGGAGAGATCCTAGGCATATCGGCTGCAGTCCATGCGAAAAGGTCGGCATTGGCTTTGAGGCACTTGATTAGCTCCTCTTTACCTCGGGGGAAGGTCAATGTCGATCTGGACAATCTTCTTCGGGTCGTCCCCTAGTTAAATTTTCAGGAATTCCCCATCTAGAATGGGTCGCTTTATCTTCTTTTGAATTTCTCTTGCAAGAGGGTCAGTCTCCTCTTTGATCTTGTCTTCATGCTCAATTCTAGCATCGAAGTCAGCGAGATTAACATCGAAAGATTCGATGTTCTTTTTTTGGTGGGGCCGGTTTACTGTCCTGCCCTTTGATTAACAGCAGATAACATCTTTTGGCTACCTCGAGATCGCCAAGGATCGTGATTATCTTCCCATCGGATGAGGGGAACCTCATTTTGAGGTGGGCGGTGGAAGTGACTGCTCCAAGCTCTCCCAGGGTAGGTCGGCCTAGGATGCAGTTGTAGGGCGATGGGCAAGGAAGAACAATGAATTGGACTTTGACAGTTCTAGTTTTGGGCTTGTCGCCGAACGTGACCATCAGTTCAATATAGCCTAAGGGTTTGGTTGTGGAACCATTGAAACCCTGGAGGTCGGAGCCGTGATAGGGAATCATGTCCTTTTCGGCCAGCTTCAGAGTCTTGAAGAGATCGACAAACATGATGTCGGCGGAGCTCCCTTGATCAACCAAGATTCTCCTTACATCGAAATTGGCCATATACGCGCAAATCAACAAGGGAATTTGGTCGTTTGGGCGATCGTTCAGCAGGTCTTCGTCATAAAAGGCTAAGGGTGGTCGGCTTGACCTTGGTCGGTTGGTAGGTGGGTAGACAATGTTGATGGACGTCGCTTCTCGCATCTTTCTTTTGACGGAATTGATGGAAGCTTCGCCTCGACCTGTCAAGCCATCGAAAATTACTAAAGCCACAGGTGAGGGCCTAGCTTCTTCTTCGTCGGCCTGATGAGGGCGACTTTCTGTTTGAGTTAGTGCAGAATGGTTGTCGCGCTTAGATCGGGGGAATCGAGTAAACCGGACACTGGGACTCATCTTCGACTGCGACAGGAATGTCGTCGTCCTGGCCGGGAACGTCAGTACACGTAGGAATGTGTGTCGTGTTTCGTGTGTGAATGGTTCGTCTGACTCCAGACATGGTGAATCGGAAGATTCAAAGTGAACAGAAGAACTAGAAAGTTCCCACAGACGGCGCCAATGATCCGAAGTGGATCTGTGAAGTGGCCGGAGTTCACGAACGACGGAGTACGGCGGAGATGCCGGTGGGGGGTGTACCTGCACACACTCCAATGCTTAAGTCAGTATCGGAATAAGATGAGGTAAGAAGTGTACAGTGCGTCCCTTTATTGATTAGGTCATGGACCTTTTATAGGTGAAGTTAGGTTACTGACGTGTGGATGTTCTTAGGTAACCCTATATCGATTGTCAGCCGTTGGATGTATCTGACGGCCGATGTAGTTTCTAGGATTGTGAGGCTAGATGGTTGCTTTTAGGAATAGCGCCGCAATGCTTGCCTTCTAGGGTTTCGCGCCGCTGCGACGTGATCCTTAGGGTTTATCACCCCGAGGGTGGAATTCCTGGGTCGGGTCGGTTTCCCGAAGTGGACCTTGGGCTATTTCGGGTCAGTATTGTTTTGGCATGGTTCCTCCTCGCTGGGTCGGATCGGCCCATTGCAGAGTGAGCCTTTTGGCCACTCCGGATCAACATATTTTTCTAATAGACTTTTTATAATTGATTTATTTTTAAATAAGTTAATACATTTTACAAAAAGTAATCAAATTGTCTTTTTATAGAGAATGAATCAATTATAAAAGATATGTTTTAGACGTGTATTAGAAAAGTATGATGCTAATGTTTTTCAAATTTTTAAAGAAAAAAGTATCTTCGACTGGTTTTTGATACATAAATTTTATTAAAATGAAATTAAATACAATGTGTCTCTTTTTTTTTTTTTTGGTCGAATAATGTGTCTCTTTTAACAGTGTGCCTACCAACAAGGCGTGTCTATGATGAATCATCCTTGCACCTGAAGCTCAACACCAATCTTTAAGCCAACACATAAATTGCATTTCCTCCATTTGATCCAAATAACGAGGTAAATGAAACATATTCAAGTATTGGCATTTCTATTTTGTAATTAAAATACTTAAATATGTTCAAAAGTCATATTAAATTTTCTATTTTTGATTTCTTAATATTCTAAAGATGTTTAAAAGTATTTGGAGAAACTGATAAGATTGAATTCATTGGTATGAGTAAAATTAATGTACAGCCATGGGTTATATAGAACCAGGTATTCCACGCAAAGGAATAAATTATTCAATTAACAAGGTAACACAAAAACTAATTCTGTAATAACTACTAAATGACTTATAATTGAGCTAACTAACTTCCTTAACACCTCCTCAAGTTGGAGGGTGTATGTTTAACACACAGCTTGGTAATCAACCGATTAAAGGGCATAGGATACAAGGGTTTTGTGAAGAAATCTTCAAGCTGGTGTTCAGAGACGATGGGCAGCAAATGGAATAGCTTGGATTGTAATTTCTCCCTGACAAAATGGCAGTCTATATGTATGTGTTTTACTTTTGTGCACCCATGGACGAACGAACCAAGCACATTGTGATAAATTGCCACTTTTTTTCTTTTATGACCAGCTAAGGGCTCTGCAAATTTTGTTGAACCTTCCAATCCTACCAATTCCAATTCCTAAGGAGCTCTTCCAATAACAATCGCCCCACAACAATCTCAAAACCATCTCACTGACCAACGCTTTCTTTTCCACCTAAATATGTTTTCCACCTGCCTCTTTTCCTCCCAGGATATTAGGACCTATCCTTGTTATCCAAACATATTTCCTGCTTTCATTTGACTGTGCCAAGCCAACTCTATCTTGGTTACAGTCACACTGCCAAACAGTTTCAAATTACCATTTTGAAAAATGCACAACAGTGCCTTTTAATGCAGTACAACATTCTGAATCTTCTAATTGTTTGCAGTAGTCAGATACCTGTGCATCATCTCATATGAAATCCTCTACAGGAAACTTGATTTATCGTATTCCATGTAATGTAACAGAAAAAACTCTATCCTTGTTGTTGGTGATGACTCTAATTCATATTTCTCATCTCGAATCATCTACTCTTTTTCACAGAATATTCTTTTTGTTCCTTCCATAACTAAGAATCTTATCTTTTAGTTAAACAGATTACAATTACAGTTATGCCTAATACCTTCCTCCTTTGTTATCAAGGATCTGCAGACTGCAGTGCTGCAGGCAAACAATCATTTGCCGCTAATGTTAAATAATTTTCTTTCCTCGGTATGTATGCTCCCCCTTGAATAGATTCTCATGGACTCTTTTTATGAACAATGCTCTACCAATAATCCCCACAAGAACATGTACCATTCTTAAAGTGATGAAAACGGCTAGAATCTCTGACCACGATCTCACGTCAACAATCTTTGCCATAAGCTTTATTGCATTATGACAATCCCCACATACACGTAGATTTTTCATTACTGTTATTGTACTTCCTTCCACAGTGCTAAGCAACCCAAATGCAATCGCAAGCCTTTCACTATGGTAAGACAACGATTCTTCTTTTTGCTCAATTTCAACATCGTGCATGGCGAATTGTTGATCAGGAACATAACCTAGCTCCTTTAACTTCACTCCTAACCAGTCTAGCTTCTGATAGATTTTCTCAGTAAGAGGATGTGACCTATCTGCAGAGAGAAATTCATGCCTCAGTCCTTTTAAGGTTAGCCAACTGGATCCTGGTTGTTTTACAACTCCATTATGTTTCATTTTCCTCCTTATCCTTGCCACTTCAGCCCATCTGCTCAAAGATGCATACAAGTTTGATAGCAACACATATGGAGCACTACAATCAGGCTCCATTTCAAATATCCGTTTAGCAGCTCTTTCAGCAACATCTAGATTAGAATGTACCCTGCACGCGCTCAGCAAAACCAGCCACACCTTTGAATTTGCTTTCATAGGCATGCTCATCACCAGTACTTCTGCTTCCTCCAGCTCACCACACCGGCCAAGCACATCCACCATACATGCATAGTGCTCAACTGTCAGCTGAATCGATCTTTTCCGTCCAAAGTATCTAAAAAAGCACCTTGCCTTTTGTAACATCCCAGAACGGCTACAAGCAGAAAGCAAACCGGTTAACGTGATCTCATCAGAATCAACTCCTTCCCTAAGCATTTGGTTAAATAGTACCAAAGCCCACAAGCCACATCCATGTTGTGCACAACCAACAATAACCGAGTTCCAAGAGACAACACTTTTCTCATCAATCCCTTTAAACACAGAAACAGCATCCCAGATATAACCACATTTACTATACATGACTACAAGAGAATTTCCCACATACACACCATTTTCCAACCCCATCTTAATTGCCACCGCATGGATCACTCTCCCCCTCTCAAGATCCTCCAACCCACAACATGAATTCAAAGCGCTGGTAAAAGAAGACTCATTCGGTACCACACTGTCTCTCATCATGTCTCCAAACACCTCCAATGCCTCTACATGCCTATCATTCAAACCATACCCAGTCAAAAGAGCAGTCCACACCACAACATTCCTACAAACTACCTCACCAAAAACCTTGCAAGCAGTCTCCATTTGTTTGCAACTAGCATAAAACGTGACAAGAGAAGCAGATACAAACTCATCAAAACAACAGTAACCAAACTTGAACATAGAGCAATGAATCTGAATACCCACGTGGAAAGCCGAAACCTTAGCAGCCGCAGACAACCCGCAAACCAAGGTAGTACAAGAAGGGTCAACACCAGAAGCCACCATGTTGTGGAAAAAAACCAAAGCTTGATAACTGTTTCCGTTGCGGTCAAGGCCAGCAATGATGGAAGTCCAAGAAATGACGTCACGGGAAGGCATTTGGTGAAACAAGCGGAGAGCATCGGTGACTTTACAGTTGGCACAGTAGCCGTGAATCATGGCGTTCCACGTGGCAACGTCTTTGTCCGTTGGGGGCATTGAATGGAACAGTGTTTCGGCTTCGTCGACTCTTCCGAAAGAAAGGAAACCGTGGATGATGGTGGTCCAAGAGACAGCAGTTCTGTGGGGCATTTCGTCGAATAGTTTAAGTGCGGTGAGGAAATCGCCACAGAGGATTGATGCCTTGATGATGGAGTTCCAGGAGATAACGTCTTTGGAGGGGATTTGACGAAAGAGGTTGATAGCTTCGGGGAGTTTGTGGTTTTGAGCATAAGCGAGGAGGAGCATGGTGTAGAGGGAAACGTGAGGGGAAGGGATTTTGTGTAACAGGGCACGTGCTTCGTTTAATCTTTGATTGTTGAGTAGAGACTTGAAGGAATTTGTGGAGAAGCATGGTGGAGCTGAAGTTGAAGTTGAAGTAGAGCTAGCAGCGATTGTAAATGAAGAGGATTTGGAGTTTCGTATGTGAGTGCTAAACAGTGTCACACAACATTTCGACTTGATCACTTGACTACTGACGACGATCGGTGGAATTAAAAATCGTGTTCTTCGCATGAAGAATGAGCCAATGTCACAGCTTCAAACTCCGGTGAAACATGGAAGACGCACGAAGCAGTCAAAGCGGACATGAAATAGGAAGCAAGGGGCTTTGTAAGTACAATCCTAGTACAATTTATACATGTAATAACATTTATATTTTAAGTATATGCCCAAAATGGTCCCGAGAAAAAATATGAGGGACCAATTAATCCCTGAGAGAAATTAAGGGCCTGTTTGGTTCAAACGAGAGAAAAAGAGGGGAGAAATTTTAATAGAGGAGAGGGGAGGGGAGAAGAGAGATTTAATTTGATTTTGTGTTTGGTTAAGAGGAGGGGAGGGAAGGGAAGGAAAGCATTTGCATGTTTAGTTCAGGAAGGGAGGGAATGGATTTTAATGGAGAGGAGGGATGAATTTACTTGTATATCCTTATAGCCTTTTATATCATATTATATATAAGGATATTTAAGTAATTTTATTTTAAATTATTTAATCTCTCCTCCCCTCTCCCCCTCGGAAAACTGCACTTTTGGAGGGGAGCCAAAATTGGCTCAAGAGGGATTTTGCTCCCCTCCCCTCCCCTCCTCCCAAAAAAATTGAACCAAACAAACATATTTTAAAATAATCCCTTCCTTTCCCTCCCTTCCAAAACCCCCAACCAAACGGATCCTAAGTCTCCAAATAGTTCATCACAATTTCAAAACATTGACACGTTAGTGCCTCTATTCATCACCATCCAAAAACGTCCGTTAATGTAGTGATGTGTACACTATTATTTGTTGGCATGGATCGTTAAATAGTGCCAGCGTGTTATTTTTTAAAACAAGTAAACATTATAGGTCATTTTAGTCCCTGTGTCAGAAATGTTAAGAAAGCAGCAAAAAAGAGACGCATTGTTCTCTATCTAAAACTACTCATTTCAGTCTCTCTACATCACTGGAAGCCATCAACTCCTCTCCATTATGTCTCTACCAAGAACCCTAAATCAATGAAGAACAAACCGAAAACAACATGATTGAATCCGAAGCAGAGAAACTACATTCAATGTGAGTGTATTTCTGATTTATATTGTGATTTTGTGGTTCGGATTTGTGTTGCGATTAGTGTTGTGCGTTGCAATTTAAGGTGTGATTTGGGATTTGGGATTGAGTTTCTATTTTAGGGTGTTGTGTTTGCATTTCTAGGGTTTGGGATTTGGGATTAGGTTTCTATTTAACTCAAGTTCATCTCAGGTCTAGAATAATACACAAAAGACTGAAAAATGTGATTACTCATTTCTGCAGAAGAACTAGCAAAGGGGCGAAAATGGGGAGAAAATGAGGGGGAAATGGCAGCAGAAAAGGGGAGAAGATGGGGCTGGGTGTCACACATAGGTCTTCTCAGGGGGCTCTAATGGAGGAAATGTGTTGGAGGTTGAAGAAGACTCTTATATTAATAAGATAGAGGGACTGAAATGAGTTTTAGAGGAGGACTAAAATGGTTATTTTTAAGTTTCAGAATTTAAATTAACACAGAGGGACTAAGTTGACTGATAACATCAATATTGCATCATTTTATTAGGGATAATAGAGTGTAATTTGAATAATTATTGAATGGTTTCACATACAATTCACTCTCTTTTCATCTTAAATGTGCAGAAATAGAAATTAAGCAATATGATGAAGAAATGCAAGTTTGAGCTTAAAAGTAAGCTAAAAGAGGCTCATAATGCTAAATACGGCCTTCGCATAATATAATGAAGCATGTTCATGCTTACCTAAAGCAGCAATTAGCCACGAGCAGGCCTCACGCACGTCAACGCTTTTCCTGGATAGCTGGTTGGTATTTTAATCATATCTGGAGCTGTAGATATCGGATTAAGACGTTCTTTGTGGCGTTGGAAAGCTAAGAGGATTTTCTACAACTTTGTCAAGAATTGGATGGAGCACGGCCTTGTCATCATGGAGCACGGCCTCTCATTGACCAGCACGGCCTCTTTATTTGACCAGCAAGGCCGTGCTCAAGCAAAAATATCAGAAAATCATGTCGACAAGGTCGGTGACGCGTAAAACAGGTGTATATGGAGCACGGCCTTGGAGCACGGCCGTGTTGGTGTTGTGCTGACCCCAAATTTTACCTATAAAAGGAATGCTCAGCAGAACATTTGATAAATACTCCGGGATCGACTTTCTCCCAAATTCTTTTCTTCCCCTGTAATATTCCAGTCTTATTTTACTAGTTTTAGTTGTTTTTCTGTTTGTTTTTATATCTAGTTTATTATTTCCTTCTACTTAGTAGTGGAATAAAACCCCGTCACTGAGGTGATGGGGATCTAATGCCGTATCTGTGATCATTAAATAATTTATAATATTAGTACTAAATCTCTTATATGATTAAATTATTCCTAGTGAATTTATTCTATAAGAACTGATCATTCTTTACTCAGCTAATTAATTGTGTGGCGATCGTACCTTCAATTAGTTAACGGAACTCTAGGGATAATTGAATCTGCATGCTCTGCCGGATCAAGGATTGCGTGTTCATTTTGATCGATCATTGAATTGATAAATCTATTGGTACTTTATGCTCTTTCTGTTTACTTGCTTTGAATGATCAAACAAAGTAATAAATTAGAAAGAAGATCATTAACATTGCATGATCATTGGGTGTTAATAGCTTTTGAATAGAGATTGGTAATCGGTTAGAATTATTGCTCTTATTATAAATTGGTCAAATACACGTATATACGCATTAGTGATCCGTTACCTTGGTGACATTTATTTTATTTGCTTTCTTTTTATTTATTTTTATATGACTTATCTTTTACACACTCTTTGTGTAATTTCACTTCAACCATTTGTCTAAATAACAAATTAATCTAAGTAGAGCAGTATTCGTTTCAATTTCTTGTGGAGACGATAATCTTATATACTATAACTTGACGTTTAATCGTGCACTTGCGATTTTGACGCAACATTGACCCTATATAACGCCACGTTTTCGTCAATTTACACGTTGGCAGAACTTGACAGTCCAAGTCATCACTTAACAAGCCACATCATCTTTCTAATTGGCGATTTTGGATAGAATTTGGCAAAGGGACTAACATGTCTCACGTTTGAAATGTCAGAGACTATTCCAGCATTTTATTTTTCTGAGGGACCAATTTGGGTTGCGTGTAAATTATGAGGGACATGTAATATTATGACAAAGTGGTGGTAATTTTTTATATTAAGTTTTCACATCCAAGACAACTATTTGAAAGACACAAATATTTGTTTTTATTTTTATTCAATTAAACAATTATGCTTTCTCTCGTGTGTTTTCTTCCTCTCTTTCCTCACACTCTCTTTTACACACTCCCACACACACAAATCAAGGTATATCAATGTAATTCTCTAGGAATATTGCACTATTAATAATTTTAGATGTAATTTGATTTTTATTGATATAACCATTGAATAATTTATTTGAATTTTTATAAATTCTAATAATATAAATTTTTTATTTTAAAATAACTATTTTTAACATTTTAATTTATTTCAAATCATTCATCATCTTAAAAGTTAGAAAAATAATTTTTTAAATAGGATAATTATTTTTTAATAAAAAAGTATTATAAATAAAATGTTTCATTCATAGTTTTTAAATTTTACTTTTGTGTTGTAAATAAAAAATATTCTATATTAAGAGAGGGTGAAAGAGGAATAAAATAAAAAATAGAAGTAAGAATGAGAGAAAAAGTAATAAATTATAAGCTATAAGCTAAAACACCACTTGAAATAGCTTCTCAACAAACACTATAGGCTACTGAGAAATATGACCTTACCAAACAGAGCCTAATATATAGACACTCTTTTTTTTGGGTCATAAAATCGATGTCATTAACACAAAGAGGCCCAATGGCCTACAAGAGCCCAGGATACAAACATTTGTGGGCCCACGCTCCCAAACTAAGATGAAACACGCTAGACACGGGAGCACCCGAGCACAACTTCAGATACAGCTTAAACTAACTCAAACTAATTAACAAGTCTAGAGGAAAGTACACACAATCTACTAACTCCACACCACCACAAATCAAACCCTAGCAAACAGGGGATCCCTAACCTCACGCCGCCATTAGGACCTACCTCCTCTAACTCTATCAAGATTAAAATGACCATTGCTGTGAGACACTGCATAACCCACAACCGAAGTGGACAGATCCACCCTCCGGTTATCGTTACGCGGAATCGCTGGCGACTCACCAATACTGGTATTTTCCTCTTGGTTCGCATCTATAAGTTCCTTTATTGCTTCCCCCGCTCCCACAAGAGACCCTTCTTCTCTACTCAAGAGCACCCCTAGTGGTCTCTGGATTCATCTCGATACTAGCAGCATCATCTCTGAGCACAAGAGCCAACTCATGCGGGAGCTGAGATGTCCAGTTACAAGGGAGAGAGTGAGTGTTGGCTAGCCTAGCCACTGTATGCGCTGCCTTGTTACCCGATCTGCGAGTCAAGGTGAAACCACACCTCTCAAATCATTCTTTATAATTCAAGACATTTTGACTTATAAAGAAATATATACACTCTTTGATGTTGTTATTTTTAATTTTCTTGGTCAAACACCTCTATCTTAGCCTACTTAGAAGCAACATATGGACACTCTTCGATGTTGTTATTCTTATTTTTAATTTTCGTGGTCAAATATCTTTTAACATATAATGACATTTCTCAATTTGTATATTCATATCTTCTTAACATATGAATCCTTTTACTACTTTTCTTGTAATAATAAAATTAAATAGCTTTTAAAATTCACAAAAAAAGTATTGAATGATAAAGCAACAATACATCCCATTCACAAATTGCCTTTTACAAATTTACTAAAGACAATACCCGAGTGTTGCACTAGTCTATTTATATTATATACTAGTATAGGAACCCGTGCAATGCACGGGCATATATTGATTTCTAAAAATTTGTATTAGATATTAATATTTAAATGATTTTACAAAAAAAATTGAATGAGTAAATATATAGCACAAAGTATACAAATTTTCAATTTTTATTTTTCTATTGTTATTTTTATATTTGTGTGATAATATATGATGTAAGTAATTTATGCTAAAATATTGTCCATTCATATTTAATGTAAGACCTTTCTCTAAATCTTAATATACCTTCATAAAAATATTTAATCTCTTTGAAAGATATAATATATATTAGGCTAAATTACAAAGTTGGTCCTTTATGTTTATTTTAAGTTTCAATTTGGTCCTCTATGTTTTATTTGTTTCGTTTTGGTCCCTTACGTTTTAAAAGTTACAACAAGTTGATCCTTTCCGTCACTAAAAGCTAATTGTCCGTAGCTAAAAGCCAAATAATATTTTGGAAAATAGACTTCTAGCTATGGACAATTGACTTTTAGTGACGAAAAGGACCAAATTGAAAACTAAAATAAAATGTAGAGGACCAAAACGAAACAAATAAAACATAGAGGACCAAATTGAAACCTAAAATAAACTTAGAGGACTAATTTTGTAATTTAGCCTATATATTAATAAATTTTCTTATATAGTTTCTATCACCGTGAGATATAACTATTCACCAATATAAATATTCACTAATAGTTAAAATTTACTTCATTCGTTGGAAAAAACAAACTCCAATAATACAAAATAAGAGTAAATCATTAAGCAAACATGTGAATATTATTATAAATTAAATATATAAAAGTATACATAAAGAAATTGCACTTTATTAATTTTTAATATAATAAAATAATTAAAGATGGATGCACTAAAAAACTGATTAAATAATTTATTTTAGACAGTCACTACAAGAATGTCTGTCATTTTCTAGGGCCAAAAGCCCAAGAAAATGCAAAAAAAAAGGCAGGAAATGCTAACATTTTTGAGGGCCCATTGAGGGCCGTCTGGCTATAGGTTTTCGCTGGTAGGAAATAGTTTCTGAGGGCTAAATTTAAAAAACCCTAGAAAATTTATGAGAGGCTCTAAGCCCTAAGACTTTGTCCCTAGAAAATGCCAAAGTTTTAATTAAAAAAAATTAATTTATTCAGAACTCCTTCCGCCCTCGTCTTTTTCTTCTTCTTTTTTCACCAGCAGACATAACTTCTTCATTTGATTTCAATTTATTTGATTTCAATTTATGATTGCAATATTGAACATGTTTCTCATTGAAAATTACAATATTACAAACTAACCTAATGTCCACTCCACATCAACCCAAAAGCTAAACTGCCAAAAAGAAAAGGTGAAGAAATTTCCCAACTTGCGTCTTACCATCTACTATTGTGGAAGCATCTGGCTTGATCTCATCAAAACCAGCTAGTAGCATCGCAAAGCTACACAGTATCCAGATCACCAATATTGTGTGCTGGAAAGTGTTTTCCAACTAGTTCCTGGGGCCAGCAATTTGGAAGAATTGGCCGTTTTCTCCCAAATTACAGATCAAATTCCACGCAGGAGGAATATACCTTTCTCTGCTCACGCTCTCCCCAATATTGTACTGATTGTAGCACTAACACTACAAAATACAAAATACAGAGGAAATCAGAGGGAAACAAAGCAAAAAAGGAAGGAGATAAAGCTTAGAAAAAACACCTAGTTTTTCCTATTGCAGTTGAGCCGATCTAGGAACTTCAGTGAAGCAGATGAAGCTCTGATCAATATGTGAAAAATCAGAAACTAACCCTCTTACTTTTTAAAACAATGGGCCTTACGTGCCAGCAAAAAACAAATAATGAGCCTTAGGTGTCTTAATGGCCCAAACCAAACTTCATTTCCATCATTTCCAACCAAGAGAAGGGATCGCTGCTGGTTGCTGTTTTGCGAGAGGGGGGAAACGCGGCACAAACAGGGGGTTTGAGAGGCGGCTGGTTTGCGAGAAAAAGAGAGAGGGGGGAGAGAGAGAGATGAAAGATGAGGACGTGAGAGAGGAGGCGGCACAAATGCCATGCAGCGGTGATCCAGCGGAGTGCGCAAACGTCCATCGTCGGTGCGAGGTGGACGTGAGCGAGACGGAGCGGTGGATAACTGCGAGTCACGCACGCGGCGGTAATGGCGGTCGGAGCAGCGACGAGGACAACCTCCCTTCTCTTCTTTCTCTTTTTCTTTTGTAACATAATCCAGATTCAACAATGGAGCGCTGTGTGCGTTAAATGAGAGTAAAATAAAATTGTAACAAGGCTTTTTATTGAGGATTTTTTATTTTTTTATCCTTATTTTAATCATTATTAACCAATATATCCCATTTTTTTCAATATTTCCCTAATTGTTCCAGTTTTTGGCTAGTTGAGAAATCGGGTTTAGCAACCCCGATTTCTCAACTGTGTTGATTTTTTTTTTACTTACGTTGAGAAATCGGTCTTGGCCAAGCCGATTTCCCAACTGTTATAATTTTTTTTTATTTTATGTGTTAAGAAATCGGGATTAGGATCCCCGATTTCTCACCTCTTATTATTATTATTATTATTTTTTTGATGTTTTGAGAAATCGGGTTTGGGGTCCCCGATTTCTCACGGCCCAAATTTTTTTTTTCTCGTTTTCAGTTATTTCAGTTATATATTTTTTAATTTTCTTTTTGGTGAAAATATATTTTTCAATTTTAATGTTAAAAAATGTGAAACAAAAATGTTAAATTTATTTTAGGGATTAATTAAGCTAATGTGGGTCTTAATTAGTTACAATAATTTAAAAAATATTAAATTAAAAAAACTAAATATATTAATTAGATGAATTCAGAAAACACATTAGATAAAAATTTTGAAAATACATAGCAACAACAAAAAATTGACTTGAAGGATTAAGCGGGATCTTGACCAGTTTGAACATTTATTTGGTCATGACCCACCGAGCATAGTCCATAGCGTTTTGGGTTACTCTTGTCCCTGAGGACCATATCAGTATGTATGCGAGCAGATTGTGGGCGACCCTTAGAATTTCTCCGCATGGCTGAATTATGGTACACCATATCTCCTTCATATTGTGGCCAATATCCTTGATATGGCACGCATGAGAATTCTTAGTTGTAGACATTTAATACATTTTGTAACTTGTATACATCTGGCACCAGTGTCATATAGTTAAGACGACAATGTGAACAAGCAGCAATTACATGTGAGCACGGGATGTGAAGATTCTGAAATTTTCCACAGTCACACCACCCTCTTTCGAGATCAACATTGAAATTCCCTGCAGGTCGTCCCTCTCATGGGTTAATCGTCTCTTGCACGTAGAACCGTTTATGTCGCCGGTCGAATAAACGAACATTGTGGGTGTTGGCCATTTCTAGGGCAACCTGAATTTTCGCGGTTAGCTTTGGAGTGTAGACGCGGCGATTTGATCATTGCCTCGCTTTCCCTCCCGATTTGGGGAGCAGTTCACCCAACCTAATATAGGTTGTTCGACTATATTTGTGATTGGAAGGGCCCGCGTTCCTTCAATACTGATTATATGACTCGGCAAGGTTGGTTGTCATGTGTCCCCAACGGAGGTCTCCACTGTCAAAAGCTTGAGCCCATTTTGGTTTTTGGAGGGCATCGACCCACCCGGCTGCTTGTGCGTCTGATTGCCTGATAATCTGGTACCAATAATTATATGTGGGTTCATTCATGGCATATCCTGAAGAGTTGGAAGAAAACATTGTCAATATAGTTAATACAAAAAGTAAGTTAATTACAATGTATATGACGCAAGTACTAACCCATCTTGACAACTATTTTTCGAAGTTCTGCATCCTTGAACTCCCTCATGAAATTTTGTGCAATGTGTCGAATGCAATAAACATGCACTGAAGGCGGATCTAGCCATCCATTTTCCGGGTTTGACCAAGCCGCTAAAGTTAAACATTGTCCAATAGACCACGCGTTGGTAACTGCTTTGGTAGAAAGGTGGAGACCTGAGACGCACACGTTCCATCTTCCGTGCGGTGAATGCACGATTACACTACAAGACGTTGCGCTTCAACTAGGACTACGGGTGAAAGGTCGTCCGGTTACAAACCCCAGTTTCCTCCACTGGGATGATATTTTCCAACGACTCTTGGGTGTTGTTCCAGAAAGTGACCACAAGGTAGGGCAGTTTATCAAAATGAAATGGTTAGCAGAAACTTTTTCTGATCTCGCGCCTGATGCTTCAGTTGAACAAATAGAGCATCATTGTAGAGCATACATCTTACGCTTGATCGGGGGGGTGTTAATGCCTGACAAATCGGGCAATAGAGTCCACTTTATGTGGCTACCTTTGTTGGAGGATTTTGAGACCGCCGACGTTATACTGGGGGTCGGCATGTTTAGCAACCTGCAGAAATGAGTCGTGCAACCGCACCAACTGCAAGTTCTATGGGTGGATGCACAACGCTGCTGCAGTCTTGGGCATGGTACCGAATGCCGTTCATTGCCCCACGAACCACCCGTGAGCTAACATTTCCGCTCGCAGAATGGTAAATATTAAATTTGTCCCTAAGCAGTACTTACATATGTATTGATTACACTAACATTTATGTATCTTTTACTAGATGGAGTGGTGGGGGTATGCACTATATTGGAACTCCCCGAGGTGATACCATTGGATATAGATCAAGATTTGATCATATGCGATTTGACCAGGTAATTATGCATAAGCGTGCATAAAGTTATTTATGCTTTATTTATCGTGTACTTTCACTAACGAGTCTTATCTTTGCAGTTTATGTGGATGCCATATGTAGGTCTTCGAAACAACCTACCAAAACGTGCATTTCGAGATGAAGAATATTGGAATGGTTGTACCGTCTTGATCTGCTTCGCTATAATAGAGTGGCATCAAACAGACAGGGTGAAACTGCAATTTGGGCTACGACAAGAAATACCAGGACCACCTATAAACCTGGAACAAGTCCATGACATCGACATGCGGGGAAATCACACCATTGATTGGGCCGAGAAGCACGCAGACTGGCTTTTAATTTGGAAGGAACGTCGAGGTCAGCAATTAGAGGGGCAACCACTTGAGGATGATATAATTTCTCCAACTAGTGAATATATAACTTGGTTTTATCAAAATTCTATGCCCTATTTATCTGTTGAGCAGCAGTTGCGAGACCCGCGACGTGAATATGACCCGGATGTTAGGCAACCGTCACCTGCACCACCACAAGAGTTGCCTACACAACGACGTGCACGTCGTCGGACGGCTCGACAATCCTCCCCGCCGCTTCCCTTAACCGTGCAAATAGAAGAGATTCAACCGCATCGCCATTCTTTTCAACTCACATCGCCAGCACAGTCATTTGGCTACACCCCGTCACAACCAGAGGAGGCCCATGAAAATTACGACGTTCGTCGACGCTCTTTCGCATACGGCGAAGATGATTTTATTATGAACTTGTTTGGTGCAAATTGTCCAACACCACATTCTGCTGAGGTGGCCTTTAATCAGATGTACGGGAATGCCCCTTTTCCCGCATTTGGCCAGCCATATTCCCCATTCCAAATGTAATCGTTTGATGCCCATGGTGCTTCTAGTTCTGCAGGACCATACGTCGGGCAAAATGAGCATGTGCAGCCGATAAATGTCGACGTTCAGCATGGCAAGCACCATGTTATTGCTGAAGAACAACCTGAGCCACCTCCTCGTGCCGTAATCCCGCACGTAACAGGAGGCCTACATCATGTGGGACTGGACACCACTTGCACCATTAAAGAGATTAGTATTTAATGAAACCATGTATTTAATTACCGTTTTATAATCCAAGTAATTAATACATTTAGTATTTCAAGTTAATTTTTTGTTAACTAATTTGTAATTTAATTTAAATCAAATTAATTTTTAAGACAAATTTAACATTACAAATAACTGAAAACGAAAAAAAAAATGGGCCGTGAGAAATCGGGGACTCCAAACCCGATTTCTCAAAACATCAAAAAAATAAATAAATAATAAGAGGTGAGAAATTGGGGATCCCAATCCCGATTTCTTAACACATAAAATAAAAAAAAATTATAACAGTTGGGAAATCGGCTTGGCCAAGACCGATTTCTCAACGTAAGTCAAAAAAAAAAATCAACACAGTTGAGAAATCGGGGTTGCTAAACCCGAAAAAACTGGGACAATTAGGGAAATATTGAAAAAACTGGGATATATTGGTTAATAATGATTAAAATAAGGATAAAAAAATAAAAAATCCTTTTTATTCAATCACTACAAGGCAGAGTTAATAAGCCCCCCCGTTTCTTTTATTTTATTTTATGTTTTTTTTTATTATTCCGAGGGGATAGCCCTCGATTAGAACAAATTTCAAAAAAAAAAAAAGCCTGACATAAATCGAGGCCCTAGGCCCTAGGTACCGCTCAATTATTTAAAAAAAAACGAAAATCAGCTTTACAATTCGGACGGTTTTTTTAATATACCCTTAGATAACTCTCATATGAGTATTTTCTTAGGGTTTTAACCCTAGGTAATTTCTTAAGGTCACAGGCCATAGGTAATTTTTGTAAAAAATGGGCTAAGTTCTTGTAATGAGTAAGTTTTTGTGTGTGTGTTTATTTCAGACAGTAAGTTAATTTTGTGTAGGCTATATATTTTTATTGTGTTTAATTTATAATAATAATTGTCAAATCTTTGATTGAGGTAATAGTTGAAAATGTAACAAAAGATAAATTATGTTGTGAAAGTTTATTACATTTTCAAAGTTGTCCATATATCCTTATCTCAGGGACTGTGTCTGAATCACTCAAAAAATTTATATGACCTAAGTGCGTCTGCCCTCCCCTATTAATAAAAGGTACCTTTCCACGACATTTTGAACTAAAAAATATATAGGAGCATTAAATTGATTTTTATGTTAATAGATAAAAGATTTATAAACTCTAAGGTTGAGTGTGAGTGGTTAACGCACTCTATTTATGAGACGGACTTGACTGGTACCCGAGTTTGATCTCTGGCAATAAAACAACTTGGGGTCAGACTTTATTTACCTCTCGGCCGACTCCGAATTAGTTAGGACTCATTTTCCCTAGAAAACAAAACCAGGTCAAAGACCTTTGAACCAAAAAAGATAAAAGATTTAAAAACTATTTATTTTCAATTAAGTTGTGCATTTAATATAGCTAATCAGTATGTGCATTCAATATAGTATTCAAGTGAATTTATTTGAGTTCATTATATAACTTTGTTCACATTTTATGTTAACAACATTTAATGAGAATAAATTTAAACAATATGTAAAAAAATACTCCTTCCGTTCTTATTTATAAGAGACAAATCCCTTTTTTGGTTCATTGAATAACTTATGTAGTTGGTTATAGACCAACTACATTAGTTATTCAATGAACCAAAAAAGGGATTTGTCTCTTATAAATAGGAACAGAGAGAGTAATATTTTAAATTTGCAAATAATATATATATATATATATATATATATGTAACCCGTGCAATGCACGGGAAAAAATTTAAAAGACTAATTTGAAATATATTTGTTTTCAACAATGAAATATAATGAATATTATGATAATAATTATTATATTTTTGTACAACAAAAAATTATTAAATTTTAGTGCTCTTATAAGGAACCTAACGTATGATATTTAACAAAACATGCGTTAATTGAGATACATAAGACAAAAACAATTTGATGGTGTATACAATTTAATCAAATTAAAATGAAAACAATTATCAAATAAATAAAAAATAAGATAATAACAATATAATTTATGGGTTAATACTACATTATACATTGATTGAATAGAATTTAAAAAATTTATATAATGTATGTTTCTCATACCATGAATATATACACACACACATTAATGTATTTGGAATATATAGTATAAGTTACTTTTTACTGGAAAAATATCAAATGTATATGAAGTGTATATCTTTTTTTTTTTGTCAAATGAAGTGTATATTGTTGGAAATTAAAAATATTAAAATGGAGGGGTGCCAATAGTGCTGGCCGAAAACAGAACCCATATCCCAGGCGCTTCCCTCCTATTTGATGTGCGCATCTCACCTTTTTCGGATACACCACCAGCGCTCTCTATCCTGATTTTCCTGCTTCTCTCACCTCGCCCCTTTACTTCGCACACCCCCATCCCTTTAGCCCTTTTTTTATATATAGTTATTTATATAAAAGAGATAATTTATTTATATATTAATTTATTTATTTATTACATATAAATTTGTAAAAAAATAGTAATATCTTACATTTAAATCATCAAATCAATAGCATATATGGTTACGGATTTTGTTTATATTTTGTTTATTTATTTAAATCATTTAATATAGATGTTGATCCCCAAGTGTTTTTTTATCTATAACAAAATTACTTTTAAGAACAATGTCGAATATTTCATCGCACATAATTCTTAGATGCGATATTTTGCACGTGTAACCAATAATGCAGAAAGACATTATCGCTCGTTCCCGTGTTTAGTAAGAATATCATGCTAAGGATATTCAATAGAGATGTATGAAATAGCTCATAGAACTATACAATCAGTCAAATAAGTAATGCGAATTAAAGGAGCAATAAAGAATTAAGATCTGCACTTAAATTTACAAAATTTATAAGATGCAACATCAAGTTAGGCAACTCTACACATCTATAGAACAACACAAAGTTTGCAGATACACACCCAATGAAATTTATCTCCAAACATTTCCCATAGTGCCATCATAAAACCAAAAAAAAGACTGGGAAAGGGAAGAGAGAGTACTTTCAAAAAGGGAAGAGAGAGTATTTTCAAATAAAAGGCAAAGGGGATGAGAATAAGGAATGTAGCAAAGGAAGTGAGAATGACAATTGTAAAAGAGTTGAGGTCCAAAGTCATAAGATAACTCATGAACACTGTATTCCCAATATAACTCACTACAATTGGTCTGCAACTTTCGCTCATCGGAAAAGTATGGTTTAAGAATGTCCATCTACAATTTTCAACCATTATATCATATCAAATAAACACCAGAGCATAGAATTGGATTATGCTCTGAAAATGGCCTCGCAAAGAACTAATTCTACTCGAGTAAATTCAAAGGAACAAATTAATAGAATTTCTTGAAGAATACTAAGGAAATAGGATTTGGAGGCAGAGATTAATAGAAATGGGCAAAATTTAAAATACTCATCACAAAAAGTCAACAGAGAACAATGACACAAAATGTATGATACCAAAGAACTGGCAGATTCCAATGCTGGCAATAGGAGAACCATGAATACTGGTAAAAAAAAAGATCGAAAGCAAAACAAAAGCAACTATAACCAAAGTTGAGAGAGTGTGCAGATGGAAACAGGACAAAAGGAGCTAACCTTGAACTTTGAGGGCACATCACTTTAAAGAAATCAATATTCTTTGTTGCTGATTTGTTGTCTGAGTCATTGAGATCTTGCTCAACTCCTTTTGTACATCTCAATCACTCCCCATTAAAAAATACAACCTAAAGTAGAGTTCTCCATGTTATTCAAAAAATAAACAAAATTTATTAATAAAACACAAAAAATTGAACAAAAAAAGTTCAGGGAGCTCTGTATGTACTTTCCTGAAAATACATTGACGATGACTATTGATTAAGAGCACCCTAGACCTGAAACAACAAATCATATTGTCCACTTAGCAGATAACATATACCATAAGCAGCAACAACAAATGAAATTAGCGGTGTTTTAAGACGCTTTCAGATTAGCTACACCTATCACTTCCCCCCTACTTAACAAAAGTTAAAATTAAAGAAAAGCCTAGTAAGAGATAAAAAGAGATGATGATGATGATTTAAAAAGTAAAGCATTCCAGTGTTGTCTCTCCTTTTATTAGTGGAAAAAGAGAAGATGGCTAGTGAAAAAATTATACACAACCTGGCATCAATGGACACACAAAGGGAATTACAAAGACAAAATATGCATATAGATATATTTATGTATAAGAATGGGAGAGATTATGATTCTGTTGTTGGCGACTACTCCTGAAATGACTGAACATTAGGGAGAAAGTGATTATGAATTCGACAACAAAAGCTTGGAAGTTACTGGTGGGTAGAAAGATTGTTTTGCTACTCCCATCTAGAAGAAAAAAAAAGGAAAAGTAATTCAGATATAAACTCAGCAAACAAAAACAAAGTAAATACTCTACATACTTGAAATAGAAGTTCCACAGTGCTTTTCAACTCCTTTAACAGTTGCTGCAATTGCTTTTCCTTTATCGGCAGTCCTTTCTAATTGGTGTGGCTCCTGGATTTGGAGACCAGTGCTTCACAGTCATCATAGCCTAAAGTTCATTGAAAATAAAGAAAACTATAAAATTCTTTAACATGGATAACATTGACATTGATATGTAATATAAAACCATCACGAATAACACTAAATATGGGAGATAAGTAAAGATACAAAAAACAAACAAAGATAAGCAAAAATACAAAAAACAAACAAACATACATACTTAATTGGAGTAGCCTCACATTTCCACTTATTTACACGATTCTTCGAGTTAGTTACTGTTTCCATGTATCCCTTTAAACCAGCTGCCAGTATATGGTAGCAGTTGTGTGTGTCCAAGAATCTGTAATAATATCAAAAAGTTATTTACAAAAGAATGAAAAATTGGTGCTAATTGATTAGAAGGGTTAATAATAGGCAACTGAATCACCACGCATATGCAAAGTGACAGTCTAACTTTGATGGAAGGGATTCTTGAGCTTGATAACCAAAAAATGGAAAATGATTGACTTTATTACCCTTGTATGTGACTTCTTTTTGTCAAAGGAGCAACCAAATATCTTTAAGCATTCGGATAAAAGTGGATAATTTACCCTCCAAATCACAAAAGTAATTAAAGTCAGGTCCAAAATGCTTTGTGGACCATCAAGTAGCAAATTGAAATCAGACTGGATTGCATATCAAATTATCAAAACCAAAAGCAAAGAAGAATCCCAATTAAATAAAAAAACTCAAAAATAAAAAGACCACGCAACTACCTTGTTTACTACCACAAAAGCATACCTATGGTAATATAAAAGAGGAATTAATCAAATTATTGCTAGAACGTGTGTGTCTGTTAGTGTCTGTGTGTGTTTGGTGAAAACAAAGAGGGCAAGAGGCCTAGGGATGGAGCTTATGAATTGGATGTAGTCCTCAAATGTCTCCACGTTAGAATATCTGTATAATTAAAACATTGACATCTTCAAGAAGATATTAAGGGGGAAAGAAAGATTAGAGTTAAAGATGCTTTCCAGGACCATATACACATACAAAATGTGATATAGATATACAATAATGTAAAAAAATCACACACATACACACACACGTACACTTGATTAGATGTGTTAGTTTTAATCCTTTGGGGGCTTTTATTGTTCTTTTGGCCTGTTTAAGGAAGCAAGTAAAAAGATCATACAATGTGAATGAAGGGTGATAAAAGAGTATTTAGCAAAATTGCATACCTTTGATAAAAACATAGTTTCCTCACATCAACTTTTGTGTAATGGGCAAACCCAAATATTTATAAAACCGACAATTCCCCATCTTCAAATTAGATACAACAGTAAATATTAGATAATCGGTTGCTCAATAAAAATTAGCAGATCATCATCATCATCATCAGCCAAAGCCTGAAATCAAATAAGAAAGATTAGATTCACGGACCTTGTTCAGATTGAGGAGGCAATATTTTCTGGTTCAATATTCAATTTCACAAAACGTTTGCATAAACAAAATCCTAAAAAAATATGAATGTCGAATCGATGAATATAAGACCCAAAAGAAGAAGTGAAAATGAATTGTTACCAGAAAAGCCCAGTAATCGTATGCCTTCTACATGACGATCATTTTTTTCTTGGAGGCTTCCATGATTCCTAAGCCAAGAAAAACTGTGAAAGCGCTTCTGAGACTAAAAGTGAACAAACTTGCTTGCTGTGAATAACGAACACTTCGAGGCACCCATCGTTTGCACTATACAGTAAGGACCCTAAAACGAAAGACTGGCATAGAAGAGGGGCCGCAACCATGGATTTGCGGTGGGGATACTGTATGGGTTGTTGAAGAGTTCAACGGTGATTGGGGTTTTGCCAGTTCTCGCAGACGTCGTGGTGGGTACCATTGTGAGGAAGGTTCGTGACTGTGTTCACATAGTGGTTTCCAATGGGTATCGCTGTGAGGGAGGCTCATCTGAGGGTTGCGATTAGAAACAAAAGCAATGCTAATGACACGCAAAAATTTTGCCCCGTATTCTGCCTGGAGGTTGTTTTCCGGAATAAAAATAGCGGGATGCAATCAATTTTTTTAATAAAAGGATCGATCAAATTTTGAAATATTGAAATTTTTTAAATGGGTATTTACTGTTAAAAATATTTCCTATTTTGGTTGCATATTTGAATTCTTGAACGGGGGATTGGCTTGTGCTGATTTGTTTTTTTTTTGTTTTTTTTGTTATTAATTAACATTTATACAATTTATGCCAATTTTGTAAAACATGGTGGACACATAATTATCATTTCATTGCTCCATGTCACATTTTTTTAACCACGTAATTGATTTTTCTTTTTAAAAAATGATACGTAATGATTATTTATTGTTAATTCTCTTATAGGTTGCCATTTGGAGGATATTAAATGAGGTTATTTTCATTTGTATATAATAGAGATGAGAAATAAAATTTTTAAATAAGAATTAATTAGTGTGTTTATTTTTACTTTTAAATTTTGATCTCCATCGATATTATTTAATTTAATTTCTTCAAGATAATTGAGATGAATTTAGTAAAAGTATGTACTATCATTTTTTTGGGATACTATCATTTCTTGGTTATCTGTTTTCAGTCATATATAATTCTATTTTTCAAAATATTCTTCTATAAAGTAATTGCGCTTTCAATATTTATTTAGTTTTACGCTTTCAATATTTATTTAGTTTTATGAGATATTTTTATATATTTATAAACTATAAAGATTAGACTAAATATATAGTACAAATATGAAACCAAAATTTAACCTAAAAATAATATAATTATCTAGAAATAATATTTAGCATTATATTTATTGTAAAATAATATTTAATCTTTAATATAGTGCATTTTATAAGTACAACAATTAATGGTATTAAATATAGCATTGAATGTTGTAGTTCGAGTCTATCTTACCCTTTTAGAGAAATAAAAAATCAATTTTACTTATATACTCTCTCTATCCCAAATTATAAGATTCTTTTGGGTTTTTTATTTGTCCCATTTTATAATACCCCTTTGTAGCATTAAATAATTTTTTCCTAAATTACTCTTCTTAAATTCACACTTGTTTTTGTCACTAAATTAAATGAAGTGAGTAATCCATATTTTGAGAATATGAATATTGCATTCTCAACGCACGGCTGCTGCCTTTGGACACATGGACATGCTACTACTGCTAAAACGCACCGCTAAAGTAATCATTATTTTAAGGCTAGACTTTGTTTTGCTACACTTCATTGTCATCCCAGCAAGAGAAAGAAATGTTTAAATCTATGTCAAGAGGAGGTTTCATGCTTTCCTATACTTTCTTGATAATCAGCGTGAAAGAGCCATATTGAGGGTTGTATTTATGGAGTATTCAATTCACTAAGGGTCGTGGAATATGAGAGGACAATCTTTTGTTTTTGTTTTTTTTTTTTAATAAAAGAACATGGCGCCGGTGGGAAATTTTAAGGTGAAAATTTTGAAGGTTTGCTCTGAACCATGAGCTAGAATATGAACAGCTAGAAAAAATTTAGCCGAGCAAAGTATACGTAGGAAAAAGTTCATAATTGAAGAATTTTAGTTTAAAAATTAAAAGTGCATAATGGTAAGGTATAAAGAGTGAGATGTTGAGTCTCATTAATTGCAATGAGTAATTAATTAAGTGAAGAAAACAAATGGTAGTTTACGTAAAACAATCAAAATTGTATACAAATTTATTGCTTTTAGTCAATTCTTTGGTGGGAAAGATTTAGCCAAAAGACTCTTATAATTTGGGAAGGAGGGAGTGTGTGTGTATATATAATATTTTAAAATATTTTAAAATATAAAGATTGAACTAAATTTATAGTAGAAATATGAAACAAATTGATTAATTTAACCTAAAATTAACATAATTATCTAGATATGTTTAGCATTTTTTTGACAGATCGATAGATATATTTAGTATTAAATATTAATAAATTATAATATATGTTTCTTATAATATTTAATATACTGTATAGTGTATTTTATATAATATATGTAACAACTAGTGTTATTAAATATAGCATTTAATGCAATAGTTGAAGTCTATTTGAGTAATTAATTAATTAATTAGTGTTTCGTTAATAAAAAAACTACTCCATTCGTTCCTAAATATAAGCTTCCAATTAAGGTCACCTAAGATGCCCTTATTGTCAACATTGGGGACGTTGTTGAGGTTTGTAATGTGTCACTATCCTTTTTTCTATTTTACATTCCACATTCAAATGAGTCTTTCCAATTTAATTAATTAATTTTAATGTTAATTAATTAATTATAATATGGTGATGCTGTGGCAGATTATGAGCAATGGATTATACAAAAGTGTTGATCATAGGGCAACAGTGAATTCGGACAAGGAAAGGTTATCACTTGCTTGGTTCTTTAACCCAAAGTATGAATGTGAGATTGGACCTTCGGTTAATCTTATAAGCCCAGAAAATCCTCCTCTATACAAAAGGGTCGGAATGGAGAAATATCTGAAAGATTTCTTCTCTCGCAATAAGGTTGATGGAAAGTCGTACTTGGAGCAGATGAAGATCACAAATGAAAATGCTCCGAATGATACTGCTTGGCACATGTGTTATGTGTAGTAGTAATCATCTTTTTTTTTGACTAATGTAGTAGTAATCATCTAAAATCGTTGAAGTGGATTGCTGTTTACTATTTCAATAAAAAGTTTTTAATTTTAAATACAATTCTTAAGTCTATTTTTTTTTTTAGTCTTATGGCCCAGCGGCCTACTACGCACTCCAAAGAGCGCTGAAAGTGAGGCGTAGCGGGTTCGAACTCCGTGCGCCTTGGCAAATCTTTCAGGTTGTCTTAGCTATGAGACGATCTATTTTTATTTCAATAATAATATTAATATACATACATCGTATAATGACTTCTGCATTGAATATATTCTTTTTTATTTTATATTTTTTAATTATCTTAAATATTATTTAGATTTAGTCAGTTATAAATTTGAATTTATTATTATTAAAACTTTTCATATATATATATATATATATATATATGTGTGTGTGTGTGTGTGTGTGTGTGTGTGTGTTAGACTTTAAATTTTAAATTTTGAAAAAAAATATCCTTATCTTGATTCATTTTTAAATTAATTTTATAACTTTAAAAAATATTGTCCAACTGTTTTTTTACATTTTTTTTATGAAAAAGGAGGCTTTTTTTAACATATTTACTAGCAAGATACCCGTGCAATGCACGGGTCACTCTGTTTTTTTGCATTTTTGAAATACATTTATTTATAAAATTAAAGTTTTATATTATGACAAACTTATTTAGTAGTTTTAGTTCTCTAAAAATGCAGAAAGTGTGAGAGTAATCAAATAGATAAAATAATTATATCGACAACATGTAACGTTTTCTCGTAAGGATTCAAAAGTAAAATAATCACTTATAAATAATAAAGAGATTTGTAAAATTGTCATGTGCTCAAACCAATAAGATTATATCGATAACATGTTATGTTTTTCTGTTGGGACTCAAAAAGCAAAATAACCATTTATAAATAATAAATAAATTTATAAAATTGATATGAGCTCACGGACAATGAAATTATACCGATAACATGTAATGTTTCTTGTTGGGACTCAAAAGCAAAAAAAGCATATATAAATCTACTCAAAAACAATGAAATTATATCAATAACATGTACTGTTTCCCGTCAGGACTCAAAAATAAAATAATCATTTATAAATAATACAGAGATTTATAAAATCGACATGTGCTCAAATATAATAAAATTATACTGATAGCAAGTAATGTTTTTCCATAGGGAATCAAAAGTAAAATAATTAATTAAAAAATAATCATAAGAAAAATAGAAAAAGTAAAAAGTAAAAAAACTAAAAAATTAATTTATAAATAATAAAAACATTTTATAAAATTGATATGTGCTTAAAGACAAAAAATATTATACTGACAACAACTAATGTTTCTTCATCGGGACGCAAAAGAAAAATAATCATTTACAAATAATAAAGTCATTTATAAAACTTATATGTGCTCAAAGATAATAAAACTATACCGACAACATGTAATGTTTCCCCATCGGAACTTAAAAGATACAAAAGATACAAATTTTGTTAAATAAAAAATTTAAAAACTATTGTACCAATTTTTTTAAAAAAAACTATAAATATAAAATATTAAATATTAATAAGGAGATAGAAGAATAAGACAAAATTGAGTTTGAGGGGGAAACAAATTTGATGAGGAGATGACACATGTAAAAAAAGACAAATTTGATGTGTATATTAAAACTTAAGAACTATCGTGATCTTTTAATTTGTGTAGTTTCATTTTGTTTGATAATCATGTAAAGAAAACTTTGCGAAGAGTGATTGACGATAATACTGCTTAAACTTTAATATAATGATTTTCTCCATTTTTAAAATGTAATATTAATAGTCATTTTAATAAAATTCCGTCTTGTTTTAAATGAGAGAATTTTTTTGACAACTTAGATGAGAGGAAATGTTGTTAAGATAGTTAAAACATTATCATATTTATTCGAAAAGCTTTTCTTGAAAATAATTAAAGTCACTCATACTTTAAATCATTAAACAAATATAAAAATTATGTTAATGAAAAAATAAAATTGTCTTATTTTAATGAGAAAATAAAATATGACTTCATTATTAATTTTGCTCAATATTATTAAATTTTATTTATTTAATATATAACAAATTAAGGTAATTAAATTTTAATGCGTATACTTCTAAATCACACAAATCAAATTGGTTTTGATTTGTTTTAAAAATTAGTTCACTCCAATTGAAATGAATTAAAATTGATTTAGTTTTCAATTTTATATTTTATTCATCCAAACCAACTGTTCATTTGATTAACCGTTCAATTGATTTCTTTTTTTTAAATAAAAATAATTTAACTTTCTCTTTTGGCAAAAAAATTAAATGACGCATATTTAAAAATAAAATGAGAGGGGATTTTTTAATTTATTTTTATTTATGGTTTCTCTTATCAGATGTTTTAATTTAAATTATTTTTAACGAATAAATAGATTTGGCTTGTATGATGAGCATCTGACATGTTTCCAAGTGATGACAGAATGGTAATTATAGTAACCTTTAAAAATTGCATATAGTAAATAGACTAAAAAAAAACAAAAATTGAAAAAAAATAACAACATTTTTCGGATTTTCTCTTATACATTGTTTTTTTGGGGATAATTATATATTTGTATATAGTAAATTAAAACAAACTAAAATGTAAAAAAAAATAGTAACACTAAAGCAAACCCAGATTTTAGAAAAAATAATAACATTTTCGGATTTGCTTTTAAACTTTGTTTTTATTGGATAATTGTATATTCATATATAAAGTAAACTGAAGCAAATTTATTTCCTTTTTGTGCACCAAAAAGTCTAAAACAAACTAAAATCATAAAAAATAATAACATTTTTCAGATTTGCTTTTAAACAATTTTTTTTCGAATAATCATAAATTTATATATATAGTAAATTAAAACAAACTTATTTCTCTTTTGTGTACCAAAAAACTAAAATTTTAAAAAAATAATAACTTTTTTCAGATAATAGGAGAGTTCTGGAAAATTTAGTTAAATCGGACTCAAATTTTTAAAATGATAACATTTTTCGGATTTGGTTTTTTAGATAAAATAAGAGAAAGAACTCTTGAAAGTTTGTTTAATGAGCATTTGACACGTGTTAATACGAGGGTAGAATGATAATTAGAGGAATTTTTTTATTTTTGGTGATTACTAGACTCATATGGGTGTCTGGAAACATGCAAAAATAAAATAAAAATTGCAAATGAAGCAAGAGGAGAAATCGCACCCGAGGAGAAAAAATATATTAGAGTTGTGTGTGGATTGAGAGAATAAGAATAAGAGATAATGTGTTTCTTGAACCAAACCTAGCCGCAGAGATTCAAAGATGTGTGTGAATTTAGAGAATAATTATAGTTATACTGTATCAATGACAATTTTAAAAATAAGATAAGAGAGAGATTTTTTAAATATTATTTTTCGGATAAGACTGAGATAATTATTTTTTATCCTTTAGTTGTTTTTTAAATATTATTTTTCGGATAAGAGGGGGATAATTATTTTTTATCCTTTAACTATTTTTTAAATTATTTTTCGGAATTGTAATTAAAAAACTCAAATTCAAAAATATTAACATTTTTCTGATTTGTTTTTATGGATAAAATAAGAGAGACAATTTTGAATATTTGTTTAATTTTTTAAAATATTTTATGGAATTGTAATTAAAAAATTCAAATTTAAAAAATATTAATATTTTTTGGTTTTTTTATGGATCAAATAATAGAGAAAAATTTAAATATTTGTTTAATCAGTTTTTTTGAATTTGTTTAATGACCTATTTCATATTTATTTAATGAGTACCTGACACATGTCTAAGCGAGGATAGAATAATAATTAGGAGAGCTATCAATTTTTATATATAGTAAATAGAATAGATAATTTTAAATAGTTAGGCACTTAATATTTTTTATATTTTTTAAAAAATAAGGTGCAATGCATGGTTTGATGTGACAGTAATGGATCAACTTCGTTCATTTCCTTTTCCTTTCCACAGAATCGAGAGTTGAACTTCTAAAACAGAAATAATCAAGAGTTGAACTTCTAAAACAGAAATTGGTAAAGGAGTCTTTTTATTTTATTGACCCTTTTAAAGTGATGAATCATAAATATTAAATTAAAAAATTTAATGATTGAATCCATGCATATGTAAAATAAATTATAAAAATATTTAAAATTTATTTATTACTTTTAATTAAAAATTTTACTCTTTAATTTTTGTCTCTCAAGTGAATCCTTCATTTTTTTTTAAAAGTCAAATTTCATTTTATTCAGTATCATACAATATTAGTTTAATGCTCATTTTTCTATGAATATTAATAAGATATTAGTTATATTTCGAAAAAAAAAACTATTATTTATATTTCATCCTTTCAAAAAAACTGTCAGTTATATCTCATAAGTTTTTGTTCCGACCTCAAGTTTGCAGCATTTTTTTTCGAGGTATTATCCACTTTGGGCCACATGTGATGTGGGCCCTCATGGTTTTACCCTTAAAAGGCACCTCGGTGGGTTAAGGCATGTGGGTGTTTATAAACTCCCATTGGCCTTGATTCTCAAGCAATGTGAGACTTTTTGGTTTATCCGGAACAGTAGCCCCTTAGTCAAGGTCAAGGGGCTAAAGGGCCGTGAGCCCTCATGTGTGGCTTAGGCCCTCTTTCTAGCGCCAATGTTTCGATCTCATGTCCGCAACATCGTTTTCCAAGGTATTGTCCACTTTGGGCCACATGTGATGTGGGGTCTCGGTGAGTTAAGGCATGTGGGTGTTTATAAACTCCCATTGGCCTTGATTCTTAAGCAATGTGGGATTTTTTGGTGTATCCGGAACAGTTTTAATTTAATATTTATCGTAAAATTAAATATCATTGTATCCTAGTAACTAAGGAGACTTAGTCCTTGTACTATGCAGAGACACCGCCGATGTAAAACCTCAATCGCATAAATATAAAAGATGTGAGTGTTTATAAACTCTCATTGACCTTGATTCTCAAGTAATGTGAGACTTTTTGGTGTATCCGGAATAGTAGCCCCTCAGTCAAGGCCAAGGGGCTAAAGGGCCGTGAGCCCTCATGTGTGGCTTAGGCCCTCCTTCTAGTGCCAATGTTCCGACCTCATGTCCGCAGCATCGTTTTTCGAGGTATTATCCACTTTGGGCCACATCTGATGTGGGGTCTCGGTGGGTTAAGGCATGTGGGTGTTTATAAACTCCCATTGGCCTTGATTCTTAAGTAATGTGAGACTTTTTGGTGTATCCGGAACAATTTTAATTTTATATTTATCGTAAAATTAAATATCATTGTATCCTAGTAACTAAGGAGACTTAGTCCCTGTACTATGCAGAGACACCGCCCATGTAAAACCTCAACCACATAAATATAAAAGATGTGACATTTGAGTCGCCCCTATAAAAGGGGCATCAGAGCATCATGCAAATATATGCACAACGTTTCATTCTCTTAACCAACGCTAAAACACATATTTACATGAGCACCAAAGTGCTTTTGCTGGTACCACCATATTTGCACTCAACCAGGCCAGACTAGAGAAACAACTAACTAGAGTAACAGAGGGAGGCCCAATCCAGCCATCAACTAACCAAAGAATTGAGATTGAGCACATATAAAGCAATGAGTCACATCTTTTTGGCGCAAACCAAGTTCGGGAGTGATACCACGTGATATGGATCTAACATATAGATCACAAGATTTTAGGATCATTCCATGCATCATATAATTTCCAAATACAAATTCAAGAGAATAGGTGTAGAAGAGAAAATGCAAGAAAGTAAAATTTAAGAAGAACTCACAAGTATAGATGAGAAAGAGATGAAATTAGATTGAAGAGAAGCCACATTCTTCATGGAAAAATGATAATTCTCAATATAGATCGCCACAAGCACAATTAAGTCTTGATAAGATCCATAGAGGTTCAATAAAGAATAAAGAGGAGCACTTGCTCTAAACTCACTATATTCAACAATTGCTCAAATTTTTTTTTTTTTACAAGAGTGTGTTTCTTCTGATTATACTATATTTCAACACACCTCCCTATTTTACTAATAACACCCTATGCGCCTATTACCTAGGCTTCTAAGAATTCAAACCAAACAAAGTATTACAACTTGAACACAAAAACAATACTAAGTCCAAATTTATTACAAATCTATATAAAAGATTAAAAAATGATACTAAGTCATGACTTGTAATTTTTCTTGCTTTCCTCTTTATTAGCTACTTTTTGGTTCTCATCAGGGAGCTTCCATAAGCCTATCCAAATGTGCAAATAATTATCTCTAAAAACTAAGAGTTTGTTTGAGAGTTTAAAGGGAAGGAAAAACTTATGACTACTAATTTATTAGTAAGCTGGAGAAAAATTACCCTTCAAAGTGTCTTCCTAGTTATTTTTTGAGTTTCCCAGAATTAATAGGTTTTATTCTAATGGAGAAAAATAAATTCCTATAACAAGGTGGGGCAATTCTCCCCTCCAATCTCATCTTTTTTTTTTTTTTGAAAAATCATTCTCCTTCCTATTCCCCTCAATTTCTCCTCAAACCATCCCCTTTATTTCTTTCCCAACATCCAAAATACCCTAAAAGTATATTTGGATTAGATCAAACAAATTATTCAGTAAAAAATCATCATAAAACTACTGATTCACGGGATTCAAAAAAGCGCATTTTAAAAATAAAAAGTAGCTTTGTCAGTTTTAGTAATTGAAAAAAGTTATGTGTTAAAAATATAAAATAGAAAAAGGTTAAAATAACGAGAAGTGATGCTTTGAATATAAAAAATAGACATCATAAAGTGTTTCTTTGTTTTTTTAGGTATTTTTGAAATCCAAATAAGTTGTATAAGATAAATAAGTGAGAAATAAAAATACAGGTATATGGTGTTATATACAGTGTCTAAAATTAGAATTTCAAAATGTTCAAATAATTCCATAAAAAAAAAATGTTCAAATAATTCAGTGCAAGAAACATGAATCCTCTTCGTACATGCTTTAATAAAAGTACAAAACTAATTAA
Source organism: Calophaca sinica (assembly GCA_037113605.1). Taxonomy (NCBI): domain Eukaryota; kingdom Viridiplantae; phylum Streptophyta; class Magnoliopsida; order Fabales; family Fabaceae; genus Calophaca; species Calophaca sinica. The sequence continues at coordinate 106,579,917 of CM073734.1, read as the reverse complement.
AAATCTTTCACCAAATTTCATCAAAAAAAAAAATGTTTCACAAAAAAAAAAAGATAAAACTAATTAAAAATCTAAACTCAAATAAATAAAGAAGTGGCTGTTTGCCTGTTTCAACGTACATGCCAACCAAATCTGACATAAAAAAAAAAAAACATGACGCCACCTTCCTCGTATCTCTTCCTCTTCTATCTGAGCTTCTGCGGATTTCAAATCCATCCATTTCAATTCCTTGATTCACCGGTAATTTCATTCTCTCTGTAACCCAACTTCACACACACAATTCTAATTTCTCTGTGTTACGCTTTTTTTATTTTATTTTCTGTTTTTTTCTTAACGAGAAGATTCGTTTAATGCAAACGTTAATCTTTGAATTCTTTTGCTGTCGTTCCAAAAATCCTATATTGTCTTTCATTTTGACCAGCATATGCATGCATTCTTATCCGATTCGTTGTAACTGAAAAAAAAAAAATTTCTCAAATTTAATGTTCCGTTAATGAGAAAAAAAATCGTGGAAGCTGTGGTTTCAATACTTCATTGGAAAATGCAAATGGAGGGTGCCCATTATTATTATCATCATCATCATCATCATCATTATTATTATTATTATTATTATGAATGAAACAAGTTTGTAACGCATATATACGTCTTATGCTGTTGCAGAAAGTTTAATGTTTTTAACTTATACAACCCACTAATGTTTGATCTATCTATTTTTTTCCTTCCTCTTAAAGATCAATTAGACTGACCTGCGATGTAATTATTCTATTGACCGCATTTAAGTATTCTTTTTTGAACTTTATTTTTTATTTTTTTGGGTTAAAAAAAAAAGGAACTAAGGATTGTAGTAGAAAAGACTTATTGTTGTAGTGGATTTCATGGGGTTTTTATTTTGTTAGTCTTTAACCAGATGTTTCTTACTTACTCAGGTAGATTAGCTTGGCAGCTATTAGTGGAGTTCAAGGATGGCAATGAATAATAGACGGTTGGAATTTGGGAGGCCTGTCTCAAGTATGTTGTGCTGCTTAATGCAATAGTACTCTCTTCTCTTGCAGTTAACTGATCTTCCCTTTTTAAAACTCAATTTAAACTCTCATACTTATCTGCAATTTAATCAATTCCCCACTAACACACTCTCTTTTCATTAAAGATATAAGAATAAACAATAAGTGTATATCCACCCTTAAATTGTAGAGATACAGATTCCATGCAGTGAGTCATAAAAGGATGCAGCTGCCGCAGTCAACAAATCATCATTGTTGGACCAATGTCAGACGGCTCACATTTTGAATTAGTTTTACTGAAGTCAGTGTATGAGTCATCCGATCTTGATCCAACCGTACCAATTTGTTGACTGTAGCAATTGCGTCTTTTTAAGACTGCAGGGAATCCAAATACAAATTGTAGCGGGTTATATTACAATGCATTTTAAATTATATCATTTGTGAATACAACTTCACATGCTAACTTTAGAGATAGACAAATGCTAACAGATGTCCTAAAAGTACTGGTTAAAACATCAAAAATATATTTTTATTAAAAAATATAGCACATAATGTTAACAATATATCATATGTTATGCTTTTTAAGAAATATTTTCTATTTTGTAATTTCTTAGCAGTGCTGGTTATAGGACTTTTCTCAATATACACACCTTTTTGTCAATAAGAAATTTTTAATAGGTTTTTTTATGATTGAACAACAGGCCTGACCGGTTTAAGGGAAAGCTGGTGCTGCTCATTTCCATGTCTACTTGTGAAATGCAAAGCTATTTTCACTTTTTTTTCTTTGAGAAGTTGAATGATTGGCAGGTCTCTTACAGGTAAAAGAAGAATAAAGGATTTATTGCTTCAAAAGGATAATCGCTTTTGTGCTGATTGTGGTGCTCCAGATCCTAAATGGGCGTAAGTGTATTCACTTATCCACATGATTTTTTTCAATTTTGTGGTTTATGGTCATGGTCATTCACTCATTCTCAAAACCAAGGTTTGATTATTGAGTATTTTTTTTGTGAAGGGTTTATGAGACATCTGTATAATTAAGCCATAGGAAACCAGCCACATGAATTGTAATATGGTGAAGAATGTAGAATGCATATTACCTTTTCTTAACTGAAAATTAATTTTTTGAACTGCTTCTTCAGGTCAGCCAATATTGGGGTTTTTGTATGCTTAAAATGTTGTGGCGTGCACAGAAGTCTTGGTACTCATATATCAAGGGTAACCATTCCTGATCCTTTACTTAAGAAATATTTTCTTTCTACTGATGAGGAATATTTAAATTGAGTTCCTTCTCCATTCGTCTTGAACAAATTGGAATACTAATACTAATAACATACATTTGTGCGTGTAGGTAGATAGATACATATATGGCTAGTTTTTTTTCTTTTGTTTAAACTTGATTCAACTTGATTTGGCGAAGAAAACAACCAACCAATCTTAAATGGCTATGCACATGAAATAGTCTGAAGAATGTTTTTTGTGTTTGGACTTTAGGTGCATTTCTTTTCATTTTTACGACCTTATGTCATACATGATTTCAGGGAAGTGTTACTCTTAGATCCCAAATTGGCATGTGGTATCTTGTGAAATTCAGACAAAAGAAACACTAAAGTTAGTGATCTATGAGATTAGAGGTGAAAATCGCACAAATAAGGGTTTTTTCAGTGTACTACTTATTTATCCTTCATTGCATTTGTAATCACTAACCATTCTTCTGTGATTTTCATAGTTGTCAAAGCATGTTGTATTTCAATTTGAGATCCAAAAGGTATTTTCTGATGTGAATAGAATTGAAGGTATTTGTGTTAGATGAATAATAGGTAGAATGTAAAACAATGCCTTGTAGATAAAATATCACAAAGAAGGCATCTTTTCTCATGTCTATTCTCATTAAAAAATTTAAACATTTTGGTGTAGGTTTTAACTCACCATGTCTAATTTTTGAAGGCCTGTATATATATATATATATTCTTTATTATGAACTGTGAAGTTTCAAATGGTTGCTCTTCTGCCACTAGATTGTGCTATTTTAGTTTCTTTGGTACAAGGCGATTTTCCTTCTTGGTCTTTATTGTACAAAACCAAATTGAAAGGGTATGAAATATCAATATGTATACCTTTTAATGTGATAAAAAATAAAAGTATGAGTAAAACAAGGTCATTTTGATGCTTCCATGCATGATGCATGTGTCAACTTTAACATCAGATACAGGGTGCAAGTGAATTTTCTATCTCAAAGAAGTTAGAACTGCACAACGTCTAGACACAGGTTTAGCTGTAATTAGTGTGAAAGAATCTCTATAGCTCTTAGTTAAGAAGAAACTTTCTATGATAACGACTAATGCCATTGAATCGGAATTTTTGTGAAATGTAAGATTAACATTTTAAGAAAGTCGATCATGTAATTACAACTCAGTTTCAGCTTATGTTGCATTAAATTAAACTAGATCAATTTTGTCAAGTAACCAAAATAATTGATGATTATTATCATTCTATCTGGTGCATTCACAGTTCCTCCCAATTTTTCACTGTGCCCTATTAGGTCCCTTGTTAATATTTTCATGTAATGCACTATTGTCAAAATCATGCCTAAGCCACTCAGTCGAGCTGCAGGAAGCATATTTTTTGGATCATATGATGTCCTCTTCTTTGTTTTCGATGAGTTGCGTCTATCAAGTTAAAAATGGCATAGATGTTGAACTTATTTATTTTTGTCTTGTCATGCATTAAGCACACAGACGTCTTTTTTTCACTGTCAGGTTTTGTCTGTGACATTGGATGAATGGTCAAATGATGAAATAGATGCAATGATTGAAGTTGGAGGAAATGCTTCTGCTAATTCAATTTATGAGGCTTATATTCCGGAAGGATGTACAAAACCTGGACCAGATGCCAGTCATGAGGAGCGTGCAAAATTCATCCGGTTAGACATGTTTTCGTAGTATCATTTGGCTTATTTTAGAAATCTATTATATTTCTGGTCACCACGAAGTAGGTAAAGATATTGATGTCAATTTCTGTCCTCTCAGCCAATTTTCTTTCTTGTTCTCATGTTTTTTTAGCATTTCCTGAGTCATTTGTTTTCTTGATTTTCTACTCTTCTTTACTGCTACTTTTTTAATCACAGTCCATTGTGTCCTTTGTTAAACATTGACTAATCTGCATGACACGGGATACTTTTCATGGTAGCATCATCAATGGTGCCAATCTGGTCATTACTCAAGTTAAGAGTGGTGTTTTATTTGTGACAATTTTGACTGCAGGTCTAAGTATGAGCATCAAGAATTTTTGAAACATAGCTTGCGCATCGTGTCAACTAAAAACAATCGCCAATCAAGTTTTTCCAAAAAGATTGTGGATAGTTTTCGAAGTACTAGCGGTTCACAGAATATGGTAATTATATTTTAGTTCCTTTGATTGTAAATATATTTGTTTGTTGATCATGAGTTGAATTTGCATATCATTGTGAACTAGATTTCCACTGGGTTATTAAATTGTTGTACCCAGATGGAAGTCTTCTAATCAAGTTAATTTCATATAGACGAGGCTTGCTTCATGCATCCAGCTTTACTACATTGGTAGTAAATGGAATGAAATTATTTTCACCAGTGATTTCCTTGGGTGTTTGACTGATATTGATAGTGAAAATAGGAAGGAATGGTAGAATTTATTGGAATGTTGAAGGTGAAAGTGATTAAAGGCACAGATTTAGCTATCAGAGATATGATGACAAGCGATCCATATGTTGTCTTGAAGCTTGGCCAACAGGTTGGTTGTTCTCATTAGCATATATTATTGGGAAATTATTGCTCTTTATCTTTTATTTTTAGCTGAAGAATAATAGATGTTGATAACTATCTTTCTGAATTGACAATGTTGTTATTGCCTTCAGACTGTTCAGACAACTGTAATAAAGAGTAATTTGAATCCAGTCTGGAATGAGGAGCTTATGCTGTCTGTCCCTCAGCAATTTGGACCAATGAATTTGGTAAGGTTAAATTTTATCTTGTCTTGCTAAAAACGGAAACAAATTCTCTCTGTATCCTATCATATACAGCCTAATCACTGAAGAAAATTGAGTTCTTCCAAATTCCCTCAACATTGCCTGACACTGAGTCCTTTTCGTTGTAAAAAAACCAAATCCATATATTATATACTTCAACCAAACCCTATTCAGTTCTCCTTTCTTACATCCTTTGTCGACATTGGAAATTAATATTGATCTTCAACACTCATTCTCTTATGTGATGCAGTTTGTAATTGATTCCAAGGGGTCTGCAGAAAAGAAAGTAAGAATTGTTGGTAATATCGAAATAAGAAATAAACAGTGAGATCTGAGATGTCCATATCCATGCTTGATGCTCCAGATTTAAAACTTTCCTGAATCAATTGGTTTGTTGCCTACTGTAAGGGATAAAAATTGATAGTTTCCTCACCATTGATTCCCCACTCATGATCTGCATTTTCTTCCATGCAAACTCTAGCTATCTGCAGTATGGCAGCCAATCTTTCTATAACACTGCAGAATTTAATGTCTTGTCCTGATCAACATTGTCATCCTTATATATATTGACCCAGTGAAATATAAGCTTGGAATTATATTCCTCTACATCACTTTTAAAGTGCACCGCACCTCACATTACAAATGCTGGGGAGTTATCACGTTTTAGTTCAATGGTTATATTAACATGCCTATTGTTCTTACTCTTTTCTTTTGTCTGTCTCTTGGCTAAAGTAGTTCTGACCCTTTAACGTAAATCTAATGAGTTTAAGATTGAAGAGTTGGAGACACTCATGCCGATGTAGTTCTGCAAATCGTATTTTTTTTCTTAATCTTCAGAACCCGAAAATCTGTATTTAGAAAGGAAAAAAAACGCATGTAAACAATGAGGAGGACAGGAAAGTCTTTAGAAAAAGGGGGTAGGGGGAGGAAAAGCCATGTGTTACACATATGCTTTTGAATACGTGTCTGCTGCCTAAGACCCACCTGTATACTCACAAAATCCAAAGACATAAAAGATCAATGAATACAAAATTTGATTTCTTCTTTGTTCTTTTTATTTTCTGAACTTTTTTTTTATTGCTCTTCAATTGCATGTGTGATAGAGACCTGAGTAAGGGCTCTTAAGGAAAAAAAGGATATGATGTAATAAGAGTGTGATAAAGATATATGGTAAATAAGGAGTGGGATAGGATGCTTATTTGGCAAGTTTGTTATGCCTTAGTTGTATATATAGTGAGGTAAGGGAATTAGAATGATCATGCAAGATCTTTTGAGTGAACTTATATGGTTAGGCAGAGAGAGTTTTTCTCCTTCTCTAAGGAGCTTTGCTCTGGGGTAGGTTGGGATTCTTTCCCTTCTACATTTTTCCTTTCTTCGTCAATCAAATACTTTCAGTTTTACAGTGTTAAATCCATTTCTTTACTTAATTTCTGCTTCTGAATTTCTGGGTTCCCATCAATATGATGTATCATTGTTACTACGAACACAACTCCAACGTTTTGAAATTATGGGATTCAGGTAGGGAAGGAGGAAAAGAGAGAAGAGTATGTTAATAATATTATGCAGATTGATATGTAGTTTTATGATGATCAATTTATGGTACAAAATACTAACCCAGTAACCCAATGGCCTTATTTATACTAATAATCAAGTAATAATCTATTATAAACCTAGGCCCTCCCTTAGAATATGACAACTAATCTTAATTAAGGAAACAAACCAGCAAACATAACGAAATTACAAAACAACGCCTTGCTCATTTTTAGATGAATAATTGATTAAAGATATTATGAAGACATGGTAATATATTCTAAAATTCTCTTACATCACACGGTACAAATAACATGCTACCAATATCCGAAAAAAACCAAGAAAACATTGAGCGCAAAAGTTCAAACTCCGGAAACAATAACCCTTGACTATCATGCATGTTCTGGGCCTAACGCATCCTTACACATATTAGAATTTTGGGCCTAACTCATCCTTACAAATTCGGCTTGTAAGGTGAGGGTGTCATTTATTTATAAACTCTTTTGAGGCCTTACCTCTAGTCTATGTGGAACTTGGAATTTTCTCAATATATTGTGTTAAGTTTAGTTAAAAAAAAATTACAGTTGTGTTAAGTTTTCCTATGACATGGTTATTTTGAAGGTAAGTTATTGTTTATTGCCACCAGTAACTTGGGGTTTCTTATTTGGTGGTTGGATATTTAGATCTTCATGTGTGATGCTTCTAGCTGTTTCTCTCTCTCTCTCTCTCTCTCTTGTGTGTGTGGGTGTCTTTTTTGGTACATGGAAAGAGATATAAAACTGATTTATTGACTAAGAAAATTGGACTTTTTATATTAACAGCTGGTTTCATTGCATTGCATTGCAGAAGGTATTTGATCAAGACTTGTTTTCAGCTGATGATATAATGGGAGAAGCAGAGATTGATCTTCAGCCTCTGATAACTTCTGCAATGGCATTTGGAGATGCTGGAATGTTTGATGATATGCAGATAGGAAAGTGGCTGAAATCCCATGACAATGCACTTATAGATGATAGCATAGTCAATATCATTGATGGTAAGGTTAAACAAAAGATGTCAATCAAGCTTCAGAACGTCGAGTCTGGAGAATTAGACTTAGAACTCGAGTGGTTATCTCTTGATCATTAGGTACATTCCTGTTATTAAAATAATAATATATCTGTCCTCTTAAAGAAATATCTCTCTAATTTTCTTCTACTTTTAGACCCATCATCCTATAACGAATAACTAAATTTATATGTCCCTTTCTCTAATTAACTTCTACAATTAAATTATTTAACCAAACTTGGTGAATTTTATCCTCAAAAAAGAATGAGTGACCGTATAATTTTGTTATATTTGATCACAACAGATTACTTGGGTGAAATATGAAAATATTTGCTTCACAATTTTGCATCATTGTCCCAGATTTGTTTGGAATTCTCTCCATTAGAATATTAGTCGCTTAAGATTTTTGCATAAGGATTAAGAATTATTAAATACTTTTCATTTAAACAGAACAGTAATATTTGACTAACTTATCTTTTGGTTTCATTAATGTTTTTTATTCTTTTTATTACTGAAAATATCAAGAAATGAAGATACAATAAGAAACGAGTAATATCTTATTAGTTTGATGAAGTAACAAGTAATTTTTTTTTGTGTAGATCCTCGATATCCATAAGACACATTGGACTTCAACTGAGTCGGATAGAGAGTAAAGCTCTCTCAACATTGTTGCTAATAGATGGTAATTTGTAATGTTTAGTGAGAGAGAGAGAGAGAGGGGTACCTCCGATGAGAATGACATAACCTAGAGTGGATTTTCGAGACATTGACAAAGTCAACTTTCTTGTATTTTTCTGATCCTTCCCCGCTCTTGCCACTATTGCCTCCTCTGTCATCGTTATTGTTGTTGCTGCCAAAACTGTTTCTATTTCTGATTCCTTTGGTACCACTACCGCTACTATTGTCCAAATCGAGAGCAATTAGCATCTTTAACGCGGGTGGCTTAAAATTTATGTGCGTTTCTTATTGTCCACGTAGCGTACGGATCATTCATGCTGGCAGCCACGCCTCACTCTGCAACGCGCTATTTTTGTTTGCGGCAACTATATAGAGAACGTTAACTAAATAAGAGAGAGACGCACATGAGAGAGATAGACCCACAACAGCAGAGAGAAGGGACCCAGCCATCAGAAAAACACATTTTCTATGAAAGAGAAAATGATCTATTGACTTTTTTGAATGCTTTGTGCTTTTTTTAATTTAGGCAACGCAGCGTTAGTTCACTGCCGCTACTGATGCTCGAGCACCCACAACGGGGTGTCTTTAAGATTACCCAGCTGCGTTCACTATGTGGGCTCCATATGGCCACATCTCCCTCAACCCGTTTTCTCTTTCCTTTAAAATCGCTGTGGTATGCCAATTTCTGTCTCTGTCTCTCACATAATGGGTCCTATTCTGCAGCAAGTTTTATTTTAGTTGTCGTTCTCTTTATTGTTGCTTTGACCAGGATTAAAAGAACCGTGTACTACATGTCAGCATCCACATGGGTTGAATGTCTACGCGTACAATTTAAGAAACGCTGCAGAGATTTAGTTCACTACTGCTAAAGTTACCCTTAGGGCAGAATAAGTGGCCTTGTCCAATTGTGTGTGAAAGAGAAAATTGTGAGGCTTAAAAATCAGGGGCCTTTAGGTCAACGGAATTGGCATTCTCCTTTTCCTATTGATCCTCCCTTTCCCTTGTCATTATCGGCTATCGCCTCCTCCTTCCAAAACTGTTCCATTTTCGTTTCCATCAATACAATTGTTGTTGCTATTGTCCAAATGGGGGCACTTCAGTCGAAAGAAGTCAAAGCGTATACAAGGCAACACTCTGCCACTTATCTAGCCTTGTGTGCTAGTTCACGATCACAAACATCAAGAGCCAAGTTAGCCTTCTTGAACAATGAACATTCAACATTCACACATTCTCATCAGCTATAATTTCCATCTCTTGCACCACTTCAACAAACTACCGAAGCTGAAAAGAATCGATTCGATTTACTTTCAAGATTTCCGCGTTGACGTGAAAGCTACCCTTTGTAGCTTCTGTTTTTCGCGTCAAGTTTTCCTTGACAACGCACGTTTATTGTTTGAAATGCAAAACCAAACATACAATAAATTGATTCAATTTGTACTTTTTGAATGGATTCAATTCGTACTTTTTGAATGGATTCAATTTGTTGATTCTTATGCGAATCAATTCAGTTGTCAAGTGCATGATTCAACTTGTTAATTTGTGAATGGATTCTTTGGCCAAACAAATTATGGGATAGTTTTCACAATTTAAAAAAAGATTAATGCCTTAAAAATAAATTTTAAATTGTTAAAATGGAGTTGTGTATAGTACACAAACTTATAGAAATCCCCTTTGTTTTACGTAGATCTTTATCAAATGATATGCTTTTCATTTCTTTTCATATTCAATGATAGAACACATAGATTTAAAAATAAATTCCATATCAATTTCTGCACGACACGTACGTATAAACACAAGTGAAATAATTTTTGTGACTGCATGTTATGATCTGTTATGGATAAGAAAGCATGCATTCCTTTAGTGCGTGTTTCGTTTCACGATAACGAGTGCCAAAATTGATTTTATTTTCTCTCAAACGTGATTTTAGTAAACTTATAGGAGTGTGTGTTTGGGAAAAATTGATTTTGAATGAATTGATTTTGTAAAATTAATTTTAGTTAAAAGTGAGTTGAATATAAAGTGATTCATGTTTGGATACATTCACGTAAAAGTGAGTTGGACAATAAATTTGAGAGTAAAAATCACTTTTGAAGGCAAAAGCTATAAATCCTAACTTTAAGTTAGAATCAATTCTAAAGGTAAAATTAATTTTACTCGAGAGCACCCGAACATGACAAAATCAATTTTATGTCTCTAAAATCACTTTTGGCTCTTCGAAAAGTGAAGCCAAACCGTACACGGAATTGATTTTGTTTCTAAACCTCATGTTGACTAAAAGTTATAGAAAATAGTTTTTGCATTAGATTGAAAAAAAATACACTAAATTTTGCATCAAACATACTTTTAGAGTAAAAAACAACCATACAAAAATCATTTCACTTCGAACTCAAATTTAAACATTTTTTAATAAAATCAAGTCCATTCAAAATCACATTTAATAAATACTCACCCCAAATACACACTTAATTTTGCACGAATTTAACTTGGGTTGAAGGGAACTAGCTGACTTGTTTAGTGATAGGGTTACAAGTTTCTATGTTATATAACATGGTTTACAATTGGGCATGCTATAAGATAACTAAAAGAATTATTTTTCTATTAATAAAAAAAATATTTTGCTTTAATTACATTTCTAATTTATTGATATATGATTTTTATTTTTTTAATAATGTTTTGAATAAATTTTATTTCTTATTTTTTATTTTTATAATGAAGCCTCTTTATCATTTTCCATCTACTTAAAATTATGCATCTCTTTGGATTCTTCGGACGTGCATGTGCAAGAGCATCCCCCTAGGGAGTTGCGGCAATTTCTTTTTGATGATGATACTGGGATCTCCATACCCAAGAATGTTAGAATAGATTGTTAGTTGTTTGTTTTTTTTAGTTTGTTCGGGCTGTTGCAGCCCTCTTTATGTACCAAAAAAAAAATTATCATATCATTTTAAATATTCTATCACTCAAAACTACTAATCAAAATCCCGTTAAAAAAACTACTAACTACATGTCATTCAAAATAAGAACATAAATCCCAAATTTATTTTCTTTTCGAACTTAAATTTCATTTCTTATAAAATTCTTCAATTTTTATCAGATTTTTACTAAATTTTTGAGTTCTTAACATTTAAATTTATTTTCTATTTTCTATTTTTTTCTTTTCAATTTATATATTATTTTCTTACTTTGAATTTATTGTTCACATGTATATGGAGTACTATATATTTTGGCGGAACATTCACATATTTTAAGATAGATGGTCTTAGGTTTCATCTTAAGCCACATCACTCTCTTTTTTAAATTGGTTACCTGATTACAGGCTCAGCAAGTTCAGATTTATAGCCATTTTTTCCTTTCATTTTTGCCATCTTGAAGAGGACATTGTCATATTGAGACCATCTCTAATCGAGAAATAGATGGAGACCATCAAGCTTCAGCACTATTCACTACCTTTTTTATCTTCCATCAAGCTTCAACGTGATAGAGAAAATGGTGAAAGATGAATGGTACCCACAAAGAAGAAGAACCTCATCTTTCTCCTCCACTCACCTAGACACCATTTGTCATTCCATTGACCAATCAAAACCCAACCTTGATGAGGATCAACAATTGGGTCTTTTCACTTAAACCCCTCACACCCCAAAACAGAACAATTTGAGCCACAACCAAAACAATAGTATGCAGAATAGCAACAAGGAGAAGATGAATCTTCAAAAAGTCGTGATGATAGAAGATTGGATGGAGAATTAAACCTCACACAACACCACTCAGTTCGCGAATTCAACTTCAACCTCCTTAGAATCTTTCGCCTCTGGGAATCATCCTCAGAAACATACACAACCCATAAACCAAAACCAAAGCAAAATCTGAGACCCAAATCAGAGAAGAACGAGAAACAATAGAAGCCAAAGAGGGAGGGTGGTGGTTTTGTAAGGACCAAGTTATGGGCTTTGAAGATCCACGGTTAGTTGAATCAAAAAGTAAAGCAACCCATTTCACCTGGAAGGGAGGTGATGGAGATGGCGTTGGGGTTCTAGTTGTGTTGTGATTTTGTTTTAGGTGATAGGGGACAGTGTAGAAATGATGGTGTTTGTCCTTCAAACAATTAAAAAATAGAAATAAAGTGTTAAAAAGCTTTTACAGACTCGGTAACCAAGCAAAGGGTTTGTTTGCGTGGAAAAATCAGCCGAGGGATTCGGCTAACGTCCAGCCGACAAATTGATTCCTGTTTAAGCGATTACACCGAGAACGGAACTCTGATTCTCGATTATGGGTTCCCCAACTGCTCCAGAAAGCGTTGAGTGTGGCGAATCTACGCTATGCTAAGGCTAAGACTAAGATACATGGAATCGGCTAAGATAAATGCTGTAAAAAGCTGATAAATTGCAAGAGAAATAGTTGTTTGATTGATTCGTGTGTTTACATTTCTCAGCGAAGGTATATATATACAAAAAAACAAAAATGTAACTGCCCCCTATTGGCCATTATGCATTCCGCATGTTTATGGCTGACAACAAGCGGTCGTGGGTGTCCCTCAACTGCTTCCTTATGCGTATCGTGGGTTAACCGCTCTCCCATCGGCTGGACAAACGATTTATCACGTGTTAAATGTGTTGAAGGCCTTCAAGAGCTAGCTTTAATCATTTTGGCGCCAAAGTCCATGACTTTCACATATTTAACCCTTGGTTGAGCTTCAAAGCTCCATGTTAATCAACAATAGCTCAGCCGATGAGGCCATAATAATCGGATATGTCCTTTATCCACATCGGCTAAACTCTTTAGTAATCGGATGGCCTCACGATGCTCCCTGAACTTCCAACATTTTTCTTTCTAGCCTCGGTTCAATGGGACCAGTTTTCGGCTACAAATCTGATCGGCTTATCTCATGCATCGGCTATTCCCTTTATCGGCTATGGCTGGTATTTTCTGGTGATAACAATTGCCCCCTACATCATTTCAGCTGTAAATGCTGGATTGATGTATCGGATAAGATTCGAATCTCCGAAAGCGTCAATCGCTAGTCACTTTATATGCATTTAATGTCATCCATTATGACTTGAACGACTACTTTTCCCATACCCGATGACTGCGCTGCTATCCGATAATATCTCAACAACTTTTATCGTTGGCCATGCGCATGACTCCTCTTTAAATAGCTGGCTCCATTCGTTCTTCTTATTACTAAGGCAGTTTGAACTCCTTTGAACCCTTAAACCCTAGCTTCCTTTCTGCACATTCTCTTCTTGCGACAATGTCTTCAGCGTCCGATTCTCAAAATCGTGAACATAGCTACGGCGGCCATGACTCCTTGGACGAGTCTTCTCATTCAACCGACTCTCACTCCTCAACTCAGGAGACGGCCAGGTCAGCCGAAGGCATCATACCTCCTCTCTATCCGATTCAAGGTTCTCTCACTCATGACCGGCCCACCAACCTGCAGGGTGGCGAAATGTACCTTAGAGAATACCTCTCCCCGGACACATATGGTTTACCAATCGTTTGCGATTGGTTTACCATTAAACGGTGCCCAGCCGACATAAGGCCCTGGCCCCGCACCACTGCCGATTACCTGAGTTGGCACTCTAGGATGGCTGAGGCAAAGGGCGAGGAGTGGAAAAGAATGGGTCTTTATGACGCCATCATGCTGTCGGCTAAAGACCTTCACCTCAACATCGGTCTGATATTCGGCTTTCTCGGCTATTGGTCCGTTACCACCAATACCTTTGTGTTCCCTTGGGGAATGGCCACCCCTACTCTTCTTGACGTGGCGGCCATTACAGGTTTACCTCTGGCTGGTCAAGAAGCCCCGAATCTGTATGACATTTCAACCTCCAATATCAAGATTGTCCATGATCGGAATAACTCCAGCTATTCTGCCTTCGTTCTAGCCAATCAAAAGGGAAGAGGCACCGCGGTTTCTGATGCTGAGCACTGTGCCTTCCTCTTGTATTGGTTTAGTAAGTACTTCGTTTGTACTGGCTCTGTCGCAGTCGTCCAAGAACTCCAAGTGTACGTGGCCCAAGCTATATCGGGTCGGCAGGTTGCTTGGGGATCACTCTTCCTCTGCTACCTTTATAGGGCTTTGTTCAATATGCTGGATCGATTGCACCAAGGTGTCGACTTGAAGAACACTTCAGGTCCTTTATGGTTCCTGCAACTATGGATTACCCTTTATTTCCCAGAGTTTGTTGAACCTTCTTTCCGCATTCACTCTCTTCCCGCCGGGGCACAAACGTTAGCCGAGCATTTGCGGCTGACTCCACTTAAGCAAGTGGCTCCTTTTGACGTGGTAGAGAAAGTACATGTCTTGACGAGAATTTCTCAAGATTGGCAGCCAATCTTTGAAAGACGAATCGTCCCGGATTGGATATTCACCACGGCTGACCAAAGCATTTCTCGGGAAGCGCATGGAACTATGGTTCTCAATTAGAGCCGTGTTTTGACCGCTAGAGACATTCTTGGTGGGCTAAAGCCCAATTCCAGAAATAACAAGACCACAGCCGAATTTTATCACCCTAACTGCGTGGCTTGCCAGTTCGGGTTATTACAGCACGTCCCTTGGCCATACCTCAGCAAAATACCAACAATAGGGAGAACTAGCCTATCGGCTAAAGAGGTAAAGACCTTGGCAGCCTTCAACTTGGAAAAATTGAACAGCTTCCAATGGGCCTCGTTTAACCCGTCACGGAAACTTACGCTTTGCTAATTGGTGGCCTTCGGCTAAGGATAAGATGTTCCAAGGTTCTTTGTCTAATTATTCCATGAGGCTCGTCCTGCCTCTCGACAGCAGCCCCGATGACGAAAGTGATGAGGATGATGATGAAGATGAGGCGGTGACTGTTCCCCCTCTGAAGATGGTAAGGCCGGAGCCGACGCACAAGACTAGGGTTTCTGCTGCCATGAAGGGTGAGTATCCTTGTCTCATTTTGCTTCTCCTTCCTTCTATTGTGCAAACGCATCGGCAAACTGACTGCATTCTTGGCAGCCAATCCATCTCCTAGAGTTGTCATTATAGACGACTCTCCTCCTCCGAATAAGAAGAAAAGAACAAGATCTGGGGGAATTCGTCTTGATGAACCCTCTTCTGCAACTCCTATCTCCAGGAAAACCAAGACGGTATCCGCTGGCAAGGGTAAACAGATAAAGGTAGGTACCTCTGTTTTTTACTGTTTCTTCAAAGCTTTGTCATAATTTTGACCATCGACTCGTTTTGACTTTAGAAACAACGTACTTCGGCTCCATGGTCGACTCCCCACAAGGTTACCCCCTCCCAATCTCCAAGGGCACGAGGGGTTTCTTCGGCTGGTCCTCAATCCGAGGCAGCCCGTCGGCAAGCTCCTGCTTCTCCAATAGCCGAGGCTCACAGCCCAACACAGGTATCTCCTTTTATCTCTTTCATTGTGATTGCTCATCTATGTTGGTTTGGCCCTAACTTCTTTGTGCTTTGCACTGCAGTCGGCTAGGGATGAATCCCCTATTGCCCATAAGACTCCTCCTCGTCAGTCGACTTCATCTATCCAGGTTTCAGAGGAAGAATTGCAGCAGTATTTTGCTTCGGCTGACCCGTTGCAAAAGGCCTCCTCACCCTCCTCTAGTCACCTGGAAAAGGTGGACGAGGCCTTGATGGGAGAGATCCCCACAGATAAGGGTAGGGTGGCCGATTTGAGGGCTTCCCTCTTCAAGCTATCCGACTCTCCTGATGTTCCCTCTACCAGCCGAAAACTGTATCGTCAAATGGCACTACAAGTGAATGACATCTCTGCGGTATATCGGCTGTGCAGGGAGAATTATTATCACGCCACTCAAGACCTGCAACGCCTCCGGGATCTCCAAGCTCAAAGGTCCTCCTTCTTGTCCTCTTATCAGGCAGTCGACAGAGAGCGGCAGGCAGACCTAGCTAGGAAAGGTGAACTCAAAGCCCGGTTAGCTCAGCTGAATTCGGAGTTGACTCGGATCCAAAACGCAATCAAAGAGCTAACACCCCAACTTGAGCAACTTGACGCGAGACTGGAAACCCACACGGAGAGGCGTTTCAATTTATATGTTCAGGCTTCCTCTCTGGACCCTGACATTTTACGACTTACCACCCAAAAAGAAGGCTTGGAACAGGATATGTAGAGGGGCAGAGAAGGCATAGACTCGACGAACCATCAGTGGGATGAACTGCGGCTCCTGCTGAATCAAGCGAAGGAACAACCTTCGACACCGTCAGCCGGCGAGTGCAGTTCAGGTGAGAATCGGCTAGTCGCTTTGAAATCGCCCTGCCGATGTGGTGGCCACTGAGGCACTGGCTACCAGTGGGCCCACTGCCATTCTTCCTTCTGGGCCGGAAGACATGGCTGTGGATGTAGCTGAGATTGCAAGGGTAGTAGTTGCAGAAGTGCAGACTGCACCAGTTGAAGCCTCCAACCAACAAGAGGTAGCCGATCCTATTGAAAAGGTTGATCCTCAAGAGGCAATGAGCCCACCTGGCATTCTCGACCAGGTTCAAGCAAACATCCTGGTATGGTCACGATCCCCGCTGCAGCCCACTCGACCCAACAGACTAGTTCTTCCCGGTTGTCTTTAAGTATTTTTGTTGGCTAGGTGGTCGGCCTGTGGTCACCAGAACAATTTCCCTTTTTGTCTATAAATAGCTCTTTTATTGTTCTAGTATGCTTTGCCAAACCGTGGGGTAGTATTGCTTCAGATATTTGCCATTTATGCTTCTGTTCAGTTCTTCGCCTTGCATGTTAACTAGCCGATACGCGTTTCCTGCGAACACTTGACTAACCGTGAATGGACCTTCCCAATTTGGTGACCACTTACCGAATTTAGGGTCCTTGACTCCTATTGGTAAAATAGTTTTCCAAACTAGGTCACCCTCAACAAACTTCTTCAACTTAACATGTTTGTTGTAGGCACTAGCCATTCTGCGTTTGCTTGCCTCAATTCTTTCTAAGGCCATTAACCGATCTTCATCCAACTGATCCAGCTCCATAAGCATGGCTTGCTGATACTCTTCTAGGCTTAAGGAATTCTGTCTCGCCACTCTTAGAGAAGTGACATTGATTTCCAAAGGCAAAACCGCATCTTGGCCGTAAGTCAGCCGATATGGAGTTGTGCCACTTGGAATTCCTTATGGCCCATAAAGCCTCATCCAGAGTTAAATGCCATTTTCTGGACTTGTTTTCCAAATTCTTTTTTATCAGGTCCACAATAATCTTGTTGGTTGCCTCGGCTTGCCCATTAGCCTGTGCATAATATGGGGATGAATGTATCAATTTAATCCCAAACTGCTAAGCAAAGGCAACCACCTTATCTCCAGTGAACATAGTTCCCTGGTCCATGGTAATGGTCTCTGGAATCCCAAACCTGTATATGATCTGGTGTTGAATGAATCGGATAACGTCATCTTGTTGTACCTTGACCATCGACTGAGCCTCCACCCACTTAGTAAAGTAATCGGTTGCCACAATAACGAAATTGTGTCCTTTGGAAGATGGTGGATGGATTTTGCCGATCAAATCCATGGCCCAACCTCTAAATGGCCAAGGTTTCACCACTGGATGCATCAATTCAGCTGGTACCCTTTGAATGGGACCATGCAGCTGGCATTCTTCGCATCCTTTGGCGTATTGAAAGCAATCGGCTGTGATGGTAGGCCAATAATACCCATGGCGATAAATCAACCATTTCATAACAGGCCCAGCCCTATGCGAGCCGCATATGCCTTCGTGAACTTCACCCATAACCCTTAGGGCTTCATTCTTATCTATGCACTTTAGCAATACCCCATTCATGCTTCTCTTATACAATTCATCATCAAGAACCACATACCTTAGAGCTCGTCTCTTAACTTTGGGGTCAGTGCACTTAGAAGGATCCTGTAAGTACTCAATCAACTCGTTCCTCCATGAATCGATTTGGTCTGCGACCATTACCTCGGCTGGCAATTCGTCATACTCCAAAGTCAACAAAGAGTTCCTATATCCGGAGGCCTCTTGGGCCAGATCGTTGGCCTCCATATTAGCTCCTCTGGGGATGTATGACACCTTTGCATCAATAAATTGGTGAATCAATCTGTCAGCCGTTGCATAACGTGCCAACAGATTTGGGTTGTTGCACCCATATTCTTTGGTTAGCTGTCTGACCACCAACTGGGAGTCGCCCTTTACATGAATGTAATCAGCGCCCATCATGGCTAACAGCTTTAACCCTATGATCATGGCATCATGCTCGGCTTGGTTATTAGTTAAACCTGGGTTTAGCCGATAGGCAAACCTCCACATTTTCCCATCTGGGTTGGTAATTGTCACTCCGGCTCCAACTCCTTTCTGGGTTTTGGACCCATCAAAAGTTAGGACCCATGGTAATAGGTTTATGCAAGTAATTGGAGATACTACCCAAGGGTCCTCCACTTCCACGCAGGGATGTTCTGCCAAGAAATCGGCTAGGGCCTGACCCTTGACAAATTTAATGGGGACGATTTCAACGCAGCGCAAAGGCAGTCAGCTTAATGGCCCACTTCATCAAGCGACCTTGTAAGACAGGCCTATTAAGCAAGTACCTAACAATGTCAATTTTGCATAAAACTAATATTTCATGTGGCATTAAATAATACTCAAGTTTTGTACAAGCGTAGAACAAAGACAGGCACAACTTCTCCAAGAGAGTATATCTGGTTTCAGCATCATTGAGGTTTCGGCTAAGGTAGTACACCGCTCTTTCAGTTCTATCTTCAAAGATCCTGCTAACAGCACCGATAGACTCTTCAAAGAATGCAATGTAAAGTTCCAAAGGCTTCCCTGGCATGGGGGCACCAAAACTGGTGGACTAGCTAAAGCCTTCTTTATTTGTCCAAAGGCCTCTTGCTGTTCAGGACCCCACACCATCTCCTCAGCGTTCTTGAGCTTCAGCAAAGGGGAAAAAGCCTTCATCTTACCAGCTGAATTAGCTATGAACCTTCTCAAGAAGTTGATCTTGCCCAGCAAGCTCTGTAATTCCTTTTTGTTCCTAGGTGGTCTAGCTTCCATCACTGCCTTGGCTTTGTTTTGGTCTATTTCAATGCCCTTTTGATGCACCAAGAAACCAAGGAAGTTGCCAGCCGATACACCAAACATGCACTTTGCAGGATTCATCTTCAAGTTATGGACCCTCATCCTTTGCAAAGCCTGTTCCAAATCGGCCAAGTGGGTTTTGAAGTCTTTGGATTTTACCACCACATCGTCTATGTATACTTCCATAGTCTTGCCGATTAGATCATGGAAGATAGCATTCATTGCTCTCTGGTAGGTGGCCCCAGCATTCTTCAAGCCGAATGGCATCACCAACCATTCATAAATTCCCAGTGCCCCTGGGCACCTGAATGCAGTCTTGTGAGTATCCTCCTCAGCTACAAATATTTGATTATAGCCCGAGTACCCGTCCACGAAGGTTAAAATACCATGTGTGGCAGCTGCATCGACTAACATGTCTGCCAGAGGCATCACATATTCATCCTTTGGAGTGGCTAAATTCAAGTCTCTATAATCAATGCAAACTCGAATCTTGCCATTCTTCTTCTTGACAGGTACTATGTTAGCTAACCACTCTACGTGCACTGGTTACGATGAACCCAGCATTGAGCAAACGCTCGATTTCTGCTTTGATTTGTGGTATCAGCTGAGGATGGTACCTTCTAGGTGGCTGCTTATGTGGCTTGAATCCCTCCTTGATCGGTAGCCTATGTTCCACCAATTCTCGTGCTAGCCCAGGCATCGCATGATAATCCCATGCAAAGCAATCTTTATATTTTTCCAGCAGGGCTACCATCTCTTTCTTATCCTCTTCCCCCATCAATCCGCTGATTTGCGTTAGCCGAGGCTCTTCTGGAGTTCCCAAATTGAGGTCCTCCAAGGGGTCTTGAGATTCAAAGGTTGGCAAAGTCCTCCGAATGGGTGATTCAAACTCCATCGGCAACTCCGTGATCTCGTCTGCCGATGTGAGGCCATCGCCTTGTTGTTTGTCTACCAGCAAGGACTCAGCTACATGAGATTCAATCCTGAAAGCTTCTAGCCGGTCCCATAAGTCCTGCACCACTTGGGTGTCTTTAAACATAACAAACCTCCGTGGCTAGCCGTGGCTCGGCTAATTGCTCGATCTTGAATCCCTGGGGTGTCAAGTTACAAGATTCCCTGGATCCTTCCTCGTATTCCTCAGTAACAGCTATGGGAGCCACAAAGGGAGAGTAGAACAAAGCTTCTAGATTTTGTACCTCAGCTGGGAATGGATTATCATCGGCTGGGACTATTTCAATTTTATCCCCTTCCCAAAAAATGAGCTTCTGATGCATGGTGGAAGGTAAGCACTGGCTGGTGTGAATCCAATCTCTTCCTAGCAGGACTGCATAAGATGGTTTGCCATCAATCACGAAGAAAGCTGACTTGATGCTCTTGGGGCCAACAGTGATCTCGGCTATCAGGATTCCCAAGGCAGACGAAGCCTCTCCCATGAAGCTAGCCATTTTCATGTTAGTTGGGATTAGGTCTTCTTCAGACTTGTTCAGACTCCTCAAGGTGGCCACCGGCATCACGTTCAATACCGCCCCATTATCAACGAACACTCGGCTGAAGGCCTTGCCATTGATGTAGGCTCTCACATACAAGGGCTTCAAGTGCTTCATCATGTCTTCAGTTGGCCTACCAAA
The DNA here is from genome assembly GCA_037113605.1 of Calophaca sinica. Lineage (NCBI taxonomy): Eukaryota > Viridiplantae > Streptophyta > Magnoliopsida > Fabales > Fabaceae > Calophaca > Calophaca sinica. Next base: position 106,558,997 of record CM073734.1, on the reverse strand, counting down.
TACAGTACTCAAAGCATCTTTTGTCGTGTCATCGGCTAAAGTTGCCCATTCTGTCTCTTCCACGCAGACGTCTCCTTCTAAGTGTTCAATCTGGGGATAACCAGCCCAGAACTCGCTTGGGATCAGGCTAACGACCTCAATGGCAGCCATCAATCCGGCTTCACTCTCATCTGAGAGATAGTCCAGAATTGAATCTTCTCGGTAACCAGACTCTAAGATCGGCTCGTCATCACCATTCAAGCAGCTTGTGTATGTGGGAATATGCCCTTCCTCTTTATCAGGTTCCCCTTTTCCTTCTTCAGGCTGCCCTATGTCCACCACGGCAACCGTGATTGTCATTGGGGCCTCCTTGGCTTGATCAGTTTTAACTTTGTCAGGCTCCAAACCGCAAGGTCCAAAAGCCCTGTCAATGGCTTCTGCCACTTTAGCTTCTGGGATCTCCTTCTTATCGGCTGCCTTGGCATCGGCTATCATCTGCAGGGTTTGTTTCATTCTTTGCAAAGATCTAGCCCTCTGCAGCCTTCTCTTCTGCATTCTAGTCAGTGTGACTGGCTTGAACTCTTTCTTCTTCGGAGGTTGATTAACCACCCACTTCCCTTCTTTGACATTTGCAGCTGGCTTGATCATCCTCTGTGGTTTGAGTTCATCATCATTCCTTACTGTTATGCGAAGAGAGGACATTCCCCCTTCGACATTGAACTCCGCCACCCTTCTCTTAGACTTTGGGAGAAGGTCCTCAGTGATCCTGGGCATAATCGGCTGGGCTTTAGCTGAGGTTCCCAGTTGATTTTGCTCCCCAGTCTCCTGAGCATGATGCGTTCTCTTAGTCTTTGAGTGCATGTTGCGGTACTAGCTGATCAACTCGTTAGTCAAACGTCCGGGTCTGGGAGGTTTACCATGGAATCGGCTCGAAGATGGTTGGCCCACAGCGTTTTTTGGTGACACTAGTGGGTTTCCCAATCTGTCAAACACAGATCCCCTGGTGACCTCTTGGTCTTTTTTGGATTCTTCTTTGGGCATCCAAACACTCCTGATGGATTGTTCCCCTCTTATTGGCCTGGGCTGATCAGGCCTTGAGAAAGACACCATGGTCATGGTTACAATTGGGAATGGATTGGTGTCTACTGACATCTCGGCTATGCTCTTATCGGCTAGCTTAAACCTACCCTCCTTGATAGCCTTTTGTATGGCCTTCCTGAAAACTACACAGTTAGCTGTTGAATGGTTATAAGAGTTGTGCCACTTACAGTATTTCTTGTTCATCAATTCTTCAGGAGGTGGAATCCGATGCCCCTCTAGCAGCCGAATTTGCTTGTCCTTGAGCAAGTAATCGAAAATCTGGTCTGCCTTGGTTATGTCAAAGGAGTACCCTGCCCTATCCTCTGTTGACTCAGTTTCTTTGGCCTTGGCGGCCTTCAATGCTGGGCAGGAATAGCTCTTCCCTTTGACTATCTCGGCTACCATCATATCAGCAGTGATATCAACCGCTTCGGAGTCAGATTCCTCTGCCTTTATGATAGAGACTAAATGGGGACCCTTTCCTCGGCTAGCCCTTCGCTTTTCCTTTTCCTGGATATATTGCTCAACTCGGATAGCCCTTTCTGCCAGTTGATTCAAATCTGTGCAGGCTTGTCCTACTAACTTCTCCTTCAATCAAGGGTGCATGTTGTTAATCACCATGGAGGTATATTCGCTTCGTGGAATTGCACGTAACATTTCCACCTTTCTTTCAACCTTTCAATATAATCAAGAATCGACTCATCAACTTATCGCCGAGACTAGTTAGATCGATTCACAGTAACTTGAGGTTGAGGCCAAGAAAATCTATCATGGAAGCACCTCTCCATGTCGCCCCAATTCTGCATCGAGTTTGGAGGCGGGGAGGAATACCAGGTGAACGCCGTCCCGCGAGTTGATAATGGGAAAAGTTGAAGCTTGTGATACTCATTCTCGTCGCTTTCACCACATCGGGCCGTGGAAACGCCCTATGTGCTCCATGGTAGACTTGCCATCTTCCCCTGAGAATATGGTGAAATCTGGAGTTTTGAATCCCCTAGGGAGAGGAACCATCCGATCCACCCATTCAGGGTACGGTTTCTTGTAAACATGACGGTCCAACGGCTTTAATTGTATCCCGAAGTACTTCTTGATGGTACTTACAATCATTTCTGGGTCTATCAACTGGGAGGCTCCCTGCCGATTATCTTGTGGATTCAGCTGGGGCGCACTCTGACCCACTGGTCTCCAGGGTGAAGCCTGTTGGAACGGATTCTGAAGGTTGAAGGTATTTGGTGGAACATTGCCTAGAGGTGGATTAGTATTCCATTGCTGCTCTGGACCATATTCCCCAAAACCTCCGACCTGAGTCCCTGGAATGCGATGCATTCTGGGGTAAAGGTGGAACAGTGTTCCATGCCTGCTCTCCCCCATAGTTGCCAGCCGTTCGTAGTATATTTGAACTTACTGGAGGGTATGGCGTGGGGACTGGTTGCGGTTGGCAGAATGGTGGATTGTTGAGGTTCCAATCACCAGATAGCTTCCCTGAACCATAACCAGGGGCCATCGGCTGCCAATTTGGCTGTCCATATGTGTTTGCCTGCACAGTAGGGCCATGCGTTGGAGCATACGACATTACTGGCGGCAGACCAATGTGTCCAACCGTGTTAACTGGCCTCCGGGCCATGTTGATCTGCCCATACTGCAGATTCGCTTGATCAGGTGGCATCACTTGCCCCCCAGCATGGGGTGGTACCCATGTATTCTGCTGATCACCGCACGTCTGGGTTGGTGGCCCTACCGGTAGTGGGATTGGTTGTGCCTGAAGAGGCCCAATCTGAACCATATTCTACCGAGGTCGCTGCACTGATCGCTTGTGCATCTTTGGGTTTGCCCGTTCCCCCTGCCAACGCAGAACTAGCCGAGTGTTCACCTTGCTGTCCTCGGCTGGTCTCCATGTCTCTCGCCTGCTGAACCTCGTTATGCACCATGGGCCTGACAATATCTGCCAACTGCCTTGACACTTGGTACATAATGTCATGAATCCCCATATCAATCTGCTGCCTGATGAAAGAAGTGGTCATGACCACTGGGGCTTCGGTATTCTCTGGGTTATTCATTTCTACAGAGGCTGGTGCGGAGACTGGAATGTCTTCAACTATTATGGGCATACCCAAGGTGTATGTTGACTCGTTGTTCTTGCGTGGTGGGGTTCTTTTGGGATTTGAACTTGACTCCATGTTGTTGTTGAGTTTCTTTCCGGACCTCAGGTTCATACACTAGTGCGAAATACACCTAAAATACATATTTATAACGCCGGTTTTGCGGATAACCGGCGTAACATATAACGCGGTGACATTTTTGAAATTAAATGATGAAATTGTGAGATCTATGGCGCCGGTTTTAGGGTAAAACCGCGGTCGTATGTAACGCGAGACATATGGCGCCGGTTTTACCATAAAACCGGCGCCATATGTTTAAAAAAATTGTGAGACTTATGGCGCCGGTTTTAAGTAAAAACCGCGGTCGTATGTAAAGCGATACCTATGGCACCGGTTTTAGGGTAAAACCGCGGTCGTATCTCCAACACCTATGGCGCCGGTTTTACGTTAAAACCGCGGTCGTATGTAATGCGAGACATATGGCACCGGTTTTACCCTAAAACCGGCGCTATATGTTTAACCCAGTGTTAAAAAATTGTGAGACCTATGGCGCCGGTTTTAGGGTAAAACCGGCGCCATATGTCTCCCGTTACATACGACCGCCGGTTTGACTTAAAACCCGCGCCATAGGTGTTGAGATACGACCGCGTTTTAGGTAAAACCACTGGTCAGATGTAACGCGAGACATATGTCTTGATTTAGAGTGCTTCCATTGTGAGTTTGGATGTGGGTTCTCTAAGGATCCGCCCTCCATGTCCTTAGCGTATGCGATCATGTTTACAACGGCACACGATGTCATTATGCTTGAGACCGACGCCGCCATCGATCCGATGTAAGACTCAAACCTTTCCTTTATTTGTGACTAATTCGTTTGTTCATGATGAATTCGAGCGTCGACGTCAAAGAAGACGGAGGCAGCCGATGAAGCAGTGAACGAATCTGGATATTGGCACCGAGGTCAACGAAGATGAAGGTGGCCGACCAAGTTTCGTGCGAATATGAATCACAAATCCAGGAAAGAGCAATGTCTGAGAGCAACATTATCATCTTTGCTCCCACAAATTCAATCTATGAGTTGACTCGTGAGTGATAACCGAAGTTTTGATGTCTAACAAGTATTGATCGACGTCAAGTCCGACTTCAGGAGCACCATATCTTGTCGGCATCCACGTAAATCTCAAACTCCCGAGGTAATCGATGTCCCGACTACATCCCGAGGCTATAACTTCGTTATGGCATTCCGGTGCACCTATTCGGTTGCCAAAGTCACCGACGACATCGCCACTTCGACAACAACTTCGGTTCAGAAACCTCGACAGGGATCATGCCAACTTGCAAACAGAGATGGTTGTGATCCGTGAATGTATGTAACGCGAGACATATAGCGCCGGTTTTACCCTAAAACCGGCGCCATATGTTTAACCCAGTGTTAAAAAATTGTGAAACATATGGCGCCGGTTTTACCATAAAACCAGCGCCATAGGTCTCACAATTTTTTAACACTGGGTTAAACATATGGCGCCGATTTTAGGGTAAAACCGGCGCCATATGTCTCGCGTTACATACGACCACGGTTTTAACTTAAAACCGCGGTTGTATCTCTACATATGGTGCCAGTTTTTAGCTAAAAACCGCGGTCGTATCCTTTCTTAAAAAATTAATTTCCCTCCATATCTATTAATCTCTCACTCCCTCTTTTCATTCGCGCCGTCACCTCTCTCTCCCTCGCGAACCGTCCGCCATTTTCGCTGACCGTCCTCTCCTCGCAGATTCGCTCTCCTCCTCTGCGCCTCTCCTCTGCACCGTCGTCTCCCTCGCGCCGTTCGTCTCCCTCTGCGTCGTCCCTTTCCTCTGCACCAAAACAGATCTGTTTTCCTCTCACCTTTCTCAGTTTCGTCGAGATCGCATCAAGGGAGGAGAAAGAACCTCTTGCTTCGTGGTCTCTCTCCCACCGACGCTGCACCTTGCTTGGCCTGTCTCTCCTCCGCTGCTGCTTCTTCCTTCGTCGCGGGTCTCCAGCCGTGAAGGCGGTCACTCCTCGCCTTTCCGCCGTGAGGTCGCGACACTCCGCACTGCTGCGCGGATTCGCATCGAATCCCTGACTTCGCTGCTGCTTTTTGCTTCGTCACCGCTGAATCGTTCTCACTGATTTTTCCATCATGGGGTTGTTCTTCTGCTGATTAGGTATGTGGGTTTTTCCTATAATCTCTGCTTTTGCTTTTGCTGCTTCGGTTGGTTCTGATCTTCTTTTGAAAAGCTTTTTTGGGTTTGGCTTGGTGGGTTGTGGGGTTCTGTTGATGATGGGTTTGGTTTTGGGGTGAGTTTTGTTAATTAAGTTTCAGAATGATGAACAATTAATTGATGTGGATGAGTTTGTGAATAGCACACTATATACAAACATGTCAATATTAGTTAAATATCTAAGCATTTTAAAGTGTGTGTATATTATTTCAAAACACAGTTATGGATCATAGTTGGATGCAAAAACATCGTTTAGGTGATGAGTATAAGAGCGAGGTCGAAGAGTTCTTACAATTTTCCCAAGCAAATTTTCCCAATCAAACAACTTTCTATTGTCCTTGTGTTAAGTGTTTGAATTGACCAAAACTAAATGTTGAGGAGATACGGAATCATCTTCGTACTTTTGGGATTTGGCAAAGATATATGACATGGACCTGACATGGTGAAGTGTTAAACAAGCCAAGTGTGTCCACAAGAGAGGAAGTTGATGTAGATATGGACGATCGACTAGAGGACATGATTCGTGATATTGGATCAGAGTCTTTTCAGCGGGCACATGTGTATGAAACTCTATGTAGCGACAAGGAAGAACCTCTCAGATCCAGATCGCAAAATTTCACACGGTTGTCACCGTCTTTGAAATTGTTCAATCAAGGCGATAAATGGGTGGACTGACAAGAGCTTTATCAATTGCTTAAATCGTTGAATGACATGCTTAGATAGAGAACACATTGCCGAAAAGTAATTATGAAGCGAAGAAGATATTATGTCTGATGGGTGTGGAGTATAAGAAAATACACGCATGCCCGAAGGATTGCATATTGTATCGAAAGAGCATGAAGACAAAGAAGAGTGTCCGAGTGTAATACACCACGCTACAAAAAGAAGGACAAGATGATAGTTGTGATGATGTGAGCAAAAAGGTCCTCCTGCGAAGGTGTTATGGTATCTTCCAATTATTCCAAGGTTTAAGCGATCGTCGCCAATATAAATGATGCAAAGAACCTTAGATGACATGCAGATGATAGGAAATGTGATGGAAAGCTTCGCCATCCGGGATTCTTTGCAATGGAAGAGAGTTGATTCATTGTTTCCTGAGTTCGGTAATGAGCCAAGAAACCTTAGGCTTGGACTTGCTACATGATGGAATGAATCCATATGGTAACTTAAGTAGCATCCATAGTTCATGGGTCGTTCTCTTAGTAATTTACAACCTGTCTCCTTGGTTGTGCATGAAGCGCAAGCACGTTATGCTATCTATGATGATTTTCGGTCCAAAACAACCTGAAATGACATAGATGTTTATCTAAAACCCTTGATTGATGACTTGAGAATATTGTGGGCAGAAGGCATTGATGTCTTTGATAGGTTTTCAGGTGAAGATTTCAAGTTGCGTGCCATGTTGTTTTGCACCATTAACGACTTTCCAGCATATGGGAACTTGTCCGGGTATAGTGTTAAGGGGCATAAAGCATGCCCTATTTGTGAAGATGGCACATGTTTCTTTCAACTGAAAAATGGGAGGAAGACTTGTTACCTTGGGCATAGAAGATTTTTGAGACGTGATCACCCGTATCGCAGGTTGAAAAAGGCTTTTAATGGATGTCAAAAGAACGAAATTGCTCCAAAAGCTTTAACCGGAGAAGAAGTTTATCAACGGGTGAACTCCATCAATGTTAAGTACGGGAAAAACAAGAGGAAAAAACATTCTTCTGTGAAAAACATATGGAAGAAAAGGTCAGTGTTCTTTGATATTCCATACTGGTCAAGTCTTGATGTAAGACACTGTATTGATGTGATGCATGTGGAGAAAAATGTGTGTGATAGTGTAATCGGTATGCTTCTCAATATTCAGGGCAAGACAAAGGATGGAGTGAATGCTCGTCTAGACCTTGTTGCCATGGGTATAAGAGAGGAGTTAGCTCCTCAGCCAAGAGGTAACAAGACATATTTGCCACCAGCTTGTCATACATTGTCAAAAGGTTTTGCGAGTGTCTACGTGGTGTGAAAGTGCCACAGGGTTACTCTTCAAATATAAAGAGTCTTGTATCAATGACAGATCTCAAATTAGTTGGCTTAAAATCTCATGACTGTCACATCTTGATGCAACAATTACTACCAGTGGCTATTCGTGGCATCTTGCCAAAAAATGTTCGACATGCCATAATTAGATTGTGTTTATTTTTCAATGCAGTATGTAGCAAAGCTATTGACCCTCAGAAATTGGACGAGTTGGAAAATGAGGCTGCTATCGTTTTGTGTCAGTTAGAGATGTTCTTTCCTCCGTCATTTTTTGACATCATGGTTCATTTAATTGTTCATGTAGTCAGAGAGATTAGAGTATGTGGCCCGGTTTATTTAAGGTGGATGTACCCTATTGAGCGATACATGAAAATATTGAAAGGGTATGTGAAGAATCTATATCGTTCCGAAGCATCTATTGTTGAAAGGTACGTAACAGAAGAAGCCATTGAGTTTTGTTCAGATTATTTGTCAGAAGCGGCACCTGTAGGGCTTCCCAAGTCTCGTCATGAGGGAAGATGTGAAGGTAAGGGCACACTAGGTCTAAAAACTAAGAGCATGGGTCGAGCGGAAGTGTTGCAAGCACATTCGTATATATTGAATAATATTGATGAAGTTGAACCTTACTTGTCTGGCCACAAAAATCATGTCAAGGCCAAAATCCTCGAATGAATGAAAATTGGGTGTTGAAGGAGTATAACAAGACATTCATACCTTGGTTTAAAGAACAGGTTTTGAGTGATGATACTGCTTCTGAGACATTAACATGGCTAGCACATGATCCTAAATTTAATGTCTTGACGTGGAGAGGATACGATATCAACAAATTTTCTTTTTATACAAAGTCACAGGATGACAAGAGCACCGTACAAAGCAAGTGGGGTTATGGTTATGGCTTCTTCTATGCATTTCTCTAGTTCAAAGGATAAAAACCCGTTCGGCATCCATAGCCTACTTTGGGGTCATTGAAGAGATTTGGGAGATCGATTATAATAAATTCAAAGTGCCTGCTTTAAATGTAAGTGGGTTAACAAGATAGCGGTGGTGTACAAACCGATGAATTAGGTTTTACAATGGTGGATCTTGATAAGGTAGGTTATAAGGATGAGCCTTTCATCATGGCAATTCATGCAAAACAAGTGTTTTATGTCAAGGATCCTTCTAACAAAAGGTGGTCTGTGGTTCTCCAAAGAAGAAATATGCATGAGAGTGATGAAAATCAAGATTCAACACTAGATATCAATGACACCCCTTCTTTCTCAACACAAAGACCCATCTTCGATGATGAAAATGAAGTAGACGATGTATATGCCACTCGTGATGATCATCAAGAAGGGATATTGGAGGACATTCAAACTTAACTGCCAAAGAATTTTATAGGTGACTACATGTTTGTTAGATTATCCACAATTAATATCTCAGATTATCCGTTATAATTATATATATTGATACATGTTTGTTAGATTATCTCACATTGTTTCTCACATTTGTTTGTTTGTTTGTTTAAACAGGCATCATATATGGCTGATCCATCCACATCGTAGTCCCCCAAAAAAGGACTAGAGGTGTTACCACTACATCACAATTGAAAAATAGACTTCTTCCTGGTCGTAAGTTTTCTATTGAATTTGATCCAGATCTTGGCGACCTTATGGTGATAATGCACTAGCTTCGCACTTATTTGTCGTGACATTGCACGAAGCAAGACCTCCATTCGATACCTAAATGGAGAGATGTCACTGAAAAAACCAAAGATATGATATGGGAAGATGTCATGGTATTGACCTTTATCTCTATTTGTATACTGATTTGTATTTAGCTTTATTGATCCTTGTGTGTATGTATTTACTAACACCACCATTTTGTTATGTATTGTAGGATAAATTTGATGTTCCTTGATAAAAAGTTTAGGGACTGATGGTTGTCCTATGCGGGTGAGCGTTGGAAGGACTTTAAGTCTAAACTCTCCAGACATTTATATTTGGGAAAGGAGACAAAAATGGTTGCACAAATCCTTGTCGAAGTATAATTTCCTTCGGAGGACATATGAAATGAGTTTGTTAGGAGCCGCACGGAAGAAGCGTTTCTGGTTAGTTTGAATTATGTTTTTTAACTTGGCTAATATAATTTTTTACTTATTTTATTTTGTGGTGTGTTACGTTATTTGTAACAGGAAAAAGAGAAAAGGGAAAGACAAATGCTGCAAAGAATATCTACCCCCACCTATTGTCTCGTGGGGTTATGATAGACTTGAGAAGAATATAATAGCACACAGAAAGAAAGCCTTGCAGGAAGAGGCTGGAGATGAAGCCTTGGAATCCCCTCCAAAACCAAACCGGTATGAGCTATGGGCTATGGCTCGAACAAAACCATCAGGATCTTATGCATCCGATCTTTGTGGCCTCGATTGCTTTTAAAATTGTAAGTGTATCTGCCTTATTTAATATTATGTGATTTGTAACCAATTTAGGTCGACTGATCAACGACTTCTGTGATTGAATTTGGTTGTAGGAGTCATTGGTTGAAGATGAATCTCAGGGTACTTTTATTCCAACTGGCCGCCAATATATCTTGACTCCTGCCCTTGGAACACCCGAGCATTATGGTCGTGTCCGCACTGCTGATCGAGGTGTGGGCTTTAAGAAATACTTCGGAGGAATTTCACGCAATACCAAAGCAAGTGGACGTGGATGCCATGAGACATCAGATCATGCAGGACCTTAGTCAAATGTTTGAAGCTAAGTTTGAAGCTTACAAATCCCAGTTCAAGTCAGATGTGGAAGCCCAACTAACTCAGAATATAGTGCCTTCTCCTAAAGCCACTGAGCATGTCAGCACCAAGGATAGTTGTTCGCCAGAAAATGAGGAGGATCCTAACGATGACATTTTAAGACGCATTGGTCACATGGCTTTTGATCTTCCCAATGGACAAGTTGGGATTACCTTAGAGCATGATGATCTTCCAATTTTTTACATTTTCGCGAAGGACTTAACGGACCTGTCGCTCGGTGATGACTTCTGGCTTGCCAATCAACACTTGCAATTATGGTCCTCGTAAGTATTAATTAACATATTTGTATATTTTTAACTCCTTTGTATCAATTATATATAATTAACATTACTTTGTTTCAACTCCTAGGTATCTGCATCGTATATGTATTCAGAACAACATCAGTGATGTATATGGATTCTTGGATCCACGTTGATGGTTGTCAAGCCCAACCCAAAACAGCCTAATGACTCTGTTCAAGCTTACATACTTGGATAAGCTAATTCAAAGAGACAAAGATGTTTTCTTAGGACCGCACGTGCACAAGTGAGTACACTTTTATTCATAGCATACGTTTTCTTTATGTGTTTCTAATATACATTTATTGTTGTTACCTAGCAATCATTGGCGCTGATTGTCATTTGTCCTAAACATAATCTCATTGTCTGGATATGCTCACTTCATCAAAGGCCAAGCCTCTGATTAAGCGTGTCCTTGAGGGGTAACCTTTTAATTTAGTTGTCATACTTGTGATGTCATATATGTATTTATCTTATATATATAACTTATATTATTTTATCGAGCTATGGTGGATTATAATAGTAAAAAGGTCCTGGGACAAGAAAAGAAGCCTAATTGGAACATACTCATGGTAGCGAGTTGTCTTTATATGATATTTACGTATTAAAAGGCGTATTAGTTATGTGTATACATAATTTGTAGTAATTTATATTGTCATTTGTAGGGGCCTCACCAAGACAACTCATGGGCGTGTGGCTACTATGTCATGAAGACCATGTTGTCCATTGTCACAATGAGGATTACATCTGGATGGGATTTGGTAATAAAACATTTCTTAACTTGTTAATTGATCTTTTTTATACCTTACAATATTTGAAGTTAGTTAATTAGATCTTTTTGAATTGAACTTGTAGTTATTCGATGGTTGTAACCCATACAATCTGAAGAAATTGTTGAGATTCAAAACTTGGGCACGCTTTTTGTGACTAAGATTGAGGAGCAAAATCTAAACCCATAACCACCAAGACGCCGAACAAGAAAAGCAATACAAAAAAAATGACATGGTGCGATAAAATTTGAATGAATTGTTTTTGTACTATTGCTTATGTTAGATAATTGTTTTGCCTTTAATTGCTCTTCATAGTTTACATCCTTCAATGCCTTTGTGGATAAATGTATCATGTGTTATGCCTTTGTGGATCAATGCCTTTATTTGTTTTGGAAGTTATGTTTTGTGAATTCTGTTTGTGAATATTGTATATATCCTGTGTGGATAAATCTTTTGACCAGTTATGTTTGTGAATTCTGTGTGGATATTGTTTATATCCTGGTACCGGGAAATTTAAAAAAATTTATAAAAAAAAAATTATACCTACTGTGGGTTTTCCTAAAAACGCGGTTAAAAGCGACCTACTGGCCTTAGGTTTTAAAACCCGCGGTTAAAAGCTGCTTTTTCGTTTTCAAATTTTCAAAGTGACATACTGGCGCGGTTTTGTTATAAAACCGCGGTCAAAAGTGACCTCTGGCGTCGGTTTTCACTAAAAACCGCGGTTATAACTTTTTCATATTTTCAAAGTGACATACTGGCGCCGTTTTGTTAAAAACCGCGGTTAAAAGTGACATACTGTGCGGTTTTCGCAAAACCACAGTTAAAACTGTTTTTCGTTTTCAAATTTTCAAAGTGACATACTGGCGCCGGTTTTGTTATAAAACCGCGGTCAAAAGTGACCTCTGGCGTCGGTTTTCACTAAAAACCGCGGTTATAAGTATTTTTCCGCTTTTTCAATTTTTGGTCCTTTACGTCGAGGATTTAACGCCGTTTTGTTAAAAACGCGATTAAAACTTACTTATAACCGCGGTTTAAAAACCGGCGTTACATGTTTACACTTACAACGTCGGAAGCATTGACGCCGGATTGAAAACCGGCGTTAAAAGTCCAAAAAAACCGCGATTAAAGGTAGTTTTTGCACTAGTGATACGCCAAGCGTGATCCTGCCCTGGAGAATTAAACATGTCCTTCAATTCACCTATGGTCCCACCGGGCGTGCCAAACTTGTTTGCGTGGAAAAATCGTAGAGGATTCGCTAACGTCCAAAACAAATTGATTCCTGTTTAAGCGATTACACCGAGAACGGAACTCTGATTCTCGATTATGGGTTCCCCAACTGCTCCAGAAAGCGTTGAGTGTGGCAAATCTACGCTATGCTAAGGCTAAGACTAAGACTAAGATACATGGTATCGGCTAAGATAAATGCTGTAAAAAGCTGATAAATTGCAAGAGAAATAGTTGTTTGATTGATTCGTGTGTTTACATTTCTCAGCGAAGGTATATATATACAAAAAAAACAAAAATGTAACCGCCCCCTATTGGCCATTATGTGTTCCGCACGTTTATGGCTGACAACAAGCGGTCGTGGGTGTCCCTCAACTGCTTCCTTATGCGTATCGTGGGTTAACCGCTCTCCCATCGGCTGGGCAAACGATTTATCACATGTTAAATGCGTTGAATTAGGCCTTCAAGAGCTAGCTTTAATCATTTTGGCGCCAAAGTCCATGACTTTCACATATTTAACCCTTGGTCGAGCTTCAAAGCTCCATGTTAATCAACAATAGCTCAGCCGATGAGGCCATAATAATCGGATATGTCCTTTATCCACATCGGCTAAACTCTTTAGTAATCGGCTGGCCTCACGATGCTCCCTGAACTTCCAACATTTTCCTTTCTAGCCTCGGTTCAATGGGACCAGTTTTCGGCTACAAATCTGATCGGCTTATCTCACGCATCGACTATTCCCTTCATCGGCTATGGCTGGTATTTTCTGGTGATAACAGGGTTAAAACAAAGCAATGACGTGGCTTAATGTTTCAGCGAGTGTTTATAGGCAAGTGATTGAGCGGCTGTCGCTAGCTTTTCTCGTGGTTTAATGTCATAGCGAGTGTTTATCAGCGAGTAATTGAGCAACTGTCCGTAGCATTCCTCCTCATGATACCGGCCCGTACAAAAATTGAAATGATTGACGATGCTAGTTAACCATTTTTGATAATGCTGTCTGAGCAATTGATAGCAATCATACATGATAGCAATTGATAACAACCAGAATATATTCCAATAAAGGTGCCTCAAAGATCAAACACAAAATGGAATGTTTGCATGTGACAGGAACAACTTACTGGAATGGTAAATACCACCCCTGCTGTTCCAATATTTAAAATGCAGTCACAAACTCGTAACGTAAATTTTCACATTGACCCATTTTCCAAATTTGTGGTTTTTTGTGGGGCTGATTTTTTTTTTGGGGGGGGGGGGGAGATTTACACTTATTCGGTGCACCCTTAGATTAGGTGTGAAAATGTTATGATGAATTTTTCATTTAAAAATTCGCTCTTAATTTTTTTAATTTGTAGAATATATTAGTGTTTATAGTGAAATTATGTCATACATAATGATAATTTCTACAGTAAAAAAAAAGATAATTTCAATTTTATTAGACAAACACTATTGAATAAGCAATGGCTATCCAACACCGATCAAATACATCTATCCATATAAAATGCGAACTGAATCACCTTTTTTAATTTAATTGTTCAGTTGAATTTATAAAATCACAGTGTTCAATTATCATTGCTCAAGTTTGGTGTTTTCAACAAAAATGATTTTTATGAGAAGAGTCTATTTGATTTAATTTTTGAAAATAGTAAACAGGAAATATTAACTCATTATACCCTGTTTTTAGAGAGAAAAAAAAATATTTCTTCTGACAGAAATATGTCTAGAGCATTTTCAGTTGTAAGTCGAACAGATTTAAATTAATAAGTTCGCAATTTTGACCCATATGCTTATGTTAAAACTGAAATAATCATTCCGTTAAAATTGAGTGATTATGTGTAATAAACATGGTACTTGTACAACAACTATTCTTACTGTAAATATTTTTTTTTTGTTGACAAATACTGTAAATATGTTTCTAATCAAAACAAATTTTATAAAGTCTAAAAAGCAACATTCCCCATGAGTTGGAACACCTTAAAGAGTTGGAACAGGAGAACACACAAACAACTAACATTTATCATTCAAAAAAAAAATTACATTATTTTAGTTATATATTGACAAACTCTTTTGTCCCAACAAAAAAAAAAAAAAGCAGCAGCTAATTAATTTGATAGATCTCAAACGCAAACAGTCTAAGAAGTAACTACTAATTTGGCATCTCAAAATAAACCAAAATTCATTCATGGCTTGAATTGAATCCCATTAACATTGGGTGCACAGTCGCAGAAGAATAAACGAAAAACTATCCTTTTTAATAATAAAAATTTTAATATTGATCTTTAATGGACGCCATATATCAGTTTTACTTAAAAGGTTAATATCTGATCATCACATGACATTATTAACAAAGTTCATTCAATCAATCAAGTGGTGATTATAGTCCCGCGTGGTGGGAGACAAAGAAATGATTTCTAACTTTTTAATCAGCGTGGCAATTCATAATTCATGATACACAGCAATGCACTTTATACATTGGAAGTTACTAAAAACTAAATCAATAAAAGAAAGAACAGGACAAATATATATAAAGCGTATATAATAGTATATAATCTTAAATCTAAACCTATCCTTTGCATGCAACGTGGAATCACAGAAACTAATGAAAAATCAACAACAAAGCGCTGCAAGTACAAACACACACACACACTCAAGGGTCGCGTACCACTAATTGCAATTTGTTGGTGTCTTCGTTTTCAGTTACACCCTGATTCCCGTTGTTGTGACCATGAGACGCTGCGTTTTGTTTCTGCTTTCGGTACTTGTACAGATAAATCAAACCCGAAGCCACTAACAGAAACGCACCAGCGATTCCGCACGCCAAGCTCGCCGCCGTCAGCGCCTTCGCCACTCTGTCACCGCCGTCTCCATCACCGGCGACTCTCCACCAAGAGGGCGGCGAGGCTTCGCCGGAGTTGATGGCACTCGGCAGCGCCACATTGGAGGAAGACGACGTTGTCGGGGACGAGTTCTCGCTGTTGAAGAAGGATCTCATCTCCGGCGTAGAATGCGCCCCTGCCGGCGACAGGGTCTGGAAGACGAGGCCGTGATCCGATGGCCGGAGCTCTCTGGCGGAAGAATCTCCGGCGAGAATGAGGACGAAGAAAACTGTGAGGGCGAGTGTAACTGCGGGGTCCGCCATGGAGATGGAGGTTCGGGTTTGGGTTCGGATTGTGGTTGGGAGTGGCAATGGAAGAGGAAGTGAATAAATTATAGAAAATTATATATAAAAAATTCCGACGGTTGATACGGTGCCGTTTTGAAAGGAGAGGGAATAAGCGATGCAATGCAGGAGTACAATGCAACGAGGGTTGTGTGAGTGTGAATGACTTTATTTAAGAAAGAAAGAACGTCAAAGAGGAACAGTGGGATTTGTCTGAACATGGAAAATTGTGTGACCATCTGTCGGAGGAAAAAGTTCCTCTTCTTCTCTCGCCGCTCTCTCCTTTGTCCTTTTACTACTCACTCGCTCTCGCTCTCGCTCCTCTTTCTTTTTTCTTTAACGTTACTTGGATGGATGGATGATTTTTCCTATTTATTTTATTATGAAAATTTTGACTTTTTTTTTTCTTCCTGTGATTCCATATTTAAAAGGAATTTCTTCTAAAACTACAATTTCTTTTATAATGTTTGAATTCAACATTCAACAACATTTCGCTGTTGGAATTCTGATTTTATCTTCAACATTTGATTAAAATTTTAGTGTATTTTTTAATCTTAATTATGTCCTAAGCTTTACTAAATCATTTCATTTCCACCCCAGTATAATTCATTTTACTAACGACTAGTACATTGATCTTAGCTATCTTCAAGATAAATTCTTCTATCTTTTTTTCCTTCAAAAAATCATAAGCTAATGACAGAAGTTCATTTAAACAGTGTTTTTTATAAACGGTATAAGTGCTCAATTTAATCGATAAACTTTTATAATTTTTTTTAACATGTATTGAGAGCCCAGAATTGGATTTCCTATCTTTAAAGTGAAAAAGTCACTGTAACTTTCTCTCCATCTCTTTTTATTCTTCTTCCTCTTATCTTATCTCTTTTTTTATCTCACTTTTCTCTCTCGCAAAATACACTAAAATTATGGTGATTCTCCCTCCCTAAAGGCAGGAATCCATAGGTTAAGTGAAGCATTGTTTCTGTTCAATGTAATAAAGTTTGGTATTTTCCCCCCATAATCAAGCCTCGTGAAAGACAATCCCAACGCATTATAAGTTTCGCTTAAGGTAATGCACACTTCTTGAAAAATGATTAGGTATAGTAATTTCTATGGTAAAATAATGTGTTAGTACTAAAATACCATATACTTCTATTTATGACTAACTCACTACAGTTGTAACTAGGGCTAGACACCGGTCGAATTCGGATGGTTCCGGGCCCAAAATCTCTCAACCGAGACAAACCACAGAAGCAATAATCTAGCCCACTGTCGTCCGTTTCAGACAGCGAATTATGCGGGTGGCAGGTTTGGCGGGTGGTCGGGCCGGCGGGTGGGTTGACACGGTTTAGACTAAGAAACCCTAGAAACTTCAAAAACCAAAAAATTAATCAATCCCAGAAAGTAGAAAGCATCAATCTTCCAACACAGATCATAGGAAATGCTAATATGAACGAAACTAAACAAACACATATACTCAAATCTTAAAACTTTCAACAAAAAAAACCAAACCTTTAACAAAACTAGACAAAGATATACATGATGAAAAATCGCAGATTCATAGATCTTGAGACAAACAAGGCAGAGGTTACAACAAAATGCAAAAAAAATCAAACCTTTAAAAAAACTATACAAAGACAGATCCTAAAAAACCCTGATTCATAGATCAGGATCTTCCTCCATGCGATTGATCTTCCTCCTTTGTTGATGGCCTCCCTCAACCGTGTGAAAGTCGTTCTTCCTCCGCTCGCGATCCACACCGCATGAACAACATCGTCGTTCTTCCTCCATTATTCCTCCGTGCGAGAGACACCTCACGAGCGCACAATCGATGGGAAAATGGTTGCGAAGGGGAGGCGGTTTTGAGGGGTTTCGCGAGACAGAGGGGAAGGGGAAGGTGAAGGAGAGCTGTGATGGCTTCTACCTTATGATCTTTTGGGTTCTGCAAGAGAGGGGGAGGGGAATCAGAGCAAGAAAGACTACGAGAGAAACTAGGGTAAGGGCTAGAATGAAAGTAAATGGGGTATAACCCCTGAGAAATGAAACGACATCGCACGACTCACACATATAACTGCGTTTTGATTTAAAAAAAAACAAAGCTCTCTTCTTCCGGCGGGTTCGGATTCCGCTGGAGTAAATTTGACCCAACTGAACCCGCCCGCGTGAAACCATGTGGAACTGAAGCTCTAACCCGCCTACCGGATCCATCGACCAAAACCACCCAATTCAATCGCGGGTCACACAGTTAGCTCGGTTCCGGGCCGGTTCGAATTTTTTGTCCAGCCCTAGTTGTAACTACTCGCACTTAAATGAGGGTATTATTGAAAAAATAATAAATAGTCTTAGCATTCTAAAATGACAAATAGTTTGAAGCAGATAAATATTACAAATACGACACTTAATATGTGATGTAGGGAGTATTTAAAAATCATGGGGTTCAACTTCGTGTGCTACACATGGTGGGAGCTTTATGCATGCCTAACTTGTTGAATTTTAAATTCAATAATTATATGTGTGTGGATAAGCATTAATAAATAATATATTAATATATCAACTATGGAATTCTAATAATAATTAATGCTCTGTGTTAATTATTTATGAATATTAAAACTAGGTTTTGTTTGTGAGTGACCAGTGACGGGATGAGTCTTTCTTTTGGTAGCCCGCTGAGAGGTTCTTACTCTCATCTGATAAGTAGATAAACTGACTCCCATTAAGCAGTTTAGCACGTATGAGCAACTCATCTAGTTGAGAGCAATTCTCACTCACACAGAATCTCCCATCTTCTGTTGATGCATGGATTCTTGAGGTACACGTTCGATCCTTATTTCAATAAGAATATGCTATGATTTATATCTATGATGATTGATATAGAATTATTACATTATCGTTTAAATTCTTCAATTGGTATCAGAACTAGATAGATAATACATATCATGGCTGTTATTGGATCAATATTTGTATGAACATGTTTTAAAATTTTCCATGGTCGAATTTGAAACCCTCATTTCAATAAACGTAATATTGCGACTTGTTATAAGAAACTGTTTTCAAGCGTTTTCGCGATTTGTTTTCAGAAGTCGATTTTTCAACTGTTATTTTGACTTGTCTCAAGAAATTGTTTTTTGCGATTTCGTCCTCAAGATTCAAAACAACAATTTCAACGAATGATTTCAAAATTTATTTGATGGGCTATGATCTTACTTGTTATGTGACCATCATACTAGAAATTACGTGGTTTCATAATCGAACCGTGACAAATAAAGTTTTTTTTTTCTAGATTTACGAAAACCCTAACATTTTTCATTCTTCGTTTTCTCAAACATGGATGGAGAATTCACGAAATACAGAAATAGTTTGAGGCTTCCTCAATCGTTGTTGTGCGATCGCCGATCGTATGTCCAGAAAATCGTAACGTTTCGTCACCTGTATCGCGATCGTATGTACATAAGCAAATGTCATTAAAAAGACTTTCTATATTTGAAGTTTGACTATAACAAATAAAAAGCCGTTTAGGGAGTGAATACACTATATAGAGGGCCTGTCTAAAAAATTTAAAATACTATAAAGAGGGGAAGACAGTAGTAAAGCAGGAATGCGACGAGAAATTCCAAAGGAAAATTCCGAAGATGCTGCCGGGATTTGCTCCCATTACAGAGAATTACATTTGTGAAAGTTATATAAGGGAGGAATAGTAATAAAAGATTAAAGAATAAGAAGAAGAAAAAAAAAAGAGAGATTCCGTCAAAAAAAAAGGAGAAAAAAAGAAAGAAAAAGTAACAAAACGAAGCCATAATATATGTACTATAAAAGGATACAATCCATGATGTATCATCGTAAAAGAAAATCGTAAAAGAAAAAAAAATCGTAAAATAAAGGGTTAAATATGTTTTTAGTCCCTATAAAATTCACGAATTCTGCTTTTAGTTCCTACAAAAATCTCGTCTGAACTTTAGTCCCCCTAAAATTTTCCGTTAGCAATATTGGTCACTGCTGTCTAAATTTTGCTGACTTACCTAACAGTTGTCTAGTCAACAACTACCACGTAGACCTTTTGTATGACGTGGCAGGTGAGTCATCAAAAAATATTTTTTAATGCATATGTGGCTGCCACGTCATATGACACGTGGCGAGGTGTTGTATGAGTCATTTTAAATATGTTTTTCGTCCCTGTAAAATTTTCAAATTTTTATTTTAGTCCCTACAAAATTTAAGTTTTGATTTTTAGTCCCCAAAAATTCAAATTTTGATTTTGGTCCTTAGTAATTTTTTTACCCAATTTTAGTGCTTAAATTGTTAACTAAAATTTTGGCACTTGGCTATTTATAAATATAAAATATGGTTATGTAATAATTTGTCTCAAATCGATGATATTCTTAATTCTTTTACGTGTCTTTGATTGTGTTTTTCATAAACTCAATCAAATCATGTTTTTGTCGTTGTTTTATTGGAGTCACTTTAAAGACTCGAATTTTGAGTTCTTGCATTTCGAATAAATTTGTTTTACAACACAATATTACTTTTAGACACTTTAAATCTGTCAACTTGGTAAGTCCTTTGAGGACCTAATTTAATTCCCAAATTGATCTTTTGAACACTATTTATTGTGAAAATTCAATGTCATCAACACTCGAAATGTATTACTTATTAAATCCAATGTTTTTTTGATAAAGAAATTTACATGTTAAATCAAATATTTTCTTGATAAAAAAAATGACAAATCAAATGTTATTGCCTAAATTATTGTGGAAGAACATTGTACATAGAAAGATTGGCATTACACTACTACCTACACAATGGCTTTTTAGTAGTATGTGTTCCTACCACATTTTATTTCAATTCGAATAGCATAGTAATTTCTATTTCCTTTGTTCTTTGTTATTTACTCTCCAACGGTGTAATTTCTCTTTTACGTGTTCTTTACTTAATATTTTCTTTTTATTGGTGCATACATTGTTTTTTGTTCTTTTATCCTTAATCCTTTTACGTATCTTTGTTATTTACTCTCCAACAGTGCAATTTCTCTTTTACGTGTTCTTTACTTAATATTTTTTTTTATTAGTGCATACATTGTTTTTTGTTCTTTTATCCTTAATCATTTTACGTGATTTTGATTGCGTTTTTCATAAACTATCAAATCATGTTTTTGTCGTTGTTTTATTGGAGTCACTTCAAAGACTCGAATTTTGAGTGCTTGCATTTCGAATAAGTTTGTTTTACAACACAGTGCAACTTTTGGACACTTTAAATCTGTCAACTTTGTAAGTCCCGTGAGGACCTAATTTAATTCCCAAGTTGATTTTTTGAACTCTATTTGTTGTGAAAATTCAATGTCAATAACAATCGAATTGTATTACATGTTAAATCCAATGTTTTTTATAAAGAAATTTTCATGTTAAATCAAATGTTTTTTTTTTTGATAAAAAAATTGACAAATCAAATGTTGTTACCTATATTATTGTGGAAGAGTATTGTACGTAGAAAAATTGACATTACATTAGTACCTACACAAGGGCTTTTTAGTGTGCATCATGAAATTTCCTTCACTACAACAAGTGTATAAAAATATTTAAATTTTCATGTCATCTATTTAAAGCAAATTATTGCATAACTATATTTTATATTTATATAAAGTCAAGTATCAAAATTTTAGTTAACAATGTAAGCACTAAAATTGGGTAAAAAATTACTAGGGACCAAAATTAAAATTTGAATTTTTGGGGACTAAAAATCAAAACTTAAATTTTATAGGGACTAAAATAAAAATTTGAAAATTTTATAGGTACGAAAAAATATTTAGAATGACCCATACAACACCTGCCACGTGTCATATGACGTGGTAGCCACGTATACATTATAAAAATATTATTTTTGACGACTCACATGCCACGTGGATGCCACATCATACAAAAGGTCTACGTGGCCGTTGCTGACTAGACAACTGTTAGCTGTGTCAGCAAAATTTAGACGGCAGAGACCAATATTGTTAACGGAAAATTTGAGGGGGACTAAAGTTCGAACGAAATTTTTGTAGGGATTAAAAGCAGAATTCTTGAATTTTATAGAGACTAAAAACATATTTAACCTTAAAATAAAATAAAAATAAAAACACACCCCACGTCTACTACCGCTAGTTTTTTTTTTTTTTTCCTGCGAACTACCGCTAGTTTTTTAATTAATGTTTTTAGCATCACCGCTAATTTTATTGTCGGCAAGTATTCTTGCATTATATCTGGTTCCCGTACCGTACTTTTATAAAGATGACTAAGGACCCGTAAAAAAAATGTCTAAGGCCTTTATTCCACAGGCTTAAACTACACTCTGATTTGCGTTGGTTCAGTTTGTAAGAATTCAACTCATATCTTATAAGGATGTGAGTTTGAATCTCGCTGTCGATATAAAAACCTCGTTGACAGGTAATATATGAGTACGTTTGTAAGCGCTCTTTTAGCGTTGAGGCTTTCTCTGACCTTGGTGAGCCCCCGAGACCTAACTCACATAATTTTTCTTTATAAAAAAAAAAAAAACTACACACTGATTCTTCTCTTCCCACCTCAACATAAATCAATTGTGTGTGCATGTCCAGTGTCTCCCTATCAAAGTGGGAAATATCGAAAAATCTCACCCTCTAAGTAAATTCTTATGAAGAACATTCAACATAAATACAATTACTGTATTACCAAATTGTTAAAGAAGTTGGATTATAGTTACCATTATTTTGGAAGCTTAACTTTTTTTTGTTGTTGTCATAAACATGGTATTTCTTGTGCACAATTGCGGAGATTAATCTCTCGAGTCGGGTTAGGCCACATGGGTTTAAAGCTCTCCTTTAAAAGTTCTAATGATATTGTATTCTCAGACTCGGTTTCGAACCCGAGACCTTGGTTAAACTAAAAAGACCTCTGCTATATATCTCATACAAGCGTCATTGGGTGAAGCTTAACTTTCTTAATGACATGTTAAGTACACACACGCACTATGATATCACTAAAAATGATCTTAAATATTTCTATTAATAATATTGAAATTAAATTTATTTTAAATTGAATTTAATTAACTTTGAGACATTATCAGTATAAAACTTTGTTTATATTATATTATCCAATCAATTATTGTCAAATTAATTGAAAAGACTAATATCTTTTTATTTTTACGGGAAAAATACTAATATCTTGAAAATTTAACCTTTTTAACAATATTTATTAATATATCAATCAGATGATAATTTAAAATTCTGTACAACATCAAACTTAATCGATATATTGTACGTATATATGTTTGAATCTCTTTAGTACTCAACAACATTATAATTATTGAAGTATTTTCTTAAATTAGTGTGCGTGAAGAGGAGCAGTGACAAATACTCTCTGACATTCTCTTTTGAATACACAAATTCAAAAAATAGGAGAAAGTGTGTTGAAAAAAGAGTTTTTTTGTTGAAGCATGACAAAGAGTTTTAGAAAGTGTATTACTAGCAATTCTCTAATTTAGAACATCTTTTTTTTTTGTGAAAATAAAATAATAAACTAATGTAAACATGTATTAAATATAAAACTTATAATCATAAATACTTCGTTTATTCTCTAAAAAAAAACACCTGGTTTATACTGCCTGTATCTATTTTTTTTTTTGTTGAAAAGACAAAAGGATTTTATTGCTCTACTCAAAAAAAAAAGAGGATTTTATTGCTACTACAAAAGGACAGGGCACAAGATGAGCCACACCCCAAATATTACAAAACAAGACAACCTGATCTTGTACATTACAGCAGCAAATGTTGGATGACAATTAGGCCCAGACCCACTGGGTACCCGCAAAAAAACCCGCAATGGGTAGGGTAATTACCCGCATTATGGGCCTGGGTCTGAGTAATTACCCGCAATTTTGAGTGAATATGAGTGCGGGTACGGACACTCTAGTGCCCAGCCCGCCCCACGGCCCCCGCCCGGGCGCACACACACACACACACATATATATATATAGTCATATTAAGTAATTAATATATTTCTAAACCTAGGGCTGCTTCCAATTCCAAAACCAAACCAATATTTCTAAACCTAGAACTAAAAATTTACTAAAATCTAACCCTCACTGCGCTGTTGCTTCTTTGTTCCTTCCCCATCGACCCTCACTGTGCCGTTGCTTCTTCTGCTCTGCACTGCGTGCCGCCGCTTCTTCTGATCGTGCTGCTTCTTCTGTTCTTACACATTAGTCGTGAGTTCCTCTGACGAGTTTCTTCTGATCGCGCTCCTTCTGCTTCTTTGATTATCACTCTTTTTTTCTCACTTTCAGGTATATCCATGTTCTGCAAGCTTACATTTGTGAATCTCAGGATCTGTTTAACTTTTTATGGAAGTGTTTTTTTTTGTCCTTTTTTTTTTGGAAATCTCATGACCCGTGGATGCTTGGAATTTCAAGTCTAATAATATTATCTTTATTTTAAGGATACTTCAGCGGACATAAAACCTTCAACAACAGAACCACAATATTCTTGTTGCAATTTTTGTAGTAATATTTTTCTGGGTGGTATATATATTGTCTTCTATTATTGGGGTTTTTCATCAATTGACTATTGCTAGTTGAATTTGAATTTTTTATTTTGATCTGTATTGAACAACCCAAAGAAGCAATAGTAAGAAGCATAGACTAAATGTAGGATGGTCCAATATTTGGCTAAATACTATGATTTGTAATATTTTAGAATTGATTTGAAAATTTTTTGGATCGTATTTTAATTAAGTAATGATGTGTTTTTCGTTGTTTATTGATTTTTCATGGTTAAAGTGTGAGTAGCGGGTGCGGGTACGGGCACTTAGGTACCCAACCCGCAAGGGGATGTGCACTAAAGTTGCTGCCCACGCGGGTATGGGCTCGGGTACGTGCACTTTTTTCAATTGCGGGTATGGAGACGGGCACCATAGTTCCCTGCCCAGAGGATACCCATTGCCATTCCTAAATGTTCACCTGTATCCAAAAGGATCACCCAAACCTCTTATTACATTGAGAACTATTAAGGGCAATTTACAGAGCAACCCTCAATTCTATATAAAACAGATCGAGCAATACAACTAGCTCCTAATAAACCAAAAAGGACAATGTGCAGAATACCAATAGAATTATATTTATGCTTGTATCCGGATAAATTTGAAAAATTACTTTGAAATATGTATTGGTCTCTTTTAAGTAAGGATTTTTAAGTTTGGATATCGGGAATAAAGAAAATAGGCATAGAGAGAGTTTTGCTTTCCTAACTAGTGGTTCCACTCAACTTGACTAACTAAGATCCGTAGTCAAAATGTAATCTGAATATTGATGGTCTAATCATAAACACCAACAAAATACAAAATGACCATTGAGAAATAACTAATGAAATTATTATCAAATTTATATTCATATGGTTTTGTTTAAATTTTAATAGAAAATTATCAATACATAATCATAAATGAGTTGGAATGTTTTTTATAAAGTTTCAAATAAAAATTTAAACAAGCTTTTCATATCATAAACTAAAGCAACGCAGGTTAATTTGTCAATTGGAGGAATCATATTGTATGACATAAACCAAAGAACGAGATAGATCATATTGCATCAGTCAGCATAAAAGCATTGTCTTTTTATGCATGATAGAAATATTTTTCACAGCTGATTCTGGCACACGGAAAAGCATAATCAAGCACAAGTATGTAGAAGAGTGGTTCATATCATATCAGTGAACAGAGCCAGCAGCAGAAGGAATATCTAGCTTGTTCGTGTCTGTGATGTGTCGATTGATTTGATGGTGCTTTTTATTTGCAGTTGCACCTACTTTCAAACTAACTTCCCCTCACACACATGTCCAAGCTTCCATTCTCTCGGCCCCATTGTGTCACCATTAATTCTACGTCGTTCCTTAAAAAGACCATTTGGTAATTTGGCTGCAGGCAGGCATATGAAGAAAAATTCAATTATATGTTGAGAGGTAGCTGCAACAGAAAATTTTGGTTGTTGAGGATATATGTACATCGAATGTTCATTTCGTTGTACTTGTGTATTTATACACCGATCTGTATTTGGTTCCAGGAGAGAATTAGAGGCAGGAGATTGATTGTATTCAACTTTCGCATCATACCTTTATTAGAAAAGAAAAACAGAGAATATGTAGTAGGTAAAGTCTGCCACTAAATTCTAAAACTAAAACCTGATGGAGGATGTAGGTCCAGGCTTCATATCATGTTGAGGCTCGTTTTTTGTAAGGAATAATCTTGTCGTTTCAGCCTACTTGAGATAAAGGTATATGAAATGGCCCACCTATTGTCCTCAGAATCTTGTCCAAAAAGAAATTCAATTCACTCTATCAACTTTCTAAAAAACTCTCTAATGTGATTATGTGACAAAAGGAAAAGGCAAGTTGCTGGTGAAGTAATGAAAACTTCAAGATGAAGAGAAATACCTACCATGAGAACTTTAAAATATCATTAATTCCAGGTAGACCCTTTAAAAAAAAAAGGGATACCAGTGCAGTGCCCCTCGCAGACAGTGATTTGCAATAATAGCTCCAAAAATTATATATTGTTGTGATAGGCCTCCTAGGGTGAAGGTTCATAAGAGAAAAGGAAAGAAGGGACACGTGTAAGTGGGAATGAAGGGTGATGAGGGGAATAACAAATTAATGATCATGAGACGTAACAGAATTGGCCACGTGGCTTGTGAGGAGAAAGAGATGAGGAGAGTGTGAGGTATTTGTAGTGGAGTGACCATTGTGTGAGGGCATGCATTTGGTGAGAATTCTAGTGGTTAGGTCTGGGTAAGGGCACGGTGCTCTTCTCAGCACGTTTTTATCATTTTTGGTTGTTGCTTTTTCTATTCCACCATCTTGTAAGGAGAGTTTTCTCCATTCCATTTGTTCAGTTAATACAATCTCAACTATTCATCTCCATTATTTTACTTCTCAGTCAATATTTGCTTTGTTCACCTTTATTCATTTGTTCGAGCCCTAACAATTTGGTATCAAAGCTCTTCCTGGGGTGCGTATGGTATCAACGAGAATGGAAGCAAGAGTAGAAGCGTTGGAACAGAGGATTGAGACGATGGGAAGGGAGTTGCTGCAAGAAATGAGGACAATGCTAGCTCAACAACAAAACAATAGTGAATCGAAAACGGGAGGGCCGTGCGATAGAAGGGAGCGAGATCATGCCAACGATAGGATGCAGAGGTTGGAGGTGCCTTACTTCTTCGGTGAGGACCCGTATGGGTGGGTTTACATAGCTGAACGATATTTCACGATTAACCAAATCCCGGAAGAGGAGAAGGTGATTGTGGTGTCTATTTGTTTGGAGGGGAAGGCTCTAAACTGGTTCCCATGGTGGGAGGCTCGGACGGAGAGGATTACCTGGGCGATGTTTCGGAGGGCTTTACTGGCGCATTTCCAAAGTGTTTCATCAGAGAATCCTTATGAGGTTCTGATGAGTCTCCGGTAACGGGGAACAGTGATCGAATATATTGAAGAATTCGAACTCGTGTCTTCACCACTGAGACACGCGACGGATGAGGTGCTGTCATCAGCTTTCATGAACGGGCTCCGAGAGGAGGTGAGGGCACATCACGTCAGAGATTTGGAGGCGATGATGAAGTTGGCAAAGCTGGTCGATGAGAGAAACTGGTTAATCGAACATAAGGAGGAAGAGACGAGGAAGGTTGGATCGGGTTCTAACCGGCCCGCGTTAAGAAGTAGGTGGATTGGGCCAAATGACCCGATAACCCGAAATGAAAGAGGACCTGAACTTAATAGAAGCCTCATGGGCCGCAATCAGGGTCGAATGCAGCTGGGGAGCGAACAATGGGCTGCACGAGGGCCAAAGTAGCGTGGGAAGTGTCAATAACAGACCGGAGGGGCCGGGAAACTCCGGAAGTCGCCGCAACGCCCCGTTCAGGAAACTGACAGAGGCGGAGATGGAAGGCAAGTTTCCTAGGAGGATTTGCTTCCGGTGTGATGAGCCCTCCTCACCTGGTCATGTATGCCGCAACAAAAGCTTGAGGGTGCTGGTGCTTGGAGAAGGGGAGACCGTCACGAATGAAGAAGAAGAAACAAGCGAGGAAGAAGGGAAACCGGAAAATGGCATCATGCAGTTTAACCATATGCAGCTTAACATAGGGAGTATGGCAGGTATGACTTCCAATCGATCCCTAAAATTATGGGGACCTTATTTGGAAAGAAAGTACCGGTGTTAGTGGATTCAGGGGCTTCTCATAACTTTGTTTCCAGTGATGTAACTGATGCCATTGGGATCAATTTTGAGACTACAGATCAATTTGTGGTGGAATTGGGGGGGTGGTCACAAAGTGAGAAACAGGGGTGTATGTAGAAAGGTAGGGCTTTAGTTGCCAAATCTTCAAGTCGTACAAGATTTTTATGCTTTTCAATTGGGTGGAGTTGATGTGGTCCTGGGGTATGAGTGGTAGCTGGTTGGGGGAGATTAAGGTTGATTTTGGGGAGCATGTGATGTGGATAACATAGAAGGGGGAGAATATGGAGGTTAGGGGGGATCCAGCTCTGTCCCGCACCATGATCTCTATAAAATGCATGGTGAGGGAGCTGCAGATAGGAGAAGAAGCCTTTAAATTAGAGTATGGGCTGATGGACAGTGGGGAAAAGGAGGTACAGGGGGGTAGAAGGATTAGATGAAGTGTTGAAAGAGAATCATGAATTGTCTCAAGAGGTACATGAGCTGCCTCACAAGAGATGGTGTGACCACAACACTGTGATCAAGGAAGGGGCTCCTATTCCAAATATTCGGCCCTATCATTATCCTCATTAACAAAAAGATGCAATTGAGCGATTTGTCAAAAATATACTTGCTGCAGACTTGATTAGGCCAAGTATTCTTGGAGCTGTTGGTATTTACAAAAAGGGAGGCATGGCTGAAAAGATTGGAAGAGATAAGGGAGACATTCACATGGTTTCTTTTAGGAACCCTAGATTGGGTCAAAACCAGTGGGCTGAAGCCCAAAATAAAAATAAAAGGGGTCAGAAATAAAAAAAAGGGGGAGGGGGCGTAGAATGAAGAAGGATTGGCTGAAGCCCAAACAAAGAAAAAGAAAAGAAAAGAACCAAAAGAAAAAAAGAGGGGAGGGGGCGTAGAATGAAGCGCAACTAAAAAAAAAGAAATAAAAGGGAAGGTGGGCTGAAGCCCAACTTAAAAGAAAAGAAAAAAAAAAGGTAGAAGAAGCAGAACGTATCGATGAAACAAAAAGGGGAGGGGGAGTTATTTGGGTTTCATTGGAAACCCTAAATGAAAGAAAAGTTGCGCAGCAGCCGTGGGAGAAAAAGGGAGGGAACGATCGTGAACGGGAGAGAAGGAAGAAGGAGGTGCGGCTACGTCTATGGCACGGCCGCAAGCGAGAAGGGGCCGGGTGCGACGTCTATGGCACGAGCGAGAAGGAGATCGTGAGAGGGAGGAAGGGAATCGCGAGAGGGAGAGAAAGGGACTGAGGGGGAGATCGAGAAGGGGGAGGAAGGAGGAGGGAGAAGGAGGCTAAGGGGGAAGAGAGGGAGAGGGAAAGGCCAGTCGCGCCATCCTCATGAGCCCCAGCGCATGGCTTGAGAGGGAGGTGGTGAAATTGAATAGACTATCGTGCTAACCTCCAATGGATGAGTGATCCTTGTATAGGGTATTTGAAAGAAATTTTTTAAGGCTCAAAAGGGGTAGCAAAGGATATACATTTTTTATTTTTTGGGATAGAGAAAAAAAAAGGCCAAACTTCATCTCAAAACCTCATTGCTCAAATTTTCATAAAATTTAATTTTGGCAAATTGTGCATTTGCTTTACCTTTTTCTTTCTATTTTTATTAACTACTTTTGTCACTTTCAGTACTCAGTTTGATTATTTCAGATTCTTCCTCGTGGGGTTGTATCACTTTTACCTCTTGTTCCATCAATCTCATCGGTTCAGAATGGGTTTCCCAATTGTCCTCATGGGGTAGTCAAAGTTATAGTATGAGTCACTGACATCGTCATTTTCAAAGACAATATTTTTTGGATCTACATTAGTTAAAATCGACGAAAAGAAAAAACGAAAAAGAAGAAAGGGAATGGAAAAGATGAAAAAAAAAAGAAAAGGGAAATGATTGGAGAATTCAAAGGTGCATTTTATTGATAAAGATACTGAAATGAAACATGTGCGCCCTTTTGACAATAAATCATCCTAAAGCCTTAGGCAGAGCAATAGGATTTGCATTACAAAATTATTTTGAATCAAACATCACGGGAACCTCAACAATCTCCCGATTTCCAAGTTCCTCATTTAGAGGGCAAGAGTGGACAAGGTTGACAATATTTTCTTCAGCACTGCGATCATCTTTGACAGTTGCTATCTGGTTTGGGTTCAACATTCTCGCGCTCTGAAAGCTTTGTCTGATGTCGCAAATAGAGACATTCTTATCATTTGGTTCCCTGCCTTCTGATTTAGCTATTAAGGATTGGTCCCTAAACTCCTCAGTAATGGCATTGACTGCTGGACCTCCATGACCTAGAAGGAGATTATTACCCACATTAGGGCCATCCTCTTTAAACCTCAATAATTTGGCATTGATCAGATCCAGAACCACGTACTTCAAGGCTTTGCAGTTTTCAGTTGTGTGACTTACTGCCCCTGCATGATACTCACATTTAGCGTTTGGGTCATACCCTCTTGGGAAGGGGGGTTGGAGCGGTTTCATTGAGCGAGAGGAGACCAAGGAGTTGATGATGAGGTGCTAGAACAAATCCGTATAGGTCATGGGAATAGGATCAAATTGGACTGCTTTCTTTTCTTGGTTATTTGGTTTTTTCTGGTTTTGGTTCGGTTGGGTGGGAGCAACTGGTTGTGCTTGTGTTTGGATGGGGGAAGGTGGTCGAAAGGGCATCATTGGTTGGTTTGGCCGGGGGGTTGGGTTATGAAAGGCGGTGGCAATGTATGGAGGTGGAAAGTAGGGGTATGGAAAAAAATGTAGGAAATTGGTAAAGAATTGGGATGGTTTTCCTTGTATTTGTCCTCTCGGGCTCGTTATCACAGCATTGGTTTCCCCTTCCTTCTTCTTTACGAAGTTTGTCGGGAGTCTCTTGGCATTATTGGTTCCAGAAAAACTTTGGGCAATCTTTTCGTTCCTCATTCCTCCTTCAACTCTTTCCCCTACGATGACCATATCTGAAAAGTTTGATGATACACTTCCGATCATTTTGTCATAGAAGGGTGATTGAAGAGTATCCATAAACATGGCCACCATTTCTTTTTCAATAAGAGGCGGTTCCACCTGGGCTGCCAATCCTCTCCATCGTTGGGCATATTCCTTAAAAGTCTCATTGTCTCTTTTTGCCATATTTTGCAACTGTATCCTATCAGGAGTCATATCAATGTTATACTTATACTGCTTCAAAAAGACATCCGCCAAATCTTTCCAACAGCGAATATGAGATCGCTCAAGGTGTGTATACCAACTCGACGCTGCCCCTGTTAAACTATCCTGAAAAAAGTGAACCAGAAGTTTGTCATCATGTGCATAAGATGCCATTTTCCTACAGTACATGGTCAAGTGACTTTTTGGGCAAGTTGTCCCTTTATACTTATCAAAGTCTGGCATTTTGAACTTTGGCGGTGCGACCACATCTGGTACGAGACAAAGATCTGAAGCATTACTTAAACCGAGATAACCTGCTCCTTCTACAGCTCTTAGTCTATCTTCAAGAATTTGCCACTTAGTATCAGGCCATTGGTTCCCGACTGGGACACTCAGATTGGATCCCCCAACAGCTGGAGACCAGGCAATGCGGTTAGTCTGGGGATTTAATGGATTTCCTTGAACATAATAGGGGTGATCAAATGGTCGGGGATTCACTACGGGGGTCACTACAGGTGTACTGACTCATTGAGTATTCCCGACATGGGGTGGTGCATAACCAGGTGGAAGGGTGTATGTCATGAAGACGGGAGTTGAGCTTTGAACTGGTATGGTTTCAGTACCTGAGCTGGATCCTTGAGCTACATCTTGTACAACAAGTGCTTGAGAATCAGTTTCTGCGGAGTTATTGTTAGCACCTGGCGGTGTGTAACCGGGTGGGAGACCAAATAGCGGGAACTGTTGTGCCTGGAGGCCTTGAGGATTATGGTTCGCAGTATCATCATTGGCCACAGGTGGGGTATAACCAGGTGGGAGTCCGTAAAGTGGGAACTGCGGTGCTTGATTCTGAGGGTTGCTAGCTGGTGAATGTGTAGGACCATGTGGGTAAATTACAAAAGGTACCATCATCCCTTGAGTATTGAGACCATATTGCAACTGCGTAGGACCGAAGCCAGGTGGGTGGGAAGGTGTAGCTTGACTTTCATCATTCACTGCTGGAGGTACCCCATCTGCAGTCTTGTCTTTGTTTAGGGATTGCAGAAGCTCCAAAACTTTGCTCATATGTTCCTTCAGCTGATTGACATCATCTTTCATCTCTTGGTCATCCATGATCTTTGATTGAGAGCGAGTTCGATAATGGTGTCGAGGAACCAGTTTGTTTGATTATTTTCTGGCGATTTAAGAAAATGATATGAGTATGTAAGAAAAGAAAAATGAATGAATGGATGTGGATGCATGGATCTATTTATTTGTGCCAGGGAACCGTAAGCCTCATTGTTTTGGCACGTATGAGTTTTTTTGAAACTATTTTATTGCTTGATCTCATGTTATTTTGCCGATCACAATCTAGCTCTTCCTTACGATTCCTTGGCGAGCCTACCCAGAAATTAAATGAAATGAGGATGGATGCAATATGCTAAAGTTCACTAATATCAAACTTTATCATGTTGATTATAAAAGAATGCATGGGCGTGCAGACTAATGCAATTATTAATGAAATGGACAACAAACAAAATGTGATATGCCTATTTTTTGAAATATTGTAAATGATGGAATGCCTATGCTACTTGATGAAAATTTGTTTTTTTTTAAGAAAGAAAGGTCAACCCAGAAAATAGACCACCTCGCTGTGTCATAAATAAAATTACCCTAAATCAGAGGATTTCTACTTCTAAGGGCCTATAAATCATCCGACATGTGAGCACTTTCACAGGTGGTACTAATAACTTCCTCACCAAAGGTCTCTAGAGCCAAGTACCATTTCGGGATGTGACCACCAGTAGGAAGAAGATCCTACGTGTGGGCATCCACGAAACGGTCGCACTCTAGATGAGGTTCTCGTGATACCCAAATCGAAAGTAGATCTAAAATGACTATCACTAACAACCTCTCACTCCCTAAGCTGCACTCGGGCCCGGGTAGAGGGCCCCACTCATAAGTGTGTGTAAAAGGTGTGTAAGTGAGATGTGTGATGAAGGCAACATAAAATTACCCAAGCTGCAAAACAAATGAAATATACAAAATATGGTCTTCTAACCTAAAGTTCAATATATGCATAATATATATTCACAAAAGAACAATAAATAAATAAATAAACAAATAAAAACAAGAGAAACTAAACATAAGAGCTAACTATTTAGCACAATCAATCACTTAGGCTTGACTCTAAAAAAAATGTCCCCAGTGAAGTTGCCAGCTGTAGCGACCGAAAAATCCGGTGGGATTTGTTCGAGTTTAATGGAGCCGCCACCAATAATTTATTTCATAGGAAAAATATTGGGAAAAACCTTTTTTGAAGAAGAATGGTCCTTGAGACCGGATTTGGGTTTTGTAGTCGATTATGCGTAGGGAAGATATTAGCACCCCACGACATCATTTCGAAAAAAAAGGTTACCTTTAATTAATTGTGCAAAATTTATATTAACTTCTAAAAAAATATTTATTTCCCTTTCATTATAAAAAAAGACAAGGATTTGCAATGATGAAATAAATAAAAAAAGACTTAATAAAAGTTGTTTATTTTTGTGCTTGACAGGAACGTGCTCCTGCTCCTACGTATCTCCGGGTGCAGTGGAGAAATCAAAAGCTACGTAGTTCTTGGGTAGAAAATAGTTGTGTGTTTGTTGATTTTAATTAATCAATTTGTGACTTAATTTTTATGGTTTGCGTAGTGATTAAACCAAAAGTAGATTTGGCGTAATCCTTACTAATATTTTAAGATATTTTATTTAGATTGTTGTAATGACCAAACCAAAAGAGGATCTGGAGTAGTCATTGATTTTAAGTTTTTTTTTTAAAAAGGGTTTGCATAGTGATCAAACCAAAAGCGGATTTGGCGTTGTCACTACTAATATTTATTCAAGAAGATTGAAGAATTTTACAATAAAAAAGTATGGTTAATAAATAAAAGAGACGAGGGGAACATTCACATGGTTTTTTTTAGAAACCCTAGATTGGGTCAAAACCAGTGGGCTGAAGCCCAAAATAAAAATAAAAGGGGTCAGAAATAAAAAAAGGGGGAGGGGGCGTAGAATGAAGAAGGATGGGCTAAAGCCCAAACAAAGAAAAAAAAGAAAAGAACCAAAAGAAAAAAAGAGGGGAGGGGGCGTAGAATGAAGCCCATCTTAAAAAAAAAGAAATAAAAGGGAAGGTGTGTCAAGCCCAACTTAAAAGAAAAGAAAAACAAAAAAAAACAAAAATAAGGTAGGAGAAGCAGAACGTATCGACGAAACAAAAAGGGGAGGGGGAGTTATTTGGGTTTCATTGGAAACCCTAAATGAAAGAAAGAAAAGCTGCACAGCAGCCGTGGGAGAAAAAGGGAGGGAACGATCGCGAATGGGAGAGAAGGAAGAAGGAGGTGCGGCGACGTCTATGGCACGGCCGCGAACGAGAAGGGGCCGGGTGCGACGTCTATGGCACGAGCGAGAAGGAGATCGTGAGAGGGAGGATGGGAATCGCGAGAGGGAGAGAAAGGGTCTGAGGGGGAGATCGAGAAGGGGGAGGAAGGAGGAGGGAGAAGGAGGCTAAGGGGGATGAGAGGGAGAGGGGAGACGCGGCCGTCACGCGCCATCCTTGGTCGCGCGCGGCCGCAAACGAGGAGGAGGTGGAGAAGGTGCAAAAAAGGAAAAAAGGGGGGGTGTCACGCCGAGGAGGGGAGGCCGCAAGAGAGAGAGACTGAGAGGAAGAGGGAGCGGGTGCGAGAGAGGGGTAGGAGAAGAGGGAGAGGGGAGTACGGCCGAGGGAGAGGGGAGGCCGCGAGAAGGAGAGGGAGACAGAGGGGGGTACGAGACTGAGAGGGAGGAGGGGTTTCTACCTTCTTCTGCTCTTCTTTCTTCTTCTTCTCTCTGTTTCTTCTCTCTTTTTTTCTATTTCTGCGTTTTTTGCTTATGTTTTTTGGTGAATTAGGGCTTAAGTGTGGAGCCTCTAATTCTTTGATTGGTGGTAAAAAAAGCCCAGAATTTTTCTTCTGTTTCTTCCTTTTTTTGCTGTTCTGTTGTTGCATTTATAGAGCAAAGGGGGCTCTAATAGGACAATGGTTGCTGACCCTTGTATTGGCTGTTTGTTGCTGCAGGTATGATTGGTGGTGGCAGAGTAGTGCCTGTAAAGCTGCTTAGTTTGGGCCAAAATGGGAAGCAAGCTAGGAACATGGAGAAGGGGACATTGGCTTGTTCCTCAAAGTGTGGCTGCTGGCTGTTGTTTGGCAGGGATGCAACGCTCCTGCTTTGCTTTGTTTTGTTTTGCTTTTTTTGTTTTTTTTTGTTTTTTTTTTTGCTTCATTCTGATTTTGTGATTGTTTTGGGCTTGGTTTGTATTTTGGGCATGGAATGGACTGTTGGTATTCTTGCAATTTTTGACATGTAATGGACTGTTGGTATTCTTGCAATTTTTGACATGTAATGGACTGTTGGTATCCATTTCAGCTATTGGGCCCAAGCTAGACCCAGAAGATTAAGACTAAAACATAGCAAAAGCAAGAAAAGCCCAAGCAACAATTATCCTATTATTTCAAACCAAAAGTAAAATAATAGATAAAACAAAATGAGTTGACAAAATTGGGGTATAACACCAAGCCACCGCACGCAGCTCGCCCCGCCGTCGCACGCCACTTTCTTCCAACTAGGGGTGGCAATCCCATCCATTTATTCATCATCCATCCATAGAGAAATCCATTCAATCCATCAATTACAAAAAAAATAATAATTGGATTGGATCCAATCCATCCATTTAACTTAATGAATGGTTAATTATCTATCCACTATTTTTTTAAATTAATTGGATCACCCTAAATAAAAATCATAAAATTTATTGGATAAAAAATTTAGATGAACAATTAGAAACCAAAAAGAAAAAAAAAAGAATGAGTAATAGATCAATAGAAAAAGAAACAGAATCTGGACCTCACCAGTTCCTGGACCCGTTACTGCAATCGAACCGCAGCGTTTTACGAATACGGTCTACCTCCAAGCAGCTGAGCCGCTGCAGAGAGTGGTCTCAGTCACTGTCGTGGATATCACGGCGCCTCCAGCACCCCCACGCCACCTTTCCTCTCCCTCCGCGACCACAGGCTGAACACCGTCGCCCAAGGACACCACCGCGGGGCTCACTGCCGTCACCGCTGGTGGTGGCTCCATCTTCTCCCCTCCTCAGATATGTTACTCTCTTTCTCTCTTTCCCTCATCTCTTTTCTCCCGCCCCTTTCTCTGTCTCCCTCTCTCTTTCAGTATTTCTCTTTCCTTCTATGGACTTATTCCAGCTCTTTCAAAAACGGATTCATGCCTGAGTAGCTGCTTGCGAAGAATACGAAGCAGTGCAAGCTTGAACCATTACTGAACCCATTAATTGATACATCGTAAATGATAAATTCAATTTTTTTTAAAGTAAAAAATTAGAATAACAGTCACTATTCAGTGAGAGAAGAAGAGTAACTATTCAGTGCCTGGTTGTGAGAGTTGAAGAGGCAAGTTTGACATTGATAGTTGTATAATATTGAAAATTGAAGTGTAATTAAGAAAGAGTTTAACAAAGATATTGACAAAAATACCCCTAAAT
Organism: Calophaca sinica; assembly: GCA_037113605.1. Lineage (NCBI taxonomy): Eukaryota > Viridiplantae > Streptophyta > Magnoliopsida > Fabales > Fabaceae > Calophaca > Calophaca sinica. The sequence goes on along the minus strand of CM073734.1, from coordinate 106,522,457 downwards.
TAGGAGTTTAACTGAGAGCGACGATGGGTTAAGCTACAAAATCAAAATTTAACTGAGAGAGAAAGGAGAGAGGGGAGAGAGAAAGAGAGGAAAGAGGAGAGAAAGAGAGGAGAGAGAGGGGAGAGATAGGAGATAGAGAGGGGAGAGAGAAGAGAGAGAGAGCAGAGCGAGAGAGAGGGAGAGATTAAAAATATTTTTTATGATTAAAATTAATTTTTGTAATTAAAAATAATTTTTTGTGATTAAAAATAATTTTTATGGATGGATCGGATATTCATCCATCAAAAAATTGTTAATGGATGGATTAAATAGTTTTTTTTAAATGATGGATGAATTAGATTGGATTGGATTTTCTTAGTGACCTTTTAGTGGATAGTAAATAGATAAACGATTTTTTTCAATTCATCTATTAGAATCCATTCAAAAAATTATCCAATCCATCATTTTATTACCCCTACTTCCAACTTCCACTAGATATGTGTGACATGAAAAAAAGAAGAAATTATTGCTACAGGGACTTTGTGAGTGTGTGCTGCTTGAAGGAGAGAAGAAAGCAAATGATTGAGTGAGATTTTTTTTTTTTGAACAGCACAAATGATTGAGTGAGTGTGTGGCTGCGGCGTGAAAAGAGATGAAAGAGGATGAGAAATTAAGGTTTTGTTTGGGAAAAAGGATTGGGCATCTTAAAATGGGTCTAGTCAGCTTGGGCCTTGGATAAGAAACAATCTCAAGGTTATATTTACTTGTATATTTTAGGAATTTGCATTTGTTTTTCTACTAGTTCAATTATAAATTTGTATTTGTTTATTTGTTATGGATATTTTTATGAATTTATTTTATAAATTGTGACTTAAATTATCTATGAAGTTTAGTTATTTATTTATTTTATTTATTTAACTATCATTCGCTTTAATCGACGCTCAACCGGATGAACTAATCAACCATTTACCTGTATGCCTTACTCTGCTCGATATCCTGGCCTGCTTTTAAAACATTGGTATTTATAAAACTTTAAAAATGAAAATCCCAATTAGTATTGAGTTGCTTCTGTTTAATTTTCCTCCTACCGTAAGTTAGATTAAAAAACGCTGTTGGGTTTTTAATAATGAAGATTAAAACAAATTGAAAATCCGCCTGATTAAAAAAGGGGCTCGAATTTGTTCTCGTTTTCACGCCTTTGCTAGCAGGATTAAGGACCTCTCCCATGCCTTATGAATCCACTTGAATGCTATTTTTTTTTTTTTTGGGTATTACCTGAATGTTATTTTTTAACGCATACCGATTACGGGATCTTGAATTTGAATCATGTACAATGGTTTCAGAGAAATGTCGGTGTAAACAGCTATTTGTTTATATATAATTGCTAACTTGATTTGATTGCTTCTAGCTAAATGAGGAGAATGACTTATCATATAGTAGATTTACATTTTGGCTTTGTTTCGGTTTCAAAGAAAATGGGAACATTGGATAGGTGACCATGGAGGGATGAATGGAGTTTGAGAAATCCAGTAATCTGTTGCGGGATAGGGGTGATGCAGGGATGAATGAAGTAATTGCTAACAAAGTCATGTCACGTGTCATTTTTAATAAAGAAATAATCTTAACCGTTAATTTTAATTAATTGTGATCCAACATTTATAAATAGATGTTCTCATTTCTCATCTATACCATTATATAAAAAAAACAGGGTAAGATAACTGTTTTTTTGGTGTACTACTTTTGTTTTCACTTTTACCCTTCAATAAACTGTTTTGTAAATTTAAAAAATAATTTTTTTTAAACTGCTGCACCTTTATTTCAAAGAAACCAACACCAACAAATGTAACTACCCATCTCTCTCTCTCACGACAAATGTGTTGTGGACAAGAAAAAATAATAATATAAAACACTGTAGCGCAATAAAAATGCGGAAAGACGGACACGAGAGTGCCCGTCTTGCCGCTAGTAACAATAAAGTGTTATATTAAATCATTTTTTTAACAAGTGAAGTACTACTTCTCGTCCATATATAAGAAAAAGAAGAAGAAAAAAATCATCAAGACTAAAGAATTTCATTTAATATTGTAATTTTGAAATGCTATTTCAAATTAATCCTGGCATTAAGTATTTTACATGACTTATATGACTTATATGGGGAATAGATGAATTTATAGTAAACATGAAATGAGCGAATAGAAGTAATTTTAACAATTAATATATCTAAAAATTTGTACTACCTCTGTACTTTTTTAGATGTCGTTTAAGGTTATTTTACACAAACTAAAGAAACTAATAAATTTTGTTATTCTTGATGAAATTATTGATTTTTTCCTGTGATATCATTGACTGTTTATTATCCTATTACACCTATTTCTCTATATAATAAATAGTTAAGAGTATAACTGACAAAATAGTAATTAATGTAACATTAAACTTTGAGAACGACAGATAAATAATAGCAAAATTTTAATAAAAATAGAAAAGTAAAAAGAAAAAAAAACTTTTTCTTATAATTAGGTAAAAAAAATTACCAAACTTTTTTTTATATACAAGACAAGATACTAACACTACACTCTTTTTTTTTTTTTTTAGTACAACTAACCTAATGATCTTCACTCACAAGGAGTGGGAAAAAGGGACATTGGGGGATCGAACCCGTCCCAACACAACGCAACACGTCCCGATTGCCACTGCGCTGTGGCAGGGCGGGACAACACTACACTCTTTCTAATAGTCTCTTATTTTTTTAATTTTGGTGCTAATTTTCTAATAGTGGTTGAAATTTATGTAAATACTACTACCATTTTGAGAGTAGGATTTACATGATTTAGTGAGTGAGATTCATCTCAAATTTAATCGATGACGGTGTTAGAAAAATGTCAAAAAATATGTTGCGAGGGAAAATATTTTCTCCAGAATGTTCGGACGGAGAAGTGGAAAACGTCCAACCACACAAAATAAAGCAGAAAAGAAAAGAAAGAAAGAGAGAAACGATGAATTGGAGCGAAAGAAAGAAAGAAAGATGGATGTTCATGGTGTGGTGTGGATATGGAGGGCCAGTCAGTGTAGGTAAGGTACCATACAACTCAGCATAACACAGTGCCAACATAATACTCTCTTCCTTTCTCTTCTCCTTTTCTCTCACGAGGTGAACGAACAAGGACAACAACGACAACCAACGACAATAATTCAAGTGCTGCAAGGTTAACTTCAAATCTTTAAACCCTAATTCTCTTCCAATTTCTATTCCCTTCCTTCGAATTTAGCCGAAGGCTCTTTTCAATTAGCAATTGGGATATTGTGAGTTTCCTTCACCTCGTTTCTCTAATAGATACATTATTTATCATTTCTAGGGATTAGGAACAATTGTTTCGCATGCTGCATACATTTGTGATAGATGATTCTTAAACTGTTTGAATGTACACTTCTGATTGACTTTTCAGTGGCACTTTATTATTTGAAATGAAATATACTAATGCTGGATTCATTTTGACGACAGTTATAAATGTATTTCCAGTTTTCCACACATTTAATGCTTTAGCCTTTTTTTGCCGAACTGTATTCAGTACTCATAGTCAATAGAACATACTCCTACTATAGGTCTGCATTAATACTAGTTACTTTGCTACATCAAGTGGTTGTTTGGGCGCATTAAAAGCTAATTGCGATGAAGTATGGGTTTTCTTCTCCTAAAAGCTTTGGATTATAGCACTTACAGATAGGAAGAAAAGCTTCTCTCAATGTTTCTTAGCGTAGAAACTTAACATTTTTTTTCCCCTATTATAAGATAGATGGTGTGCTGCAATCATTGTAAACGACTTTGGGCTCTTTGGGTGCATGGAGTCTTCCAGATCTTACTTATTCCAATGTCTTTCTTGAGTCACATGTACTGGAATATACTGTGTTTTTTATGATTGAATAATTTGTTTTATTTTATGACTCTTGTAGACGACCCTAAATTATAATATCATATAGTATAGCCAATTTATACTTTTTTTTTTATTTTTTCAATTGAAGAACTATAATTGTATACACTATTGGCTTCTGGCATTTTAGATTCCATTTTTTTTCCCTACCACTTTACTTTCTTTGTATAGCATGTAGCTGAAATACTCCTGAATTTTGTTAACAATGTTTTTCTGTTTCCAGATTTGAGCATTGTGTTGCATGTGACGTAGGAAATCATGACTCCTGCTCATGACCTCACTGGTATTTTATGTAAATAATTTTTTTGATCCAATTTATTGCTACTTTTTCATTTATAATAATTGAATTACATAGGTATCCCAAGTTTAGTTAACAACTTAAGGAAAATGTCTTAGCTATTTCTTGTGTCTTATGGAACTGTTAATGCAAAAATTCTATACAACAGAATTTAGTTAACTTGAAGATGTAAAAGATGCATGACGACTGTTGTGAGTGCAGGAAAATTGTAAAATCTACTTCAATTGTTTTTTTTTCCTTCTTTTGTATGATAAAATTATTACTTTGTCAAAATCAAAAGAAATGGTAAAAATACATTTCTTTAAGAAAAAGGATATTTATCGGGAACAAAAGTTTAAGCTTCCAGTTTACATACAAAAACTCATGTCTTCTACTGCTGTACAGTAATTTTTTTTATTTTTTTATTTTTTATAATTCATTGGCCATGACTACGCTGGATGTTATCCTTTCTGTATTGGCTTCCTGTTGAAAATAGTAATATGAATGACAATCTCTCTCTCTCTCTCTCTCTCTCTCTCTATTTTTTTGGGTACTTACAAACTCGACATAAATCTGGAGTTTGTGTTCCTAGTGGAATAAAAGCTTCTGCATTCTGGTTGTCCTACGTGCATAATAAATCTCTTCCTTTTCTTTGCCTCTAACCTTTATTCGCTAGGCTGATTTTTTAACTTATTGTGTTATTTTTGCTTTTTATATTAAGCTTCTTTGTTATTCTATCTGAAGTTTGGTGTTTTTCTTATATTGATGCATTTTACTTGTTTCTTCACCTCATCCCAAGAACAAAAGTACTATCTGAACTTAGTAATGAAATGTTTATACAGATAATGAAGATGATGGGCAGCAGCAGTCAGAATCAAATGCAGTCTTCGTCTGCAAATGGCATTTCTGATCCAGGTATTGGTAGCCAGAATAATCAATATGCAGCACCTGGCCAGCTTGGAACCCGACATCCTATGGTACGAACTTCAAGTTTTTTTTGTTCTTTTTTCTGATTTATTTTTAAAAGAGAAAAATATGTTTGTTCAAGGATTTAACGTCCTCAATCCTCATTGAATCATCGTCCTAATTTTTAATTGATTTTAGAAATCCTAAGGAATGTTCTGTTTTGTATAGGCTATTAGCCATTCGATACCATCCGACGGGTCTTGCCTGTTGTAGGTATAAGATATAGAGACAAATGGCTATTGTTCTGTCATTCAAGCAAATTGACTCTTAATATTATCAAATCATGATGAAAAATTTCCCCAGGCTTATTTTTCCTCTAATTTCTCGAATAAATTGGCTCTTTCCACTCCTTTTTTGGTCCGTGAAGTTGGGAATTTTCCCATGTGCCCCAATGAGCTGATTTGAAAAGTGTTCTGGATGCCAAAATTTATTGATCATATGATAATTAGCTACTGCTTTTCTTATCGGTGCTTAATGTTGCCTGAAAAGAGTTTAAGGCTTTTGGTCTGGCAAATAATGATGAGTTAGTTTGCAATCTGAAGTTTTTCTGTATAAAAAAAGTCTTAGGAATTTATCTTCGGTGAATTAAGGTTTTGGTTTTACAAACTGGAGTTTTAGTTGTCGCTAATTGAAGGTAGATGAATAATCTCCTGAGCAAGTACTGGTATCAGTTGTTATCTGGAAGTGATGTTAAAAAGGTAAGAAGTTTGTTTAGAATCACTGTTTGCACTAGTAACTGTGGCTTGGGAATTTGGTTTACTTTGTCAGGCAATTGAATTACTTTAGAATGTAAATTTTTTATGCATTTTACTGATTTTTGTTGCTCTCTTATCTCATTGAAGGTACCACCTGTGTACCCATATCCAGATCCTTACTATAGAAGCATCTTTGCTCCCTATGATACACAATCTTATCCTCCACAATCCTATGGTGGACAGCCAATGGTTTGCTCTAATTTTTAAATGTTAATTTTTGTGTTAGTGTGGCAGCTTCTTGTGAAAATCTCTGATTCTCCAAGTAATGAACAATATCTTGTGCCAGATTCATCTTCAGTTAATCGGAATTCAGCAAGCTGGAGTTCCACTGCCAACTGATGCAGTTGAGGAGCCTGTTTTCGTCAATGCAAAACAATATCACGGTATATTAAGACGTAGACAATGCCGTGCCAAAGCTGAATCAGAAAAAAAAGTTATAAGAAATCGGAAGGTATGGCATTATCTATATTTGTTATGTTTCTTTCTGATTATGCCAAAAGTTGATTAAGAAAACAGACAATTATTAAAAAAAAAGGGAAAAAGGGCCTTGGAAGTTGTGTTATTGTCGTAAACTGCTAGCTTCTTGATGTAAGAATTGTTTTTTTGTCTCCATAGATTAATCGAGTACTTCCATGCATCCTCACATTTGTTCCTCTTTGGAGGTACTTACTTGTTCTTTAAACAAATCCTGCAGCCATACTTGCATGAATCTCGACATCTACATGCTCTGAGAAGAGCAAGAGGGTGTGGTGGTCGGTTTTTGAATTCAAAGAAAAATGAGAATCAACATAATGACGTGGCATCACTTGACAAATCACGGTCCAACATCGATCTCAATTCTGATAAAAATGATCTATCTTTGTCAGATAGGACATCCTAAAACTACAGAGGTGACTTAGACAGTGGTGTCTTTTGTATATCACAAAGACATAATATCAATAACACCAGCCTTGGATATCTCACTGTTGCTTCATTCTGGCTTTGTTCAACCGTAGGTATGATGGGATGTCGCATGATGTGCTGGTAAAGTGTGAAGTTATTTTATAAAATATTTTCCTTTCTAACCTTTGGTAGGCAAGATTATTATTATGTAAGCATTTCTTTGTAGGATCGTGTTTATTTATCTTGCTATAGATAGACACATTGACTGTTGTTGTATTTGTCCTTTGATTGGTTGTTCTCAATGGTTAGGTTAGTTAAAGGAGTTTCCACCATTATTGGTGGTGGATATTGGTAGTTAGTTTTGTGCATTAGCTGATAGAAGGATAGGATTCCCAGTTTCACATTTTTTTGTTCATGTTATAATAATGAATCTTGTTTTTGGTCAGAACTAGGATGTATCTGTTTTCACAATTTATCCTAACCTATTTCGTTGAAACTGATAGGATAGGGTTAACAATTAACATTCCTTTGAAAGGATTCCACGATGTTGAAACCATTTGCTTAAGATTAATAAAAAGTGATTTTCAGATAAATTAATCTAGAGATTATTTTTTTAGATATTTTTATGTGAAACAGAAGTTAATTTGTGTTTGCTTATGATAATAAAAATCATTTTTTTAATCTTTTCTCTCATTGACCGTATTTATTAAAATCAGATTATTAAAAAGAAATTACAAAAAACAACTTATTGTAATCATAAAAATTCTTTTTTTTAGATTTTGATCATTCTAAAAAGCTTAAATAGACACAATCAAAATTTTCAAAAATGATTTTTGTTAGTTAAAAAATTAATTTTTTTCTTCCAAATATCGTGTGACAAACGGGCTCTTAAATAAATGAGGATTCTGTGCAATGAAGGGTCTCTATTTCTCTCCGCTTGTTAGTTTTTTTTTTTTTTTTTGAACAATTTAAATCAAATGAATGCAGGTTATTCAATGGGTGATATACCCTGACTACAGGAAATATTACAGGAACTATTGATTCATTGAATGCAGTCAAGTCCCTCTTAAACTTGCCGATTCCGTCCATTGTGTAACTTGCATATTCAAAGAGGACAAACGAAAAGGGAATTCTGACAAGGGAGCCATGGTTTTTCCATGAGGTACTTTTACTCTCAAATTGTGAGATTCCGGCCTCTCATTACCTTCTACGGCTAGCATTGAACATTTGATGGTGTTTTGTTGGTATTTCTTACATTTGTAATTCAAATTATGTCCATCATGCCATACATGATCCTTAAATTCTAATAAGTAGGTCTTCCATCCCATGTCATCTCTAATGAATAATCTACTTTTTGTGTGTGTCAAAGATGGATATATTAGTGAGCAAAGTGCCACCAAAAGGTTAAAGCTTTTGATATGGAGTTCCAAACAAACGAACTTGCGGTCTTCTCCCCTACCAAGAAAGACTCCTCTGTGCCGTAGTTGTGAGTTAGAATTTTAACCCATAGTTTCTCAGATTGTTGCTGCATAGTAGGAAAGTATTTGTCTCGCTTGCCATACGCATACCCAATCCACCAAGTTTCCTAGACCTCGTGACTTTATTCTCCACAACCAAATGGATGCCTTTGTTCAAATTTACCTTCCAAATGAAGTCTCAGGTGGTTCTATCAATCAAAGAACAGATACTTTGAGGGAGCCAAAATATTTACATGTATTAAGTAGGAATAGATGATAATACTGATGAAGCAACAGCTAATCTTCCAGCTCCGTTCGGAAACTTGTGCTTCCAAGAGGTTTCTTTAATAAGAATATTTACTTTGAAGTGTTTACACATCAACGAAGTGGTATTGATGATTTATTAATGAATATGGCCAATATTTAAAACCCAAAACTTGTGCGATAAAACATATCGGATCTATATGTCCCAAAAAAAGCAACCGAGTGGTAAAGTACTGTAGGCATTGGGAGCGCTGATTCGAACTCGTAATGCTCCATTTTCCCTCTCCCCACCCCGCGCCTTCGACCATCTGTACTAAGAACTAAAAAAAAAACTAATTATCGGTGTTATAACATGAAAACTAAAATAATATCTTAATTTATTGTCAGATAATTTGTGATTTTCTTTTGAAAACAAATTGAGGATAATTTGGATGATAGGTTGAAGAAAGAAATATTTAATTTTGACCTTTCAATTGAGATGAGGAATAAGAGGGAGCAGGTAGAAGCACGTACTAACAAGAAAACAGCGACACAGGCACATCCAAACAAAACTCATAAGAAATATCCATTACTTTATCCTTTCTACACTACAAAACATTAAGCAAATTAACACCTTCCGGTTGCGAGAAAAAAAAGATCTATGGCTTATTATTCCCCTGCGTTTATAAATTAACTTTTTATAATCAAAATTAAAATTCTACTAAAAGATCTCTCGAAAAAAAGTAATTTTTATTTAAAATTAATTAAAACCATAAAAAATATATATAGTTGCATTTTGGATTAATTTGCTACTATTTTAAAACAAAAATTACAAGAAATAAATTGTTTGATAATTCATTACAATTTGAAGAAAACTCATAAAATATAAATGCAAAAAGTTGAAGCCAGTTCGATTTTGTTGCCAGGATGTACGAGTACAAAATTAGAGTACCAAAATTACTAATTAGATTACCGGAAAGGGGTGTGTATTTCTTGTCTGCACGCATTTATGCGTGTGCGTCTTTTTGGGCCAGTATGCGTGTGCGTCTGTACAAAAAAATAACGAATGAACGGGGCCTTAGGCCCAACAAAACAATCTAACACCACTAAGCAATGATGCTGAATAAGGGGTTGCTTCCGGCGCCCCCTTTTTATTCAACAGCACCCCCACACCTCTCCTTTTCCAAAAATACTCCTATCCCTCCCCCTCCCTTTCTCTCTTCAACTCCACCCCCTTTCCTCTTTCCTCCACCCTTGAACTCCTTCTCCTCCCTTAGCGGCCCCCTCCCCCTAAAACCCCATCCACTGAAACATATCTCCCCTCTTTGAACCCCTTTTTTTGTGTTTTTTGCAATCCTGAAACTTGTTTTTGGAGGCAATTCTTTTGCCTTTCAGAAGGTTACAAAATTTGAGAAAACTTACCTTTTCTGGAAGTAACTTTTTATGTTCGGGAAACAAGTTTCTGAAAGGCAAAAAACACGGGGAAAAAAGTGGGTTCGGTGAGGGGGGTTGGGGGTGTCTGAGGGGGAAGGGGTTGGGATGGGGAGATAGAAAGGGAGGGGTGGGGGTATTATGGTATGGGGAGGGCTAAGGGTGCTGTTGGAGAAAAAATGGGTGCTGGAAGCAACTCGTGCTGAATAATCAGCCGCAAGTGCAACACTAGCATATTAAGAGGGACTTTCAAATACAATAACGTTTGTTTTAGATTCCAATAGAATTGATTATGAAGAATTGATGTTAAAAGAATTGATTTTAAAAAAATTGAGTTTAAAAAAATTGATTTGTGTTTGATAATGATATTTTAGAAGTGTGTTCAAAAAAATTGATTTCGTTTGGATGATAAAAATAAAATCACTTTCGATGTATAAATATAAAGGATTGTGTGAGTCTTACGTTCAAAATCCATTTTTCTGAACGGAAAAGTTAAGATTTTTTGCTTCCAACAAAATCCAGTTTACCATATTCAAATCAAATTTTATTCTCTTAAAATCTTAACCAAACACTCAATTAAAAAGTCAAAACAGAGTTTTCTAAACGTGATTCTCAATTTTGTACACAAACGGTATTTTCACAATCTAAACCAAACAGGCACTTAACAATTCCTATCTCCATTTCCAAACCAGCTTTGACAAAAGCATCTGCAACGTTGTTGCATTCTCCACTGACATGAGACCACTCAGTCTCAACATTCAACCTTACATATCCCAGTTCTTTTGGCCAGACTTACGCAGGGGTGCATACTGCTACATCTTTCTTTAATCAATTTGACAACTTCTTAAGAATCAGTCTCAACAGTAAGTTTCATGAATCCTCTAGTCATAACAGCATAGCCACATTTCTGCTTGGACAATCAAGCAACATCCCAATGCACCGGCAAAACCAACATTAAAATCGTTCATGTTCTTCTATAGATACAATCAACTAATACTATGTGTTGAATTGTTATATTTATATTACTCAATAATTTTTTTATCTACAACTATTGATGCAGGCAATAGGGGATTTTGGTGTCCACAATTTATTTTGTATTATTATATTTTATTTCACCTTAATTATATAGCAATAATCACCACTTAGAGAGTTATATTTTAAAATATTTTTAAAAAAGATAAAGTACTTGAAATGAGTATGACTTGTCTCTCTATTCGAATATCAAGTTTGGGATAACAATAATTAGTTCTATCGGTGATAAGAGGTTAACAAAAAAAAAGACGAGATAGAAAATTTAAAAATGTTGGGTCTATAGAAAGAGAGATCATATATAAAAGTGGAGAATCCATAAAATATTCAAAAAAAGCATGGACACACATACATTTGTCTGTAGTAAAATATAAAATTAAAAATTAAAACCATTAAATTGAGATTTTTTATGAATGATAAGTTTGTAAAGTTTTGCACAAACTAAAAACAAATTAATTTTTCATCACACTATATTATTTTAACTTATAATATATTATTCAAAATATATGTAAATATTCGTTAAAAAATTTATTTCATCAATCCAACCATCAAACATTGTCTTATCACTATAACAATTTCACCCATTATGAATGACTGATAGTCGTCAATAACAAAAAAATACAGAAGACTTATCGACCGTCACGAAACAATAGCAAACAATGGCTTGTGTAAATTTATAAAACTAAGATAAAATTGTGGTCAAGTAATACGTAAATAATACAAAATCACTGGAAAGGCATCATTAACATTGACATCAATTTTGTAAATTACCCTAACAGCTTAGTTGTTGGTAAATTTTTTGATGGTTAATGCATATGTAATAATGCATGTTTATATTGACGGTTCATCCGTTGATAATATTGTCCAAGTAGTTTATGGTTAAGTTGTTGGTTAATATGGTACATTATTTCTGAAAACTAGGACATCGATAAATTTGTACTTAGTTTGTACAAGTTTAAATTTAGGTCATTCTTTATAATAAATATAATTAATATAATTAATTCTAACACAAAAATGGTAATTTCAATATCTATATTTTTAAGAAGTAAAATTAATTCTTACAATAACTAATATAAGGAAACTAAATAAATTAGAGAATTAAGAAAATAAAAACAAAATATAATAAGTTATTCAAATTTTCAAAACATAAGAAATGTTCATTAATTCTAACCGATTCATTGTCTAATCACTTGTTTTCTACTTTTTTTTTTACGGAAATCAAACTTCATTCAAAAATTAGAAAAAAAATCAATACACCCAGATTGAACAGAATGTGTTAGGGCATTCCCCATCCACAATTAAAAATCAACACGAATATCTAAGTCAACCAAGTACACGGTAATGAAACATTAATCAGAACAGAAGTCAATATGACATTACTAAGCCATTTTAATCCTAACAGTCAAAACAAAAACTTCCAAGTACGGTCGATAGTCAAAAAGAAATGAGGAGCCACAGTCTTTAAACTCATCCAGTTACAGGTCATTACTATACTTTTTGCAGACTCTAAGTGGTCTCGAATATGACCAATCGAACCACATGCTCATGAGCCATTTGTAGGGAGAAAATGATGCTGAGATTGGTGGTGACCACCATTAGCACTCCGGATCTGTAATATTGACGCCCATGTTGATTGAAACTAGGATGGATCGAAGCTGATCTGTCAATCTGAATCAAACACGCAACAAGACGGAAAACCAAACAACGCCACACCAAGACGACAAACAAAACAATGTCGCACTCAGACGACGAAATCACGAAAAAACAAGAAAGAAAAACTAGATCTATGTGGAAAAAAACACTTATTTAGATTAAAAAAAGATAAAAAACGATGTAGAGAGGTGGTTCCAGGCCAAAAACCACCCCCTCTGGTGGATGAAAAAGAAAGAAGAGAGGGTTTAGAGAGAGAGGTGAGAGGCGCTAGGGTTGAAATTCGGGAAGCTTTGGTCTTTGTAGAGACTAAAGTTAAATCATCTAATCACTTGTTTTCAAGCCCATTGAACACGGGAAATAATTATCTACATCAGGACCTACCAAATTTGTTATTAACTTAAGCATTAAGGTTTTTTTTTTTTTTGGCTTTATAGGTCCTCTACCTCAATATAGTGGCAAACTATCCTTCTTTGTAGATGGTGAAATATGATCACACATTCACACCCTATGAAATATATTTGTTAATCGTAGCAAATGACTTGCCTTTTACAATTATTGAGGTTAATGTAAGTTAATATAAACAATACTTTAATTATTAATACAAAAAAAAATTTAAAAAATTAAACATACATAGTTTTAGTATGTTAACGATATATTATTTTGGTATGACAAATTTAAAAATAAAGACTATTTTAGATGATAATTGATAATGACAAATTATTCACAAGGTAAATTAGTTTTGATATTTGGTGTTCAAGACCAAATGTCAACCGAAGATGAGTTCATAGCTTAAGGCTATGATGTGGCGTGGCACGCAATACCTTGATATAAAATTAGGCCAATATTAAAGGTACCCGCTCACTTGTTGTGCACACCTCCCAATTATGTTATTTGACCAAAATATCCTTAAAAAAATAACAAAACCGGCGAAGCTTCTAGAAATTCGAATTTTCGGTAAGGAAAAAAAAATCTTTACCGAAAATTTGAATTTTCGATAAAAAAAAAACTTTGCGTAAAAAATATCGTAAATTGGTAATTTACGATACACAACCGTTTTTTTTTTTTTGATAAGCAAAGGTAATATATTATTAAGGGAGTACAAGGGGTACTCCAACCCGTAACAACGTGGAGGTGCCTCATTAAAACCTCCCAGAGCCAAAACCTATTGGGAAAAAGACTAAGGGAGGAAAAAGAGTACACCAACCATGAGATACAGATTACCAAAATACAATATCCGAACCCATCAACCCAAAAAAAGAAGAACCATAAGCTAACTGCATCCAAGTGAGCAATAAGGACCACATCTCAAACAGTAGTAACCAATCCCTCGCAGCAAAAATCCATCGCAGCACACAAACCATCTCCAACTAATAGCCAAACCCAATAATAACCAAACCCATCGCAGCACAAACCATCTCCTACAAATAGCCAATCCAAATATTTCATGGTCTTTGCCACCAATAATAACCAATCCATCGCAGCACAGATCCACTTCCTACTAAAGCCACCAAACCACAGTAAAGTGCAACCCCTCCTCAAGCCAACAATTCCAATACTATGTACCAATATAAATAACCGACCCCTCAACCCCTTAACACCCATTTTAACAAGAATAAAGAAACCCCAAAACAAAAACAAAAAGCGCATAAATCATAAATCAATCGCCTCAAAGATTCTTAAATTGAGCTACAACATTCGATCGGATTCACACACCAGTCAGAGTATTTCCAATCCGAATGTCTACCTTCCCGATAAATAAACCACTGCTAAGAAAACAGTTTAATTTTCGCCACAATTGAGAGGGGGTCAACATGCTCACCTGCAAAGATCAATTTGTTCCTAGCCGACCAAATCACCCAGGCCACTGCACACCAAATGATATGCTTAACTTTCCTACCCTTTTTTCCTCTCACAGGGAGTTTAAATGCAAGGAAATTCTCCACCACATTGTTGCTCCAAACACCGTGGAAGCCAATCCAATCAAACACACGCCTCCAAATATTATACGAAATATAACATGCACAAAACAAATGCTCCCTTGATTCAAGGAACTGAAGACAGAATACACAACTTTGATTATTAGTGCTCGGAATAATACCTCGATGAGCCAGAGCCTCCCTTGTAGGAATACGATCCTGAAGTAATTTCCAAACGAACACAACTACCTTGGATGGAATAGAAGTTTCCCACAAACCTTTGAACGCCAAGGCCAGCCTAGATTCTGTGTCAAATTGTGTCTGCTCTATTAGGCTCAAGTAAGCCGACTGACAACTAAAAATCCTCGAATCGGCAATCCGCCACCCCCACTCGTCCTTAAGCTCGTCAGAAGGCGTATTACCCACTAACAAATCATTCAATTCAGCCAACCGACCTTGTTCATGCTGCGAAAGAGCACGACTCCACTCCCACTTCCAAGACCACACGTCATTAATCACTTCCCCAGCATCACTTATCCTTCTATTCTTATATTTAGCAAGGAGGTATAAATCAGAAAATAATCCTTTCAAGGCACCGTTCCCAACCCACCAGTCTTCCCAAAACCTCCCAGATTATCCATCTCCTAGCTGCAACTCTAAATTATTCTTGAACCAATCATACTTGGTCAAGACCACGTCCTTCCACCATAAAGAGCTCCGGCGATCCACCGGCCCACCATCCAAAATTCTGCTCACCACCGGCCCATATTTAAAACGAAGAAGATTAAACCAGATAGCATCCTGTTCATGAAGACACTGCCATTTCCACTTACTCAACAAGCTTAAATTAAAAACCTCCAAATGTTTGATACCCAACCCCCCAGACTCTTTGGTTTGCACACATTCTCCCAACTAACCCAGCAAATATTTTTCTTATCCGCATAACCACCCCAAAGGAAGTCCCTCTGAATACTTATAAGCTTATTCAAAATCTTCTTTGGAGCTTTAAAAAACGAAAAATAATATACCGGCAAACTTGTGAGGACTGAATTGATCAACGTGACTCTGGCACCAATAGACAACTGAGAACGCTTCCAACTTGAAAGTCTCTTCTGCATTAACTCTACCACTGGGTTCCAGGTTACACATTTTCTTGGGCTTGCCCCAATCGGTAATCCCAAAAACTTGAATGGCAACCTCCCAATACTACAGTTGAGAAAACAAGCAGCTGACTGTAGGAACGATTCCTCCACATGAATACCAAACAAGTGACTTTTGTGGAAGTTAACTCTTAAACCAGACACTAATTCAAAACCGCGCAAAATGGACTTAACTCCCCATAAATTGTCCCAGTTTGGTTCGCAGAACAACAAAGTGTCATCCGCGTATTGTAACACCGGAAATGATAAATCACTAGACACTTTATAAGGGCAAATTTGACCCCCTACCACAGCATTCCGAACCAATCCTGTCAAGCCCTCAACAGCCATAAGGAATAAGAATGGAGCCAACGGGTCACCCTGCCAAAGACCACGTTGCATCGAAAACTCCTGGGTTGGACTCCCATTGACTAACACAGACATGGAACTTGATCTGAAGCATGCTCTAATCCACCCCCTCCAAACCACACCAAACCCCATCCGTGTCATCATATAATCCAAATAGTCCCAGTCCACCGAGTCATATGCCTTCTCGAAATCAACCTTGAGAAGCAAACACTTATCCTTTCTTCGCTTCGCTAAATCAACTAGTTCATTAGCTATAAGGACACCATCCAGAATCTGACGGTTAGGTAAAAATGTCGTCTGACAGGGAGAAATTATTCCACCTAGCACCTTCTTCAATCTACTCGCTAACAGTTTTGACAATATTTTATATAAGCTACTAATCAGTGAGATTGGCCTGTAATCATGTAAAGCTTGTGGCTGCTCAGTTTTGGGGATAAGAGCAAGGAAGGCTGCCGTGATCGCTTTAGGGAGCTTTACATTCTGTTGAAACTCATGAATAAAGGCTAACAACTCGTCTTTTACAAGATCCCAACAACCCTTGAAGAATGAGAAATTAAAACCATCCGGGCCCGGGCTCTTATTACCATCACAGTTCCACACACAATCCCGCAACTCATCCGCTGACACCGGAGCCACCAGAAAATCATTATCATGGGCGGAAATTTGAGCAAAGGCAACATTGTCAATAGTGGGTCTTTTAAACTGGTTTGTTCTAGCAAAATGGCACTGAAAGTGCCTCCAAACTTCCTCCTTAATTTCAGCCGCGCTTTGTAACCATCTATCATTCACCCTCAAAGCCGACAATTGATTTCTCCCCCGTCTTCCTTTTATACAAGCATGAAAGTACCTAGAATTTGAGTCACCCTCGAGATTCCACTTTGCTCTAGATTTTTGGCAAAAAAGACTCTCTTTAAATCTTAGTTGCTGCCAGAATTGACCTGTGAGAGTTTTTCGGACATCCAAATTTAACTCTCCACCCGCAGCCACCTCCTCCTCTAATGCATTTATTTCATCAACTGTGTTCTCAATATTCAGATCCAAAATACCAAACATTTCTCTATTCCATTGTCTGAGATGATTTTTTAGAAGTTTGAGCTTCTCCTTTAGCCTATACCCTTTCCACCCCTCCACTTGATAACCCAACCAACATTCTTTAACAAACTGAGCAAAGTTCTGATGTTCTAACCAACAATTATTGAAGCGAAACGGTTTGGGCCCCCAGTCTTGCTCCTCACATTTGAGCCATATTAGGCAATGATCAGAAACATCTCTATTGCCCACCCATTGAGCAACTACCTTCCACTCATTAATAACCTCTTCAGATAACAAAAATCTGTCCAATCTACTCATAGTGGTTCCATCAGAGCTATACCATGTATATTTCTTCCCCATCATAGGCACATCAATCAACTGCATATCTTCGATAAACTGTCTAAATTCAACCATCTCATTCATATTACCATGACTCCTCCGGCCCTTTCTCTCACTGGAATTAATCACTGCGTTGAAGTCACCTGACACACACCACACTCCCAGTGACACAGTTCTCTTAAGGTTCAATAAATCTCTCCATAATGTGCGTTTACCCTCCATAGAGCATGGTGAGTATATGTTTACAAGATACAATGGATTACCTGCATTTCCACAATTAACCAACAAGCCCAAGTAGCCACCACCCCGAAATTGACTAATTATTATGAACAGTCCCCTCTTCCACATCAATAATAACCCTCTGGATTGTCCCACCGAATCACTCGCCACCCAATCAACATCAGAATCCCCCCACAAACTATAAACTATACTATCCAACATCTTTGTACATTTAGTTTCTTGAAGGAAACATACCTCAAAATTGCCTGACCTTATAACAGACCATATCCTGCTCCTTTTTGCACGGTCACACACCCCTCTTGCATTAAGCGATAAGATCTTCATAGAGACCGTCTTCGATTCTCCCTCTGAATCATAGCTTCTTTTTCACCATTCTCCAAAGACTTTATTTCAGCAATATAAACTTCCTCCTTCTCTTCACCAGCAACCCCCAAAGCCGAAACCTGAGCCCAAATTTTCTCTTCCAACGGAAACGCAAAGCTCCTCCATGAATTACTAGAACCTGTTGTACCACCTGAGAGAGATGTCTCCTGCACCTCTGTTCTATCAGTTTGAAGGCCAACATCACTTTCAGTCCCAGAACTGGAGGAAACCCGTTGTCTAATCTTCCCTCTTTTTCTTCTAGTTGTGACAAATGGTGTGGAACAGCTTGATTCTAGACGATGAGGAACCACCTCCTCCTTCCAGCGAATTGGAGTTGCAGGTCTCATTCACTCTTGGCACGACGGAACCCACTTGTCCAGCATCATCCACACGCACAGGCCCATCCCGCGACCTTTCCAAAGAAGCCCACTCATTAGATCCAAATTTCAATTGCGTGCGTGAGTTTGAAATGGGCCTTCCCATCTTTGTATTGACCACAGGCCCATTATTTGAGAGTCCCACTTCCTCTACCACATGCAGCGCACCAGGACTGGTGATTAAATGATTAACAGCGACAATTAAATTTTCTTTAACCTCGTTGCATGAATCACGTCCCACGATCACTCCCTTCCCCATATTCAGTACCTCCTCATTACCTCCATCTCTATTTCCCACACTATCAGCCACCCCCATCATTGTATCATTATTAACCTCATAAATGTCATTATTAGGTTCGAAAAACTCGCCCTCCTCCAAACCTACCGGAAAGGAAAATTCTGACGAATTTGAAGCATCATCAGAGCCGTCATCCTCCGCTGAACCACCGACCGAAGCATGCCACTGTAATGGCCCGTACCAGTCTTCAACGATCTTGATGGAGAACACCAATCCATTAATATTCACGGAAGCTACCCGATTAATCAGGTCATGAATCTTAGACCTACAAAGAATCCTTGCCACGTCCATTGATTTGCATAATCTAGTGTTATCATCTACCTCCACGAACGTGTCGAATGGAAGCACAAGAAACTTAAAGAATTCATTCGACCATGCGTGCACCGGAATGCCGTAACATCTAACCCATGTGAGTCGCTCATTATCAATCTCCCGGGGACTCCACGGACGAACTTCATCGAACCATTGAAGCAACCACTCCTTACCGTCTTGAATCAAGCTGGTAATATCGCACTCATCCTCAGCCTCCAGCAGCACAAGATTAGCGCTCAGGGGTGTAACTTTGATAGTGAAATAACCTTGTTTTTGAAATTCATCCGGCATTGAGTAAGCAGTCCCAGGGATACTCACTTGGCCAACAAATGCCTTTTCCAACTGTTCCATCCTAACTGGCTCGACTTCAAATTCAAGAGCTGCTTTGACCTCCCTTCTCCTATATTGTTTCGACGGCACCCCCTTACTATGACCCTTCACATTCCGCCCTCCTGCGCCATTCCCCTTAACAGCATTGACAAAGGTCACATCGTTCCTCCTATTGCTCAGCATCCACACTCTCTTCTCTTGTTCAGTTTTCAAACCACCTCTCCCATTCCTTGATGTAACTTTGTTACTATCTTGATCCTTACCACCGATAACATCACGAGCGAATCTGGGGGAGTTAACATATAGTTTGGTGCTGCCAATAAAGATGTTATCCAACTTCACAGCAAATAAATCCCAGTCCCCAACTTCAACAAACCGAGCGAAACCGAATCTCCTCCCCAATTTATCTCTTTTAGCCGGTATGATCACCTCAGTAATCTTCCCATATTTCGCAAAAACCTTGTACATATCCTCAGCTCTAAAATTGCTTGGAAAATTCGTGAAAAAATAAGAGACTTGCTCGCATTCCTCAACGCACCTCGTCGGGCTCGCAATGTCCAACCTGCTTCTACCGAATCCACGCACTCGTTTGTGATTCTTCCTCTGCACAACAGTCCACCCGTTAGCATTCTCTCTCACCACACCCTTCTCTCTCCAACCCCTCTCTCGCCACTCTCTCTCTCATATTGTGCACTTAAATTGTCATTACATAGCAATAAGGTGGTCACGAGATCGAGTTAGTCCGATGATCTGACCAATGCAACTCAATAAAATCAAGTTGACAGATTTATGGCGCACAAAGTTGTGCAGCGCAACTCTCATACTCAAAAGTTGAGTCCCTACGATACACAACCGTAAGTTCAATTTACTTACGGTATGCATTTTTTTTTTTTAGAAAACTGGTTGCCGTAAATTTACATAAATAAAATGCATTTGAACTGCATCGTGATTCGGCTTCACTTCGAGGTCCACCGGCCAATCAGGATAACTATCACCATCTTTGAAAAAGTTATTAGCCCCATCATCCTCTCCTTCTGGAATTTCCCCACAATCAACAATGACAACATCTTGAGCTGGACGATCGTTCTCTCCTGTGGCATCGAGTTCAATTTGAAATCTTTTCACTGATCAAGAACAGGTCAGATGGCAGTGTTGAGCCACATGGTAAAAAAGCAAACTTAATGGAATGGTAAATGGTAAGGCAGCAGTAGTTGAAGGCAGAAGAAAGAATCTGAAAAGTCCAATATTGGAGCAAATTTCCTTTTAACATTTGCGGGCATGGGCAAAAAAAATTTCCTGAATTTACGGTAACCAGTTTTCTAAACAAAAAAAATACATACCGTAAATTAAATTTATGGTTTGTGTATCGTAAATTACTAACTTACGGTACTTTTTACACAAAAATTTTATTTACTGGAAATTCGAATTTTCAGTAATTTTTTTTTTCTTATCGAAAATTCGAATTTCCGGGAGCTTCGCGGGATTTGTTATTTTTTTATGGATATTTTGGTCAAATAACATAATTGGAGGTATGCGCAACATGTGGGAAGTGTCTTTAATATTGGCCTAAAATTATCGAGTTAGGTCCAACTATGAGTTTATATCTCTATTCGTGAGACTCAACCCGACCTATGTGGCATAGATGTTAAGGATTCCAGAGTGGCATAGATGTTAGGGAGAATCCTGACCCTTAACTAACAATTGTGTAGTTTTCTCAAGATTGGTGAGTCTCGTTTGTAAAAGGCTTGATATCTCAGTCTAGAACACATCTACTTTTAAGACTTTCACAAATTCTATCTTATTTTGAAAATAAATTACACTTAATTACTTAAACCCCAACCACAATTCTTGTGTAAAATTAATGAAAATATCTTTATTACATATTTTAACTCTTCATATAAAATTTAGGCAAAATTACTCCAAATATCATTTATTTTAATTTAAAGTTTTACGTTAATCTTTTACCTTTGTTTTCTTTCAATTTAGTTCACATGTTTTAAAATATTAATTTCGAGACAAACTGTTAGCTGATCTACAACGAGAAATGCACATATGTCCCAAACAGAATCTACTGTATCAATTATGCCACAAATCAGAACCCAAAAAATTGTTGCAAAAAGCTAAAAACATATCAATTTGGCTAATATTGTCAACATTAATATTTAGAACATATAAGATTAAAATGAAACTAAAATTAACTTTAAATACTAACTTGGCACAAAAAAAAAAGATAAAGGGCTGGACTTTATTTTAAATTAAGATAAATGACCTCCAGACTAACTTTACCTAAAATTTATTGTAAAAAAACTCATTATATAAAATTCATTTTATTTTTTAAACTTTACACACATCTATTTACATTTTATAAGTGTTGTACATTTGAGTTTTCATTCTTTAGTAAAAAGGTGTTAAATACTTCAATGATAAAAATTAAAAATAACAATAATGGAAAAAACTATAGTTTCACATTTTTAAAATAAAAAATTTAAGAGAAACTTAATTATATAATTCACGTCGGATTAAAATCAACTTATTAAGTTTTTTTTTCCAAAAAACAAATAATAATACTTAGATTTCTTAAAATATTAAATATAAGTTAACTTGGCTCGAATTGTTTAGGAGCCAGTGTGATTTTATAACATAATAAAATTATGGTTAAAATATGATATCATTTTGTGATTTTTTTTTACATAATGAAAGTTATGTCATATCATTAATAATCACAGTCGCAATACAACTGGTATTTTCATCGCAATTTTGAAGATTAGACATATATGTATCCCCGTTACCAATGTATGACCAACTACACATGAGCTACTATTACAGAAAACTCTACCAAACAGTTGGGAAAATGTGAAAAAAAAAATACTCCTACAAATTAAAATAACAGCCACATTAAGAGTTTGTTCTCGTGATTATGTTTCCTCTACTTTATTTGCATGAAACACAAGTTTCAAAAAGAAAAAGGGAAAAAAATGAAGAAATGCATCCAGCCAATAACACCAAACAAGGCAATCGATGTCAAAAACAACTCATAGGTTACCCAGACCTCGACAGTTCTAGCTTAGGACGCTCAAGGGTCCTGGTAGGCCTGAGTACTAGATCCTGCCAATAAAAAATTCTTATTGAGTATAGGGTTGGTGTGCACAACCATTGTTTCTCCTTCAGCTAAGGTATCATCGTCAGGGTTGTGTATGCGATAAGGCAAGTAAGGCACTTGTCTTAGGCCCCACATTCACCTAGTTATTACCGTTTAGTACTATTCTACTATTATAAGAGGCCTAAATCTTTAAATCAAAATGTGACATAGGCCCTATAGACAAATAGCAACGTGAGAGTTTTTTTTTTTTGTCAATATGGGAGAATTTTATTTAGGCAATGCAACTAGCAAGTAGCAACGTGGCTTCCCCAAGGCCCAGGTAGCAAGTTCTTTTATGATCCGACATTCAAAACATGTAATCGAGACAATGCACATGAGTGAAATTTTGGGAAAGAAACAAAATTAATTACAATTGAAAAAAAAAATTGGTGAACATTATGATATTGATGACCTTGATTTATTTTCAGAATTGAAAATATTGAGAGGAGTGTTAACAAAAAAAATTGGTGATGGAACAATCCGTGACCAGACTTTACTTACCATTCGACTGAACACAGATTAGTCAAGGAGCCCCTTTTCCCTTAGGACACTATGGTTGAAAACCAAAAAGGAAATTAATAGTCCAATAGAAATATTGAATTATATCAAAAGATTAGATTCTTATCCAAAATGTATGCATTGCTTATAAAATATTAATAACAATACCTGTAACAGTTGTTACCGCTAAAAGAAGTTTTTCAAAGTTCAAATTGCTTAAAATCCCATCTTAGATTAACAATGCTGCAAGATAGATTGAATGAGCTAGCCATATTATCTATTGAGAGTGAAACTTGATTATAAAACTTTGATAACTGGTTTTGCAACTCAAAATACCAAAAGAATATTATGATGGTTAATAATTTATATTATATTAAGTTTCTTCAATAATTTTGTCTTAGCCCCAAAATGTCTAGTCACGGCCCTCATCATCGTGAGTCTCCATTCAAAAAATACCCCCAACAGATACACCCTTTCCTACAAGCATGAATGTGTACTCACTAGTCACAATTTTTCCTCCACTTTTGCACCATTTTGTCTTGACTTAACTTACTTGAGTAAATTTTTTGGATGCGGTAACAAATGAACAAGTGATGGAATATTTTGCTATTAAATGACGTACAAATAGTAGTGAGAGAATCTTGGTGATTGAGGTCATCATTCAATATTTCCAAATTATGGAGATTACTCCCATTTCTGCCAATGATTGCCTTTTCCTTTTACAATCAACAACTTTACGTGACCTTCAGCGGTTTTGGTAGCCCATTTAGTGCTAACGAACTGGATATCAACATTTGAATTTTTTGAATTCAAGTTGGTCACATCGCACCTCCTGCCATGCTAGGGTTGCGGCGCCCCTCGCTGTCGTTCTTCAAACAATGACTTCCGGACCTGCTTCCTTGACTTCGTTGCTCCGCTTTCAATTCTACACCCTATCTCTAAGTACAATCATCCTCTTCCAACACAAAAAGAACCTTCCCACTTTGTTGTGCGTGGCCAATACGACTGCACAAAAACAAAACGCAGTCGATTTCTCATTCTTGAATTTCACTAAGCACCACTCTCCACCCGCAGTGCAAACTTCACATTCTTTCTTTAATGGCTGCCTCACATCAATGTGAACTCGAAGAGGCATGTACTTGAGCCATATGCTCGAACAATTCAAATGATGATGAAGTTGTACCCAAAGCTCAACATGATGAAGTGGTACCCAACTGCATCCTTCCCAGTACCATAATGTGATTATCAAAATTTCAGGGGCCTCATTTGAAAGCTTGATCCATATCGAGCTTGTGGGAAAATTGGAACAGAAATAAGCCTGATGACGCTTCCTTGATCGACACGCCTTTCACGGGACGCCGGAAATCAACCATCCTTTCTTTCATGATATGAGTTTTGATTGATTGGTCTCACATTAACCTATCGACCAAACACAATTACAGATCGTTTGAAATCCCCTCCTTGTCTCCCACGTGGAGAACCAACCTCTCATCATCTTCTTCTAATGACAATCCACCCATATTGAGATCCACAACCTTGAAGTAACGAAAGAAACGTTGCCTTCTCAATGTCTAAGAAAAAAAAAACCACACAATTCTCACAAAGAGAAAACCAATCTCATTTCGTGACTTTGACATCACTAGATTAGTACGAATTCGTGTTAATTTTTTAGTTAAACATTTCTCGATCTATTAAGTACATTTTTTTAGGAGTGATGCTATACATCACGAGGTGTTGTCTTCGCGAAGTTCACGAACAGATAAAAACTGCATGTCATTATATTTAAAAAACTAAAATATAAAATTAGAAGAGAAAAAAAGTATAAATACTCAAATTTAACCGATAAAAATTGTGGAGACCAATTAATTCATTGAAAAATGAAAAATACCAGTTTAATTCTTAAAAATCACAAATATTGATCAAAATAGTCTTTTTTAGGATAATTTTGAGGGATATTTTAGTCCCTATCAGAGAGTAATTTGACCCACATTTAATATTTTTAAGAACAAAATTGATATTATCTATTTCTCGGTAATTAAATTGGTCTCTATGATTTTTATTAATGACTAATTTAAGTATTTACTTTAAAAAAAATTGTAGGTCGTCTGGATCTCTCTCCCTCAACCATTTACGGCTAGTGCTCTTTCAGCATTAACAGGTAATAAGTCACCACTGTTAAGACTCCTGCTTCAGCGAACAACGTTTTTCTTGCATCCCATCTCCATGAAAATATAAATCTGGTTTCCTTTAATTCACATAGTTTACTGTTGGATGTTCTGTTTTTTTTTTTATTATTGTTTACTGTTGGGGTCTATGACAAGAGCAATACTCGTCGTCGTCAGAAAAAATGGATAATGGAGAAAGAAAGGGAAACAACTCTCCAGACCTCCATTAACAAGAACTGGGAAATTATATGGTGGTGGTGAATCCAGTTGGGAAAAACGCATGAACAAGGAAGAATGGATCTTGTTTCCGTATACCTTTGCGAGAAACATCTGCTCGTTGGGCTTGTGTCCATTACTCCATTCAAGTCTTTCTCAGAAACAACGCCGACTTATGTTCCTGATTCGGTGTAAATCAAGTTGGTCAATAGCATTAGATAGCGATCCACATCATTCGTGTTCCGTTCGTGAAATTGTCTCTCGCGATATTTAGCATTTCTGTTTTTTTAGTACATATTTTACTTTTACAAACAGGCGACGGCTAGCCTGGACAATCCTCCCCAATCCGCATCACAATATGCATTTAGCTTCAATTCTCCATGACTCGGAAGAAGATTCCTTGTCCAGGAGTTGTCTTTAAGTACCTCACTATCCTTTCTACAGCATCCATGTGTATGCGTTTAGGTGCATTCATATACTGGCACAAGGTGTTCACTGCATAAGTGATGTCTGGCCTGGTTATTGTTAGATACAGAAGCCTTCCTAGCAGTCTTCTATATCTTGTTGCATCCGCATCTGGTTCTCCATCATTCACATGCAAGTTACAATTCTGCTCCATGGGGAATGGACTTGGGCGACAATTTTCCATCCCTGTCTCTTTGAGAATATCCAGCACATATTTTCTTTGATTCAGAACAAAACCTTGCGCAGACCTTGCTACTTAAATCCCAAGAAAGTACTTCAATGGTCCCAAGTCTTTGATACTGAACTCTGCATCCAAGTATCTCTTCACATTTTGTATTGCTTCCTTGTTGTTGCCGGCTAGGATCACGTCATCCACATAGATCAAAGCTGCCAAGAACGTGCTCTTCGTCCTATAGATGAACAAAGCATGGTCTGCAACTGACTGTTTGAAGCCTATCTTATTCAATGCACATGTGAACTTTTGATACCAATTTCTTGAAGCCTGACGCAAGCCATAGAGGGACTTCCTTAATTTGCAAACTCTCGTTTCTCCCTTCTTTGCAAAGCCTTGCGGTATCTTCATATAGATTTCTTCATCTAAATCCCCATGTAAGAAGACATTATTCACGTCAAGTTGGTGAACAATCCATTCTTTCTTCGCAACTATGGCCAGCAAGCACCTTACCATGACTAGCTTGGCTACCGGAGCAAATGTCTCGTGGTAATCCTCCCCCTCAACTTGTGTGAATCCCCTTGCCACAAGTCTCGCCTTGTAGCGTTCGATCTCTCCATTTGGTTTGTACTTCACCTTGTACACCCACTTAGAGTCTATAATAGTCTTCCCTGGTGGTAGAGCTTCTAATGTCCATGTTCTATTGCTCTCTAGCGCCGCAATTTTTTTCTTCATGGCTTCTTTCCAATGCTCATGCTTTGCTGTCTGGTAAAAACTCTTTGGCTCATCTTGGGAGGAGATGGCTGCTAAGTTAGCAGAATGTGAATGCAAAAACTTATTGTAACTGATATGATTAGATAAAGGATGTATTATCGAATTACCTTTGGGTGGGTTGGATGTAGGATGGGCAATGGAAGGTGGCAAACTCACTTCATAATCATTTAGGCGACTGGAGAGCTGTCGGTTTCTTTCACTACGCATCTTCCCTTCAAGCCTTGAATTCCTTGTATCACCTTCCTCACCACTTTCTCCTTGAACCTCTACTGTTTCATCACTTACCCATTCTTCATTTGTTATGCAATGTTGTTCACGCTGCACAACACTCACTGACTCCTCTTCCCAACTCACATCCTGCAGCTTTCTCTTATTGCTCCCTTCGACCTCTTCCCTTTTGAATGGGAACTCATGTTCCACGAAGACAACATCTCTAGAAACAAGCATTTCCCCACTAGTTGTATCATATACTTTGTAACCCTTTTGTCCAGCTGGGTACCCAATGAACACACAAGCTCTCCCCTTTCATCAAACTTACCTTCTCTCTTGTTTTTCAACACATATACTAAACAACCAAACACCCTTAAATGATCATATTCTGGTTTCTTTCCAAATAAAATCTCATATGGTGTCTTATTGTTTATTAACTTTGACGGCAACCTGTTGATGATGTGAACTGCTGCAAGCATGCATTCTCCCCATAACCGAATTGGCAATCCAGAATGAAACCTTAGTGCCCTTGCCGTCTCTAGGATATGTCTATGTTTTCGTTCCACCACTCCATTTTGTTGTGGTGTATATGGACAACTCAGCTCCATCATCACTCCCTTTTCTTCATAGAATTTCCTTATAGGTCTAGAGGTGAATTCCATCCCGTTATCTGATCTCACTCACTTCACTTTTGTTCCAAATTGGGTTTCGACCATGCATACAAACATTTGCAAGTAACGCTCAACCTCTGACTTGTGCTTCATTCATGAGATACACCCACACACCTCTACTAAAATCATCTACTATAGACAAAAAATAATGTGCTCCACATGTTGATTTATTTGAATATGGACCCCATATATCGCAGTGTATTAACTCAAAACAAGAATTTGTCTTTATTGAACTAGAAGGAAAGGGAAGCCTTGTTTGCTTGGCTCGCATACAAGAATTACAAGGCGTTTTACTTTGTTCTCTATCTAAACTAAAAGAAAGCTTCAAATTCACTAACTTTGACTCTGAGGCGTGACCCAAGCGTGCATGCCATATGCCTTGATCCACGACCTTGCTCACCTTCATTGCCCGTCTCTCATCCTGCATCGGCTCAAGAAGGTATAACCCTCCTTGTTGCCTACCCACTCCAATCAGGGTCTTCGAATACAAGTCCTGTACCACACACATATCAGGAACAAAAGTTAGTGAGCAATTATAATCTCTTGTTAACCTGCTAACAGATAAGAGATTGCATTCAAATTTTGGAATATGTAACACATCATTCAACTCTATTCCATTGAGGAGTTCGGCCTTCCCACAATTTTTCACCGGCACACTTGTTCCATCAGGTATTCTCACGGGTTGTTGATTGCAATCACGTCTTTCTTTTAAGGAAGTCTCATCCATCGTGATGTGTTCTGTTGCCCCCGAATCAATCACCCAATTTTTATTGATTACAAGATTATCTGCCATATTTGCACTCAGACTAGCTTGGTTGGCTCCCATCGATGATTCTGCACCTTGTTTCAATTGATGCAAGATCTGCTCATATTGCTGCTTTGACACCCCTGGGATTGGGCTCTCTTCAATGCTCACTTGAGCCGCTTTGGGTCCTCCTCTCTTTTCATTCCACGGTCCCCCTCTCTTGTCACGTCCATACTTCTTCCATTCTGGTGGATAGCCAATGATCTCATAACAATCATCCTTTGTATGCCCAATCTTTTTACAATGCTTACATCTAGGCTTCTCTCTTCTCGTGCCTTTGTGCTCTGCTTCCCAAGGCCGTGTACCCCGAGCTTGGAAGGATGTTGTCTCAGTCGTGGGCTTATTCATCGCAGAGATCATTCTCTGTTGCTCATCTTCTGCCACAAGATGATAAGCATGATCGAGATTGAGTTTTGGCACGATTCTGAGAATCTGTGTCTTCACTGTCCCATATCTCACGGGCTGTGCTTGCATACCTCACGCTGCTCCTTATTTCTTTGTCCATGCCACTCTTCAGCCAGCCTTTCACCATGACATTGCATCGCATCCAATGAGCCAGATTAGGAGAATCCACTCCCGACATGGGGATTGTTCCATCAACAAACCCTATTTTGTTCTTGGCATACAACGCATTGCTCATGTCTGCCACCCACTCTCCATAATTCCCATCGTGAAGTGGCTCACTAACGAAGACTTGTCCTGGATGATCTGCGACATGAACGTAGTAGGGGGACATGATGTCAACACAATCTTCATCTCGTGCGGATTTGCCTTTGTCGGTGTTCGCTTTCTGCTTTTCCTTTTCATCCTCAACTGAGCTATCTGACTTATAGTCTTCATTTGGTCCAGCCATGATGAGTTCAGCAAAGAATTTCGATTACTTAACCTGAGTTCTCTGATACCATGAAAATATTTGAATAGTTTTGTATATTATTCAAGTTACTGCCCAATGCTGCAAAGAATACATATATATACAATATTGGGCTAACCCTAGTATCTTAACAAATCTGTAACAAATCAGATTCAAATCTCACAATTATTATCTAATCTTATCCTATCGATTGGCTAACAAATCAAATAATAATTAGATTAAGATATGATACAAAAATAATGTTTCAGATTTCTTTCGTATGACCATATATCATCCTATTTTTATTTAGTTTAAATTTTGTATCCAATGAAAATTCAGGGTAGTCGAAGTTATCGTCGTTACTCTCCAGTAAGCACCTCTCGTGATAGGATATGCCTCTCATCATCAGATATATAAGCACACAGGCTTCAGCGTAAAACCTCTTTTCCCTGCTGTTCTCCCTCTCTCTCTCCCTCTCCCTAATCCTAAAACCTTATCTCTTCCAATCCTTCTTCGTTTCCCTTCCTTTACTCTCCATGGACTCTGAAACTTCTCTTCCTCAAACCCTATCTGCCCCTTCATCTTCTCCCCAAATCGAACACAACCTTCTCGTTAACGGTGTTAATGGCGGCGGTTCCGACTCTGAGACCGACGGGTTCGTCAGCGGTGAAGAGGAGACTGAGCCCACCAGGCCCGTTCTCGTCTATCCAGATGCGAAATCCACTGTTGAGGAGCCTTTGGAGGACGACGCTCCGAGGCCTATTGCCAAGGTAACCGCGGAGGACGAGGACGATGCGGAGGACGAGTCGCACGGCGTCGTTTTGGAGCAAGGCGGTGACGACAAGGTGAATTCGGTTGAGGAGGCGAAGGAGGGTGATTTTAGCGATAGCCACGAGGTTTTTGTGGAGGCTGATGATAAAGGGTTTGAGGGCGGAGATTTTGAAGAAGTCGAGGTTGTCAAAGAAGAATTCAATGATACACATGAGGAAGAGGAGGAGGGTGATGGTGGAACATTAGCCAATCATTCGGATTCCGTGGTTGTGGAATCAGCGTCAGGTGATAATTCTGAGTCCCTTGCTGTTGAGAATGATGATGAGGATAAGAAGTTTACAAGTGGTGGAGACTCTGTTGTTGATACCCTGCAAGTTAATCCGTTGGTGTCTGGTGGAGTAGCTGTTGTTGGGGATGATGTCGAAGTTAAGAAGTCTGAAATTGAAGGGTTAGATGCTCCTGCTCCTGATGTGAGTCTGGATAATAGTTTCGAACCTATTGAGCAGGTTGCTGCTGGTGAAGGTGTTGTTGATGAGGTTGCCGGTGGGGATAAGGAGGGTGGTGGTGAAGGTGTTGGTGATGTGGTTGCCGGTGGGAATGATAATAGTTTTGAACCAATTGAGAAGGGCAGTGAAGGTCTTGTTGATGAGGTTGCCGGTGTGGATGATAATAGTTTTGAGGAAGGTGGTGGTGGGAGTGTTGTTGATGAGGTTGCCGGTGGGGATGCCGAGCCAGGTCAAATTGTTGACCGTGGAGTTGGAGTTGATGGTGGTGCTGGAGATGTGCAAGAGAGTGACATTGCTCCTGTTGAGAAGGGTGAAAGTGAAAGTTCAGAAGTTGCAATTCAGAGTCTGAAGGCTGGGGAAGATGAGATAAACATGGAGGGTCATGTTGTTGAGGGGGAAACTGAGAGCCATGTTGGCCATGCTGTGGAGGGCGAAACTGAGAGCCATGTTGATCGTGCTGTTGAGGGCGAAGCTGGGGGCAATGTTGAGGCCTCTGGCGAGGGTGTTGAGGGGGAAGTTGGGAGCAATGTGGAGGCTACTGGTGAGGGTGTTGAGGGAGAAGCTGTGAGCAATGTTGATCATGCTGTTGAGGGGGAAGCTGAGAGCCGTGTTGAGGCCTCTGGTGAGGGTGATGAGGGGGAAGCTGGGAGCCATGTTGAGGCTATTGTCGTGCGTAATGTGGAAGTTGATCATCATGGTGACAAAGAGATTGATGATTCTGTGTCGGATAAAAGGGATGGGGGAATGATCTTTGGAGGCTCTGATTCTGCCAATAAGTACTTGGAGGAACTGGAAAAGCAATTTGGGGCCAGGGAGAGTTCGCCGGATGAGCGAATTGATGGCCAAATTGTTACTGACTCAGGTGAAGAAGGGGAAACTGATGATGAGGGAGATGGCAAAGAGCTGTTTGATACTGCTACTTTGACTGCTCTTTTGAAAGCCGCATCCGGAGCAGGACAAGATGGTGGTGGCAATATCACCATAACCTCTCAAGATGGATCGAGGCTTTTCTCTGTTGAGCGCCCTGCTGGTTTGGGATCATCACTTCAGTCAGGTAAACCTGCTGTGCGATCAAATCGCCCCAATCTTTTTACGCCTTCCATTAGTAGAGGTAGTGCCAATTCTGATAGCAATTTGAGTGAAGAAGAGAAGAAGAAACTGGAGAAATTGCAGGAGATTAGGATAACATTCTTGAGACTGGTCCAGAGACTGGGTTTTACTACTGAAGAATCAATAGCAGCACAGGTGCTGTACCGGTTGACACTTGTCGCGGGGAGGCAAACTGGTGAATTATTTAGCCTAGATGCTGCAAAGGAGACTGCTTCCCAGCTTGAAGCTGAGGGAAGAGATGATTTTGCATTTTCTATAAATATACTGGTTCTTGGGAAAACAGGTGTAGGTAAGAGTGCTACAATAAATTCAATTTTCGGTGAAACGAAGACCAGCTTCAGTGCATATGGTCCTGCAACTACTTCTGTCACAGAAATTGTTGGAATGGTTGATGGAGTGGAAATAAGGGTCTTTGACACACCGGGTCTCAAGTCTTCTGCATTTGAACAAAGTTACAACAGAAAAGTCTTGTCTACGGTGAAGAAATTGACCAAAAAATCTCCCCCAGATATTGTCCTCTATGTGGACCGCCTGGATCTACAAACCAGGGATATGAATGATCTTCCAATGTTAAGATCAATTTCTAGTGCCCTGGGTCCATCAATATGGCGAAATGTTATAGTCACTCTGACTCATGGTGCCTCTGCTCCTCCAGATGGGCCATCAGGTTCCCCACTAAGTTATGATGTATTTGTTGCTCAAAGATCTCATATAGTTCAACAAACCATTGGACAGGCTGTTGGTGACCTACGTCTTATGAATCCAAGTTTGATGAATCCAGTCTCTCTTGTTGAAAACCATCCTTCTTGTCGAAAAAATAGGGATGGCCAGAAGGTGCTTCCTAATGGTCAAAGTTGGAGACCTCTATTGTTGCTCTTATGCTACTCAATGAAGATTCTCTCTGATGCTGGTAACATTTCAAAACCCCAAGAAGCATTTGACCAGCGCAGGCTGTTTGGTTTTCGAACCCGTTCTCCACCACTTCCATACTTGTTATCTTGGTTATTGCAATCACGTGCTCACCCCAAACTCGCTTCTGATCAAGGTGGGGTTGACAATGGTGATTCTGATATTGAAATGGCTGACCTGTCTGATTCTGATCAAGAAGAAGGCGAAGATGAATATGACCAGCTCCCACCATTTAAGCCTCTAAAGAAGTCTCAGCTTGCTAAGCTTAATAGAGATCAGAAAAAGGCATATCTTGAGGAGTACGATTATCGGGTGAAACTTTTCCAGAAGAAGCAATGGAGAGAGGAGTTGAGGAGGATGCGAGAGATGAAGAAGAAAGGTAAAACTAATGAAATTGATACGGGTTTCATGGAAGAAGATGATCAAGATAACGGAAGTCCAGCTGCTGTGCCGGTTCCATTGCCTGATATGGCGCTGCCACCATCCTTTGACAGTGACAACCCAGCATATAGATACCGTTTCTTAGAACCAACTTCCCAATTGCTGACAAGGCCTGTCTTAGACACCCATAGTTGGGACCATGATTGTGGTTACGATGGTGTAAACATTGAAAACAGTCTAGCCATTATCAACAAATTCCCAGCAGCTGTTACTGTTCAGGTTACAAAAGATAAGAAAGACTTCAACATCCACTTGGATTCCTCAGTTGCTGCAAAACATGGAGAAAATGTATCAACCATGGCAGGCTTTGACATTCAAAACATTGGAAAGCAGCTAGCATACATTGTTAGAGGAGAGACAAAATTCAAAAATTTCAAGAGAAATAAAACTGCTGCTGGGGTGTCTGTGACATTTTTGGGTGAAAATGTGTCCACTGGGGTGAAACTTGAGGATCAAATTGCACTAGGGAAACGATTGGTATTAGTGGGCAGCACAGGGACTGTGCGGGCTCAAGGTGATTCTGCTTATGGTGCTAATGTTGAAGTGCGGCTTAGAGAGGCAGATTTTCCAATTGGCCAGGATCAGTCTTCATTGAGCCTTTCTCTGGTGAAGTGGAGGGGTGACTTAGCTTTAGGGGCCAATTTTCAGTCCCAGTTTTCTCTTGGACGAAGTTATAAGATGGCTGTTCGTGCTGGATTGAACAACAAGCTCAGTGGACAGATCACTGTGAGAACAAGTAGCTCAGACCAACTTCAGATTGCCCTTATTGCAATTCTTCCAATTGCCAAGGCTATCTACAAGAACTTCTGGCCTGGGGCTAGTGAGAAATATTCCATCTATTAAATTGTTCCTCTGCTTGTGTTGCTAGTTAAGGGAGTAGATTTTCAGTTAATCAGGTGACGCTGTTTCTTTTCATAAATTTCTTAAATAATGTGCTTTTTAGTTTGAACTAGACTATCAGGTCTGCTATATTTCTTTGTATCTGTGCGCTTGAAAATTACTGAAATTGAGATGGAACCTACAGGGAATTTATTCATAGTTGTTCTATTAGCTCCTATTTGAATAATTTTAATGTCAGATTATGCTGTTTGAAATACTTTGCTACTACAACTTTTGTTTATTGTTTGAATATTAAAACTTGTTTGAAATATTTTCTTAGACTACTTTTCCGAGCAATACCTGCAGATGAATAGGCCAATATGTATAGTGTGATTGGGACAAAATGTGGTGTACGAATCCATGAACCATATCTTAGTTTATGCTTTTGGCTTGTGTCATTTTTTTCCCCTCTTTTCTTTCTTTATCTCTAGCATGTTGGGAGGCTTGCATTCTGGGCAGTGTATATTTTGCTTGCAGATTTTGAGTAAGGCGGATTATATGAATAAGGAATCATGAATTTAGTAATGTTTCTTCCTTATCAAGGTATGCCCGATGTATGTGGTTCCGGTTATCGTGGGATCTAGAGTATCTGTATATAGATATCCTTACCATTGTGAACATTTTCAGATGTATTTTGTATTACTTAAAAAATGTTGGAAGTGAGATTTTGCGTTATAATGATTCACAATGCCAGTCTACTGGCGTTTTAGTATGCTGTCGCTTCCCAAGTTCTGCCAATTGACTGCATCTGCAATGAATGTGAAGTTTCTGTATAAATTAAAGGATTATGGCACTCGTTAGCAAGACTCTAAATTAAATTCATCCAGGTGGACTGGATGCAGGTGGACTGGATGCAATGATGTTAAATTTGAAGCTTCAAAGTTTTTTCCCCCCCTTCTTAATCTGCCAGTCAAAGTGAATGACCGTTAGAGTTGTCATCTTAATTTGATATGAAAGTCGAAGGTGGTTTTTTTTTTTTTTTCCTTTTTCTTTTTCTGAATTGCTCTTTGCATTAATACAGACATGGATTGGCTCAACTGGATTAGGATTTAAGAGTTTCAAAAAAGGTTCTACAGTTCCCAAATGTTCAGATTTGAATCACCTCGTGACTAGTAATCTTACACTCGTTGATTATTCCTTTCTGGCGACTAATCAACCCAAAATCTGAATGTTGTTTCGCTCAATGTTTATTTTATTCATTTCATTTGGTTTTAAAAATGCGACTTGACTCCTAGAAATGTGGAGTTCCCGATTATTAACACTATTTCATCTAATATCAATATCTGGAGAGGATCAGATGCCATGAATAAACATGAAGTTTTATTTTTTGGTGAACTGAAGGGCTAAAAGCCTTAAACATGAAGTTTATTTTCTTCGCTAAGTTGCAGTACTTTACAATCTTTTAGTTCAAAAAATTTGTTATGTTTATCTCTCTTAAAGTGTAATTTGAGTTGAGTTAGATTGGATTTAAGAGAATAGATCCAAATCAATTAAGTTCTTTTCAATTCGGATTGATTCAGGTTTGGTTTCTTTTGGAGGGGGCGACCTGACTTTGGTTCATATTCGGTTTCATTTAGATGGAGTCATCGGGTTTGGTTTTTAAATTTAAATAAGTTAAATATTAATTTTTAAATATAAAAATTATAAAGAAAATAAAAAATACTTCTAGTTTCCTATTTCTAAAATTTTATATTTTAACCACAAATAAGGTGAGGATTGTTTTTTTTGTTTAAGTCACTTAAGTAAAATATTAGGTTGAGAGTCCGTAATAGTTTGAATCCATCCTAACTTACTTTATATGCACCCTTAAAACTTACTTGCCAATTTTGGTTTAAGTG
Source organism: Calophaca sinica (assembly GCA_037113605.1). Lineage (NCBI taxonomy): Eukaryota > Viridiplantae > Streptophyta > Magnoliopsida > Fabales > Fabaceae > Calophaca > Calophaca sinica. The sequence continues at coordinate 106,486,725 of CM073734.1, read as the reverse complement.
ATCAAAGTCGTAAGGGGCTTGCTTCCAGCACCCCACCTGTTTGCTGCTAGCACCCCCAATCCTCAAAAAAATTTGAAAATTCCAAAATATCACCACTCACTTTTTTTTTTCGTTTTTCTTTTTCCCTCCCACCTCTTCTTCCTTCTCCCTCCCATCCCTCCTCCACCACCCTACCACCGGAAAAATCACCGGAGCAACCACCCCAACACCGAAACACCTCCCAAGGGGCCACCGCGACCAACCCAGCGGCCAGCGGAGATACATCTGTTCGTTTTCGCGTTTCTGCTTTTTTTTTTGCATAATTACAGGCTTCCATTACTGGAAGCTGTTTAAAATGTATTCCGGCAATTCAATTGTCAGAACATGTCATAATTTTGAAAAAATATGCTTCCGGTAACTCAATTGTCGGAAGCATATTTATGTTCCGGCAATTGAATTGTTGGAATACATTTTAAACAGCTTCTAGTAATTCAATTATCTAAGCTCAGTAATTCGCTGAAAAATAGCGTAAACGCGAAACGACAAGTACCTCCTGGGTCACTGAGTTGGTCGCGGTGGCCCCTTAGGAGGTGTTCCAGTGTTGGGGGTGGAGGAGTGGTGGCTTCGGCAAGTTTTCCGGTGGTGGGGTGGTGGAGGGGGGATGGGAGGAAGAAGGAAGAAGAGAAATATGAGTTTTAGTTGAGTGAAGGTACTTTGGGGAGGTGGTGGCGGTGGAGGGGTGGTGCTCCGGTGGTTGGTGGTGGAAGACAGTGGTGGGGTGGTGGAGGAGGGAGGGACGAAGAAGAAGAATAAATGGGAGGGAAAAAAACTATTTTTGCTTTTAAAGTCTTGGGGGTATTTTTGGGATTGCATAATTATTAGTGGGGTGGGGGTGCTGGCAGCAAACAGGTGGGGTGCTGGAAGCAACCCCCAAGTCATAAATCCAAAGTCCATATTTTGCTTGTACTGGAGTTTGGTTTAACATGGACCAGGCCTTAAATTAAGGACTAGCTAGGGCCCTTCACCTAAGTAGGCCTAGTAATTTTAGTTTAAATTAATTTGACTTTGGCCATCAGATCTACGAAAAGAATTTGAGAAATACTATCAAACATACAAAGAAATAATGAAATGAAAGACAAAAGATAAAGCATTCGTTTTCAACACGATAGCAAAAAACAATTTATATCAACAATGAGAAAGAAAACAAAAACACTTGGAAATATATGCCACATAGGAAGAATTTAATTGCAATAGCTACATAAACTGAAAAACCAGTAAGAGTTTAAATTTACAATCATACAATCAGATCTCATCGATGAGATGTTTATTGAGATATTTTAAGAAGTATTATAACAAAGTGACATCATGGTAAAATTTGATTAGAAATAGTTTTTTTTTTTTACAAAATAAAACTCATGTCATTTTATTTTTAAATAAAGTATCTATACAAGTAGGAATAAAATTGAAAATCCAAGGACTATGCAAAGATAGAACAACCCTAGAAAGATTGTGAGCTACTCTTTTCTATTAGACTTAACCTTAAAGTGAAGACGAGAGCTAAGGATATGAATACATTCATCAATAAGTACACTTAGCTCTGAAATGTCTTCCTTAGTGACTTGAATTCTGTCAACTAGGAGCTTATAGTCCGACGACTCAAAAATCACATTGCATAAACCCATCTCAATAATCCATGGTAAAGCTTACAATAAACCAAAAGCTTCACCTTCAGTAACTCCAAACAATGGGGCAACCAAATGCACTTAATTAAGACAAAAACTCCATACTCATCTCTAATGCAAATCTCAATACCTGTGCGGCCCTATTCCTTTAAAAACGAAGCATCCACATTGCATTTGAAAAAGCCCACAGGGGGAGGGCGTCATGAATTATCAACAACAGCAGCAGGGGCAGCCTCCAATTTGTCAGATAGTGATTTGGCTCTAGTCCATTCAGTGAGAAAAATCTCGGCAATCAAAGAAACCCGAGAGGTAGATGCAAATTTATTCTCCCAAAGGGCCTCATATACTCCATAACATCATAGCAAAAGAATCCCTCTTTTGTGAATCCAAGGAAGATAGAAGCAAGAAACAAAACTCGACAAAAGAATCAACTCTCTCAAATAAAGTATTTATGTGTTTCCATAAATGCATCAATCATTCATGATTATTCATGTATTTGGTTTTACTCGTAAATAATGACCTCTGTTCCTTTTTAGATGTCATTTAATGTTGTTTTACACAAAACAAGGAAACCAATAAATTTTGTTGTTCTTGATGACATTATTGGTATTTTTCCTGTGATATCATTGACTGTTTATTACTCTATTACACTTATTTCTCTCTCTACAATAAATAGTTAAATGTATAACTGACAGAAAAGTTATTAATATAACCTTGAATTTTGAGAATAGCAGATAAATAATAACAAAATTTCTCTAAAAAATTGACAAATAAAAAGAAACGGAGAGAGTTATATTGAAGGAAAGATTCTTTGCTGTTCTCCTTGACCATATTCAATTATTTGATTCACCAGCGGACGGGCCATTCGATCAACATGATTTTATTAGCTTCAGTATCAAAGAAGGGTCCTCAAATTGAAAAGGTCACTACTGTTGGCATATTTTGTTTTACATTATCTGATTCTTCCAAGTGGGTCTAACCAACAATCATGTATGATTTGTTTTATTTTCACAAAAATTATTATATGATTTTTGTTTTGTTTTACTTACCAGATGTTGTTGGATCAGGGAAGACTTCTTAAGTTCTTAGTATATCCTTGTTATGTGTCCTTATCCATCTATACTATGTTTGATTCTTTTCTTATCTGTAATCATGCTGCTTAAAGGACATGCCATATTCAACAATTTTTCAACATATTGTTTTCACTATTTAACTACATAGTGTTTTTTTTTTGTTGTGAAATTTTACTGAATAGTTGTGATAAAATTAACTACATATAGTTAAACAGTCAAATCAATAAAACAACCTAGATTTACGGTATAAGCAATCTAAGCTTAGCTTGAAGCAATGAGGACTTAGGTAGAGCTCCTTTAAATTGCGGTATAATATAATATAGCCAAAATGGTATCATGAAATAATTATTAAAAAAATTAGAATATTGCATTTCTCTCTTTTGACAACCAACGTTTCTACAGCAATTTTATACCAGATGTTTCGTGACTGAGTTGTTGGTTCTATTTTTCTTTTGTATCTTGTTGTTGTAAATAGAAAAATAGAACAAAATTGGGAAATTGACAAGAATCAAAATTAAATTCGAAGCTATTACCAAAAATTAGAACAAATAAAATCCTGTTTGGGAATCTTATTCAGAAATATAATAATGCTGTTGACCTCAACAACTTATTAATCATTCGCAATCCAGAATTTAAACTACCAAGAACCTGAAAAGTTTAGACTGATGAACTTTTCTTGACATATGCATAATGAGTGGAATTTTTTTAACACTTCGAACCATACCTCACTCATTAATTGTTATTCTTATTATAGCACTACAAGAATATTTGAGATTACCTACAGATTTTTCGCAGGGCCACTGACCCTAGGAATTTACCTAGGGCCAAAGCAGTAGGAAATGACTCGTATGTTAATTATCCATGGCCACTGACTAAAAACCCTCGGATTTGTGCGGCATTTTTTTAAAAAATAATTGGACCAAACCGAGGGGCAGAGCCCTCAGGAATGGCCAAAAAGCTGACGCAGTGCCCATTTACGAGGGGCATGCCCTTAGTTTCCTTTTTTTTTCAATTGACAAAATTTGAACCGGGGCGGGGGGATAATTAAAAAATCCTCCCTTATTCTTCTTCCTCTTCCTTCAATCGTCCCTCAACCCTAGATTTTCCCACTTCTCTCTTCTCTAACCGAGCCGCAACCTCCTTCCCTCTCTTCCTCTTCTTTCCTTTTTTTAAAAGAAATGGAATCACACCATAAAACTAAGACTCTGAAGCCAGGGTTTCTCGTCTTCAGATCTATTGCAGGTGTTTTCTTTGCTGAACTAAACGAGGTTCTGACTTGATAGCTTGTTGAGGATGGTTACTCCGGTATGGAGGTTAGGGGTACCCCAATGCGCACTGAGATCATCGTCAGAGCCACTCGGACCCAGGCCGTTCTTGGTGAGAAGGGAAAGAGGATTAGAGAACTTACCTTAGTGGTACAGAAGAGGTTCAGGTTTCCTGAGAACAACGTGGAACTCTACGCTAAAAAGGTCAACAATAGAGGGCTTTGTGCTATTGCTCAGGCTGAGTCTCTCTACTACAAGCTCCTTGGTGGCCTTGCTGTTCGCAGGGCCTGCTATGGTGTTTTGAGATTTGTTATGGAAAGTGGTGCCAAGAACGCAAATCAGGGAGTTTTCGATTTCTCTTCTTTTTTTCGATTTTTCTTTTAAAAGGTTTTTGTTTTTAATTTCTTTCTTCTATTTTAGCAGGTAATGAAGAAGGAAGAGGAAACTTTGTTTACACCGTCGTGCTCCTCCACCGTGCGCATCACCGAGCCGCACCACCGTTATAGATCCTTTCAGACAGAAACTCTGTTTACACGTTCTCATTGTCACGGGACAATTTGCTGCTACTGCAACCAAAGGGATCCATTTTTCCCTCTTTGACTCCCTCATCTTCTGTTTCTTGAAGCATCCGACCCTTTCTTTCTTTTTTTCCTTTTTTTTGGTAATTTCTTTCTTTTTTATTTTATTTATTATTTTTGTTTTGTTTGATTCTCTAGTTTATCTACTGTAGTGTGTACAAGAGTTCTTTCAACAGTATTCATTGAATGGCAAGCGATGCAATGGAAGATGCGTTGAGCCTGAATAAATTAATTTTTTTTATTAAAACATTGGCATTTCCTAGGGCCAAAAGCCCTCGGTAATGACAATCCGTTACCTAGGGACAAGGCCCTAGGAAATTTCCGAGGGCTCTTGAGCCCTAGGAAATTTCCGAGGGTAGTCCTTGGAAACCGTTTCCTACCAGCGAATAACCTACAACCACGCTTCCCTCGGTGAGCCCTCAAAAATTTGGTCATTTCCTACTATTTTTGGGCATTTTCTAGGATTTTGACACTAGGAAATGTCAAATATTCTTGTAGTGTAGGTACATACAGTATATTTTATGTCTCTTGATTAAGTTGTTTTGGATCAATCAAGTTTTGGATCCTTCAATTGTGTAGAGAGTGCTTTGAAAGGATATTGTTTTTGATGTTTTGGAGTGATCTCAACGAGTCAAGTTATTTTAACTAAACATTAGTTGGTTAGAGAGAAGTCAGAAGTTAAGAGTTAGTTAGTTCCAATTAGCGGGACCCCAAATAACGTGGAAGATATAATGCATGCTACATATATACCATCAGCATGGGCCTAATTTCAATATTCAAGATATATACCCAATTTGTTGATTGGCAGTATAAATGTCAAGTGATCAATTAAGTTAATGAATCCTTCTTAATTATTCTCCCAAGTACATGTCCAGGGAACTACTCCTGAAGAGGTCCCACTTTTATTATTTTTAGTACACAAAAGAGGGACAAGCATAACAAATGAGGGATCCAAACTTAATTTGGACTTGTTTATATATATGGTCCACAATAATAAGCTATATATTCTTGCATTTCTCCATCTCCAATTGAAGATTCAGTACCTGAATGGCCATCTTCATCTTTCAAAAAGACTATAATTACATTGTGCAATGTTAATTATTAGTATACATAAACTTACAAATGTAGAAGAAAAAGATTAGGATACTAAATATTCATTAGTTACTTTATTAATAATTCTTTAACAAGTATTCAAATTATTGCTGAGATTAAATGTATTCGGAGATAGTTGTTAAAGTAGGGAACCTTTCTCATCTGAATACAATAAGCAAAATTTTTGCTGAGATTAAATGTATGCAGATAAAAAATACAATAAAGAACTATCACCCTAACTTTACATCTGAATTCAAATTTTTGCTGAGATATTGAATGTATTCAGATAAAAAAAATTGCTAACATGTCTTAATTGTATATAAAATTTTTGCTGGTTAGTATGAGATTTGTAGGTGGCTAGCTATGGCCTAGGGATTATGGTTGTAATGGTAGATGATCTTTCTCATCTCTTCTTGGGATTTGTCTCCTTAGGGGGCTAGGTAGAGGAGGATAAAGAGTTGACTCTGATTTGGCATTTGATGCTTTGGATTATCTGGGAGTTGAGGAATGGGTATTTTTTTTTTCTCTTTTAATTCTACGCATGATGTCTCAACTATTGTGGTGTACTGGGTTAAGTTATTGTCTTTGAAATGGTTCTTAGTTAGGGACCAAAGGTCGGCATTGTCTTTTTCATGATTAGTGTGTTGAACCCCTAAAATCCATTATTAGGAAGTAGCCTTATGTGTTGTTGGGTTTGATTTTCATGGTCACTTAGTTCTTGTCCCTTTTGGTCCTTGGTTTCTTTTATTATATATGAGTTGGAGTACTCCTTGTACTCCATTTATATATAGACACACATATATATTTCAAAAACTTGTTCAAATCAAATAAAATTAAGAATTGTTCTCCTTAATTTTTGCTTTAATAAATACTTTCTCCAATTAAATATAAAATAAAATAAGATATCAATAATTAACAATTTAATATTAAATATATTGAATTCTTTTTATTATTATTAAATTATTTTAATCAATTAAATAAGTATTTTTTTTTTCAAATTTATTTGTTTTACATTTCATAAATAGTCGTGCATTGCACATAATACTTGCTAGTTTAATTTATTTTCAATACTAGAAAAATAATTTTATAAACTAAATAAATGTTAAATATTTTTAATTCATATTTTTTTTTATGTTTTACGTATATTTATAAACAATAACATACATATTGTATAACACAAGACACTTGTTAGTAAATGAATAAATATAAAAACAAATAATAAATTCATGCATGTCAGATTGGTGATGATATATATGAGTTTAATTACTCTGCATTGCCGTTATAAAAATATTTTACACGTACATTCAATGATGTGTTAACACATTATTTAATGAGTATGACAAATTAAAGTCTATAAATTAATTATGTCACGCAAATGCATACATGGAACTCTTATTGAAGCAACCTTTCCTCCCATTTGATCACTTTCCTTTTTAAAATATAACTAGCAACTCAAATTCATAGTAGCCACTAATTATTACAATTAGTAGATGATATCTCGCTATAATTAGATGCAATTTCATTAGATTGTCACTCACATGAGAAACCTATCATGGTAGGGCTTCCTTTCCCCATTTATGTATCTTCCTTACACCTTTTGATCATGTATGGACACCTCAAGAAAACAAGCGAGAAATATGTCGTGAAAGATGTAAAATGAAAGCAAAGGCATGCACACAATTCTAGAGCAAGAAAGTTGGTGGGTGGGGTCTTGTGATAGAGTCTACGATACTCTTTTTGTGCATGTTAAAAAAGACATAATCACCAGTCATCCACCATAGGGGAAAAAAAAATTAAGCCCATTTGGGTCCCCGCATGAAGGAATTGAAGGGGATCTCTCTGCTTTTATGGTTTTATTTATTTTACTAACGAGAATTAATGTGCAATGCAATATGAAAAATCATTCCTCTTCCAAGAGGCAATAAGAATATTAGAGGGACTACATGATCATAACATGTTAAGGAGGGGAGACAACCAAGCACAAGCGGGTTTTTGTATATAACCAGCCAGCAATTGACTCCTCCTTGAGACCTCATCATTAGCCCCTTAATTATGTAGTAGTAAAAGAGAGGAGAGAGAACACTCCCAGCTACAGCCAGCGAAAAGAAGATAGTGATTGCTTGCAATTCGTGGATATGCTTTGAGGATGGAAAAAAGGAACCCTTGTCTAAAATGCCAACTTTAATTAATCTACCAAAGTCAATTGTCTTTCTTAGCCATTGAAAAAAATGTTTAACGGTAATAATATGTACTACTCAGGACTTAATTATAAGCAAAAAGATATATGTATTTGGTCTACAAGGTATATACATGTATTTTTTTTCTTATAATTAAGTCCGGAGAAAGTACAAAGAAGATGAGAAATAGGTCATATTATTATAAGAATTTAACACAGATTTACAGTAACCCTTGTCTCAAAATCTTTCATTAAATTAAAACTATATATTTTACGTATACATACACATATACATATATGTACAAAGGTCCATTTAAAAAGTCAAAAAATATATGTATTAAGTGATCCAGTTGGTATGAGAGTGGATTGGGACTCCCTCAAATGATTTGGGAAGCGTCTCCTCTGACCTAATTTGGTTGAGCGTCGTGGGGTGTGTACTTGAAAAGGTACTTCAACACTCGAGTCAGTTTTTTTATAATAGTTTTAGCTTAGAGAATGGAACATAAAACATACATTTGCATGATGTTATGATCTCCTTTATATAAGGGTTGATCCGAGTGCCATCATATTTTCTTTGTGTGTCACGGTCTTACCTCGACATTTAAGTTCCAGCTTAGTACTAGGGTAGGCATCCTTTGTTGTCGCGGTACACCATCTCTCTCGTGTACTGTTATGGGTCAATCAGAAGATTCATCTATCAGTCTTATTAATGAAGAGGCGAGGGCCTCATTCAGTGAGGTCGTGTGTTTAGCTTTCTGTTCACTGTACTTGAAAATCTCATTGATGGGGAATGAGTCTCTTAAGAGCCCACGATGTGGGTGTGACCGTTTGACCACTTATATTGATTTCTCTTATATTGGGCTGTCAGTTACGCCTGAATCATAAGCCATCAAATGAAAATTGTCAAACAAAGCCTTAATTCTCGCCTCTTTTTCATACTTTTTCCCACATCTTTCACTCTTCTTAGTTTCTTCTTACAACCAATCAATGTCTTACCCCTTAGCTTAGCTAATTTCATAATTGAAATTGTGTGTATTTAATTGCAATCTTTTGGGACCAACACTCATTCTCAAACTTTGCTACTTAATCGAACCGATATAACAATTACATAGACTAAGTTAAACATATTATCTTCAATAAGCTACTCCATCTTTTTCATATTGACTGACATTTAAGGTTTTTTTCCATAAGGATTAAGAAAAATAATAAATAACTTAGTAAGTGGAACAATTTTACTAAATTATCCTCATTAACTATTTGAGTATTAATCATTGTCATAAATGCATAATGAAGTATAATATATTGAGAGTACTCATGTACATAATATTTATTTGGGGCTAAAATTACGAGAAAAAATTCATGTTACATTGAAACAATAAAAAAATAGTAAATATAAAGCATTTCTCTAAAATAACAGTCATTTAGAAAATGAGATATTACTTAATAAATTCTCTAAATATATGTCTGATTTATTTTATTGTGTTTCATTAATTAAATTATATAGTACATTTTTTGGGGTGGGGTTAAGTGCTCTGTTTTTAGAGGGAAGGAAGACGAATATGTGCAAGGGGTATTGGTCATTTAAGTCCCTAGAAGTGTGGCTGAATGTTACTTTAATCTCTGAAAATATATAAACTCCAAAATAGTCCCTGTAAGTGTGCTCTGTCAGTCACGTTGGTCCCTACCGTTAACAATTTCATTGACTCCGTGAGTAATTGGTCACATTGGTCCTTGAAAGCATAACTCGGTGTCACTTTGGTCTCTGAAAGAGTAACAACTCCAAAATAGTCCCTGAAAGTGTTATACGTTTGTCACTTTGGTCCTTACCATTAGTCATTTGATTGTCTTTCGTTCCAAAATAATGGCTAACGATAAGGACCAAAGTGACAAATGTAGAACACTTTCAAGGACTATTTTGGAGTTTTATATGCTTTCAGAGACTAAAGTGACACCGAGTTATATTTTCAGGGACCAAAGTGACCAATTACTCACGAAGTCAATGATATTGTTAACGGCGGGGACCAAAGTGACAGACAGAGCACACTTACAAGGACTTTTTTTAGAATTTATATGCTTTCAGGGATTAAAATGATACTGAATCACACTTTTAGAGACTTAAGTGACCAATATCTCATATGTGCAACCCATGGGTTATTCCTTAAGCAGTGAGATAGTAGTAGTGTTTTGGGGTCAAAGCCTGCAAAAATGCAATCTTTACAGTACACCCACCAAGCAGCGGCCAGCAGCGGCCAGCAGCAGCCCCAACGCCTGTCCAGATCTTGGTGTCTGCTATTTGCCTTCACGCCTATCGTACATTGCTGTATGCCCTTTCCCCTCTCTCTATCTCTCTCTCAGCATATGTATACATGCATCACATGCCATCTATTGGCGATACCATCCATGATCCATGCACATTGAATTTGAAACCATAGAAATAAGATGAGATGAGTAATGGTATTATCCAAAGTCTAAGTGCACAGTAATTTTTGCTTAGTCATCAGACGAAATTTACTTCGCGAATATCCTTGTCCCGCAGAGAGGGAGAGGGAGAGTGGGGGATAGATTGATGACTTTTCGAACCAAAAAAATTAGTCAATTTTTGTGTGTGTGTGTCGTCCTAATTATGTGATACATTGCTATTTTTCCCTCTAATTATATTATTAGCTTTATTACAAAATTAGAATCTATACATTAAATTAAATAATACACACTTATATCTAATAGGGTGATCAAACATACGTAAAAGCTATGTAGACGCCGAGAGCAGAGTTCGAATCCGTACCGCTCTATTTTTCCCTCTCCTTTTACCATATATACTAGACAAAAAATAAAAATAAAAATAAATAATACACACTCATATCTACCCATTTTATTTAAGGTTTAATTGCACTTTTAGTTCCTCGATATTGCAATTGTGCGATTTTGGTATCCCAAGTTCAAATTGAGTGAATTGGGTCCTTCAGGTATCACAATTATGTAATTTTGGTCTCCCAGATTCTAATTGAGTTAACTGTGTCCTTTAGGTATTACAATTGTGTGATTTTGGTCCCTCCATTAAATTGTTATTCAATTTATAACTGAAAATGTTGTAAAGGTTTTTTAATGTTTAAGCCAACTAACATGTCACTTAGACCAAATTATGTGCTAGGACATATCCACACATGATACGACATACTTAGATGACCCAATTCACGCAATTAAAACTTGAGGGACCAAACATCAGAGTTTGTCTAGTGAGATACTATCCCTCCTTTCATAACATTAGTGTTTATACACAATAGAAATAAGCTTCCAAATTATAAATTTAAATAACTTCCCTTGGGTTAGGTTTATATTCCCATAAGTCTCTCTCTTATTTTTTTTTTAATAAAATAATAGCATACTGCAGATAATTGATAGGATATATAGTGCGTTGGGATTAATTTTTAGAGTGATGTTTTTCCGTATCATTCATCATAAAAAATTGAAGTATATTTCCGTATTACAAACTAAACGAGTCATCATTTGTTTTGAAGAAAAAAAAGTCTGGTGTGTTCTGTGGTGCTTTTGTTGACACTTGACAGGGCTAATTTGAGCTATCTGTCCTTTCATTTAATTTTTTCTCTTTCTTCTAATTTTGTTGCTTTTCATTTTTGGATCACATTGTATTAAATAATGTTTTAAAAACTGAACCGAACCAGACGATTTAATCGGTTGAACCTTGAATCGATATTGTTTACGGTCCGGTTATTTTGGCGGTTCAACCGCGGTTTCGTCGATTCGGCGGTTAAGCGGTTGAGCAATGGCCAAAGTCTCACCGGTTCGATGTCCGATTCGGTTTTTAAAACATTGATATTAAATTGAGAAAGAGACTGCTACCGAGAGAGAGAGAAAAGGCGAGTAATTTTATTTATTTACATATATTTAAGAAAATGCGGGTCCATTTAAGAATGGTGAATAGTCAGCCACTGCAGCAGGCCTTTCATTTTGTACGTGTACTGTTCTTGTATTTTTTTGCGTTTGCATTCACTGTAACACAAGCCATAAAAAAACACAAAAAAAGCTCTTTGCTCCATCTCTTTCTGTGACTGTGGCTGCTCTCTCTCTCTCTCTCTCGATTGGTGTGTTAAAGTAAAATATAGATAGGCCACAGTAGCAGCAGCAGTTCCTCTTCATTCCTCAACCTCTCTTCCAAGTTTGAATTTTTAGGGGATTTTGCAAGCATCTGATGAATGAGAGTGGAGGCTCTCTTCTCCAGGAGAGCCTATCCGATACAAACAACAAAGAAGAAGAGGATCCAAACCAAAACTAGTTTCTTTCTGAAAAAACAACCCCATTTCCTTTGTTCTATAATAACCTGAGACATTTTCTGTTGTTGTTATGGCGCTTTCTATGCACAGAGATTCATCAAACAAGCACCACATGGATTCTAGCAAGTATGTGAGGTATACACCTGAGCAAGTTGAAGCTTTGGAAAGGGTGTATGCTGAATGTCCAAAACCAAGTTCTTCCAAAAGGCAACAGCTTATTAGAGAGTGTCCTATCCTTGCTAATATTGAACCAAAACAGATCAAAGTCTGGTTTCAGAATCGCAGGTAAAAGAGTTATTAATTAATGCATTGTTTATTTGGTGGTTTCAAAATGCTAAGTCATAAATCTTTTATTTTTGTATGTCACAAAGGGGTGTTTCATTTTTGCATTTCTTTTTCTGTAAAAAGTGCTGGGTTTTTTTTTTTTTTTTTGGGTATGTGTTCAATTTTAGAGAAATATTCTTACTTGCTACAAAGAGAAGAGTTTATCATTCCTTCTTGAAAGAAAGATCTACTGGGAAAGTTACTTCATTTTTGTCATTTTCCTTCTAGATATCCTAGTTATTGAGATCAATTTTATTTTTCCCCTCAGAAGAAGGGATTTCTTTTCTTGGGTTGAGATTAAATGGGAGATAATGACACCAAGTCAATAACTTTTGCTGATGTTTTTTTTTCTTCTTATCTGCTTTCTTCTGACTCTCATTATTTAAGCCATTTTATGATGATTTGTGAAAGAATCTGTAACAGAAATATTCGCATGATCATTTGGCCTTTTGATTCTAGGGTTGGTTATGGATGCGAAGAAGGATAATGACAGCTGATTTTGATGACTTTTCCCACTTCATTAATTAATTTTCACTTTTGACTTTCATTTTTTAAAAGAAATATTTGTTTTTCCATTTAAGTAGTATTTTCTCTTCTTGAGTTATTGAAGATAAATTTATGTTTTGTTTTACCCTCTAGTTTTCATTCAAACTCATTTTTCAAATCATTTCCCCGCATTGATATTTTATATGTAGTCATAATATATTGAATGCAAATGGATATTAGATTAGATATATTACGTTTCCAACCTTTTACCTTTGGTCTGATTGTAGGTATCCTAATCTGTTAAGTGTGGTGTGAGAAAAGAAAATTGGGAAACTTTAAAGAATGAAATGCATAATGAATGACTAGCATACAATGCAGTGGTAAATTGCATAGGAAAGATGACTTAGATGGAAATGTATTTACTGCATGCAGTCTTCGACATTTTTTCCACATTTTCATTAAGACTGATGTTGTCGATTTTCTTCTATAGATGCCGTGAAAAACAGCGCAAGGAAGCCTCTCGTCTGCAGACGGTGAATAGAAAGCTGTCTGCAATGAATAAGTTGTTAATGGAAGAGAATGACCGACTGCAGAAGCAGGTCTCGCAGTTGGTTTATGATAATGGATACATGAAACAACAAGTAAAGACCGTAAGTACCTCTCCCTTTGGGTGATTGCTCTTCTTAAATTCTCATTATGCAACCATGTGTACACATATCTTTGTATTGTTATTGAAGAAACTTATTTACCGGTTTATTAGCAGGCATCTGCTACTGCTACAGACAATAGCTGTGAGTCTGTGGTAATGAGTGGTCATCACCAACAGCAAATCCCTAAATCTCAGCATCCCCAGTGGGATGCCAACAACCCAGCTGGGTAAGTGACTCCCTGTATGCTAACAAATATATATTCATTTAATTGTGTCACGAGCCCCTAATTCTTTATTCTTCCAGTCTTCTCGCAATAGCTGAGGAGACCCTGGCAGAGTTCCTTTCCAAAGCTACTGGAACTGCTGTCAACTGGGTCCAAATGATTGGGATGAAGGTATTTCCTATATACTTCATAGTCATTGCTTGTATAATTTATATATTTGTATGTTTTATTGTTCATATTTTCCTTGTCATGTTTTCTACCTTGTGTAGCCTGGTCCGGATTCTATTGGCATCGTTGCTGTTTCCCGCTACGGAAGTGGGGTGGCAGCACGAGCCTGTGGCCTTGTGAGCCTGGAGCCCACAAAGGTGTGTAGCTATGTTGGTGCTTGTTTATTGTAGACTTCTTTTCTTTGCTGAACAATGAAACTTTGCTTTTATTGACTTAATTGCATACTAAATCTTCTCAGGTTGCCGAGATTCTTAAAGATCGTCCATCATGGTATCATGACTGTCGATGCCTTGATGTATTGAGCATAGTCCCCACGGGGAATGGGGGCACGATAGAGCTCATGTACATGCAGGTCATATGGTTGTTTTCATCTGCCAAAAAAAAAAAAAAGTTGAACTGCTATTCATATTAATTTTTAATTACTTCCCTGTTGTTCTGTTGATATTTAAATTTTATTTTTACCAGACTTATGCGCCTACAACATTGGCAGCAGCAAGAGACTTCTGGACACTAAGATACACAAGAAGTTTGGAAGATGGAAGTCTTGTGGTACTGAGCAGAATCTTGAGTCTTGACTGTTATGTTTTTCTTAATTTAGGATGTGATTTCTTTTTTAGCATGCATTTTCCTTTATAAAATGACTTCATTTTTTATTTGCCTTGCAGATTTGTGAGAGATCCTTGACTTCTTCAACTGGTGGTCCCGCTGGGCCTCCTGCTTCAAACTTTGTAAGAGCTGAAATGCTTCCTAGTGGCTATCTAATTAGATCCTCTGAGGGTGGTGGATCTATTATTCACATTGTTGATCACCTTGAATTAGATGTAAGGAAGATGATACAATTCAAATCATTTTCAAAATTTCCATATTTTGGACCTTGTTTGCCTTAGTATGTTAATCTCGTTATTGATGTAGGTTTGGAGTGTTCCTGAAGTGCTGAGGCCCCTTTATGAATCATCAAAGTTCTTGGCTCAGAAATTGACTATTGCTGTAAGAATTCTTATAAGTAACATGGGTTACAAGTATGATCATGTCAAAATTTGTTAGTTAGCATTTCAAAATATTTTGTACAGGCCTTGCGACATGTAAAACAGATTGCACTAGAATCAAGTGGAGAAGTTCATTATGGAGGGGGGAGGCAGCCGGCTGTCTTGAGGACATTTAGTCAGAGACTTTGCAGGTGAGAGGCCCTATCATATTTAGCATCCAGGATCGTTGTGAAGTTGGGCATTTGATTAACCACTTTGTCTTGTTGACCGATAATTATTTAAAATTTGATTCTTAGAGGGTTCAATGATGCTGTCAATGGGTTTGTGGATGATGGTTGGTCTTTGATGGGTAATGACGGGGTGGAAGATGTGACCATGGCCATAAACTCATCTCCCAACAAGTTTTTTGGCTCCCATTACAATACATCAGTGCTCCCAGCATTTGGAGGTGGGGTCATGTGTGCCAAGGCATCGATGCTGCTTAAGGTACTTCCTAAGCAACCAAATTTATGTTGAAATTACGTTCTATTTAAATTCTAATATAATATAATAAATTACAGGAACTTTTCCTCCTTGCACTCCCATTTCCCAACTTGCTAGAATTTTATGGATTTTCAGTGTATTTATCGTCATTAAACTTCATTATAAAACGGTGGCCTGCAGAATGTTCCTCCTGCTTTGCTTGTTCGTTTTTTGAGGGAGCATCGTTCAGAGTGGGCTGAATATGGGGTTGATGCATACTCTGCCACATGTCTTAAGGCTAGTCCATATGCAGTTCCTTGTGCAAGACCTGGTGGCTTCCCCAGCAGCCAGGTCATTTTACCGCTTGCTCATACTATTGAGCATGAAGAGGTATTGATATTTTTCATTGAGTGATGATTGGTGAACTTTATTCTATATTTCTGTTGTATATGCTCATTTGACACACATTGCAATGATGCAGTTCTTGGAGGTAGTTCGTATAGAGGGTCATGCATTTTCCCCGGAAGATGTGGCTTTGGCACGTGATATGTATCTACTGCAGGTAAAGTCATTTGTGTGTATGCTTGGGCCTTTGGTCTGCTTATTTTATTCAAGCTGGAGGTTGTTACTGTTTCTGGGAATATTGATTTTTTTTACCTTGTTATTCTATTTGAAATGGCAGCTGTGCAGTGGAGTTGATGAAAATGCAGTCGGAGCATGTGCTCAGCTTGTGTTTGCACCTATTGATGAATCATTTGCAGATGATGCTCTCTTACTGCCTTCTGGTTTCCGCGTCATACCATTGGATCCCAAAACAGTTCAGTGACATTTCTCGGCAACTTAATAATTTTCAAGGAACTTGGACGTGAAAATATTGTTAGATTACATTTTTTTTGTTTCATTGGCATTTGGACTGCATTTGATTCATGTAGCCGATTCCAACTAGAGGGAGAAGGCTTGTTTGTTTATTTGTTGTTATTTTCATATTTTGACTACTTTATTTTCTTTAAATTTGAGGGTCTAAAATCACCATCACGCGTCCAGATTATGAAAATGTTGTATTTGGAAGATTTAGATTGCCATGACTTGATGCTGCTTTCACACAATTTATATTTAGCAGTCCACTTGGCTGACAACATTAGCATCTATTTTGAAATCTTAGTTTGCATTTGTTTCAAGAAAGTGATTTGGGCTAGCTAATCCCAAGCTTTTCTTACAGATGCTAGTGGATATGCTCATACCTTGCATAACAAGGTTCCTTGTTTCTGTTTATTTTGATTTTCAGGATGGTCCAGCTGCAACTAGGACATTGGATTTGGCGTCAACACTGGAAATAGGATCCGGTAATTCCCATCCAGCTGGTGAAGGTGATCTGAATAGCTACAACCTTAGGTCAGTCCTTACAATTGCATTCCAGTTTACCTTTGAGAACCATTTGCGGGACAATGTGGCTGCTATGGCTCGCCAGTATGTGCGTAGTGTTGTGCGATCTGTTCAAAGGGTTGCCACAGCAATTACTCCCTCTCCATTCAGTACCCAGTTGGGGCCAAAGTCACTTCCTGGTCCTCCAGAGGCTCTTACCTTATCACGATGGATCTGTAGAAGCTACAGGTATGTACAATTAGTTTTCACTATAAGTCTATTTTTGCCGTGGTGGCTAATTTAGCTTCCTCAACCGTTTGATTTTCTTGTCTTGAAGGTTAGTTAAATTACCTATATATGTGAAAAGTAAAACGATGTTTCTTTCAGGATCCACACCCACACTGAGCTTTTTAAAGTTGAGTCCATGGCTGGTGATGCAATGTTGAAGCAGCTTTGGCAACATTCAGATGCAATAATGTGCTGTTCTATAAAAACAAATGTAATTAATCTGCTTTGATTAATTGTCTGAGAGCATTATTGGTAGCCTGCTATAGTTTTCTTCAGGAAGTGTTCCTCTCCTCTTTTGACCAAATTACTTCTATTAATTAGTCTATTAACTGCCAAAATTATTGCATGCAGGAATCTCCAGTTTTCACCTTTGGAAACCAAGCTGGACTTGACATGCTTGAAACCACTCTAGTTGCCCTTCAAGACATAATGCTTGATAAAGTTCTTGATGAAGCTGGCAGAAAGATTCTCTCCTTTGAGTTCTCCAAGATAATGCAACAGGTATTTGACTAGTATTATGAGTTCTGGTGCAATTTCATATAGAGAATTAGAATCTGGAATTACTAGAACCAAGTTATATAGGAAGTTGTTTGTATCTTCCACATGCCTATGTTTGAGCTATGAATATATATGATCATGGTTTATCTTATGTAGTCCTTTTCATTTCAGGGATTTGCATATCTTCCAGCAGGAATATGTGTATCCAGTATGAATCGACCGGTGTCCTATGAGCAGGCCATTGCATGGAAAGTTCTTGATGACAATGATTGCAATCACTGCCTGGCCTTCATGTTCATGAACTGGTCTTTTGTCTGATGGAAAACCTTAATTAAGATACTTTATTAATCTATGTTTGAGTACTTTCATTACCTGATACTTATATCTATTAATCTATGTCAAGAGACAGATGGTACTAAATGTCTAGATTTCATGAATGTACGGTTGAGTGCCTTTATCTCTGTTTTATGCCTTGCTCAGTACGAACTCCATTCGGACTTAATTATAAACAAAAATATTTACTTTTATAATTGAGAGAGAAGCATAAATTGAGAACAACTCATGGAGGAGCTTATGAAAATAAGATGAAAACAATATATCGGACGTATCATTGTCAAGAATTTTGGCTTGATGCCTTTTTGCTTTGTTATTTCTTCTATAAATAATGATTATAGCATTTACAGGGGTAATTAATGCTAATAATTACAATTAAGGAGAACAAATCAATTTTTGATTTGTCTAGCCTAGAACTAATAATTACAATTAAGGAGACAGATTAATTCCTGATTCACATCCCTTCTCAAATTGATGCGGCTGGTCAAGGAGCATCAATTTGCTAACAAGAAACTGATGGCGTGGGTGAGGAACAACTTTGGTCAAAATATCTACAACCTGAAACTGAGTATTGATGTGAGGGATGGATATAATATGGTCATCATAGGCTTCACGAATAGAATGACAATCGACTTCAATATGCTTAGTACACTCATGGAAAACCGGATTTGCAACAATCTAAATGACACTTGTATTGTCAGTATAGAGAGACGTTAGCTCTGTTTGAGGAAATCCAAGTTCAGCCAAAAGACCACGAAGCCAAATTATTTTTGAACATGCATTAGACATGGCACGATACTCCGATTCAGTAGAGGATTTAGAGACTCTTGCTTGCTTCTTACTTTTCCATGAGATCAACGAAGAACCAAGAAATATGCACCATCCGGTGACAGATCGCCGAGTGTTAGGACACCCGGCCCAATCAACATCACTATAAGCAATCAATTGAGGAGCTGTCCTAATGGGAAAGAAGAGACCCCGTTAAGAGGTACCTTTCAAGTAGAGAATTATACGACGAACCGCTGCCAAGTGAAGATGACAAGGAGAGTGCATGAACTGACTTACTTGCCGAACAACAAATGATATGTCAGGCTGGGTAATGGTCAAATAATTAAGACTACCCACGAGCTGCCGATACAATAAGGGATCTGTCAACAGGTCACCCTCATCTCGGTGGTATTTAACATTAACCTCAAGAGGAGTATCCACCGGATTAGCTGATTGAAGGCCAGCCATAGAAATAAGGTCCGTGGCATACTTATGCTGATGGAGAAATATACCCTTGGAGGTAGAATGAACCTCAAGGCCAAGAAAATAATGCAAGTTACCAAGGTCTTTCATATGAAATGAGGCTTGTAATTGCTGTTTAAGTTCCTGGATGGATGCCTGATCAGATCCAGTAATGACCATATCATCAACATAAAGACGAAGCAGAACAATGCCCATAGATGTGCGATGAATGAACAAGGAGGAATCATATTGACTCTGAGTAAAGAAAAACCCAAGTAGAGTGGACCGAAATTTCTCATACCATGCCTTGGGTGCCTATTTCAAACCATATAAGGAGCGTTTTAGCTTGCACACACCCTTAGATGAAGAGAATAGGCCCTGAGGAGAAGTCATATAAATATCTTCAGTTAGGTCACCATGAAGAAATGCATTCTTCACGTCCATTTGATGAAGAGACCACCCATTAGAAGCAGCTATAAAGAGCACAGTTCTGACAGTCATTTTAGCAACGAGTGCAAATGTCTCATCATAATCAATTCCATATTCCTGCTTGTTTCCTAAGGCAACCAATCTAGCCTTGTAACGATTGAGGGACCCATCAGAATTCAGTTTCACATAATACATCCATTTTCATCCTATGGGTTTGATATCAGGAGGGCAAGAGACAATGTCCCAAGTGAAATTCTCTTGAAGAGCCTGAAGTTCCTCATTCATTGCTTTTATCCAGCACACATCTTTAACAGCCTGTGAGTACAAGTGAGAATAGATGTGCTAGAGAGAGAGAGGCAGTCAGAGAAGTATGTGAGGAATCATACCTGTCTGGTGAATATCTATCAGGTGCTCGAGACACTCTACTAGAACGTCATGGTGCAATCGGTACTGGATCAGGTGGTGGATCAGCGTCGGAAGGGGAAGTGGGAACATGCCTACTGCGTTGTCTGACATATGTGATGCCCGGTTTGAAACGTTCTGTAGATTGAGATAGGATAGAAAATTTGGAAAGTATGGCAATATCATGCAAAGTAGTAGAAAGGCAAGGGAACATAAATTGATTATAAAAAAATGTCACATTCCTAGAAATGCGGAAGCGATGGTTAGAAACATCATAACACACAAAACCCTTATGAGAGTGACTGTACCCCATAAAAGCACATTGAACAGAATGGGCTCCAAGCTTATGCCTTTCAAACGGAGGTAGAAGAACAAAACATACACACCCAAAAGTATGTAAAGCACTATAATCAGGCTGAGTTTTAAAAAGACGAAAGAAAGGGGAATCAAGATCAATAACCGTAGAAGGAAGGAGATTGATCAAGAAGACAGCTGTGGATAGAACCTCCACCCAAAATCTGGATGGGACTGAAGCTTGGAGAAGTAAGGTGCGCGTCACATCAAGCAAATGACGATTCTTGCGTTCGGCCATCCCATTTTGTTGTAGGGTATTGGGACAAGTTGTTGAGACAAGATGCCTTTTTGTTGTAGGTACTCCTGGAACTCATGAGACATGTATTCACCACCAGAATCAGAGCGAAGGATTTTAACACTTGCTTGGAACTGAGTTTCAACATATGTCAGAAATTTTTTTAACATAGAAAACACTTCAGATTTAGATCGAAGAAAGTATATCCAAGTAAAACGACTGTAATCATCAATAAATGTGACAAAATATTTATAGTGAGCATGAGAAGCTACAGGAGACATGCCCCAAACATCACTATGAATCATTTCAAAACAAGTGGAAGCACGATGAGCACTAGACGGAAAAGGAAGTGTTTTACTTTTGGCCAATTTGCAAACAAAACATGAAACAGAGGCAGTAGAAATAACATGTTTATTACCCAACAAACCAGTTTTAAATAAATGTGACAAAATAGCAGAGTTTGGATGGCCCAATTTTCTATGCCAATCCTCATAAGAATTCAAAACATTATTACAAGCAAGAGATAAATGACTGGAAATAAACTGGAGTGGAAACAATCTTCCCACTTTAGGCCCCTTCGCGATCACCTTCCCCGACACCTACTCCTGCACAAGACAACCAGCCCAATAAAAATTAACATTACAATTGTTGTCCACCAATTGACCAACAGACAGTAAATTGGAAGCAAGTCCAGGTGATACAAGCACATTCCAAAAATCAGAGTTTATGTCACCAACATTAGTGATAGATAGGGTATTACCATTAGCAATTTGAATTTTCTGATTACCATGATAAGAATGTAAATTGTGCAAGTATTCAAAGGAACCCGTCATGTGATTGGATGCACCAGAATCAAGAAACCATGGACAAGAAATAGTAGAAGACTTACCCTGAATGCCCAAGGCTGAAAGGGCAGAAAATACCATTTGTTGAATCATTTCAGGCTGTAGAGCACCACCATCAGATGCACCAGTGGTGAAAGGACCAGCTGCAGAGCTGGTAGTGGCATGGAATGCTGGCACTGGACGCTGTGTTGGTCGTGGAGGACGCGTGGGACAGTCAGAGATGATATGACCCTGCTGCTTGCAGTAATTGCAAAACTTCTTAGTGCAACTACGAGCAACATGTCCAAATTGTTTGCAAGAAAAGCATTGGACCTGTCGCATATCACAGCCTTTACCTCTACTTTGAGCAGCATGTGCAACCGTCACAGGTTCGGAAAGGACAGCATCATGAGACATGGTTCCTTGGGTAAGGAAACATTGCTCTTCCCTAAGAAGTTCACCAACACATGTATCCAAAGAAGGAATAGGATTCCTATTCAGCAAAGCACCTCTAACAGCCTCAAACTCTGGGCGAAGTTTCATGAGGAATTGATCTCTCTTACTGGTGTTGTAGACCTCTTGGACAGCTGAGCGTGAAGGTTCGGGAACAGCAGCACATAGGATGGCAGAGTGTTCTGTCCACAAATTCAAAAAACCAGAATAATACTCCTGAATAGACAAGGCACCTTGTTTGTAATTGGCTATCTCAAGCTCCAACTGAAAACGCTTAGTCGTATTATCCTGATTGTAAATACACTTCAAATATTCCCACATTTCTTTAGCAGTTGTAAAAGAGTGCAAATTATTGATCATCTGGGAATCAATAAAACTGAGAATCCAAGAAATAATCTGAGCATCTTTCACTTCCCATGCATCTAAGGCAGATTTCTTTGCTGGCGCTTTGGAGAGTCCATCCAAGTGACCCAATAATCTCTTCCCTTTGACATACATCTTGAACTGGAATTCCCAAGCAGCATAATTTTTGCCCGTGAAGCGGACACAGAAGTGGTCTTTCTTTGTAGTTGTCATGATGGCAGAAGGGGGCGAGGAGCAGTAGGGTCTGGAAACTGAGAAATCGCGAGCAAAAGGAGGAACAAGAGCGCGAGCAGAACAGGAGAACATTGTCGCGCGCAGGACTGGGGAACCAAGTCGTGAGCAGAACGGCGGAGCAAGGTCGCGACGGAGGGACGAGGCGGCAAACAAGACGACGCAACCTAGTCGCGGGCCACCAAGGGGAAAACCCAGTCGCACGCACGAAGAACGAAGAAGCAGAACCAAGATCGCGAAATACAGAAGCAGTATCGCGACCAGGCAGACCAAGAACAAAGAAATCTGGACCGCTACCAAGAACGAAGATAAAAAAAACGAAGAAGCAGAAACCAAGATCGCGAAATTTGGTTCGTTACGGCGCTAATACCATGTCAGGAATTTTGGCTTGATACCTTTCTGCTTTGTTATTTCTTCTATAAATAATGATTACAACATTTACAGGTAATTAATGCTAATAATTACAATTAAGGAGAACAAATCAATTCCTGATTTGTCTAGCCTATTATAAGAAAGCTAATAATTACAATTAAGGAGATAGATTAATTCTTGATTCACAATCATAAGTTATTTTTGTTTTTTCAAACAATTATGTAAGTGCTTGAGTTACGAGATAAATCCAAATAAACTTTTCTAAATGTATCTAATTTCAGAAATTCAGAAACTATCCTTCAATAAAAGTTTTTTTTAAAATTTTTATTGAATACCCAATGGAGGTTTGATCATAATGGAGATGCGTTGTGATTTAGGTATACTTCACCTGTAACGTGGAGTTAAATTCATAGTCATGTTTATGGAAATTTTGAGTCAAAACTTGTAAAATATGATTTTTAATAACTATTTACATCACCCAAAGAATGGACTGATTTGGATGCTGAATCCATGAGATGAATTTATTTTAATATTATTTATTCTAACCAAGTTTTTCAAGAAACCAGTTATTAGACTATATAAAGGGGTCATCTCCATGCTTTGTGTTGAATCTAGATAATTGGCGAAGAGTCTACACTGCACATACATTGGTAGTGGATAAGTTACGTTAGATTATACAAATATTCTTGGTACTTGGTACCAGTAATGTGTTATTAGATATCACTCACTACTTGTAATATTAAAATATGATTTAATACTATTAGTATTGTTTAGGTAAAAAAAAACTTACAAGATCACAAATAAATTAGGAAAGATAATTCATGGACAGGTTGTTTGGATTTGCAGACTGGGCACACGGTTTTTGGTTTGTGCTTTTGTTTTGAGAGGCATTTTGTTTTGACAACAGAGCCGGCAGGATTGTTTAGCTATTCTTACCCAAACATTTCATGATGGTGTTTTGCTTGTTTGTGAAGGAAGTGTGCCTTGGTTTCTTTCAACAGAAGATTAATTAATACTCTAATATTGTGAGGTCTTAGGAAGGAATGTTTTATGACCTACTTTTTACCCATGTATCACTTGTTTCTCTATTTTTAGCCTCTTAAGATAATCGATTTTGATTGCACACGGTCATCAGTCTGTCACTGGTCTTTCTTTTCAAACAAGTAATGACATGAACCCACTGGCAGTGAGTTATATGTAATTATGAAGAATGTCTATTGTAGTATTATTTATGCTCTCTATTCAATTAATTGTGTAATTGGTCCTCGTACATCTGCAAATATGAAGAATGTCCCCCAAACATTTTTATTTTTTTTTTAAAGAAATTTCATCCAACATTTTTTTTCCCTTTGAATGTTACCTAGTATCGTCTCATCCGGTGACAATCAGACAGCAAAGATAAAGACTCTTTTTCACTTGCTAAACGAGAACTTAATTTATCTCTCAGAAATATGATTAAGTGCTAAAGATAGAAAGTCCTATTTTTTCCGTATAGATAAATTTGAGAATTGAACTAAAATATCATGTTTATGAGGCTCGCGTCTCTTCTAGTTTTTTGCTGTTTTCTGTAAATAAATAAATAAATAAATAAATAAAAACAGAAAATAAAGCACAATTTTGTAATCAGAAGTAAAAAAAAAAAAAAAAGAATCAAATCAAACGCGTCATTATTTTTTTCAATCATTTTCTTTTTTTACTCTTTTCATTCTTCAATGTTTTCAATAGAACCAAATGAAGTGATAAATCTTATGTTTAATTGGTGACAAGCTAATACAGCAATAGAAACTCACAGTCACAGCAGATAAGTTTATGAGAAGAAAAGAAAACTGCCTAAAAATTAAGTAAAAGGATAAAATTGTGTTAAAAAAGTGATACACCAATAGATTATAGATAACAATTAGAGTTGAGTTCTACATGAAAAGATCATACGAATGTAATGAAATAGATTAATTATCAGGTTATATATATGAAGTGTCTTATTTGGATTTTAAATTTATAATTTTTTGGCTTAATTGTACTTTTGGTCCCTCAAGTATCGCAATTGTGCGGTTTTGGTCTCTAAGTTCTAATTGAGCGAATTGAGTCCTCCAAATATTACAATTGTGTGATTTTGATCCCCTCAGGTTCTAATTGAACAAATTGGGTCCTCTAAGTATCGCACTTGTGCGATTTTAGTCCCTCAATTCAATTGTCATTCGATTTATAACTAACAATGTTATAAATATTTTTTTATTTTTAAGCCAACTAACATGCCACGTAGATCAAATTATGTGCTACGTCATACCCACACATGATACATCAACATTTTTTATTAGAAATTGAACAGCATGAGGGACCAAAATTACACAATTGAAATAAGTGGAGGACGGAATTCGCACAGTTGAAACTTGGGGGATCAAAATTGCACAATCGCAATACTTAGAAGACTGAATTCGCACAATTGAAACTTGTGACCAAAATTGCATAACCTTAATAACTGGAAGATCAAAAGTACAATTAAGTCTTTTTTTATTATATAATACTGACGATGAAATTTGAAAATGTTGACATGTTAAGTTGTATGTTTTTTATTATTTTTAGAACATTTTTGGATTAATAACGGAAATTTTTTTTTACGGAAAATAAAGGAATATTGAATTCCTTAATTGTTATCGTTGATTTGTCAAAAAAAAAATTTGTTATTGTTGACAATAACAATCAAATTTATCATAAAAAAATTTAGGCCCCCTAATGACACTCCTAACTAGAAATTTTTAAAACAAAATGCAAGACAATTCTCGGTAATATTTTTTCTTACCTTTTTTTTTTACAAAAAATATTTTTCTTACCTGTTAAGTACATGTTACGTCTAAAAAATGGTAAATTCTAATATGTTACTTCTAAATACTACCATTTACCAGTTAGCAACTAGCAAGGGGTGGGCATGGTTCGGCTTTAGGGTGTTTAAAGCCTCAATTCAATCAAATATATATGGGTTGGATTTGATCGGTTTTAGTCGAAATTTTTTACGAAACTCGAACCGACCCAACCTGACCTCATATGGGTTGGTTTGGGTCGGGTGGACGAGTTTGTTATTAAAATATTCATTTCTTAGAAAAAAAAACAAAAAAATTGAAAAACAAAAATTAAAGACAAATAGAAAAAATATTTATGAAGAAAAAAACTATTATCAAGGCCTTAAACATTAATTTATCCAACATTCACATAGTCTGATTTAAAAGCAACAAATACGCAACACAATATTTCACATTTCATAATATATAACATTTATAGAGTGACATTATTTCATATTTTATATTATATATAAATCATTCCAAATGCAAGCATGTATTTCATATTCCAAATACGAGACTCAACATTCACTTAGTTTTACAGGAAAAAAGACACTTCGTATAATATATGTGACACGTTCACTTAGTAAGTAAAAAAATGTTATGTGTTCATTGACAGTCGGTCGGGTCGGGTTGCCCGAGTTCGTAATCTTCAGACCCGACACCCAACTCATAGGCTTTGTGTTTGTTTCTTTTAAAACCGACCCAACACAATGACCCAAACCAATCTGATTTTTTGAGTTGGGTTGAATTGGATTGGGTAGGTCGGGTTCATGGGTCGACCCGTACCCAAATCCACCCCTAATTAGCATTAGGGTCGTTTAATGGAGTTAACGGTTACTTACTAGTCACATCAAGTACCGTACATTTTTTTCTTAACACTCCTTTCGTCCCAAATTATAAGAGCATTTTGACAAAATCTCTTCTACCAATGAATGTAATTATTGTAATTAAAAACAATAAATTTGTCTACAATTTTTATTATTTTACCTAAACTGTCATTGAATTCATTGAGAAGGTAAATTAGATTACACTTCATTTAACTTATTGATTAAAAACAAAGATAAATTAAATAAGTGTTATTGGGAGAAAAATAACTAATACTACAGACAAACTTCAAAATGACCTTATAAAATGAGACAAATAAAAAAACTATAAAACACTTATAATTTGGGATGGAGAGAGTAGTCAAATAAGACACAAATTATTCCAATAATTATTTATAAAAAAAAAGTTTGAAGAAAAAATAACTCAGGTTTAGAATTAAGAACTCTCATTGATAGAATATTTCAAAAAAAAAAAAAAACTCTCATTGATAGATACGAGAGTGAAAGACAGAATTGTGAAAAATTGATAAAAAAAAGTATTTTATTATGAATATTAGTGGATGCACATTTTACTTGGCTTTTCCATTTTTCATAGGATGCTCCTATATGTAACTCCCATGAGTAAAATGCTTTCACTCATTGTTATTACTCTTAATTTTCATATGTTAATGTCCCATCATGTGAGGCCTTTAATAGGCTTGTAAGTTACAATACTAGTGTCCTATAAATAGGACTCATGTAACATTGTAAAGATGGTACCTTGAAGAGGATAATACAAAGTCTCTCTTCTTCTCTATTCTCTCTTTCTCTCCTATATCTATTCTTCTATATTTTGTAGTTTCTTGTTCTTGTTTTGGTTTATTTTATAACACGTTATCAGAACGACGCTCTAACCAACTGAGATTCAAAAGCTTGGAGCATAGTGTTGTGTGAAAGGAAGATACATAGGTAGTATTTGCTCTTGATCATTTGTCACCATTTTTCATGTTCATTTCTTAACTATTTCTTTAACTTCATAAGTTTAGTTTTTATCTAACTTGTGTTTATATTTTTATGATAGTACTAAATATGTCAAATCTTACAAAACTTGAGTTTATGGCTCTTGACATTACGGGAAAGAATTACTTGTCCTGGGTGCTAGATGCTGAAATTCATTTAGATGCAAATGGTCTTGGAGACACTATCAAAGAAGGAAATAAAGCATCTAATCAAGATAAGGTCAAAGCTATGATATTTATCAGTCACCATCTTCATGAAGGGCTAAAAATGGAGTATCTTACTGTGAAAGATCCACTTGTCCTTTTGAATAGTTTGAAAGAAAGATATGACCACCAGAAAATTGTGATTCTCCCAAAAGCTCGTTATGATTGGATGCATTTACGCTTACAAGACTTTAAAACTGTAAGTGAGTACAATTCTGCAATATTTTGAATCACTTCTCAATTGAAATTGTGTGGATAAAAGGTTACTGACGAAGATATGTTAGAAAAAACATTCTCTACTTTTCATGCATCTAATGTGCTCCTGCAGCAGCAATATGGAGAAAAAGGATTTAAGAAATATTATGAATTGATTTCTTGTCTTCTTGTGGCTGAACAAAATAATGAGCTTTTGATGAAAAATCATGAGGTCCGTCCGACTGGTATTGCTCCATTCCCAGAAGTGAATGTAGCAAAGCACTATCACTATACTTATGGGCAAACTCGTGGTCGTGGTTGTGGCCGTGGCCGTGGCCTTGTCGGTGGTCGTGGACATGGTCGTGGTGGAAATTTCAAGAACACATTTTCTCATCAGAAGTGGGAAAATAGTGAAAAGAATGAAAAGGAAAAGGGTGGACAGAATAGCAAACAAGATGAAATTTTTTGATACCGTTGTGGGGGCAACGGTCATTGGGCACATACCTGTCGTACGCCAAAGCATCTCGTCGACCTTTACCAAGAATCAATTAAAAATAAAGAAAAAAAGATAGAGACACATTTTGCTTATGAAGATAGTGATTCTGATTATGGCCATATGGATGTTACTCATTTAGATGTTGCTGATTTCTTTGCTCATCCAGATGGAAAAATTGATCATCTTATTGGAGATGGGAGTGTCAAGAAATAAATTTCTCATATTTTGATGTTCTTAAATTTTATGTTTAGTGTGTTTTGAATCCTTATGCTTTGATGTCATTGAACTTTATTTTTATTGTGTTTCTTTTTTTTAAGCAATAAATAATTTACTTCTAAGATTGTTATCTTTTTTAATTTATTCTTATATTTCTTGCTTATTTATTTTTATTTTTATTTTTGGAAGAATGAGTGTTGACACTAGCATCAATAATGAAGACATGTGTCTCGCTGATAGTGCAACGACCCACACGAGTCTCAAGGATAAAAAATATTTCTCTTATTTAGTAATACAAGAAACCAATGTTAGTACTATATCTGGTACTACAAAGATAATTGAAGGCTCCGGAAGAGCTAATGTATTGTTACTCGGAGGAACAAAGTTACACATTGATAGTGCGTTATATTCTTCTAAGTCTCATAGAAACTTATTAAGTTTCAAGGATATTCGTTTAAATGGGTACCATATTGAGACACAAAATAAAGGAGATACCAAATATCTCTATATCACGAGAAATGCCTTATATAAAAAATGTGTATTAGAAAAATTACCTGCTTTTTCCTCCGGTTTGTACTACACTTATATTAGTACAATTAAAGCACATACTATTGTAAACCAAAAGTTTACAAATCACAATAAGTTTGTTATTTGGCATGACTGGCTGGGTCATCCCGGGTCTGTTATGATGTGAAAAATAATTGAAAATTCATGTGGACATCCATTGAAGAGCCAGGAGATTATGCAAACCAATAATTTCTCATGTACTGCTTGTTCCCAAGGGAAGTTGATAATTAGACCATCACCAACAAAAAATTGGGAGTGAATCTTTCACATTTTTAGAACGTATACAAGGTGATATTTGTGGGCCAATACACCCACCATGTGGACCATTTAGATATTTTATGGTTTTAATTGATGCATCAACTAGATGGTCATATACTCATATGTATATTTGTTGTCAACTCGCAACCAGGCGTTTGCGAGATTGCTTGCTCGACTAATTAGACTAAGAGCTCATTTCCCTAATTATCCAGTTAAGAAAATACGCCTTGATAATGCTGCTGAGTTTACATCTCAGGCATTTAATGAGTATTGTATGTCTATTGGAATTGATATTGAACATCCTGTAGTACATGTTCATACTCAAAATGGACTTGCAGAATCATTCATTAAGCGTGTAAAGTTAATTGCAAGACTAATTCTTATGAAATCAAAACTTCCAATTTCTACTTGGGGACATGCAATATTACATGTTGCGACATTGATTCGCATCAGGCCAACAAGTTATCACACGTCCTCCCCTGTACAGTTAGTTTTTGGTCAATGTAGTACCCTAATTTTGTCCGGCCTTTTTAATTTTTATTTTATTATTTATTTTAATTAGTAGTAGTAATAATAAATATAAATAATATTTTAGGTTTTATAATAAAAGAGATTAAAAAGGAGACGAAAAGAATGGATAAGAAAAATTGATTTTTTTTATTTGAGTAGGGGTGTGTAAAAAATAAAATTAGATGGTGCAAATAGCAATAAACAAAGCTGGATCCAGCCCAGCAGGCAAAAGCCCAACGCTCTGTCCTATTTATTCGCTGCACCTCCCTTTTATTTCTTTTCAGCCCCCCTGCGTCCTTCTCCTTCCTTGCCATCTGCTTCCTGCACCCTGCTTTCCTCCACTCGCACCCCCCAGCCTTACACGCTCACGCAGCTTACATACGCTGCGTCCCTTCAGCCCAATACTTAACCCGGCCCAAAAAATCACATTAACTCTTAACCCAAAAAAAACTTCCCCCTCATTCCCTTTCTTCTTCACGCCGCGGCTTCCCCCCTCACCATCAACCTCATCTTCTTCCTCCACTCTCCCAAACCCTAATCCCCATCTTCCCCTCCTTCCAAACCCTAATTCCCTCATAACATCAAAACCCTCGTCTCCTTCACGCCGCACGCAGCATCCCTCCCTCTCGAACCTTCAAGGCGTCGCCCTTCTTCCCTCTAACCCTAGCTTCCTCCACACCTCACCCTTCATCTCTCTCACCAAATCTTTCCCTAACCAAACCGCTCCACCAGTAACCCTAGATCCAACCCGAATTTCTCCTCGTCCTTCCCTTCGTCCACACCAAAACCCAGGCCCATTCTTCCTCTCATCCTCTCAAACCCTAAACCTAGAGAATGGCCGCGGCCCTCAACCTATCCTCAAATCTCTCAATCAGAGATCCATACCTCCAAAAAGGGAAGTTTCTGTTTTTTTTCTTTTATTATTTTTGTTTTGAAATCACCATTAATCTCTTTCCCTTTTTGATTCGCAGGTCTTGAAGGCTATAAAAAGGAGGGAGACGCAGAAGGAAAAGAGAGGGGAACCTGAGAGAAAAGAGAGAAGAGATAGACGAGAGAGAGCAAGAAGGAGAAGCAGAGATAAGAAACGAAAGCAAACCGTGAGGAACCCTACCAGATTCTAAATATCACTTAGTTCTAGGTTCTCTTTTTCTTCCATTTTTCTGTCTGTAATTTTTCCCTGGGAGGCCGTAAAACCCAGGTTCCTCCTTCTCCCTTCATCTTCATATTTTCCATTATATTTTTATTTTTATTTTCTTTTTTCTTCTTCTTTTCTTCTTAGCATGGTCTGTACATTAAACTGAAATGTATATATTTTCTTATTTCTGTTGTGATTATTGTTGTTGTCATTTTTGTGGCTGCCAGTGTTATTGTTGTAGTTGTTGTTGTTATTGGTTACTGTGATTGTTGTTGTTGTTTCTGTTGGCCTCCACGATTTGGGTTGCAATTAGGTTTAGGGTTTGGCCTTCCAATGGGGCCAAACCCTAGATAGGGACTGAATTGTAAATACGTGATAAAAAGGGACTAAACTGCAAATATGTTATAAAAAGGGACTGAACTGTAAATACATGGTAAGAGGGTGCCTGAAAGCTAAAAATTAAAAAGTCTTTCTTTCTTTTCCTGTTCATACACGATTTGGCCTTCCAACGGGGCCAAATCTTAAATAGGGACCAATTTGCAATTATTATATTAAAATAGGACTTGAAAACGAAATTTGAAATTTTTGGGTTTGGTTTGGTCTTCCAATGGGGCCGACCCAAACCAGGGATTTATTTGCAATATTACTTTTTTATTTCATAAATAATTAGAATTGAATAAAGAATTGATAAGGGGGG
Organism: Calophaca sinica; assembly: GCA_037113605.1. Classification (NCBI taxonomy): domain Eukaryota; kingdom Viridiplantae; phylum Streptophyta; class Magnoliopsida; order Fabales; family Fabaceae; genus Calophaca; species Calophaca sinica. Next base: position 106,454,924 of record CM073734.1, on the reverse strand, counting down.
CATAAAAGCAAATAAAAAAGAATTTTCCCTTCTTATTTATTTTTTTATTAACATAATTAGTTTCTTTTTTTACCCCCTTTTTTGTAGGTTCTTTTTTTTATTATTACATTTATTATTTCTGTTATACAAGAAAATAATAAATAATAATTTGCGTATAATGGTTGAGTTGTCCTCGTACTAAGTTTCTTTTTATAACCCTTTGCAATACGATGATTAATAAATTTGTATTTCTTTTTAGAAAATTCATTTGGGAGTAATTTATTTAATGATAAGCAAATTTTTCTTTTTAAACAATTAAAAGGGTACCATTTTATGGGCGTCATAGGGGTGCTAACACCTTCCCTATACGCAACCAACTCCCGGGCTCGAAATCTGGTTCACCGACTATTACGTTTAAATTACTGTCATAAGAAAGGTTTTTCCTATTGTTTTTCCTTAATAAACTTTAGGTGGCGACTCCATTTAATTTTTAGGGTGGTTGTCACAGTCAAGAACCAAATATTTCCCATCTAAGAATTTTTGGATGTGCGGTGTATGTTCCAATTGCTTCACCACAACGTACTAAGATGGGTCCTCAAAGAAGGTTGGGAATATATGTTGGATATGAATCTCCATCTATAATAAAGTATCTTGAACCAACAACAGGAGATTTATTTACAGCTCGATTTGCTGATTGTCATTTTGATGAATCAGTTTTTCCAAAATTAGGGGGACAGAATAAGCAGCTGAAAAAAGAGATTAGTTAGAATGAATTATCATTGTCTCATCTTGATCCTCATACAAAACAATGTGAACTAGAAGTTCAGAAGATAATTCATTTGCAAAGCTTAGCAAACCAACTACCAAATGCATTCACTGATCCAAAAAGAGTGACTAAATCACATATACCAGCTGCTAATGCTCAGATCAAAATTGATGTCACTGTTGGACAATCTAATATTGCAAATGAGTCTCAACCATGCATAAAGCGTGGTAGACCTGTCAGTTTCAAAGATAAAAATCATCGTACAAGAAAAGGAGCTAAAAAGAAAGATGGCCCAAGTGAGGATATAGAAACTCCAAAAGAGTCTTCGGACATAATTGAATTTTCAGTTCCAGAAGAGACTGATCAGGTACCTGAAACTGGTGAAAACGAAGAGATCTCAATAAATTATGTCATGAATGGAATACGATGGAACCGAAATGAAGTCAACGTTGACAATATTTTTGCATATAATATAGCGCTAAATGTGATAAATGATAGCGAGGATCACGAACCAAAGTCTATAAAGGATTGTAGGCAAAGTAATGATTGGCCAAAATGGAAAGATGCAATTTAAATGGAATTAAACTCGCTTTGCAAGCGAAAAGTTTTTGGATCTGTAGTCCGAACACCTGAAGGTGTGAAGCCAGTTGGATACAAATGGGTTTTTGTGCGGAAACGAAATGAAAATGGTGAAATTGTGAGATACAAAGCTCGACTTGTTGCTAAAGGGTTTTCGCAAAGACCTGGCATTGATTTTGAGGAGACATATTCACCTGTTGTGGATGCAAGTACTTTTCGATACTTAATTAGCCTAGTAGCACATGAAGGGCTCAATTTACATATGATGGATGTTGTTACAGCTTATCTATATGGATCACTTGATAGTGACATTTATATGAAACTCCCTGAAGGATTAAATTTGCCCGAGGCATACAATTCAGACTCTCGAGAAGATTATTCAATCAAATTGAATAAGTATCTCTATGGACTAAAACAATCCGGGCGCATGTGGTATAATCGTCTTAGTGAATATTTGCTAAAGGAAGGATATGAAAATGACTCCATTTGTCCATGTATTTTTATGAAAAGATCTGGAAAAGAATTTGCTATAATTGCTGTTTATGTAGACGACATAAATATCATTGGAACTCCTGAAGAGCTTCCAAAAGCTATAGATTGCTTAAAGAAAGAATTTGAGATGAAGGACTTGGGAAAGACAAAGTTTTGTTTGGGATTACAAATTGAGTATTTAAAGAATGAAATTCTTGTGCATCAAAAAGCTTATATAACAAAGGTGCTAAAACGATTCTATATGGACAAATCACATCCATTGTGCACTCCAATGGTTGTAAGGTCATTAGATGTGGACAAAGATCCCTTTAGACCTCAAGAAAAGGATGAAGAACTACTTGGTCCTGAAGTACCATATCTTAGTGGAATTGGGGCACTAATGTACCTTGCTAATTATACACGTCCTGATATATCATTTGTTGTCAATCTATTAGCAAGATATAGTTCTTCACATACACGAAGACATTGGAATGGTGTCAAGCATATACTTCGTTACCTTAGAGGTACAATGGATATGGGTTTATTTTATTCAAATGTATCCAAGTCAGACTTAATTGGCTATGCAGATGCAGGTTATTTGTCTGATCCTCATAATGGCAGATCACAAACATGCTATTTGTTTACATCCGGTGGCACAACTATCTTATGGAGATCTGTGAAGCAAACCATAACAGCTACATCATCCAATCATGCAGAAATTTTAGCACTACATGAGGCAAGTCGAGAATGCATTTGGTTAAGGTCTGTGATTCATCACATACAAGAGACTTGTGGTTTGTCTTCTAGAAAAATGGTCGCAACAATTCTATATGAAGATAATACTGCATGCATTGCTCAGTTGAAAGAAGGGTATATCAAAGGAGATAGAATAAAACATATATCACCAAAGTTCTTTTTCACTTATGATCTTCAAAAGAGTGGTGATATAAGCATTCAGCAAATCCGTTCATGTGATAATCTAGCTGATCTTTTTACAAAGTCATTGCCAAGTAAAGCCTTTGAGCAACTAGTACAAAAGATTGGTCTTCGTCGTCTCAGATATGATTGTCTACATGAGGGGGAGACATAAATATGTTCTGCACTCTTTTTTCCTTCACCATGATTTTATCCCATTGGGTTTTTCTGGTAAGGTTTTTAACGAGGCAATTCCCACACAAAAGATATTGTACTCTTTTTCCTTCACTAGTATTTTTTTTTCCACTGGGTTTTTATTCTAGTAAGGTTTTAATGAGGCATATCCTTAATGGACATCTAAGGGGGAGTATTATGAATATTAGTGGATGCCCATTTTGCTTGGCTTTTCCATTTTCCATAGGATGCTCCTATATGTAACTCCCATGAGTAAAATGCTTTCACTCATTGTTATTAATTACTCTTAATTTTCATATGTTAATGTCCCATCATGTGAGGCCTTTAATAGGCTTGTGAGTTACGAGACTAGTGTCCTATAAATAAGACTTATGTAACATTGTAAAGATGGTACCTTGAAGAGGATAATATGAAGTCTCTCTTCTTCTCTATTCTCTCTTTCTCTCCTATATCTATTCTTCTATATTTTGTAGTTTCTTGTTCTTGTTTTGGTTCATTTTATAACATATTTGATTTATTTTCTCTAATTTTTTTAAAGAATAAAATAAAACATTTCCTGTGTTAATAATTAATATCAATTTTTTTTGGTAGCCATAGTAGTATCAACTTAACACATAGTTTATCTGACGTATATTTAATACATATTTAACTGTTGATTTTATCAAACCGTTGATTTTTTTTTTTATTGTTTAAAGTTAAAGTTCATCGCTCACTTTTCATATCGGAATTTAATCAATTTATCTTGTGTGTATGTATCATTCATTGCTCTTGTTTATATCGTCAAACCTGCTAATTCCTGACCATATCTATATTTTGGACTCTGATGCCTGCAAATTTCATCATTTTTTTAGGGACAAATTTCACTTTTTTTCACTTAACTTTTTTTTTAGTTTTTAATTTCTTCCCATAACTATTTAAGTTTTTATTTAGATCTCTTAAATTACGAAAGTTATTTCAATTTTGTCATTTTTTTTAGACAAATGACTATTCAACACGTATATGATTTCTATTTAATTTTTCATTATTTTATTCCACGTGTCAAATGGTCATTCGTCTAAAATAAAAAAATGAAAAAAAACAAAATTGAAATAAATTTTATAACTTAAGGGACTTAAATAAAAACTTAAATAATTAGGGAACGAAATTGAAAACTAGAAAAAAAGTTAAGGAACGAAAAGTATATTTTTATTTTTTTTTACACACAGCGACAGTTGGGTAAGGCAATTGTCCCATCCTTGAATCATGATGCTTATTTTTGTCACCTTATCACCTTTTTTTGTTTAGTTTAGGCGGCCACAATTATTGCTAATTCAAGTTGTTTTCAAGTGTGTTTTAAAAATCGAATCGAATCGAACGGTTCAACCAGCTTGAATCGCTTGAATCGGTCATGTCTACGGTTTGATTATTTTAGTGGTTTGATCACGGTTTTATCTTGGTTCGAGCAATTTAAAGCGATTGAATTATGACTCAGAAGTCTCGCTAATTCGACGCCCGGTTCGATTTTTAAAACGTTATTTTCACATTCTTAGATCGCATATACTACCGTCTTTGACTTTGACGATTACTCCCTTGGTTTAAAATGATTGTTGTTTTAGATAAATAAAAAATTTCATATTCTCGTTTTATTATTTCAATATAATATTAATTTTTTTCTCTCCTAATTTTATCCTCAAATAAATATTGTGTACATCACTCTCAATATATCATGTTTTATTGTATATTTATGACAATTATTAATACACCAATAGTTAATAAGAACAATTTAGTTCTAGTAAAAAAAGGATAATTTAGTAAAATTATTTCATTCACTAAGTTATTTATTGTTTTTCTTAAAGATTGTTAAAAAACTTTAAAAGCTAGTCATTTTGAAACGGATGAAGTATTTTTTTTATTGAATGTATTTTTTTACTATAAAAAAATTTAGGTGAGTTAGATACATGACTCACTCGGGTTAAGGCAGACCTCACGGCTCAAAAATCACTTATCAAAATATTTTTGAAAAAAAATTGAACATAGTAATCTAATGACCCATGGACCGCCTTCGACTTCGGTCAGAAAAACGATCTAAGAACTTAATTGATATTTGTACAACAAAATTAGATAACTTTCAGCAATGGTTAATGCAATTCAAAATTGTGATTAATGATGTTTTATACTTAGTTAATGAGTAACATGTAGTAAATGGGTAACTCATTAACCATTCACTAAACTACATTAATCATCCACTGAACTTGGTTAATGTAGTTCAGAGGATGATTAATGAGTTACTCATTTACCATTGTGTACTCATTAACTGAGTTCAATATATCATTAACCACGATTTTAAACTACATTAACTATTGTCGACAAATTGTCCCAACCATTGTCCCATAATTAGTTGTACAAATATGATAACTGACCTAAGAAATACTCCATTCGGTCTGAAATATAAGCAATTCTATAAAATATAAGCAAATTTTTATTTTATATTCATAGACTTTTTTGCTTATATTTTATAGACTTTTTTGTTTATATTTCAGACTAAAGAAAGTATTTATCATCCAAATCGATCATCTCTGTAACTCTGACGAGTTGCTAGAGCTTCAGCAGCCGATTATGAAGAACTCTGAAGCTTATTCTCTTCCCAAAAAGATTTACTATAAAAGATTTCTAAATTTTGTCACCTGATCAGTTTATCAAATGTTTATTAGTCCTCTAAAGATATTATTATAACCAAATTAGTCCCCCAAAAAAAAATACAAAATTATGCATGTGCTAATTTTGTGATAATTGTGTATATTTGGAAAACTTATTGTAAATCATCTTATGCTTTGATATCAATTTGATATTAGTGGGCCCATAATTTCTCACAAGCTCACACACACACACACACTAGTATATACTCATACATGCATAACAGAAGAATAAGGAAGAAGAGTAATGTCTTTCTATAACATAACTCACTTGTATTAAACACCAAAACACATTAGGATACATACCAAAGACTACATGAGGAAGAGAGGTATTCCCTCGTAATATGTCTCACTTAGAACTTGAACACACTAAACTTTGGTACATGAGTTGCCTTTATATAGACAAAGGGTTATGATAAAAAAAATTTATTAAAATCTTATACTTAATGACTAAGTAAAGACATTCAAGTCAAACTTTGTAACTAATGGTCTTCAAAATGATTTTGTCTTCTTGGTCTTCAATTTGGTTTCAAATTGGCTAGTGAAGTTCAATTTAGATTTGAGCTCTTGTCTTCAACTTGTGTTTTTGCTCTTGAGATTTGCTTGATTTAATTCCAACATTGCCTCTCTTAAATCAAGCTTGTAAAACTTTCATATTCTGAGTAACTTACTCTTCAGTGGGACAATACTTAGTCATCACTTACTCTTTGCATGCTTTCTCTAACTTCTCATTCTCACTACACAAATCTTCAATCTCCTTTTTCACCAATATTTTGGAAATGATTTTCTACCACATTTGCCTGGTGTCGAAATCTGAAATCTCTTCCGCTGAAATTTTCTCGACCTCTATATATGTAATTTCCTCTTCCTCCATTGTTGAAATTATCACGACCTCTACCTTCTTCACTTTGACTCGAATATTAATCACTTGGTGAATTTATGGAAGTGTCAGCCTGTCCCTCCTTCGAGCAGGTTCATCAGCTCTTTGTTGTAATCCATCTCTCTCTCTCTCTCAAAATATACAGACAACTTTTTTTTGACACAATAATAACTCTCTTGTTCCTCATACACTAACAAATTTTTTTTGACATAGTGAGAACACTCTTGTTTCTCACACACTCACACATAGTGAGAATTCTCTTGTTTCTCACAAACTCAAAATATGTTGACACTCACACCACCAAACTCACTATCTCTGATATACTCTCTAGCTTCTCTAGCTCTTATGGCTTCTCTGGCTCTGATACCAAATGTAGATCATCTTATGCTTTGATATCAATTTGATATCGGTGGGCCCATAATTTCTCACAAACTCACACACACAATAGTATATACTCATACATGCAAGGCCGATCCGTAGATTTTGGGTGCCCTGGGCGAACCAAGAAAATAGTGTCCTTGAAATCATTTAAATTTTATCCTCCTTGCAATTTTTGTTGCAAAATCACAAATAATTCGTTCATAAGCAAGGTTCTTTAAAAAAATCATTTTCGATAGAAATCAAAACAAGGCTATTTAATCCATTTGTGACTTAGTAGATTTCAAATAAGATTTTAACAATTTCAATTTAGAAAAACTTTTTTGAGCATAGTTAATATTATTTTATAAGTCGTGCATGTATTAAGAAAACAATTAAATATCTTCAAAGAACTCAATATCATATAACTTAATTTTGATTCAAAAGTTAAGACCTCTTTAATGGCTCCAAATAAAATTTCACCGTTAAAATCATAAGAATTATCATGTTTTAAGTAAGTTTCAGGATATTTGCAACACAATTTCAATTCATTATTCGAGAATGACCTAACCTTTTTCAATACAAAACAAAAATCCAATTCCTCATATGTGCTATACTGCTCAAATCTTCTATTAAGCGGGTAACTGTTTGACCTACAATATATTAAAATAATGAATCCTTAAAGGTTCGGTGTTGTGTATTCAAAGGAATTTTCATTATAGTGTTTTTTTCTACGAATTTGACATTATTGAACAAACAACAATCAATCTCCATTTCATTCATAATTTTTCAACACTAATAATAGTGTTTTTTTCATTGAGACCCTAAATTTTGCACCGCAGCGACGGTCACAATTTCAGTGCCTAAGATCGCTGGTGTATTCTTGTCTTGTTGATAAAAAGAGAAATGGAACATCATACGTTAGTTAGTCACCCATTACTTGAGTGCTTTTGTTTTATTACTGCTTTTGTTTACTTTTTATAATAAACTTTCATATAATTTTAAATATATAAAATTTTATTTTAATATCTATATATACTACTAAGATAAAAATTTTGGTGCCCCTAAAAAAAGGGGCCCTAGGCGATCGCCCCTCACGACCGTCCTCAGGGCCACCATTGCATACATGCATAACATAAGAATAAAAAAGAAGAGTGATGTCTCTCTATGACATAACACACTTGTATTAAATACCAAAACACACTAGGATACATACCAAAGACTACGTGAGGAAGAAGGGTGTTCACTCATAATATGTCTCACTTAGAACTTGAAGACACTAAACTTTGGTACATGAGTTGCCTTTATATAAACAAAGGGTTATGATAAAAAATTATTAAAATCTTATACCTAATGACTAAGTAAAGACATTCAAGTCAAAGCTTGCAACTAATAATCTTCAAAATGATTTGGTCTTCTTGGTCTTCAATTTGGTTTCAAATTGGCTAGTAAAGTTCAAGGATGTCAAATTTGAGAGTCTACATAAACTCGTGGAGCTTCTGTAGACTCGACTCATAAACTCGTAAGAGTTTATCTAATATTAAATAAACCTGTAAATGACATATATACATAATATAAGGCAGTTCAACACAACAATAATTCAACATTTCAGCTCCATAATAAAGCAATATAACAAACCATAATTATAAAGTGTAGTAGTACATTAGTACTAGATAAGGTCATACTACATTAATGACCAAATCATACACAAATTCATAAAAACGTAAGTTACTAAAGTGAAACTTTTTCAAAAAAAAGAGCTGATTTGACTTAACACTCATAATTTTTAGTCATACACTTTATTTCGTAGCTGAATAAAACGAAACAAATTAATACTGAAAATATAAAATTAACTTTATAAACCCAATATATATTGCAAAACATAATTCAACCAAAGTAGCCAACAATATTGACCGATAATTTACATTTTAAGGCCAAGTCAATGTAAAATTATAGACTCGTAAACTCACTAGTAAAATCGAGAGTTTACCAATTTTATCAGAGTTTATTTAAACTTGTACTGGTTTATGAAAAAGAGAGTTTACATGTGAGTTAACTCGTTTTTGTGATCTAAGATCGCAAACTCGTAAGAGTTTAAGAGTTAACTCGAGAGTTTAACAACCATAGTGAAGTTCAATTTAGATTTGAGCTCTTGTCTTCAACTTGTGTTTTTACTCTTGAGATTTGCTTGATTTAATTCCAACACTTACTTGTGATACTTCAATCTTTAAGAGATTAATTTAGTGGGAAAGATCTTTAAAAGACTGCCATGGTAACACTATAATATACTCTATTATTTTATCTACATTTTTTACAGACTATTTTTTAATCTGCTAAGTACTACAGATTAGCACTTATTACAATTTGTATTTCTTTTTAGTTGTCGTTTGAGAATAAAAATGTTTGCATTTTTCTTTCACTTTGGAAATATATTATTATTATTATTATTATTATTATTATTATTATTGTTTCGTTTTTACATAATTAATTAGCAAGAAACAATTGTGAAAATACAACACATGACATTGGAAGTTTTTTTTAAACAATAATTTAAACATGAACTAGAAGATTAATTCATTATTTTTGAGTCAGTTTAGCTCATTTTTCAACAAACACTTACAAGAAAACAAATGTTGAGATTATTTTTTCTTTTTTTGTTTCCTATTGGTATCCTCCACCAGAGGTAATCCTATTCGAAATAGGGTCAGACATTAAATATGGGCATATCTCACAACGAGGATCCGAACTGCCACGCTGTGAAACTAATTCCTTTTACCAGACTCAATTATTGTTGGTATGTTGAGATGATTTTATAATAACCATAGATTTTTTTCAATAATAATATCATCTAAGTTAAAACTAACCCGTATACCTCAACTTTTTTCAGAAATTCTCTCATTTAATTTATTAACACCTACAATCTTGGAAGTTTTTTTTTTCCCTTCATAAGTTAGGAATCAAATACTTAATTTAAATTAAAAAGATTTCAGAAATCAGGAGATAATTGAAAGTGTAGTTTAATCTCTTTGTGGTAATCTTAAACGATGCTTAAAAAAGAGGTAGTATTATTTATAAAAATAGGGAAAAAAAATAAAAGATAAAATGCTACTTATAATATTTAGCCAAGGAATCGTAAGTGAAAAAACTTGGCTCACGAGGAACTAACTGGAACTGAATGGTGAAGCATTGGCACGCAACTCTAATTAGGAAGCTGGTATCCTTTTTGAAACTTCTCAAATGCTACACGAGGTGAAACCATACTAATTTATTTATTTACTAGTATGTAACCTGTATCATGCACGGAACATTTTTATAAATAGGCTTAAAAAACATTTGATTTCAACAGTGAAATATAATAAGTATTATGGTAAAAATTATTAATTCTTAGCGATGTACGAGTGTATATATTCTATTGAAAATTGTTATAGAATAATTTATATTTTGTATGTCAATAGTAGCACAACGCACGTAGTGTATCTTTATATTAAATAATAAATAAATAATTGTTATTATATTGTATAATTAGACTAACGAAATTTAAACTATTGAAACTTAACTAATTTGTTATCTTTCTGCATAAACCATATCATCTTTTCGTGGTTAATGTTCTCCACAACATTCTCTACCGTTGAACGACGACAACACTAATGAGCACACCGCAACGGAGTTATGCCATACACAAGTTATATATTTGGTCCAGGCAACAAACAATGTATATTAAAAAAAATTTGCAAAAGATTATATTAATGTATATATTTTTAAAAATATTCATTTAGAGTTATTTATGTATTAGTGTTCTTTCTTGTGAAATATTTAATCTGTCTTTATAGTATACTTTTACTCTGAAATTTAAATACTAACAAATTTTTATTTAGATATTAATATGTTCTTATGCAAAAAAAAAATTATGTGTGGTGTATTTTTATCCTTGTATTTTTATCTTTCTTATATATACATATGTATATATATATATATATATATAAGAAAGAAAGATTATGTGTAAAAATAATTATAAAAAAAGTATAGAAAGACAAAATTATAAAAAAAATCACTTTTGTGAAAAAATAAACATTGAATTTAAATAGGAAATCATTAAATTGTTAAAAAATATTCAAACAATATAATAAAAGAAAATTTTGATTAAAAAAAAGCTGAAAGAAAAATAGTTTATTATAACTAACGAAGATGAATAATAAGATTATTCATATAATTTCTATCCTAATAGGATATAAATGCTCACCAATACAACTATTAACTAATAGTCAAAATTTATTTCAATAATTTGGAAAGCCGAACTTTCGTAGGAATTTAAATTAAAAATTATATTAATGTGTGATCTCTATGAAAATATTCATTAAATGTAAATTGCACATTAATTCTTTTTCCATGTAATTATGATATACTTTTATCTATAGTGTGATGGCCCGTGCTCCGCAAGTTATATAGCTAAAAATAATAAAATTTTATATTAATTTGTAATTTCTATTAAAATATTCATAATTAAGGAATATGCTCATTTTTTATTTCACTAAAAAATATATAAATGTTGATTTCATGTTTTCTGTTAAAATTTTTTTGAGGCAAAATATAAACAAAAAATTACATTTTCTTGTAAAATGTCCATCACACTTTTTTGCAACATATCTATTGTGCGACCATTGAATTGTCATGCACATGGTAATTGATATTAGTAGAACATGGATAATTGATGTGAAAAATAAATTATTATATTGAACACGGTTTATTAATTGTAGATATAAACAATTAGAATAATAGGAGTTAAGTATAAGGAGCAAACTTTGATACAGTACCTATGGTACTGTACCTGCTTTTCCTAAAAATAGGTGAAAAAATGCTAAAACAACACCGTGCTTGAATTTTGTCAGTAGCAGCAGTTCATGACAGTTTTAAAAAAAAATTAGTGCAGAATAGTAAAACCAGCACAATTGGCATCGTATGTAAGTTTTTTCCTAAACATAAATATATAGAGTAATAGTGAATAAATTTTTTGTGTAAAATGTTATGTTGAATGTAATTTTCTCTATGTGTTTTCTTGTAAATGGTTCATCTCCGTGTCTTATACTTTATATACTAAACTAAAAGAAAACTAATGAGGTTTTAGATACAAAATGTCAAACTTGTAAAAAAAAAAAGATAAAAAATGTTAATGTGTTATTCTTTTTTTTTTTACAAGTATCCATAGTAAATAAAATAATAGCATTCTTGCGTGTAAATGTTCAATATCCTTGTAATAATTTTTTATCATATAATAAAAGTATCATTAGATTTGTATGGAGGTGTTGATTTATTATCATGTAAAATATTTTTCTTTGTACGATATATTTTTACTCTTAGGTTATTGTGTTTAATTTATATTTACTTCCATGATTCAAACATTATTGTGTCTTCCTATAATTTAAGATAAAAAAATTAATATAATTAAAAATAATAGTCATGTTCAATTATTTATATTACACTAAAAAATAATAACACCATATATGTAGTATTATGGACAATGCTACACATGGTGTATAATATTAAATTAACGCGTTATTTTTTAAAAAAGAAATCCAAGAAAAATCTGGCAACAAAATAAATGGTGTACACCTTTTTGATTAAGTCTTTGCAAATGATTTATGAATAAATAAATAAATTATACAATTTATAAACCACTCATCTATTTTATAAATTTTTATTGTATATAAATTATATTCTGTTATAAGACATTGACTATAACATTCATTCCAAATAACATTGTAAGTGATAAATGCAAAAAGACAAATTTTTCACTGTTGTCTTTCTACCAAAGAACAAATTCTACTTTTACACTTATCTTTTGTATTTAAATTTTACACTTAGAAGAGAGATAAAAAATAAATGAGAGAGAAATGAAAAATTTCATGCTAATTTATAATTTTTTATCTTACACAAACGATATGCTAAATGATTTAAATTTTAAGCGGTAAATATTCATGTATAAAAAAAACTTAATTATAATAACGACTTTATCGGTTGATTTATTTGACACCTTTTTTGTTAATCCACAAAAAGACATTTTATTCCAAAATATCATCCCTTACAAAAGTTCCTTTACTTGGAGCTGAAAACATCGAGAATGTGGCCCTGATATCACTGTCATATTTCTATGCTACCTTGATATGGTTAAGTAAAGTAAGTGCTATTAACTGTCAAATTTTCATGCCACATTCAAATACTTCACCTATTGGTCTTCTTCCAATGAAAATATTTAATAATAGTATCTCATAACTGCAGATAACTCCAAGTGTAAAAGGCTTGCCATTGATGTCATACTTCGCAATTAACTGAGGTCATCAAACCCAAATCAAGATAAATCTTTTTACGAATTTATCTCAAAACCAAATTAATTTTTTAAATATTTTTTGTTTAAATCATCTTTAAAATATTTTAAAGTCTCATATAATAAGTAGATCAAATTCAAACTGATGGTATTTTTTTTATAATTCTTCTAAATTATACTCTAATCCTTAAGATTAAAAAAATCAAACTCTCAAACTTCAAATCTTTACTTGATTCTAAAGGTAAATAAATCAAATTTAAATTAAAATAAAGGACCTTTTAACTTTTATGCATAATCTTAACTTTGGTAGGTTTTAGAGACTGAATTAAAATGTAATTGATTTGATTAACTTTATTATAGGAATAATATTGATTGATTAGAAATCAATTTCAATTGACTTTGAATCTCAATTTCCATGAGAATCAATTTCTCTTCACAAAATTTATGTTCAAATATAAAAGGTAATATTAGCATCCTTTTAAATCAATTTGAACGGATTTGAAATACAATAGCATTATATACTGATGAAGACCTCAAGAGCATGAAGATAACCCAATTTAATTAATTAAAATTAGGATGAATTTTGTATAGTTCAATTTGGCTTGTAATAATTTTTAGTTGTTTGTAATTTAGAGACTTAGCTTTATTTTGGAAAATATGATGTAAGCCCACATATGAGCTTAGGGAATGGTGTCATTTATGACCCATTTTTGGTTTAGCAAAGCCTTATGTTAAATAGGCATTGGTGACCTCATTTGAGACAAATTTAATGAATTAATAAAATTTCTCTTTGAGAAGTGTGAGTGAGATTTTTTCCTCTTATGGTTCTTGGAATGAAACCTTGCTTGATTCTTCTCAATGACTTTCTTCCCATTGTGGCGAATTCCCATAGGCTTATCAATCGTTCCATGATTGTGGCGTCTTCCTATTATCTTCTTCCTTAATCCACTTGTTTGAACCTTTTTTTTTTCCAATTTTCCCATCTTTAAGTTCATCCATATTTTTCTTCTTTTATTTCTTCTTCTTAATTTTATTCTGCAAGTTCTTTCACGGTTGTTTCCACATTTTGATTGGCTGGCCATTTGCCTTTGATTCACGTTTATAATCCATTGGAATTCATATGGAAGGTGAAGCATCCCGATGGTTCATGTTTTTTAATTTGGGTTAATTTGACTGGTCTATCAAATGACAATTAGTTGGTGCCTTTCACGGCTGCACGTCAATTGTTAACTCACGTATCTGGGCAAATTAAGTTTTGCAGCTCACGGGCAGCTAGAAAAATTGCTTGGGTTGCACAAATTCATCCTCATTTGGGTGTTAGAAAGCTTGTTGGAAGATCTAATCGCAATGTGTCCAAGTTGGAGAACATCATATACCATTTATATCAAATTATATTAATGATAATAATAATAATGAATTAACCTTTTTTATGAGTTTTCACTTTTTTATAAACAAATTTTAAATATTCGAGCATTAAATACCAATTTAATGTTGTATCAGCTGGTTGATTGATTCATTTTTGTTGTTGTAATTCCATTTTTGAAATTTGTTGCTATATTTAGGATGGTAATTAAATGTGTTGATTAATTCTTTTTGACATTTATTTTGTTTTTTCTAATTTTGATTTATTATTTAATTGCTGACTTGTGTATGCCACGGTTGCATTTTTAATTGACAGGGCGATTAACTTTTGTTTACATGATGCCATTTGTTAATTTTTTTTTTTATATTATTCATGTTTGTATATAATAGAGATTCATTTTTTTATTTTTTGTCGAAAGGAAGGAGAGGAAAGGTTTTATTTTTTATTTTTTTTGGGAGAGGAAAGTTGAAAGAAGAATAGGTGTAGCTTTCAGATCCACCTATTCTGCTTGGGCTTTTTGATCTGGAGGCCCAGTTTTGTTTGTGTTGACTGCGGTAACTAACTCTGCGTTTTGTGGAAGGGGAAGTCCGTTCCACTCCGTTGCAAGAAGGGAAGGGAATGTCAGAGGAAAAACCAGAACCGGTATCGGAGTCGGAATCGACGAAGCAGGGTTCGGAAGAGGTTTCACGTGAGTTCAAAACCCTCGTCAGTTCCGATGATCTCCGCTCCCTTAACCATTTGCAGCACACCATGTACATCTATCATCTCTCTCTCGCTCTCTTTTTGTTTTGTTACATTCTGATAAAAATAATCGATCTGTGCATTAATATTGAATTTCAGATTGGGAAGATTGCAGGACAGCAATGCTGTCTTATCACATTTCAATGACTTCTCTCAACACTGTTTTTCTGAGATTTCCGGAGACATGGGTAAAAACACTCGTCAATTGAAGTCTATCAAGTCTGATCTTGATTATATTTTTCAGAAACTTAGGTATTCTTCTTCTTCTTCTTCTTCTTACTATTATTATTATTATTATTTAATTACCGCTCACGATCATTTATTTTCCTTGTTCAATTTGAATTCTTAGTGATTTTATTTTTATGCTTTGGAGAACTGAGCTTTAGTTTTATGCCAAGTTCAAATGGAACACCATTGGTTTGTCTTGTTTCCTTTAACATGTGGTCTATGTTTCCATTCTCAAGCAGTTTCTCAATCATAACCTAGTTTTTTAGCTATGTGCCTAATGCTCACAATAGAATTGGGTTTTGCTAGTGAATTAGTAATGATCACATAAGATGAACCATAGGGTTTCTCTGGTACTTTATTGGCACTCAGATATCATTTTCTTTTTTTCAGTTGTCGCACTAAGAATTTTTAGTTCTATTTATTGAAGTGAAGGTTTCTTGAGTTCATCGTTAAAGGGGTTGCGTGCCGATTTCTATTTTTTTCCTTCCATATTGTGGACAATTTTTTCGGGTTTCAACGCTTTTATGGTTCTGTATTTGGTTCCCGAGTTTGTTGAGATGGACCTGATCTGGCTTGACAATTGGCTGCTGCTGGTGAATAGGTTCAAAGGAGAAATGCCTCCAAGTTGGGTTTTAATTAACTTACTATAACCACTTAGGATTCACCCACTAGAATTTTAGACAAAAAATGGGAAGGGTCTACTACTTATACTTAGGCGTAGTATGTATAATTGTAATGTTCTGCAACTATGCATTGTTTTATATATCTATGCACCATTATGTCTTCAAGTTCAAAAATTAATTAATAGCCTGAAATATAACATAGGATATAATTGGGTAATTTCTTTATAGTGAAAATTCTTACTATTGGTATACATATGCAGTTTTTGATATTGTGTGTACATGAACATGAAGACTTGTTTTCCTTTTGTTTCCTTCCCATAACGCAGTCTTCCGTCAACTCCTGACTTTATGACATTACTTGATACATAAATTTTAAATCCTCAATCTTTTCCATTGTGTGATAAAGAACTTCTCTACATTTCTGTCGAAATAAATAGGCAATTCATGTCTTTATTTAAATGTTTCCCATTTTAATCTGTAGCCAAATGTGCCACAGGTGCTGAGGCAAGGCACCAAAGAGGTTCAGCATCTCTTGCAAGTAGGAACTCCTTCAATGAAGTGCATGCTCTACAGCCTTGTGAATACCGTTCTGGCTCATGCAAGGCGGGCCTTTTTAGCTCCTTATTGAAATTTTCGTTGTAGTCTATAAGTGTTATAACTCTTAAAAGACTTGTCGTCTAACTCACTAACTGTGATACTGAAAGGGGTAATGTAGTTAGAATGTTAAAACAAAATATAGTTTTGGTCTGACTCTTAGTTACTTGGGATCTTCCTGTAAACTAACCCAAATTTGAAAAGGCAGAGACAATGGCGAAACACCAAGGATTGGTGTTTGTGATGTTGATCGAGATGTTAAAGATGAAGTTGTCTTTTGGTGATGACAACGAAGGGTTGGGTGACATTGGGGTAACAGCAAGGCATTTGTGGCTAGAGAAGCAAGTGAAAACTAAAAGCCAAGCTAAAAAGGCTGATGCGAGCATAGCCAACAGCAAAAGGCTCAATGTGACTTCCTAATAAACAAAGAGATGGAAGTGGTGACAAGACACACGGTTTCAACAAACATACAGTTAAAAACTGAGTGGTTGATAGGTCTACGATGACTATCCTTAGCCATCGCATCTCGCAACCCCTCTCCTGAGGTGTTGCTGACGTCAACCCCTAGTAGGGTTTTGAGGAGCCCTATGCTTACTAACCGCTATAATCTAAGACTATTTTCCCTAATTGAAATGTTCTTTCTCCTCACCTGGATTCCCGCATACTCCTAGACTCGTATCACGAATTCTCGAACAGCCCTAACCCTCGACCCCTATTATCTTCCTTTCCTCGCCTATACTCGTGACCTTATCATTCTCCTTCTCTCGCTTGGAACACTACTCGAACTTTCAGTTCGTTTTCTCACTTGCGCCACTCAACGTTGGAATCCCCGATGTGAAGAATACGAACTTGATTTAGAGAGATAAACTTAGAACAGAAGTTTCTTGAGGATTGCCTACTTAAGAGCTTTCTGATGCACAAGATCCTCACTTGAGGCAGGTGCAGAGCATACTTACTCCTTAGAGAAACCTCCTTGCTAGGACCAAAACTCGGGTATTTGGACCCAAAAATGACCAGAGTACCCTTATTCTAGAGAGAGAAAAGTTTAGAGAGAGAAAGAGCTCCAAAACCGAGCTTGGGATGCCAAAATGAAGAGTTTGAAGGCCTATTTATAGGTGCAGAACCGACTTCGTCGCGTCGCAAGAGTGTCGATTCACGTCGCGAGGGGTCACTACATGGTAGTTTCGTCACATGCAGATGACACGCGTTTTTGGCTTGTGTACAATGCAATGATCGAACCTTCTGTCTGTGTTTGGCTTATGTTTGTTTCATTTATTTACATTGTGAACTCAAACGCTAAATCTTCGTTCACCCTCTCTTTTTTGCAGAAGCATGAAGACAAAAATTTTGACAACTTATCCAGATGCGTTTCCTGAAGATTCAATGACCGAAGTGATTGATAGGAGACCAGATCTTGAAATGCCTAAGTAATTAATGCTATTATTGGAACACATTTCAGAACAAGTTATACGAAAGTATTCTTAATTTTAATTTTCTTCTAAATAAACATGTTTATGTATTGATTCTCGATCGGTTTACCTGCTTTTGCCCTTGATTCTCTAAACTGTAAGCTCTTCTACTTCTACAGCACAAACCTACAGCGCAAATGTTAAACTTGTTATTTCAGGAAGAACTCCGGGCTTTGGCATGGATGAGTATGACTGGCGTCAGCTCAATTCGGGTGACCAAAAAACAGAAAACAACTACGGTTAGCAAATATGTTGTGTTTTGTTGTGATAAAATGTCATCCATGGTCACTGCATTAAATTTAAAAAAGTGATAAAATTTTAATTTTAATCAAAATATAAGATGGTACTTTTTCCAAAAAGTGGAATGAAATTTAGCAAATTGTGTTTTATCGACTTACTTGGAATTCATAATCATAGCTTGTAAGCTACCGGGCTATGCAGAACTTCTCTATCATGAATGGCGGGGATTAATTAGTGGCTTAGTGCTTGATACGCGCACATAAAAGATTTCAAAACTTGTCATAGTTAATCATACTGTAAATAAGGTTCAGATCATCAGTCGCAAGTGCAGTTAGATTTATGTACGTTGTATTAGCTTTAACTAAACTAATAAACTAACTACATGGTGACTAACGGGCATATTTATCTCTCTCACGGTAGATATCCAATATCATATTAATATTTAATAGTTATAACATTGTAGGAAGATAAGATACTTTGACATTGTAAGTTGATGGCTGTAAGTTGACGGTTGTAAGTTGACAGAAGATAAGTTACTACATGGGTTTATATCAGATATCTTTGACATTGTAAGTTGATTGTAAAGTCTAAGAAGATAAGATACTTTAACTAAAATACCCGGTGATCTTCATAGCCAGAAAACACCCTATTACATAACAGATTGATTGTCCACAAATATTCTCTCTCCAGTATGCGCAAGTCAATCATCAGATAATTAACAAACGGACTAAAATCGACCAAAAAACAAAAAAACTTAAAAGCCAAGTATATTTCAATATTTCCCACCTTGCATCTACCCCTGTTCAAAGCAATAAAGGCAAGCTGCTCCGCAACAAAGTAAAAAGAAAAAAAAAAGGGAAAAGAAAAGGATAAAACGCGAACAAAAACCAAAAGATTTAAGCAGAAACCCTAAAACCCAAAAACCCTAGGAGTAAGAAAACATGTTAGGAGCTAACCACTGTAAACAAAACCCAATGATAAGGGGTTGGTGCTAGCATTCTATCAACTAACCCCGCCGAGCCAATCTCAATATACAGATCTTTATCTTCACTGATCAACCAATAATCTTCAGACTGCAAGAGAAGGCAAGACAGATCCAATCAGGCGGAACAAGATTGCTGAGTTTGATATCCCTAAGGACCAATAAATGCCACTGAACTCAAGATTGGACCGCCATCATTGAACACAGCAGAGCTTAGCAACCATTAGCAACCCCATTGGGTACAACCTTACTTTCAGATGCAACTGGTTTAGCTCCCTTTGGGGCATCTCCAGTTTTTGGAACCGTTCCATTCTCAGAAAGTTTGCGGTCATCATCATCCTTCTCCGCAAGGGTAGACTCCTTGAGCAATTCCGAGGTAACTTCAAGTTTTTGAGTATTGATTTCCCCATTCACCTCTACCTTCTCATCAGTAGGCTTCCCTTCCCATACCTGGCATCACATGAAAAAATATATTAAGGACAGAAGATCTATTACTTACAGATAATCTCAAAAAGAATAAAACATGAACAGTGCAGACTAGAATGATTGAAACAGATGTCTTGCCTGCTTTGGGTATTGTTGCTTTGCTTTCTTCTCCAAAATAGTCTTCTGACGGGCCTCATAGAACCCAAAATCATCCAGAATGCATGTCTTGCTGGTATATTCCTTAAAAATTTTGATCAACTTCAGTCCTGGCTCCAACATTACCTGCAAACATGAACAGGTTGGTCAGATGAAAGCACAACTCATGAGAACTTGGCAACTAAATGAGTAGAACTCGAATACCTCTTGTGTATCCCTACTGTTTGTGACAGGTTTGTTCTCATTGTTGTCCAAAGTAATGTGCCTCAACACATTGTTGGGAACATCCTTAACAAAGTGCCACTTCAGAGGAAAACAACCATTCCACTTGTCTTGCTGCCAATACTCAAGACTCTTGTTAAAATCAACGGGACCAATCATCTCTGCAAGCCCAACAAATTGTCCACTGGTATTAACCTGCAAACATTATTTAACAACTGAGATAAAATTTACCAAAAAAAAAGGAAACCACTGTTCAATACCAGAACACAGATGCTTACCGAGAAGAAAAGGAATACAGGGCAGCCGCCAGGTTTCTGCTGGGCCTCTTGGTATGCAGCATCAAGCTTCTTGTTGCCATTTTGTGTACTGGCCCACACATTATACTTGATGCTTTTATGGATATCATCCTCGCTGTAAGACTTGATGACAAAAAACTTGGCATCAGTGTATTCTTCGGGAAAATCAGTTTTGTTATATTGATCACGGTCTGGAACAGTAGTAGTTTTGTCTTTCTCCTCGTCTGTGGTTAGATTTGCTGGCAAATTCTGACCTTTGACTGCAAGAATAGTGGGTGCAAAACCTTTTTGGTTCTTACCACCCTTGGCCCTAGGTCCCCTGTTCAGTTCATTCAAACCGTCAGTGTTCTCATTGCCATATCCAAAGTAACCACCATTTCTTCCCCTTGTTTTATATTTATTGTCAACAGCAAGCCAAGCGCGCCCACTTGTGCGAGAATCATAGCCATGTGTTCCATAACCCATTCCCGATCTGACAGTGTTTCCATACTGACCATATAACTTGGTTGGATAGATACTATTTATGTATCGAGGGGTGGCCCCCATGGCAGGCATTGGTCTTGGATGGTGCAAGCCCTAAAAAAGACATAAAAAGAATTTCAAATTATGTTTCTCATAATGCAAGACAGAATGTTACAATAACAAGCAACAAATCTTGATATTTGCAAGGTATAATATATAACATAACAAATAACGGATAATTAAAAATATTAGGCATACCATAAATGAAGAATTAGGGCGGTAAGTCTGGTTCCTTGAAGCAGTAACATTGTTGCCACCTGACATTGAGGAGGTATTTGTTGTGCTACTTATAGGTCTTGGCTGCCCATCTGAAAATAGGGGGGCATCTAGCCATGGGATAGGTGACCGTACTCCATCAAAACCAAATCTTGGATCCTGGTAACCCGAAGTAGGAGTGCGACCTGGCATAGTGAACCTTTCACATGAAGCATTCAGACTAGAAGATGGATTTTGATAGGCCTGTTTAACGGGAGCAGCACAATTATTACCTTTTGCATTCCCGCCATTTGCAACAGAATTAGAATTTCCATTAGCTGCTTCCACAGGAAGAGGCTTCTGATCAGAAGCTACAGAGGTGGAAACTTCTCCCTGAGGAAGGACAGCAGTAGGCGTGAATGGCCCACTGGTCGGGGTCAAAGGCTGAAAATAGGGAGGATACTGATAGTGCTGAGGCCCATACAACTGACCATCATTTCCCATTGTTGGAACCGGCGAACCTGCTGGCGAATAGGGACCATAGGGTGCATATCCATATCCATGGTGATAGACTAGTGATCCATTATCTCCATAAACTCCCTGACAATAAGGCAAATGTATATAAAAACATTAGCAATGGAGTCAAACATCTCAATTAGTTAGGAACAAAAGGGGAAAATAATACTTACAGAAGTCATATCAACTCCTTCAGGATTCAAATATCTAGAATAATCTTCCCACTCATTACCAGTGCCATCATAACCTACAATAAACACGTACTTCAGCTTGCAGAAAATTGCTTATATAATTGCAATATCCATCTCACAGAATTTATCCACACACTTACCACTGTAATAATAGGCAGTAGACGGGTAACCATTTGGAAGGTAACACATGGTGGGATCCATGAAGTCCTGCAACACAGGGGTTACAGACCGTTCATATGATGGGATCTGGCCATTCGCAGCATTTCCCGAATCAACTCCAAATTGATTACCAGTGGCCTAAACAGAATTGGAAAAAAATGACTTAATACCACAATTTACTGAAAAGCACATAACCATATACAAATATATATAACTTTATTCTCAGCTATTGCTTTTGTAATATTTCAAATGAAAAATCAATATAACCATCACAAACCAAGCAATTATGAATTTCACACAACAGCAATAAGGAATCCAAAATTTTTACCTTCTTGTTGGGCTCGGGAATTTCCAAGGCCTTGGGCTGAGTTTCTAATGATAACTTCTGTAGCAAATCGGTTGCTTCTGTGTAAACAGGTAAGTGAAGGAATACAAAACACTTGCAAAATCAAAGTTCCAAGGAAGCAAAAAACCTAAAAAAAATTCCAGAAAACCCCCAAACTCCACAACCTCGAACGATTCAATTCCCATTAGATTTCAAGCCAGGAAGTCAATCCCAACCAAAATTCAAGCAGAACCACAAACGCAAAACATGACAGATACATCAAACACGCGCAGCACACATCAATAAATCAACCATCAAATATAAAAAATAACCCTAAAGATCACAAGAAAATAAAGAGAAATCCGTCCGATCCAATCGGCGGTTCACAACAACAGATCAAGAAAGAAACAACGAAGCACGAAAATTTCACAGGGAAGAAGGATACGATCTGCGGGATTAGCAACGGTGGCCATGTCCAAATCAATCACGAGATCTCGTTCTTTCTTCAGATGCAAAAATAAGAACCCCAAAACCGAATCTGAATCCGAATCGAGCAAATCAAAATCAAGGGTTTTAGCCCCAAATCGAAGAGATGAGAAACCCTAAGAGGAGCTACAGAGAGAGAGAAAGATAGAGAGAACGAGTCTCGCAGCCGCCAAGGGTTTGGGTTTTTGGGGAGAGAGGGTTTTGATTCTCCAAAAGCAGTGATTCAAATAGCACCACCAGGCTCTCTTTTCGCACTGTCCCTGCCTCACCCGCGGGTCACGTTATGATCTCATTGCCGCTTTCTAATTGGTAGATCCGGACACGTGGTAGATTTCGTATGGTTTCAATTTTGTTTCAAATTTTTATACTTAATTTGTTATTGGTCTGTCGTAGGTGTTTGGGTTGAGATGACGTGTGAGGTTAGCTTACCCCGTTCTGAATCTTGAAGATGCGCTCTTTGGGTAAAAGATGGAAACCCTAATTGGAAAATGACACGGATGTCCTCGTCCAGCTGGACTTGCGGTCGCCCTTCTTCGGTTTTTTCCTTGGGCGCCTTCTGAGTTCTGTCATGTGCTCCACCACATATTTTTTTTTTTTTTCATGTGCTCCACCACATAGTTTATGAAAACAAAATACTCCCTACCCTCCTGTCTAAATACATTTTCTAGGTTTATTAAATAACTATTATAGATCGGATATATCAGTTATTCAATAAATCTAAAAAGTGTATTTGTCTCTTATATATGGCACTGGAAGGAGTATTGTTTTTATTTATTATTTTGATTTTGATAGAAAATATTATTTTTTTATTTTTATTTATAAAATGTTGTTTTAATATTAATATAATTTTTATTATTTTCTGCATAAAATTTTGAAATAAATAAATAAATAAAATGTCATTATATAAATAAAACTTACAAATAAAACTGAAAATTTTGTTTTTTAAATCAACCAGACTCGTTAATCGTATTTGGATACTTTTACATTAGACATACAGTGAATAGAATGCTAAATTTTACTATAAGGAATTTGTAGCAATAAATAAGTAAAAAAATTTTGAAAACAATAAGTTGGGTTTCTAGTTTTAGGAATATAGTTTTAAATTTTTCATATTATTATGAATTTTTTTATAATTACTATGATAAACAAATAATATTATTATTAACTAATTTCAATATTTAGTATTTTAGACATACAATGAATAGAATGCTAAATTTTACTATACGGAATTTTAGCAATAAGTAAGCAATTTTAAAAAAAAAATCTGTTGGGTTTTTCGTTTTAGGAATATTGGTTTAAAATTTTTCATATTATTATGAATTTTTTTTATAAATACTATGATAAACAAATAATATTATTATTAACTAATTTTAATATTTAATATTTTCATCTCATACAAAATTTATATTTTGATAAATAATATTTAATAGTTTACAATATCATTTAATTATATTTATATTATTTTTCTAGAATTAAGACTAATAATTATCATTCTCAACGAGTAAATTTTATAGCACTAAACTTAAGTTAAGTTTTATAGGTTAAGTTTGTCTCATTCCCTTCATAAAATAGATAAAATTTCTCTTTTCATCCACTCTTATTATCTTCAACCTCTTGTCACTTCACTTTCTTTTAAAGCAATTTTCATCCTATTTTGTGATAGAAACAGAACGGAAAAGATATAGGGAAATTGACCCAAATTTTAACCAATTTTATATTGACAGTGCAATAACTTTTATATTTAATGGTTATTGTATTTAATATATAGAGTATTATTAAATATATTTAATGTTTTTATCTTAAGTGACAATTAATTAATAATAGATATTGTGTATTTAATGGGTATATTTAAATTTTATACTGATGAAATTTAAAAGGCTAATTTTTTAATATGTGTGCGTGTGTGTGTCTGTGAAGAATTACATCAGTTAAGAATATATATGTTGAGAAATAATATTTTAAAACTTTAATTAATCGTTGTGTCTATTTTTATTTTTAAGCTTAATCTCCATTGATATTAATATATTTTATTTCTTGAGATAATTGTCATTACTTTAATAAAAATATTTGTCACTATCTTCTTTTTTTTTAACTTTCTTATTTATATTAAATCCTTATTTAATTTTCTAATATATATTTATTGCTGTAATAAATTTCCAGTTTACAATACTCTCTCCTAGTAGTTAGATAAAAAATAAGAGTATAATTGACAAATAATCAATATTATCCTGAACTTTTAAAAAATCAAAAATATTTTTTTTCCTGAGAAGATAATTAGGGAGAAATGAAGGCTGTAATATCTTTTATTTATTTTTTCCACAATATAATTATTATTTTTTCTAAATATTCTTTTTTGGTTTTTTTTACTTGACAGGATATCAGGATATTGAGTTAAATAATTACTTATTATTAGTCCAATTTTTATTTGTTTTTTAAAAACACATTTTAAAACATTTATAAATTTTAAAAAATAAATTAAATTTATAGTAAACATATAAGAACAAAATTTTATATAGTTACGTTGGAATATTTGAGTATTTACTATTTAAAATTTAATAATATTTAATAAATATTTGACATAATATTTAACATATCATATCATATTTATTAAATATAGCCTTTAATAGTAATAAATATATACAGTTTTATGCATAATATCCAATGAATATTATTCATAATATTCTATAATAAATTTTGAATTAATGAAAAAATAATTATATATTCAATTCATAAAGAATATATGTTGAGAAATAAAATTTTAAAATATTAATTAATTAATGAGTTTGTTTTTATATGTAAGTTTAATATTCGTTAATATTAATTATTTTGATTTTATTTCAAAATAATTTATAATAATTTAGTAAAACTATTATTTATAATTTATTTACTCTTATTCATATAAAATATTCTTTTATAAATATTATTAAATGAAGCAACTTAGATAAATAAATTTTATCTTCTTGCTTCTAAGTTTTAATAGTTTTTATAAAACATTTTTAAAATATTTATAAACTATGAAACTCATATTAGTTTTTAGTGAAAATATAAAACTAATTGATTAATTTAATATATAACTAATGTAGTTATCTGTAAAATTATATATAGAACTTACTAAATACAAGTTTATGCACTATATTCAATGAAATATTATATTATAATAATTTTTAATTAATGAAAAAATAATTATATATTAAATTCATAAATAATATATGTTGGGAAAGAAAAGTTCAAAACATTAATTAGTTATTGATTTTATTTTTATTTGTAAGTTTAATATTCATTGATATTAATTATTTTGATTTTCTTTTCAAGGTAATTTACATTAATTTAGTAAAAATATTATTTATAATTTATTTACTCTTACTCATATATAATTTTTTTTAAAAATGTTATTTAATGAAGCGACTTAGATAAATAAATTATCTATTCTTGCTTCAATATTTATTTAGTTTTTATATGATATTTTTAAAATATTTGTAAACTATAAGATCGTATTTGTTTTTAGTGAAAATATAAAACTAATTGATTAATTTAATATACAACTAATGTAATTATCTATAAATATTAATATTTTTTTAAAAGTTAAATTTTTAATATTTAATGAAATGTAATGATTTTTTCTTATAAAACTCCCGCCATCCCTTTATATAGAAACCTTTTGGTAAATTTATTTGTCCCAAATTATAAGACTATTTTCGAATCACTATGCTGTATTAATTACTTGTTTACCAAAATGTCCTTATTTAAGTTACATTTTTTCCTCAATAAACAATAAACAGGTGAATTACTAGCATATTTTCTTTGTTTCTCATATTTAGAGTATCAATAATTACAAAGATAATTTAGAAAGAATAATACAATTTATTTTCAAATTTAATACTAATAACTAAATAAATTAATTTTCTTAAGGAGCGTGATTTAGTCAAAGAGTTTCTACATTTAGGGACGGAGAAAAGGAGGTAGTAATTCATATATCATATTATACATTATATTCCATGAATATAACATAAGTAGTAATCAATATAACATTCAATAAAAGGCAAATGCTTACTGATTAAGGAATTGGAATAATATATTGAAAAGTGCAGCATTTATTACTATTGTGTGCATTGAATATTGAGTACATTTGTTGATTCATTAACTAGTGGTTAGCAATACCTTTTAGTAATAAATATCACTCCCTCTATTACATTTAACTATATTTTTGACCCGTGCAATGCATGATAGAAACGGAGTTTGTGAGAATAATTCTGTATTTTTCATTGAATTTTTTTTTTGTGTCATAAAAATTGTAAGATTATTAAAAGTATTAATAAGTAATATTTACTTCAAAAGATAAATAAATA
The DNA here is from genome assembly GCA_037113605.1 of Calophaca sinica. NCBI lineage: Eukaryota > Viridiplantae > Streptophyta > Magnoliopsida > Fabales > Fabaceae > Calophaca > Calophaca sinica. The sequence continues at coordinate 106,427,711 of CM073734.1, read as the reverse complement.
TTAAGGCAACACGAACACAATTCTTCTAATTAAGATAACTCGTACGTAATACACTCGTACGTTACACGTGCTACTGTGCAATGCACGTAATAAAATTTATACCATTACTACTATATTTTCTTTTAATAAATATACTATTACTATTACCAAAAAAAATGTATCTTTTCTTTATGAATATTGCAGAGACAACTTGTCAAAACTCCATGTACGCTCGCAGATATTATTAGCCTGAGCTTTCTCAGTCTCCTGTCTAAAAACATTGTTTGTTTTCTTTTTCAGTAAAATTACAGTATTCAAGGATAAATAAATCGATTCGAAGTCAAAAAATATAACATTTTTTATGAACATTGCTCTCTTTGATTTTATAAATGAAATCAATTAACACTGAGTTTTATATAATTATTTGTTTTTAGGATTTTGCTCTCTCTTTCATTTAAAAAAAGATCTTTATAATTATTAAATGCTAAAAGGCGTTAATTAGTGTTTATTTAAGTGATTTAATTATTTTTTTTAGGATTTTGCTCTCTCTTTCATTTAAAAAATGATCTTTGTAAATATTAAATGCTAAATGGCATTAATTAATGTTTATTTAAGTGATTTGACAAAATTATCCTCAAATACTATTACTTTTATAATTATAAAGATAAAGATTAATAAATATAGCATTTATTGTATTAGTTCAACATTTCATTTGTGTTTCTTTGTTATTTTTGTTGTTAACAGGCCAACCCGCCAACCCGTGGCGGGGCAGGTACAATGATCAACCCACATTCCTCATTCGACCTATCTCTTCCCATTATAGGTGAATCGATGGCAGAGCGAGTTAGCCAATTGTGTCATCCCTACCAATTTGTTGCAATTATGTGTCACCGATAGGAATAACAATGAACAGGGTCCAAGTATAACACTATAGTACTTGTCTCTATATTCGTATTTAAAAAAAAAACTCGTACTCATACCAATATCTATGTGGGTAATAACTTTAATATTCATTGTTTTTTTTATAAGCAAATGTTAGTTGTTAGTAATTGTTAGAAATGTTAGTTTTCCGGGTTTGAACCCGGGCCTCCAACTTACACTCCTTCAACGTCCCTTAGCTCACCAACCGAGCTACCTACTTGGGACACTTTAATATTCATTGTTATTCGCTAGATACCTAAATACCTTGTACTAGTACTTGTTACCCAAGTTTTAATTGTCCATAAAAAAATCAATGGATAGAAATACTATTACAATTTTTTTTTCCTTTAAATTAACCCCTCGTATGATAAATAAACCACTAATTTTTTTGTGGCATATGATAAATCCCAAATTAGTGCACTTTTAATTGGTGTTTTTATGCCAATTTTAGAGCAATGTTAGAATATGGCTTCAGGCTCGATGCACGAGCTTGCAAAGAGGAGCACGGCCCAACGAGTTCAAAAAATTGCCTCATTCGTTACTGCATAAAGAAGCACAACCGTGCAACAAATCCAAATTTCATCTTAAGAGGCCCGTGCTAGATGTGGACGGTCGTGGAGGATGCAGCACGCCCGTACAACAGAGCGGTGAACGACCGTGCATGTGTTTTTGCACGTCAAAATTTTCCAATCTTTATAAATACACATATAGCCTTGTTCTAAAACACTTTTATGCTTCTAGAGAAATTCTGTGACCTATTTGGAGTGCTCTGGAGCAAAAGCTATGATTGGAAGTGAAGAATGAGGATTTGCCCCACGATTTTTCTTATTCTTAACCATGAATACTGGATAGTAATTGAAGAATTGGATAAAACTAGGATTTGGGGTACCAAAAGGACAAGTGAAATCGTAACCCTAGGCTTCGCTCCATTGCTCACAATTTTGTGCTTTTATTCTCGTTTGTTAGCATATTGCTCACAACCATTAATTTCATTAGCTTAAATAAATTCGACTAGTTTGGTACTTATTCTATTCTCCGTGGATTTGGCAACACAAGACTCAATCTCGATTTAATACTACTTTGCGATCAGGTGCATTTGCATTTGCATTTAGAACAACGATATAGGAAGAAATGAAGTAGTTCTCAAATATGATTCTTATATACCTCTTCACTGAGAGTTCTATTTGATAGATAGATAAACAATGTTATCTTATACTCCTTTAACAATTTATTCCATTCATCAATACCATTCTTACTTCACACACCCCTATATAACCATTATCTTCTCCGTCTAAAGTCAAAACCATCTACCTTGCTACTTTACCTTGCGGGATCTCGCCAAAACTCGACCACCACAACAATGCCTCAAAACATCACTCAATTGCAGACATGTTGACAAACTGCTCCATTTGACTAAGACTCAATTGGATTATGATGTCCAATACTTAACTCATTTCATGTTTTCTCCTATGGAACAACATCAACAGGATGCGTTGTGAATTCCTAGATACATCAATGGCTCCCCGAGTCAAGGCTTATTCTTTCCTCCACATTCTTCTACCCAGCTGAAGGCATGTAGTGACTCCAGATTGGGCCACATGTCCTGCCACTTGCAGATCTATTACTAGCTTTTGTATATTCCTTGGGGACTCTGATTTTGTGGAGATCAAATAAACAAACTATAATATCCATATCTTTTCTAGAAGCTGAATACAACGCTTTGGCTCCAACCGCTTGTGAATTGTAATGGTTAACTTAACTTGCTTCAGAATTTACAGATTCTATTTGTCTCCCCTGCATTGCTTTTTGTGATAGTCAATCTGCACGTCATATAGCTTCTTATTAGAGCTTCCATAAACACACGAAGCACATTGTAGTTGACAGGCACATTGTGAGGGAGAAGCTACATACCAAGCTATTCCACTTCCTTCCCATTACTTGTAGCTGTCAACTTGTAGACCCTTTTTACTAATAGTTAGTCAGTTAGTTTCTTCATTAGAAGTTAGTTTCTCATCTGTTACAATATTGACTTGTATATAGGTACTTACTTTTAGCAACTCTGTAGTTTATTTATTTCTTATAATTTTCAATACAAAAGAGATGGTTCTCTCATTTTTCTCTGCAATTCTACATTCTCTACACGTCATGCCAAAAAATAAGTAAACAATAAACATCGTCATAACCTTTTGGCAGGGTTATAACCGAGAATCAAATATATCGGAGATAATTATTTGATCGAGTTTCATTATTTAAGCACTTCATTTTTTTCTTCTAAGAGTAATTGCTTTTTCACTAATGGTTTCGTTGCCTTGGCAGAAGTATTTGAAAATTGTAACCAATAATGCCTTTAATTGATCCATTAAGGCTAAATAATGCATAGTTTGGGCACTCTCCAAAGTTCACCTTGATAGGGGAAAAATGTTCCACAGCACCCAAAATCATTACATTGGGGAAACTTCACGTATTAACCACTGAAGAGTTGCTTCTAGTTCAGTGTCAAGCTTCCATCAGATTTCAGTCCAGTCAGCAAAAGGACCAAACATGCATGGTATTGTAGCAGGATCAGATACTTCTAAACCAAGAAATTGGTGTCAAGATTATTGGTTTGCACTTTGCACAGCTTTGCCAGTTTTGCTGCATCAAATTCTAGGGGCTGCATTAAGAATCATAGGTACGTCAGTTGAGTGTCAAAAAAAATATAGTAAAAGACCCACAGGTAAAGCATAGAACAGTTTAGCATTGCAAATTGCCAACATGATTGATGGTTCATTTTCATTCATGACTACCGGATGACACTTGACTGTAGACAACGGAAAAATTACCTCTTATCTGGGATGGTCAATGAACTGAACCAATTATAGGTGCGAAAAAATTTGTTTGGCTTTATTACAAAATTGACTTTGAATTCAAAACAGCTGAAACTTTGCTTTAATGTGACAATTAGGATATGTAAATTTCTTCTATTCTATGACTAAAGGAGGATCATACTGACCTGGACCATATAATCCAAATTCTCATGAATTCAAGCATGATGTCTTTATGGAGGTGGCAAAGTCATGTTCTTTTGTAGTATGTTATATTATATATTAAAGCAAAACAGCCTGGGAGTTGCTGGGCCAAATTTAATGAAACTTTGGTTATCTTGTTTATCAAAGATAAATAAGATTATTTTGACCAAGAAACTGAGCTAAAATTCGTAGTTAGCGGCTAGCCATAAGTCTTTTCTTGGTAGTCGCAGAACCTTCATAGCAAATAAATATAAACATTTGTGTATAATTCAGAGTATCTACCTCCACCAATTGTTGCTTCAGGCAACCGCTCGATTGAGTACTTGTGTTTGGTGATGTACATTATTGGCACACCAGGAATCTGCAATACAGAAATCCAGTTCATGGCTCATGCATCTAGGTCCAATTTCAAGGCAATGGCAGACAGGAAATGATTAACGATTTTACCTTCCGGATCCTCCTCTTCAAGTCCCGATCACATGTTGCAACAATGAAGCACTTGTGCTGCTTCCAAGAAATGGTTTGTGTAAATAAATTGGAAAAAAAAATGAAATCAGCAGCAAATGTCTCTTGCTGTTACTGTTACCTATATTTGAAATTTTTCCTAACAAAAGTGTTCACTTAAATAATATGTATTGCAAAAGCCAAGAATTTGGAAAACACAAACACCGAAACATGAAAATGAAGCAAATAATACTTGATTGTATCCATTAGCTTAACCATGAATTCAAAATAAAAACAAAAACTTAGCAGCAATATTTCAAAGTTCTAAATAGGAGAGAGAAGTAACTCCATAAAGTGAGTGCCCCAATATTCTATATCTCAAAAGGTCAATAGAAATTTATTTACTGATCTAGATAACTATATACAGATAAGAGATTTAAATTATCGCAGCCCCATACAACAGGAAATAAATAACTAACAACTAATTGAAAAGGATTTAGAAACCAACAATTTTTGCCATTGACTTAGATGGATCTTGCATTCATTATTGAACAAGACAAAAAGAGTTTAATAACTATGCACTAACAATATAAGCAAATTTTACACAAACGTCCAATTATATTTCATCATCTTGTCACAGTGTAAACAAGTTTTTAAAAATAATATTGTAATGTGACAAGATGATGGAATACAATTGGACGTCCCAGTAAAACTTGTTTCTTTTGTCAATATAGTTATTAAACTCGAACAACAGTGTAAAACTGTTTTCCCTCACAAGATCATATGACTGAAAGAAAAAACAGTAAAATGGTAATTTTTTGTCCAGTCTGAAGAACATAAATTAATCTTAACAATCAATTTAATCCCAGACGCTTCTGACATTTAACAGATACTTAAAAATAAATCACACCTGAGTAACTCTCTCAACAAGGCAGTCATCAGCATAAGTCCCCTTATGAGTACAGAGTATTCTCTCAAATCGAGGATCCTTTGCAATTCTGTCATTATAAAGGGGATAAATCAACACACTCAGAAGCTGAAACTGGAATAATAGAAATATTTTCTTTACTAAAATGAGAGATGGCTTATGATCAGTAGTAGCATGAAAATATAGGATGGCAGCAAAAAGCCATGATTTTTCAAAGGAAAATAAAGTCAGGGCATCCCTTGATTTGGTTTGCCCTTCGTTACTTTGTCTTTTAAAAAGAGATGTTTTGCCTTTTTTAATCGACCTTTACTAGAATCACCGGTGTTTATTTTTTAACAGAATGGAAAAATGGATGAAATTATTGTTGGAAAAACAGGTAGCTTGAAACACGTGGATTCACACCGTCCATATGGATTTATTCGTTTGGAGCAAAAATCTCCTAGGAATTTATTATTATTATTATTCCTCACCTAATAAAATAATGTGGGACTTGATACCTTTAAAACTTTTGAAATACACATAAAATATCCAACAGTTACAATTTGGATATCTGATTTTTTTTTTATTAGCATAGAAATATCACAACCAAAAATTCAATTTATAAAGCACATAGTGAAGAAGAAAACTTGCAAAAAGCATGGACAAGCCCGACATGCATACAAAATTATGATTTCTTACACAAACAACCCAGGTGTGCTAAAATATAGACTAATAATAATCGAGGCACATGACATAACATCTACCTTAGAGCTACACGATACTTTTGGCCTAACTTCTCTAACTCTGCCATCACACAATCCGTGATACATGGGGTGCCTGAAAATCCAAAGTATCAAACATAACAAGGTAAGAATATAGGATACTATATTCAAATACGCAATGCCACATTGCAAGACCATCTTTTTAACCGTGGCAAAGGGACAAGTTCACAACATAAGCTCTAAAAATTCGATAGGAACCCCCAACAATCAACTAAACTTAAACATGAGATTCAAAAATTGAGTCAAGTAATCATCCATTGAAACTCACATTTTGCATATAAGCAATCCATCATTCCTTTCTCCAGATCCAACTATACAAACAAAGCCAAAGAACTGTGTGAGCCACCAACAAAGAAACTTGGAAAAGAAAATTATACAACTCATACAATTTTAATTAGATTAATCACACACTAAACTAAAATGCTTTAGTGTTTAAATTTATCAACAGAGATTGAATGTTTGATTCGTGATTCTAATCGTTTGAGGAAAAGCTAATAAGAATCACAGGCATATCATCAAAAACACAACACTTACTTTATTCTGGATAGAGAAATTGATGAAGTTGGTATCCACCAAAACACGGTAAGGGGGTCCCAACGCGGTATTGTAATTAAAGAAGAGAGCCGAGGAATGAGTGGGACTAAATAATGCAAATTCAAAACATAGATTATTAAAACCAACAAGGAATCATACTTAGTGAAAGAAAAAGAGTGAGAAGTTAGGAAAGCCTACACGTTTCTGGGTAACTTTTCCTTTAGAAGGTTCTTCTTTTCTGGGTTCAAAACCTCTTGTTTATAGCTGAAAACGACACGAATTCAAACAATGAAAAATAGAGCAAAACGGAGGACCTAAAATTTTGAGAAATAAAATAAAAACTCACTTTTTGATTGCTTTGGAAGTGAGAAGCTTCTTCATGACTGCAAATTTGGGTCCCTTTTTAGCTTTACCCATTGTAGTAGGCAGAGAAAAACCCTAATCTGAACAAGAGTTCGCAAAATTCCTCCTTGAAGATGCTTCCTGCTAGCTGTGCTCTTCGAATCTCCTTCAGAAGAGATGGGGGGTGGCGGGTGATTGGCGGTGTACGAACGGTGTGTGAAGGAGATGGGTCACGGGTCGGATTGTAATAAAAGACTGGGTCATGACTGAGTTATGGAAAAGGTGTTGGACTACTGAATCACCTGGGTTGGGTTGGATCCACGATTGGGTATTCATCTTGGCCCACAAAATGGGGGTGATATAATAGAGCCTCATATACACAGTGGTTGCTATTGTCACCCCTCCTTTTGCTAATATAACCCCACATCTCTTTTCCTTTTCTGTTCCCAAAAAAATACATATTTCGGATGTTAACTTTCGCAGGATAACTTCGTTTTTTAAAAATAGAATTGTAAACCCCCACCATTTCTCTCCATCTCCATCTTCTTCTTTACATCTAACAAATTCAATGAGGTTAATAAATATTCTTAAATAGTGCAAGTTAATTTTGTTGTTGTTTATATTCGAGATTGGAGTAAATATTTTTGTAAGATTCGATTTTCAATTACAATGATTATTATAAGGCTTAAATATGTTTTTAGTCCCTACAAATATAGAGTGTTTTGATTTTAGTCCCTGTAAAAAAATTTTGTTTGTTTTTTGTCTCTACAAAATATTTTATTTTGATTTTGATCATTCTATCCAAAATTCCTGCAAAATCCGTATAAACACTTCATTTTTCTGTCAAATTTCTTGTGAGTTTTGATCTGAAAAACTAAAAACCATAATTTCGAACAAAATTGATAACAAAATCCACAGAAAAAACTTCATTTTCCTACTAAATTTCTTATAAATTTTGGTCAAAAAGACCAAAATCAAAATAAAATATTTTGCTAAACAAAAAATTTTACAGGACTAAAATCAAAACACTCTATATTTGCGAGGACTAAAAACATATTTAAACCTTATTATAATTAACATATTATAACTTTTGTGTAGAACCGTGTAAACAAGTTTAATGCATAACCGGTGCCCCATCTTTACACCAATTCGAGTTTTATAAAGTTGGACTAGATGATAACCTGGATTCTGGTAAAAGGAAGGGTGAAAAATAAAAAGAAATAGCACCACCCACTATGAAGGAGAAAATGGCAATGGACTAAAATGGTATTGACAAAAAAATTGAGAAACTGACAAACTAAATTAAGAAACAAATTAAAGAAAAAGGTGGTGGATGAAATATTAGTAGATGATAAAACACAGTGACCAGAAATGATAATCCATATTCTTGTCAAAAAAAAAATAGAAAAAAAAAATGATACTTCCCGTGTAAAATAATATAGGAAATTTTTGATAAATTTGTTTTTCCTATTTTATAAGACCCCTTTTAAGCATTAAGTATTTTATCACCAAAATAACCATAATTAATTTACATTGCTTTTAGTCGAAAAACAATAAATAGAGTGAATTATTAAAATAAACTTTTTCTCTCTCGTATGACGATTGGAAAGATGAGTGGGTAATTAATTAAGTTGAAAGGGTGAGATTATGAGCCCAAAAATTTGAAGGGTAATTTTGAAAAATAATACAAATTGTGTACAAAATTAATGCCACTAACTAAAATAACAATTTTTTTGTGGTAGTGAATTAATTAAAGAATTCTTATATTAGGAGACGGGGGGAGTATGGAGATCAACTTGGATATAAAACACAAATCAATTAGATTCATACTCCAGTTCTAGTCTTAAATAAAGAAGATTGATTTAGGCGCTTAATGAGAGAAGGTTAGAGACCATATATGATACTCTGAAACAAAAGTATGAGAATATTATACTTCTGAACAATGTGTTTAACATGAGTCTGTATGTATGTATAATGAAATATGTTTGAAGTTTCCTTGTGAATACGGTTGAGAGACCCACATATATTATAGACCTGTATGGGAAAAAAAAGGAATTTAAATATTTGAGAAAATTTTGCTGTCATTGCAGAAGGGAAAAATATGTTCAAAATTTGGTGGAATCAATTTTACCTGAGTAGTTTTTTTTTTTTTTTTGAAACATACCTGAGTAGTTGATGTTGGTAGATTGAACATGGGATAAGCAGCCCCAGAAACCCAATCACTAGAGAGGACAATCCACACCCACCTTACTTTTCCCCACTAAAATACTATACTTGTAATGATTTAACAAGCTAAACTACCTCATTAGATACATGAACCTTGTTTGTGACGCGTATATCTTGAGGGAAAATTTTCATGTTTGGACATGAAATTAACGTGATTTAACAAGTTAATTCAAGTTAATTTAAAGCAGGTAAACGTGAGAAGTTAATAACAACTATGATTTTTGTATGACCGCACTTAGAATGTAAATAAGCGAAACTATTATTGGAGATCGGCTCATTATATGTTTGATTAAACTCATTTATTTAATTAAATAAAGGCTAAATTATACTTTTAATCCTTTATGTTTATTTTAGGTTTCAGTTTAGTCTCTTATGTATTAAAAGTTCTGAATTAGTCCCTTATATGTAAAATTTATACCATTGTGGTCCCTATTGCTTTATTTGCTCCGAAATGATATTTTATGTTATAAAAATTATACCAATGTGGTCTATTTTTATGCAAAATAAGGGACAATAAAAGGACTACATTGGTATGACTTTTATAATATAAGGGACCATTTCGGAAAAAATAAAACAAGAGGGAACACAACGATATAAATTTTACACATAAGGGACCAAACCAAAACCTAAAATAAATATAAGGGACCAAAAATATAATTTAGCCTTAAATAAACAAATTAAACTTGTGATTGAACTCAATTATTTAAATTGGTCGAGGTCGAGCCTTACATGCTCGACATTAATAACTCGCGAATAGCTCATGTGTGTCTATATATATATATATGGGCCATATCTAGTGAGATGACCTTATTTATGTGAGAGTGAGAGGAGCAAATCATAGTCATTAGATCCAATCATGAATGATCAATATTAAAACAAAAAAGTCATGTGACTTTTTTAAGTTGACATGCGACTTTTTTAAATTCTAACTAACTTTTAATCTTGGTCATCCATGTATGGTTTGTATGGCTTAGATTATACCTCGAGTAAATACCCAAATTGATCTCTGACAAAAATCACAAAGGCCAATCTAGTCATTGAGAAATAAAAAATACCAATATGGTCCTAAAAATCTCAAATGTGGGTCAAATTAGTCCTTTTTGAGATAATTTTTAGGGACATTTTAGTCCCTATCAGGGACTAATTTGACCCACACTTGAAATTCTTAAGGACTAAATTAATTTTTTTCATTTTTCAAAAACTAAATTAGTCTCTGTGATTTTTATCGGGAACCAATTTGTGTATTTACTCATTATACATCTTACATTTTATATAAAAACACTTATGTATATTTTTTTAATGACAAAGCTGTATGAAAAATATTTTTTATTTTTGAGTTAAAACGTGTGGCTACAAAATTTGTTTTTAAAATAAACACTCCCTCTATTCCTTTTTAAAGTGTTTATTTAATCTATCTAATCTAATTTAATCTAATCTATCTAATCTAATCTAATTTAAGAAAACAAACCCCTTTTTTGGGCCACATGTCAATTTTTTGAGAAAATGATTCCCGCTCTGTTGGGCGCTCCCCCACTTTTGTCTCTTTGTTTTTTAATTTTTTCCACTCTGCAGTGCGCTCCAACTTTCTTTCTTTTTTTTCCAAATTTCTTTTCCTCTGTTGCTTATGCGGCTGCCCCATTCTTTTTTTTTCTTTATCTTTTTTTCTCTTTAAATTTTTAAGTTGGGTCAAATAAGTCTTATAGATTTTTTAGTTGGGCCAAATAGGTCATATAGATTTTTAAGCTGGGTGAAATAGGTCTTATAAGTTTTTAAGTTAGGCCAAATAAGTCCTTTTCGGACAAATAAGTCCTTCAAGTTTTTAAGTTGTGCCAAATAGGTCATTTAAGTTTTTAAATTGGGCCAAATAGGCTCTATAAGTGTTTAAGTTGAGCCAAATAAGTCTTTTTTGGCCAAATAAGTCCTTTAAGTTTTTAAGTTCAGCTAAATAAGTCCCTTAACAATTTTCTTCTCATTTTTACTTAATTTTTTTATTTCTTTAGTTTTTAAATTTTTATTTTTTTAATTTTATCTTTACAAATGTCATTATTATTTATAAATGATAAGTAATTATTTTTCTTTTAAATCCCAACGGGGAAACATTACATGTTGTCGATATAATTTCATCGTCTTTGATCACGTATCAAAATTTATAAATGTCATTATTACTTATACATGATCACTTTACTTTTGATTCTCGATGGGGAAATATTACATCATCGGTATAAATGATTATTTTTCTTTTGCGTCTTGATGGGGAAGCATTACATGTTGTTGGTGTAATATCATCGTCTTTGAGCACATATCAAATTTCATATGTATTTTATTATTTATAAGTGATTATTTACTTTTGAATCCTGAGAATTTTTTACTTTTTAATTTTTCTATTTTTCTTATAGTTATATTTTTTATTTTTTTGCTTTTGGTTAAGAGACTCAACCGCAGTATCAGTTGGACCAACGCTTAGTTGGTTCTCTCTTTTTGCTATCTTCTTCATTTTTTTGTTTTTTCCCCTGTTTTTCTTTTCTTTCTTCATTAAACCACAAGACAACACCTTTGGTGAAATCTTCATTTTGATTTTCTACGGGAAAACATTAAATATATGTATAAATTATTACTTTTACGTTTAAGTCCCAATAGGAAAACATTAGATGTTGTCGCACGGGTCTATATAACTGTTCGTGTCGTCTTAACGATTTTTTCATTTAGTTTTTTGATATTTTGTTATATTCAATATTTATAATTTTTTTTTATTTATAGATGATAAATGATTATTTTTTAAAGTCTTAGGAGAAATTTTTTATATGTTATCGATATAATTTCATCATCTTAAATTTGATTCTTGAAGGGAATACATTACATGTCAGTATAAATGATTACTTTTCTTTTGCGTCTCGATGGGGAAGCATTACATGTTGTTGGTATAATATCATCATTTTTTAGCACATATCAAATTTCATAAGTATTTTATTATTTATAAATGATTATTTACTTTTGAGTCCCAGGAATTTTTTACTTTTTAATTTTTCTATTTTTCTTATAGTTATATTTTTTATTTTTTTGCTTTTGGTTAAGAGACCCAACCGCAGTATTAGTTGGACCAACGCTTAGTTGGTTCTCTCTCTTTGTTCTCTTCTTCAATTTTTTGTTTTTTACCCCTCTTTTTCTTTTCTTTCTTCATTAAACCACAAAACAACACATTTGGTGAAATCTTCATTTTGATTTTCTATGGGAAAATATTAAATATCTGTATAAATGATTACTTTTACGTTTAAGTCTCAATGGGAAAACATTAGATATTGTCGCACGGGTCTATATAACTGTTCGCGTCGTCTTAACGATTTTTTAATTTTGTTTTTTGATATTTTTTGATATTAAATATTTATAATTTTTTTATTTATTTATAGATGATAAATGATTATTTTTTTAAGTCCTAGGAGGAAAATTTTACATGTTCTCGGTATAATTTCATCATCTTAAATTTGATTCTTGAAGGGAATACATTACATGACAGTATAAATGATTACTTTTCTTTTGCCTCCCAACGAGAAAATATTACATGTTCTGGATATAGTTTCATCTTCTTTTTACATGTAACAAATTTTAAAAATATTTTATTATTTATAAGTGATTATTTTTCTCTTTAACCCCGACGGATTGACCCGTGCGTATGCACGAGTACTGTGCTAGTATTTTAGAAAATGTTGCTACTATTTATTTGTAATTTTTAAAGTTCAAGACTATATTACCTATTTTTTGTCAATTATACTCTTAAATCTTTATTGTAGAAAGAGAAATAGGTAGAATGAGATAATAAATAGCGACGGGTATCACAGAAAAATAACTAATAATTTCATCCAAAAAAAATTATTGATTTTCTTGGTTTGTGTACAAAAATCTTTAATGACACTTAAAAAGGATTAGAGGAAATAATAAACAATAAAACAAAAAAATAGTATTTCAATTGTTTTGAGTTTCCTACTCATTTTTCCTTTTTCTTTCCCTCGTATGTAGAATTTTATTGAGAGTGTTAAAATTATGAAAATATGTAGAACTTTATTTAGGGTGTTAAAATTAATTTTACAGTTTCATTTTTTAGTAGTAAGTTATGAATCTTTACTTGATTATGAAAACGTAATAGTCTAAAATTTTTGAATGCCACATACCAAATATTAAACACATATTTCTTTATGTAGATTATTATATAATATTAAAATATTTATTAAATACTAAATTGATAAAATTTAAAAATAATTTAAGAATTTTTTATAAATATAAAATAATTAAATTGTAAACAAGTTAAACAAGCCAAACTAAAGTTTTACTCTTTTTTGACAAGGCAAATTCAAGTAAGATTGTTTAAACTATTTCTAAATCCTCACATAAGGAAAAACGAGAGGAAGGACCCACCCTTTTACCATTAACTGAATAGAATTGTTCTTGTTGAATGCTTTCAGTTAACTTTTTCGGATGCAAGGGTCAAGAATAAAGAAACTCAGTCAGAAGGTTGGACACGAGACTATGCTTCCCAAGTTATTTCAACAAAATTCCATCCTACTTTTTAGGTTGGTAGGAAGTTGTTTCAATCAATTTTACATGGGACATGAAGAAAAACTGTTGAAAAATCTTTCTCCAATCTTGACCGGATTTAAAGGTTATATTTAATTTGTTTCATTTTATTTTGAATCTGAATCACCTGCCGACTTGTGAGCAAAAAGACAGACAAAATAAAATATATAAATGTACCTGCTAATGAAGTGGAAAAATGATCGATAATTAAAAAGAGCAGAAGCGAAAAGAGATATTCATGAGATCAAAGTGTGTGAGGGAGCTCCCATCCTCACACACTTACTATTTGCTGGCGATTGTTTTTTGTTTTGCAGGGCAAATGTTCAGGAGTGCAGACACTTGAAGGAGATACTTGAAACCTATGAACGAGCATCCGGGCAAGCCATCAATATGCAGAAGTCAGAAATATACTTCAACAAGAACACTCCTCAGGTGGACATGCTAGAAATCTCAAGCTTACTAGAGGTTACGGAGTGCCTGGGAGCGGGCAAGTATCTTGGACTCCCGTCGATGATAGGAAGAAAGAAAAAGGCTTTATTCAATTTCTTGAGGGACCGGCCCTGGAAGAGAATTCATCATTGGTCAGGCAGGCACCTCTCAAAAGCAGAGAGAGAAGTTCTGGTTAAATTAGTGGCTCAAGCGATACCCACATATTGCATGAGTGTGTTTCTCATCCACACTTCTTTGGGTGAGGAAATAGAGCAGATGATCAATTTATTTTGGTGGGGCACCAACAGAGGAGGAGGTAGGGGAATTAATTGGATGAGTTGGGAGAGTTTGTCAATGAAGAAGGAGTTTGGAGGGATGGGTTTTCGCCACTTTCATGGCTTTAATTTAGCTATGCTAGGGAAGCAGGGTTGGAGAATTGCTACCAACTAAGAGACCATTTGTTCGAGAGTTTTCAAAGCTAAATAATTCCCTCAGGGGGATTTTATGGGGGCCCGGTTGGGTCATAACCCGAGTTACGTGTGGCGTGATATCTACACTTCCCAAGTAGTGGTTAAATTAGGTACAAGGTGGCGAATTGGAAATGGTAGGAACATAAATGTTTGGCGAGATCTGTGACATCCTAAGAAAATAAAAATAGACAAAGAAATATTTAAAAAAGTCCTAAAAATAATTAATTATTGAAAAAGGATTAAAACCGGCCCAAATGGCCCAATATGGCCTGATTAACCCTAAGTAATCTTAGGGATTTAGAAAAATGAATTATTTTAAAATTTAGTGGATCGCGAAGCGACGGAGATAAAGAAGAAGGAGCTCGCGACATGATTTGAGTCGGTGCGAAAGGCGGTGATCAGCGCCGCTGATCGCTCGACATGTGTCCAGATCGCAACCCGATGAGCGATTGTGTCTAGCACCATCGCGACACGATGGGGCCAATTTTTGTCTATAAATAGAGCTCGCCTCTCCCCATTTCGTGGAGGCCTCCATTGGGACATTTGGAGTACTAAGGGAGCACTGGGAAAAGGAAGGGCGACAGGACGCAAGCAACATCAGTCTTCTAAGCCAGGTATGGGAAGATCTGGACTCTATACACTAGGGATAGTATGAATATGATAGGTGTAGAATAGGGAAGTAGGGTGGCCCAAGCCCTACTAGGGGTTGATGCCCAACACCCTAGGAGGGGTATTGTGACTATGACTGCTAAGGATAGCAGTCAATAGTCCATCAACCATAGGTGTAATGTGGTGTGAAAACCTTAGGGTAGAGAACTTATATTTGTTTGATGATTGTGTGTATCATTTGATGATGTGTTAGTAGTATGTCGCCTGAGCGACACTAGGATTATTTGATGTGCTAATAATTACTGTGCAATGTTTGTTATTTAACAGTTGAACTATTGCTGAGATATTGTATACTTATGCTAATGGTGTGGGGAAAATAAATAAAGTGTTGAATGAAGTAATAAATAAGAGACTGATAGGCTGAGCTAATAAGTGTTGATGAGCTATTAAGTGCTGAATAGTAGGTGATCATATACATAGCTATGTTGTAATCCACCGCCGTACACATAGGCTGTGTGCGAGGCCAAGGTGCCAGAGTACGGGCACGATGCAGTCGGTATAGGACACACTAGTCTTCGAGGATAGTCTGGGTCCAACAAGTCTACAGGTGACGGATGGCTCGCTACCATCCTGTCGGGACGTTGGGTAGCCTGGTCATCCTGACAGGGTACTGTTGCATCACTGTCCATAGTACCGATCCCGAGTGCCACCCCGGTACCTGTTCTTATCGAAGAGAAGGGATGCACCCCTAGGGGTACGATGAGCGGGATAGGGGGATGGACAACTCGTTTGGCCTGGTCGCTGAAATCTATCAAGGCAAAGTAGCTAAGGTGGAGCTACTTTTACCCTAGCTGAGTTGTGTGGCCCCGTAAACATATAGATCTGAACTGCATGGGTATAGGTAGTTAGGCGATGATCCTAACAGGTGATCGAGAGATGTGTGACCTATTCTTTCACATGTTCTATTCCTCTACTTTCCCATTTTGTTAGTGTATAGTGTTCTTATCTCCTATGTTTTTGTGTGTTGTTTTCTTTTCTATGTTTTCTATATTTAGACCCTGAAGACTCCCCGGAGAGAGAAGATGACCCACTACTTTCACCCAGCGATGCTAGAAGAGCCGAGGACACCAGTATGGGGGGATTTTGAAGTATACTATCATGATATAGACGGCGACAGTTAGGAGATAGATTATAACCGTCACGTTGTCATATATACAAGACTAGTTAGTATTTTCTTCCGTATTCTAGGATCACCTAGGGCATCTTTTGTAGGGGACTTTTGGATTGCGCAACAGTTGCCATTCAACCGTATGTGGCGGGAGCCTAGGCGACACTATCCTACTACACCATCATCATCAGGGTCTTTCAGTGTGGCTAGGGATAGTGTAGGTGTTATGGGATTACGTCGCTCAGAGTCGACTATTCCCTCGACCTCCAGAGACCCCATGAGGGCGTTTCAGCCTAGGTTTCATGGGCACCCTCACACAGGGGATTCCCGCTTACCGCCACGGTTCCGTATTAGGATTCCTAGACCCGATCAGATGTATAAGGTTTTCTTAGAGGAGTATTAGACCGTTGGATGGCTGACTGTTGACTTTTACTTTTTGGCTTTGACTGTAGTAGGAAGGATGGGTTTTGTATTTTTTTTGAGTTTTTTGACACATATGTATATTATTCTTTTTGGTGGTTCCTAGGTGGAACCCTTGCATATACATAAACTTTTGATGTATAATATATAAAAGTATCTTTCTTTTATTGATTTTCCATTAGTATTATATTTATTATGCGCAAATATGCGTTCTTAATATAAATAAAATAAGGGCGTCACAAGATCCGTGGCTCAGAAACTGTGATGATCCCTTTGTAAAGAGTCCCATGGTTAATGGCATGGAGGAGCTATGTGTGGGAGACCTCTTTGACCAGCAAACTAGATTGTGGAGGCATGATATGCTCTCGGCCTGTTTCCAACAAGAGGAAATGATCACTATCAGTAACATGCCACTCATGCATGCAGGGGAGGAGGATAGGCCAACGTGGATGCACAACAAATCAGGGGCTTATACTGTGTACTCAGGGTACCACCATTTGATGAATGAGGTCAATGATAACTCACATTTGAGGATTCCTGGACCGTGGAAGAAGCTATGGCAGGCCAAAGTTCCGCAAAAATACAAGTTGTTCTTGTGGTGTGTGATGCGAAATGTGCTTCCTATGCGTCAAAACTTGAGGCGGAAGGGTGTGAATTGCACCACATTGTGCCCGCATTGTGAGGTTATAGAGGAGAATACTTGGCATGTTTTTATGGGTGTCCAAAAGCCAAGGAATGCTGGGAAGTAAGAGAGTTGTGGATGGTGATGAGTGACACTATTGAAGCTGCTGAAGGTTTCTGTGAAGCTTCTTTTGAGCTTTTATCCAAGCTGACAGGTGCAAAACCAACAGAGTTCTTCAGCTTGTTATGGTTCATTTGGCGTAGGAGAAATGATAAAATGTGGAACGACGTGGAGCTTAACAAAAGGGTAGCAGTTGACATGTCTCGTGAGTTTCTTCAAAGCTAGATCAAGGTGCGAACTAGAGTGGATGGTAACACTTGGCATATATCAAACAATGTGGATCTAATCTGGAAGAAACCAAATCCGGGTCAGCTGAAATGCAACTCAGACGCAACACTTTTCACAGCAGATAGTGCTTTTGGAATCGGCTTTTGTATACATAATAGCGCTGGTAAGTTCCTCATGGACAAGACCATGTGTTTCCTAGGTTCACCTTCTCCAAAAGAAGCCGAGGCTATAACACTTTTGGAGGTCATCAGATGGGTTCATGAGAGCAGTTTCTCTAGTATGGTCTTCGAACTTGACTGTAAAGCTGTAGTGGATGACATTCTTGATATGCACGTCTACAATGATGAGCTTGGTTCTATTCTAGAAAATTGTAGAGTGCCTGAATTTGTTACAAAACTATGAGGTTAGTTATGTTAGGAGGCAAGCAAACTTTGTTGCTCATAGCCTTGCTAGAGCATCCAGGCTTTATGCTAGCCACCAAGTCTTTAATTTGACCCCCTCTTGTATTGCTGCTATAATTATGAATGAAATGAAGTGAGTTTGTTGTTTTCAAAAAAAAAACTAAGCTTTAGCACAAAGTTACAATTTCTGCCCTGTGTGTTTAATGGGAGAAGATATGGTAAGCAAAAGTAATCTGATGGCGAAGCGTGTAACGCCCCAAATGCCTCAATTTTAGTTTAGAATTATGTGCATGAGCTTAGTATAGTTTAATTGTGAATTTCAATGGATTTCAAGTTGATGATCATAATTGAGAGATGAGGATGTTGTGTCTTTGATGATCTTAAGTGGTTAGATGAGTTGAAATTAGCTTTAAAATGATGTTAAGGATGGATTGTGAGTTGGTATAGGAAGGAATAGGAGGAAAGTCTCAAGATTGGGTGTTAGAATTAAGTTTCATTGATTTTTTCAGCAATGGGAATCGATTCCCACAAGTCATGAATCGATTCACTAAATTTAATCCTCTGGGACTCGAAGGGTGAATCGATTCACACACCCTATGAATCGATTCAGGCAAAAACAACTCTCTGAGACTCGAATGGTGAATTGATTCACTCACTTAAAAATTTGAATCTGTCAACCTATGTCTGTGTGAATCGATTCACACATAATATGTGAATCGATTCACAACCCCTTTAAAACAGAAAATCGCAGCAGAAAAGGGACAGATCACGATTTGAGAGAAAAGGGAAGAGAGGGGGCGTTGAGAGAGGAGAAAAGAGGGAAAATACTAGGGTTTCTCAAATCCTATGAGAAATTGAATGATTCTTGCTAGATTTCACCAAATCCTAGCTTGAATCAAAATTGTAAGCTTGAGATTTGGGTGTTTTGGAAGATTTGGGATTGAACCCTAGCTAGAGGAAGAAGAAGAACACGAAGGAGGAAGAAGAGGAAGCCGAACTTCAACCCTTGAGCTCGAATCTTTGGAGTTGTTGTGAGTTCTCTCTTCTCTTAGGTGATGGGCACCCATAAGTCCCACATTAGGATTTTCTTATCAAAGAAGCCTGAGAACCTTTGGGTTCAAAGTTAGGGTTTTGTTAACCCCTTTGATTTAGAGTTGGTTATTATGATTAATGTTATGATTATGTAGTGGGTTTGACTGGAAGAGGTTGGATGGCTACCCCTAACCCCCCACATTTGTATGTTTATGTTTGCCCTTTTATTAGTTCCATGAAGCTTCAAAGGGAAGGGTTTGGTCTATTAATGGCTAAGCTCAAGTGTTGTTAATAGTTTCTATATGATCTTGAAATGTCTTGGTTGTAGGAATTGTTAATGAATCATGATAAGTATATATTGAGATTTTAAACTCATTTTAAGCTTGATTCATTGGATTTATTATAGAAATTTCCTTGAATAGTTAAATGATGATGAGGGTTGTAAATCCTAGTTAGTTAAGTTGCATTTTAAACATGCATTAAAGAATTAAAGATGTGATAAAAGTCACTTAATGGCCAAGTGAGAATCCTTTATTTATAGGAGAAGATCGGTATGGTTAGCCTCGTGAGACGCCACTTGGACGGTTAAGACGTCTAATCACCTTATCGAAAGCGTGTAATTGGGGTCTATGGACCAAAACATATGACACAACCCAATAACACAAAGCAAGGGAGGACTAAATGTCCTTAATTAAGAAGATGCATTGCACAATCACATATTATCTATTTTTCTTGTGAATGGTATAATAAGTGGAGTGATGGTGAGGTGTCCAGGGGAGAGCTCACTAAGATTTTTATCTCACCTCGTCCATTTATTTATTTATTTATTTATTTATTTATTTCAGATCTGCAGGTTGAGAAGGAAGACTGAAGGGGCTTGAATGCCAAAGCTGTGTTTAGCTTGTTATTTTGATTATGTAACACTCTAGGTATTTGATGCAAAAAGACAAAGCATTTGTGTTAAATCCTTTGACGGTTATGTAATTCGAATTAGGAACCTTGTACTATTTAAACTTGATGTATGATCTAAGTTTAAATTCTCTTGGGATGACTGCATCTAATGTTAACTATTTTACTTTCAAGTATTTTGGAATGTATGGTGTTACAAAGTGAAACTAGATTGCATTTGCCTAAACGACTTAATCAAGTGTTTATTGAAATATAAGTTTTTTTTTAAACCAAAGAGAGAGTATGAGTAAATTGTTTTCACATAAACTGTAAGTTGTTTTTGTAAGCTATGCTGAAGAGTTTGCTGATATAAGTTAGCTTTATAGACGTGTTATTTTTATAGGCTCTTCCAAAAACTTATACAAGTGTTTTTATCATAAGTTAAACCGAAATAAGATGTGAAAATAATTTGTATTTCATAGTTGTGAATAGATAACTTAATGACAAATTTTCTAAGTGGTAATTTTCTCTATGTGAAAATAACTATTTTAAGTATCGTTTTTTACAAAAATAAAATAAAAAATTTTCTTTTCATGAAAATAATTTAGCTATAATTTCTATGAGTGTTTTTTAATATGATTGTTATTATTATAAATTATTTCATTTTCTATAGTTTCAATTTTTTGGTTCTTAAATAATTTTGTGGTTAAAACCTCTTGATCAAGAAATAACTTATTAAAGTTGTGATGTTGATGACTATGTGGATATATCAAATAAGTATTTATCACATGCAAGTATAATGTGATGATATGGTTTGATTTATGAAAGGTTGTGATGTTATACAATCGTGATAGTATAGCTTGATTTTTTTTTATCATGATTTACTTCAAAACCGTGTTAATTTTTCATTGTGAGTTCTATGATAAAATTGTTTGCTGCAATGAAGAAATAATGTATGTGCCAAGTGCTCGTAGTACTATGATTATCATTTGCTACAAGAAAGAGATAATGCTACTAAAAATCTGTTATTTAACGACCAATTTAAAGACCTTTTTTCCCCAAATCGGTCGCTAACATTAGCGACTAGTGGTTTAGCGACTTTTTCTAAATCGGTCGCTAATTCAATCATAAATTTAGTTAGTGACAGATTTAGTAACCGATTTTGAAAATCGTCGCTATAGGGACCGAAATTGTTGGGTCTCTCAACCGGTCACTAAATAGCGAATTTTTAGTAGTAGCCTACGTGCTAAGTGTTCGTAACTCTATGGTTATTGTTTGTCGTAACAAAGAGATAATATAATCTATGTGTTTAGTGTATAGTATACCTAGTAGAATACCATTTGCCACAACAAAGAGATGATGCGACCTATGTGCAGGGACGAATTCAACTAGGGGCAAGGATGGGCTCTTGCCCCTGCCTCTTTCACAACTTTATATGTTTGGTTTATTCACTTATCGATGGCCTGGTAAGAAAAACAATTGGGAAATAAGTAAAGGGCCTTTTCTAATCTGGAGGATACATGGAATCTAAGGCTGGTTGGTTCAAATATGCATATTTGCCTTTTGTCCACCTGCACGTGAAAACAAATACTATAATAATTTCCCCCCAAATATAAAAATTACTATGAACAAACTCCTTTAAAATGGTTATATTTATGAAGTGGGAAAATAAGAATATATTTATTTGTAAATTTTAGTGAATTTAATTCATCATATTTTTTAAATTAAATTAATAATAAATATAACTCACTTTAAACTTTTTTCTTCTTCAAAACTCACTTTAAACTTTAAAGTATTTTAGCCAAATGCTATTAGTATTTTCTACTTGTACGAAATGCATGTCCCGTGCATAATATGACATCGGAAAAACATTGCGAGGTCTACAAGCGTCATAGCAGTGGAAATGAAACGAGTGACAAGAGCATTTTGTCTAGATACAAAATTTTATATATATATATATATATATATATATATATAATATGTTATTTAATTATTATGATTCAATATTTATATAAACTTTATTATTAAATTTTTCGCTCCCTGTATGATATATTTCTAGATCCATCCCTGCCTATGTGCAGATACTATGATGTGATATTAGGTGAAACAAAGCCCCCGACTTATGAGATGCATGATACATGGTATACTGACTTGAGATTAGTCCCTATTTTGTATTGGGATATTTCTTCACGTGTAAAACATCATGGAGTTGCGTTATGAATTTTATAGAAAAATCATTATCTCTTATTTTGTACTCCATCCGTCTCATATTATTTGTCGTTTAAGATTATACACACATCTTAAGAAAATTATTGATTGCACTCTTTCTAAGGTAAAATAGTTTATTTGGACTAGTATACCCATATTGTAGTGGGGGTTAGGTGAAAGGGTAAATTAATATAGGGTGATTGAGATATGAATAAATAAGGGTATCGTTGGAATAATATAATTAATATTCTCTCGATATTATAAAGTGAGAAATAATTTGAGACAAACGAATATTCCAAACAGTATAATGGGCTCTTTTACTCCCATTCGGTTATTTTGTTCTCAAATTTTCCCAAATACTGTTAGTTTAAAAGATATTTCCAAATTAGTATAATTCGTGAATATCATATATACGAGGCCATTAAAGTCAAGTGGATCTTATTTCCAAAGTAGTGGGACCTACATAAATTTCAATCAATAATAGAGATAATGTTAGAAAGAGTGTGTTGCGCAAAACATCAACATATAATAATACCAAATCCATAATTATGATCATTCGAAGGAAGATTGAAACCAAAGTATTTTTGGCCCCTCTTTCTCAAAAAAAAAAAAAAAAGTTACAACAAGGGCACAATCGGTTGGCATACTAAATTCCCTTCCATTATTATGCAGATCATATTATAGACCATTCTATCATGGCTCACAGATAAACCATTAAAGTATATCTATTAAGGGGTGCACTTTAATAAAAATAAGTTAAAGGCGAAATAATAATTCCAACACAATAATTTGTAGACTTTTTCTTTTGCATTTAATAAATAATAAATAAAACAAAAGACATGACTCGAAGTGCTTGTTCTGGACTGGTTGCTAAATTCTAAGATAAGCTTCCAACCAAATAGCTCACTTTATTGAATATAGCCATTTTTATTGGTCTAGGACAAAAAGTAGACCCAAATATTTTAAGGAAGAAACATAAAAAGGTTAATAAAAAGAGAAGAAAAAAAGTGAAAAAAAGAAAAAGAAAGAAACAATGGTTAGGTTATACGGTGGTTGCAATGCAAGTTTCCCTCCCAAGAGAGCAAGGATTGGAGAGAAGTGAGAACAATGACAATAGGCAAGGCAAGAGTGAACGGTGTGCGTTGAATTGAATATTGGAGAGAGTGATGGAAAAAGATTGGTGGGTATCCATTATTATTATCTAAAACTTGCACCTTATTCTATATATGCAATGCGCACTAAGATGAAAGTGCACTAAGCCACATTTTGAATCACTACAAACACACACACACACACCCCATGTGGGACCATCCATGATCTTCCCCCATAGCCAAGCCAACAAGAGAAGAGCTATCTATCACCCAGCTCATCAATACTCAACACTCACTCAACCCCCATCATTGCCATCACTGAAGAATTTTCTCCCACTCTTCCTTCCTTTCACACTACTAATGTCTGTCAACGAATCCCTTTCATAACTAGATGCCATATTTTTTTTATTTCCTTTCCTTGGTCTAAACTCTAAAATCTAGACCATGCTTTTTAATTGAGGGTGAGGAAAAAAAAAAGCCACAAGAGAGAAAAAGAAAGTTCTAGTTTTTGTGATGGGGTGTTTGTAAAGGAGGTGGTGCAAACTGCATAAGCTGTATTTGGATTTGATATAATGGGTAATTGCTGGTTTAGGTGGGAATCTGCAGATTATAGAGTCTCATCTAATGCAAAATCAGGTTGGTTTCTAATAAGAAAAAAAAAAAACTTACCTTTCTCTATTTTGAATAACATTCTATGATTTGGGTCATGATTATTTATCTGTTTTTGTTAGTGTTTTTGGTGTGTGTTTGTTTAGAGTTTTGATTAAATGTCCTGTTTCTCTACTTCTGGATTCTGTCCTCTCTAGAAATAGTTTCCTTTAATTATTATATACTAACTCTGATGGATATTACTGTTAAGGCTTTCATAATCTGGAGTATTCCAATTCCCTTTAACTTGCTTTCATATTAATTAATCATCCTTTCAGCTGGTTTTGCGTTTTCATATTGAAATTTTTTCTTCATGTTCCAGTAATTAAATCATATGAATCTAGTGGAATTTCAGTATGCAGTGATTTTAATTTCAATTATAAAAATATCACCGTATTTTTATTTTTCTTATTATTGTTTTTTAATACAAATATTTAGAACAAAAATAAAAATAAAGTAATATTTTTGTAATTAAAAATACAAATAGAAAACATTTGGTGAAACAAACAAGCTCTACATCCTTCAAATCATTATAAAAAGAGAACTAGAAAACAGACATCTGCATATAAGAGTTACATGTTGTCTTCAAATCCTTTTAACTTTTCTAAAGTTGTTTCAACATAGAAGCTGTTAATATGACCCTAAGTGCCTTTTTCTTATGTCTGCTTCAAAAGTGGGTTGGCTTGTAGTTGTTACGTGGATGGTGGAAACCTCTAACTCTAGTGCTTTAAGTTTTATCTTAAACTATAAATTCTAAGAAAATTGGGTGGTGGGTTTTATCAATATAATTGGCTTCCTCACAATTATAATATGTTTCCAATTTCATCATCCCATGCTTTTGTAGGTATATTATTTTTTCTAAGCTGTCTCCTCTGTCTTTTACCGCACGAATTTATGCAGACTTTTAATCTCTTTCCGTCTTCATCGTGGTGTTTAAATTTTGGCTTGATTGCATTTTTGGTCTACTAGGTATCGTGATCATGTGATTTTGGTTCTCCATGTTCTAAATGCACGAATTGGAATATTCAAATATCGTGATTGTGCAATTTTGATCTATCAGGTTCCAATTGCACAAATTAGGTCTTCCAAGTATCATAATTGTGCGATTTTGATTCCCAAGCTCCAATTGTCGTTCAATTTCTAAAAAATGCTAATGTATCACGTGTGTGAGTATAATCTGATACATAACTTAGTCTGAGTAGTATGTTATGTTGCCCAATAGTCATCTGAGATGGTCGCAACATTTTCTATTAGAAATTGAACGACAATTGGATTGAGAGGCTAAAATCGCGCAAACACAATACTTGAAGGATGCAATTCGTGCAATCGAAACTTGGGGGATCAAATTCGCACCATTGTGATACCCGGGAGACTAAAAAAGTCAATTAAACCTTAAATTTTTTATTTATAGGTAGTGAACTCAGGGCCGGCCTAAGGCCCAAGTGAGTAAGACAAGAGCTTTAGGCCTCGAAATTTTTGACAAAAAGAGGTCTTATTTTTTTTTTTCACTTAATACAAATGACCGAATTTCTGTAGCTTATAATAAATTTGTTTAATTTAGATGGTATAACTTAATGTATTTTTACCTTGTGGTTGTGGGTTCAAACTCCAATGTGGCTGATTTTGTTGTAGTTTTTTTAGGCCTCTATTTAAAAAAAAAATTAGGCTTCTATTTAGAGTTTGCTTTAGGCCTCAATGGGTGTTGACTTAGATGGTATAACTTAATGTTTTTTTACCATGTGGTTGTGGGTTCAAACCCCAATATGGCTGATTTTGTTGTAGTTTTTTTAGGCTTATATTTAAAAAAAAATTAGGCTTTTATTTAGAGTTTGCTTTAGGCCTTAACAGGTGTTGAGTAAGCTACTAGTGAGCTCAATCATAATTTTCTATATAATATACTGTTGGACCAACTGTTTAATACTTTGATGTAGTATCTGATCAGTGATAACCTTTTCTTGTTTTCTTATTTTGTTTTTTATAGAATAACTGGATGGATATAAATTGGAATAAATAATCTGTTTTGACAGTTTAACAAAATGTGCATATGATTTGTTCTCATTTTCTCTTATTGATTCACCAAAAGAACAAAGCCAGGGAATCAAAGTCAAACAAAGGAATGATCATGATAGTAAGTTACCATCGAATCCTGAAGAAGTAGAAGACCTACGCCGTGATCATACAGCTACAAATCCATTGATTGCATTCACTTATGATGAGCTAAAGAT
The DNA here is from genome assembly GCA_037113605.1 of Calophaca sinica. NCBI lineage: Eukaryota > Viridiplantae > Streptophyta > Magnoliopsida > Fabales > Fabaceae > Calophaca > Calophaca sinica. The sequence continues at coordinate 106,401,443 of CM073734.1, read as the reverse complement.
AATCACCGGAAATTTTAGGCTAGATCGTGTCTTAGGGGAAGGAGGATTTGGAAGTGTCTATAAAGGGTTTATTTCTGAGGAGCTAAGAGAGGGACTTCCTCCTCTTCCTGTAGCTGTTAAGGTTCATGACAGTGACAACAGTCATCAAGGCCACAGAGAATGGCTGGTATTCTTCTATATCTTCATATAATGTCTTTACTCTTTATATCTATATCTCTCGGTATATTACGGATTTAGATTAGATACAGTCATAACTGCATGCAGTCGGATATATCAAGATCAGACGGTCTATATTTTAAATTTTATTTAAATTGTGATTTGTGCAGTTGAAATATAGATTGTCTGATCTTAACCAGATAGTCCAAATATGCTGACTGCATGATGTGGTAATGACTGCACCTAACACAAATCCGTACGTTACAATGTTTCGTTTGAAATTATATTATATCTAACTGCAAAACCATGATGATGTAACAAAAAAACATTATTGATTTAAAAATTGTTGTGAGATTAGTTATGATTTTCATTGCTTAATTTCTAGGCAGAAGTCATATTTTTGGGGCAGCTTTCACATCCAAATCTGGTCAAATTAATTGGATACTGCTGCGAAGATGAACATAGGGTGCTAATATATGAGTATATGGCCCGGGGAAGTGTGGAAAACAATTTGTTCTCCAGTAAGTATATATTATGCCACTTTTCTGGATATTGAAATTCAATTCTGCACTCTATTGATACCAAAGCTTAGGACATTACTGGAACATGTTACATATTAGGGTGCCAATGCATCTATGATATACCAAGAAATTTAAGAAATGTCTAGGAAAATGTAATTTTGCTTTTACAGGTGCATCTCACCTTATCTTTCATGTTGTCTCCGACAACGTTGACACTTAAAAAGGGAATTTATAAAGTTATTTTGGTCCATTTTTGTAGGTTTATAGAAATTAAAGTAGTTGAAGCTTTATAAATAGAACTTAATTGGGTAATATGAGTAGTAGGTCCTACAACCAATCATGATGACTTTTTATATGGCAATGCGGGCTAGGCCCGTCGGGCCGCCAAAACGGGGCGGACGCTGGGTGGGATATGTCAGCCCGCCACCCCGCATAACCCGCCTATATATATATATATATATATATTTATTTATTTATTAATTTATTTAATTTATTTAATTAATTTTTTGATCTTTCTTTGTATTTTGGGCGGGACAGCCCGCCAACCTGCTATTTTTGCCCGTTTTATGGCGGGCTTAGGCGGGCTAACACGCCAACCCGCCATTTTTTAGGCCAAAATTTGTTTTTTTTTGTGTTTTTTAATTTTGTGTGTTTAAGGCGGGCCAACCCGCCGACCCGCGGCGGGGCGAGCTAGGCTCGCTTTCTCAACCCGCTACCACTGGCTCAACTTATGCACCATGTAAACTGGCTCTTAGTCACTTCATTAAAACATATGCTTTAGATGGAATCGATCGATAAGGACATTAGTATGTTTGAGAGTAGCAAAAGGAAAAAGGTGGTGTTTATTTATACTACTCTGTGTCTTATATTATTTATCGTTTAAAGTTATGCACACGTCTTAAAAAAATCATTGATTACACCATTTCTAAAGTAAAATAATTTATTTTGACTAATATACCCTTATTGTATTGGGAGTTAGATGAAAGAGTAGGCATGGCAACAGAACCCATGGTACCCACCTAATTCGACCCGATTTTGGCGGAAAACCCGCTTTAATGGGGGTGGGGACAGGTTGGGGATGTCGATCTAACCCGCCCCAGGCAGAACCCGCCCAATTAAATATAAATTATTAATTTTTATTTTATTTTATGCATTTATACTCATTCATTTTGTTTCATATATTTTATTTATTTTTAATTTAATCTCTTTTCAATAGAACATTTTATTTTAATGTTTTTTTTACTTTATTTTATCATTGTATAATAATTATGATTTTATTTTATTAATTATCATAACTATAATTTTTCAATTTTTCTACATATTTAAAGCTGAGTTGGGGACCCGCAGGGAAACCCGACCCTATCGGGACGGGGATGGGGAAGGCAAAACCCGAACCCGTTGGAAATGAGGACGGGGACGGGGGAGGCAAAACCCGCCCCGTTGCCATGCCTATGAAAGAGTCAATTAACATATGGTAGTTGAGATTTAATAAATAAGGATATTCTTGAAAAGATATAATTAATACTTTATCGATATTATAAAGTGACAAATAATTTAAGAAAAACAAATATTGTAAACGGGGCAAATAATATGACAAGAAGGGAGTACAATTATGAAAGGTGAGTGCAACTAGTTGACCAAGTCAGCTTTGCTTTACGATTTGATTGGCATTAAGTGGGAGCTCTTTACCCCTTAGTGAGCCGACCCGGTGACAAGGGGATTAGTCAGGCCCAAGAGTCTGGATACCACCTGGTTATACCCAAAAAAAAAAAAAAAATTATCTGGAAGAAATTACCCCATGAATGACCAAGAGATTTCTGACCGTAAATTCTTTGTAGAGCCATAGCAATTGGCCAACCAAGGAATATTCTTGTGCTCCGAAGACCTCTAACTGCTTTAAGCCCTATAGACTTGATTTAAGGGGGTGTTTAAATAAAAAGCTTAAGTAACTATTATTAATTATATATAAGTTTACTTAAAAATTAGGGTATACTTGTATAAACTCTTTATAAATTGTTTTTATAAACTATCCTTAACAATATATGAAAATAAGAACAACTTAGGGGTATATCATAAGTTGTTTTCATAAAAAAAATTATTATGCAAGTATTTATATCATAAAATAAGTTGGAAGAGACTATTCTTTTTTTTTTTTTTGTTGAACTGGAAGAAACTATTCTAAATGCTTTCTTATAAGGTTTTTTTTTTTTTTTTTTCGCATTTTCTTAGAGCAGGACTATTCTTGTTTGTTGACACTAAGCCACATTAAGCTGGGTCAAATTAACTCTTTTTTTTTTTTTTGGTACATGGGTCAAATTAACTCTTAATCATAAAATATCTTCCCTCCTTTGTCGTTGAGGTACAGCTTAGCACACACAAAAACCCATATCAATGATCACTTATTAACTCTTAATCTATTTTGAGAAGTTATTAATGCATTCCGTGGTCTTGTTGAATTCAGTTTGCCTTTTTTTTTTTTGTTTGTCTGTTTGTTTGTGTATTAATGTGTCTTTACTTATGTATTGCAGAAATTTTGCTTCCTTTGCCATGGTCTATAAGAATGAAGATTGCATTTGGCGCCGCAAAGGGACTTGCATTTCTTCATGAAGCAGAGAAACCTGTCATCTATCGTGATTTTAAGACATCAAATATTTTATTGGACCTGGTCAGTACACTTGAAGATTTATCTCAACTAATGATGAAAAAAGGAAATCATACCATTTATTTCTTTTGGTGATTATATACAAAATGATAGTCTTCGGTTTCTGATTAGGCCACAGAACTACCAAATTCATCCTTCTCTAGGTTAACCACATGTTATGGCAACCAAACACCATAGGTTTAGTTTCCAACTATTTCTGATATATTTTTACCTTCCTCTAAAAGAACAGGAATAAATGGACCTTTTATTCATTTTCTCAAAAGATGTTTGTACTAATTAATAATATTTGTGCATTAATTCTAGTTATTTCCTGGTCCTGTTTATGCAATCATGCAATGACTTACAGAAGAAACAATACTTAATAAGATCATAACACACAAGCCAGTATTTTGCAATATCTCAAGTTAGATTTCAGGTGTTGAAGCAGAAAGCACAATGTCTGCAAAATACACACATACCTGAATTTTTGCATAAATGTTGGCTTTTACTTCTGTACAGCATAGGCCACAATGTTTCCCAAATAAGCCAGATTTTTTTTTTTTTTTTTTTGCATTGTTTCATAAACAGGACTATAATGCAAAGCTTTCTGACTTTGGCCTTGCTAAAGATGGACCAGTTGGAGACAAATCCCATGTTTCTACTCGAATAATGGGAACATATGGTTATGCTGCACCTGAATACATTATGACAGGTAAAACAACTTTTGAAGCTGAAATTAAGTAAGCAAAATTAATCAATGTTAAGTGGGATTTAAGGGAAACAAAGTCCACATTTCACTAGACATAAAGGTCACCAAAAAACAATATAAAGCACTTATGATTGTCATATGTATGTAAATTTACATTGTAGTTGTGTATTGTGCAGGTCATTTGACTCCTAGAAGTGATGTTTATAGTTTTGGTGTTGTTCTTCTTGAACTTCTTACTGGAAGAAAATCTCTAGACAAGTTAAGACCTGCTCGAGAGCAGAACCTTACAGAATGGGCACTTCCTTTGCTAAAGGAAAAGAAGAAATTGCAAAATATAATAGATCCAAGGCTGGAAGGTGATTATCCAGTAAAAGGAGTTCACAAGGCTGCAATGCTTGCATATCATTGCCTGAACAAAAATCCAAAAGCAAGGCCTCTAATGCGAGATATTGTAGATTCATTGGAGCCTTTGACGACATACAGTGAGGTCCCTATTGAAAAAACATTGACCATAATCAGTGAGGTTCCTGAAACTGATGTGAAAAGGAAAGATGCAAAATGACTGAAAGCAAAGAGGGTACTATTTTTAGGTTATAAGTTTTCCTTCTTATGTTCATAGGGAGAGGTTTTGCCTTAACTTCTTGTGTTTATCAACATGACATGATATATAGGCATTTTCTTTCTATTCTATCCCTTTCTTTGCCTTCCAACATGGTTGTCATATGCAATTGGATTGCTGTATGAAGTATGAACTAATATCAATTTAAACAGAAACAATTACAAACAAGCAATGGCAGCAAGACAAGATACATTATCAGGCACACTTTTATTTATATCTTAATATCTTTCTAGTACATTATGAGAAAATAGTTCTTTATTTCTCTTTTTTTTTTTTAGTCAAAAAGTTTTGTAAATATCCATATTTTATCTGAATATGAGTTGCATATTACACAACACAAATTTTTGCGCGTACTTTTTCAAATGACCATTTTCTGATTTCCACTATGAAGTAAAAAGCATCACCTTACCATACTAATGATCTAGTCGTTTTGGTGTTGGCTAATGAAATATGTGAATTTGGAGCCAAATCAGCACTTTGTAGTTTGTTATTCGATCAGCCATTAACAGTCTAACACTAACCAATGGTTGAATTGAGTATTATTTGTCAGTCTGTCATTAGCACAGAAATATGATAACAGCATACCTTAAACTTGCTTGCTTGCAAAAATTTACAATATCTTCTTTTGTCTCCAATGATAAACCAGAAGCAGCATATTGTGGGGGACAAAATTCATTTGCTATCTCTGCAATTCAAAATTTCCTGATGACATTAGCCTTACTAGTGTAAAACCATCATGCTCATCTGGTTCACAAATCACAATGGTCATTGCTTAAAATGCCAAATCCCAAAACTTTGTTTTTCTTCCCTCAAGAGACAATTTCCACGACGGCGGCTAGATAAATTGATCTCTAATGGAAGCTCCCAAGCACAGAAGGTTGTGTTGATCTTCTCAAGCTTGGAAGTAATAGATCTTTTTCGAAATGGAAATGCACATCCATAGCAGAATATATTGAACTCACTATTCCAAAATGATCCCAAGATAATGCAAAATCTCGATTTTAAAGCCAACTTAAAAGTATCTATCTTTGAGTGGGACCTCAACATAGACAAGCTTAATACAGTTAAGGCTTCAATCAACTAAAAAGACAGCATCAGAACATGCAACAATCAAAATCCTAGGATGCCAACTAAATTCACAACTCAACCAAGCCTTGTTTTCAGAATAGTTCAAATCATTCTTCCATGGTACTCTCAACCATGAGACTCCAAATCATACAAGAACAACTGACCACTTTCTAGCAAAACCAATTTCTAGTATCCGTAATTCATAAATTTATACTCTCTTCAAACTTTACAATTATTAAACTTTTCAAATGGAAAATCCTCCTCCTTGTTCTCCTCATTTTGGGCTAGAGGTAATGACAATATTTAGGAATGTCCTCGATAATCATTCACGTGCGGCAGACAAAGTAATATCGATTTTCCAAGATCTAAAAGTGATCTCCAATCCATGCTTTAAAAAAAAAAAAACAAAAAAACTTTTCTGCCTCCTTAAATTACACACTTTCAGCTCTAAAAAGTCAAGGTCATCAAATATGCTTGTCATGTTTAGAGCTAAAAGTGTGTAATTTAAGGAGGCAAACGAATTTTTTTTTTTTTGGAGACAATGATTGAGACTTCTTTTAGGTTTTAGAAAATTGTTATTACTTTTGCTGCAATGCTATAATGATCATCGATAACATTCTTAACTACTGTTAATTTGTTATTACCTCTGGCCCAGAATGAGAGAACAAGGAGGAGGATTTTCCATTTAAGTGTAATCTTTATTTTTATCACTATCTTTATCTTTATAATTATAAAGCGAGTTAAGCCTCCAGCTTAATACTCCCGCCCAAATCCAACCCAATCTTTATTTTTATCTCTATCTTTATCTTTATAATTATAAAGCGAGTTAAGCCTCCAGCTTAATACTCCCGCCCAAATCCAACCCAATATACATCCATGCTTTCTTAGTTGCCCTTTGACTTACACATGCAACCATTCATTGCCCTTAATTAATTTTAGTCCGTCTTTATTCCCTTGCAACTCTTTGGTTCTCATACCTTTAATTAATAAGCACAATTTAGGAAATACAATTCTTTTTTATTTTAGATTTCAAGACTATTAAAAGAGACTGAATACCTTTCTTAAGGGGTGTGCAACAATTCTATTTTGCTTATATATGAAAACAGAGGGAGTATAAATTCTCCATGCGATGTCAAATAAGTCACGGTTAGCAAATGACTAATCATGATACCATTGTCACTTGCATACGTTAGTGTCTATAATTGGATGCTTCATTCAAGCACAATTTTTAGTAACATAGAGGATGCCATGATAAGAGCATCAAGTAAGATAGTTTTCTCATAGAAAAATCATGCGTCCTATAAATCGTACACGTAACATTGGGATAAAGTCTCCATAATCTTAAGTAATTCAGGTATAGAATCCTTTATTAATAATTAATGACTATTAATTAAATTTTGCATTATGTATTGATACACGAAAACAAAAATACAAATAAATACTCAACTTACGTTTGACAAGTCACATTTTCATCTGTATTAAGGAGTAAGTTGACATATATTTCATATTCTTCAATACTAAATTGAAATTTTGTTTTTCACAGCAATGAAATTGATGTCCATATATTCATGGGTAAATAAAAAAAACCCATAACAAAAGGCCATAACAGAATACTCATAAAAATGTCAAAATTTAGATAAATATTTACAATTTCACATACACGTGACTTATTCATTTTTTACCACAATTTGCATTAATATTACAGTTATCCTATATAACTGACCTGTGCGACGCACGGGTGAAAGTACTAGTAATTGTAAAGTTTGAAAAGGATAAATGTTTCGGACTGGGCCGAGGCCCAATCCAACCAGCGCTCACTAAAGAGCCCATTTCGCGAGCGGAGCTCAGACCTCCCTCCTACTAAACGACTACGTGGCAAATCCAACGGCTCCCCGAGATCTTTCCGGCACATTACAGCCTGGCATAGATCCGACGGCTATCCAGGTTTCACGCGAACGGTTACACTTCGATAACCGCTTTCAAGCATTATATAAGCGAATTCGGTAACCGTATCAGGTATGCTTTCACTCATTTTTGGTTACCTCACTTTTGATCCTAAACTAACTTAGGCATTGAAGTCTCTGCAGGTACAATCACCCCTGTGCCGTCGTCGACCACCGCGAAGTCCACCACATCACTTCTTCTCCGGCTACCTCGAGTTCTGCCTCAGAACATTGGCGCCGTGTGTGGGAAATCCCCTCCTCCTCAACATTTCTGAAGTCATTTCTGTCTTCCACCATGGCCGGATCAAAGCGCACCGTGGCGACGCACAGTTCTCAACTTCGCACGGATCTCAATCCTCCGATCACTCTGAATCTTCCACAGCTTGAAAGAGCGCCGGTAACCGTCGAGTATGAGAGGCCGAGGAACCTTCCTCCGCCTTCGACAGACATAGTTCCGTTAGTCACCGTTCCAACCACTACAGAAACTGAAGAAACTGCTCTGGCGGCCACTGCCTTCCTCCTCCGCGAGTTTAGCGATTTTGTGTAGAAACACACCGAAGAGATGCAGGTACAGAACCAGCTTTTGAAGCGCATGGAAAACCAGCAGAAGGAGATCTCAGTTCGCGTTGCTACGCAGATCGAGAATCGACAGGGACATATCTCTCCGTCGCGACAGCGATCGAGAGAATCTGAAACTCGCTGATCCGTTCACCGCCTCCAGCACGCCGCGACCCCGCACAGGTCACCATGCGCCACGCCTCACCGCAGCAGGTCTTTGAACCGTTCTCCTCCTCATCGTCGAAGATCGCCGATGCATTCTCAGATCTGCTCTCCTCGAGGCGGAAGAAAAGTAAACAGGACACAACGCAATGGAGCCTCTCTTGACAGCTCTTCCTCGCAGCGAGGAGCAAGACGCTCTCTGCAGCGTCGCCACTGCCATTCTCCTGAACATTCTCCTCGCCGCCGTCGCTCTCTAAGCCGTTCTCCACGTCGTATAGATGCAACTGTGAGCAGTGATACACCGCCTCGTCGAACTTCAACTTTCTCCCGACGTCGTGCAGGATCTGATAAACGCACCTCTCGTCATCGCCGCGCCCGATCTCCTTCGTCCACTTCTTTTCGAAGAAGCGATGAGGAAGACGACGCGTGCGTGATTTTGGACCATTCACCGCCAGGATCGCTAAGTATCCAATTCCAAAGACTCTCCAGAAACCTCCCCCCTAGACACTTATGATGGAACTGGTGATCTCAATGAGCACATCGGCTGTTTTGACACAATCATGGGCTATCGAGGCGCCAAAGGACCAGTCAAGTGCAAAATCTTTTCTCTTACCTTGAAGAAGGCCACCTTGACTTGGTTCCAAAATCTTAAGAAGAGCTCAGTAGACTCATGGTCCGATCTCACACACCAGTTTACTCCTCACTTTACTGCGTCTAGGGTACAACCGAAGTCAGCTGCAGAACTGGCTGCCATTCAACAGAAGAAGGATGAATCCCTCAGAGAGTACATCGAGCGCTTCAATAAAGAAGTTGTTTTTGTGATGAAGAAGGTTTCTGACGAGATGAAGTTATACCTGCCGGAACAAGGCTTAGTAGAGGACAGTCTTTTCAGCATTAACGTTACAGTCGATAAACCAAAGAACTTGAACGACTTCCTCAAGCGAGCAGAAAAATACATAAACTATGAAGAGAAATTGATGGCGACAAAAGTCAAAAAGAAAACAACACAGGACAAGGCTGGCGGACAACGCGAAGACAAGTCGCGCAAAAAGAAGAAAAGTCAAGCTCCACCGGGGAAGTACGACGAGTACACCCCACTGAACACTTCCCGAACGTGTATTCTGAACGAATGTGCGAACGCAGAGTTCCGAGATGCGGGAATACGCTTCCCAAAGCCACTTAAAGAGAGACCTGGCATTGACAAGTCGAAGTATTTTCGTTTCCACAAGAGTGCGGGACACAGTACCGATGACTGTGTGCAGTTAAAAGACGCAATAAAACAACTGATTCAGAGAGGAAAGTTGCAAAAGTATACTAGCTGAATAGTTAAAAGACGCAATAGAACAACTGATTAAGAGAGGAAAGTTGCAAAAGTATACTAGTTGAAAGCCGAGATCCGGCGAAAGAAGGTCGAGGTCACGACCACCTCGACAGAAGAAGAATCAATCCTCGACTGCCGCTGTAGCGCAGCTCGATAAGGGAGGTTGCGAGTCAGATGAAAGTAAAGAACAACCTCAACCTGCCCCAGTTGCATTGGTCATTTCAGGAGGGTTCTCCGACAAGGGAGGTGCCAGTATCAACTCAGCAAAAAGGAAGCTGCATGAGGCCGTGACGATTTCCACCCCCTTACCAGCAGGCACAAATCAGGAAGACCACCCCTCGCCTTCTACGACGAGGACTTGGTAAACGGGAAGCCAAATTACCAGATTCCTTTGCTAGTTAGAGCATACATGGCTAACTATGATGTGAGGAGGATCCTGGTCGACCAAGGAAGCTCGGTGGACATCATCTTCCACGATCTGTTCAGAACCTTGAAATTACCGGAGAAGGACCTTGTACCCTACACAGGGTCCGACTTGCAGGGCTTCAATGGTTCTCGGACAAAGCCTATGGGTCGTGGAACTTATGGTGACCTTTAGGGAAGAATCAACCACTAAAATCGTCAAAGTCCAGTTTATCGTTCTCCCTTGCAAATCTGTATACAATTGTATAATCGGACGACCTACTTTGGGAGAGCTCGGGGTAGTGACCTCGACCGTCCACCTGAAGATGCGTTTTCACAATGAACGAAGATAAAGTCATCACGGTGGGAACAGACCTCGAGGCAGCTAGGAGATGCTATCTCCTATCGCTGAAGATGGATGGAAACGAGGAGCAGAAACAACCTCCACCAGTGAAGAAGCAGAGCATGGCAGATGCTGCTTCGGAGGTCAACCTCACAGACTTCGACGCCAGAATAGAGCGCAAAGAAGAAAGTAAAGAAGACGATCCCCTAGCGTGAGAGCATCAAAAGACCCATTCTTGATGGCGAGTTCATCCAAGTTCAGCTGGGTGGGGATCCAAAGAAGACTGCTAAGCTGGGTGCCGACCTCCCTGAGAAGGTCAAGCAACAGCTAACAGATTGCCTGAAGTCCAATGTAGACCTCTTTGCTTGCACAGCTGCTGACATGCCAGGCATTTCTCCCGATATCGCCTGCCACCAGCTCGCCCTGGACCCCACTGCCCGCTGGGTCACCCAAAAGCGACGTAAGCAAGCTCCCGAGAAGGCCGAAGCCGCAGCCAAAGCTGTAGATGATCTCATTGAAGCTGTAGATGATCTTATTAAAGCTGAATTCATTAGGGAGGTGAAATACACAACATGGCTTTCCAATGTTATACTTGTAAAGAAATCTAATGGAAAATGGCGCATGTGTGTTGACTACACCGATCTCAATAACGCGTGCCCCAAAGACGCCTATGCCCTTCCCAATATCGACAAACTCGTCGACAATTCGTCAGGTTTCCAATTGTTATCTTTTATGGATGCATACTCTGGTTATAACCATATTCCAATGCACCCCGCTGATCAAGAAAAAACAACTTTCATGACCGAAAAAGGCAATTACTGCTATAAAGTAATGCCTTTTGGCCTCAAAAATGCTGGTGCGACCTGCCAGCGCATGATGAACAAAGTATTCGCAAACTAGATTGGGAAGATGCTAGAAGTATATATGGACGACATGATCGTGAAAACGCCTAAAGAGGTAGAAGTTTTCAATGAAGTCCGGCGCCACAACATGCGGCTTAACCCTAAAAAATGTACTTTCGGGGTGCGAGCTGGCAAGTTCCTCAGTTTCTACTTAACCGAGAGAGGAATTGAAGCAAATTCAGACAAGTGTCGAGCCATTACCGAGATACGACAACCTACTTTGGGTGGCGATGGGGAGGTGATTTCCATTACCTTTATCCCTTTGGGTGTGGGTTCGAACCTCCCATGAGGTAAAAATATTCCTTAAGGGGGGGAATAAAGTCCTGTGAGTAGCATGCTCAGCATTTCGGTGGACCAAAAACTGCACCGGGTAGCTGGGGTGTTACACTTTGGGCGTATCGCACAACTCCACACTCGACAACGGGAGAATCACCATTTCGTCTCACATACGGGACCGAAGCTGTCATCCCTGTGGAGATCAGCGAGTTGAGTTAGAGGACTTCATATCCTCCACAAACAGTCAACAACTTTCAGTATTTGTGCGAAGAGCTCGATCTCCTCGAAGAATGCAGAGAACTTGCAGCGTTGAACGAGGTCGCAGTAAAACAAAGGATCGCAGCAAGATATAACCGAAATGTCGTGCCCAGGGAGTTCACACAAGGCGATCTCGTCCTTCGAAGAGCCGACGTAACAACCTCGAAACGTTACAAGGCAAACCAATCCAAAGAACTTGGAATGCAGCAAAACTGAAGAGATACTATAGTTGAAACACGAGTGTAATTGAGACACAAGTGTAATTGAAACACGACTGTAATTGAAACACAAGTGTCGATGCAATAAAGAGTACATTCAAAGTCATTACCTGACATTCGTGTAGGAGTCTTTGGAACCCCCATATTTAAAGGACCTCGACTGTTTCTAAAAACAGAAGCGAAGAGTCAAACTCAACGGGTAACGATGTCGCTTTATGTCTTGCCAACAGATCGACGAACATCACCCATTCGTCCACCTCAGACCAAGGGAAAAAAAACCTTGGCAGAAGGGAAGAAGGAGGACCCCGTGGCTGGGCAAACCCTCCTGCGTTGACGACATGATGAATAAAACGAGAAAAACAAATAAACAAAGGTAAACATTCAGCCAAAGTTAAATTGCTTATGATTTTACAACCATATCACATTGTCTTAATACAATAAACAATCAAGACACTAGTAAAACACTAAGAGTCTTGAGGAGCAGCCACATTGGCTGACGGAATAGGTACAGTGAGTAGAACAGCCTTTGTCGCTGCATCTATAATTGAGTTCCCCTGGACTACTACTTTCGATGTAACCCCATCCAAGTTAAGGGCAACACCTGGATTCAGAAGTCGAACTTAGAACAGCCTTTGTCGCTGCATCTATAATTGAGTTCCCCTGGACTACTACTTCCGATGTAACCCTATCCAAGTTAAGGGCAACACCTGGATTCAGAAGTCGAACTTGGGCTATAGCGTTTTCAAATAACTCCTCCCCATGTTTCAGAAACAGGCTGTCCACTTCCTCCTTCACGGCCCTCGTAGCCTCATTCTCCTTGGAAAGATGGTGAGTTTCAGTAGTTAGCTCCTCCACCTTCCTTTGAAGGTCGACGACCTCCAACTTCGAATCTTGGTCAGACTTCTCGAGATCTTTGATCCTCAACAAAAGCGTTTCTTTTTCTTCAGCCAATTTCTTCTTATCAACAGAAAGGCTTTCAATATCTTTGGATAGTTTGGACACCTCATTCTCAAACTTGGTAGCCCTCTCTGTCATGGCATTTAAATCACCCTACAACCTCTTGGCCGATTCTAACCTTTCGGAGGTCGACCTCAGTACCTTCCAGAGATTTGATCCTCTAGTCAGACCCCGACTTGCCCTCGCGAAGGCTAGTAAGCTCGACTCCCAGATGGCAGTTCTTCTCAAAGACCTAGTTGGTAAGTTCCAAGTGACGCAACATCCAAGTCGACCCCTCCAAAAACGAGTTTTCTTTGGCTTTTTCTGAAAGGTAATTCAAGTAAGCTTCATCGGCGGGAGGAATCAACGCCCTAATTTGATCCGAGGTCAACACCTCACCACAAGACCAAACTGTGGGAACCTCACCTGTGGAGCGAACGATTTCCTTCCTCTTACTTACTATGCCACCAATCTTCAATGTCACTGAAGGAGCCGAAGTCTTTGGTAAAAGAATTGTTTTGGACCTCTTGCTTGAAGGCTCCTAAACACTCTTCTTAGGGACTCACTCGCCGACGACCCCAGCTATTTCGGCGGAAAGAGTACCTTCATCTTGAACGTTGAGAACCTCGACACCAACGGGAGCAGGAGATGCCTCAAGAACTGGAGCAAGAATTGCAGAGGTGTTGCTAGAACCCTCTCCGACCAAAGAAGAAGGAGTCTTCTCAGCAGCACCCTGCTTCTTCTTCTTCAAGTTCACCAAGTATGCTGAGGTCACCATTGAAGCTGCACAAAATTAAAATGAGTTAGAAGGATAAGATGGAAACTAATAGAGGGCAGATTTCTACGTAATTACCTAAACACTCGTTAGCTGCAGTTTGATTTCTACACTGCAGAAGACGCCGAATGTCGATGTACCTCTTTTCAGAGATTTCTTCTCCACGTTTGTTTGTGGACTTCCAAGGTTCGAATTTCGAGACGAAATCTAGGATCCGCTTCAAACTAAAGCTTTCATTATCATCTAGCCCGGATGTCTCGAACGTGAATTCGCTCTTCTGCTTAGAGAAATGAATGCTACTCCAGCACAACGGGAATCTTTCTCACCAAACGTTAACTACCACTCCCTCCTCGCCAAGTTCCTCCATGAGAACACAGATGTTCTCCTTGGCAGCGTCACTGACGGCTTCGACAATGAAGTACTTGGACTTAAAACCGCGATGGGAATCCGAAAACAATTCAAACACCTTGCCATTTTGCTTTAGAGAAACCCAACCTTGTCGATCTGACGATTTCTCAGAGGTCCATAAGGGAGAAAACAAGGCGAAAAATACTGCTAGTAAAGGTTGAAGCTTCAAATACGGGCATAACAACTGAAAACCTCGGATAAAGGCCCACGCGTTGGGATGGAGTTGAGAAGGAGCGACTTCTAAATGACTCAACACTTCTACTTCAAAATCGGAAAAAGGCAGCCTGAATCCTATCTCTTTGAAAAGAACTTCATACATGAAGAATAAGAGCTCGTCTGAGTAAGAACAACTTCGAGCATCTATGGAAGGTCGACACACCCTCCAATTTTCAAAGTTTTTAACACCATCCGCAACGTCCAAAGATTTTAATAGTAGTACAAATCCCTCTTTCGACGCAAAGAGAAAGCGAGTACACAGCGCGTCTTCAGTAACCCAGTCGAAGTCATCGGCATTTGGGGGCAAATTGTAGTCATCCCGTTGAAGCACCTTTTTGCCCATCTCCGACCTGGCCAAATCAGTGTTGGGAAAGTGAGGTCGAACCTATCCTGTCTATGCTTATTAACCACTCTTCTACTTCTCTCTGGTCAAAGACACGCCCAAAAGAGCGCTCTAGCGTTAATGAAAGTTTTTGTATTCTTAAGGGATCCGTCGGGGATACCTTTTTACCTTCGTAATCTTTTTCGAAAAGCCCCGAAGGAGGGTAAACTACTGGGGAAGAACTTTCTCCCGCAGAGCTCGACAAAGTGAAACTGCCGCTCAATGGCGAACTACTGCCACCGGCAACAGCACTTCGCCCCTCCGAAGGATCACCAGAAGGAGAAGAAGAGGACAAGCTAATAATTTCTCCAGAAATCCCTACGTTGCTACCCATTTCAGATTAAAGAAAGCTGAAACAGAAAGGGAAGGAGAAGTTACCTGTAAAAAAATGAAATCTGAAGTGAAAACCTTGACCGAACGGAGTAAGGACAAGACGCCAACGACCGAAAAACCACCAGAGATCAAGAAAAAGAAGAAAAAGGGAAAAGCATCACAGAACTTTCTTTGCAATACGAAGCAAAGAAAGAAATTGAAAAGGGGAAGGCGTATTTATAATCTCTAGATCCACACCGAAAGGCGCGACCCTTCTTCTTCCCTCACCGTCTGATCAGTGACACGTTACACCTATTAACCTAAGAGGCAGAGAGCAATCATAACCCACCTTGGGAGAATGCAACGCTACAAATCCCAAAGGCGGCTGAAGCGACAATTTGAAATTTTGAAATTAATGCTCACGTGCCTAAGATTTTGAAGGCGTTTCAGTTCCATTCTCTTCAACCGAAGTAACAAACCAACACACACGTCTACAAGTCGACACCTTGTCATACGAGCTACCGACTTGGGGGCAACTGTTCCGGACTGGGCCAAAGCCCAATCCAACTAGCGCTCACTAAAGAGCCCATTTCGCGAGCAGAGCTCAGACCTCCCTCCTACTAAACGACTATGTGGCAAATCCAACGACTTCCCGAGATCTTTCCAGCACATTACAGCCTGACATAGATCCGACGGCTATCTAGGTTTCACGCGAACGGTTACACTTCGATAACCGCTTCCAAGCACTATATAAGCGAATTTGGTAACCATCTTAGGTATGCTTTCACTCATTTTTTGTTACCTCACTTCTGATCCTAAACTAACTTAGACATCGGAGTCTCTACAGGTACAACCACCCGCGCGCCGTCGTGGACCACCGCGAAGTCCACCACAACGCTTCTTCTCCGACTACCTCGAGTTCTGCCTCAGAACAATAAAAGAATCTATAAATTTAAAAAGAGATAAAGAGTATTTATAGGGCATGTTTGGATTGATGAAATTGGATGGAATGAAGTGGGATAGAGTGGAATGGTCTTATGTTCTATGGTTTGGTTTATTTAAATGAGGGAACATAATGGAATAGAGGGGAATGCATTTCATACCATCCCATTGCTTACCCTCAATTTTGTTCCCTCCCAATTTGGGCGAAATGGAATGGAATGATCCATTAGCTTATTTTTCTAATTATTTTAATACTGTTTTACCCTCTGATTATAACCCCTTTATCACCGTGTCCTACATTTATACCAAGGTAAGTGAAAAGCTCAGCAATGAAAAGGTAAGAGATTCAACATTATTTCTTCTTGATAGAAGTTGTAAAAAGAAGGATGTAAGAAACTTTTATGGTGGAAAAATTTGTAGCAATGACACTTCAAGATTTTAGCAGTCTTCAAGAAGACGACTTGATTTGGACTTAAATCAAACATTGTTTAAGTGGAAGATGCATATGATTCTCCTTGTGTTTACCTACTGAGTCATAGTTTATAGATTAGAATTCTAAAAAATATATGTAAAAAGTGTTGAAAAAATAGTTTTGAAAAATACTTTTGTAAAACTACTACATATATAAAAATTGACTAAAATATGCTTTTAGTCCCTTTAAATAGAAAAATGGTTGATTTTAGCCCTTTATTTTCAAAACATCCTATTTTTGTCCTCCATTTTCTAAAATGTGTCACGACAGGTCCCTAACTTTGATTCTTATAGTTGACGTGGCTAACAAAAGGACAAGTCAACATAAACCACATATGCAAATAATCTCATGTGTCAGCCAACTCACATATGCCCGATCAACAGTCACCCCCTTCACCTCCTTCACCCAACCACCACCCCCTCCCATTGTCGGCGACCAACCCCCAATTCCCCTACCTTGCCCAACAACAACCCCTCTTCTCCTCCCTCACCCGCTCCTTTCGCCAACCATCACCCTCCCCTCCTTCACCTGATTTCCAGATTTCGATCCGTTGCATTGTGAAATTGTAGTAACATCCCCTTCACAGTATGTCATGAAGAGCTAGAAAACTTCAGGTCACCATAACTATAACACAACAATTTTTTTTATCTATAATAAAGCGTTGGATCATTACAAAAATGACAACAAAAGGATAGGTTAATGTGATATGGCAAGGCCCATTGACATACATCAAGTGTATACATTACAATTTAACATCGAAATACCAAGTATTTCAAAACAATAGAACTAGCTACAATTAAAGTTTCCCTTTTTCTATACAAAATTACATCTTATAAGAGATGTATTAAAATATGAATAAGGAAAATAAAAACTCCTTGTAGCACCCTTAAGTAGGTTTAAACCTGCTTATATGTAAAACAAAGAAATGGAAGGGGTGAGATATAAATCTCAGTGAGCCTTCTCCAGACCCATTCGAATAAACCATAAGGAATGAAAATAAAATGGGAAAATATATACATATATTTGTCAAAAATGAACTTCTGGACAAATGCAGTACAAATGGTTGGCTAGACGTATATACCTGCAAGAAGCATCTCATCTTGCATAGCTCATACCTCACCCATTTTTTTACTGGAAGATGCTGAGTTAGTCTTTTATTTTAAAAAGTAACTTGTCTCTTTGTTATGTAATTATTCACAATATTATGTATGTGCTTGCAATACAATATGAATTTCAGCCATGGCTATGGGGAAGAACAATGGAAGGAATATCATAAGTAACATGCCTTGAAGACAATACAACTAAGGAATGATCGAGAATAAACAGTAGCCCGGCAAGCAGACCGTTAGTCTGGCATAGCTGATGCCTTAGCCTTGTGATAGACTGTCATTGCATGGCTAAGCCTAGCAGTGGAAATTAGGTTCAATTTCGCCTGGTGAGGTTCCCCTTTCGCAAGGCTAACTTGAGCAAATCAAAGATCACCTACAACATTTAAGCAGATTCTCATGGCGAGGTTCCTCCTTCGTAAAACTAAAAGGCTAACTTGAGCAAATCAAAGATCACCTACAACATTTAAGCAGATTCTCATGGCGAGGTTCCTCCTTCGTAAAACTAAAATGTGCAGAATAAAGAGGTTCCGCTACATTTAAGTAGATTCACCTAGCGAGATGGTCTACTTGCCTGGCTAAGGTATGCTGTCAAGATTACGAAATTATGCAGAAAATCTTATTTTCACCCCAATCCCCAACTCAAGGAAACACATTTCAGCCCAATTAAGCCATCATATTATTCAATATCATTCTTGTAACATAGGGCAAACAATGTAAAGTTTAGGAGGAGGACTACTACAACATACAACAACTAGAAAATCCATCTATTCTATTGCTCTTTTCCAAGGTTTAAAGAGAGTAGCAGTCAATTCCAACAATGTACAATACAATTTAAAATACTTACATAACAGACATCCCCCAGTAGCATAATTCAATTATGAGTTTACATCATGCACCAAAATATGTCACTCCAACAATGTACAATACAATTTAAAATACTTACATAACAGACATCCCCCAGTAGCATAATTCAATTATGAGTTTACATCATGCACCAAAATATGTCACTTCAACTAGAACATGAGAAAAACTGCTGACCCCTAAGTACACCACATCAACCCATATCCAACCAAAATAAAAGAACCTATTGTAACCATTGAAGACGACAGAAATTACCCTTTCCAGTCCATAACATCCCAAAAGAAACACGTGCATGCAAGAAAATACTAAAACCCCAAAATTCCCAACCTCTTCTCTATAACTTCCTAGACCTAAACCCACAAGAAGACCCTAACACTTGGATGAACTCACCTCTTGAAAAACTAGATGAAATACCATATATTATTAAGATTTTTAAATACCAACACCTAAATAGCCCTAAAGCAAATTTTGAGTTGAGACCTTTTTAAATCTAATAATAATATTTCTAAAAAAAAATTCTATTTTTATTTTAATACTATTATCGTAATATTTTGATTAATAATAACACTGAGGGGAGCACAAGTTTCACGCCATTTTGCTTAGGGGCTAAAGCAAGGGGCCTTTATTCAAAACCTGCACAGCAAATTCTAGCATTTTTATTCAAATCATGTGCAACAACCTTACCTAAGCACCAAATTCAGTCTATTTTATGTTCCGGTCTAAACATCAGCATCAGTTAGGCGTGCTTATTTCAAGAATATCAGACTGACAGCTAGTGAAATTTTGATTTGTCAGCGGGAGGACTGGAGTGGTCAGCGCATGTGATTGGGCAATAGACATGGGTATAGGGTGAGGTGCTTATTTGTAATGGTCTTACCGCTATGTCCTCAACAATCTTATAATTTCCTATCCTATCCTACCATTCCCCTTTTGGGCTATTGTTATTAGGACACCCCCTCTCTAGGGTGAGGTGCTTATTTGTAATGGTCTTACCGCTATGTCCTCAACAATCTTATAATTTCCTATCCTATCCTACCATTCCCCTTTTGGGCTATTGTTATTAGGACACCCCCTCTCTAAAATGTAGCTACTAATAAGAATTGCTAATACAACCCCCATCTATGCTAAAGAGTGAACTTCACTATAAATTTTCACACTTAGCCATTTCAATAAAATGCTCAAGCATAATAACAAGTAACTATGGAACAGAAAATAATATATGCAATGGTAAAATCGAACACCACTTACGGAATTACCCCCTCGGATCCTTTAATAGGACATAGATTAAGATATGTGGTTTGATCTGATATATAGAATTGACCGGAAGCGCCGTGGACCGTCGCTGAGTACGTGATTTGTTGGTGAAAAGCAGCGGGGTGTACCTACAAAGTCAGTATGGCATAGGTGATGTATGAGTGATGTAATAAAAGCGTACCTGATTCTTTCGTGGGTCCCCCTTTTATACCGGTTTCTTCAGTAATGGGCCTCGTGTGAGTAACCACTGGCTCCACTCCACGTGGCATGGATCGCTCCGTCGAGCTAATCCAACGATTTCGCTTCGGTGGCGGACAAGTGACGCGAAATGGGAGCCATGGATCAAATCGGATGATCTAGGTCGGTTCTGCGATCTGCGGCTGTGATTGCGGAGTTGGTTGAGATGTTTGGGCTGATGGGAATATCGGCCCTTTGTGGGAGCGGATTGGCCCTCAGCCCAGTCCGGAACAAAATGCAATAATGTTTTTTTATTTTCTTAAAATCCTTTAATTATATTCGTACAAATAGGAATAGTTTTTTTCTTCACACTAATAAGGACAAGATATTTATAGACCAGAAACTGAGGTATCGAGACGATGTGCAGAAGCAGAAAATACATGAACCACAGTTAGGTAGGTTATAGTTAGTGGCGTTTAACAGAAATGCAAAGCTTATGCGTCTAAAACTATTAACAAACATGGTTGTTAACCTAAATCTACACCAATATAACACCACAACCAAAAAGTAAAAATCAACAAACAAATTAACAGCTCAAAAACTAGAAAGTCTGATTCTTTTGCCAATTCAGATACAATCACGTCACGTCAGCTTGCCAACAAAGAAACGCAATTGGAAACATTTCACAATCAAAATAACACTAATTAAACTATGTTTCGGAAATTAATAAATGTAAGACTCGAAATGATGCTACAGGAACCAAACAAGACTCAGAGCATAGCATATGCAACAAACAAAATAAGCAAGGCTATATTACGCACCTAATAAGAGAATCCAAAGAGAAGAAGTCATTAATCATTCAAACACAAACACTAGCAGCAAAAAACAAAAAAGAAGTAAGGCACAAAAAAATGTCCTCTTGGTTATCTTACCGTTGTTTTCAATACTCTGCCCCTTTTAACATATGTCTAGACCTGAATTGAACTTATTGTTACTGCCAATATTTCCAAAAACGCGATATGCAACAAGTATGATAAATTTCATGGAAATGTTCAACAACCAGCATCCTAAAGCACCTTATGTAGCCCACCACAACTCCTAACCAAACAAAGTTAATCCTTTATTAACTTTTTATAGCAGTATGCATTCCCCTCAAAATAGAAAATTAGTGTTTTCACTTCACAAAAAATGCATACAAAGAACAAGTACAAGGAAGACAAGTCATCACACCCGAATTATCATTTAGTTACTATCAAACAACCACATGCACTTCCTTTGACACATATAGGACTGATATAGTATCAATCAAATGACCAAAACATAATAGATTGGGAAGCAACATTTCATGATAACAACCGAAAACTTAATTACACGGCAACCACTTTTAATATCAAACAGGTCAACATATTCTATAGTCACACTATTCTAACACTGACTATCAAACATACAAAAACTCCTTGTAGCACCCTTAAGTAGGTTTCAAACTTGCTTATATGTAAAACAAAGAAATAGAAGGGGTGAGATATAAATCTCAGTGAGTCATCCCCGGACCCATTTGAAATAAACCATAAGGAATGAATACAAAATGGGAAAATATATACATATATTTGTCAAAAATGAACTTATATTTGTCAAAAATGAACTTCTGGACAAATGCAGTACAAATGGTTAGCTAGACGTCTATACCTGCAAGAAGCATCTCATCTTGCATAGCTCACACCTCAACCATTTTTTTACTGAAAGATGCTAAGTCTAGTCTTTTTTTTTTAAAAAGCAACTTGTCTCTTTGTTATGTAATTATTCACAATATTATGTATGTGCTTGCGATACAATATGAATTTCAGCTATGGCTATGGGGAAGAACAATAGAAGGAATATCATAAGTAACATGCCTTGAAGACAATACAACTAAGGAATGATCGAGAATAAACAGTAGCCTAGCGAGCAGACCGTTAGCCTGGCATAGCTGATGCCTCAGCCTTGCGATAGACTGTCGTTGCATGGCTAAGCCTAGCAGTGGAAATTAGGTTCAATTTCGCCTGGTGAGGTTCCCCTTTCGCAAGGCTAACATGAGGAAATCAAAGAGGACCTACAACATTTAAGCAGATTCTCATGGCGAGGTTCCCCCTTCGTAAAACTAAAATGTGCATAATAGAGAGGTTCCACTACATTTAAGCAGATTCGCCTGGCAAGACTTCCTCTTCGCAAGACTAACACACGTGCAGAACAAAGAGGTTCCGCTACATTTAAGTAGATTCACCTAGCGAGATGGTCTACTTGCCTGGCTAAGGTATGCTGTCAAGATTACGAAATTATGCAGAAAATCTTATTTTCACCCCAATCCCCAACTCAACGAAACACATTTCAGCCCAAGTAAGCCATCATATCATTCAATATCATTCTTGTAACATAGGGCAACAATTTAAAGTTTAGGAGGAGGACTACTACAACATACAACAACTAGAAAATCCATCTATTCTATTGCTCTTTTCCAAGGTTTAAAGAGAGTAGCAGTCAATTCCAACAATGTACAATACAATTTAAAATACTTACATAACAGACATCCCCCAGTAGCATAATTCAATTATGAGTTTACATCATGCACCAAAATATGTCACTTCAACTAGAACATGAGAAAAACTGCTGACCCCTAAGGACACCACATCAACCCATATTTCCAACCAAAATAAAAGAACCTATTGTAACCATTGAAGACGACAGAAATTACCCTTTCCAGTCCATAACATCCCAAAAGAAACACAAAACAACAACATTGAAGTGCATGCAAGAAAACACTAAAACCCCAAAATTCCCAACCTCTTCTCTATAACTTCCAAGACCTAAACCCACAAGAAGACCCTAACACATGTTTCTAAAAATAATTTATTTTTATTTTAATACTATTATCGTAATATTTTGATTAATAATAACACTGAGGGGAGCACAAGTTTCACGCCATTTTGCTTAGGGGCTAAAGCAAGGGGCCTTTATTCAAAACCTGCACAACAAATTCTAGCATTTTTATTCAAATCATGTGCAACAACCTTACCTATGCACAAAATTCAGTCTATTTTATGTGATTAAATTGGACCATTTCCGGTCCAAACATCGGCATCAGTTAGGCGTGCTTATTTCAAGAATATCAGACTGACAGCTAGTGGAATTTTGATTTGTCAGCGGGAGGATTGGAGTGGTCAGCACATGTGATCGGGGAATAGACATGGGTATAGGGTGAGGTACTCATTTGTAATGGTCTTACCGCTATGTCCTCAACAATCTTACAATTTCCTATCCTATCCTACCATTCCCCTTTTGGGCTATTGTTATTAGGACACCCCCTCTCTAAAGACAAGATTATAGACCAGAAACTTAGGTATCGAGAAGATGTGCAGAAGCAGAAAATACATGAACCACGGTTAGGTTGGTTATAGTTAGTGGCGTTTAACAGAAATGCAAAGCTTCTGCTTCTAAAACTATTAACAAACATGGTTGTTAACTTAAATCTTTGTTAACTTAAATCTACACCAATATATAACACCACAACCAAAAAGTAAAAATCAACAAACAAATTAACAGCTCAAAAACTAGAAAGTCTAATTCTTTTGCCAATTCAAATACAATCACGTTACGTCAGCTTGCCAGCAAAGAAACGCAATTGGAAACATTTCACAATCAAAATAACACTAATTAAACTATGTTTCGGAAATTAATAAATTAAGAGTCGAAATGATGCTACAGGAACCAAACAAGACTCAGAGCAGAGCACATGCAACAAACAAAATAAGCAAGGCTATATTATGCACCTAATAAGAGAATCCAAAGAGAAGAAGTCATTAATCATTCAAACACAAACACTAGCAGCCAAAAATAAGAAAGTAAGGCACAAAAAAATGTCCTCTTGGTTATCTTACCATTGTTTTCAATACTCTCCCCCTTTTAACATGTCTAGACCTGAATTGAACTTATTGTTACTGCCAACTTTTCCAAAAACGCGATATGCAACAAGTCATGATAAATTTCATGGAAATGTTCAAGGATTAGCACAACTAACACATGGATCATTAGACTACGAGTATACCACTTGACCTCAACAACCAGCATCTTAAAGCACCTTATGTAGCCCATCACAACTCCTTACCAAACAAAGTTAATCCTTTATTACCTTTTTATAGCAGTATGCATTCCCCTCAAAATAGAAAAGTTTTCACTTCACAAAAATGCATACAAAGAACAAGCACAAGGAAGACAAGTCATCAAACCCGAATTATCATTTAGTTATTATCAAACAATCACATGCACTTCCTTTGACACATATAGGACTGATAAAGTATCAATCAAATGACCAAAACATATTAGATTGGGAAGCAACATTTCATGACAACAACCGAAAACTTAATTATGCAGCAACCACTTTTAATATCAAACAGGTCAACATATTCCATATTCACACTATTACAACACTGAATATCAAACATACAAAGTTAATCCTTTATTAACTTTTTATACCAGTATGCATTCCCCTCAAAATAGAAAAGTTTTCACTTCACAAAAATGCATACAAAGAACAAGCACAAGGAAGACAAGTCATCAAACCCGAATTATCATTTAGTTATTATCAAACAATCACATGCACTTCCTTTGACACATATAGGACTGATAAAGTATCAATCAAATGACCAAAACATATTAGATTGGGAAGCAACATTTCATGACAACAACCGAAAACTTAATTATGCAGCAACCACTTTTAATATCAAACAGGTCAACATATTCCATATTCACACTATTACAACACTGAATATCAAACATACAAAATATCAACTTACACCCGGATTGGAGTTTCCTCCCTATTTCTCTCCTATTAGACATAAACTCCAATCCCTATTTCTCTCCTATTAGACATACCATTTGATAAGCACCTAAGTACTTGGGGAACCCTCCCTTAAAAGCTAGCTATTAAGGGGGAAGAACCAAGCCACTGAAATACTCCATCGAGCATCCCATACTACTCGATGTGGAAGTTAGGCACCCCATAATACCCAAGTCCCTATCACCATTATAACCAACAAATGCATGTACCAATTCGGCATAATCATTCTGAATCCACTGTCCTACCCGATGAAAGTATCCCAAGGAGAAACACGTAATCACATGACAAAATGGACTGACCCTTGCAGGTCCTCTTAGGTCCATCCCTAAGCATTCTAATGCCTAAGCATCTAAAAACTTGCTCGAATTCCTTACTATATCTTCAATAACATATGCATTCACCAAGACAAATTTAGTACTTTAACACCCCCTTTGTGTGAATTGCCATCCTCTACCTTAAAGAAGCTATTTGAATAATAAATCTCTATAATCAACCCCCATAGCCCATCCATTTGTTGTCACACTCTTTCCCATCTAATTACTCGGTTAATCAGTCCCAATAGTCTGAAATCAAGATAGTTAGGAGTATAAGGAGGTATGCATACAAGACTTGTCATCCTAGTGCTAGTTTTCTTACTTAGACTCACAGTCCGGTAGAACCTACTGATATGATACCATAAATGTAAGATTACACATTTTTTTCTAGAATAAAGCATTGGATCATTACAAAGATGAAAAACTAAACCCACAACACTAGGATGGACTCACCTCTTGAAAAATTAGATGAAATGTAAGCAAACCCCCAAGCCCCTCCCTTCCCTTTCTTCTTCTCTCTGTTATGTGAGGTGTGTGTGTTAGGGTGATAATGGATAACTAAATATATGTTTAATGGATTTTGATGTGACATTGGCAGAGTAACCAGCCATGCACATGAAGGAGTAAAAGGTTGAAAAACTAAACCCAGAACACTAGGATGGACTCACCTCTTGAAAAATTAGATGAAATGACCAAGCCCCTTCCTTCCCTTTCTTCTTCTCTCTGTTATGTGAGGTGTGTGTGTTAGGGTGATAATGGATAACTAAATATATGTTTAATGGATTTTGATGTGACATTGGCAGAGTAACCAGCCATGCACATGGAGGAGTAAAAGGTTGTCCAACAAATTTTGGCCCTACCTATTAATTTACTAACGCGTTAGGTGAAGCACATATGAAGCATACATAACATACAGAGATACAAGGTAAGACCAGAACCACCAAATTGAATACAAGAATTAGTTAAGAGGAGAAATTTACCTGAATTCAAGTTAATGTCTGCATATTCTTTTATTGTTTCTCCTCCTTTATTGCACACTACTCTAGGGGAATTCTTCACAGATCATTGATAGGCACCCAATGTTCTGCTTCAATAAGGATATTTGGATATTAAGCTCTCCACATAATTATGGTCTATACAAGCATGAGACTACATTCCACCCAGAAACATTCTGATAGGAACCCGAAACACAGAGATGCAAGAAATCACAAAAAACAGTAAAGATAGATCAGATATGGAAATAGAAGTGTTTTATTGATGAAAATGGAAATGTATTACAAGAGGTTCTCTCCTGTAACCCCAGAGCAATGCTCCTCTCAGAGAAGAGATGAATCTCCCTCTAAGCCAAACCAAAACGGTTTCTCAGAAAATATGCCTCCTGAATCCCCCTTACTATCTCCTCCCTATATAACCGACTCCGCTTTGTTTCTCTCACTCCAACTAACCGTTCACCCTCGCCTAATTTCCTACTGAACGTGACTCTAAATGGGCCCTGGACAACTGGGCCTACGGATACAGATAAAGACCCCATCAATACCACCCCCTTAAATTCTGCCTTGTCCTCAAGGCAGAGAAGACAAAACAGTCCTTTACCAGTCGATGCCACCTCACAACCCTTGAGGAAGAAGGAAGGGTGCAGCTGCTTGATGAAAACCGCTTCCTTCTGAGTAGTTTCTTCTGTTGTTTGAGCCTTCCAAGGAATGAGCCACTCAATCATTGTTCTACTTCTGGCATTACACTGATTCTTTCTGTCTTCATTGGCTATTGATTTCCCAACTGGTTGTGTGTTATTGGCATGAATAGCTTTGCGGTTACTAAAGAAACCATACATGAATATTACCCGCAAAACAGTAGCTGCAACCACAACCAGAAAGCCGACCAATCGACACTGCAAAGCAAACTCCAGAAACTTTAAAACCTCTTGTGTTCCAACAATCAAACTCCCCAATAACTCTCCTTGTAGAATAGCAACTGAAAATCATGTATCTTCTCCCAGTGTCCCACTGGCGGGAGCTTGACGTGCCAGTCGCAAGCAATTGAGTCCTCCGCACAGTTTCAAACCTCCTGTAATTAAGTAGCAGCCTGTTGTTAAGAGCTTCCAAGTTCAGAGGGGTCAATATGTCACCTCTAGCAGCTCGAGCTAAGAGAAGAACAAGCTCATATGAAGTATCCAATCTATCTAATGCCTTATCTTCTGCAATTTCTAGGGGTATGATAAAACCATTTACTATTCCCTCAGCTGAAAAGCTCTTCATATGACGAGCAAATGGCAGTGTTGATGCCATTTTCTTTCCTCTGTTCTCTCTGTCCATAGCAGGACTAATAAGCTTCATCAAAATTCTTGGGTTATACTCACGGACAACTAATTCTTCAAGACTATGAATTAGTTCAAGTATGTTACCAAAGAGGAAATATTCATTCATTATAGTTGCAACCTTCTTTATGTACTGCCTTACCTGTTCTCCTCCAATCTGTTTATGCGCCAAACACCACTTTGGCATTGACTTGAATAATAACGAAACTTTCACTGCATTGGTGTCAGGTAATTGTTTCCTCGATAAAAACCCTTTTCTCGCATAGTGTGGAGCTGAAAGATTGTTGGTAGCTTTCCTCGCAAAGCTTCTTTTGTCATATCCAGCCAAGCAACCAGCAGAACTCAATATAATTCCCCCATACCAATCATATTCTCGGCCAAACTCTAGCAATGGATATTGAACAGCTTCGTTGAGTGACAACTCACCTCCTTTTTGTTTTCGGAACAGCTCACGCAGTGCCCCTTCACATACTGCATTATCAAAATGGTTTTGGGCCTGACCCATTAGGTATAGGCTTGGGCTCGACTTAAATGACACCCAATTTACCTCACGGTATGTCTTCACCAACTGAAATGCGTTCGCATCCGTGGGACTTAAATACGGTGGCACGCCCGAGACAGCTGGCAGCGCATGTGTTACTGAGGTAATTAATTGTGGTGCGCAGATCGTACCTTTGACCACGGGCTGAGATTGCGCCTCACGAATTTGATGCGAATCGGATGGTTGGGAACGCTCCTGATGAGATGCAATGGATTCCAGGGTCATTTCTTCTGTCTCCTTCAAGAACAAATTCGCTCGGTCAAGCACGGGATTCCTTTTGTAGAATATCCATCCTTCCCTTCTCTCTTTCTTCAACAGAAAAAGACCTTCAACCATCTCTGTTTGATGAAGTTGTTTTCTAGAAAAAAGTTTTATAAAAAGAATAAAAAGAGTTCAAACTTTTTTTCATAAAAAGCTAGCTCATAAAAAAAAAGTTTTACAAAGAGAATATAAATAAGAGTTTCAAAAATACTTTTCTTTAAATAACTACTTCAAGCAAAAAAAATGATTTACAAAAATGTGAATTTAATAAAACAAAGTTTGGGAAACACGATATAAAAGCTAGTTCACGAAAAATGTTTTCAAAAAGGGAATAAAAACGACTTTCAAAAAACATTTATAAAAAATTTTCACACAAAAAATACAAAAAAAGTTTAAACAATACATTTCAGAAAAAATCTACTACATCGCAAAAGTTTAGAAATAGGATATAGAAAAGATTTTTGGAAAACACTCTTCAAAAAAAAGTAACTTACTTAAAAAAGTTTGGGAATCGCGGTAACAAAGAGGTTTAATATTTTCTGAAAAAGCTACTTCATCAAAAAAGCTTTCAAAACAGGGTATAAAAATGGTTTTCAAAATACTTTTTACAAGATTTGCTTATACAAAAAAGTAGATTCCAGAACAAAGTTATAAAATAAAAAACTGGTTCATAAAAACAAAGTTTTACAATGAGAATACAGAAATAGTTTAAAAATCACTTTCCTTTTAAAAAAAACTTCAAACAAAAATGTTTAAAATTAGAATGTAAAAAGAATTTTTCAAAAATACGTTACAAAACAGTGAATTTAATTAAAAAAAAAAACTAGTTCACGAAAAAAGTTTTCCAAATAGGGAAAACTAGTTCATTAAAGGCAACCAAAAATTGTTTCTTTATCAAATTTAACTTGTAAATTTCCAATAATTATCCAAAAATTATTATAACCTTGCTCAAAAATTGTTTCATGTCTCTATTTGACCATAAACAACTAAACCCTAAACCCTAAAAGGTATATAGACATTATTGCATGGCCTAAAGGAGGGTCATGACATAACAACTTCATCAAACAGTTGTTATGAAGAGGACCCTCAAGCATTTTAAAAAAGAAAACAATATTTCGCTAAAATAAAATTATTAACTGATAAGCCAGTTTGTGAAAAACCCATGATCTATACAACGGAAGATGAAAAGGATTATATAAATATTTCTAAAAGTTTTCGAAATAAGGAATAAGAAAGATTTTCGAAACATATTTATAAATAAAGTTCCACAAAATAATACAAAAAGAGTAAAGTAAACATTTTAGAAAAAAAATAAAAAAAAAGTTTAAAAATAGGAAACAGAAAGGATTTTTCGAAAATACTCTTCATACAAAAAAAAATATTAACTTACTGAAAAATGTTTGGAAAATACAATAACAGAAAAGGTTTAATTTTTTTTCAGAAAACTAGTTCATGAAAAAAAGTTTTCAAAATAGGCTGTAAAAAGGTTTTTCAAAAAACAAGTTCATTAAAAATAGTTTAAAATTAGAGTATAAAAAAGATTTTCTAAATACATTTCAAAAGATTTGTTTACAGAAAAAAGTAGCAGCTATATAACAAGGTTTTCAATATAAAATAGTTTTCAAAATAGAGTCTAAACAAGGTTTTCAAAATACTTTCCAAAAGATTTGTTTATAGAAACAAGTTGTTTATAGAACTAAGTTCTATAAAGAGATAATAAAGAGTTCCAAAAGAACTAAGTTGTTTATAGAACTAAGTTCTATAAAGAGATAATAAAGAGTTTCAAAACTAGTCTTCTTCAAAAAAACGACTTTTAAAAGAAAAAGTTTAAAAATACAATATAAAAAGGTATTTCAAAAATGTTTTACAAAAAAGTGAATTTACTAAAAACAGTTTGGGAAATACAATGTAAAAACTAATTCACGAAAAAAGTTTTCCAAATAGGGAATAAAAACGATTTTCGAAACAAAATTCTACAAAAAATTCAGAGAGATAATACAAAAAGAGTTTAAAGAATAGTATATAAAAAAACCACTTCATATAAAATTTTAAAAATAGGATATAGAAAGGATTTTTCGAAAATACTTTTAAAAAAAAAAATTAACTTACGGAAAAATGTTTGGGAAGTACAGTAACAAAAAGGTTTAATTTTTCTAAGAAAACTAATTCATGAAAAAAGAAGCTTTCAAAATAAGGTGTAAAAAGGATTTTCAAAAAAAAAAATCATTAAATAGTTTTCAAAGTAGGGCCTAAAAAAGGTTTTCAAAATGCTTTTCAAAAGATTTGTTTATAGAAAAAGGTAGTTTATAGAACAAAGTTTTATAAAGAGAAAAAAAAAAATAAGTGTGATAAAAAAATTACTTCAAACAAAAAGGTGTAACAATATGATCAAAAAGTAATTTTCAAAAATACTTTACAAAAATGCGAATTTACTAAAACAAAAGTTTGATGTCATGATAAAAGACTTCAAAATTGGGAATAAAAAAGATTTTTGAAACACATTTATAAAAAAAGTTCCACAAAGAAAATACAAAAAGAGTTTAAAGAAGACATTTTAGAAAAGAAAAACTACTTCATAGAAAAAAGTTCAAAAATAGGATATAGAAAGGATTTTTTGAAAATACTTTTCAAAATAAAAAAAAAATTAACTTACTGAAAAAATATTTGGGAAATACGGTAACAAAAAGGTTTAATTTTTTTTTTTTCCAGAAAACTAGTTAATGTAAAAAAGTTTGCAAAGATAGGGTATAAAAAAGGTTTTCAAAAAATTTGTTTACTGAAAAAAGTAGTTTACAGAACAAAGTTTTAAAAGAGAATAAAAAAAGAGTTAAAATTTTTTTTTCCCCATAAAAAACAAGTTCATAAAAAAGAGTTTTACAAAAAGAGTTTAAAGAATACATTTTAGGATATAAAAAGTTTAAAAATATGATATAGAAAGAATTTTTCGAGAATAGTTTTCAAAAAAATTAACCTACTGAAAAATGTTAGGGAAGTACGGTAAATGAACTATACACAGCATACAGATACCCAAGGTAACATAAGAGAGAAAATTAACCTGAATTAGTGCTCCAATGCATATTCTTTAATGTTTTTCCTTCTTTGTTGCACAATGCTCCAATGCAATTCTCTACAAGAAATGGAAGTCCTTACACCAACATCATGACGAGTGACAAAGAAGCGATCGGTACCCAAGGTACTGTTCCAAATAAAGAGATTTGGATATTAAGCTCTCAGAAGTGAAAAGGCACACCATTTGAAACGCGTGAAATGCAGAATGAAGGTGAAGGGGTGGAGTATAAAAACCTGAATTCTGAAGTGAAGACTACCATCCCAGCCAAAACAACTAATTGATTTGAATGTGTTTTGAATCTTTTGGTGGCCTCTGAGGTTTAAACGAGAAAGAAATAAATTATGAAGAAAAAAGTAATATTTCTAATATGAATTGAAGTTCCATGCAACATGCATATACGATCAGGAAAAAAATAATACTACGATCAACAGTTGTCACTACATTAAATTCTATAGTAAAGAAATTAAGATAAAATCGTCTTCAACATTAAATATAATGTGGATTGATAGCTTTAAGTATGAGGCATACAACATACCTCAATGATAGTGGACCTTTTTTTGATCTGTCACAAGGAGGCCAGTTGGAACTAAACCTGTAACTTTGTTCTTCCCCAAGTTTCTGCTAACAAGGACAAATATGACACCTTTTTATCTTTTATAACCAATGAAATTAAATCGATACATCGACATGGGATTAACTTAAAAAGACTTTTACTGACCCTTATAAGTTGGAGATGCAGTTGTATCTTACTACGCTGTTGGAAGTTGAGATCCCTCTATTCTTGTTGCACAATAGTCAGGTTCTTTATTTCTTATATCAATGATGTAAGGAGCCTCTGACTTATCTTCTAGTTTTCCTATGCAGACTCGTGTCTTCATCCTCTTTGCTCGGTAGTAACAAATCATCTACTTCAAGATCTATATATTAAAGGCATATGATTTAAAACAAATAGTAAATTGTCCCAAGTAGGTAGCTCGGTTGGTGAGCTAAGGGACGCTGAAGGAATGTAAGTTGGAGGTCCCGGGTTCAAACCCGGGAAACTAATATTTCTAACAATTACTAACAACTAACATTTGCTTATCAAAAAAAAAAAACAAATAGTAAATTGATGTGTTCAATATATTATAGCGGAATATTAGCTCATAGGTACCTGAATAATAGCTGGATCACTAAATATATGCTCTTTTGCCTTACCAGATGCAGAGGGAAACTTGATCTGCAAATTCCAAAATGGTAAAATTCATAAGGACATGCACAACATAGGGAATAAAAGAGGTTTTCAAAATACATTTCAAATGCGTAGTTTAAAGAGAAAAAAAAACTTCTACAAAGAGATCACAAAAAATATTATTCGAAAAAATAATTCATAGAAAAAGTTTTAACATTAGGAGACAATTCCAAAGGTACTTTTCAAAAAAAAAATAATTTACTGGAGAAAAAGTTTGGAAAATAGGATACAAAAAACGAATATGAAATATTTTTCAAAAAAATGATTCATTAAAAAAGTTTTCAAAAACCTTTAAAGAAACTATTAACAGATAAAAAGTTTTAAAAATAGAATAGAAAAAAATAAAATAATTTCAAAAAACTAATATATAGAAAAGATTTTTGAAGTAATATATAAAAAGAGTTATAAAAAACACACGACTATATAAAATGTTTGAAAATGGCATATAAAAAGGTTTAAAAATTGTTTGTAAAAATCTAGTTTATGAAAAAAAGTTTTCAACATAAGATATAAAAAAGTACATAGTTTCCTAAAAAGTAGTTAATAGAAAAAAAATTGATTTGAGAAAAGAATATAAAAAGGGTTTTTAAAACACCAGTCTGTAGAAAAATAGTTTTATAAAAGAGAGAAAATACTATGATTAAAGAAAAGAGGTTAAAAA
Source organism: Calophaca sinica (assembly GCA_037113605.1). Classification (NCBI taxonomy): domain Eukaryota; kingdom Viridiplantae; phylum Streptophyta; class Magnoliopsida; order Fabales; family Fabaceae; genus Calophaca; species Calophaca sinica. The sequence goes on along the minus strand of CM073734.1, from coordinate 106,368,243 downwards.
AATATTTATCAGAAAAAACAGATTTATAATTTTCTTCATAAAAAATAGAATGTAAAAAAAAAATACTTTTCAGAAAAAATAATTAATGGTTAAGTGTTTCGGAAAAAATTATAAAAAATGTACAAGTTTTTTACTACATGAAAAAATGCTTTCAAAATAGGGCATAAAAATTCAAAATATATTTCAAAAGATTATGTTTAAAAAAAGCTTCAAAAATATTTTTCAGAAAAACACAGGTCTAAAATTTTCTTCGTGAAAAGTAGCATGTAAAAAAAATTTAAAAATACTTCTCAGAAAAAATAATTTATGGATAACTGTTTCCAAAAAAAATACAAAAAATGCTTTTCAGAAAAATTAATTTATGCATAAATGTTTCGAAATAAGGCATAAAAAGGGTTTTCTAAATACATATGGAAAAACTGGGTCATAAAAACAAAAGATGTTTCAAACATACTTTTAAAAAACTAGTTTGAAAATTCAAGAGGAGTATAAAAGGGTTTTCAAAAGACTAGTTTAGAGAGGAAAAAAAATTTACAAAAAAATTTCCGAAAAAACTAATTTATAATTTTGTTAGAAAATAGGATATTAAAAAATAGAACATTGAAAGAGTTTGAAAAATATTTTCAAAACACTGCTTTATGGAAAAAAGTTTGAAAATATGATATAAAAAGAGTTTAAACAAATAAGATATAAAATGAGAATAAAATTAATTTCAGAATACTAGTTCCAGAAAAAAATAGAAAAAATATATTAAAGTGTTTAATAAAATCAATTCAGAAAACTAGTTTGCCAACATAGTTACAGTGATGCTATTGCATGGCAATTTTTTTACTTCAAAAAATTTAGAAAACTAGTTTATAGAAAAGAAGTTTTAAAATTAGAATATAAAGAGTTAAAAAAATCCTTTCAAAATAAACAGTTTATTGAATTTTTCATCAAATAAGTTACAAAAATTATTTTTCAAAAAACAAGTTTATTGAAAAAAGGATATAAAAAGAGTTTCACAAATACTTTCGAAAAACTGTTTTACAGAATTTTTTTGAAAATAAGATATAAAAAGGGTTCAAAATATACTGTTTAAAAAACTAGTTTATAGAGAAAAGCTTAAAAATAAGATTCAAACCGTCTTAAAATACTTTTCAAAATAGTAGTTCTTAGGGGGAAAAAACTTAAAATAGAATATAAAGAGAGTTTGAAAGAAACTTTTCAAAAAACTATTTTACAGACTCCGTCAAAAAAAAATTATAGAGAAAAATTTTCACAACTGGGGGTAAGAAAGGGTTAAAAATACTTTAAAAAACTAATTTGTAAAACAAGTTTTGAAAATAGGACATACAAAGAGTTCAAAAAAATATTTATATAAGAAACCAGTTTATAGAGAAAACTTTTAAAAATAAGATGAACACAGTCTAAAAAAGAAAAAGTTTCCAAAAAACTGGTATACAAAATAGAGTTTTGAAAATAACACATATAAATAGTTTAAAAAAAAAACTAGATTAGGCACCATAAGGAAAACCTGAAAATTTACTTACCACTGATGCATTAATGTGAAAAATAGGACATTAACAAGAAAACTAATTTATAATTTTCTTAGAAAATGGGATATTATAAAATAGAACATTGAAAGAGTTTGAAAAATATTTTCAAAACACTGCTTTATGGAAAAAGGTTTGAAAATATGATATAAAAAGAGTTTAAACAAGTAAGATATAATATGAGAATAAAAATAATTTCAGAATACTAGTTTCCAGAAAAAAATAGAAAAAGTATATTAAAGTGTTTAAGAAATCAATTCAGAAAACTAGTTTGCCAACATAGTTGGGATTGTCACCTAAGGTGATGCTATTGCATAGTTTATAGAAAGAAGTTTTAAAATTAGAATATAAAGAGTTAAAAAAATCCTTTCAAAATAAACAGTTTATTGAATTTTTCATCAACTTAGTTACAAAAATTATTTTTCAAAAAACAAGTTTATTGAAAAAAGGATATAAAAAGAGTCTCACAAATACTTTCAAAAAACTGTTTTATAGAATTTTTTTGAAAATAAGATATAAAAAGGGTTCAAAATATACTGTTTAAAAAACTAGTTTATAGAGAAAAGATTAAAAATAAGATTCAAACCGTCTTAAAATACTTTTCAAAATAGTAGTTCTTAGGGGGGAAAAACTTAAAATAGAATATAAAGAGAGTTTGAAAGAAACTTTTCAAAAAACTATTTTACAGACTCCGTCAAAAAAAAATTATAGAGAAAAATTTTCACAACTGGGGGTAAGAAAGGGTTAAAAATACTTAAAAAACTAATTTGTAAAACAAGTTTTGAAAATAGGACATACAAAGAGTTCAAAAAAATATTTTTATAAGAAACCAGTTTATAGAGAAAACTTTTAAAAATAAGATGAACACAGTCTAAAAAAAAAAAGTTTGCAAAAAACTCGTATACAAAATAGAGTTTTGAAAATAAGACATATAAATAGTTTTAAAAAAAAAAAACTAGATTACGCATCATAAGGAAAAGCTGAAAATTTACTTACCACTGATGCATTAATGTGAAAAATAGGACAATAACAAGAAAACTAATTTATAATTTTCTTAGAAAATAGGATATTAAAAATTAGAACATTGAAAGAGTTTGAAAAATATTTTCAAAACACTGCTTTATGGAAAAAGGTTTGAAAATATGATATAAAAAGAGTTTAAACAAGATATAAAATGAGAATAAAAATAATTTCAGAATACTAGTTTCCAGAAAAAAATAGAAAAAATATATTAAAGTGTTTAATAAAATCAATTCAGAAAACTAGTTTGCCAACATAGTTGGGATTGTCTCTCTTACAGTGATGCTATTGCATACCAATTTTTTTACTTAAAAAAATTTAGAAAACTAGTTTATAGAAAGAAGTTTTAAAATTAGAATATAAAGAGTTAATAAAATCCTTTCAAAATAAACAGTTTATTGAATTTTTCATCAAATAAGTTATAAAAATTATTTTTCAAAAAACAAGTATATTGAAAATAGGATATAAAAAGAGTTTCACAAATACTTTCAAAAAACTGTTTTATAGAATTTTTTTGAAAATAAGATATAAAAAGGGTTCAAAATATACTGTTTAAAAAACTAGTTTATAGAGAAAAGATTAAAAATAAGATTCAAACTGTCTTAAAATACTTTTCAAAATAGTAGTTCTTAGAGGGGAAAAACTTAAAATAGAATATAAAGAGAGTTTGAAAGAAACTTTTCAAAAAACTATTTTACAGACTCCGTCAAAAAAAAATTATAGAGAAAAATTTTCACAACTGGGGGTAAGAAAGGGTTAAAAATACTTTAAAAAACTAATTTGTAAAACAAGTTTTGAAAATAGGACATACAAAGAGTTCAAAAAAATATTTTTATAAGAAACCAGTTTATAGAGAAAACTTTTAAAAATAAGATGAACACAGTCAAAAAAAAAAGTTTCCAAAAAACTGGTATACAAAATAGAGTTTTGAAAATAAGACATATAAATAGTTTAAAAAAAAAAAAAAAAAACTAGATTAGGCATCATAAGGAAAAGCAGAAAATTTACTTACCACTGATGCATTAATGTGAAGCTTCAATCCGTGCTTCTAACCCTCTCCAACTCTGTCCATCCAACTGAAAGACACCTACCACTGGAAAGAAATATTTAAAAACTGCACGAGCTTGTAACCATAATTGAGTTGGTTGATACTGATTAGTGACAACAATTAGAAGAGAATCATGCATTGCAGACACTGCAGGTGCATCATGCACCACTGTATACCCTTAATGAAATGCAGCGGAATCCTAAATGGATGATAAAAACACTCAAGATTATATTGTTTGAATGACGGTTTCAAAAAAATATTATTAAAAATATCCCCTGATGGCTTTTACATAAGTAATAAGATAGTAATGACCAACAAATTGAAGATGGACATTAGTTAAGATGGAAAATTAACCTGAACTAGTGCTCCAGTGGATGATGCCTGCATATTCTTTATTGTTTCTCCTCCTTTATTGCACACTGCTGCTCCAATGGAATTGTTTACAAGAGTAAATTGATTTAAAACAAATAGTAAATTGATGCGTTCAATATATTATAGCGGAATAGTAGCTCATAGGTACCTGAATAATAGCTGGATCACTAAATATATGCTCTTCTGCCTTACCAGATGCAGAGGGGAACTTGATCTGCAAATTCCAAAATGGTAAAATTCATAAGGACATCCACAACATAATATCGGGGATTCACATATACATATTCACCCTATTACATTCTTTACCGCGAAACAAGTCAAAACTTCATATTACTGTTTAATGGAATGCAGTATATTTTGCTTTGCTTTTAGTTATTCTAGACTTTCGGGTTAAATATGTTTATTCTTCAGCTCCCAAAACTCCACTCTATATAAATAATTATGCTTCATCCATTGTGGTAGAAATTTTGGCCCTACCTATTAATTTACTAACACATTAGGTGACTTAGAAAAGAAGGAAAGGCATATATGAAACATACAAGATATGGTGACATAAATACAAAGGGATATGAACCATACATAACATACAGAGATACAAGGTAAACCAGAACCACCAGAATGAGTACAAGAATTAGTTAAGAGGGGAAATTAACCTGAATTCAAGTTGATGGCTGCGTATTCTTTTTATTGCACACTGCTCCAGTGGAATTCTTCACATATCATTGATAGGCACCCAACATTGATCGGCGCCCAAGGTTCTGTTTCAATAAGATATTTTGATATCAAGCTCTCCACATAATTATGGTCATATTCTCATAATTAATATACAAGAATGAGACTACATTCCACCCAAAAACATTCAAAATCATGAAAATTCAGTCCCAAACTCCTAATTGAGGGAGAAAAAGTAATGAATAAATGCACAAAAACCCACAATCCAACACAGACTTACCAAGTAGTAAATCACCTTGAACACACGCACGAAGTGAAAGACATCCCCTTCCTTCTCTGATATTTGGAAACAAAGGATTTTTCAAAAAGAAAAAAAACTAATTTAAAGAAAAATGAATGGAAAATACGATATAAAAAAGTTTCGAAAATATTTTTCTGAAAACTAGAGCAAGAAACAAAGTTTTAAATATAGTGTATAAAAAGGGTTTTCAAAATATACAAAAAAAAAAAGTTAAAAACATAGTTTTTAGAAGAAAACTACTTTATAGAGAAGAGTATTAAAAATAGGATATAGAAAGATTTCTTAAGAAAAATAATTTCTGAAAAAATATGAGAAATACTGTATAAAAAACTTTTAAAAAAATCTAGTTCATGAATTTTTTTTTTCAAAATAGGGAATAAAAGGGGTTTTCAAAATACATTTCAAAAGCTTAGTTTACAGAAAGGAAAAAAAAAACTTCTACAAAGAGATCTCAAAAAATATTTTTCAAAAAACTAATTCATAGAAAAAGTTTTAATAATAGGAGACAAGAAGGATTTCCAAAGGTACTTTTCAAAAAAATTGATTTACAGGAAAAAGTTTGAAAAATAAGATACAAACAATGTATCAAAAGTACTTTTCAAAAAACTGATTAGTTAAATTAAAGAAACTATTTAAAGATTTAAAACTGTAAAAAGTTTTAAAAATAGTATTTCATAAAACTATTTATCGAAAATATTTTTGAAATAATATATAAAAATAGTTTTAAAAAACACACGATTACATAAAAAGTTTGAAAATGGCATTTAAAAATAGTTTGTAAAAATTAGTTTATGAAAAAAGTTTTCAGCACAAGATACAAAAAAGTAAACAGTTTCCGAAAAAGTAGTTAATAGAAAAAAAATGATTTGAGAAAAGAATATAAAAAAGGTTTTTAAAAAACCTGTTCGTAGAAAAGTAGTTTTATAAAGAGTACAAAAAGAGAGAAAATACTTTTCAGAAAAAACTACAATATAGAAAAAGTTTTAAAACTAGGATATTAGAAAGATTTTTCAAAAATACTTTTCACAAAAATTAATTAAATCATAAAAAATTAAAAATTGGGAACAAAAAAGGTTTTCAAAATAAATTATCAAAAAAAAAACAGTATAGAAAAAGTTTTACACAAAAATTAATAAAATCATAAAAATTCAAAAAAGGGTATAAAAAGGGGTTTAAAAATATATTTCGAAAAATTATATTTAAAAACTATTTTTGAGAAAATACTGGTTTATAATTTTCTTTATATAAAATAGGATGATGATCAAAATTTCAAAAGATAATTTTCAGATAAAATAAAATACGGATAAATGTTTCGAAAAAAAAAAAGATACAATAAATGTTCATGAAAAATTGCTTTCAAAACACGGCATAAAAAGGGTTCAAAATTATTTCTTGGAAAACTTGTTCCTGAAAAAATGTTTTCAAAATAGGTCATAAAAAGGGTTTTCGAAATACATATAAAAAACTGGGATATAAAAACAAAGGATGTTTCACCAACAGGGGTTGGGTCTACCGTAAGGGAGAGGTTCAAATCCACCACGTGGCGAACCAAGGTTCGAGTCCTCGCTGGGAAAGGTTTCCACACATTTAGTATCCGACGCGTTTCGAACAAGATTGCCTCCATTGGAGGAGATCAGGGAAACCAAAAAAAAATAAAAAACAAAACAAAGGATGTTTCAAACATACTTTTTAGAAAATGATTTTCAAAAAGCTTTCAGAAAAAACTACAATATAGAAAAAGCTGTAAATTGGGAAAAAATAATTTATGGATAAATGGCTCAAAAAACGATATAAAAAATGTTTAAATTTTTTTCCCTGGAAAACTAGTACATGAAAAATGCCTTAAAAAAGGAAATAAAAGGGGTTCAACCTCATTTTTTGGAAAACTAGTTCATGAAAAAATGCATATGGAAAAACTGGGATATAAAAACAATGGAAGTTTCGAACATACTTCTAAGAAAAGGGTTTTCAAAAAGCTTTCAGAAAAAACTAAAATATAGAAAAAGTTTCAAAACTGGGGTATAACAAAGATTTTTCAAGAATGCTTTTCGCAAAAACTAATTCATAAAAAACAATTAAAAATAAGGTAAAAAAGGGTTTCAAAATATATTTCAAAAGACTACTTGAAAGAAAAAAGTTCAAAAAAAAAAATCAAAATAGGGCATAAAAAGGGGTTTCAAAATATATTTCAAAAGACTCTTTAAAGTAAAAAGTTTAAAAAGCACTTTTCAGATTTCAAGAATGCTTTTCACAAAAAATAATTCATAAAAAAATTAAAAATAAGGTAAAAAAGGGTTTCAAAATATATTTCAAAAGAGTACTTGAAAGAAAAAAGTTCAAAAACTAATTCAAAAAAAATTTTCAAAATACGGCATAAAAAGGGGTTTCAAAAAATATTTCAAAAGACTGTTTAAAGTAAAAAGTTTAAAAAGTACTTTTCAGAAAAAACTGGTTTATAATTTTCTTTATAAAAAATAAGATGTACAATGCTTTCAAAAATACTTTTCAGAAAAAATAAATTATTGATAAACGTTTCGAAAAAAGATATAAAATTTTTATTTTGAAACCTAGTTCATGAAAAAATGCTTTAAAAAAGGGCATAAAAAGGGCTCAAAATTATTTTTTGGAAAACTAGTTCATTAAAAAATGCTTTCAAAATAGGTCATAAAAAGGATTTTCAAAATACATATGGAAAAACTGGGATATGAAAAAAAAAGGATGTTTCGATCATACTTTTAAGAAAAGGGTTTTCAAATAGCTATCAGAAAAAGCTACAGTATCGAAAAAGATTTAAGATGGGGTTACAAAAAAGATTTTTCAATAAAACTTTTTGCAAAAACTAATTCATAAAACAATTCAAAACAGGGTATAAAAAGGGGTTTCAAAATATATTTCAAAAGACTGGTTTAAAGAAAAAAAAAATAAAAAATATTTTTCCGAAAAAATTGGTTTATAATTTTCTTTATAGAAAAATAGGATGTAAAAAAATTCAAAAAAACTTTTCAGAAAAATTAATTTATGGATAAAAAGGGTTTTCAAAATACATATGGAAAAACTAGGATATAAAAACAAAAGATGTTTCAAACATACTTTTTAAAAAACTAAATTAAAAATTCAAGTGGGGATAAAAGTGTTTTCAAAAGACTTGTTTAGAGAAAAAAGGTTTACAAAAAAAAATTAAAAAACTTTTCTGAAAAAACTAGTTTATAATTTTCTTAGAAAAATAGGATATCAAAAGGATTTTACAAAAATAGTTTTCTGAAATATTAATTTACGCAAAAATGTTTGGGGATAATAAAGGTCATACAAATAGTTTTAAAAAATATTTTAAAAATAACATATAAAATAGATATTTTTAAATGAAGTTTAAATATAGGATATAAAAAAATAGAACGATGAAACAGTTTGAAAAATACTTTCAAAACACTGCTTTATCGAAAAAAGTTTGAAAATATGATATAAAAAGAATTTAAACAAGTAAGAATAAAATGAGAATAAAAATAGTTTCAGAATACTAATTTACTGATATAAAAAGAATTTAAACAAGTAAGAATAAAATGAGAATAAAAATAGTTTCAGAATACTAATTTACAGAAAAAATTTGACAAAAGATATTAAAGTGTTTAGTAAAATCAATTTAGAAAATAGTTTATAGAAAGAAGTTTTAAAAATAGAATATAAAGAGTTAAAAAAAACCTTTCAACATAAATAGTTTATTGAATTTTTCATCAAATAAGTTATAAAAATTATTTTTCAAAAAACAAGTTTATTAAAAGAAGGATATAAAAAAGAGTTTCACAAATACTTTCAAAAAACTGTTTTATAGAATTTTTTTGAAAACAAGATATAAAAAGGGTTCCAAATATACTGTTTAAAAACCTAGTTTACAGAGAAAAGGTAATAAGATTCAAATCGTCTTAAAATACTTTCCAAAATAGTAGTTCTTAGGAAAAAAAATTAAAATATAATATAAAAAGAGTTTGAAAGAAACTTCTCAAAAAACTATTTTATAGACTCCGTCAAAAAAAAAACAATTTATAGAGAAAAATTTTCACAATTGGGGGTAAGAAAGGGTTAAAAAATACTTTAAAAAACCAATTTGTAAAACAAGTTTTGAAAATAGGACAGACAAAGAGTTCAAAAAATATTTTTATAAGAAAACAGTTTATAGAGAAAACTTTTAAAAATAAGATGAACAGGGTCTAAAAAAAAGTTAACAAAAAAACTGGTTTACAAAATAGAGTTTTGAAAATAAGACATATAAATAGTTTAAAAAAAAAAAAAAACTAGATTAGGCATCATAAGAAAAAGCAGAAAATTTACTTACCACTGCTGCATTAATGTGAAGCTTCAACTCGTGCTTCTAACCTCTCCAACTCTGTCTATTCAACTGAAACACCTACCACTGGAGCTGATTCGCGCTGCTTCTGTAACAGGATATTTCAACAGACTTAGAAAGGGAAGGAACTATTAAAATCCAAAGACATATTTGAAAACTACACCGGCAGGTAACCATAATTGAGTTGGTTGATACTGATTACTGACAACAATAAGCAGAGAATCCTGCATTGCTGACACTGCAGGTGCATCACCACTGTATACCCTTAATGAAATGCAGCGGAATCTTAATTGGATGATAAAAACACTAAAGATTATATTGTTTGAATGAAGGTTTCAAAAAAATATTATTAAAAATATCCCCTGATGGCTTTTACTTATTATTCATGGCTTTTACATAACAAGATAGTAATGACCAACAAATTGAAGACGGGCATTAGTTAAGATGGAAAATTAACCTGAATTAATGCTCCAGTGGATGATGCCTGCATATTCTTTATTGTTTCTCCTCCTTTATTGCACACTGCTGCTCCAACAGAATTGTTTACAAGAAATGGAAGTCCTTAAACCAACATCATGGATAGTGACAAAGTAGGTGCACCCAAAGGTTCTGTTCCAATAAGAATATTTGGGTATTTAGACACCAAAAATGGTAGTTAATAAAATTAATAGAAAGTAATGGTAGCTTGCCCTGCATAATATACAAACACGAGACAACATTCCACCCAAAAGACCATGTAGGCTGAACATACTAAAACTTTCTCATTACTTATTATTTCCTTTTTAGCTATGAATCAACAGTAACATGGAAACAAATCACGAACAATAATCAATTGCTACCATCTCATCTTACAATGTTTAGAGTGATCAAGAAAATTAGAGAAAAAGAAATAAGATAAGTGCATATGATGACTTGACTTTAGATTATGATTATCAAGAAAACTATAATATCTATTATTAGATATTTAATACTTGACGGTTTAATTTGATAACCAGTAACCTATTGTGTGATCTATTGCACTTGACTAGAAGTTCTGAAACAGAGTGTTCTAGGGCTTTAAAAAAACACACTACCCAAGGGGCCAATATTCGATCAATTGTTGGAAAACATAGGTCATACGTATCTTTCTGTCTGATGCAGATGATTTTTGGAAAAGAAGGAAAAATTCACAAAATTGAGGAATAATACGATGGAAATTTAATCAATTAGGGTTACCATATGTCTTCGGCAAAACCGTATTTGATGAGCTTCTCCTTCTGGTTCTCGTATATTACTTCTCGTTCTCATATTTGATGAGCTTTCACTGACGACAAGAGCCCCCACTACAGTAGACATGGATCCCCACACCATCGAGCACCTACTGGGCGTTTTAACACGACTATCGAAATCTTACTCGGGGAAAATGCCCCCACTACCACTCTCTGTCACCGCTTATGAGCAAGAGAATAAAAAGCGGTAAATGCTGTGACAGAAACAGAATGAGTGTTAGCAGAATGTGACCTAAAAACCAAAAGGAAAAATCAAGAAACTGTGGAAAAAGGGGGAAATTTAATTTAGAAATGAAGGTGAAGCAGTGGAGCATCTGTATCAAAACCTGAATCCTTTGTTGATTCTCCTTCTTTACCAATTGAAAGGCCAATCTGAATCGAAGACTACCACCATCCCAGCCAAAACAATTGAATGATTTGAATGTGCTTTGAATCTTTCGGTGGCCCCTATCCCTGAGGTTGAAACGAGAAACAAAGAAAGAAAATTTATCAAGAAAAGCTCCTGCAGGATAGCAAGCATCGCTCGGAAACCCGATCCACCATGATGAAAGAAGACATAATACGCATACCTGGACGCCACTGAATCATGGCCTCCTCTGATAGAAATTAAGCCAGTGAGAGACTCACAATTATTGGGAAATGGTACACCTTCAAGACCTGCGATGTGTACAGAATCATGAACAACACAACGATGAGTTTGAGTAGAACAAAAAAAAAAAAAAGGAAAAAATTAGAGGGAGAGGGTTAATAGTGTGATGAGCGTTGTTGACCTTGGGTATACGGGAGAGACTCACTGTCTTGGCAACGGAAAGCAATCCACTCCCTCTGTCAATAACTGTATGTAATAGGTTGAGTTTACTTCGTTCACAACGGACATACACCGCTTTTTCGCATTTTCAAAGGAGGTAAACAAGATTTTCAGAATCTATAACTTCTATAACTATATATAAAAAGATATCCTTTTTAGTGTAGACTTTTTTCCTTCCAATTTTATCCTTTATTTCTCTTTTATCTATGTTTATCCATAAATTAACTTCTCCCTACTTTTGTGTATATCAACCGTTTTTAACTTATGCACTTCTTCTCCCTGATAGCGGTTAACATATACACACGTAAATTCATAGTGAAATCAAATATCTTAAATCAATTTCTAAAAAATAAATCCAAATCCAAATTCTTTTTATTAAAAGAAAGTAACATATATGTGTACATATCAATAGGCGTTAAATACTGTTAATTAATAATAATATGTCATTTTTAAAATTAGTGTAATAAAATACAAGGAATGCTTAATCAAATTTCTTAAAACCAACATTAAACAATAAAATGCGATAAAATATTTTATACCGTAGCGTAATAGAAATGCGGAAAGACGGGCACGGTAGTGCCCGTCTTGCCGCTAGTAGGGTGTAAAAAGGATTTTCAAAAATTTAGTTCCATAACAATAGTTTTTCAAAAAAGGTTTCCAATTCAAAATGCTTTACAGAAGATTTCTGTATAGAAAAAAGTAGTTTATAGAACAAAGTCTTATAAAGAGAATAAAAGAAGAGTTAAAAGAAATTCTTAAAAAACTAGTTCATAAAAAAAAAGTTTTTAAACAGAATATGAAAAGAAGAGTTAAAAGAAATTCTAAAGCTTTATAAAGGGAATAGAAAAAGTTCAACATTTTTTTCTTAAAAAATTAGTTCATAAAAAAAGTTTCACAAAGAGAATATAAAATAATTTCAAAAATACTTTTCTTTAAAAAACTACTTCAAACAAAAAAGTTTAAAAATGGGATTTCTCAAAAATACTTCACAAAAAAGTGAATCTACTAAAAAAAGTTTGGGAAATACGATATAAAAACTAGTTCATGAAAAAAGTTTTCAAAAACCGAATAAAAACGATTTTCGAATCGCATTTATTAAAAAAGTTTCACAAAAATAATACAAAACAGTTTAAACAATACATTTCGGAAAAAGTCTACTACATCGAAAAAGTTTAAAAATAGGATATCAAAAAGATTTTTGGAAAATACTATTCAAAAAAATTTCACTTACTGAAAAATGTTTGGGAATCACGGTAACAAAAAGGTTTAATATTTTTTGACAAAACTAGTTCATCAGGAAAAATTTAAAAATGGGGCGTAAAAAAGTTTTTTCAAAATAGGGTGTACAAAGGATTTTCAAAAAACTAGTTCAATAAAAAAGATTTTCAAAATAAAGTATAAAAAATGTTTTCAAAATACTTTTTAAAAAATTTTGTTTATAGAAAAAAGTAGTTTCCAACACAAAGTTATAAAAGAGAATTAAAAAAAGAGTATAAATTTTGTTTTCACAAAAAACAAGTTCATGAAAACAAAGTTTTACAATGAGAATACAGAAATAGTTTAAAAAATACTTTTCTTCAAAAAAAACTTTAAACAAAAAAGTGAAAAATTAGGATATACAAAGAATTTTCAAAAATACTTTACACAAAAGTGAATTTACTAAAGAAAGTTTGGGAAATGCGATATAAAAACTAGTTCATGAAAAAAGTTTTCAAAATAGGGAATAAAAAAATTTCGAAACACATTCGGAAAAAAAGTTCCACAAACATAATACAAAAAGAGTTTAAAGAAGACATTTTAGACAAAAAAAAAATTCATAAAAAAAGTTTAAAAATAGGTTTGGAAAGTACAATAACAAAAAGGTTTAATTTTTTTCAGAAAACTAGTTCATAAAAAAAGTTTTCAAAGCAGGGTGTAAAAAGGATTTTCAAAAAACTAGTTCATTAAAAATAGTTTGAAATTAGAGTATAAGAAAGATTTTCTAAACACTTTTCAAAAGATTTGTTTACAGAAAAAAGTAGTTGCTAGAACAAAGTTTTATAAAGACTTAAAAAATTTCATAAAAACCTAGTTCATAAAAAGTTTCAAAAATAGTTTTCTTCGAAAAACTACTTCAAACTAAAAAGTTTAAAAATATGATATAAAAAGGACTTTTCAAAAATAATTTATAAAAGAGTAAATTTACCAAAAAATAGATTGGGAAATATGATATAAAAACTAGTTCATGAAAAAATGTTTTCAAAGCAAGGTGTAATAAGGATTTTCAGAATAACGTGAAAAAAGGATTTCCAAAAACTAGTTCAATAAAAATAGTTTTCAAAACAGGCTCTAAAAGAGCTTTTCAAAATACTTTTCAAAACACATGTTTATAGAAAAAAGTTGTGTATAGAAGAAAATTTTATAGAGATAAAAAAGAGTTTCAAAAATAGTTTTCTTCAAAAAACTACTTCAAACTAAAAAGTTTAAAAATAGGACACAGAAAGGATTTTCCGAAAATACATTACTAAAAAGTGAATTTACTAAAAAAAAAAAAGAGTTTCAAAAATTGTTTTCTTTGAAAAAAATACTTCAAACTAAATGTTTAAAAATATGATATAAAAATAAAAAGGTCTTTTCAAAAATAATTTATAAAAAAGTGAATTTACTAAAAAATAGACTTGGAAATATGATATAAAAACTAGTCCATGAAAAAAGTTTTCAAAGCAAGGTGTAGAAAGGATTTTCAGAATAGCGTGAAAAAAGGATTTTCAAAAACTAGTTCAATAAAAATAGTTTTCATAAAAGGCTCTAAAAAAGGTTTTCAAAATACTTTTCAAAAGATTTGTTTATAGAAAGAAGTTGTGTACAGAACAAAATTTTATAAAGAGATAAAAAAGAGTTTCAAAACTACTTTTCTTCAAAAAACTACTTCAAACTAAAGTTTAAAAATAGGACACAGAAAGGATTTTTCGAAAATACGTTACAAAAAAGTGAATTTACTAAAAAAAGTATTGGAAATAAAATATAAAAAATAGTTCATGAAAAAAGTTTTCAAAATAGTTTCGAAAAACATTTATAAAAAAGTTTCACAAAGATAATACAAAAAGAGTTTAAAGAATACATTTTAGAAATGAAAAAAACTACTGCATAGAAAATGTTTTAAAATACAATAAAGAAAGGATCTTTCGAAAATACTTTTAAAAAACAATTAACTTTTTGAAAAATGTAAGGAAAGTACGGAAACAAAAAGAATTAGAAAACTAATTCATGAAAAAAAGTTTTCAAAGTAGGGTGTAAAAAGGATTTTCAAAAAACTAGTTCACCAAAAATACTTTACAAAAAATTGGTTTTCCTAAAAAAAATAGTGGGAAATACGATATAAAAACTGTAGAAAAGGCAAAACGAAATTGAAGGCCAAAACGTCATGTAGTTTGTAAATGTAGGTTATGACATTTTTGAAAGGAAAGGAGAGCATTCCTACCCGTTATTTATGACATTTTTGAAAGGAAAGGAGAGCATTCCTACCCGTTATTGTCAATATCAAACATTTTAAAGGCCACTGAAAAGCTGGACTCTGGTATGCTGAGGAGAGTAACAAAAAAGATGTACCTGGTTTTTAGAAAGAATAGGTTTAATTATCCAAAGAATGTAGCACTTGAACTCAGAATTAACGTGTTTCATGATTGATGAATTACAAGTTTCAAGCGAATAAGAGAGACAACAAGCAAATACTCACTCTGGAAAAGAAATGAGTCCATCATTGTTAGTGTCAAAGAGCATGAAAAATTCAGAAGGATCACATTGCAACTCGCCAGGAACCTGCTCCCCCCTTAGTGAACCCTCTCTAACACGGTTTGATTCAGGAGGAGGAAAGACATGAACAACAGCACCCATCAAATCTACAGGTGACATAAAAACCTCACCACCAGGGGTTCAATTCAAACAGATGCAAAGTACTAGAAAACCTTTAGTCAAAAAGGTGCCAGATATTGAAAACATTTCATTATAACAATTTTCTGGTTTTCATTTCAAGCTAAAAAATCATGATGCCAGATCATTAACGACAAGATTGATTACCTTTTCTGGGGGGCTCTGCAAGCGAATACATTTTTTGTAATTGAAGAATACTATTCTTCTATAGCCATCTGCACCAAAAGAGAAACACAAAGAATTTAAGTGTTTGCACCAAAGCAAATAAATTAACAATTAAAACTGCAATATTCCTACTTCGATATCCTCCGTATTTCTGAAATGCAATAGTATTCCATCCAATCCTAACATTCTTACGAGCTAGCAAATCTATTATTTAAATGAAACCTATCATTATAAAGTTGGGGAAAACAAAGGATACAAAAACTGACCCTTATAAGTTGGGGATGCAGTTGTATCTTACTAGGTAGTTGCAAGTTGAGATCCTTCTATTCAGAGTTGTTGCACAATAGTCTGGTTCTTTATTTCTTATATCAATGATGTAAGGAGCCTGTGACTTATCTTCTAGTTTTCCTTTGCAGAATCAAGATCTATATATTAAAGGCATATATGATTTAAAAAAATAGTAAATTGATGTGTTCAATATATTATTGTGGAATAGTAGCTCATAGGTACCTGAATAATAGCTGGATCACTAAATATATGCTCTTCTGCCTTACCAGATGCAGAGGGAAACTTGATCTGCAAATTCCAAAACGGTAAAATTCACAAGGACATGCACAACATAATAACGGGGATTCACATATACATTTTCACCCTATTATTACATCCTTTAGAGCAAAACAAGTCAAAACTTCAGATTACTGTTTAATGGAATGCAGTACATTTTGCTTTGCTTTTAGTTATTCTAGACTTTCGGGTTAAATATGTGTATTCTTCAGCTCCCAAAACCCCACTCCATATAAAAATTAAGCTTCATCCATTGTGGTAGAAATTTTGGCCTTACCTATTAATTTACTAACGCATTAGGTGACTGAGGAAAGAAGGAAAGGCATATATGAACCATATAAGATAAGGTAACATAAATACATAGGGATATGAACCATAGATAACATACAGAGATACAAGGTAAGACCAGAACCACCAGGTAAGACCACAACATACAAGGGGAAATTAACCTGAATTCAAGTTGATGGCTGCATATTCTTTTTATTGCACACTGCTCCAGTGGAATTCTTACACAAATCATTGTTAGGCACCCAACATTGATCGCCGCCCAAGGTTCTGTTGCAAAAAGGATATTTGGATATTAAGCTCTCCACATAATTATGGTCATATTCTCATAGTTAATATACAAGCATGAGACTACATTCCACCCAAAAACATTCAAATCCATGAAAATAGTCCCAAACTCCTAATTTAGGGAGAAAAAGTAATGAATAAATGCAAAAAAACCCACAATCCAACAGACTTACCTAGTAGTAAATCACCTTGAACACGCGCAGGAAGTGATAGAAATCCCCTTCCTTCTCTGCGATATTTGGAAACAAAGGATTTTTCAAAAAAAAAAAAAAAACTAATTTAAAGAAAAATGTATGGAAAATACGACATAAAAAAGTTTCAAAAATATTTTTCTGAAAACTAGAGCAAGAAAAAAAGTTCTCTGTCCAAAAAAAAAAAAATGTTTTCAATATAGTGTATAAAAAGGGTTTTCAAATTAAAAAAAGTTAAAAACATAGTTTTTAGAAGAAAACTACTTTACAGATAAGAGTATTAAAAATAGGATATAGAAAGGTCTCTTAAAAAAATAATTTCTGAAAAAAGTATGAGAAATACTGTATAAAAAACTTTTAAAAAATCTAGTTAATGATTTTTTTTTTTCAAAATAAAAGTTCAAGAAAACTACTTAATAAAGAGGAGAGAATTAAAAATATGATATAGAAAGTTTTTTTTTTAAATAATTTCTGAAAAAAAGTATGAGAAATACTGTATAAAAAAACTTTTAAAAAAACTAGTTCATGAATTTTTTTTTAAAATAGGGAATAAATATGGTTTTCAAAATACATTTCAAAAGCATAGTTTACAGGGAAAAAACGCTTCTACAAAGAGATCTCAAAATATTTTTCGAAAACTAATTCATAGAAAAAATTTTAACAATAGGAGAAAAGAAGGATTTCCAAAGGTACTACTCAAAAAACCTAATTTACAGGAAAAATTTGAAAAATAAGATACAAACAACGTATCAAAAGTACCTTTCAAAAAATTGATTAATTTAAAAAGTTTTCAAAAACCTTTAGAGAAACTATTTCAAGATAAAAAGTTTTAAAAATAGTATTTCAAAAAACTATTTTATAGAAAAGATTTTTGAAATAATATATAAAAATAATTTTAAAAAACACAATTACATAAAAAATTTGACAAAAATACTTTACAAACAACTGATTAACTAAAAAAGTTTTCAAAAAACCTTTAAAGAAACTATTTACAGATAAAAAACTTTTAAAAGAAAAAAACGCTTCTACAAAGAGATCACAAAAAATATTTTTCGAAAAACTAATTCATTGAAAAAGTTTTAACAATAGGAGAAAAGAAGGATTTCCAAAGGTACTATTCAAAAAACCTAATTTACAGGAAAAATTTGAAAAATAAGATACAAACAACGTATCAAAAGTACTTTCAAAAAACTGATTAATTTAAAAAGTTTTCAAAAACCTTTAAAGAAACTATTTAAAGACAAAAAGTTTTAAAAATAGTATTTCAAAAAACTATTTTATAGAAAAGATTTTTGAAATAATATATAAAAATAGTTTTAAAAAACACAATTACATAAAAAGTTTGACAAAAATACTTTACAAACAACTGATTAACTAAAAAAGTTTTCAAAAACCTTTAAAGAAACTATTTACAGGTAAAAAACTTTTAAAAACAGTATTTCAAAAAAACTAATTTATAGAATTTTTGAAATAATATATAAAAAAAAATTAAAAAACACATGATTACATAAAAAGTTTGAAAATGGCATATAAAAAGGTTTAAAAATAGTATGTAAAAACTAGTTTATGAAAAAAAGTTTTGGAAAAAGTAGTTAATAGGAAAAAAAAATGATTTGACAAAAGAATATAAAAAGGGTTTTTAAAAAACCTGTTCGTAGAAAAGTAGTTTTATAAAAAGCACAAAAATAGAGAGAAAACACTTTTCAGAAAAAACAACAATACAGAAAAAGTTCTAAAACTGGGACACAAGAAAAATTTTCAAAAATACTTTTCACAAAAGTTAATTAAATCATATTAATTAAATCATAAAAAATAAAAAATAGGGTACAAAAAAGGTTTGCAAAATAAATTATCAAAAGAAACTACACTACAGAAAAAAATTTACACAAAAATTAATAAAATCATAAAAAATTCAAAGTAGGGTATAAAAAGGGGTTTCAAAATATATTTCGAAAGACTATGTTTAAAGACTATATTTCGAAAGACTGTTTAAAGAAAAAAGTTTAATAACTATTTTTCAGAAAAAACTGGTTTATGATTTTCTTTATAAAAAAGGATGTTTAAGATTTCAAAGGTAATTTTCAGATAAAATAAAATATGGATAAATGTTTCGAAAAAAAGATATAATAAATATTCATGAAAACATGCTTTCGAAACACGGCATAAAAAGGGTTCAAAATTATTTCTTGGAAAACTTGTTCATGAACAAATGCTTTCAAAATAGGCCATGAAAAGGGTTTTCAAAATACATATAGAAAAACTGGGATATAAAAACAAAGGATGTTTCAAACATACATTTTAGAAAAGGGTTTTCAAAAGGCTTTTAAAAAAAACTACAATATAGAAAAAACTGTAAATTGGGATATAAAAAAGGTTTTTCAATAATAGTTTTCGCAAAAACTAACACATAAAAATATAATTCAAAATAGGGAAAAAGAAGGAGTTTCAAAATATATTTCAAAGGACTGTGTTTAAAGAAAAAAGGTTTAAAAAGTTTTTCAAAAAAAAAAAATCAAAATAGGGTTTAAAAAGGGGTTTCAAAATATATTTCGAAAGACTAAGTTTAAAGAAAAAGTTTAAAAAGTACTTCTCAGAAATAAACTGGTTTATAATTTTCTTTATAAAAAATAGGATTTAAAAAAATTTCAAAAATACTTTTGGGAAAAAATAATTTATGAATAAATGGTTTGAAAAAAGATATTAAAAATGTTCAAATTTTTTGTTTTTTTTTGGAAAACCAGTACATGAAAAATAGCCTTAAAAAAGGAAATAAAAGTGGTTCAACATCATTTTTTGGAAAACTAGTTCATGAAAAAAGACTTTTAAAATAGGTCATAAAAAGGGTCCTCAAAATACATATGGAAAAACTGGGATATAAAAACAAAGGATGTTTCAAACATACTTTTTAGAAAGGGTTTTCAAAAGCTTTCAGAAAAAACTAAAATATGGAAAAAGTTTCAAAATTGGGATATAACAAAGATTTTACAAGAATGCTTCTTCTCGCAAAAACTAATTCATAAGAAAATTCAAAAAAACTCAAAAATAAGGAATAAAAAGGGGTTTCAAAATAAATTTCAAAAGATTAGTTTAAAGAAAAAAGTTTAAAAAATATTTTTCAGAAAAACACTCAAAATAGGATATAAAAAGGGATTTCAAAATATATTTCAAAAGACTGTGTTTAAGTAAAAGGTTTAAAAATTACTTTTCAGAAAAAACTGGTTTATAATTTTCTTCATAAAAAATAGGATGTAAAAAAAATTCAAAAATACTTTTCAGAAAAACTAATTTATTGATAAATGTTTCGAAAAAAGATATAAAATTTTTATTTTGGAAACCTAGTTCATGAAAAACGCTTTCAGAAAAGGGCATAAAAAGGGTTCAAAATTATTTTTTGGATAACTAGTCCATGAAAAAATGCTTTCAAAATAGGTCATAAAAAGGATTTTCAAAATACATATGGAAAAACTGGGATATGAAAACAAAGGATGTTTCGAACATACTTTTAAGAAAAGGGTTTTCAAAAAGCTATCAGACAGTATAGAAAAAGTTATAAGATGGGGTTACAAAAAAGATTTTTTGAGAATATTTTTAGCAAAAAATAATTCATAAAAAAATTCAAAATAGGGTATAAAAAGGGGTTTGAAAATATATTTCAAAAGACTGGTTTAAAGAAAAAAAACTTTAAAAAATATTTTTCGGAAAAAACTGGTTTATAATTTTCTTTGTAGAAAAATAAGATGCAAAAAAATTCAAAAAAAAACTTTTCAGAAAAAATAATTTATGGATAAATGTTTCGAAATATGGCATAACAAAGGTTTTCAAAATACATATGGAAAAACTAGGAAAAAAAAAAAGATGTTTCAAACATACTTTTTAAAAAACTAGTTTAAAAATTCTAGTGGGGTATAAAAGGGTTTTCGAAAGACTTGTTTAGAGAAAAAAGTTTTACCAAAAAAAAAAAACATTAAAAAATACTTTTCTGAAAAAACTAGTTTATAAATTTCTTAGAAAAACAGGATATCAAAAGGATTTTACAAAAATAGTTTTCTGAAAAATTAATTTACGGAAAAATGTTTGGGGATAATAAAAGTCATATAAAAAGGTTTCAAAAAGAAATTTTAAATGAAGTTTAAAAATAGGATATAAAAAAATAGAACATTGAATGAAAGAGTTTGAAAAATATTTTCAAAACACTGCTTTATGGAAAAAAGTTTGAAAATATGATATAAAAAGAGTTTAAAAAAGTAAGATATAAATCAGAATAAATTTCAGAATACTAGTTTACAGAAAAAATTTGAAAAAAGATATTGAAGTGTTTAATAAAATCAATTTAGAAAACTAGTTTATAGAAAGAAGTTTTAAAAATAGAATATTAAGAGTTAAAAAATTTCCTTTCAAAATAAATAGTTTATTGAATTTTTCTACAAATAAGTTATAAAAATTATTTTTCAAAAAACAAGTTTATTGAAAAAAGGATACAAAAAGAGTTTGACAAATACTTTCAAAAAACTGTTTCATACAAATTTTTTGAAAATAAGATATAAAAAGGGTTCAAAATATACTGTTTAAAAAACTAGTTTATAGAGAAAAAATTAAAAATAAGATTCATATCGTCTTAAAATACTTTTCAAAATAGTAGTTCTTAGGGGAAAAAACCTTAAAATAGCATATAAAAAGAGTTTGAAAGAAACTCTTCAAAAAACTATTTTACAGACTCCGAAAAAAAAACAATTTATAGAGAAAAATTTTCACAATTGGGGATAAGAAAGGGTTAAAAATACTTTAAAAAACTAATTTGTAACACAAGTTTTGAAAATAGGACATACATAAAGTTTAAAAAATATGTTTATAAGAAACCCATTTATTTAGAAAACTTTTAAAAATAAGATGAACACAGAGTCTAAAAAAATAGTTTTCAAAAAACTGGTTCACAAAATAGAGTTTTGAAAATAAGACATATAAATAGTTTAAAAAATACTTTACAAAAAAACTAGATTAGGCATGATAAAAAAACAGAAAAATTACTTACCACTAATTCATTAATGTGAAGCTTCAATCCGTGCTTCTAACCTCTCCAACTCTGTCTATTCAACTGAAAGACACCTACCACTGGAGCTGATTCGCACTGCTCCTGTAACAAGATATTTCAACCAAGTTAGAAAGGTAAGGAACTATTAAATTGAGTTGGTTGATACTGATTACTGACAACAATAAGCAGAGAATCGTGCATTTCTGACACCGCAGGTGCATCATGCACCACGGTATACCCTTACTGAAATGCAACGAATCTTAAATGGATGATAAAAACACTAAAGATTATATTGTTTGAATGACGGTTTCAAAAAAATATTATTAAAAATATCCCCGATGGCTTTTACTTACTGATTCGTGGCTTTTACATAAGTAACAAGATAGTAATGACCAACAAATCGAAGACAGCCATTAGTTAAGATGGAAAATTAACCTGAATTAGTGCTCCAGTGGATGATGCCTGCATATTCTTTATTGTTTCTCCTCCTTTATTGCATACTGCTGCTCCAATTGAATTGTTTACAAGAAATGGAAGTCCTTAAACCAACATCATGGCAAGTGACAAAGTAGGGATCGGCACCCAAAGGTCCTGTTCCAATAAGAATATTTTGGATATTTATTATTAGACACTATATTCCACCCAAAAGACCATCTAAAGATTGAACATTCTAAACCTTTCTTATTATTTCCTTTATAGCTATGAATCAACAGTAACATGGCAACAAATCATGAACAGCAATCAATTGCTCCCATCTCATCTTATAATCTTTAGAGCGATCAAGAAAATTAGAGAAAAAGAAATAAGATAAGTGCACATGATGACTTAACTTTAAGATGATGATTATCAAGAAAACTATAATATCTATTATTGGATATTTAATACTTAACGGTTTAATTTGATAACCAGTAACCTATTGTGTGATTTATTGCAATTGACTAGTTCAATCTTATCAAGAAGCTCCGAAGCAGAGTGTTCTAGGGCTTGAAATAAACACACTACCCAAAGGGCCAATATTCGATCAATCATTGGAAAACTAAGGTCATATGTATATTTCTGTCCAATGCAGATAATTTTTGGAAAAGAATGAAAAATTCACAAAATTGAGGAATAATAAAATGGACATTTAATCGATTTGGGTTACCATCTGTCTTCGGCAAAACCGTATCTGATGAGCTTCTCCTTTTGGTTGTCGTGTATTACTTCTCCTTTTGGTTCTCCTTCGGGTTCTCTAGGCGTGTTAACATGAATCTTGAAATCTTATTGGGGGCATTTGCCCCCACTACCACTCTTTGCCGCTGCTTGAGGTTTATTTGTTTCTAAAAAGGCACAACAAACATGGACGAGCACTCTATCAAGAAACCGTGGAAAGGGGAAAATATCAATTTACAAATGAAGTGAAGGAAGGGGTGGAGTATGTTATGTATCAAACCTGAATTCTTTCTTGAATTGATTCTCCTTCTTTACCGATCAGGGAAAGAAATACTTGTATCATCAAGAAAGGGGAGAGGGTTAAAGTGATGAGCATTGTTGTACCTTGGGAAAGGGTTTACACTCGCAGAATGATCATCTCCCTCTGCCTATAGCTCAATATATATTGGGCTGGGCTGGGTTTACTTCATAATGGATATTACCGCATTTACCTTTGTACGTTGCGTTTACTGTAAGCAATCGATTAATCTAGCCGTTACCTTGTTTTGCCTTTAGAAAATTATAATTATAATAAAATAAAATATTTAAATAGAACCTTTGGCTGAGTCTGATTTATTTATTCCCGTAAAAAAAGTTTGTTTTATTTATTTGTACTGGTAGATTAGAACAAAAGATTGTTTTTAATTTATTTAATCTTTTAACTGAATGTTTCAAACATAAATATTGATAGTTTTGTCCTTTTCATTTATTAGTAATAATTTTAAATAATAATTAAAACTTTTATTTATGTTTTTTGACTGGGACTTTCATTTATTAAATATAATGATTAAAACTTTTATTTATAAAGTTAATATTATTAATAAAAATATTTTGTAACTTTTTAAAGTAATAATATATTTAATACTCCTTCTGTTCTTTTTTACTTGTCGATTTTTAAGAAGAAATGTGTTCATTTTTATTTGTCATTTTGATAGTTTAAAATTATGTTAATTATTTATTTCTCAATTATACCTTTAATTATTTGTTGTAGAGAGAAATAAGTGTGATAAATAATAAACAATTAAGGCATAGGAAAAAGACTAATAACTTTATTAAAAACTACAAATTTTATTGGTTTCTTTGGTTTATGTGAAACAATCTTAAAAGACAAGTAAAAATGAATAGAGGTAGTAAATTATTATACTATTATTTTTATTATTATCAAAAAATTCTAAATAATAATATAACACAAATATATTTAACCTCATTGTTGAGTGTGAATGGTTAACGTCTAAAGAGACGGGCTCCATCTCTAGTAAGGGGTGTCAATTTCCACCCGTGCGCGAGGATCCTTGCGGGGACTACCTCAGTCGAGCCCCATGGGCGAGAAATTTTTCCCTGCAGACGGGATGGGGGATGTAATAGCCCATATTTTCAGTATTTCAATTATCGCGAAAATGTACACTTTGCAATGTTATTTTCACGTGTTTGTGTGTACTGTATGACTGGTGAATAGCTGTATTAGAATAATATCATTCGAGAGGGAAACTTAGAAAAGTAAGTAGATAGATAAAATCTATATTAACAGAATAAATTAAGTTTAAATTTTGAGGAATGCTATTTGTTACGGAGAGTAACCGCACGAACGTGAACGAATAGTACAAACGTCAGATGCTTCTTTATTTTTAAAATAAATAAAAATCAGAATAGATTTGGATTATAAGAGCGGCGCACGGTTATTAGGCATTCTTCAAATTTCGTATAAAAGGTTTTCGTAATATTTATCATTTTCCTTAAATTTTTAGCGCGAAATTCCACTGGATTCCGGATAGCGTATCCGCATGTTGTGCTATTTGTACCAAGTTTTTCTTTTTATTTTATTTTTCTTTTTTCAGAGATATTAATTTTAATTTTTGGAAATTTTTATATTAAAGCCTTCTGAAATGTCCAAAATACCCATAATTTCATTATATGACCTTAAATGACCATAAGGGCAAATTTGTCATTTTTCTACACACGGACCATGAGGGCGGTGCACACTCAAAATTTGTAGCTTAACACGGCTTGACTTAATTTTGTGTGAAAAAACTAAAATACCCTTGGGTGTATTTCATAAGTCTTACAAAGGGCAAAATGGTAATTTAATACCTCCCCTTCCCCTATAAATAGATGCCCTCCTCTTCATAAATTTTCATCCCTCAGTCACTGCCAAATAATTTGTTAAGCAAAAGAAGAGCTTGGACCATGAGGTTACAACTAAAGGAACGAGCAGAAGACCCGCGGTTGGGGGAAACTTCCTGCTAGAGATATTGCTAAGTATGATTAGAATATAGGGGTTATCAGGAGATGGTCTGGAGTCTCCTTTTGTATTTTTAGTTACCACGGCCAGTGGCTTACGTTTCAGTAAATTATGTGCGTAACTATTACGCTTCAACTTTGCGAAAACTCTGATAATGTATAATTATTTGTGAGCATGTGATATAAGTATGGTTTATGTTTGTGTATGTTGAGGTTTTAAATTTTTCTCGATATTTTTTGGTGAATATGTTATTATAAATCCATGCAGCTCCGTTAGGGTTACAGGGGACCATACCCCCGCCCCTCAAGGTCCCCGTCCCTGATAATATTACTTATATACCTTTAATACGTGTGTAATATCATAAATACTGATAAAATTTTTGTTAAGAAAAACTAAAACAAATAAAAAAATTAAATTTGTTTATGATGCATTATGTAGTCAAATATTTTTATTTAGCCAAGGTATTGTATTTCAAAGGATTTACTTCCTATTGTTTATTCTGTAAAGTGAAAATTTTCCCACGTTTAACTATAACCCTTGTTAGTTAGTAAGTAATGCTCTGATTAGAGTCAGGGTGTTACATTATGGTATCAGAGCAGTTTGACCCTCACGGACTGTGAGTTAAGTGTGTCTAGACATGACCCGGTTTAGGAAAGAGTCAGTTGTGTCTGTGAGTCTGAATTTTGTATGTTCTTTTCACGAATTATTGAAGCAGGCCACCTCAAGGATTTGTCTAAAGAATGAGGAGGATGAAGACGAGCAGTGTTTAGCATAGTTACTTTCTCGTTTTATGAGATTCTTTAATATATGTATATACTCATATGTAGGGGTGTATACATATATGTAACCATTAGGAGAAGGAAGCGGAAATCGTACCGTTCGTCTGAATGCGGACTTCCGGGTTTCTTCCCAATATATAACCAATATGTAATTAATTCTAAGGTGCTATTTGTTGGTTGAGCTTAGTAATGAATATGTTAGGATTTTTGCCATTCTTCTGCTTGGCTTAAGTCTATGCGTGTAAATTTGGTAAAAAATATCATGTTTGAATGCTTTATTATTATGATGTTTTGATGATTGAAATGTCGGGTTCTTTTAGGTGGAAAATGGTGAATTGCTGTCCTCACCCCCACACCGACATATGCTTTGAATTTCCTTCATTGTTCTCTCCACAGAGGGAATTTTGAAGTGATGTATGGTTTGGCTAGCAATTATACGTGAGTGAGTACTTTGTATTTATTACCTATATTTGAGAGTCGAACTAGGGGTTATGATCACGAAATGGTCTGTGTCATACCTCATGCATGAGATGTTTAGTAAAATGATGAATTTGGACATTTCCATGTTTGCTTAGACTTTATGATCCTAATAAGTTTTGTTGTGTGGTTGCTTAGACTTTATGATCCTAATAAGTTTTGGTGGAAAGAGTGAATTGTTGTCCTCATCTCCACACTGACATATTTTAGTATCTCTTCATTATTCTCTCTGCAAAGGAAATTCTGAAGCGATTCCTTTTCCATTGGTAAAAAATTAGGGTTAGTAAGGAGTTATGTTGCCGCCAAATCAGTGGAGACCTAAACGTATTAATGATTGCAAGTATTTCATCGGTTAGAATTTAGTGTTAGTTGATTCCTTGGTTTTCTATTTGGGATTTCTTTGGGATAACATGAGAAGGAAAAAGGGTTAGTTGGAGATGTTGATAATCTACTAAGTTGTTCAATCAATTGTTCATGTTTTGATGCTTGATTGAGTCCCATAGTATGTAAAGTAGGTTATTCATGATTACTCATGGTTAGATAACTTGATGTTTCATTGTTATCATGTTTAATGCTTGAGTTAGAATTCAAGTTTCAATGACATTGATGTTAGTTTGGTGATTGAATGAGAATTAGCTTATATTGAATAGAAGTAATGATATTTTGTTGGGATGGTAAAGGTTTGGATGGCTGCCCCCAACCCCCCAACCAGTATATGTATAATGTTACCCTTTTATATGCTCCATCGAGCTCTAATTGGGATGGGGTTTGCTTCATGAGGAGCTAAACCCAAGGTGCATCAAAGTGAGCACAAGAGTTAAGTGAAAAGTATGTTTAGTGATGTGTGTTAGAATTGTTCTATACTCTAAGTGTCATTCTTGAATAAGGTGACAACTTGATTGTGTATCTTCATCCATTAGATGCTCTAATAGGGAAAAGCTAGAATGTTCTTAGTAGCAAGGAAAGATGACTATGAGTTTAGTGATGTTTAAGTTGATGATTTCCTTGTAAATATCATTGGAGTTAGTTTAGTTAGTTAAGTGGTGTTACATATTGTAAATCCTTAAGTTGCTAAATTACTTAATTGCAATAATGCATAGGAGAAATGATAGTAGTGATAAGTTCACTTAAAAGACGAGCAAGCTATGTTGATTGGGCCAGTGGAATAAAAGCACATGACCAAATCCAATAATATAGGATAATAGCAAGTTGTATCTAGCACAAATTAAAGAAGAACTATATGTTCTTAGCTAATAGTTGCATTGAATTTTATGAATTCCGGATTAGTAAACACGCTTAGCACAAAGGGAGCTAAGGTGTAAGTCAATATACTCAGCATAAAGAAAGCTGAGGTACTAGTAAGTACACTCAACACAAAGGAAGCTGAGGTACTAGTAAGCACATTCAGCACAGAGGGACTCGACGTGTCATTAAGCAGGCTCAGCACAAAGGAAGGTGAGATATATTATGTAAAGAGTCATGAGTTGAGTAACCACACTCAGTACAAAGGAAATTGGGGTGTTACTTGAAGAGTTATGAGTAAGTAATTACTCTTAGCACAAAAGTAGCCAAGTTATAGGTAACCACGCTCGACACTCAAGAAGTTGAGACGTTACACTAGAGTTTTAAGTTAAGTAGGTATGTTCAGCACATAGGTAGCTGATAGAATTAATGAAAAGAGTAATGAGTGCAAGGCGAGTCCTTACGTGTTAAATGAAGAATATGTTCTGGCATGAAATGCCCCAGTTAGTTATATTACTATAGTAAGATTCGACGAGAGATTGTTAAGAGTCCGTAAAGGGCTCATTGAGAATTTTATCTCACTCTTTCCATGTTGTTTTTTTTTAGATAACTAGGTACCGGAGGCAGACAAGGCAAAGCTCAAGGCTTGGCACCTATAGAGTAGTGTTTTATGTTGTAGTGGAATTTTGCTATTCCAAGTATTGTATAAGTTGTAATCTAATTATTAGATTTTATGACTTGGGTTTGAAATTTATTACTTGTATTACTGTAAGCAAGTTTTAAATTTTTAGTAACTCTTGTACTTTAATGTATTTTATCGTGCTTTCAATTTACGTTGAGGTGCGGGTGTTACACTCAGCCCAAAGGAAGCTGAGGTGATAGTAAGTATGTAACAGCCCGGCCCACATCAGCAACCGGACTACACTCTCGATCTTCTCCGTTCCCCCCGGCCACATCTTTCATGAATACCTTTACGGAGTTTTTGCCTTCCGTGGGAATCGAACACGCTACCTAGGGGTTAAGTAGCGCCTAAATACCTATGTTCGAGAGTTGAACTAGGGGTTTTGATCACGAAATGGTCAGTACCATATTCTGTGTAGGAAGTATTTAGTAATATGACGAATGTGGACATTTCCACGTTTGCTTAGATTTTATAAGCCTGATAAGTTTGGATGTATAGTACTTCTGAAGTAGGAAAATGCAAAGGTCACTTTGGATATATTGAGTCTAGTATGGTCTAGCACTCATTATCAATTCTTTTGTTGTGATTCTCTAGTTCAATGACAATTAGGATTGATAAGTAAGGGTTCTTAGTTGTATGGTTTTAATCATTTAGGATGGGCATTTATAATCGATTAGGTTTCCAACACTTGCTAATTCATAAAGTTTATTTAGCCTAACCATTATGAATGAATCCTAGATTGATTGAGAACCTAAAAGCCCTCTAAGTGAACTATAGTGTTCTAAGTAGTTAGTAGTAAGGATAAGAAATAAGATGACCATAGGCCACACTCTTCAAAGCCTAAGTTGCAGTAGAGAACCTCGAAGGTGATCAAGTCCTAGTGAGGCAGAAAAACCCTAAGTTTTCTAGGTATAGTGACCTTAATGAGATAACTAGCCTAAGGAGAAGGATTAGACTATAGTCTTTGAACTATAAGAGTTTTGAGTAACGCTAAATCAGCGGGAATCCAAAGTTATTAATGTTTGCACTAGATTTAATTGACCAGTGCATGAAGTGACTTCGCTTGGCCAGTTACAAACTCTGTCTTAACCAAATAAGAATCTTAGTTGGAATGAGACCTAGTCTATGATCGGTTAATGAAATCACTAAAAAGCTCCAGACAGTTAACTCCTTTGTAGAAATTAATTCCTTTCCGGATTTCCAATGATTTAGAAGGAGCATTAAAGGTAGTTTAAGATAAGTAAGATAGATTATTCCCAAGAATTTTAAAAATTTATTTTCTCGATGCTTGTTGGTCCATTGGTTATTAGACCCGGCAACAGAAACATTGGTCCATATTTATATCAGTCACGGCTGTGTAGGTTCCCGGTTTTAATTCCAATTGAGCCAAAAAGGAGAATTAATCTATCAAGTTGAAGAGAGTAAATAGGAAATTCCAATAAAAGCGTAGTGTTATGAGCATGATTTAATCGGTGGAAACATAAGGTTATTAATTATTGCGAGTAATTCATTGAGTTATGTTTGATGTGATTCCATCTAGCCATTTACAAACTGCGTTTTCGACCGAATGAGACTTATCACTCAATTGAGACCTAGTTTGTAACCGATTAGTGTGAATCAGATCAATCTAACTGATGGATACCTTGCAGGAGTTAATTAACTTTAGAATTTCTATTTGCTTAGACCAAGTATAATGTGATAAGAGATAAGTGCCGATTCCATAAGTTTATGAAAAAGGTACTTGAGGAGAAATTTTCATTTATAACACATGAGTGAATGTTGTAAATGAAAATTTTTCAACGTCTGTGATAGTTTACTCAAAGTGACGATCTTACAATGATGTTACACCTTTAAGGGAAATAAGCCCTGTGAGTAACGTGACAGTGGGAGGCCTCTAGTTGAAGGAACCCTGTCTGTTACAATGGTGTTACTCCCTAGGGAAACGTGGCAATGGGATGCCTCTAGTTAAAGGAACCCTGTCTGTTACACCTTTGGGAGAACCTTTGAGAAAACTTAGGATGTTTTAAACAAAAGATAACGAAAGGAGCTTACTCATTTGGAGTGGCATAGAATTAGAGTTAGCAGCAGAAGCCAAGAGAACAAATCCTACATAAGGATAAGGTTAGATGGTAGGCCGAATTTTGGGGACAAAATTCATAAAAAAGTGGGGAGTAATGTAACATCCAAACTTTCTAAAGCTTGGTAATTAAAAATACTAAGTGGAAAAGGGGATTTAATCCCTAAGGATTAATGAGGTTAGTAACTTTTAATCTAGCATTTAAACGTAAAGTTAGAGCTTAGGGGTAAAATAGTAATCCTACCCCATAATTAAAGAAATGTGAGACTACTTATTCGTGAGTAGTATTTAATTGATTAATTTACCTGAGGTTCCTGTGAGGACCAAAGAGTAAATTATGATATTTAAATAGGGGTTAATTGGTCTATTTTTATTAAATCTATGCCTTACCCCACCGTGCACCACACTTGCCCTCACTCCACCCTAACACCCTCATTTTCTCTCTTTTTCACACACACACACACTCTCTGCGTGAAATAGAAGCAGAGAAAAGAAAAGAAAAAAGAAAGAAAGGAAGAAAAAGAGAAAAGAAGAGGAGGGCGTGCGATGGAAGGAGAAGGAGGAAGAAGGGTGGCACGGCGACCTGGAGGCTGAGGCGCGGTGGCGCGCCGGAGCGAGAAGAGAAGGAGAGACAGCACGAACGAGAGAGAGAAGTGCGAGAGAGGGAGAAACAGAGTCGAGAGAGGGAGAGGAAGAGAGAGCTCGAATCAGGGAGAGAAGAGGAAGAAGGAAAAGGAAATGGAAAGAGGATTAGGATCCAAACTTAATTTTGGAGTTGATTGAAGAAGAAGAAGAAGAAGAAGAAGAAGAAGAAGAAGAAGAAGAAGAAGAAGAAGAAGAAGAAGAAGAAGAAGAAGAAGTAGAAAGATTTAGAGCTAGGGCTTGGGCTCAAAGCTCCCATGGAGTAAAATCAAGGGTTCAAGCTTGGTGTTGAGCTCAAGGGTTACAAATTGGGGGTTTTCATCATCTTGCTTGAGAAAGCCCTAAGGTAACATAGGATTCCCCTCAAAAACCTCTGATTAGGGTGTGCTTAGGTTATTATTCTAATTCTTGATGTTGAATGTTTAATGAGTAGAAGTTATGACATTTTAGTGGGATTGGTTAAGGGTTGGGTGTTATCCCCAACCCCCCACAAACATATGTGTGATATTTGCCCCATTGTGAGTTCCACAGAGCTCCAATTGGGAGAAGATGTGAACCATGAAAATGGGTTGATGTTTAAATGTATCAATTGTGAGTTCTTCTCACTTAGTGGTTGGGCAACCATAAGTCCCAAGGTTGTGCAAATTAGAATTAAAGATTTTGAATTGATGAGTTTTGTGATATTTTATCATGTATATGTCCATTTTCCATGTGGTGTGTTCTTCCTGGCTTCAAAGTGTAGGTTATGGGAATAATGCAATGGGTTTTGGGAAATATGAGATTTGATCATTGTTTGATATATTTGATGATGATTGAAGCATGAGATTTGTTGAGATGTTTAAGGCATGTCTCGATTCATGATGTTATGTTGAATTTGTTGCTCTTATAATTATCATGTGTTGATCCTTGTTTTTGAGTCCATGTTTAATTGGATTTGGCTTGGATTGAAGAGAGATTTGAGTTTGGAAACTTAGAGAATGCAGAAAACTGCATTTCTGCAGAATTCTGCAGGCATGCGCGTGACGCGCCCCACAGGCGCGCATAGCGCGCAGCCAAACAGAAGCAAAATGAAGAAATGCACGTGGCGCGCCTCTCAGGCGCACGCGACACGCAAAGAGACAGAGAAGCAGCGCATCAATGTGCGTGATGCGCGTGCAGATAGAACCAAAATCATGTAATGCGCATGACGCGTGCCAGGACGCGCTGGAGCGCGCTCAGTTATGCAGTTTTGTGATTTTTCGCATTTTAAGGGCTATTAAGGCCATGAATGCTTGTTTTTAGTGTTCTAAACCTCAAGAGATTAAAGGGATATCATAGGAATTTCTTAGAAAAGTTATTAGAACATAAGTTTGTTTGAAAGCTTAGAGATATGGTATTAGGACTATTGAATTTAAAATGGTTCTAATAAAATAGTTGTACAGTGCGGGGTAAAGCCCAATGGTAAATCATTAGCTGTTGCAAATAGTTGTACAGTGTGAGATAAAGCCTAGTGGTAAATTCTTGGCTGTAGTAAATAGTTGTATAGTGTAGGGTAAAGCCCCGTGGTCAATTAATACCCAGTGGTAAATCCTTGGTTGTAGTAAATAGTTGTATAGTGCAGGGTAAAGCCCCGTGGTCAATAAATACCCAGTGGTAAATCTTTGGCAATAGTAAATAGTTGTATAGTGCAGGGTAAAGCCCAGTGATCAATTTATACCCTGTGGTAAATCCTTGGATGTGCAAATAGTGGTTCAGTGTGGAATAAAGCCCAGTGGTCAAGTTATACCTAGTGGTAAATCCTCGACTGTTATAGAAGAGTCATGAGTGCAGAGCGGTTGCACCACTATGAGGTAACGACACGTCCCGACTGTTACAAACAGTTGTAGTAGAGCAGTTGTACCACTATTACCAAACGATATGTCCCGATTGTTACTCAAAGGATTGTAAGTGCAGAGCGGTTGTGCCACTGTGCGGTAACGACACGTCCCGTCTGTCACGAACAATCCTTGATGTATGAGATTGTCATGTTGCTTTAATGTTTGTGTTTGAATATTGTTGTGATAGTGGAAGTGTTTGGTTGAATATTTTAAACACAGTTGATAATTGTATCTATGTACAGAGGAGTTTTCCATACTTCGCACACCAAGTATGACTGAAAATAACGGTAAAATATTTTATGTTAGTCCTATGTTACTGAGTTTTGTAAACTCACTATGTTGGGGCGTTGTTTTCAGGTACCTTGCAATTGGAGAAGCCTGGAGCATGTCATAATGCTCGGTCTTGCCACCACGCGAGACCTCGAGTACCAGATCACGAGTCGAGTCGTCTTTATTATGAATCTTCTGTATTACGTTGTATTGGATTGTAATATTTGATAAAAGTCTTTTATTAGTTGAGTTAGTTATAATATCTTTATGCATTCAGAAATTTTATGTAGTTAAAACATTGTAGTTCAGAGTCTTAGGGTGTGTTTGGTTGGGGGGTTTTGGAGGGGAGGGGAGGGGAGGGGAGGGGAGCAAAATCCCTCCTAAGCCAATTTTGGCTCCCCTCCCAAACTGGGGGGTTTTGGAGGAGAGGGAGGGAGATTAAATTATTTAAAATAAAATTACTGAAATATCCTTATATATAATATAATATAAAACACTATAAGGATATACCAAAGAATTAATCCCTTCCCTCCATTAAAATCCCTCCCCTTCCCTCCCGAACCAAACAAGCAAAGGCTTCTCCTCCCCTCCTCCCATCCTCTCAACCAAACACAAAATCAAAGTAAATCCCTCCCTCCCTTCCCCTCCCCTCCCCTCCATTAAAATCCCTCCCCTCCCCTCCCCTTATTTGAACCAAACATACCCTTATTTATTCAAAGCGAAAATTATTTACTACGGTTAACCTAAATTCAGGTTTAATTAGTAAGTAATGCTCTGATTAGAGTCAGGGCGTTATAGGGACGGAGGAGAAAAACTCCCCACGGCGGGGATCCGGGACGGCGGCAAATACAAGGGCTAGAAACGGGGAGTGGGGGAGTACTCCCCACCCCCGCCCTGCCCCATTAACATCCTTAATCTCTGGCGATGAAGCAACTTGGGGTTAAATTTTACTTACTTCTAGGCTGAACTTCGGATTAGTCAAGACACTTTTCCTCTGAACACCGGAATGGAGTCAAAGACTTCTAAAGAAACACAAATATATTTTTAAAATAATGTTTTATTCCAACCAATGTTTATAATTCATTCTTATTCAACCAATTCTAATTCTGTTTTTAAAGGAATAAATTATACTTCGAATTCTTTAGAACTAGATAATTTTTATAGGAAGAAGTCACATATTTCTGTAAAATTGCAACACATTTTTTAATTTTAAATTTTAATATAAAATCAAACCAATATTAATTTGTCGTTCAATTAGTTATTTAACCAATATTAATTCACGGAATATTCTATCTATCTGGTTATAACCCCTTTTATTTTTCCATCTCCATGAATTGAATGGACACGTGGCATCATAATGGTGAATTGAATGGATGTGCCTTCAGAACCACTTCAGCAAATCTACTTTCAGAACCTCTCATCTGGTTCTTTGTGGCCCCGACTCAACCATTAGCTGTGTAAACTATGCACAGGTGCAATCAATCAGCAAGGAACACTGCCCTGACCTCACCCCTCCTTGTTTCCACAATCCAAGAATTCATAGTGCTCAAAAGAAAAATAGAGTTTTGAGTTTTGAGGATAACCATGTCATTATCCATGTCTACCACTACTAGTGGCCACTCATCTATTTACTCTGCACTTACATTGCCAAGAACAACCCAAATCCACTCTAAGCAAAACCAAACCCTGTTTTCTCCCACCACCAAATTGTTTTCTTCCAGAAACCACTCATATTCAGGTGTTTCTAATAGTTTCTCGAACACCCTTTTGCCACGGCCGTTCCTTTTTGTGGTTAAAGCTTCATCTGAAGTTGGGTCAGAAGCATCCAAACAGGAGAGTGAAGGAGAAGAGGAGCCATATGAAGAGTATGAGGTAGAGCTAGAGCAGCCTTATGGACTCAAATTTGTAAAGGGAAGAGATGGTGGAACTTACATTGATGCTATTGCACAAGGAGGTTCAGCTGACAAGGCTGGAGTTTTCACTGTTGGGGATAAAGTACTTGCCACTAGGTTTGTGCTCTTCCTATTATTTTTCTTCTTTTTTTTTATGCAAGTTTCTTTTTTGAGAGAATTAGATACAAGGTTTATAGATGTTGTATAGCTTTGAGATTAGTGCTAGCATATCATCCTCAAATATCTTTTTTTAATGGTTGTGGATTTTGATATTGCATTAAAATTCTGCTCTTTGAATATGACTTTAGTACATTGAGATTAGTGCTAGAATTTCATGCTCAAAATAGGTAATTGGAGGCCTTATTTAATCAAGGTTAGCTTAAGGTTGTGGATTTTGATAAGACATTAAAAATCTGGTGATGAATACCTCTTTGGAATATGGCTTTAGTACTTTCAAATTATTTAGGCATATGATAGCAATTTAGGTTTCTGTATGGTCAAGAAATTGCCCCATGTAGTATGTATACATTAAATGGGGTGTCATTTTGTATGTACGAACTTCAAAATTTCTTTTGAAAAGTAAAATAACATACTTTACGTTAGATACATAATGTTTGAGTAATGACCAAAATGTTCAACATCTACAGTGCTGTTTTTGGGACCGAAATTTGGCCAGCTGCGGAGTATGGAAGGACAATGTACACAATTAAACAAAGAATTGGCCCATTACTCATGAGAATGCAGAAGAGATATGGTTAGTTTATTATGTATGCATTTTCGCTATGTTTCCCCCAAGTGCTAGTCTAGTCACTTGTGATTTGTGAACTTTGCTCGTGGATCCTGAACCATGGTTTCTCTATTTTCACAGGAAAGATAGAAACTGGTGGTGAGTTAACTGAAAAGGAGATTATCAGAGCTGAGAGGAACTCTGGTGTAATCAGTAACAGAGTGAGGGAAATTCAAGTAAGTTTCATTATGTTAAAACTGCAAAATTGTAATCCTCAAGTGTTCAAACCTTTTTGCATAAGGTATTTTCTCTTCTATAGAAAGATGCCACTCTTGTACTTCCATGTGGGGTACAACCACTGTCATTGCTCAAACTCAAACTTGCAAAAATTTCAGATGCAAAACTACATGAGGAAAAAGGAAATGAAAGAGCGCCGAGGAAAGGATTTGAGAGAAGGATTACTACTATACAAGTAAGACTTGGTGACTCAAAAATCATGACCATTTTCGGTTTGTCTTGTCTTCCTTTCCTTCATTTATCTAGCCCTTAACATTTCTTATTGGAAGTATATTCTTCTATAAGGATGAAGTGAAACTTCTTGTCTAAAATTGTTATTTCACGTGTGTCATTATTGCGCATTGCATGAAAATTATTTTGCAACATATATACATACATGTAAAAATCTTTAATATTTTGCTAGATTCAGTAAGTTTTTCCCATTATTACTCAATTGCTTATTGTTATACAGAATAAAGGATAGATGACTATGTTCTTGTTGGACAAGATAGACATGGTAGAAACAAAATAGTTATATATAAAATTGTAATCTGCATTTTGTATTTTGTAATTGTCTTAAAAATGATATGTTGTCCTTCCTTAGCTAGTATTTTGGGAATATTAGTTTTGAATTCCTGAATGCTTTACTTTCTATTTCTCAATCAATTGCTTACTTGATTGAATTCTTGCATGCCTATGACCAAAACAACTATTTATTTAGAGAAAAACAAACTTCAATTTCCAAGCATCCATTTTGCTATTTCTAAACTAGGACTAGAGAATTTAGTGTTATCTCCCTGATATTCTTACTGTGCACTCTTTTCCTGGATTAAATGCTGAAGGGATGCCAAATATGAGCAAGCGCTAGAGAAATTTGAGTCTGTTTTGGGATCAAAACCAGAGCCTGAGGAAGCAGCAGTTGCAAGTTATAATGTTGCTTGTTGTTACTCTAAGCTAAACCAGGTATATGTTTGTTTAAATTACAAATTGCATGTTGCTGCATTTCACTACTTGAGCATTGGTTTCGGATTATACTTGTTTATTTAGTCCCTGACAGTGTTACTTGCTGAATAGGTTTAATCCCTCTATATAGGCATTTAAAACTCAGTTTTGGAAAATTCTAAAAATTTGTCTACTTGATAAATGATTGTTCTAATGGCGATTTACAAATATGCCACTGCCTTTTAAGATATTTGAGTATTGATTAAAATTAAGAAAAGTATGACTATGAAAGAAAAAATATTGATTTGATTTAATATGAAAGAACAAAAAACATGTATCACATAATGAATAAGGCATATGACTATGTGAAACGAGTACATATCGAGATTATTCAAAATGAGGATTCAAATTTGTTATAGAAGGGTGGATAAGGTTAATACACTTCTTTGTTAATGATCCTTTCATTCTATGTATTTCCCTAAAGAATATACTAATAGAGGAATGAATTTCTCAAACAGATTCAAGCTGCACTTTCTTCACTCGAAGAAGCTTTGAAAGGTGGTTTTGAAGACTTCAAGGTGATCAACCTACTGCACTGCAAGTTACATTATCATTTATCATATTTGCTAAACCACTTGACAATGTTGTTGTTTTAACAGAGAATCAGAACTGATCCTGACCTGGCCAATGTAAGGGCGTCTGAGGAATTTGATCCATTATTGAAAAGATTTGACGAATCATTTATCAATGAGAATGCCATCAATGCCATCAAATCTCTTTTCGGTTTTAATAAGAAATAACCCCATTGCTTGAACACGAACATACAGTGTAGCTAACTAAGGAATTAGTTGAGCAATATATTTTATTTCCCCATGCATATCTTTATAGTTAACTACAGGCCTCTCATTTTTTTTACCCCTTCAGTGGGATCTTTCTCCATGTACTAGTATAATAGAAGAAACTTATGATCAATAAAATTGTCCATTTCCTTCAAAAATAACCCCAATAGCTGTCTCAGCCCTCCACTTTGTTGAATATTGTTTCTTCAGTTCACTGAGATGGCCCCCAAGACATGCATGGGAGGCTTGAATCAAGGAAATTGTGGTTGGTAATGTTACTTGGACATGGTTACTAAGTGATCATGGCTCTTGGGAGAGCATGAGCATGATTTTGAGTTTGTGTTAGATTCTATTCTATTGCTTGCATTCTTGTTAGGATGTGGCACTTGATCTTTTATTCGGAGTTGTGTTTGTTAATAGTAAGTTTATGTGATGCCTATTTAGGTGATGCCGCTGGGTCTATAATTTCTTATTCTCTTTCAGGTGAAATTCTATGTAATACATGATTAGTGAAATAATTAGGGTATTTTTTGGATTATTTGGCATCAGCTTGCTTCTAAACCTCACACCATCTCACAGTTGATACTAAGATGTTCTACCTCTACTCAAACCTAAGTTTCTACATTATCCCTGAAAGAAGAAAAAACCAAGTTAAATCTTGCTTTTATGCAAAAATAACCTAAATACGAGTAATTTGGGAGGGGACCGCAAACTACACTTGCTTGTATATTATTGATCTTACGTGAAACACATCTTCACTAGAGAGTTTGCAATGGCCATACATTTAATGACATTAATTAATGGATTCGGTGGTGTTTAAGCTAACAATCCTTTTGTGAATCACTAACCCAATAAAACCTTCGACTTGATTTGGTAGGATGCACCAGGCCAATGCAATAGTGCAAGGCATTGGCAATGCTTGAGAGACCACTACTTATTGGGCCCTCTCCCTCAAAAAATAAATTTAATATCGTGTGGGCTAATGACCCACATATCAGATATTAAACTGATAAGAACATATATTACACTTGATCTTAGCTAAAGGTCGAGAAAGGTATGAGTTCAGCATTGCCTCGTTGTGCCTTTTATTCCTCACATAGACTATGTTGCCTCTTTGACTCTTCGATGTGTGACTCTCGTGCAACAGCTTTGGGACTAATACATGTACAGAGAAGTCTACACTTTACTTTATTCTGAATAGCTCACATTATCTTGCAAATAATCTATTATCTTGCAAATAATCTAAGTTTGTTTTCTTGAAATTAATACTTTGTATATGTAGAAGTGATGGAAGCAGATACAAAATGAAATAAAATTCAAACTTAGAAATAAAGCTTGTGATCAATGTACTTAGAAATACTTTGTGGCTAGAATTGGAAAGGGTGAAGTCGAATTACAAGTCCATTTTCTGGTTCTAGTATGGGATCATACTTGAACTTCTCATGAGGATTCACTAAATCCCACTTGAAATGTTTCACGATGTTATGCATGAACACAAGTATTTCTAGCCGAGCAAACTCTTGTCCCAAACACACTCGAGGTCCTCCTCCGAATGGAACGTATGAATAAGGTGTAGGCCCGTCTCGTTCAAACCTTGATGCATCAAATTTTTCAGGATTTGGGAAGAGTGTTGGATCCATGTGTGTTGTATGAATGTTCCAATGCAACTGTCAAATACACCATATATGTATATACGCTTTAGAAGATATATATGATATATGATCACATAATCAACATCACACAAGGTTCTCTCCTTTAGCATGCATTCACTTGTTTTACTTGTGTTGTATTCATAAAGCAGCATTGCATCATAGTGCATGTAATTTAATCCCTGAAATTGTAAGACACTGTCAATTTAGTCCCTAAAATTATTAATATTTCAAAATAGTCCCTGAAATTTAAAATCTTCGATCATATTAGTCCTTTTAGATCTGTCAATAATCATAGTCATTGAATTGTCTCGTAGGGACTAATGTGATCGATAATTTTCAAATTCAGAGTTTATTTTGGAATTTTGTTAATTCAGGGACCAAGTTGATAGCACAATATAATTTCATAGACTAAATCGGTGATTAACTCGTTATTACCCGAAGTCAGCATTGTTGAACCTCAAAAAGAAAAAGAAAAAAAATGAAGGAAGCTTTCGATCTAGTTCAGCTTAAAGCATCAAGTAATTGATGGAAACAAGAACAGA
Source organism: Calophaca sinica (assembly GCA_037113605.1). Taxonomy (NCBI): domain Eukaryota; kingdom Viridiplantae; phylum Streptophyta; class Magnoliopsida; order Fabales; family Fabaceae; genus Calophaca; species Calophaca sinica. Next base: position 106,328,124 of record CM073734.1, on the reverse strand, counting down.
AATGAAAATATGTTGATTGAAATAAGATTAAATTAAACTTAAATTGATTTAAGCTTGAATTAAAGTTCATGGTTAATGTAAGAAAAGAAGACTAATAGTTGACAGTAGGATGGTAAAAAGCTTGTGGTATAGATTATTGTAACTTGTCTCTTACTCTATTTACCTTGGTGTCAAGTATGTTATACTAGGAGCTTAATGATGCATCTGAAAATATAAATTTGATGCATGATTGTGAAGTAAAAATTAAAGAGAGGTAGCATTTATTTGGTTATTTGCAATCATGAAAATAGTTACTCCTAAGCCCCAAGGTACAATTCCAATGCTTGCAGAGTGAAGAAATAGTGTGATGAGAGTTTAACAAAGCTTTAACATGAAACATGAAATATACCTTCCATCCATGAGGGATGTTATAATCAGCATAGGTGAAATCCTTTATTGCATTTCTGTAAGCACCACCAACGGGTGGCGACAGCCTCATAACTTCAGATGCAACATTCCAAGAGTATTTCATTTTCTGAACATCCTCCCATTGCAACAACTCCCGTGCCTCTTTCCCTTGACTAATTTCAAGTTGTTCTGTCATAAAAGACAATTTCAACATTTTTTTTTTGATGAATAAGAAAATTTAGGGTGAGGGGATGGCACCCCAGCCCAAGGCAGGAATTTCAACATTTATTTATGCTATCAAATTTAGGGTAAAAGTATAAGAAAAGAACAATATTGTGCTATAAAACTCTCACCATGGACCCATTATGGGTCTTTTATAGACAACTTTAGGGTCTATTTACTATCGAAATACGTTTTTTTTCATTTTCTATTTTCATTTTTAATTTCAAAACCGTCTGACATTTTCACTTTGTTTTTTATTTTCAGAGATTTGTACGAGAAATAGTAAAAACAAACGACAGTATTGCAATTAAAAGTGATAACAAGAAATGAAAACAGAAAATGTAATCGCAAAGTAAACGAACCCTTATCTTGTATTTGCAAGAGGTTAATTTTTATGACTCAAATATATGACCTTTTAGTCACATGGCAACAACTTCAACTATCGCACCAAGTTAACTTCAAATCAATGTTCAAAGATTTTATTGCTTACCTTTCAACACTTGTTCATAAACTTCAGGCAATTGTCCAAGATACTTCATGACAGATGATAACACTGATCTAGAAGTATCATGTCCAGCAAAAAGCAGTAGTAGTATGTTATCAATAATCTCCATTTCATTCAAAAACCTTCCATTGGTGTCAGATGTAACAAGCAAATGTGACAAAAGGTCTTGTGTAGGTGATGCCCTCTTTTCTTCCAAATCCACTTTCCTTTTCTTTATAATCATTTTAATTTCTTTCCTTATTTCATCCGCAGCTTTCATTGCCGTGTGAAACCTTGTCCCAGGCAAGTTTATGGTGAAGCCAACAATCCCTTTCAGAAATTCATCAAAATGTGATGAAAGCTTTGATACATGGATAGGGTCTTCCATGCTTAAAAATAAGCAACAAGCCAATTCAAACGTGTATAGGTTTATTATGGAATATACTGCCAACTGCACCTTCCCTTCAAAAGTGTAAAGTAACAAATTTAAAGTATTAAACTGCAAACTTTTTTTATTTTTCATTTCTAATGAATAACCAATCATGTTAATCAAAACAAAATAATAAAATTAAGGCTTAAATATGTTTTTTCGTCCTTATAAATATTGAGATTTCTTTTTTGGTCCCTATAATTTTTTTTTTGTTTTTCGTCCTTATAATATATAAATTTTTGCTTTTGATCCCTGATATTTCGTTTTAGTCTCTGTAATATTTTTTCTTGTTTGGTTTTAGTCCCTGAAATTAGAGACTATTTTGATTTTAGTCCCTGAAATATGAACATATAAGGACTAATTCCAAAAAAACTATATAATACTGGGACGAAAAGCAAAAAAAATAAATTTGCAAGACATAAAACAAAGTTAAAAAAATCGTAGGGATGGATAAAAAATATTGCAGGGGTAAAAAACAATATTTGCACGACGAAAAACATATTTAAGCATAAAATCAATCAACACATTTTCATAATTAGTATACTTGTAAAACATCAATCAACAGCTGATTTGTCACACTTCTTACCTTTCCAATGAGTGTTTATATGGTGCTGAGCAATTCTATCCATTTTTGGCAAGTAATTTCTAAGTGCTTCTGGATTAAGAAAGCTCATGAGCAACCTTCTAGTTACCTTTGCTTCATCACCAACCCTATTAACGAGAGACAACCTCAACAGCTTCCTCACTGAGCCAGGCCACCAGACTTGCACATTCTTGTTCTCATTGCTATACAAGAACTTGTTCCCAGCTGTACCACAAAACACAGCAACATGCTCTCCAAGGAGTGAAGTCTTGAACACCCTGGAATCATATTTCTTCATTCTCTCTTGTATGAAACTTATTTGCTTTCCCTCAACACTTGCTCTGAGAAACTCAATGGTTTCTCCAACAATAGGCCATCCTGAGCTTCCTAGAGGAAGATGCAGCTTTCTGAGTTTGACAATTTTAGTGATGAAATGAAGAGAAAGGACAAAGAGTGCCAAAACTGTAGGCAAGACTATAAGCTTGGCTACCTCCATAAGCTATATTAGTAGTCTACTAAGTCTTTAACTATGATGAGAGGCATAAGATGAATGAAAGATTAGGAGAGCTTGGCCCTGTGATAGTGCTGAGAAAATCAATCAATAATAATGAAGCTTAAGGAAGGAAACATTATAACGAGGTTGTATTATATGGATACACAACTCTATATCCAAGTGAAGCGACAAATGGAAACATTAGCAAGCACTAAGGAAAATGGAGATAGAAGAACAGTAGCAAAGGCTTTAGTGGGATACATAGGCCATGACATTGACAAAGGCACTCATCTCTTTGTTGGGCTAATTACAACACAATACATGGTACTTAATTAGCTTAGCATTGTAACACACCATTTGTGATGCCTTTTTGTGAAGAATATTGCGTTTGCTTGTGTCGAGTCACCATTTGTGATGCCTTTTTGTGAAGAATATTACATTATGTTAATTTTTTTTCTCGACTAATCAAATAAATACATACGAAATTGGGCCGTTGCGGACGAAGCGGTTATGATGCGGCCTGTTATGCGGTGGTCGATGCGATTTATGCGCGTCAGCACTTACATCACGCCGCAATTGCGGCTCGATCGATGCGCGCCTCTCAGAATCGCAATATTGCGGCCGCATCACATGATGCGGTCCACAATTTAAAACACTGATGATATGTATAATCTATGTATCCTCGCACAACTGAGAGACTAATCTCATAAGATTACACGTAGGGGGAGTTTTAATGTTATTGCATTCTTAAGGACTCAATTCGAACTTAAGACTACTGGATAAGCCGCAAAGGACTTGTATCATCTCACCAAAGGTTCATAGGTGTCACTGTGAATGATGTCATATCGAAAATGGGAAAAAGAAAACTAAATTAATATTTTTCAATATTATATATCTCCCTGTGATAGTGCTGAGAAAATCAATCAATATCAATAATAATGAAGCTTAAGGAAGGAAACATTATAACGAGGTTGTATTATATGGATATACAACTCTATATCCAAGTGAAGCGACAAATGGAAACATTAGCAAGCACTAAGGAAAATGGAGATAGAAGAACAGTAGCAAAGGCTTTAGTGGGATACATAGGCCATGACATTGACAAAGGCACTCATCTCTTTGTTGGACTAATTACAACACAATACATTTAAGAGGAGGGTTGAATTTTAATTACCTTGAGCGTGTGCCACTTGTCACTGAAATTAAAAATCCCCATGGTCCTTCTGGAATATTTTTGAAGGTTGCGATGACCCAACTAAATAAAAAAAATCCCCTATATTGTCTTCCTTTCACTCTTCTTGTGTACCACTCACTAATAAAGATATGTGATACTGAATGGTTGACATCTACTGCTCACCCCACATGTCCACCTCATCCTTGTAGACACACAATCCTTCTGGAAAAATTCAAGAAAGGATCAAGGATAAACATATAGATTATATCTATGATCAAAGCAATCACTCCAGCATAGTCTGATGGATCTTTTGAAGAACTGATTAATCAGACGAGAATAAAGATAGAGTCTCATTCTACATGTCAATATTGACACCAATGAAAGTTTTAGTAAGAGGAAAATCCGTCGACTTTAGAAATCGTGAGGGTTCAAGTCCCTTTATCCCCAAAATACCATTTTATTCTCTAATTTTTTATCCTATATCCTCTTTTTATTTTAAAATGAAAATTCGTGAAAATTCATTATGTGTCTTATTCAGTCTACTCTTTCACAAAAGGATCCGGATGGAATCTTTCTTTTTGTTATCATAAGAACAAGTCTTGTTGGAATTTGTAGTTGAATATATTTGACACACATAGAATTTTTTTATATATGATATATGATAAACGTATAAATGAACATATTATCTTTGAGCAAAGAATCCTCATATATTATTGTATTCTATAATTAAATTTTTTAAAAATAGATATTTTTAAAATTAAGCTTTTTTGACAATTTTTTTTTTAAAAATTAAGTTAGATATTATACTTTTTAGTCACTGTTATTTACTTTTGTTAATTTATCATAGGTAAGAGATGAGTGGACGTATACTTGTGTCAAGGATGAGACAAATACCAAATGAAACGGCAACAAATTAAGTTTGAAAATTTTGTTTTGACATTATTGAAAGTTGAAATGTGGTTGAGTTTAATTACCCAAGACAAATGGTATTGTATTTGTCTACATCTACATCATCAATGTGAGGAAGGTGGGAGTTACGTCTTGGAGAAAGCTTTATTCGAATAATATAAAACCACACATGTCCTTATTTGTCTAGCTTGGAAACAACATCAAATTTGGCAGCAATTCAGGTAACCAAGCTCTTCATAGAAGCGTACCTTTACTTGCCGTGCCGCCCCACTTTGGGCTTTTCTAAGGGCACCCCCATTTTTGCTTGGGGCACCCCCATTCCAAAAATACCCCTATAAAGCTCAAGTTTTTTTTACAACTACTCACAGTTTTTCCCACAATTTTTGTGACGCTCACAAATATAATATTTGCGAGTAAAAAAAAAATACTCGCAAATATCATATTTGCGAGTAAAAAATTGCACACTCGCAAATAACATATTTGCGAGTGAGACGAATGATTTTTTTTTGTTGATATTTTTACATGGGGATATTTTGGTCAAAACAACATTTTGGGGGTGTCCCAAGCAAACATGGGGGTGCCCTTAGAAAAGCCCCCACTTTTTATGTTATTTTCAAGGCCTTTTTTTTCTTGGTCGAGATTTTTCAAGGCCTTTTTGGGTTTTATTCCAAGGCGCTTTGTTACAGAGACGGATATACGAGGGGGCACACTTGGCCTTCTTTCAGAATTCTTTGCAAAGCATACATATAAATGGGCCTTGGCCCACACTCTCTTTTCAATTGAATGACATATGGGGTGCTAGCATCGCACCAGGGCCAACTCAACACCCGTTGAGGCCTAAAGCGAACTCTAAATAGAGATCTAAAAAAATTACAACAACATCAACCACAATGAGGTTTGAACAAAGTAAAAAGCATTATGCTATAACATCTAAGCTAGACAGATTTGTTATAAGTTAAAGGAATTCAGTCATTTATATTAAGTGAAAATAAAACTTTTGAGGCTTTTTTCTGTCAAAACTTTTGAGGCCTAAAAAAATTACAACAACATCAACCACAATGAGGTTTGAACAAAGTAAAAAGCATTATGCTATAACATCTAAGCTAGACAGATTTGTTATAAGTTAAAGGAATTCAGTCATTTATATTAAGTGAAAATAAAACTTTTGAGGCTTTTTTCTGTCAAAACTTTTGAGGCCTAAAGCTCTTATCTTACTCGTTTGGGCCTTGGCCGACCCTGCGTTGCATAGAGAAATTTACGCATAGCACGGGCTTACGAGAATTTAAAATAAAAGGGTTTGCAGGATTTCAAATATAAAAGGGTTTACGAGATCTTAAAAATAAAAGGGGAAAGGCAACTATCACATAATAAAGACTGATACGCCGCTAGGTCGAGACTCGACTTGGGAGTTAATTTTCGCAATTCACAAGAGTTGCGCTATTTCATTCGTGATTCGTTACAGGTATATAGTTTGCCCCCTTAATAGATTTCTGGATTCGTCCTTGTTTGTTACTATATATCTTTATGTATTTATTTTTCAGATTATATAGTTATTTATTTTATGATATGGATTGAATTACTAGATTTAATATCTCATATTCCTTCCTTTAAAAAATATACTTTCTCTATCACTATCTTGATAGTTTAAGATTTTGCATCTGAAGTTTTCACATGAAAAGTTTCTATTGTGTGGGTGTTTGATCATTGTTTGATTGGATTCACTTTGAGAGCGAACACATTATTATGTTGAATTATTCACGACCCTTTTGTATGTTTAACATTTACTATATTTTAAATTACCACCAATTTTTATATATGGAAAATGGGTGGTAATTTGAATCTATAATGTTTTTCAATTTCTATTGGAAGTTGAGAAAGTTTAAAATAATATCTATGATTTTGGTGGTATTAATATTTTTTTTAAATTAAAAAGAACAAAATGAAACACATGATTTTTGTTGCTTTACAGGAGAATCTAGGGATAAATCAATGCTTGAAGTCTTGAAGAGGCACATGTTAATGGGTTACCTAGCTAAAGAAGGGATTGGTATGAGGTTAAATTTCTAATTTTTGTTTACATTATAAAATAAAGTAAGTAATCTTACAAAAAAGTTAATGAATAATATTATATTTTAATGCATAATAAATTATGAATATGTTAAAATATCAATCATTGATTTCGACATCAATGATTGAGATACTTTATTTTACCCAGACATAACCAAATCCTAAATTTTTAACTTTCCTAAGAAATTTTATGTTTATCTTTTTATTGTATCTATTAAGTAAATATAATATTATTAACAAAATTAATAGTTGCATAGAAAAATAAATGTAAAGCAAAAAGGAAAACAATAAATTATATAACAAAATCACAAGAAAATTTAAATTTAGATTTGTAAAATAAGATATTTGCTTTTGAAAGGAAAAGTAATGAATTATCATCATTAATTAAAAAATAATGATTAAAATTATAATATTTAATATTCACTAAATAAATTTTAAATGATTATAATATTTTATATTTAATATATAATTAATATTTAAATATATTTAAACTTTATTTTGTAAATATTAAATATTATAATTTTAATCCTTGTTTTTTAATAAATTATTATAATTCATTACTTTTCCTTTTAAAAATAAATATCTTATTTTACAAAATCTAAAATTAATTTTCCATGTAATTTTGTTATATAATTTATTGTTTTCTTTTTTGGTGTACATTCGTTTTTCTATGCAACTATTAAGCAATTATATACTATTATATTCATTTAGTAGATACAGTAAAAAGATATAAATAAAATTTCCTAATAGATAAAAACTTAGGACTTGGTTATGTTCTTATCTAATAGGGTAAAATAAAATATTCAACCATTGATGATGAAATAACTTATTGATATTTTACTATTTTAATATATTCATAATTTATTATGCATTAAAATATAATATCATTCACTAATTTTTTGGTTAAAATTACTTACTTTATTTTATAATAAAGTAACAAATTTGAAAATTTAACCTCATACCAATCCTTTCTTTAGCAAGGTAGTCCATTAACGCATGTCTTTTCTCTTTTCACAATAAGATTATTATCATGAACTCTCGTAGATATATGGTTGCGTTATCACTTTGACACCATTAACAAGGGTAAATCTCACTTCTCCAAAACCGTGAAGGTGATCTCTCTGCCATCACTAACCTATGTTTGCATAAAGTTACAAATGTGGCTCTTCATTGTTTATCTCTCATTCGCATATATGTTTGCAAACATATATTTGTATGCTTGAATTGATTATTATGATGCTATGGAGTGGTATACCAATTGTGACTTCAATATACTCAAATTGGTACTATATATATTGTCAATCTCAAATATTTTGATTTTTTCTCTCTGTTTTTTAACTTATTATGTTATTTTTGTCTCTACTAGATCCACGAGTCATGTAACAAGACTAATTCCCAAATAATTGTTACAAGTTTCGTCAAATGGAATTCGTTGATGATGTTTTATATTTATTCACCTTCTCTATTATACTTTGCTTGTTTGTGCTAGTAATGGGTAACATAAATCTTCAACTGACTGTGGTTTCCTTGATTAAATATGGGTAAAACAACATGTTGAAAGAAAGACACAATGTTGTCTTTTTTTTAGCAAGGTATGTAATTTGTTTAATAAATATGATTATGAAATTAATATTTATGTTACTATATATTTACTACTACAATTTAATTAAAAAAGAATCATTCTATTTTAACTAATACTTTTTTAAATATGCAGGTTTTACTCATATGACATGGTTTTCTAAGTGCCTGGTAATTCTTTAAAGCTTCAATATTATTTTATTTACTTTATACATAAGTTTTTGTTATATAAGTTTTAAAATATTTATTTATTTTTAATATTGTCGTAGATGGAAGAAAATATCATTCATATGCAGGGAAACCAATAAAAACAACATACTACACTAGAAAGAGTGATTTAAATTAGCACAAAAAAAAGAGTGATTTAAAAATCAACAGTCTATTTTTGAATATAATATGTAACAATGTACTATGACATTGTTTTGTGTGTGCGCGGCTACCTCACCCATCGACAAGAACTTTTATATGGTTGTTGTTGTGGTGTCACTGGTTTTGTTGTGTCGGTGTGGTTATGGATGTAGTGGAAAGGAGTGTTGTATAACAATTTATACTTCAATAATTGTAACTATTGAGGCGTTGTGTGAATTTGGTACTTAGTCGACTAATCATTTGCTCAGCTGATAAGATAATATGCCAGCTAATTCGCACTGCTAATAATGATCTCCTTTTTGATCAGGCGATTACGCTGATAAAGGGACTATATTCCTTAGCTGCGGGTTCCTAGACTACTTCAGAAAGCATCTAGTGTAGAAGGTTGAACTACCAAGCTAAGATTGCATGAAAATAAAGATAAAGAAAATCGATAAAGTAAAGATAATTGCAAAGACTTGTTTTGATTGAATATGTGTCTTGAATACAATCTGTACAATTGGTATTTATAGACAAAGACTACCTAAGAAACTTATACTTACCCTATTTGCCATGTTCTTAACCCACTAACTCACATATTACATCATATAATATCATGGTTAACAACATAAATATAAGTAACCACCCCATCAGCTAAGTTATGGCCCAAAAATACTTAGTCAGCTGACTTATTAACTGCCATATTAGTTGACCATGTCTTCCATAACCTTATTTCTAAGAAAATATGTTCTCAAGCACGTCCTTGACTTAGTCAGCTAATATAATTCGTATATCTGCTCAATCGACTAAGTTATGGGCCAAACGGCTGACTGCCAATCAGTTGACCATGTTCTTCATATCCTTATTTTTAAGGAAATTAGTCTTCATGCACGTTCTTGACTTGGCCAACGCATAGAATCTACATATCTTCTTAATCAGCTATGATATGGGCAAAAAATTCCACTATAACGGCTAATTTATCCACCACTTGACCATGTTTTCCATTTTCCTATTTTCAAGGAAGTGGGTGCACGTTTTTGAATTTAATATCCCTTGATTCCAAGTGGTTACTTTTTGTCTTCACATTCTCTTTCTGAAACCACGTTTAATCATCTTCCAAAAAATCTAGGAAAGTGGTTGTCGCACTTTGAGTTGGTCATTTCTTTATTTTTAAATATATTTGTAGTCTCTTAGGCCCTTAATCAATATTCACCCGAGCCCATAAGACCTATTTAACAGCCTCCAAACCCATTTAGACTTAGTAGCCACGTGCAGTTAATTACGTGTCGATTCTTTGCATCGGTGACTTCTGTGTCGGTGATTTTGCATCGGTGATGCGTGTCGGTGATTACCTTTCGACTAGTGCTCCTCAGCTGCCTATCTCAGCTGATTAGTTGTGTTTGGTTCACCTGATCTCAGGCGACTGACCTTGGATTTAGTCGATCTTGCCTTAGCCGATCTTGAGTTAGCCAATTATGATTTAGCTAATATGGCTGCAGCTGATTAAAACTCAACTGTTTGGCAAATACTTGCACTTTATCCGATTGACTAATATATGATCTGGCTAACTATTTTTTGGCGTAAACAGTAACATATTTATTCAGAGTTAATGGAATACAATTTTTAGTAATTTTATCTCTGTTTCTATTCGAAACGATGAAAAATAATTATTTTCAATGCATAATGATTCTGAGGTTGATTGAAGTCAATGACTTTCAATACAATTTGTTGTTTTTATACTACAATCATGGCCATAGTCTATTCACTTATTTTAAAATAAGTACATAAAAGATTTACTTATAGCATCTTATCCACCATTTATCTAAAGATAATTAACATTTAAGATCGATTATTGGATAAGGCTTCAAGCAAAAAGGTAGGAGAATAGTATAGAAAACACAGAAACATGATTTGTTTCCATCGCAGGATTTCTCGCCTATCCGAAGATGACTATTGCATGTGCAAAGACAGATAGAAGAGTAGGTGAATGTCCCGCGTGAACTTCGTCTATGCGATGGTGAGGCTCAGCTGTGCTAAGAAGACAGAAACAACAGATAATTGCCCTGCGTGAATTTCACATGTGCCCAACAGGTATTGTTTTATATTCCTAAAAAAAATTTCATTGCCATTTATTGTTCAACTGGTGGTTTTAATTTGTTTATACTTTATAGATTTTCTATGTTCTTTAATTGTATCTTTAACAAACAATAAAAGTTTAGTGTTAGTTTAATTACAGTGTCGGGTTATTTGAGCCTCTTTTGATGCCATGATATATAAGAAATGAATAAAAAGTTGTTGCAAAGTAGCATGAATGGTTGTTAAACTCTTGAGTTAACTCTTAAACTCTTACGAAGTTACGATTCTAGATAACAAAAACGAGTTAACTCACATGTAAACTCTCTTTTGCGTAAACTCGTACAAGTTTAAGTAAACTCTGATAAAATCGGTAAACTATCGATTTTACTAGCGAGTTTACGAGTCTATAATTTTACATTGACTTGGCTTTCAAATGTAAATTATCAGTCAATATTATTGGCTATTTAGGTTAAATTACCTATATGTCACAATATATATTGGTTTTATAAAGTTAATTTTACTTTTTCAATGTTCTTTTTATAGTAAGTATTTGTGATGTGTAGATTTATTTAATATAATTTTAAATATTAGGTAAACTCGTACGAGTTTACGAGTCAAGCCTACGAGTCGAGTCTACCTATGCTCCACAAGTTTGCCTAGACTCTTTCATTAAAATTATTTTAAACATTAGGTAAACTCGTACGAGTTTACGAGTCGAGTCTACGAGTCGAGTCTACCTATGCTCCACGAGTTTGTCTAGACTCTCGTGTTTGACAACCTTGGTAGCTTGCATCAATTACATGATTAATTGGTTTGGATTTCCATCATGATCAATGTGTCCTATTGTAATTATGCATTTAATCTAAATTTGTTGTTTTAGTTATTTCGAATGCATAATTACTAATTAGTTATTTTAAGGTATTTGTTATATTTATAATTTATAACTTCTTTATTTTTTTAGGACTAATATCAAAGTGATAATTATTCACAGTTATTCATATGTTCGGGATAATAAAATGCAAATAAAAAATGCAGATAACCATTTCGGGGAGGGTCTTCAAAGAAGAGGGTGTTGTGCCTGATAAAGAAACTTATGACACAAGAGAGGGGAGATAGTATCTATTGTGGAACTTGAAGCAAATGATGTGATGCAAGCAAATGATGAGTGCTTTAATTTGCTTAATGAGTTGGCAAGGATATGACATAACTATTCAATGCACTATTGCAAGGTATTACACTATTATGCCATTTAAATAGAACTCAATTATTGTCTCCTATCCAATTGAAAAAGCTTTTCACTGATAGTCGGGGCACCTTTTGCCACGGGTCTGTTGCTACTTGCTGAAATTAGTTCACTCGGTAACCTTGTCGAGGGAGATTATAGTAACACCAATCTTTGATTAGTTTTAAAGAGTTTGCCTCAGCTGGTAACCTTGACGAGGGAGTTTCCAGTAAATTCAGGGTAGCCCAATGCATTCTATAAAAATTATACTAATGTTCAATCTTAGCATGAACCAACAGTAACTATACAATATTAGTTTCTTCCTTTTGGAGGTCAAATCTTACCTCTTATCTTATCAGCTTAGAGCTTCTTCTATAAACCTTATGTTAGTCTTTAAAGCATTGGTAATGTGAAATTGTTGATAGGTAGAGTGGGATTCTAAAAATACATGTTTGTATATAGGTGCAAAAAATTTGCAAACTTCAAAGGTAAATTAAACAGAATAATGTTGCCTATTTTCTTCTCTTTGAATTGGCTATTTCACCTAAAAATGTTAAATTGAATTATTTTTACTTAATGTTAATTTCTTTGAACCGATAATATACAAATACGATTTTGTCACTTCAATGCATTCAAGGTTGTTGTATGACTAAAGGAAGTTAGGAGAAGTAGGTTGTTGACTATCTAGAAATATTTGTGCATTACATTTTCTATTTTACGGGATTATAAGTTATTTTCATGCACTAATTGATTCAAATACGCCATAGGGAGAAATTCTTAAGTAGACACTAATACAACACGTCACTTATGTTGTAATTAATTCTTAGTCCATTCAGTTATATAAATGTATCTAAATTTCCAAGTGATAATATAATTTGATCTAAGTGCATTGTAGTTTACCTTTAAATCTTATACTCTTTTTTTTGTACAGAGTCCCGGGAATGGATTCTCTACCATTTTTTTTTCTATCGTGTTTTTTCCAATTGATACATCTCCACCCTTAAATAGCCTACTTCCTTTATCATGTTATCAACACACTCTTTCTCCCGTTTTTGATGAATGATGGAGATGCAACTGGAGACAAAATTGACTGGAGAAAATCTGTATACTCTTTTTGCTTATCATAAATCTATAATTATAGTTACCTATATCTATAAAAAAAAAACTGTAGTTACTTCACCGGATCAACATTTTACTTAAAATCACATTATCATATAAATTGCTAGGAAAAATAACTTATCATAATTTTAGTACCTCTTTTTTCAAAATCATTGTTAAAATGATTTTAACATAAATATATTTCTTTATCTTAATAATTTAAGTACTCCTTTCTTTAAAAAGTTTTACAATTTATTTTTTGTGTGAAATTTTGTAGGTAAGGCTAATTTAATTCTACATTTGGATTGTGAGGACTTGCTTCCTATGTTTACTTTTGCAAAGAGATAACACAATTGTAATTAGTTTAATCTAATACATGTCATAGTACTTTTAAGTTTTCTTAGGATTTCTTCCTGTAAAAGTTGTGTATTTTAATTTACTTTGGTGTAAAATTATGTGCAGGTGATGCCAATTTGATTATATGTTTGGGTGTTGTTGTTTATGTTTGCTTCGACAGGGAGATAACATGGTTACAATTAGTTTAATATAATGCATGTCAAATTTTTTTAAAAAATTTCTGAGTACTCATTTCTTTAAAAGTTGTGTTTTGTGCATAATTGTGATAATAATAACTATGAATAGATTGTAAGAAAAAAATTGTATTTTCAATATATTCAGGCCTCATTATATCACTTTCTTAATAATTTGTCAACAAATAGTGTTATCTTACACATTTTATTTTATAAAAATCTCTATGTTTCTAAAAAATAGTAATTTATTGTCCCAAAACTTTTTTTCGTGCGTCGCATGGGTCATGGTCTAGTAGTATAGAAAACACAAAAACATGATTTGTTTCCATCGCATGATTTATTTCTCGCCTCTCCGAAGATGACTATCGCATGTGCAAAGACAGATAGAAGAGTAGGTGAATGTCCCGCGTGAACTTTGTCTATGCGATGGTGAGCCTCAGCTGTGCTAAGAAGACACAAACAACAGGTAATTGCCCTGCGTGAATTTCACATGTGCGATGATGACTCTTGTCTGTGCAAAGACAGGCATCAACAACAAAAACTCTATAGAAAATGCAAACTTAAGCAGAAAACCAATATTTTTAACTCATCAATTGATCTAATATGCTCATTTTCTCATCAAGTGTACACCTATACCACCCAAGAAGGCACATGCATTCCAAAACAACAATCAACTAAGCAACTAACACCCTAAACCAATATGCAACTCATAAGAAATCATTCCACAAACCATAGGAAACAAGGAATCATTCATCTCCAATATTCAACCCAATTCAAGTCCCTAAGGTACACTTTTTTCCAACCATCAATGTAGAAGAAAACGAAAGCCTAGATCCACAACCATTCAGAAAGTGAGGGTTTATAAGTGTATGTTTCCTTTTTCTCCCTAATTTTCAAGAGAATACATAGTTTGTCTTAATCGATTCCTTTTTGGGCTCTAGCTTTGGGCCCCTTTCTTAATACTACCACTAGCCCACGTTTATTAATTATACTAATACCCATACTCTAAAGAAAGGAATTGCACATAAATTCACATTGATTAACTTCACCAAAACATACAAATATTTAAACAAGGAAATAAGCTGAAAAAATAATACAAGAATTAGGAAGCTAAGTCCCCAAAGAAAAGGAAAAACCATGGTCTTAATACGACAATAAGTTCAGAAATATTATATACTATTGTAGATTGAAGTGTCGAGCTTTTTACTTTTAACACTAATCAAGGAAAAGACATTGTAATCCTTTAACTAATTCGGATGTAAGCTGTTAAAATTGAATAAACATCTGTTGTCCTAAAAAATGGTGTCTCCCTGTCTCCGACCAATTAAAGACTATGGATATGTATATGTGTTAATAAGTTATAATTTTATTTTATTACGTGGCAAATTGTCATTGGTATGAGACAGAGAATGTGATAGAAAAGTGGGACAGGAGACTTTCATCCGTTAAAATTACCCTCAAAACCTAATCAAGCACATATAAACTACATATTTGCACTTCACACTTTTTTTTATTGAAGTCACTAACGTATATTGAGAAAAACTTAACCATAAATAAACCTAAAGGATTTTGTGTATAAACAACATACAAATAAGTAATCGTTTTGGGTGTAGAAAAATCATGATGAAGGATGCAAAACAAGGCATCCGGAATCCATTATGGAAATCATGGGGAAATCCAAATAAGTAATACATGTAATTTAGGGCTATCTGCGTATGGTTAATTATTTTCATTCCTTTTTAACTCCATAGAATGTAGAACCTTTGCCTTGCAATTGTTTGCATCCTGGAGTGCATGCCTCTTGACAAAGTGAATCTTTTGCGTATTTTATCTTCATGCATATGGACATGCATTGTTGCATACAAGTTGATAACGACACCTTGCCACCTTTAATGTCACTGGTTGAGTCTGCAACTGCAGCTGCCACCACCACCAATGGCATGCATAGAATCACGATCACTACCACACATAAGGATTTGTAAGCAATCATTGTATTAGTCGTTGCGTGCCAAAGAAAAGGAAATGTCTCAAAATGCATGATGTAAAATGGAAATTCACTTGAAATGTGTGGTGAAAAATCAATGGTTGACTTGTTCCCATGTGAGTTGAGGATTTTGTTATGCAAAAAATGAAATTGAGATCTGTCAAAAAAAGTAAAATGAAATGGTAATGATGTTCCGTGGCAGAGTAATAATATAGCAATTTAAATTAAAGTCCTAATTACATTTTTGGTCCCTCTAATTTTCCAAATCCATGATTTTAGTCCCCTATTTTATTTTTCACGAATTTAGTCCTCATACTTTTTATGTTTCATGAATTTGGTCCCGACACTTTTTTAATTGCACTTTTGATCCTCAAAATCATGAATTTTTGCACTTTTGGTCCAAACTTTCCCAAAATACACGATTTTTTGGACCAAATCTGCAAGAATTCTGCAATTTTGAGGGACCAAAAGTGTAATTAAAAAAAATATGAAGACCAAATTCATGAAAAATAAAAGTACAGGGACTAAATTCGTGAAAAATTAAATAGGAGGACCAAAATCGTGGATTTGAGAAAATAGAGGGACTAAAAATGCAATTAAGCCTAAATTAAATTATGATTTCAACGACATATATATCACTTATCTGAGTAAATATTCATGACAATACACACATATATTATGAGTTATACACACACTATATATTCGAATAAGGTATTAATTGGAGAAAGGATTTTTTAGCTCTCTATATGATTATAGGGTTAGTTAACCTTAATCACAAGTTTATTTTTATTTGTTGATATATAAAAATTTAGATTAGGGGAGACTAAACACAACCTCATGTAAGGCTAGATAGAACCATTAGCCTACCGATGAAGAAATTTAGGATTTGAACCTAATTCACAACTAGTACAAATGAAAGGTCTGACCATCTATATCAACCTCTATTGGCTAATTACATGTTAATATCAATAAACACAAGAACTTTTTTTCTCCCTGCGTGTGAGACCACAATAGTCGATTGTTAAGGCCACTCTTCCCCCTTTTTCCCCCCAAAATCACCCATGTCCCCTAGACCCCTACTGTCTACCCAGCCCTCTCTCTTCCCCTCCTTATTAAAATCTATTTAAGGGCTGACTTTTATCGACTAATATTTTTTCATAACTTTGAATTGAACCCTAGATCAGATGCTTAAGTAGTTATTTGCCACCATGTTGGTTTTTAATAGGTTAAAATTATTTAATAAAAAAAAATTAATAAAAAAAGATTAAAATTATAGTGGAGTTATGGAAAATCGGGGCTTGACTCTTGAGCATGGTATATCTATATCTATATATATATCTATATATGTGAACTCTTATTTTTACTGTAGCGCAACAGTAAATGATAACGTGGCATCTTAAAAAAATTTCAACTTATTTTTTTAATTTTTTTAATTTTGAAAATCTTCTAATTCTGTCGCACGTTTCCCTCCCGGATTCTCGCTGCTTCTGTCAAATACCGATTGCTTCATCTTCTCTTTGTGAAACTCTTTTTCATCTTTTTTTGTTTTTGTTTGCCTTCCACTCTTCACCACCATGTGAGGGAGAGGTTTGATCAGAGATGGAGAGCCAAAGAGGGAGAGAGAGAGAGAGAGAGGACCCTCTACGTAGTAATTGCTTTCAAATTGTCTGTAGCCGTAGGGATGCAAATGCAAAAATGGATCATGGGAAGCGATTGAAAAACAAAGAGAACTACTTACGATACGAATCTCAAGCTGAAGGTACTTCATTTTTCCTCTACCTCTATTTTTTTTTCCCAATTTTTCTTTTTCTTCGCTGTGCAGGTTGTTTCGCTGTCTAGAATAAAAAGAAGAAAAGAACCCTTTGTTGAAAAAAATTGGATCTTTTGCATTAAATCTTATTCATTTTCTGAAGACTTGCTTCACGGGTTCTTCGAAATAGTGAAATGAAAGAGGGATCTTTTGTATAATTTTTTTCTGAGCAATCGAACTGAAATTTTTCTTTAACCGTTATCTTTTTATAAAAATGTAGGTGTAATTGGTTTGTCATAACCCACCCTGTTTGTTGAAATCAATCCATGTGTATCTCAAAGAAAAGGGTATTTTCGTTTGGATTTAGTTCTTTGAATATTGCAATGGTTAAATTCTGCTCAAACCATCTCATTAGTTTTCCAACCTGTAAGTATAAGTATCCAAAATTGCTAATGATATTTAAGTCAGCTGGTGTTTGAAAGTAGGCAAATCTTCAACTAAACCTCCAACTTTTATCATGATGAAAAATTAGAATGAGGGAAACACACACACACACATAGAGATGGAGAGAGAGAGAGAGAGAGAGACATTATGGGCTTTTGCATTTGATGCAAATTATCTTATAACTGATTAGTTTGAATTACCGAAAACCAGTTTTAAATACAGGAAAACAATCAATATTGTTGTTCCATCAGTATTCTACATTAAATGTGATGTTCATGTTTTGCAGGTGGTTTTATTTGTTATTTTTTTCCTGGTTCTGATATGTTGTGTTATGAATTATTTAGATTCTTTGCCATGTTAGTGTTATATTTTAATGTCTTTTCAGGCCAATTCCCCCTTCACATGCAGTAATAGCAGTAACACATATGGCCGTTTGGGGATGGGTTAGATAACTGTTACCGGAAAGTCTATCATCTCTTTCTCTTTTTTATTTCCTTTAATCCCTTTTCCCAATTTCTTTTTAGCCACTTTAGTTATTAATGTTTTTCTCATCTCAATGAAATTTATATCCATCAGTGCTCATTTCATCAGTATTTCTAATTGGGTCTCACCCTCACCCATTTTCACTCTTTTATTAAGTTCAAGTAAGTCAGCAAAAAAAATTCTGTATTCTATTTTATTTTGGCTGACATACTTAATTGCTATCAATTTCTGGTGAACATTGTTATGGATCTTGAAAATTTAGAAAGGACCCATATATTTCTGTGCAGTTTTTTGCTTACTGATTAACTATTTAGTTTCCTGCCGAGTGGTACCAATTATTGAATGTTATATAGTGCTACAATACTATTCTAAGTTTATCGTTGTACATATGAGATTGACCCGTGTGTGAAAGATATGCACACTGTCTCCTTAATGTTCTCTATTTTGACATGTAGTTTCACTTTTTGGCCTTTCTTTTAATATTTTTACAAATCAGAGTTGTTGTCTCTTTTTTTTTCTTTTTTTTTCCCCTCCTTTTATAACGTTAAACTTGATGCTGCTGTAAAGTCGAGGTTGTTTTGTATTGGTCCATGCTATCATGTATTATAAAGTGAAATTTTTATCCTCCTTATGTTGTCTGGTGTAATTTGTTCTATTGTTTTTCTTGCACTATAAAGGCATTTCTATTTCTTTTCTTATGTATAATAGCAAAATCTTACACTAAAAAGGTTCTCATTGCACTGAAAAGGCTTTCTTTTTCCTTTTTTTAGTGGCTAACTTTTGTATTGTACAATTAAACTATGTAGGGAATTGACTATAATGGTCATAATGGACATTGGCTGATATGTTTATTTGACTATATATCTTTGACAATGGACTACTCTTTTCAACACAACATGAACACCTGTGATTGTTAACAATCTATGCTTGCGTGAATTTAGAATTGATAAATTAGTATCGATAAAATTAAATTAGTATCGATAAAATTAAGTGGATAAGTAAAAACTATATCGGTCATTTCTCCTATTGTTACATTACCTTTAGCTACTTATTGGGTATGTAAGTAACGTGGTAGTATAATTAATTTCTCAATGAAGTAGCTCCTGTGATAATATTATCACCAATAATCCCTGCATGAGCACTGTCCTTCCTTATAGCAATGAAATGTGTGAGCATCTTTAACAGTGTTTTACTTACCAGAAATGATGGAAATAAGTTTGATAGCATTGTGGCAATCACCACAAATTCTTAGATTCTTCACAACCAGAATAAGCACCTCTTTTTCAGTGGAGATCAGACCAAATGCCATTGCAAGCTTCTCACATTGATATGGTAACCGTCTTTCTTTCTCTTTTTGCCGATACCTCTTCATCTTTCACTAATGCCCATCTTATATCTGTACATTCCTTCTTGCTTCAATTTCCATAACATCTCCCCCATGTACTCATGAATCTCTTTTATCATTGGATATGAAGTGTCTTCAGCCACAAAGACATGCACCTTCTTATCTATCTCAATCCAACTACAACTTGGTTTCTTCTTCACTCCTCTCTCCGACATCAGCTTTTTAACTGTTGCAGCATCTTCCCATCCGCCAGCACTAGCATACATATTTAAAGCATTGCATATGGAGCATCGTTGTAAGGTTCCAGCTGGAGGAACTTATTGGATGCTTTAACTGCTAGCTTTGCATTTCCAGTTTGATATGTTGTATATCTTTAGAGGGCTAATGTGATGTTTTTATTAATATAGGGCCGATATGTTGTATATCTTTAGAGGGCTAATGTGATGTTTTTATTAATATAGGGCCAATTTGATGTTATGTTGCATATATATTTCAAGGACCAAAATGGAAATGTACTAATAGTATTTGAATGGCTTAATCATTTTTTGATCTGCTTCTTTCAAGATTTTTTTATGTTATACTTTGACTTGTGTTGTGTAGACTGAATTTGGTACTTGATTATTTTGTTCAGTTAACGATCCGCTTTGATGTTCTGTTATATTGCAGAACGTGCTTTTAAATTTCATTTTTATTGGTTGATGATGATTTTTGTAGTTTTTCTTTATCAATGGCTGGAGGACAACGGGAGAGACAATCCGAGGATATGTATGTACTGAAGTTGGATCACTTGACAAGATTTACTGGTCAGTGTGCACAGATGAGCAGCTAACTGAATCAGCAAATTGAGGCTCGAAACACATGTTGGAAAGAATTTTGTGTTGTATTGTGCTATTATAGTGAATTGTAACTGACATAAATTTGTTGGACTTGGGTGTGAGTACTTTCTACCGTAGATGAAATTTTTCTTTATTAATTTTTGAAATTGCTCTACTGCTGAGTGGAGAAGATTTATCATCGGTAAAAATCCTTCATGTGGAGGAATATAGAACTTTCTCCATTGGGTTGATGAAAAAGTAAATAGGAATTGGGTTTGAGTTACTTTATTACTCAATTGCAGCAAGTGGTTGAAAAAAAATTATAATATCTAAATAGGCTAAATGCCCTTACCATTTTTTTGCTCCTTCATAATTCCTGCGTGACATGGCTGTTTAGTGATATGCCTGCTTGTGAGTTGATCGTTGTGTGTGGATGCCCTTTTTGGTTGAATAAGTTTGGTTAATAGTTGCATCCCTTTAAAATCCCTCAGCATCCATGCATTTAAATTGGAACATGGCATAAACCCTTTTTGTGATAGCAAATTTGTTTGGATAAGTTCTATTGGTGAGAATAAAATTGGCAGCTATGTGAGTACTATTTCTTCCGCAAAATGTTTAAAGATATGTTTTACATGACCTACTTGTGTTCTGTTTCATTGTCTCGAAAAAACATCAAACTGCTATCTGCCACATGGTTTTGTTGGATGGTTTTGTCATCGGTAATAATAATGTCTCACATTATTATTATTATTACTATTATTATTATTATTATTATTGGTCAGTTATAATGATGGATACCCGTGCGTTTTGCACGGGTTAAAATCACTAGTACACACTAGAACGAAACAACAAGGTGAAAAGTCTAAACCTTGAGAAAGAGATAATAAATTAGTATTTGGGTGAGGGGAGGTGAAGAAGAAGGGGATGAGATGAATTATACATAAATAAAAATTGGGAGAAAAAAAAGAGAAACGAAAAGATAATTGAATCGAAATCATAAAAAGTGGAAGGTAGGAAATGGTGTTGAACAGCTCGGTGGTTGTTACAGTGGCACGTGTTTCTTCGGAAGCATGGCAATGGTTGGCGTGCACTAAGGAACCCTTAAGCAGTGAACAACTTTTGGATCTGTTTTGCCGCTTCCCTTTCCATCAACTCAGTCGTCTCGCCCTCTGCCTCTGCTCCTTCTTTTGCCTCCCTCCATCCTATTCCTTCTACTATATCTCCTCTGACTCTGATTCCGATTCTGATTCTTCCACCGTCTATTACCGCTCTCATTCTGATTGATTTTAATATCTCCTCATAAGTATTCCTCTCTGTTTTTTTCTTCTGGGTTTTTCCTATTTCATTCAAAGTTTTTTACTTTACATAAATTGAAAAGTCGTTTATTGATGTACTGATTTGTTAAATGTTGTAGGGTTAGGACATTTACTTTGATGCTTAACAATTTATGTTTGTGTGGGTTGACTGTCTCCTAACATGTAGCAAAACCAGAGACATGACTGAGTGCGAGCTTTGTTAGAAGTCCACATGGAAGAATGAGATGACCTGATTAGTGGTTATAAGTGGGGACAACCCTCACCCTATGAGCTAGCTTTTGGGGTTGAGTTAGGTCCAAACCCAAATTCTAATAGTCTGCGGAGAGAAAGATAAATTATGTGTAAAAGGGTCATTTTTTATTTTAAAAAAATATACATATAATTACTCCAAAGCTGCATATGCATTTAGTCATTTGATAAAACACTTCATGGCAATCATAGATAGAGTTTAATTGGTATATATGTACTGAGAGTATAAAAAAGTTTTACACGGTCATCCAATCATATCTCACTTTATAGATGTTTGTTGAGATATTTTAAGGTAATGATATAACGAAGTGGCACAATAGTAATATATGATTGGATGACAGTGTAAATTTTTTTTATACTGTCAGTGCATATCAATTAAACCCTCTTAGATATTCTAGTCATCATCAGATCTTTGGCACTGCCATATTCATTGCGTGCTTGCTAATCTTTGGTAACTAAAGACCCCATAAATACACAAGAAATGGATGGGAATTCAGCTACATTCATGCCATGTGATATATTTTGTTGTTTAGTAATACCTTTAGCAACATCTTCCGAATTCCGAGCATGCCACGAAAGATATAACTGTACATAATTCACTATACCACGTAAAAAAAGGATTAAAAAAACCTTATTTCAGTAGGTAGTTTTAAAATGTATTATTGCTGTTGAGTTGAGGGTTAGTTAGCACCCACAGAAAGGTCTTTGGTTGTGTTCCTTCTTGTGGTCCTTCAATGGTAGGTTATCCAAAAGTGCCGCAGTAAGCCCTTTCTGAGGTTTGTGGCATTGTCCGAATAGAACTGTTAGTAAATGGGAAAAGTAACATTTTTTGTCATTAACAAATTAATACATAATGCTAAGCTTATCCTAAATTTCTTGTGATCGCTTTGACAAAACATGATAGAGCTTTGGTAATTGAATATGTGAACTGGATATGGTTGGGACATTTTGAAACTTTAAGTGTATAATCTGTTTTGATGAAAAAACTTGAGGGGAAAGATTCTTATTCAATGAAAGCAGCAAGAGGAAAAGACCTGTCTGCAAAGGATCGCTTCCCTCACATTTGAACAACTCAGTTTTTTATCAATCCACCCCCTTAATATCAGACCATAAAATTAAAACCTGCTGTTGCAGTGGATAACTGTTATATTACCACACAATAAAACCAGCTTTTATGGTTTGTAATTGTAATTGACTCTAACTCCTGAATTACAATTTATTTCTTCTGAAGTACACCTTCCAGACCTCCTTCCTTCTATTGAGCTTAGGCCCATTCCTAACAATGTCCCCATCTGAAAGAACAACCTTGTCCTCAAGGTGTACTCTGGGAATTGGGCTTTGATAGGTTTGTATGTAATTCAGCTTCAATCTGATGAGGCCCTATCGGCTTCTTAAGTTGTGGCACATGAAAAGCTGGATGAATTCAAGCTTAGGGAGGCAGCTACAATTGAAACGGCACAAGGCCAATTTACTTATTGACTAAATAGGAACCATAGTAATGAGCAGCCAATTTTGGGTGGAGGCAAATTGGCTTAAAGCGCTGACAGTGAGGTCTGATCTTCCAATAAACCCAATCAATTGGTTGGATGGTAAAAATTGTAACTCTGAACATTAGCATATCTAGCCCTGTCATCCTGTTCTCATTGTAAACAAAACTTTAATTGTCGCAAGGCCTCATCCCTATCCATTAAATCTTGTGCTATAGCTCCCACTAAGGTCTTCTGTAGAATAAATCGTGAGATAGATGGAGGAGGTCATTTATTAACTTACCTCAACGGGGAGCACTTGGTTGCCTCTTGATAGCTGGTATTGTGCCAATACTCTGTCCAAGGTAAAAACTCAGCCCAGACCATGGGTTGTTCAGAGCAGAAGCAACGAAGGTAGATCTCAAGAGTTTGATTCACGACCTCTATTTGTCTATCTTTCTCAAGGTGGTGTTCAGTGCTCATTCTTATGGTTGAGCCTTGAAAATGGAATAATTCCTTCCCTGTCACTAACAATAGAGGTAGGAATTCCATGTGGCTTAACCACCTCTGGAAAAAATTTCAGCAAAGGATCTTGCTGAATAAGGATGTTTAATAAGAATGAAATGGGCATCTTTGTTGAGACGGTCTACGACTACTAGCATCTGCAGTGCTGTTTTTGGGACCGAAATTTGGCTAGCTGCGGGGTATGGAAGGACAATGTACACAATTAAACAAAGAATTGGCCCATTACTCATGAGAATGCAGAAGAGATATGGCTAGTTTATTATGTATACATTTTCGCTATGTTTCCCCAAAGTGCCAGTCTAGTCACTTGTGATTTGTGAACTTTGCTCGCAGATCCTGAACCATGGTTTCTCTATTTTCACAGGAAAGATAGAAACTGGTGGTGAGTTAACTGAAAAGGAGATTATCAGAGCTGAGAGGAATTCTGGTGTGATAAGTAACAGAGGGAGGGAAATTCAAGTAAGTTTCATGATGTTAAAACTGATAAATTGTAATCCCTAAGTTTTCAAACCTTTTTGTATAAGGTATTTTCTCTTCTATGGAAAGATGCCTCTAGTCTACTGTATCTCCATGTGGGGTACAGCCACTGTCATTACTCAAACTTGCAAAAATTTCAGATGCAAAACTACATGAGGAAAAAGGAAATGAAAGAGCGTCGAGGAAAGGATTTGAGAGAAGGATTACTACTATACAAGTAAGACCTGGTGACTCAAAAATCATTTTCTTTCTGACCATCTTTGGTTTGTCTAGTACTCTTCCTTCCTTTTCTTCATTTATCTCAGTCAATTGCTTACTTGATTGAATTCTTGCATGCCTATGACAAAAATAACTATTTAGAGAAAAACAAACTTCAATTTCCAAGCATCCATTTTGCTATGTTTAAACTAGGACTAGAGAATTAATGTTATCTGCCTGATATTCTTACTGTGCACTCTTTTTCTGGATTAAATGCTGAAGGGATGCCAAATATGAGCAAGCGCTAGAGAAATTTGAGTCTGTTTTGGGATCAAAACCAGAGCCCGAGGAAGCAGCAGTTGCAAGTTATAATGTTGCTTGTTGTTACTCTAAGCTAAACCAGGTATATGTTTGTTCAAATTAAAAATTCCATGTTGCTGCGTTTCACTACTTGAGCATTGGTCTCGGATTATACTTTTCGAGTGTATTGTATTTAGTCCCGGTATTATTTTTCTTGATAAAGAAAAATAATAAATTTGAATATGAAAATATAGGCATTTATAACTTTCAGTTTTGGAAAATTCTAAAAATTGGTCTACTTGATAGATGATTGTTCTAATGGTGGTTTACATATATGCCACTGCCTTTCAAGACATTTGAGTATTGATCAAAATTAAGAAAAGTATTAAAGAGAAAAATATTGATTTGATTTAATATTAATGAACAAAAAACATGTATCACATAATGAATAAGACATATGACTATGTGAAACGAGTACATATCGAGATTATTTCACTCTCAAGAGTGAGGGTTCAAGTTTTTTATAGAAGGGTGGATAAGGTTAATACACTTCTTTGTTAATGATCCTTTCATTCTATGTATTTCCGTAAAGAATATGCTAATAGAGTAATGAATTTCTCAAACAGATTCAGGCTGCACTTTCTTCACTCGAAGAAGCTCTGAAAGGTGGTTTTGAAGACTTCAAGGTGATCAACCTACTGCAAGTTACATTATCATTTATCATATTTGCTAAACAGCTTAACACTGTTGTTGTTTTAACAGAGAATCAGAACTGATCCTGACCTGGCCAATTAAGGGCATCCGAGGAATTTGATCTGTTGTTGAAAAGATTTGATGAATCATTTATCAATGAGAATGCCATCAATGCCATCAAATCTCTTTTCGGTTTTAATAAGAAATATGTAACACCCTAATTCAATTTTTAAATCGAATCATTGCATTTAAAACTTTACGAAATATCATAAACTGAATAAATTAAAACTTGACAGTTACAAGTCATAATTCATACAAGGTACTTGTCTAACGGGTTAAATACATAACTTAAGTCTCAAAATCTAACCCCAAAGTCATGAGGATTATAAAATATAGGGTCCAATGACCCATATACAACTCTTAGCCAAAAAAAAAACTAGCAATTAAGTAACTCAGGCTATGTCAATCCGCTTTCACCTGCTTATCTGAAACAAACAAACAAAATAGAAAGGGGTGAGATTTAAGAAATCTCAATGAGTCCTTTACGGACCCCTCACCAACACTTACCTCAATCCTATTTAATATAGACAGATTCAATAGCATTTACATGACAATACACAAGTCATAAGCTCAATTCATAATAATGCAATTGACATCTTTAAAAAGAGAAGCAATTACAAACAAATGTCCAAATGACCACAATGAATGTCCCCACTTGACCCAGCCCAATTGCAAAATGAGTAAAATCTCGTACACAAGGATAAAGCCAAAGGCCCAGCTCAACGCAAAATGGGTAAAATTCTATATATAGAGTTATTAAGTCAAGGGGCCCCCAACGACAAAGGTGGTAGCTAATCACTTACGAAGGGGATGCAAGTTAATTCGCAGACATTCCAAACACAATCAGATTCAATCAAATGCATCACTCATATCAATGTCAAAGCATCAATTTATACATGCATATAACCCTAAGATTAAGCCCTTTTGATCAAGGTTACTAGTCCAATTAACCATCAACATATTAGGATTAAAAAGGGTCTTAAAGGTCATGCCCTCTCAGCCTCTAAGCCATTGAAACAGACAAAAATTAAATAAAAGAGACAGGGAGTGCACTCAAGAGCACCTGGGGCGCAGCTCAAGAGCACTCCTGCAGTTGCTTCTGTTTTAAAAAGGACAAGCAGTACGCTCAAGAGCACCTGAAGGGTAACTCAAGAGCACTCCTACAGCTGCTTCTGTTTTCCAAACGACAGGGAGTGCGCTCAAGAGCATCCGAAGAGCAACTCAAGAGCACTCCTGCAGAATTCAGTAGAAAAATGGGTTTTTATTATCCCTAACTTCCCAAAACTTGATTCAAGCCATTCAAGATCAAATCCAACCAAATAGAAATCAATATCAGTGATCAAGCAAGTTCAAATGATGAATCAACACTTTGCACACACTTATAACTACATGCAAAGCCAAACCATATCTCAAATTCCAAAATTCTACTCAAACCTCACTTAGCCATGCTCAAGACTTCTAAACTCGTTCCTTTAATATTAGATAACCAGAATTCACCCAACACCTCAACTATATAAACATGCAAGCAAGGCAAGATAACCCTATGGTGGGACTTATTGGTTGCTCACACCTAATGTGAGAAGAACTCACCAATCAAAATAAATGGGGATTGATGCTTGAAATTTCTGGTTTTTCCCTCAGGAAATTCGAGCTTCCCTTCTTCTCCACCAAATGTCACTCTAATCTTCCTCAAGATCAACAAAAAGCAGCACCAAACTTCCTCCTAAGCAATATATGAGTGAACTCCTTCAAGTTTCCAACTTCTTCTTCACCAAAACTCCAAACCCTAGCTCATGGCTTCTCTCCCTTGCTCTCTTGATCAGAATTTTCGTGAGAGAAGAGAAGAATGAGGGCTTGGTCGAGCCCTAAAGGGAAAAGGGGCTGATTGGGAGTGGTTTTTACCATTCTACCCTCACTTGTGTTCTAATTTAACAACTATACTTGCTAGATACACCCCCTATTCTCATGAGTTGCACCCCAAAGTTTATTAATCCTAATCACATCACATTCAAATCATAATTGTAGGGACTTAGATACTCAAATCAAGTAATTTATGCAATTTAAGCAAGTTATACGAGTTATGTAGTTTAAGCTAATTAGGCTAATTTGGGGGGATGTTACAAAATAACCTCATTGTATGAACACAAACATCCATGTAGCTAACTAAGGAATTGGTTGAGTAATATAATTTTATTTTCCCCATATATATCTTTATAGTTAACTACAGGTCTCTCATTTTTTACCCCTTCAGTGGGATCTTGTTTCATGTACAAGTATAATATAAGAAACTTATGATCAATAAAATTGTCCATTTCCTTCAAAAATAACCCCAATAGCTGTTTCAGCCTCCACTTTTTTGGATATTGTTTCTTCAGTTGGCTGAGATGGCCCCATGACATGTATGGGAGGCTTGAATCAAGGAGATTGTGGTTGGTAATGTTACTTGGACATGGTTACTAAGTGATCATGGCTCTTGGGAGAGCATGAGCATGATTTTGAGTTTGTGTTAGATTCTATTCTATTGCTTGCATTATTGTTAGGATGTGACATTTGATCTTTTATTCGGAGTTGTGTTTAAGAGTAAGTTTATGTGATGCCTATTTAGGTGATGCCTCTGGGTCTATAATTTCTTATTCTCTTTCAGGTGAAATTCTATGTAATACATGATTAGTGAAATAATTAGGGTATTTTTTGGATTATTTGGCATCAGCTTGCTTCTAAACGTCACACCATGTCACAGTTGATACTAAGATGTTCTACCTCTACTCAACCCTAAGTTTTTACATTATTCCTGAAAGAGGAAAAAACCATGTTAAATCTTGCTTTTATGCAAAAATAACCTAAATACGAGTAATTTAGGAGGGAACCGCAAGCTACACTTGCTTGTATATTATTGATCTTACATGAAACACATCTTCACTAGAGAGTTTGCAATGGCCATACATTTAATGACATTAATTAATGGATTCGGTGGTGTTTAAGCTAACAATCCTCTTGTGAATCACTAACCCAAAACAAAAAACTTTCAACTTGATTTGGTAGGATGCGCCAGGCCAATGCAATAGTGCAAGGAATTGGCGACGCTTGAGAGACCACATAGCAAGCTACTTATTAGGCCATCTCCCTCAAAAAATAAATTTAATATCGTGTGGGCTAATGACCAACATATCAGATATTAAACTGATAAGAACATATACTACACTTTATCTTAGCCAAAAAGCCGAGAAAGGTATGAGTTCAGCATTGTCTCGTTGTGCCTTTTATTCCTCACATAGACTCTGTTGCCTCCTTGACTCTTCGACGTGGGACTCTTGTGCGGCAGCTTTGGGACTAATACATGTACAGAGAAGTCTACACTTTACTTTATTCTGAATAGCTCACATTTAGAGTCAACTAATGAGCACTGAGTCACTGGGAATTGGGCCAAATATAAGTCATTCCATTGTAACTGAATCCATTAACAAAGTTCGTGCTTAAGGAAAAGCAAGAGTTGTTTCAGAATCAAGGGGACACATAGTGTTGTTATAAGAAGAATACAAAGTAAAAGCAAGCATGCATGCAATTTAGAAGGTCATTAAATCAAGGTAGAAGATAGTTATCATTGTCAAATCAATTGTATTTGTATGCTTCTGGACCTTTGAGATTTGACCTCTTTATTCAGCCAGGTTTATGATAATTTGGGAAGGTTATGTTTGGTATTTGGATTATCTATGGAATTCTAACTAATTGGTGTTTCTCATTTGCGATTATGGTGTTTTAAATGTACAAGGCTAAGAGAAAGTGTTGGAAATCTTGGAAAAAGACTCGCAACATTGGTGAAAACGTTATCTTGCAAATAATCCAAGTTTGTTTTCTTGAAATTAATACTTTGTATGTAGAAGTGGTGGAAGCAGATACAAAATGAAATAAAATTCAAACTTAGAAATACAGCTTGTGTTGTGATCAATGTACTTAGAAATACTTTGTGGCTAGAATCGGAAAGGGTGAAGTCGAATTGGAAGTCCATTTTCTGGTTCTAGCATGGGATCATACTTGAACTTCTCATCAGGATTCACTAAATCCCACTTGAAATGTTTCACGATGTTATGCATGAACACAAGTATCTCTAACCGAGCAAACTCTTGTCCCAAACACACTCGAGGTCCTCCTCCGAATGGAACGTATGAATAAGGTGTAGGCCCGTCTCCTTCAAACCTTGATGCATCAAATTTTTCAGGATTTGGGAAGAGTGTTGGATCCATGTGTGTTGTATGAATGTTCCAATGCAACTGTCAAATACACCATATATGTATATACGCTTTAGAAGATATATATGATCACAAAATCAACATCACACAAGGTTCTCTCCTTTAGCATGCATTCACTTGTTTTACTTGTGTTGTATTCATAAAGCAGCATTGCATCATAGTGCATGTAATTTAGTCCCTGAAATTGTAAGATACTGTTAATTTAGTCCCTAAAATTATTAATATTTCAAAATAGTCCCTGAAATTTAAAATCCTCGATCATACTGGTCCTTTTAGATCTGTCAATAATCATAGTCATTGAATTGTCTCGTAGGGACTAATGTGATCGATAATTTTCAAATTCAGAGTTCATTTTGGAATTTCGTTAATTTCAGGGACCAAGTTGATAGCACAATACAATTTCATAGACTAAATCGGTGATTCACTCGTTATTACCAGAAGTCAGCATTGTTGAACCTCAAAAAGAAAAAGAAAAAAAATGAAGGAAGCTTTTGATCCAGTTCAGCTTTTGATCTTGTTTCCATCAAGTAATTGATGGAAACAAGAATAGAAATGGAAATATGTTGATTGAAATAAGATTAAATTAAACTTAAATTGATTTAAGCTTGATTTAAAGTTCATGGTTAATGTAAGAAAAGAAGACTAATAGTTGACAGTAGGATGGTAAAATGCTTGTGGTATAGATTATTGTAACTTGTCTCTTACTCTATTTACCTTGGTGTCAAGTATGTTATACTAGGAGCTTAATGATGCATCTGAAAATATAAATTTCATGCATGATTGTGAAGTAAAAATTAAAGATGAGGTAGCATTTATTTGGTTATTTGCAATCATGAAAATAGTTACTCCTAAGCCCCAAGGTACAATTCCAATGCTTGCAGAGTGAAGAAATAAAGTGTGATGAGAGTTTAACAAAGCTTTAACATGAAACATGAAATATACCTTCCATCCATGAGGGATGTTATAATCAGCATAGGTGAAATCCTTTATTACATTTCTGTAAGCACCACCAACGGGTGGCGACAGCCTCAAAACTTCAGATGCAACATTCCAAGAGTATTTCATTTTCTGAACATCCTCCCATTGCAACAACTCCCGTGCCTCTTTCCCTTCACTAATTTCAAGTTGTTCTGTCATAAAAGACAATTTCAACATTTTTTTTTGATGAATAAGAAAATTTAGGGTGAGGGAATGGCACTCCAGCCCAAGACAGGAGTTTCAACATTTATTTATGCTATCAAATTTAAGGTAAAAGTATAAGAAAAGAACAACATTGTGCTATAAAACTCTCACCATGGACCCATTATGGGTCTTTTATAGACAACTTTAGGGTCTATTTACTATCGGAATACGTTTTTTTTTAATTATCTATTTTCATTTTTAATTACAAAAAAGTCTGACATTTTCACTTTGTTTTTTATTTTCAAAGATTTGTACGAGAAATAGTAAAAACAAACGGCAGTATTGCAATTAAAAGTGATAACAAGAAATGGAAACAGAAAATGTAATCGCAAAGTAAACGAACCCTTATCTTGTATTTGCAAGAGGTTAATTTTTATGACACAAATATATGACCTTTTAGTCACATGGCAACAACTCCAACTATCGCACCAAGTTAACTTCAAATCAATGTTCAAAGATTTTATTGCTTACCTTTCAACACTTGTTCATAAACTTCAGGCAATTGTCCAAGATACTTCATGAGAGATGATAACACTGATCTAGAAGTATCATGTCCAGCAAAAAGCAGTACTAGTATGTTATCAATAATCTCCATTTCATTCAAAAACCTTCCATTGGTGTCAGATGTAACAAGCAAATGTGACAAAAGGTCTTGTGTAGGTGATGCCCTCTTTTCTTCCAAATCCACTTTCCTTTTCTCCATAATCATTTTAATTTCTTTCCTTATTTCATCTGTAGCTTTCATTGCCCTGTGAAACCTTGTTCCAGGCAAGTTTATGGTGAAGCCAATAATCCCTTTCAGAAATTCATCAAAATGTGATGAAAGCTTTGATACATGGATAGGGTCTTCCATGCTTAAAAATAAGCAACAAGCCAATTCAAACGTGTATAGCTTTATTGTGGGATATACTGCCAACTGCATCTTCCCTTCAAAAGTGTAAAGTAACAGCATTAAAGTATTAAACTGCATTCTTTTTTTATTTTTCATTTCTAATGAATAACCAATCATGTTAATCAAAACAAAATAATAAAATTAAGGCTTAAATATGTTTTTTCGTCCTTATAAATATTGAGATTTTTGTTTTTCGTCCCTATAAATTTATTTTTTTGTTTTTCGTCCCTATAATATATAAATTTTTGCTTTTGATCCTTGATGTTTCGTTTTAGTCCGTGTAATATTTTTTCCTGTTTGGTTTTAGTCCTTGAAATTAGAGACCATTTCGATTTTAGTCCCTGAAATATGGACATATAAGGACTAATTCCAAAAAAACTATATATTACATGGACGAAAAGTAAAAAAAAAAAAAATTACAGGACATAAAACAATGTTAAAAAAATTGTCGGGAATGAAAAAAATTGCAGGGGTAAAAAACAATATTTGCCGGACGAAAAACATATTTAAGCATAAAATCAATCAACACATTTTCATAATTAGTATACTTGTAAAACATCAATCAACAGCTGATTTGTCACACTTCTTACCTTTCCAATGAGTGTTTATATGGTGCTGAGCAATTCTATCCATTTTTGGCAAGTAATTTCTAAGTGCTTCTGGATTAAGAAAGCTCATGAGCAACCTTCTAGTTACCTTTGCTTCATCACCAACCCTATTGACAAGAGACAACCTCAACAGCTTCCTCACTGAGCCAGGCCACCAGACTTGCACATTCTTGTTCTCATTGCTAAACAAGAACTTGTTCCCAGCTGGACCACAAAACACAGCAACATGCTCTCCAAGGAGTGAAGTCTTGAACACCCTGGAATCATATTTCTCCATCCTCTCTTGTATGAAACTTATTTGCTTTCCCTCAACACCTGCTCTGAGAAACTCAATGGTTTCTCCAACAATAGGCCATCCTGAGCTTCCTAGAGGAAGATGCAGCTTTCTGAGTTTGACAATTTTAGTGATGAAATGAAGAGAAATGACAAAGAGTGCCAAAAGTGTAGGCAAGACTATAAGCTTGGCTACCTCCATAAGCTATATTAGTAGTCTACTAAGTCTTTAACTATGATGATAGAGGCATAAGACGAATGAAAGATTAGGAGAGCTTGGCCTTTGAAATCGGACTGAACCAGAGAAGCTATATATACTGAACATATCAGCAGGGGAGATCTATAAGGCCTTAAACTTACAAGTTTCAACTACAACCACACATCCTCTTTCAGTTATCCTGAACCTGATTTAACAAAAAACCCAAAACTAGTTGTTGCATATAAATTTGGTCCTTCGCATGTGGTTATAGACACTGTTGAGTTACTAACAAGAATAATGAACAAATATCAAAGGCAACCAATACTAAATTTAATAGCAATCACAACGGTGCAATAAAGTTAATCAAACACGAGTAGAGAGTAGGAAGAATCACACCGCTATTTGGTTCTGCTTGATTCATTTGAAAGGATGACTACGTCTGCTTGGAGAGCGACCCTACTGTTTCACTATCAAAAAGTCTTTACAAGAGATTACAATTGCTTTGAACCCCTTTACAATGTCCAAGAAGAACAAACCCGAGTTCCCGATTCCTCTCTTTTCTTATGAAAAAACTCTTAAGAACAACAATAAAGAAAGCCTTCAATCATCCCTGCTACCTCTCCTAAGATCCCAAGGTGTTTAACGGTGTTTCCAGACCCACTAAAACCTCACAAAGGCGGCTCAAAAATGGCTGCACAACCCTAGAAAAAGGCGCACCTTCCTCATCGTCACGTTTCTGCGTCGGGTTTATAAAACCCGTGTGAATCGATTCAGACATAGGTGAATCGATTCACCCTAGTTAAAAAGCCTCCCTGCGAATTAATGAAATGAATGGATTCATCACGAAGCTTCCCATGCGATTCACAGAGGCGTGCCGATTCACTGAGTCCCCGAGCATGCTTGAATCGATTCACATAGCTAGGGAATCGATTCCCGGTGTTCAGAAACACTTTCAAGCAATTCCATGATCCTCCAAAGCTGATTTTAAGGCACTCTAAACTCCACAATTCTCACCTTGACTTCAAATCGGTGGTGATGCTCGACTTTATCCATCGACCACTAGGCAGCTCTCTCCATTCTGGAATTACGTCTCAGCGCAAATGATCAAGTCAAGTGATCGCCTTGAACCTTGATCTAGGAAGATACTTGATGAACTTCTCACTGACCATGCGTAATCCCCGATTCACCAATCATATTCTTCATTGCGACTCCACCTTGAGGTTGTCTTCACATGTGAAACCGCCTTTCAAAGAGCCATACCTCCTTTTTAGGTTCTTTTCCCAATAATTCGTTCCATGTGTCCTTTTCACAATCACGAGATCCTTCATCTCAAATCCGAAGCTAACTTCCTTGAGCATACCAATCTCCTCATTTGCTATAACTTGCCTTTTGAATATCATTCACACTTTCCAACTCAAGATTGACGCACACAAGCCTCTCCTTGTACCTTGGTTCTTGAACTCAGGAATACCTTAGTCTTCATGAAGTTCACTTGCATCCAACTACCACTTGACTTCTTGGTGGGTTCACAAGTTCCCAGTCCAGGTTCTTCTCCAATGAATTCACACCTTCATTCATTGCATTCAGCATTCATTCTCCATGCTTCCCATTGCTTCACTGAAGTCCGCTTGGTCGAGAGTCTTGAACCTCTTGATCCTGAGACAAAGCATAACAAACAAGATCGACATACAAGTATCTCTTGATTGCCCGATGCTCCTCCTTTCCTATCTCTTGCCAGCGGATAGCCAGGATCACTGTTTGTTGTCTTCCTCTAGAACACGATGGTGGAGGACTATCCTCTCTTCATCATTCCGTCTCACTAGTGGTAGACTCCACCTCAGTGAGTTTTCTCACCTCACGAGCTACTATCCTCCAGGTCTTTGCACTTCATCCCGTGCGGGTCTCGCCAGTGACATCTTTGCTTATGATAACCTTGTGGCGTCAGTTCCAAATTCCTGACTTGTATCCCTTACCTCGGATATCCGATGAAGACACATTTCACGACCACGGCTTCAAGTTTGTCTTGTCGACGCGAGCAAAGCGCCAAAGCCAAAACCTTGACTTAGAATATTACTGCGGTTTTCCACTTCAAACTTCCATATGTGTCTTGAAGTTTAAAGCGCGTTGATGGGCATCGTTGATCAATTAGGCTGCTTGTACTCACGGCTTCACCCCGAAAACTTTTAGGTAGCGGCTCCCAGCATACATCGACCCGCTCAAAATAGTCCTGTTCATGCGTTATGCCCGGACCATTTTGTTGCGGTGTCCCTACTCATGATCCTATGTCTCTTAATTCCCTGTTTCTGCCAAAACTCATTAAAGCGCTCTGAAACAAACTCCAGGCCATTATCGATCCTTAAAACTTTCCAGTTTAGTTCTATTTGATTTCCCTATGAGAATATGCCATTCTTTGAATTTTCAAATGTGTCACTTTTATTTTCAAAATGTGAACCCATATCTCCTAGAGAAATCATCAATCATGGTGAGAAAATAGGAATCCCTCCATGAGTTGTCACTCTTGAGGACCCCCAAAGGTCAAAGTGAATATACTCGAAAGGGCTTGCTAGAATAATGCATGCCACTTCCAAACTTAACCCTATGTTGTTTGCCTAGTATGCAATTATCACAAAATTCTAAGCTTATCCAATTTATCACTACCTAGCAAAGCCTTGTTTAGCTAGTTCAACTAAACCCACTTTCACTAACATGCCACTAACCTTAAATGCCATAGTTTAGTTTTATCATGCGGGCTTGACTAGCTAATGATGCATGCCCTATACTTGATACAACCATCTAATATGTATAAGCCACACATTTTAGATCCTTTAGCCATTACTAATGCACCATTCGAAATTTTAATCATGCCATGTTCAATCCTAGTACTATAGCCTAATCCATCAAATACTTATAGATAAAAGATTTACGTTTGAGTTCGAACATACCTCGCATCTTGTAAAAGAAATTCACGGTTGTCAAACATCTTGAGGCGAATCGAACCCATACCTTGTTGTCACCCAGGTGACGACTCCACCTTCTTTAAGCTTCAAAGTCTCAAAGTATTTCTTCACTAGGACACATGTGATAAGAACGTCAGGAGTCCATGACCCGATTCTTTTGATTCAAACTCGACACCACTAAAGCCCCGCACTCTCATAACCATCCTCCATGATTGCAACATCCGCAGAATCACCCCCCACTTTGCTCGGGGCCAGTCCTTCTTAAAGTGGCCAGGTCTTGTGACAATTAAACAACTTATACTTCTTATTGTTCCGGCTTTGACTTGGATTTAGACCTAGAATTCTTCCGCTTTGTGGTTGTTTCCTCTACTCTCACTTCTTCCCTTGACACACTTAGCTTTCACACTATCATCCACTCTTTCAAGTCTTGGAGCTTGGTTGGCTCCTTGGTCCTAATGGATTGTTGGACCTCCTCCAAAGTAATAGTGGACTCCTTGCCATAGAGGAATGCATCCTTAAAGTGTTCAAAGGATCTGACAACGAATTCAATAAGAAGCGAGCCTTATCCTCGTCATTGAGCTTCACATCAATGTTCTGGGTCATCGATAATTTTGTTGAATTACGCTAGTTGCTCCACAATAGGTTTAGTCTCTACCATCTTGAATGAGTAGAGATGTTGTTTCAGACATAACACAGTGGGCCAATGACTTTGTCATGTACAGCGATTCTAACTTTGCCCACATCTCTGCGCGATTTTCTCTCTTTGACTTCCCTCGATGCCTTATCGCCAAGGCACAAGATAATGGCACTTCTTGCCTTATCTATCATCTCCTTCTTCTCGTTTGAGGCAGGGTGGCGGCATTCTTGCCTCGCCCTTCAAGGCTTCAAAGCAACACGTTGAATAAGTATTGCTTCCATCTTCACCTTCCATAGACCG
This sequence comes from Calophaca sinica, assembly GCA_037113605.1. Classification (NCBI taxonomy): domain Eukaryota; kingdom Viridiplantae; phylum Streptophyta; class Magnoliopsida; order Fabales; family Fabaceae; genus Calophaca; species Calophaca sinica. Next base: position 106,291,123 of record CM073734.1, on the reverse strand, counting down.
AAGTCATTATTAGGAAAACTTCGATGTCCCATTTAGTACCCGTGGTGCACAATTGAATTATTTGTTCTTCCACAGACGGTGCCACTTGTTGAGTTACTAACAAGAATAATGAACAAATATCAAAGGCAACCAATACTAAATTTAATAGCAATCTGTGATTGCAATAAAGTTAATCAAACCGAGTAGAGTAGGAAAAATCACCGCAGCTATTTGGTTCACCTTGATTCATTTGAAAAGGATGACCTACGTCTGCGGAGAAGAAGCAGCCTCCGTTTCACTATCAAAGTCTTTACAAGAGATTACAATTGCTTTGAACCCCTTTACAATGTCCGAAGAACAAACCCAAGAGTTCCCGATCACTCTCTCTTTTCCTCTGTGAAAAAACTCTTAAGAACAACAATAGAAAGCCTTCAATCCTCACTCTATTCTCTCCTAGATCCCAAGGTGTTTAACGGTGTTTCCCGACCCTAAACCTCACAAAGGCGGCTCAAAGGCGGCTGCACACAACCCTAGAAAAATGCACCTTCTCCCATGCGTTTCTGACGTCGGGTTTATAAAACCCATTTGTGAATCGATTCACGGACATAGGTGAATCGATTCACCTGAAGTTAAAAGCCTCCCCCTTGCGAATTAATGAAATGAATCGATTCATGCAAGCTTCCCATGCGATTCACAGATGCGTACTTCGATTCACAGAGTCTCAAACATGCTTGAATCGATTCACATAGCTAGGGAATCGATTCCCAGTGTTCAAGAAACACTTTCAAGCAATTTCATGATCCTCCAAACTGATTTTAAGGCACTCTAAACTCCACAGACACAAATCATTATTGTACCTAATCTTTGATGTCGGCAGTTGTCACTATCAATGATATGCAAGGTTTTAAATTGCGGTCGCGGATACGGTTGCGGTTGTGGTCACTACAAATGCGGCTATTGCGGTCACTGCAACGCGCGTTGCGGCCACTGCGGCGTGAAATAATTTTATGTTTGCACCAAATGTAAAAAAATATTTGTAACTATTGTAATTCTTCATATATCTTTTATTTATGATGTTGTATAAGTTTTTATTCATTTTAAGACATAATTTTTAAGAACAATTTAATATAGTAAAAATATTATTCTAAATAAGTCTTTTAAAATTTATTGTTATTAGATTATTATATTTTATGTTATGTTTTAAATAAAAAAACAAATAGAAGAGAGAAGCTGAACTTTTTGGTCACCGAATGATTAAAAAAAAAGCAAAAACGTGAGAGAAGAAAGAAAAACAAAAACAAGGTTTTGGCCAGATGGCCCAATTCTCTGAAACCCTAAATCACTAACACTTCAGCGCTGCTACATCTCATCAATCACGCACGACTCTGCAAACAGAAAAGCATCCAATTCTGAAAACTCTATTTTTCAAAGCTTTGAGTGAAAAAGTTCTATTATGGCGACAAAAGAAGGCAAAGCAATAGGCATAGACCCCGGCACAACCAACAGCTGCGTAGGTGTATGGCAAAACGACCTCCAAACGACCTAAGCGCTGCTGCATCTCTGGCCACAAGTACCGCCCCTGTTTTAGAATGTGAGAGAACAGAGTCTCACATCGCTCCTGCAACACTTGTTCGTATGCTTGTGTGAGAGAGATGAAGGTAAGATTTTTATCAGAGCTAAAACTGATTGCGGCTATTTTGTGCGAAAATTTGGACGGAATTGGGCCGTTGCGGACGATGCGGTTATGATGCGGCCTGTTGCGGTGGCTGATGCGGTTACGATGCGGCCGCTTCGCGTAATTTACAGTCACGCCGCAATTGCGGCCTGATGCCGATGCGCTGCCCTCTGCAACCGCAATATTGCGGCCGCATCACATGATGTGGTCCGCAATTTAAAACACTGATGATATGTATAATCTATGTATCCTCGCACAACTGAGAGACTAATCTCATAAGATTACATGTAGGCAGAGTTTTAATGTTATTGCATTCTTAAGGACTCAATTCGAACTTAAGACTACTGGATAAGCCGCAAAGGACTTGTATCATCTCACCAAAGGTTCATAGGTGTCATTGCGAATGATGTCATATCAAAAATGGGGAGAAAAAAAAACTAAATTAATATTTTTCAATATTATATATCTCCCTGTGATAGTGCTGAGAAAATCATTAAATATCAATAATAATGAAGCTTAAGGAAGGAAACATTATAACGAGGTTGTATTATATGGATATACAACTCTATATCCAAGTGAAGCGACAAACGGAAACATTAGCAAGCACTAAGGAAAAAGGAGATAGAAGAACAGTAGCAAAGGCTTTAGTGGGATACATAGGCTATGACATTGACAAAGGCACTCATCTCTTTGTTGGGCTAATTACAACACAATACATGGTACTTAATTAGCTTAGCATTGTAACACACCATTTGTGCTGCCTTTTTGTGAAGAATATTACATTATGTTAATTATTTATTTTTTATTTTCTCGACTAATCAAATAAATACATATTTTTTATTTTTCTATTTTTAAATAATATATAAATGTTATAATTTTATTTATTTATTTCCTATCCTTTCATTTTCTATCTACACGTTTAATAAGTTGAGGGTTGAATTTTAATTACCTTGAGCGTGTGCCACTTGTCACTGAAATTTAAAATCCACATGGTCCTTCTGGAATATTTCTGAAGGTTGCGATGACCCAACTAAATAAAAAATCCCCTGTATTGTCTTCCTCTCACTCTTCTCGTGTACCACTCCCTAATAAAGATATATGATGTTGAATGGTTGACATCTACTGCTCACTCCACATGTCCACCTCATTCTTGTAGACACACAATATTATTGTATTCTATAATTAAATTAAATTTTTTAAAAGTAGATATTTTTAAAATTAAGTTATTTTGACAAAAAAATTTTAAAATTAAGTTAGATATTATATATTTTTTTTGACAAGATATTATATACTTTTCAGTCACCATAATTTACTACTTTGTTAATTTATCATAGATAAGAGATGAGTGGACGTATACTTGTGTCAAGGATGAGACAAATATCAAATAAAACGGCAACAAATTAAGTTTGAAAAGTTTTGTTTTGACATTATTGAAAGTGGAAATGTGGTTGAGTTTAATTACCCAAGACAAATTGTATTGTATTTGTCTACATCTACATCTACATCTACATCGTCAATGTGAAGAAGGTGGCGTGTTTACGTCTTGGAGAAAGTTTTATTCGAATCTTTTGTATATAAACCACACACGTCCCTTTTTTTTTCAGTCAGTAACACATGTCCTTATTTGTCTAGCTTGGAAACAACATCATCAAATTTGGCAGCAACTAGTGAATTACCCGTGCATATGCACGGGTCTTGTTGTGTTGCGTTTTTTGCCTTTTTGTAAATTATAAAGTTGATACTCCATAATCACAATTATTGATATAGACTTAGTAAGATAAAAAACTAAGACATGTGCATGATTTACAAATCGTTAAAGATGCTGTGAATATTCGGTTTATGTTGCCAATGTAGGTTAATTTACAAAGACTACAGTCCATCTTGCATGAAATGCCAACTTGGCAAGACATACTACTTAACACAAAAGGAGGCCCAGATCTTCATGTATTGTAAAACACTAACTTAACAGGAATGGGAATGGCAGCATCCAAAACTTGTGACAGGGTGTTTGTCTATTAATGTATCTGATTCAAAAAAATGCAAAAAAGTGGCATTATGACTGAACTACCTACAATAAACAAAAACAGGATTTGTCTAACAATAACATGTCAAAAAATGGTTATAAATTATAGATTAGAGATAAAACTTATAATTTGTTGCTTACATGAGGTTTAGAAAAACCTCCTTAAACACAACATTGGTGGTTGTGTTCAATGGTTTTTTGTCTCTGTCATGTATTAATATCTTCAACCCATAGATTGTAGCGGATGAAATATAAGAAAATCCAAAAAAATCCCAATTGATATCTTAATATAGTGAAAATGATCTGGAAGGAAAAAGTACAATAAAACCTAGAGAGAGAGGAAGTGTGTGGCAGCACCTAGAGAGTAACATGCCTAATAAAATATAAATTATACTAATTAGTTTCATGAATGTGTTAGGAAGATTCACAATCTGCATACTAATTAGTATGTAGATTGTGATAATCAGCCAAACCTGAGGAAGATCTTTAAATCAAAATATAGAAAGTCATCAACCCAATACTAACTCATCTCAATGAAGTCTGGCCTCAGATACTATAATTTGTGGTTCCAAATACATAACAACAATGTGTATAGTACAATAATTACAAAAGACAAAAACAATGTTTCTAAAAGAAGGTAAACTGGTGTTTCTAAAAGAAGGTAAACTGGTGTTTCTAAAATAAAGGCATGAGAGTGTCAAATACCCAGCACTATCAAGTTCCAATCTCACAGTCAAATTTGCAGATGAAACAATAATTGTATCCAATGAAACAATTGAAAGAACTACACTAAAATGGCCAAATAATGAACCAAAACAAAACAGAAAAGCTGGAGGAAAACCCCAAATTCACTTACTGTAACAATAGTATAATTTAATGACAGAAAGTGTAGCCAATGCAGAGGAAATTAAGAAATGTATTATAGATCCTCCTTGCAAAGTATTAAACGTATTATTGTTAATAACTGAAGCCAAACCATACATATATTTCACATAGTTCATCCTGCACAAATATAATTTCTCAAAGGTCAATGAAAAGCTGTGTACCTTTCTCTTTGCTCAAGGTCTGCTACCATACCACCAAAATGCATGCCAAAACACGGGACCAGTTTAATAGCATACCTATTGCACATATCACTCACAAAACAATGTATATTTGCAATATCAATATCAAAATCATTCCTAAACAGGACATTTTTTTTTATTATAACTCACTTTATTTGATGTCCTTGCTGGACATTTTTCAGCACTTCAAGCCTCTTTGTTGTCACCCAACAACTCTAGTACTTCTTTTATCATCTTTATTTGTAGTCCTTCAAAAATAGGTTGGAGTTTCCAAATAACCCGCAATGTAACCGGAAAATAGATTAGAACATACAAACCATTCATGTCCCCTGAAACAGATATAGCAAATGTAAGTTGGTCCAAAATTGAAGGATACGACTTCTAGTAATTCGTATATAAAGAGCCTTTGGCATTCCAGAATTAGAATTGGAGCAGTAACAACATCTCGCTGTCAATTACAAAATCAAATAGAATATATTTATGGCCCAGAATACAGAAACATGACAACCTCAATAAACACTAAAACAAAAAATATAAATCTATAGCTCAAAATCAACACTCCACTGCCAAACGAATCTCATTTTTACAAAAACAGCTTAATTTAGTATAACCTGCAACCAATACATTTGATTATCACAGCCAATGTTGCGCATCCTTTCAGCAAGTTCAACATGAGCTGCCTTTACTTCATAATCATCTCCTATCTTTGTCAAACCCTATTAAAGCAAGGGTGAATTTTAATGGCAAGTTTAAAGCAAAACAATACAAAAAATAACAAAAAATGAAACTTAATTCGGCCAATAGATTCAAGTATGAAACTTAACAGATTTTTCAAAGGGCTTGGTGGATGTGGAATCACATGGAAAATGGGAGAAATTTGAATCATAGGGTTTTGATGATTAAGGAGATTGAAAGCATTTTTAAAAAAAACAGAGAACTTTTTCGAAAAAGGGAAGTCACCTCCTGATCGCCTCCTTGAATGTCGGTCTTACGAGACAGTGCTTGAACGACGACAGAGAGAAGGGAAAGTTTGCAAGAACAGATTGAAATCCAGAAGAAGAGGCTTGATTCACCAGAGGCAGGAAGCAAATTTTTTCCTGTGTATGAACCCTAACCCTGTCACCGGCACCATAATAAGAGAGAGTGTGGGTGAGGGACAAGAGAGGCCAGGCAGAGAAGAGTCTGAGAGAAAGAGAGAGGCTTGTTGCTCTGCTAAGGTCAAAGCGGCGATGGTGAGGCGGGGAGACGGAGGGAGTTCGCGCAGAGAAGGGAGAAGACGAGGGAAATGATATTTTTTTTGGGTGCTCGAGGGAGATGATATTTGAGTTTCAAATTTTGAGAAAGAAAGTTTTTGATCGAGAGAGGGAGAGTGAGCAAAGTTGTGCCTTCATGTTTTTGCCCGTGCCCGTGATTTTTGAGTATGTGAGGAAGAAGAATAAATTGTTTTTTAAAGAGAATGAACCAAATGTTGACACTTGTCCTTAGAAAACATGGTTTCCTTATTAGTAATAGATAGATAGATAGATAGATAGATAGATAGATAGATAGATAGATAGATAGATAGATAGATAGATAGATAGATGAATAGAACATGGTTTTCTTATTAGTAATAGATAGATAGATAGATAGATAGATAGATAGATAGATAGATAGATAGATAGATAGATAGATAGATAGATAGATAGATAGATAGAATAAAATAGAATAGAAATAGATAGATAGATAGATTCAGGTAACCAAGCTCTTCATAGAAGCGTATCTTTACTTGTCGTGCTGCCCTACTTTTGATGTTATTTTCAAGGCCTCGTTTGGGTTTTATTCTAAGGCTTTGTTACAGAGACAGATATCAATGGGGCGCACCTGGCCCTCTTTCAGAATTCTGGCCCATGATTTTGGGGACTCCGTCACTTAATTTTACCACCTCCTCTCCTCCTTACAAAGTCTAAAATACCCCTTTATTTTTATCGTACGCGATGCTTCGTCTCCCCCTTTTTTTGCTAGATTTTAATTTTCCGGCAATAAGAATCTGGAATGTCTCAACAATAAGAATCCAGAAGTGTTTTGAACAACTTAACATTTTTTCACCTCCCTTTTTTGGTATATTTGAATTTCCCGATAATAAGAATCTGGAATGTCACGGTAATAAGAATCTGGAAGTGTTTTGAATAACAATTTAACGTTGTTTCATCTCCCTTTTTTGCTAGATTTAAATTTCCAGCAATAAGAATCTGGAATGTCACGGTAATAAGAATCTGAAAGTGTTTTGAATAATAACTTAACGTTGTTTCATCTCCCTTTTTTGCTAGATTTGAATTTCCCGGCAATAAGAATATGGAATGTCCCGGTAATAAGAATCTGGAAGTAGTTTTTTTATATTCACCATACTTCATTCCGAAAACTAGATTCCGGGAGCTTCTGGAAACAAGAATCGGGAAGTGGTAATTTTTCATAAAAAAATAAGGCGAAAACAAGCCAATGTGAACGCGACAGTGGTTGTGGTGACGGAGAGACATAGTGCGAGAGAGAAGGCAAGGGCCACAAAAACAGAATGCGAGAGAGAGTGTGAGATTGAGTAGAGAGAGAGATTTGAGGAAGAAGATAGTAAAAATAAGGGTAAAATAGGGATTTTTGAGAGAGGAAAGGTGAGAAAAATAAGTGAGGGGGTGTTAAAATCATGGGCCCATAATTCTTTGCAAAGCATACATATAAATAGGCCCTGGCCCACGCTCCTTTTCAATTGAATGACGTCTGGGATGCTAGCACCGCACTAGGGCCTGCCCTACACCCATTGAGTCCTAAAACAAACTCTAAATAAAGATCTAAAAAAAATTACAACAATATTAGCCACAATGGAGTTTGAACAAAGTAAAGAGCATTATGTTATACCATCTAAGCAAGACAGATTTGTTATTAGTTAAAGGAATTGAGTATTTATATTAAGTGAAAATAAAAATTTTGAGGCTTTTTTCTGTCAAAACTTTGAGGGTTAAAGCCATTGTCTTACTCGCTTGGGCCTTGGGCCGACCCTGCGTTGCACAGCATAGCACGGGCATACGAGAATTAAAAATAAAAGGGTTTGCGGGATTTCAAGTATAAAAGGGTTTACGAGATCTTAAAAGTAAAAGGGCAAAGGCAACTATTGCATAACAAAGACTGATACGCCGCCCAGTCGAGACTCGACTCGAGAGTTAATTTTCGCAATTCACAAAATTTGCACTATTTCATTCGTGATTTGTTACGGGTATATTTGTTGCCCCCCTTCAATATATTTCTAGATTCGTCCTTATTTGTTACTATATCTTTATTTATTTATTTTTCAGATTATATAGTTATTTATTTTATGATTTGGATTGAATTATTAGATTTAATATCTCATATTCCTTTTTTAAAAAAATATACTTTCTCTATCACTATCTTCATAGTTTAAGATTTTGCATTTCCAGTTTTCACATTAAAAGTTTTTATTGTGTTGGTGTTTGATCATTGTTTGATTGGATTCACTTTAAGAACGAACACATTATTAGGTTGAATTATTCACGACCTTTTTGCATGTTTACCATTTACTATATTTAAAATTACCACCAATTTTTATATATGGAAAATGGGTGGTAATTTGAATCTGTAATGCTTTTCAATTTCTATTGGAAGTTGGGGAAGTTTAAAATAATATCTATGATTTTGGTGATATTTTTTTAAAGTTAAAAAGAACAAAATGAAACACATAATTTTTATTGCTTTACAGGGGAATTAGGGATAAATCAACGCTGAAAGAGACAGTTTTAGATCAAGTTATGAAATCAACGCTCTACGTGGTTGAAAATGGAAGTTTTCTTCCATATCTGTTGTCGTACTTAGTCGTTGCTCATATTTTGTTCTTATTGCAAAAGGGGAAAAGACACATGTCAATGGGCTACCTACCTAAAAAAGGGATTGATATGAGGTTAAATTTCTAATTTTTGTTTACTTTATAAAATAAAGTAAGTAATCTTACAAAAAAAAAGTTGATGAATAATATTATATTTTAATGCATAATAAATTACAAATATGTTAAAATATCAAACATTGATTTCATGATCAATGGCTTGAGATATTTTATTTTACCCTTTAAGATAAGAGCATAACCAAATCCTAAATTTTTACTTTCCTAAGAAATTTTATGTTTATCTTTTTATTGTATCTATTAAGTAAATATAATATTATTAAAAAAATTAATAGTTGTATAGAAAAATAAATTTAAAGCAAAAAAGAAAACAATAAATTATATAACAAAATCAAAAGAAAATTTAAATTTAGATTTTGTAAAATAAGATATTTACTTTTGAAAGGAAAAATAATGAATTATAATCATTAATTAAAAAATAATGATTAAAATTATAATATTAATATTCACTAAATAAATTTTAAATGATTATAATATTTTATATTTAATATATAACTAATATTTAAATAAATTTAAACATTTTTTGTAAACATTAAATATCATAATTTTAATCCTTGTTTTTTAATAAATTATTATAATTCATTACTTTTCCTTTTAAAAGTAAATATCCTATTTTACAAAATCTAAAATTAATTTTCCATGTAATTTTGTTATATAATTTATTGTTTTCTTTTTTAGTGTACATTCGTTTTTCTATACAACTATTAAATTTTTTTAATACGATTATATTCGTTTAAGAGGTACAATAAAAAGATATAAAAAAATTTCCTAATAGATAAAAACTTAGGACTTGGTTATGTTCTTATCTAATAGGGTAAAATAAAATATTCAACCATTGGTGATGAAATAAATCATTGATATTTTAATATGTTCATAATTTATTATGCATTAAAATATAATATCAATCACTAATTTTTTGGTTAAAATTATTTACTTTATTTTCTAATAAAGTAACAAATTTGAAAATTTAACCTTATAACAATCCTTTCTTTAGCGAGGTAGCCCATTAACACATCTCTTTTCTCCTTTCACAATAGGATTACCATGAACTCCCATAGATATATGGATGCGTTCTTTACTTTGACACCACTAATAAGGGTAAATCTCACTTCTCCAAAATTGTGAAGGTCTCTCTCAGTCATCACTAACCTAAGTTTGCATAAATTATAAATGTGGCTCTTCATTGTTTATCTCTCATTCGCATATATTTTTGCAAACATATATTTGTATGCTTTAATTGATTATTATGATGCTATGGAGTGGTATACCAATTGTGACTTCAATATACTCAAATTGGTACTCTATATATTGCGAATCTCAAATATTTTGATTTTTTTTCCTATTTGCTTTTTAACTTATTAAGTTATTTTGTCTCTACTAGATCCACGAGCGAGGAAACAAGAATGGTTCACAAATAATTGTTACAAGTTTGGTCAAATGGAATTCGTTGATGATGTTTTATATTTCTTCACCTTCTCTATTATGCTTTGCTTGGTTTGTGCTAGTAATGGTCAACATAAATCTTCAATCGACTGTGGTTTCCTTGATTAAATATGGGTAAAACAACACGTTGAAAGAAAGATACGACGTTGTCTTTTTTTTTAGAAAGGTATGTAATTTGTTTAATAATTATGATTATGAAATTAATATTTATGTTAATCTATATTTACTACTATAATTTAATTTAAAAAGAATCATTATATTCTAACTAATACTTTTTTAAATATGCATATGACATGGTTTTCTATTACTTTATACATAATTTTTTTATACATAATTTGTTTACTTTACTTATTTTCTTTACTTTATACATAATTTTTGTTAAGTAAGTTTTAATTTTTTTTTATTATTGTAGGAGATGGAAGAAAATATCATTCATATGCAAGGGAAACCAATTAAAACAATAGACTACACCAGAAAGAGTGATTTAGAAATAAGTAGTCTATCTATTTTTTAATATAATAATATGTAACAATGTACTATGACATTGTTTTGTGTGTGCGTGGCTACCTCACCCATCGAGAAGAACTTTTATATGGTTGTTGTTGTGGTGTCACTATTAGAGATATAGAATATTATGGATTAGTAGTTAGTTTGGTTGCTTATATATAGGCATGATGTAAGCACCTTGAAGTGACTTTTTCTCATTTTGTAATATTTCACATTCATCAATATAATACACTTTTAGACTTTTCTCTCTTCTCTTTTATGGATGCCATGTTTCTCAACATGGTATCAGAGCACACATGGTATCCTCCTTGAACAGTCTTCCGTTGTTCCTTCCTTTTTCTTTATTTCGTTCTTTTCGTTTTTTTTTTCTCTCTCTTCATTTGCTTTTTCGAGAAAATCAAAATTTTCGATCTGATTCCATTTTCATATCTGTTTTCGCTTTTCTTTGCATTTCAATATCGTTTTATCTTTCTTCTTCACATTCTGTTCATCCAATCTTCATCTCTTTCAGTTTCAATTTCGTATAGATCTAAGGCTTTTCGATCTGGATCTTCGTTTTTCTGTTTGATAGTTGAGATGCAGAGGAACTGCTCTAAGTTTCGATTTCAAGATCCTAGGGTTTCAGTGTTCAAGATCCATTGCAATTGATGATTGAAGTATGATTTCACTGGTACGATTTCAAGATCCTAGGGTTTCACTGGTCCGATTTCAGTTTTCTCACTCTCTCTTGCAACTGAATCGATTTTATACTCCAATCACTGATTCTCTTTCATTTTCGTTCAAGTTCTTTTTCATTCGATCTCTGAGAGCTTTCTGGAATTTCTTGTGATTCCACTTTTTTTTCCCTTCATCTGCATCGCGATCCTTGTCGCGCTTCTTCTTCTTCGCGATTTCTGAGTTGCGATTTCTTCATCTCTCGTTTCTTGAAGTCGCGATCTGGATTTTCATTTTCGGGTTGTTTGTAACCTGCAATGGTGTTTTTCAGTGCCATTCAGTTGTCGGTTCTGGTTCGACTTTAGATTTGTTTCTCGATTCTGATGGTTTTGCTTGCTCTGTGGTTTCAACTTCATCTTCATCCATGGATTTTCGTTTCCGATTTCAGTTTCCGTTTTGGTTCTTGAAGGCTTTGATCACTGTGCTTCAGATCTCATGTTTCAGCTTGCTTGTTGCTTCTGGATTTTTGAGGCGCCATAGCTGCAAGATCCTTCTTCTTGTTCGCAGTTTTCATGTTGGAGGTGACAGAGTATAAATTTAAGAACAGAGTTTTCTCATATCTCTTATTTGAGAGGATTTTGCTTCGCCAAGTTTGGTTTTGCAATCTCACGATTTGATGATGAAATTGTAGAATGCACTCATGTTTGAAGCTTGATATTTTTTGACGCTGTTGTGACCTTCTCGTTTTGCTGATTGCGGATGATTTTCTTCTTGTGATTCATTACTCACAAGGTGTTTGTCTAAAGTCCTCTATGAAGACAGACTTGTTTTGGTTTACTGTATTGTTTGATGCAAAATTGGCTATTCATTCTTTTGTTGGAGATGTACATGATGTTGCTGCCTTGTTTCTCCTGAAGTTTATGTGCAACGAAAATGTTATGCTGAAAATTGTGTAGCCAAGAAAAGGAAGAAATCTGATGATTTGGTGCTCTGTCTTCCAGTTTTCATCTCTGTGTTCTTGATTCTTGAAGATTGCACTTGGTGTATTTCGGTTTGTTGAAGTACCGAAGCACACAGGCTTGTTCTTTCCCAATGATATCCCATGCACATGTTTGGTACTTTGCCTCCCTGTTGATTTGGTTGGTTGGTTGATGAATCCATCAATTTAGCATTCTTGGTCTGGTAATTTTGCTGCTGATTAGAAATTTGCCAAGTTGGAGATTACAAAGTTGGTTTCGGGTTTCCTTTAGTTTGGGTACATGATGATAATTGCTTCACGTGTCTTCTCTGTTTTGATGGGAACTCGTGACTTATGCTTGCTTCTGAGGTGTCCACAAATGTGAGGATTGAAGACAAATTTGGGTTATGTGGTTTTCATACTTGTTGTTTCACTGTTGTTCAGCCTTATTGGCTCTGAATTTAGCTTCTGTTTATGGTGGTTAAGCTGTGATCTTCTGCCATAGATGGTTAAGCATTGATATTTTATACATCTTGAGTGATTGAGTGCTCTTGATGGTTAAGCTTTGTGCCTTAATTGGATTTGTTGATTTTAGCTTCTACCCTATGGTAGTTAAGCATTGTAGCTTCTGTTAAGTGGTTAAGCCTAGAGTTGTGGCTTCTGCTTAATGGTTAAGCTTTTGCCCTTTGTTGGCTTTGATGATTTGTGCTTCTGCCTTATGGTGGTTAAGCATTAGTGGTTGTCTTTGGATTGTATTTTATATTCTTATGCACCCATTTCACATGTTAGGTGTAGCTGGTGTATTCGGCAGCTCCCTATTCAATGCTATGCACGGTTCCTTGGTAACTTCTAGTTTGATCAGGGAAACCACGGCCCAATCTTTTACTAAAAGGATTGAGCCGAATACAATACACAATACAAAGATACTTTATATATATTGAATTTCATTTTGTTATTAATAGCTAAAATAGAATAGATAAATATTTATCTAGATATACACCAGGTCTTAATGATCCATCAACCTGCTAGTTCTTTTTATGAGGGACAAACAGCAGAATGTATGCTAGAAGCAAATGAATTACTGAAGATGCGCCAAACTATGACAAAGATTTATGCACAAAGAACAGGCAAACCTGCATGGCAGATATCCAAAGACATGGAAAGGGATCATTATATGTCAGCAGAAGAAGCCCAAGCCCACGGAATTGGCGAAGAAGGTGGCTCCAGACGGCTAGAATAGGATTTCTGGATTTTCATCTGAGTGCCTAATAGACTAAGTTCCTTGATGCGAAAACGCGATATATAAATAATGCAGGGCTGCCATGAGAGTATAGAAGACGTCTTTTTTTTAGGAGGCAATGAAAGTCCTAAAGGCGTACTTTCATTTGCAGAAGAGGCCTTATCCCATTCCGTCGGACGGAATGGCGGCCTCGTTAGCTCTAGCTCTTTCCCTTGGGAAGGGGACCAGAAGACGTCTTTTACGGCTCACCGGCTCCCCCGGATGGCTCCTTTCCTGAAAGGGAAGAGCTCCCCTGGCCCGCCCGCGCACCATTATTTTATCGTCTTTTTTCCCCTCCCGGGGGGAGTCGTATCAGCTCAAAGGGACGGTCTATTAGGGAAGCAATCGAAGGGTTTTTTTCCCCCTTTTTTCGCTTCAAAATTCAGATGAAAATCCAGACTCCTAGCCGGTGGTGGACCAAAGCAGAGCTTTGCCCTCGCCCCGGGGGGTTTAGAATACTTAGGGTAACACTTTCCAATGGCTGTTTTCTAGAGCTAGAATTGAATCTCCATTTTAGGGAGCTAGCCCCCTATTAAAAATAGAGAACCTCAATAAATGTCCCTATAAAATAGGGCCTTATCACACGATTCGACTAAAAAGGCTCAATTCTTTACATTTTCATTAGTTTCTCTCCGAAAGGAGAGCTGAGGTTTCTGATCACAAAAAAACACCTGCTATGCAATCAAATTTTTGTGGAGCTCATAAAACATTGATTTCTTATGAAGGAAACATTACTGTTATGGAACAGAAAAGGGGGCAAGGCCTTACTCAATTCCTGCCTTCGTCCGGAATTGCGGCCTTGGATTCTGACAGGAATCTTATTGGATTTCCGAATACTTGTAAGTGATGTTCGAGATCATCGAGCGTCAATCTTTTCAGTACATGAAACTTCGGGAACCAATGGCGTCGCGAATGCAAGATTCTCCATTTTGCTAGTAGTCCGACAGGGAATAAGGGGTTTAGTCGTCCTGCATTTCCGATTCCATTCTGGGGGACAAAAAATAACCAATTCTTATATCCTTCCGTGCCACCGAGCCCTAGGGGTGGGACCCCGATGGGAAGCAACACCACAGAGTTACTCGGTCTTAAAGAGATGCGGAAGGTTGGACCCCGCTCCCTTCGTGATAACAGTAGCAAGCGAGGTTGTTGTGTTATATACAAGATGGGGAGCATATGGAGGGAGGGCGGTTTAAGGGGCCGCATTGAGGTATAAGACCTGGGTTTAAATAGACTTGAAATAGCCTTCCTTGACCCATCCTTTGTCACAACCTCATATTGATATGAATACCTTTCCTATCAACCTTCTAGGATGAGTTTGAGGGATTTCCCCTACAAAGTAAAAGGGATTCCCACAACAAAGTGAAAGGCTCATTTGCGATTCGAAGTTCCAAGTAGTTTGCCGGGACAGTCCTTGTCCAGTATGTGGGCGGAAACTCGTAACTGTGGTTAGTTACCCGACCTGTGATTCTGAGGGGGGCTTTAAGTTTCATGGAAAGAAAGATTTATTAGGAAGATTGGAAGGGAGACTGAGAAGCTCTTCTGTGCTTCCCCTGTAAGGGCTGCCCTAGATGGGCAATTATAGGGAGCGCTCAGTCCCTCATTAAAATGAAGATTACCTTCCTCTCGATACCAACTCGGCGACAAGAAGGCGGACATTTATCCGGAAAGTGGGGTGGCTCCCAAACTCCCGTGGTAGCTTGGCGGGTCCGCCGGTACCCGCCCTTGGAACTTCATGGAGTGGGGGCGTACCCCCCGCATTCGGAGTACAAGTCCATAAGCAGCAGGCGAAGAAGGTGGCTCCAGACGGCTAGAATAGGATTTCTGGATTTTCATCTGAGTGCCTAATAGACTAAGTTCCTTGATGCAGCAGCGATATATAAATAATGCAGGGCTGCCATGAGAGTATAGAAGACGTCTTTTTTTTAGGAGGCAATGAAAGTCCTAAAGGCGTACTTTCATTTGCAGAAGAGGCCTTATCCCATTCCGTCGGACGGAATGGCGGCCTCGTTAGCTCTAGCTCCTTCCCTTGGGAAGGGGACCAGAAGACGTCTTTTTTTCTGGCTCAGCCGGCTCCCCCGGATGGCTCCTTTCCTGAAAGGGAAGTCGAGTATTCCTTTGATTTGATTTGCACTTGTATTGCTCATCCCAAGCTGGAAGTGTTGTGAACACCTTCCAGCTTGCGGGGGGATATTAGAGATATAGAATATTATGGATTAGTAGTTAGTTTGGTTGCCTATATATAGGCATGATGTAAGCACCTTGAAGTGACTTTTTCTCATTTTGTAATATTTCACATTCATCAATATAATACACTTTTAGACTTTTCTCTCTTCTCTTTCATGGATGCCATGTTTCTCAACAGTCACTGCGTTTGTTTTGTCAGTGTGGTTATGGATGTGGTGGAAAAGAGTGTTGTATAACAATTTATAGTTCAATATTGTAGCATATTTATTCATTGCTCATGGAATACAATTTTTAGTAATTTTTATCTCTGTTCCTATTCGAAACGATGAAAAATAATTTTTTTCAATGCATAATGATAGTGAGGTTGATTGAAGTTAGTGACTTTCAATACAATTTGTTGTTTTTACACGACAATCATGCGCATAGTCTATTCACTTATTTCAAAATAAGTACATAAAAGATTTACTTATCATTTATCTAGAGATAATTAACATTTTACATAGATTATTAGATAAGGCTTCAAGCAAAAATGTAGGAAAACACTATAGAAAACAAAAAAACATGATTTGTTTCCGTTGCATGATTTCTCGCCTGTGCGAAGATGACTATCGCATGTGCAAAGACAGATAGAAGCAATAGGCAAATGTCCCGCGTGAACTTCACCTGTCCGGCCTCAGTTATGCCGAGAAGACAGTAACAACAGGTAATTGCCCTGCGTGATTTTCACGTGCGAGGATGACTCTTGTTTGTGCAAAGACAGACATCAACAGCAAAAAACTCTGTCGAAAATGCAAACTTATGCAAAAAACCAATATGTTTAACTCATCAATTGATCTAATATGCTCATTTTCTCATCAAGATGTACACCTATACCATCCAAGAAGGTACATGCATTCCAAAACAACATTCAACTAAGCAACTTACTCCCTAAATCAATATGCAACTCATAAGAAACCATTCCCCAAACCATAGGAAACAAGGAATCATTCATCTCCAATATTCAACCCAATTCAAGTCCCTAAGGTACACTTTTTTTTCAACCACCAATGTAGAAGAAAACGGAAGCCTAGATCCACAAACCATTCAGAAAGTGAGGGTTTATAAGTGTATGTGTAGCGACCAAAAAATTCGGAGTGATTTGTTCGGGTTTAATGGAGCCGCCGCCAATAATTTATTTCGAAGGGAAAAATATTGGAAAAACCTTTATTGAAGAAAATGGTCCTTGAGACCAGATTTGGGTTCGGGAGTCGATTATGCATAGGGAATGTATTAGCACCCCACGACATCCTTTCGAAAAAAGGTTACCTCTAATTAATTGTGCAAAATTTATTAACTTCTAAAAAATATTTATTTCCCTTTTTTTTAAAAAAAAGACAAGGATTTATAATGATGAAATAAATAAAAAAATGCTTAATAAAAGTTGTTTATTTTTTCGCTTGACAGGAGTGTGCTCCTGCTCCTACGTATCTCCGGGTGCAGTGGAGAAATCAAAAGCTACGTAGTTCTTGGGTAAGAAATGGTTGTGTGTTGATTGATTTTTAATGGTATATTTTTTGATGAAAAAAAGTAGGTTTTGTAGGGACCAAACGAGAAGCAATCAGGAGTGGTCCTCACTAACAACCTATTTTGCTTAGAAAATTAATGATGTTCGTAATGATCAAATGAGAAGCAATCTCGAGTGATTATTACTAGTAAAAAAATTGATTTTATTTTTATAAAGAAGATAGGTTTTCATGGGGACCAAACAAGAAGTAATCAAGAGTGATCCCCACTAATAACCAATTTTTGTTTAGAAAATTAAGCTATTTGCGATGACTAAACGGGAAGCAATCTCGAGTAATCATTGCTAATAAGTTAATTTTCATGATTTTTATCATGTGATTTTCATGAAAAATAAGACCTCAAAATTTGTATATGAAATTTAGTTGAGTGAAATTGTACTAGTTTGACTAGCAAAAAAATGTGATTATGTTTATTAAATAGATGATAAAAGAACAAGTGGGCTTAAGCACAACATTTAACAAAAGGCTAACTACAAAAAAAAGGGGGGTTGACGTTGAGTGGGCTGAGGCCCCAAAAAAAAAGATGGATTAAAAAAAGGAAATGGGTGGCGTAAAAGCCCAGTCAATAAAAAAAACAAAGAACAAAAAAAAAATAAGATAGTATCACTTACGGGTTTCATTTGAAACCCTAGTGGGAGGAAAGCTGCGCAGCGCAGCGAAGGGGAGGCAGCTAGGGGGTCGTGGCGTCGAGAGAGAGAAGCGATTGGGGAGAGAAAAGAGGGGGAACGCTGGGGAAAAAGAGAACGAGGAAGATGAGGAAAGAGATCTCCATGAGGGAGGAGGGGACGCGGCCGTTGCGCGCCAGCAAGCGAGAGATCTGTAGTGAGAGAGAGATGAGTTGATGCATGGAGGAGAAAAAGGGAGACGAACGCCACCGAGGGAGAGGCGCGAAGAGGAGGCGTGAGAGAAGGGGTTGGAGGAGGGGTACGACCGATGCGAGGAGGATAAGAAAGAGGTGGTGGCGGCAAGATGTGGGTTGACACAGGGAGGAAAGAAAAAAAAAGGAAGGGGGAAAAGGAGGATGGCGGCGGGTCTGGCTGCGAGGAGGACGGCCACCCGCTCATCCACGACAGCGAGGGTGGTTCCGGCGCGGTGGTCCGGTAAGAAGATTTTTCTATATTTTATTTTATCTGAATCGCTATTTGTGCTTCCTAACGTTCTCTTCCTGATTTCGTTTTTTATTCATTTCTATTGTTTGTTCTGTTATTCTCTCATTTTCCTTTGTTTGATTCTATGGCTGTTTGTCTCATTCTGCAAAACCTATGTTAACAGGCTAGGACATGGCAACACTCATTTACGGCAGTTTGGGATTAAAGCAAAGCGCAGAAATTCGTTTAGTGGACTACCTGAGTGGGTGTGGTTGATGAGGAAGGTAACGACACTGGTTTCTCTCCTTTCTCCCCTGCTTCTGCGATTTTTTTATCACTGTTGTCTCGTTGCTTTTTCTGTGTTTGAAACTGAGTTGAATTAGGACCCCAATGTGGAGCCTCTAATTCTTTGCTAGGTGGTAAAATGATTTCAAAAATTCCTCAGAAAATTCCCCCTTCTCTATTTTTGCATTGATATTTATAGAGCTAATGAGCCCTAATAGGACAACGCTGGTCTGCTGGTTGCAGGGTTATGGGAGGGCTGAAGGATGCAGGGGGTGCAGAGTAGTGCCTGCAAAGCTGCTTGGTTGGAGAAAGAATGGAAAAAAGCAAAGGAACAAGAAGAAAGCACATTGGACCCCCTCTCAAAATGCTTCTGTCTCTGTTGGTTTTGTTGCTTCTGTGCGCAGGCTCTGCCTTGTTTTTTTTGCTTTTTTGTTTTGTTATTGTTATTTATTGAATTTGTAAATGGGCTTTGTTTGGACTGTTTGTACTTATTGGATTTATTGGACAAGTAATGGATATTATGGATTGTTTGTATTTTTCTGTAATGGACATGGTTATCATTTTTTTTGGACTTATGCATGTGATTGTAATTTGTAACAAAAAGGCCAACCATTTGCACTTCATTTTTTTATTGCAATTGGGCTGAAATTAGCCCAAAGGATTTAACAAAAATGAACCCAAAAATGTGTTGCTAAGAATAAAGTAAAAACAGAAATAAAAATAAATTATAGGAGGTAGGTGGACAAAATTAGGGTATAAGTTCCCTTTCTCTCCCTAGTTTTCAAGAGAATACATAGTTTTTCTTAATCGATTCCTTTTTGGGATCTAGCTTTGGGCCCTTTTCTTAAGACCACCACTAGCCCAAGTTTATTAATTACACTAATACTCATACTCTAAAGAAAGGAATTGCACATAAATTCACATTGATTAACTTCACCAAAACATACAAATATTTAACCGAGGAAATAAGCTGAAAAAATAATACATAGTTCATGAATTTGGGGACACCAAGAAAAACATAACAACAATAACCATGGTCTTAATACGACAATAAGTTCAGAAATATTATACACTATTGTAGATTGAAGTGTCGAGGTTTTTACTTTTAACACTAATCAAGGAAAAGATATTGTAATCCTTTACTAATTCGGATGTAAGCTGTTAAAATTGAACAAACATCTGTTGTCTCAAAAAATGGTGTCTCCCCGTCTCTGACCAATTAAAGGCTGTGAATATGTATGTGTTAATAAATTATAATTTTATTTTATTACGTGACAAATTGTCATTGGTATGAGATAGAAAATGTGATAAGAAAGTGGGACAGGAGATTTTCATCGGTTAAAATTACCCTCAAAACCTAATCAAGCACATATAAACCACATATTTGCACTTCACACCTTTTTTTTTTTTTATTGAAGTCACTAACGTATATTGAGAAAAACTTAACCATAAATAAACCAAAAGGATTTTGTGTATAAACAACATACAAATAAGTAATCGTTTTGGGTGTAGAAGAATCATGATGAAGGATGCAAAAGAAGGCATCGGGAATCCATTATGGAAATCATGGGGAAATCCAAATAAGTAATACATGTAATTTAGGGCTATCTGCATATGGTTAATTATTTTCATTCCTTTTTAACTCCATAGAATATAGAACCTTTGCTTTGCAATTGTTTGCATCCTGGAGTGCATGCCTCTTGACAAAGCGAATCTTTTGCGTATTTTATTTTCATGTATATGGATATGCATTGTTGCATACAAGTTGATAACGACACCTTGCCACCTTTGATGTCACTGGTTGAGTCTGCATCTGCAGCTGCCACCACCACCAATGGCATGCATATCAAGATCACTACCACACCTAAGGGTTTGTAAGCAATCATTGTATTAGTCGTTGCGTGCCAAAGAAAAGGAAATGTCTCAAAATGCATGATGTAAAATGGAAATTCACTTGAAATGTGTGGTGAAAAATCAATGGTTGACTTGTTCCCATGTGAGTTGAGGATTTTGTTATCCAGAAAATGAAATTGAGATCTGTCAACAAACAAAAAAAAATTGGTAATGATGTTCTGTGGAAGAGTAAGAATATAGCAATTTAAATTAAATACTTAATTATATTTTTAGACTTCCAAATTTTCTAAATCCATGATTTGGGTCTCTCTATTTTATTTTTCACGAATTTAGTTCTCATACTTTTTATGTTTCATGAATTTGGTCCCTACACTTTTTAATTGTACTTTTAGTCTCTTAAATCGTGAATTGTTGAACTTTTGGTCCCCAACTTTCCCAAAATACACAATTTTTTGGGACCAAATCTGCAAGAAATCCACAATTTTGAGGGACTAAAAGTGCAATTAAAAATATATGGGGACCAAATTCGTAAAAAGTAAAAATATGGGGACTAAATTTGTAAAAAATAAAATAGGAGAATCGAAATCATAGTTTTGAGAAAATAGGGAGACTAAAAATGTAATTAAGCCTAAATTAAATTGTGATTTCAACGACATATATGTCACTTATCCGAGTAAATATTCATCACAATACACACACATATATAATGAGTTACACACACACTATATATTAGAATAAGGTATTAATCGGAGAAATGATCTCTTAGCTCCTTATAGGGTTAGTTAACCTTAATCACAAGTTTATTTTCATTTGTTGATATATAAAAATTTAGATTAGGGGAGACTAAAACCAACCTCATGTAAGGCCAGATAGAACTATTAGCTAACCGATAAAGGAATTTAGGATTTGAACCTAATTCACAACTAGTACAAGTGAAAGGTCTGACCATCTATATCAACCTCTATTGGCTAATTACATGTTAATATCAATAAACGCAATAACCTTCTTTCTCCCCGCGTGGGACACCACAATAGTCGATTGTTAAGGCCACTCTTCCCCCTTTTTCCCCAAAATCACCCATGTCCCCTAGACCCCTACTGCCTACCCATCCCTCTCCCTTCCCCTCCTTGTTGAAATCTATTTAAGGGCCGACTTTTATGGACTAATATTCTTCCATAACTTTGAATTGAACCTAGATCAGATGCTTAAGTAGTTATTTGTCACCATGTTGGTTTTTAATAGGTTAAAATTATTTAATAAAAAAAAAGAAAATTAATAAAAAAAGGTTAAAATTATAATGGAGTTATGGAAAATCGGGTCTTGACTCTTGAGCATGGTTAATATTGGCTTATTTACCTCAGAGGTGTATTTTAACACCAAAATTACCGATTTGGTGTAAGTCAGAAATTAATTCCCTGTCTAGTGTAAGTCGAGACTGTCAGTCTCGACTTATTTTTTTTTAAATGAGTCGTGAACCACAATCACGACTTATATTTTTTTTAATTTTTTTACTAAGTCGTGAATAACAATCACGACATATATTTTCTTTTCTTTTTTTAAAATTTTTTTTACTAAGTCGTGATTGTTAATCACGACACACTCTTTTTAATTTTTTTTTTGTTGATATAAATCGTGTGAATTTTAGGGTTTTTAAACTATGATCAAGTGAGTGAATTTCGCAAAAGTAAATTAATAGATCAAACCTATCATATTGTAATAGATTATGATTAAAATTTGGATTTAAAATTTTACCGCATTAGGACAATTACACTGCATGATCTTAATTGGAATGTCTTTCAGACCCAAAGTTTATAAAAAATTCTCAAAATTTATATTTTGCACCTTTGGTCGTACATGACTTTATCCTAATTTTTTAAAAAAATTAAAAAAAATCTAAGTCGTGAAAATAAAGTTTTTTTAATTTATTATTAATTAGGACAAAATTAATTAAAAAACCTTATTTTCACGACTTTGGTTTTTTTTATTTTTTTAAAAATTAGGACAAAGTCATGTACGACCAAAGGATGCAAAATATAAATTTTGAGAATTTTTTGATAAACTTTGGGTCTGAAAGACATTCCAATTAATATTGTCGAATGCAGAACGCTGTCCAGAATTCGGTAAAATTTTAAATCCAAATTTTAATCATAACATATTACAATATGATAGGTTTGATCTATTAATTTACTTTTGCGAAATTCACTCACTTGATCATAGTTTAAAAACCTTAAAATTCACACGATTTATATCACAAAAAAAATAAATTAAAAAGAGTGTGTCGTGATTAACAATCACGACTTAGTAAAAAAAATTAAAAAAAAGAAAAGAAAACATATGTCGTGATTGTTATTCACGACTTAATAAAAAAAATTAAAAAAAATATAAGTTGTGATTGTAGTTCACGACTCATTTAAAAAAAAAAATAAGTCGAGATTGACAGTCTCTACTTATATTAAACAGGAAATTAATTTCTGACTTACACCAAATCGATAATTTTGGTGTTAAAATATACCTATGAGGTAAATAAGCCGTTAATATTAGTTATGAAATTGACACTAGATTTGAAAAATACTCACCGGAACGGAACAACAAAGTGCAAAGTCTAAACCTTGAGAAAGAGATAATAAATTAGAATTTGGGTGAGGGGTCGTGACGAAGAAGGGGATGAGATGAGATGAATTATAAATAAATAAAAATTGGGAGAAAAAAAGAGAAAGGAAAAGATAATCGATCGAAATCATAAAAAGTGGAAGGTAGGAAATGGTGTTGAACAGCTCGGTGGTTGTTACAGTGGCACGTGTTTCTTCGGAAGCATGGCAACGGTTGGCGTGCACTGAGGAACCCTTAAGCAGTGAACAGCTTTTGGATCTGCTTTGCCGCTTCCCTTTCCATCAACTCAGTCGTCTCGCCCTCTGCCTCTGCTCCTTCTTCTGCCTCCCTCCATCTTATTCCTTCTACTATATCTCCTCTGACTCTGATTCTGGTTCCGATTCTGATTCTGATTCTGATTCTTCCACCCTCCATCTCGAACATGACGTCTATTACCACTCTCATTCTGATTGATTTTAATATCTCCTCGTAAGTATTCCTCTCTGTTTTTTTCTTCTAGGTTTTTCCTATTTCATTCGAAGTTTTTCACTTTACATAAATTAAAAGGTCGTTTATTGATGTACTGATTTGTTAAATGTTGTAGGGTTAGGATATTTACTTTGATGCTTAACAATTTATGTTTGTGTGGGCTGACTGACTCTAGCAAAACCAGAGACATGGCTGAGTGTGGAGAAAGATAAATTATGTGTAAAAGGGTCATTTGATAAAACACTTCATGGCAATCTTAGATATTCTAGTCATCATCAGATCTTTGGCACTGTCATGTTCATTGCATGCTTGCTAATCTTTGGTAACTAACTGAAGACCCCATAAATACACAAGAAATGGATGGGAATCATACTAATAAATGATTCAGCTACATACATGCCATGTGATATATTTTGTTGTTTAGTAATACTGTTAGCAACATCTTCCGAATTCCGAGCATGCCACGAAAGATAAAACTGTACATAATTCACTATACCACATAAAATAGGATTAAAAAAACCTTATTTCAGTAGGTAGTTTTAAAATATATTATTGCTGTTGAGTTGAGGGTTAGTTAGCACCCACAGAAAGGTCTTTGGTTCTGTTCCTTCTTGTGGTCCTTCAATGGTAGGTTATCCAAAAGTACCACAGTAAGCCCTTTCTGAGGTTTGTGGCATTGTCCAAATAGAACTGTTAGTAAATGGGAAAAGTAACATTTTTTGTCATTAACAAATTAATACATAATGCTAAGCTTATCCTAAATTTCTAGTGATCGCTTTGACAAAACATGATAGAGCTTTGGTAATTGAATATGTGAACTGGATATGGTTGGGACATTTTGAAACTTTAAGTGTATAATCTGTTTTGATGAACTTTCCATTGGAAAATAGTTAGAGGCAGACACTATTTGAATGAAGAAAAAAACTTGAGGGGAAAGATTCTTATTCAATGAAAGCAGCAAGAGGAAAAGACCTGTTTACAAAGGATCACTTCCCTCACATTTGAACAACTCAGTTTTTTATCAATCCACCCCCTTAATATCAGACCATAAAACCTGCTGTTGCAGTGGATAACTGTTATATTACCACACAATAAAACCAGCTTTTATGGTTTGTAATTGACTCTAACTACTGAATTACAATTTATTTCTTCTGAAGTACACCTTCCAGACCTCCTTCCTTCTATTGAGCTTAGGCCCATTCCTAACAATTTCCCCATCTGAAAGAACAACCTTGTCCTCAAGGTGTTAGGACCTCAGTCTCGAATACTAGAGAAAGGGCTTTATTCGTCCCTAATTTTATTGATAACCAAAGATTAGGAAAGAATACACTGAGGAACTCTATCCCCTACTCACTGGAAATTCTGTCCAGTAAAACTACTTAGCAATTCTCTACCCTTCTCTAAAACAAAGAGGCCCTATTTATAACTAGGAACCCAAACAAATCTAATCTAAACAAATCCAATCCAATCTAATCAAATCCAATCTAAACAAATCCAATCCAATCTAATTAATCTTATCCTAACAAATCCAATCTAAATAAATCAAAGCAGATAGAATAACAAATAAATCTAAGCAATAATAAATCAAATCCAGCTGACTAAGTTAATCCTTTCTAACCCTCTTCCTCACATACACCTTGACGTCTTAGGTGGTAAATTATCCTCTTGTCTAACAATACTCTCCCCTCGGAAACAACCTTGTCCTCAAGGTTGAAGTCGGAATTGAGTTTGTATGTTGGTAATCTCTTCCCATGTAGCTTCTTGGTTTCTCTTGCGATGAACCAAGACTTGAAGTCTTTGTCACCCCGTCTTTGCGTGATTACCTTGCTGCCCGATATCTTTGAAAGGTTGATCTGCGTCCATTAGTATCCTGCAACCCCACCGTAACGTGTCCTCCACTGGATGATCTCCAACCGCCTTTTGAGTTGAGAAATGTGAAAAGCGGGATGTATCCTTGCCTCCTCTGGTAGTTGTAACTTATATGCTCGCCCCCTGCTTTAGAATTAAGTAAGGTCCATAATACCTTCTTGACAATTTGAGTGTAATTTAGTGGGCATGGAAGCTGCCGATGCGGCTGATCTTCAAATAAACATACTCTCCAGGTTGGGCCAGACACGCTTCCTATGTGCATTAGCATATTGTGTCATTTGATCTTGAGCTCTCCTTAAATGGAACTTCAATTGAATCAAAGCTTCATCCTTGTCCATGAGGTCCTGTGCCACGGCCTCTACCAAAGTTTCTCCTGGTATAAACCGAGACAAAGAAGGAGGAGGCCTTCCATAAACAATTTCAAAAGGAGTGCACCAGGCTGATGCCTGAAAACTAGTATTGTACCAATACTCCGCCCAAGGAACAACATCAGCCCATACCTTAGGTTGCTCAGAGCTGAAACACCGGAGATAAGTCTCAAGAGTTCTGTTTAAAACTTCAGTTTGCCCATCGGTCTCGGGGTGATATGCAGTAGACATTTTAAGTTGTGTCCCTTGTAAGCGAAACAATTCTTGCCAAAAGTGGCTCATGAAGATTGGGTCTCTATCACTGACAATCGAAATGGGAACACCATGCAATCTAATAACTTCTTTGGCAAACAATTCAGCCACATTCCTGGCTGAATATGGGTGTTTCATCAAGATAAAATGGCCATATTTGCTCAATCTATCTACCACTACTAAAACAGCATCATATCCTTTTGATTTAGGCAGCCCCACAATGAAATCCATGCTAATTTCTTCCCATATTGCATTGGGAATGGGCAAAGGCTGAAGTAAGCCCGCTGGAGAGGATGCTTGATACTTGCTTCTTTGGCACACATGACAAGCCGCCACATGTTGAGTGATGGCAGCCTTCATTCCGATCCAGTAAAGGGATTGTGCTATCCTTCTGTATGTTCTATAAATCCGGAGTGGCCTCCCATAGGGAGAGTGGAATTCTTGCGATGGTTGGGAATCCAAGCAGAAGTGGCTGAAATAACAAGCCTGCCTTTATAGTGCAGTCTCCCTTGCTCTAAAGTGAAATGTTGCTGCGAATCGGGGTCTTTCAATAAGGCTGTCTTGATATTGGCTAGCGCCGGATCCCTACTGACTTCCTCATCAATTTCAGCTATGTCGTGCCAAAATGGTCTAGAAATACCTTGCAACTCTTTGTCTTCATCCCTCCTAGACAAAGCATCCGCGACCTTGTTGGAAGCCCCCATCTTGTAGACAATATCAAACTCATACCCAAGAAGTTTAGCAAGCCAATTTTGTTGATTTTGGGTGGTAATTCGCTGCTCTAACAAATATCTGAGGCTTTTTTGATCTGTGAAAACAGTAAATTTACGCCCCAAGAGATAGAGCGCCAATGTTGAATGGCCAACACAAGTGCCATCAGCTCTTTTTCATAAATGGACTTTGTAAGATTCGAATCCGCCAAAGCTTTGCTGAAATAGGCTATGGGCTTTTTATCTTGAGTCAGCACTGCCCCTACTCCTCTTCCCGAAGCATCACACTCAATTGCAAAGGGTTTTGAGAAGTCAGGCAGAGATAAAACAGGGGCTGTGGTCACGGCCCTCTGCAGTAATTCAAAGGCTGTTGTGCTGTCTCTACTCCACATAAAATTCCCCTTTTTCAACAAGTCCGTTAAGGGTCGAGCAATCTTACCGTAGTTGCAAATGAACCTTTTATAATATCCCGTGAGCCCCAAAAATCCCCTCAAAGCCTTAATGCTTTTAAGGAGAGGCCATTGCAAAATAGACTCTACTTTTTGCGGATCCATGGAAACCCCTTCTCTAGATATGATGTGACCTAAGTAGGCCACCTCTGTTTGTCCAAAACAACATTTCTTCTTGTTGGCAAATAAACTATGCTTTTGAAGTTTAGTCAAAACTTCCCTTAAATGAGTTAAGTCCATTTCCCAGGAGCTACTATAAATCAGAATATCGTCAAAAAAAACCAAGACGAACCTACGGAGGAAAGGCTTCAACGTGGAGTTCATCACACATTGAAAAGTAGCTGGGGCATTGGTTAAACCGAATGGCATGACCAGGAATTCGTAATGCCCATGGTGAGTTCGGAAAGTCGCTTTTGGTATATCGGGTTCATGCATCCTTATCTGGTGATACCAGCTTTTAAATCAATTTTGGAAAAATATGTGGCCCTTGAGTTCATCAAGAAACTCTTCTATCATGGGGATAGGGAATTTATCTGGGATTGTTGCTTTATTTGAAACACGGTAGTCTACACAGAACCTCCAACTCCCGTCTTTTTCTTAACCGTAATCACGGGACTTGAGAAGAGTGTTGCTTGGTCTAATCAGGCCGAATCCAACATTTCATTCACTGTGTCTCTATTTCATTTTTACGCACGTGGGGTATCTGTAAGGCCTAACATTAACCTGATCCACCGCTTCTTTGGTGGGGATTACGTGATCAACATCCCTTTGGGGTGGTAGACCTTCGTGCTTCTCAAAAATCTGTTCAAACTCGGCCAAAACATGTTGCGGTTGCCTCTCTTGTTCTGGGTAATTTCGGGGTACCTCCTGTTTTCTCTCCCATCCACACCATTGTCATAGCTTCTACTTCTTTTGGATCCAATTTCCACAAAGCCCGGTCAGAATTCTTGACTTAGATAAACTTGGGTCACCTGGATTTCAACATTCGCTCTTGATGCTTGAAAGTCATCTTCAAAGTCCTCCAATTGACCTTGACCTCACCTAGAGTCATTAACCAAGCCACTCCCAGGATGATATCTACTCCTCCCAGATCAAAGAGGAAAAATTCTCCCTTCATAGCATAATTTCCCATGAGCACCTCTATATTCTTGCAGCTGTCTTGAGTGCGTTTTCGGTTTCCATCTCCCAGTCTCACATAATATGGTTTCCCGATTATTTGTTAGTGCTAATCCTTCCGCCAAGGTATTAGAAAGGAAGTTATGGTGGCCCCACTGTCGATCAAAACAATTACCTCTGCCTTGCGCTTTCCGGAGTTTCATGGTTTGAGGCTGTGTCAACCCCCCTGCAGAGCACATTGACAAATCCAACCAATTGCAGTTAACGGTGGACCCTTCTTCCACTCCTTCTTGAACTTCTTCACTTTTCAACCTTGCACAGTCGTCTTCTTCCTCTGCATTATCACCCTCTGCCAGAATTACCACCTTCAGGTTCTTGTCTGGGCATCGATGCCCTGGTCCATAAGCCAATCCACATTGGAAACATCTTTTCTCCTGTAGATGTTTGATGTAGTCATTATCTGGCGAAATTTCCTTGCTCCTTGTCGCCGTTTCGCCGATTTTTAGTGGGGAGCTCTGTCGTGGCTCTGTTTCCGCCCTGGAAGCCGCGGTTTCCTCCATTAACGGGTGGTATGTTGGTGCCGCTATTTCCTCCCACCTGTCGCGAGACTATCCCACTGCCACCTTGATACCTGAAACTGCTATTGACGTTCCTTCCCTGGTTGTTTCCGAATGTCCGGATCTCCTTCATTGCCTCCTCAATGTCTCGCGCGATTTCCATGGCCCGGTTTATGTCCTTCGGGTCATGGGGTCGCACCTGTCCCCTGATATCGGATCGCGACCGCGAGAAATACCCCAAGATCTGTTCCTCCGACTTGGGATTGGCCTGCGCTACCAACAGCTCGAACTCTTGCACGTAGTCTTCAACACTCCCTGTTTGCTTGAGGGACGCCAATCTCTCAAACACCGTCCCACGACCGTTCCCGCCGTATCGCTTCATAAGAGCGGCTGTGAAGTTCTCCCAAGATGGGTTCTTTGCTTTATCTCGCCAGAATTGGAACCAATGGCAGGCGTTCCCTTCCATACTGATGAAGGCGACTCGCAATCTCTCAGAGCTTTTTACTCGATGCACCTCGAAAAATTTCTCATACTAGCCGACCCAACCCAGGGTCGCCGCTTCCAAAAGTGGGTAGCACCACTTTCTTGACCCACGAAGGCGACGTGGCGTCTTCTTCTTCCTCGTCTTCCTCGCTGGCTCCTGATTTCGGATTCGAGCCCTCGTCCTCGATGTCAAATGGTTTTTTTGTTAGGCATTCGATGATCATCGCTCGTAGTTGTGTCGCATCTGGTAAGTTCGAGAGGTGTTCTTTAATGTGGGTCATGTCTTTTTGCAATTCGGTGGTCTTCTTTTGTAACTCGTTGTGCGATTTCTCTAGTGCGGTCATTCGCTGATCCATTGTGCCCAAGGTATCCGGCAGGTCGGACCAAACTTGTTAGGACCTCAGTCTCTAATACTAGAGAAAGGGCTTTATTCGTCCCTAATTTTATTGATAA
This sequence comes from Calophaca sinica, assembly GCA_037113605.1. Taxonomy (NCBI): domain Eukaryota; kingdom Viridiplantae; phylum Streptophyta; class Magnoliopsida; order Fabales; family Fabaceae; genus Calophaca; species Calophaca sinica. Next base: position 106,261,293 of record CM073734.1, on the reverse strand, counting down.
CCAAAGATTAGGAAAGAATACACGAGGAACTCTATCCCTACTCACTTGAAATTACATCATTAAAACTACTTAGCAATTCTCTACCCTTCTCTAAAACAAAGAGGCCCTATTTATAACTAGGAACCCAAACAAATCTAATCCAATCAAATCCAATCCAATCTAATCAAATCCAATCTAAACAAATCCAATCCAATCTAATTAATCTTATCCTAACAAATCCAATCTAAACAAATCAAAACAGATAGAATAACAAATAAATCTAAACAGAATAATAAATCAAATCCAACTGACTAAGCTAATCCTTTCTAACCCTCTTCCTCACATACACCTTCAGCGTCTTAGGTGGTAAATTATCCTCTTGTCTAACACAAGGTGTACTCTGGGAATTGGGCTTTGATAGGTTTGTATGTAATTCAGCTTCAATCTGATGAGGCCCTATCGGCTTCTTAAGTTGTGGCACATGAAAAGCTGGATGAATTCAAGCTTAGGGAGGCAGCTACAATTGAAACGGCACAAGGCCAATTTACTTATTGACTAAATAGGAACCATAGTAATGAGCAGCCAATTTTGGGTGGAGGCAAATTGGCTTAAAGCGCTGACAGTGAGGTCTGATCTTCCAATAAACCCAATCAATTGGTTGGATAGTAAAAATTGTCCTCTGAACATTAGCATATCTAGCTATGTCATCCTGTTCTCATTGTAAACAAAACTTTAATTGTCGCAAGGCCTCATCCCTATCCATTAAATCTTGTGCTATAGCTCCCACTATGGTCTTCTGTAGAATAAATCGCGAGATAGATGGAAGAGGTCATTTATTAACTACCTCGAGGGGGAGCACTTGGTTGCCTCGTGATAGCTGGTATTGTGCCAATACTCTGTCCAATGTAAAAACTCAGCCCATACCATGGGTTGTTCAGAGCAGAAGCAACAAAGGTAGATCTCAAGAGTTTGATTCACGACCTCTATTTGTCTATCTTTCTCAAGGTGGTATTCAGTGCTCATTCTTATGGTTGTGCCTTGAAAATGGAATAATTCCTTCCCTGTCACTAACAATAGAGGTAGGAATTCCATGTGGCTTAACCACCTCTGGAAAAAATTTCAGCAAAGGATCTTGCTGAATAAGGATGTTTAATAAGAATGAAATGGGCATATTTGTTGAGACGGTCTACGACTACTAGCATACTGTCATATTTATTTGACTTCAGCAAACCCACAATAAGGTCCATACTCAACTCATCCCAAATGGCTTCGGGTATAGGCAATGGTTGCAATAACCTGCTGGGAATGTAGCCGGATATTTACTGTGTTGGCATTCCTGGCAAGCTGCCACCAATGATGTAATATGTTATGAGTCCCACATTGAGTAGATAAGAAAGCTCAATGTGGTACTTAAGCCATGAGGCTCTCCCGCCTATTTGACTAGTTCTTTGGGTTGGGCTCTCCTCATGTACTTAAGTCATAGCAATTGGTGCTTTCGTTGAGAGCTGGGGTTACGGAAAGGGCTACCTATAGACTGGATTAAGGTACACCACCGAATACTGATAGATGAGTGAAAGCCACCAAAGGGGAAAGGGCTTCCACCGGGTCAGTGCCGATAGAGTGAAAGCCGTCGTGGACGTCGGTTCTTAAAGAGAGTGGCAATGTTTTGAGTCCCACATTGAGTAGATAAGAAAGCTCAATATCATACTTAAGCCATGAGACTCTCTCGTCTATGGACTAGCCTTTTGGGTTGGGCTCTCCTCATGGACTTAAGGCATAACATAATATCCGCCTTCATCCTTCCCCAAACAAAGATTGTGCCATACACCTATATGTCCTATAAATATCGGCATGATTGCTTGCAACTACTTGTCCTCTTCTTTTCGAGATAGAGCATCAGCTACCCTATTGGCTGTCCCTGCATTATATTTGATTTCAAACTCGTAACCCAATATTTTGCCAACCAATTTCGCTGATTTTCAGTAGCAATCCGCTGTTCCAATAGATAATGCAAACTCTTTTAATTTGTGTAAACTGTTAAATGCCGCTCCATAAGATATGATCACTAATGTTGAATCGCTAATACCAATGCCACATGTTCTTTCTCAAATACTGACTTAGATAGGGAGACATCAGCTAAAGCTTTGATGAAAAATGCAATAAGACTTCTGTTTTGAAAGAGCATTGCTCAAATACCCTTTCTAGATGTATGACACTCAATGGAGAAGGGTCAGGAAAAACCTAGCTTGGCCAACACTAGTTGCGGTTATAGCCATTTGAAGCTGCCTAAGGCCATGTCTGTTTCTTCACTCCAGCTTAAGGTTTCCTTTTTTAAATAAGGCAATAAGTGGTTGAGCTATTTTCCCATAGTCTTGAGCAAACTGCCTGTAATATTGCAGGCCTCTTTCTTGATAAATTCCACTTATGTCTCCTATGCCTCACGTTATTGAGAAATCCACTGATGTCTCCAATGCCTCAATTCTTGAATCCATGATTGCTGATAGCTGGTCCGGCGGGTCATACCAAATTGATAGGAACTTTTTTTTTGGGGGGGGGGGACACTCGAGGAAAGAATATTGTGCAATGAAAGTAACAAGCGGAAAAGACCTCTGTACAAAAGATCACTCCCTTCACAACTGAACAACTCAATTTCTTATCGATTCTCACTACTTGCCCTTTCCACAATCAAAACCCGTATTTAACCACAATCAGTAGCCCTTGATATCAGTTGTTACAATTTGTAACTGACTGTAACTGCTGTCCTAAAAGTTAATTCCAGCACCCCCTTAATATTATACTATAAAACCAGCTGTTATAGTTTGGAACTGCTGTATTACCACACAATAAAACCAGTTGTTACAGTTTGTAATTGACTCTAATTACTGAAGTAACTGAACTACAATTTATTACTCCTGGAGTACACTTTCCGTATCTTATCCCTTCTATTATGCTCAGGCCCATTCCTAACAGTGGTAGACCAAAAAAACTTTAAGTCAAATAGTTAATATTATGAATGGTCTGTTATTGTACAAGATTCATGACAGAAGATTATAGTGCCGTTTGATATATCTAGTTGACCCCATCTAATGATTAATGGCTTTGGTTGTTGTTGATCTCTATTGGGAAAATTGTTAACTGTCAGCTCAACATACTATAATGGCTTAGAAGGATACATCCCATTTCTTATTTCTAAGTAGGTTATCTTACTCTCTTCTTTCTCACTTGCCCCTTTTACCCTTTTCTTTGAATCAATGTTTCTTATTTCATCCATCTAAATCGTTGCTTTTTTTGCAAATTGTTTGTTGTAACTAAATTACTTATGTTTTCTTACAGTCTGGGATTTGCTATCATTTGGGATGGATGGTTCTTAATCTGCCCTCCCAAATTGATGCTTCTGTTCTTTTTTATAGCCTTTTTGTGTTTGGTCAAATACCAATTCTTCAAAGAGTTCATTTAGGTCTAAATCCTTTTTTGTGGTTTCAGTTAGAGTATTTATTGATCTACACGTTGAATTATTGGGCCATCCTATCCTCCTTCTAATCAACTCTTCTAGATGGGGCTTATATTGGTCTTCTCCTCACATGTTTAAATCCTCTTAGGCACAATTCTACCATCTTTTTGTTTAACTGGGGGCATTCCTTTTTTCTCTCTAATATATTTGTTGCTAATTTCATATGCTACAAGTCAGATAAATTCTGAACAAATTACTGTCCTTGGGAGGTGGCGAGTTTTAGGATTGAGCTTAAATTTCTATAAAATACAGATTATTCGCATTGTACAATACTAGGAAGTTGAGATGACGAATTCTTTATTAAATCCTCACATGAATTGAAGGATGACAGGGTGCAAAAAAAGTGGAAGATCTCTGAAACTTGGATTTTACCTTGATAATTCTCTCTTGGGAAAAAATGACAGTAGATGAAAAAAGAATGGAAGGTTGTCTATTGTTTGTTCGTAAGGGAAACATAGTCACTTTAGTCCCATGAATATGTATTTTGTCCATCCAAGTAACTTCAAGAATGGTTCTTTTTGATGCAGCTACTTTTATTCAAATCCCAACATTAGAAACCTGTGGAGGAAATAAATCTTGTTATTAACTTATTATAGAGCTCACCAAAAAAAAAAAAACCTTATTATAGATTATTATAGAAGGGTGTTGAACCTAATAACTCATTGGAAAAGACTGTGGCATCATTTTATATCTTAGGTTGTATATGTCATATCTTCATCAGGTGTGACCTATGCCTCTAAAAGATTTGAATTGCTAATTTTTTTTGGAGTAGAGGCTTTGGTGGCATAGATCTCGCTTGATCTGCAAAACTTCTTTTTTTAAGCCTGATGTTGACAATATGATGTGCAAGATAGTCAAAATTGTGAGTACACTCATGGGATCAGCGTACACTGATCCTGATCATAACCAAAAACACGATCTGCTGAAATCATGTGGGATTGTGGTGCTTGAGTGTGGATTGGTGGAAAGACTTCTTCAAGCCCTAATACATACCTTCAACGCCATTTCAATCCCTTCAATCTGTCCCCTCTTGATTTGATTGGTGGCTTCAAACAGTTGATTCAGAGATGCTGGGTGGTGGTTCGACACCAACCTCTACCCTCTCTGCTTCAATACCTCTGCTTCCAGTTGTGGGTGGGTACTATAACCTCATCCTTTGATCTACTTCTACTTGCTGGTTTTTGTGAATGTGTGGTTTGATTACTGTGTTTTTCCATGTTTTGCTGGTTCGATTATGCTCTTGTTGTAGGATCTCAATTTTGATAACCCTGATGGTGCAAGAGGAATGATTGTACCTATCTGGGAAATTCCTTGTCTCTTTCGTTTAATTTAATTCATTCATCTTGGCCTTCTTAAGATCCTTTGGTTAGATTTTATGCACTTAAATTCATTTTAGTGAATTTTACCCGGGAGGACAGCTATAAATTGTATGGTAAATATTTATGTAGCCTAAGTAAGCTTAAGATTTTGAGTATTGTGCATCACTAATCCATTGACAGCATAAGCTCTAAGCAACTTCCCTTTCGGGGCACCCCCCAATTTGATCTATCCTGTTCACAAAATAAAGTTAATCCTTGTTCATCAATGGCCTTCCCGGACGTATTGGGATCTGTAGTTAGTATTTTCTCGAATCCCTGGCCTCCTAATCCCTCCTTTGTAGATCTTTGACTTTTATTTATCCTTTTTTTATTTTGCCCGAATTTATGTAGTGAGTTCGGTGTTAACCACTTGTTGTATATTTGTAGTTAAATGAACTGACATTTGGTTCCAGTGAGGTATAAGTGCACTTGTTAACAACTATAGAAGAATGTTGTTGCCTTGAAATGAGGGAATGCCATTCCCTCCAAATTGGAAGGAATGACTATTACATTCCTGGGCTCGTTACTAACTTGGAAATGCCATTCCAATTATCTGTAATAATACATTTTCCCCTTGATTGATTACTCAATATAAACTTTTAGTTCTTGTCCTCCTGCAGTTAAACAAAATTTGAGAAGTTGGAACTTTTGGTATGCTAGAAATTTTTAGTTCGTAACTTTATGTATTAAGAAGGTCTTGCTTATGTTTCTCGTAGCATTAGTTCTTCGTAGAAATGCAATGTGTTCTCTTTAGGAATTTAGTTTATAAGAGGGTATTGGAAGAATTTTTGCTTGGTATTTGTGCGAATTCTGAGAGAATGAAGAAACCTGCCATCATGATCCATAATATTTTGCTGTGAAATATCGTTAGACTCTTTATTATGTCTCTACTGACTGTGATTTATGCCCTTTTGATAGGAATTTGCCTGCTAATTATCTTCATGAAGTGGTGTCGTGGTAGACTTTGGGTGATAGGACACGAGAGATCCGTAATTTGTCATTCAGTCCCTTATCTGATTGCTACTGGATGACATTGAGGACTCGTAGTGTTTAAGCTGCCTCCATTGTATAAAAGCATCTGTTACTCTTAGATTCTTGTAGCTGACCAATTGATCTCTTCCCATTTTATATCCTTGTAAAGAGTTATTTGCGAGTGTCAATATAGTTTTAAATTGCAATTTAAATGGTGAGTGAGTGGTGATATGAGTTACTTTTCTTCAGGAACTTTGTATAGTATAAACCTTTCATCACATATTTATGAAAGCTTGGCCTTTTTTTTTTCTTTTTTTTTTTCATTTGACACGAAGCATTGGGAGGCTCATTTGCTCATGAAGCTATAGGCGATTACAAAATCCAAAATTAAGATGTGCGGTATTCCTCTTGAATGAAGCGAGTCAGATGCAACAATGACTAGATTATAATACGGTCGCGCTATTTCAACAACTAAAATGGGACAATTTTTTTAAGTGGTTAATTATATTCAGTGAATGGTTAATGATTTTATCAGGTGTCGAAATTTAATAATCATCAATATAATTTTATTAACCATGAATTTGAATATGATTAACCACGATTTTTAGGTATTTAAATCTACATATAGTTAATTAAGTGCTATTATTATACCCATAATTACTGGTTAAGAAGCATTTTGAGTGGGATTGTCAAAATCTGTAATCTGTTGCCTTTCTATGAGTAGATTAGTTTAAACCTCTTGTTGCTTTTTATTGGGACACCCTGTAAGGCAAAAGCTCTGCTTGTACCGTACGTGACTGCACTCAGTTCAACAACCTATATGAGTAGTCCAAACTTCTTTCAGTGTACACGAACAGCAACACGTACAATATGAAAGAAATTTCCATCATTATTGAGCTAGATCTAGCTTGTGAGTGTGCGTGTAAGGGAAAACATGATTAATAAATGTATATAAATAATTAATTAAATGATGATGACTTTTTGTTGCATCACTATAAAAAGAAAGTGTCCAATTAGAAGTGATGTATCTTTTTTTTTTTACAGTGGTGTATCTTAATTTGATTTTATATGTACATACTTAAGTTTTTCTATAAAGATCGAGAGTATTATATCATCAATTAATGTTATCATCGTCTTTTTTTTTTTTTTGCTGAACCTATTAATGTTATCATCTTCGTGTTTATAAATCTTGTGAGAAATATATTTGAAAAGGAAATATCCATTGTCTTATGAAATGATATATTACTTTGTAATGGATCATTAAATTAATATATTTGTAATAATTAATATATGATAAAAAGAATAAAAATGTTTAAATAACAAAATAAATTTTGAATTTTATTTTGGTTATACTAAAGATATAGAGCCCATTTGTTTTGGATTGTTTTAGTGAAAAGTCACTTTTTAAAAAAGAAATAATTATTTTTTAGGATTTTTTAAATTTGTTTGTTTTAGCTTTTGATATACAAATTTTTATATCATTTTTAAAATTTTTTAGGATATAAAATTTGTTTGATGTAAAACTTGGTATAAATTTTGCAACCTAACACAAAAAAAAAAAAAACACCTTTTACCACTTCAAGTCAAACTTATATTTGAAAGCAAAAATGAATTTTATCTAATACCAACCAAATATCTATATTTTACAAAAATAGGCAAAATCCAATTTTGCCTCTCTACTATGAATTCAAAGACACACTTAGCTAATACACACCCCACAGTGATATCCATCCTTTTCTTTGTTAATAATTGCTAGAGATTGACTGTATGGCTGACTCTGTATCCATCTTTGTGGCTTTGTGCTGCCAGGAGAGCTCCCTTAAATTACGGTCTAAACTGATTCTGGGAGGAAAGGAAGGCAATCAAGCATCCACTACGACCAAAAACTTCAAAAAGTATTTGATATCTTTAGATGCCTTTTCAAGGGTACATTTTAAAAAATAAAAAGAGTTCATGCCTAAAATGGTCTCTGACAAAAAATTTGGTACCTAATTTAGTTTATCAAAATAATTAAGTCCTGCAATAGTCCTCCACGAGGGACACGCTATTCACTCTGTTAACATTCTTCTGGTGGCCGTTGTTAAAATGTCAATGTGTACAGTTAAGTTGTTGATGTGTCTGTTAACATGTCCAACGTGTAAAATAATGAATAGGTGTAATACTTTTAGACCCAATTTTCCTCTTTCTTCAAGTTAGGCATGCGCCTTATTTACACTTCTCTACCATTTTCCCCCTATCAAAACAGAAGTAAGACAACTGTTTTTTTTCTATGAGAACCACCACCAGCAGCCCGTTTCAGGCCTCTTTTGTCACCTTCGGAGGAACTAGCCGCAAGCCCTCACCTTTGGCTTGCCTAACACCCTCTACTATGGGCTGTCTCACAAATATCCCTATTGCATTCAACCCATTGCTAAACCACTTCACATCCGATTACTATTGCTCCTAATCCCTCCTTTGTAGATCTTTGACTTTTATTTATCCTCTTTTTTTTTCCGAATTTATGTAGTGAGTTCGGTGTTAACTACTTGTTGGATATTTGTAGTTAAATGAACTGACATTTGGTTCCAGTGAGGTATAAGTGCACTTGTTAACTGTTGAAGCCAAGTCCCACATTGGTGGGTTTTGTCTTTGGCTTGGTTCTTGGGTGTTATAAAAACAACCCCAAAGCTTCATTTTTTATTCATCCCAAATCTTCTTCTCTTCTCATCTTTTATTGTTTCTTATACTCAACAAGAGTATTGTGAGAGTATTTGTGAGGTATTTTGTGAGAGGTATTCTTGTAATATTTTTCCACATAGTGAAATTCTTCTGGCCTTGCCCCGTGGTTTTTCCCTTATTTGTTGAGGGTTTTCCACGTAAATTTTGTGTGTTCATTTCCTTATTTTCTCGTCTCTTATTTTAGTTGTGTGACACCATTCCGATACTCTGGTACCTAACAGTGGTATCAGAGATCCAAGGTTGGTGATACTATTCCGCTGCGTCACTCTAGGAAGGTGTCGGTTCTTAGTATGCTCTGTGGTTGCAGCATTGTCTGATCTTCCACATCAGAAAAGAATTGTTGCTGGAAATAGTGTGGTAGTGTAGAAGTGCATGTCTAGGAAAAGTTCTGGCTAAGGAAAGACTTGGTATTTAAGCGTGTCCATTGGTGACCCACCTCTCTTTCCTGGGAACTTACCTGGTGTACTATTTACGGTCTACAGTCACTATTCTAGTATACGATACTATTCCCATATACGTTTACTATTCATACGTGTGGTTGTATACTTTTACAGTACTTGTTAGCGTATACTAGATTTGTTCTGGTGTACGGGATACGTACAATACTGTTCACGTATACTGTACTATTCACGGTGAAATAGTGTAATCCGGTTTGGTTCGTGTACAACCATGGCAGCAAAATTTGAGATAGAGAAGTTCAACGGGAGTAACTTCTCCCTGTGGAAATTGAAGGTGGCGGCAGTTTTGAGGAAGGATAATTGCTTGGAAGCAATTGAAGGCAGACCTGCAGATATGACTGATGAAAAGTGGAAAGAGAAGGATGGCAATGCTGTTGCCAATTTGCACCTAGCAATGGCGGATTCAGTTTTGTCAAGTGTTACAGAAAAGAAGACTGCAAAGGAGATTTGGGATGTACTTAACAAATTGTACGAGGTTAAGTCACTTCACACAAGAATATTCTTGAAGAGGAAACTCTACACTCTTCGAATGAGTGAATCCACATTGGTGACGGATCACATTAACACCTGAACACGCTATTTGCTCACCACAAAGATCGATTTCAAAATAGCGAGAAAATGAGCGTGCGAACTTTTACTTGAGTTTACCAGATTCGTATGATCAACTCATCATCAACATTACAAACAATAATGTTGCTGACACTCTTCACTTTGATGATGTTGCCGGTGCAATTCTTGAAGAAGAATCCAGGCGCAAGAATAAGGAGGAAAGGTCAGAAAGTTCAAAGCAAGCAGAAGCTTTATCGATGACGAGAGGCAGATCAACGGAACGTGGCCCCAGTGGGAGCCAAGATCATGGTAGATCAAAATCTCGAAGAAGAAAGAATCTCAAATGCTACAACTGTGGCATGAGAGGGCACTTGAAGAAGGAGTGTTGGAACAAGAAGAATGGAGAAAAGACCTCAGGAGCATCAACCTCTCAAGGTTGTGTTGCAAGTACCTCAGATGATGGAGAAATCCTGTATAGCGGAGCAGCAAGTCCTAAAGGTGGAAGGAAACTCAATGATGTTTGGATAGTGGACTCAGGTGCGACATGGCACATGACTTCACACCGTGATTGGTTTTGTACTTATGAGCCTGTCTCGGTAGGATCCGTGTTTATGGGAAATGATCACACCTTAGAAATTGTTGGAATCGGTACTGTCAGAATAAAGATGCAAGATGGTACTGTTCGTAAGATACAAGGGGTACGACATGTGAATGGCTTGAAAAGGAATCTATTGTCCACTGGGCAATTGGATGACCTCGGGTGCAAGATCCATATTGAAGGTGGAGTCTTGAAAGTAGTGAAGGGCAACCTTGTGGTGATGAAAGCAGAAAAGATCACAAGTAATCTATACATGCTTTTGGGAGATACGTTGCAAGAGGCGGATGCATCAGTTGCATCGGCCGAGCCATGAAGAATCAGCGATGATGTGGCATCGCAGGCTAGGCCATATGTCGAGCGTGGCTTGAAAGTTCTTGCGAACGCAATCTCTTACCCGCTCAAGAGCGGTAACTTTACCCTTCGTGAGCACGTGTGACAAGTAAGCGACATAGATTGAAATTTGCAAAAGTAGCTACCGGAAGCAAACGCATACTAGACTTGATACATTCGATGTGTGGGAGTCGCGGAAACATCCATGGGGGAGCAAAGTATTTTGTATCATTCATTGATGACTACTCCAGAGATTGTGGGTGTACCCAATCAAGAAGAAGTCGGATGTGTTTCCGGATTCAAGGAGTTCAAAGCACAAGTAGAGCTTGAAACTGGGAAGAAAATCAAGTGCTTGAGGACGGACAATGGAGGAGAATATGTAGATGGTAACTTTCTATCATTCTCAAGCAAGAGGGTATTACGAGACAATTCAACATTTGCACATACACCTCGGCCAGAATGGTGTAGCAGAGCGGATGAACAGGACTCTCCTAGAAAGAACAAGAGCTATCTTTGAGAACATCGGGATTGGCCAAATCTTTTTGGCGAAGCGATCAAAAGCGCACATTACGTGATAAATCGATCGCCATCAACGATTGGTTTGAAGTCACCAATGGAGATGTGGAAAGGAAAGCGGTAGATTATTCTTCTTTACATGTGTTTGGATGTCCTGCGTGCGTAATGTACAACTCCCAAGAAAGAACAAAATTGGATCCAAAATCCGTAAAATGTATATTCTTGGGTTATCTTTGACAATGTCAAGGGGTATCGCTTGTGGGACCCCACTACCCGCAAGCTTATTGTTAGCAGAGATGTAGTCTTTGCGTAAAATGAACCGCAAAGTGAGCGTAAAAATGACAAGACTTCCAAGGAGACTGCTATAGTGCGGTTGGAGAGAAAGACTTCAAGAAGATGATTCTTACGGGCGTAACGAGCACATAGAACAAGAACCAGGATGAGGTCAATGATGAAGGAGTTCGACGATCAACACGTCGGATAACGGCACCATCATGGCACTCGGACTATGTTATGGCTGCCATGATGCATCTTGTCTTTTGGCCAGAAGAAGGTGAACCATCGGCTCTTCAAGAAGCGTTGAAGCGATTCGGATGCTTCTCAATGGATGACAAAGAATGCAGAAGAAATGGAAGCCCTACATAGAAATAAGACTTGGGAACTTGTTGAACTTCCAAAGGGTCGGAAAGCCATCGGGAACAAATGGGTGTTCAAAATTAAACGAGGCGGCAATGATCAAGTGGAGCGGTATCGTGCCGGACTTGTAGTCAAAGGTTATGCTCGTAAAGAAGGGATAGACTTTGGCGAGATATTTTCTCCGGTTGTCGGACTTACTACTATTAGGGTAGTGTTGGCAATGTGTCTTTGCATTTGATTTACATCTTGAGCAGTTGGATGTAAAGACTGCTTTTCTTCATGGAGAACTTGAAGAAGAAATTTATATGCTCCAAACTGTAAGGCTTTAAAGAACAAGGAAAAGAAAACTTGGTTTGTAGGTTGACCAAATCTCTGTACGGTCTAAAGCAGGCGCCCAGATGTTGGTACAAGAGATTTGATTCCTTCATAATTAGCCTTGGTTACAACAGACTGAGTTCAGACCATTGTACATACTACAAGAGGTTTGATGATAATGATTTCATCATTTTACTGTTGTATGTGGATGACATGTTGGTGGTAGGCCCCAACAAAGATCGAATCCAGGAATTGAAGGCACAGTTGGCTAGGGAGTTTGATATGAAGGACTTGGGACCCGCAAACAAGATTTTAGGGATGCAAATTCACCGAGACAGAAATGATAGGAAGATTTGGCTTTCTCAAAAGAAATATCTAAGGAAGGTCTTGCGGCGCTTCAACATGCAAGACTGTAAGCCAATTTCTACCCCGCTTCCTGTCAATTTTAAATTATCCTCAGGTATGAGTCCTATCAATGAAGCGGAGAGGATGAAAATGTCTCGAGTACCGTATGCATCAGCGGTGGGAAGCCTTATGTATGCCATGATATGTACCAGACCAGACATTGCACAAGCAGTGGGAGCGGTTAGTCGGTTTATGGCAAATCCAGGTAGAGAGCATTGGAATACTGTTAAGAGGATCCTTAGATACATCAAAGGAACCTCAGATGTTGCATTATGTTACGGAGGATCAGAATTCATTGTCAGGGGTTATGTTGATTCAGATTTTGCAGGAGATCTTGATAAGAGGAAATCCACTCGGGTATGTATTCACAATTGCAGGAGGAGCGGTGAGTGGTTATCTAAGTTCTGATTGTTGTAGCTTTGTCGACTACGTGGTGAGTACATGGCGACTCTACAAAGCTTGCAAAGAAGCTATCTGGATTCAAAGGTTAATGGTGGAACTCGGGCACAGACAGCAGAGGATTGTTGTGTACTGTGACAGTCAGAGTGCCTTGCACATTGCAAGGAATCCAGCTTTTCATTCCAGGACAAAGCATATAGATACCCGGTATCACTACATTCGTGAAGTAGTAGAGGAAGGAACTGTGGATATGCAAAAGATTCACACCGAAGATAACCTAGTAAATGTGATGACGGCGATCAATCTTGACAAGTTTATTTGGTGTCGATCCTCCTATGGCCTATCAGAAACGTAAGCAACATGGAAGGGCAAGGCAGAAAGAGTGGTGTGAAGATATGATTGGCTCAATCAAAATCTTCAAGTGGGAGAATTGTTGAAGCCAAGTCCCACATCGGTGGGTTTTGTCTTTGGCTTGGTTCTTGGGTGTTATAAAAACAACCCCAAAGCTTCATTTTTTATTCATCCCAAATCTTCTTCTCTTCTCATCTTTTATTGTTTCTTATACTCAACAAGAGTATTGTGAGAGTATTTGTGAGGTATTTTGTGAGAGGTATTCTTGTAATATTTTTCCACATAGTGAAATTCTTCTGGCCTTGCCCCGTGGTTTTTCCCTTATTTGTTGAGGGTTTTCCACGTAAATTTTGTGTGTTCATTTCCTTATTTTCTCGTCTCTTATTTTAGTTGTGTGACATCATTCCGATACTCTGGTACCTAACATTAACAACCATAGAAGAATGTTGTTGCCTTGAAATGAGGGAATGCCATTCCCTCCAAATTGGAAGGAATGACTATTACATTTCTGGGCTCATTACTAACTTGGAAATGTCATTCCAATTATCTGTAATAATACATTTTCCCCTTGATTGATTACTCAATATAAACTTTTAGTTCTTGTCCTCCTGCAGTTAAACAAAATTTGAGAAGTTGGAACTTTTGGTATGCTAGAAATTTCTAGTTCGTAACTTTATGTATTAAGAAGGTCTTGCTTATGTTTCTCGTAGCATTAGTTCTTCGTTGAAATTGCAATGTAAATGGTGAGTGAGTGGTGATATGAGTTACTTTTCTTCAGGAACTTTGTATAGTATAAACCTTTCATCACATATTTATGAAAGTTTGGTCTTTTTTTTTTTTTACTTTTTTCTTTCATTTGACACGGAGCATTGGGAGGATCATTTGCTCATGAAGCTATAAGCGATTACAAAATCCAAAATTAAGATGTGCGGTATTCCTCTTGAATGAAGCGAGTCAGATGCAAAAATGACTAGATTATAATACGGTCGACCTATTTCAACAATTAAAATGGGACAACTATTTCGATAACTTTTTAAGTGGTTAATGTAGTTCAAATACGTGGTTAATTTTATTCAGTGAAAGGTTAATGAATATATCAGGTGTCGAAACTCAATAATTAATTTTATTAATCACGAATTTGAGCGCGATTAACCACGATTTTCAGGTATTTTAATCTACATGTAATTAAACAAGTGCTATTATTATACCCATAATTCCTGGTTAACAAGCATTTTAAGTGGGATTGTCAAAATCTGGAATCCGTTGCCTTTCTATCTATGAGTAGATTAATTTAAACCTCTTGTTGCTTTTTATTGGGACACTTTGTATAGCAAAAGCTCTGCTTGTACCGTACGTGACTGCACTCAGTTCAACAACCTATATGAGTAGCCCAAACTTCCTTCAGTGTACACGAACAGCAACACGTACAATATGAAAGAAATTTCCATCATTAGAGCATCCACAGCGCTGATATTTAATTTGCGTTTCTTAGCCCAAATAAGTGGGCCCTTTATGGCCACGTAGCCCAAACAACCCAAGTTGGGTTTTTTCAAGTTTTGTCTCCAACGCTGTTAATTTTAAGAAACCTGACACAGAGTCACTTAATTTGTTCTCTTTCTCGCTCTGAGAGCGCTTTGTCTCTCCCTCAACCTCCACCATCCTCTCGCGTTTCTACTTTATCTCCTCATCTCTCCGCCTCCTCTCACACTTTCGCTCACAATGAGAACCTCCGCCTCACACGAAGCCTCTCTTTGCTCTCCGCCTCCTCATCTCCCTCTTTTCACCACCACCACTCACAGAACCACCGCTTCGGAGCCCTCTCCCTTTCTCTAGATCCGAGCTTCCCCTAACACCCGGAACGTCATCTCTCACGGCCAGATCTCACTGCACACGCGACGGCGAGTCACAGCCAGATCTCACCTGTTCTGTCATCGCAGAACGTCATCTCCACCGGATCTGACCAGATCGCGTTTGGGAGATGCTGGTGATTGTAATTTTTTGTTTCTGATTTTGTAATTTTTTTTGTTTTTTTGTTTTTCAGTTCCTTCTCCTTCTTCTTCATGTTCCAGATCCTATTTTTTTCTGCAATTTTTTTCTGTAAATAAATTTTCATGGTTGTAATTTTTGTTGGAAATCAATTTGTTGTAATTTTCAACCGGTTCTATAATCTTTTTTTTTTAATTTTTGTTGTAATTTGATGTCTTCTTCTCTATTTGATGACCAGTTTTTTCCCACCACTTTGCCTTGCTGTGAAGCAGTTTGTTGATGAAGGAAATAATTTTTTAGTTGATAAGCAATGTACAGACATCGTCTTCTCTCTTGTTGACGGCAACTAATTTTAAGGAATTGTTTCTGCCATATAGACATGCTCCAACGCTGAGCAATTTAAAGAAACGACAACTAAAATAAAGAACACATTTAGTTTATCGCGATAAAAATGCTCTTATTGAGCTAGATCTAGCTTGTGAGTGTGCGTGTAAGGGAAAACATGATGAATAAAAGTATATAAATAATTGATTAAAT
Organism: Calophaca sinica; assembly: GCA_037113605.1. Taxonomy (NCBI): domain Eukaryota; kingdom Viridiplantae; phylum Streptophyta; class Magnoliopsida; order Fabales; family Fabaceae; genus Calophaca; species Calophaca sinica. Next base: position 106,245,675 of record CM073734.1, on the reverse strand, counting down.
GATGATGACTTTTTTTTGCATCACTATAAAAAAAATTGTCCAATTAGAAGTGATGTATCTTTTTGTGTGTGTGTGTGTGTGTGTACAGTGGTGTATCTTAATTTGATTTTATATGTACATACTCAAGTTTTTTTTTCCTGAGGGAACATACTTAAGTTTTTCTATAAAGATCGAAAGTATAATATCATCAATTAATGTTATCATCGTCCTTTATTTTGGTGAACCATTAATGGTTTTTTTTTTTTGAGGAACACCTATTAATGTTATCATCGTCGTGTTTATAAATCTTGTGAGAAATGTATTTGAAAAAGGAAATATCCATTGTCTTATGAAATGATATATTATTTTGTAATGAATCATTAAATTAATATATTCGTAATAATTAGTATATGATAAAAAAGTAAAAATGTTTAAATAACAAAGTAAATTTTGAATTTTATTTTGTTTACAGCCCATTTGTTTTGGATTGTTTTAGTGAAAAACCACTTTTTTAAAAGAAATAATCATTTTTTAGAATTTTTTAAATTTGTTTGTTTTGGCTTTTGATATCTACTATATTATATAAAATAGAGTTTTGTCACGTGAGATTATGTTACGTGTCACCTTCATATTCATCTATTTTTTCACCTAAAAAAATTAATTTTTAATTATTATTATTTTTAGATAGTCATTATTATATTATTTCAATTAATTGTCACTAACGATCAGAAATATATTTTTTTAAAATGACTTACTTATTTTAAATTATATATCAATCTTCTTTATCAATCATCATTTATCATATTTAGAACTAAAATGAAATAATTATTAACTTGTCTTATAAAGTGAATAATTATTATATATTATATGAAAACGTTTATTTTGTGTATTATTACTTAATTAAATTAATTAGTACCCGTGCAAGTCACGAGTAATTTTACTAGTTTCTACTCTAAAAGCAAGTTTGATGTAAAACTTGGTATAAATTTGGCAACCTAACACACACACAAAAAAAAAACACCTTTTACCACTTCAAGTCAGACTTATATTTGAAAGCAAAATGATTTTTATCTAATACCAACCAAGTATCTATATTTTACTCAAATATGCAAAAATCAATTTTGCCTCTCTACTATGAATTCAAAGACACACTTAGGTAATACACACCCCACAATGATATCCATCCTTTTTGTTGTTAATAATTGTTGGAGATTGACTGCATGGCTGCTCCTTTTTCTTTGTTTTTCTCAAGTGAGGACGAATTTTTTGTGTTGGTGGGGTTGTAGTATGCCAAAGCTTTAATTTGCTGACCCTGTATCCATCTCTGTGGCTTTGTACTGCCAGGAGAGCTCCCTTAAATTACAGTATAAACTGATTCTGAGAGGAAAGGAAGGCAATCAAGCATCCACTGCGACCAAAAACTTCAAAAAGTATTTGATATCTTTAAATGCCTTTCCAAGGGTACATTTTTAAAAAATAAAAAGAGTTCATACCTAAAATGGTCTCTGACAAAAAATTCGGTACCTAATTTAGTCTATCAAAATAATTAAGTCCTGCAATAGTCCTCCATAAGGGATACGCTATTCACTTTTTTAACATTCTTTTGGTGGCCGCTGTTAAAATGTCAATGTGTATAGTTAAGTTGTTGATTTGTCTGTTAACATGTCCAACGTGTAAAATAATGAATAAGTGCAATACTTTTAGACCCAATTTTCCTCTTTCTTCAAGTTAGTCTGCGCCTCATTTACACTTCTCTACCATTTTCCCCTATCAAAACAGAAGCAAAATAACCCTTTTTTTCTATGAGAACCACCACCAGTAGCCCGTTTCAGACCTCTTTTGTTACCTTCGGAGGAACTAGTCGCAAGCCCTCACCTTTAGCTTGCCTAACACCCTCTACTATGGGTTGTCTCACTACTATGAAATTGACTTTCGGAACAGGGATTTTAAATCGGTTGTTTTAAACAACCGATTTAAAAAGAAATGCGGTGGCATTTTTGAAATTAAATTGAAGTTTTATGATTCAGCGTGACATTTAAAATCGGTTGTTTATCCCAACCGATTTAAAAGATTTTACGGAAAAAAGAATTTAAATTGGTTGTGATAAAGAACCGATTTCAAATCTCAAGTAAAAAAAATAAACAGGCTTTTAAATCTGTTGTTTGAGGTGACCGATTTAAAATCCCTAATGTTTTAAATCTATCAAATAAACACCGATTTAGAAGGGCTTCAACGTATTTTATTTTTCTTTTCCCTCTTTTCCCTCTCAAACCCTACAGTGCCCGTTGACCCAAGACACTGTTAGCTAAAACTCCTGCCACTCGACTCGTCTTCACGCCGTTCGTTCTCGTTCAAGCCGCCGTAGCCACTCATCCTCTTCTTCAAGCTGCCGCCGCCGCCCGTTGAGCCAAGACACTGTTAGCTAAAACTCCGCTGCCACTCGACTCGTCTTCACGCCGTTCGTTCTCGTTCCGTAGTAGCCACTCATCCTCTTCTTTTGCCGCCGCCATTCGAACTTTCTCAGTTTTGAAGAAGAAAGAAATGAAATTTGAGAAAAGATGGGTAAATTCCTTGCAATGAGTGCATTCGCTCGCTTTGCATTCACTACATTACATTACGTTGAGGAACATTGCTTTGGTGTTAGTGGTGCGGATCCGATTTGAGTTGGGAGGCTTAGTTTGTCTCTTTTCCTGGATTTGAGTTGGATTTGAACCTGGTTTTGGTGGATATCTTTGCGTTTGAAAATCAGTCTCACTGTGGCTCTCGTACTAGGGTAAGGGTTGTAGTGAGTGGCTTGTGGTTTCGATCTCGTGCTTCTGTGTGTTTATTGCCCTTGTGTTCCTCAGGATAGATAAATTCTAGTTTAATTTAAACTTTATCTTAAATTTCTAATGTGATGATTTTCTACAGGAAGGAAACAAAAGGAGGTGAAGAGGCTATCCTGTTTGGTGTCTGCAGCTGAAAGAAGCTTAAGGGTTGAAATGGATTGATTCTCCATGTTCTGTGGTTTGATTAGAAATAATGTGAGTTGTTTTGCTTGTTGTTTTACACACACACACATACACACACACTGATCTATTTGATGAAATGCTCGCAAGGCAATTGATGGGGAAATGTTCGCATAGGATTTTCTAATTGATTGGAATATGTGTTTGTAGTTTGGTATACATGTTGAAATTTCAGTTTGTTAATCTCTGCTGCAACTGGTTCTGGATATGATGGCTGATACTATCTGGTTTTCCTTTTATGCTTATAGGTTTTTAAATGGAGTTAGAATGTTATAGAAGGGAAGGATAAGGGTTTGGGAATAAATCATGTCAGAACTCTTTATATCACTTGAACTAGTAAAGGTTACTTTTGGTTATGCATATTTGGGTTAATTTGAGTTGCATGTAGACTTTGAAATTTTGGCTTTTTTTTTTTCACCCTTTTGCACGGAGTTAGATAAATATTTGTAATTTGGCTTAAATATATTTGTAATTTGACATAGTAAAGCTTGATTTTATATCACTGTTGATCCTCTTCCACTGAAATTTTCAATATAATTTAGCAAGGTGTGGCCCAGTCCCAATATGATTGGAACCCTTCCTTTGGCTCACTTTCCCTGTGTAGTTATGTATATAAAAGAAGATTTTGCTGTTGCAATCAGGCCTATCTTACGTGGGTCTCATGTGCTTTATGCGATTCAACTTAGATTGCAATTTCAAGGCGTGCTATCATTGGCATTTCCTTTCTATCTTTTTGGGCACGTCTCCTTTTCTAATTCTTATCCTTCTCTATTTTTTGAACTAAAGATGATCACTCCTACCATTGAAAAAAGTGTTTGCAATATGTATACTGGATTTTCTCCCTACTTCAATCAAGCAATACCATCTTTGAAAAACTCTCAAAACCTTCTCTTTTCATGCTTGTTTATTAGTACATGTCCTTATTGTTTTTAAATTAGATGCTTTTTGGGAGTCTTGTTTTCTAGTGACCCATTATTCAATATAACTCATTGTAGGTGGGAGTGTGGGTCATACAAATTGCTTAACTTCATTGCAAAAAGATCACATTTTTTGAATTAACTAAGAAAAGTAACATTTCTAATCCATATTTTGTTTTATCTTACTGAAAATAAGATGCTCACTTCAAAACAATGTCCAATCTCATTAGCATTCTAATTAGTTCTTCTGTACTTATTTAAATGATTTTGTACTCTTGGAGGTTGTTCGACAAGCAATAGCTTGCATCTCATATGCTAAGTTGGAGGGGGAAAAACAGGTTCTTGGGGTAAAGTGTAAAACATGCTTATGCTGAAAAATAAAAGAAAAAAGCAATGATGAAAATGATAATGATATTACTACTACTCACCTTGAATTGGCTGCTACGTTTTGAAGGAAATCCAATCAAAATTGCATATATTTCAGCATTTCCAAATGCAATATAAGGTGCTGTTATCATGATGGGGAAGAGGGGCACATGAAGGACTAACTCACTGCAAGTTTTGAAAGCCTAATGATTTATGTTATTGATGCCTCATTTGGATTTCTTGCATATTTTTAGTAACGATTGTTTTTTTTAGTGAAAAGAAACTCTGATTTATTATTTCAACTTGCATGTACCACAACTTGGATGTTTCTATAAGATTTGGAACTTGTCTGATTTATGTTTAACATTCATTGCATACTGGAAGTTATTTTCTTTTTACATGTAATTGACTTCTAAAACTATCATTTTTATGTCTTTTAATAGGTGAGGCAAATTCCAAGGACATTCTTCCCAGGACAAAATTAAGGTAACTAAGCATATTGGGATGATTCCACTTGATGTACTTTGTTTATTTTGGAAACTATCTTTTTAATGTCTTTTCTGATTGTTTATTTTGGATTAATACTTCTTGTACTTTATTTATTTAGATTAGCATGATGTGTGATTAGAACAATACAAAAGAATGAAATTAAAAACTTACATGGGTTTATAACTATTTTTAGTAAAGTGAAAGGTTGTTTATATCAACATAAAGATGAGTTCATCACCATTTGGTATGCATGCATATGGTCAATATGGAAAGCTAGGAATTACATGATCTTCCAAGCAAAAAATGTTGTGATTTCTGACATGGTGGAGCAAATTAAACTACTTTGTCATGGCAATGGTTAAAGGGGAAAGGCAAGGTGCAGGATCTATTATTAGGCCAATGGTTCTTGAACCCAATGGCACACTTTGGTATGTAAGTATGGAAGAATAATTTTGGCGAAGAAATCGATTCGATGTGATGATAAATTTAGCGGCGGCATGTTAATTGTAAGCGGCAGTCCGTGGGGTGTGTGTAAGAAATAAGGGGGTGTGCCTAAGAAATAATAAAAATGTGAACATTTTGACTACCTGAAAATCATTTCTTGTGTTTGATGTCTTTTTAGCATATAGCATTTGTATTAATAGCACATTTAAGAAAACATGGAAACCATTAGATTTATTAGTTAACTACTGTGAATTTATCAATTTAGCATAAAAGGGGTGTTGCTGAAATCACAGAAATAAGGTTTGTCTTGTATTCATGCAATTGTTTTCTTTGTTTTCCGCTTTTTTCTTTCTTCATTTTCTTTGTGGTAATTGAATCTTTGAAATTAAAAGGCAAAATAGAGTGAAAGACTAGATTGCCTATGTGTTGTGAGTTCATGACTAGTTGAATTGTGAGTTCATGCCTATGTCAACATTGCTTCCACATTATTGTGTGGCTTGGCTTAATTGAGAGTTCATGACTAGTTGAATTGAAACCTCAGTTCATAACTACTGAGCAATTAAATATTGAAAAAAATTGACATCATTCGCTGCCTGTCTTGCTCTCTTAACCCCAGATGGATCGTAGTTGGATGCAACAAAATCGTTTGAGTGAAGAGTATGAGAAGGGAGTAGAAGATTTTTTGAATTTTGCTCAAACGAAGCTTCCTAAAAGTGGCGGAACATTTTCTTGTCCGTGTGTTATTTGTGTGAACCAGACACCACAAATAGTCGACAAAATACGGGAACATCTAATTGTCTATGGGATTTGCAGCAGTTATACAACATGGACATGGCATGGTGAGAAGAAGGAAATGTCAAGTGTGTCCGAAGGAAAGAAAGCTGACGTAGAAATGGACGATCGGTTAGAAGACATGATCCGTGATATTGGACATGAGTCTTTTAAACGAGCACATGTTTATGAATCCTTGACAAAAGACAATGAAGAGGCTTTGTATAAGGGGTGCACAAAATTCACACGGTTGTCTGCCGTGTTGAGATTGTTTAATCTGAAGGCAATAAATGGGTGGACTGACAAGAGCTTCACCGACTTGCTTGAGTTGTTGAAAGATATGCTTCCAGAGGGCAACACATTGCCGAACCGTGCGTATGATGCGAAGAAGATCTTGTGTCCGATGGGTGTGGAGTATAAGAAAATACACGCATGCCCCCAAGACTGCATATTGTACCGAAAAGAGTTTGAAAATGTTCACAAGTGCCCCACGTGTGGGCTATCACGCTACAAGGTGAAGGACGACGTTGACAGTTGCGACGATGAGAGCACAAAGGGTGCACCTGCAAAAGTTTTATGGTATCTTCCAATAATTCCAAGATTGAAGCGATTGTTTGCCAATGAAAAAGACGCAAAGAGTATTAGATGGCATGTGGATGAGAGGAAGTGTGACGGACAACTTCGCCATCCTGCCGATTCTTTGCAATGGAAGAAAATTGATACCCTGTTTCCAGATTTCGGCAATGAGCCAAGAAACATTAGGCTTGGGCTTGCTTCTGATGGAATGAATCCGTATGGTAACTTAAGTAGCAACCACAGTTCATGGCCTGTTGTCTTGGTAGTTTACAACCTTTCTCCTTGGTTGTGCATGAAACGCAAATACATGATGTTATCCATGATGATTTCGGGCCCGAAACAACCTGGAAATGACATAGATGTTTTCCTAAGTCCCCTGATTGAAGACTTGAGGAAATTGTGGGATGAGGGCGTTGATGTGTTCGATGCATATTCCAATGAAAATTTCAAGTTACGTGCCATGTTATTTTGCACCATCAATGACTTTCCAGCATATGGGAACTTGTCCGGATATAGTGTTAAGGGGCATAGTGCGTGCCCTGTATGTGAAAAGGGCACTTGCTACAATCAACTGAAACATGGAAGAAAAACTGTTTACCTTGGGCATCGTAGATTTCTTCGACGTGATCACCCGTATCGTAGGTTGAAAAAGGCTTTCAATGGATGTCAGGAAAATGGTGTAGCTCCGAATGCCTTAACAGGGGAAGAAGTGTATCAACGAGTGAAGGACATCAAAGTCATATTTGGCAAGAAACAGAAACAAAAGCAGTCCACTGTGAAAAATATATGGAAGAAGAGGTCTGTGTTCTTCAATCTTCCATACTGGTCCAGTCTTGATGTAAGACACTGTATTGATGTCATGCATGTGGAGAAAAACGTGTGCGATAGTGTAATCGGTACTCTTCTCAACATTCAGGGCAAGACAAAGGATAGTGTGAATGCTCGTCTAGATATGGTTGCAATGGGTATACGACATAAATTAGCTCCAGAGCCAAGAGGTAATGCCACATATCTGCCCCCAGCATGCCATACTTTGTCAAAACAAGAGAGAAGAAGTTTTTGCGAGTGTCTTCGTGGAATTAAAGTGCCACAGGGTTACTCTTCCAATGTTAAAAACCTAATCTCACTGAAAGACCTCAAAGTAATTGGCTTAAAGTCTCATGACTGCCATGTATTGATGCAACAATTACTTGTAGTGGCTATCCATGGCATCTTGCCAAAAGAAGTCCGACATGCCATAACTAGATTGTGCTTATTCTTCAATGCTATATGTGCCAAAGTCATTGACCCTATGAAGTTGGACGACTTGGAAAACGAGGCTGCTATTATATTGTGTCAGTTGGAGATGTATTTTCCTCCATCATTCTTTGACATCATGGTCCATTTAATTGTTCATATAGTGCGGGAGATTAGATTGTGTGGCCCCGTTTATTTAAGGTGGATGTACCCAGTGGAGCGATATATGAAGATCTTGAAAGGGTATGTTAAGAATCAATACCGCCCCGAAGCATCCATTGTTGAAAGATACATCACAGAAGAAGCCATTGAGTTTTGCAGGACTACTTGTCAGAAGTGGAACCTGTAGGGATTCCTAAGACTCGTCATGTTGGAAGATATGAAGGTAAGGGTACACGAGGGTTAACCGTTAAGAGCATGAGTCGTGTGGAGGTGCTTCAAGCACATCTGTATATATTGAATAACAATGCTGAGGTTATACCTTACTTAGAAGCTCACAAAAGAATTGTCAAGGCCAGTAACCCTCGAATGAATGAAAAAAGTGTGTTGAGAGAGCATAACAAGGCATTCCTATCTTGGTTCAAAGCACAGATTATGAAGGAATATGATACTGCTTCTGATACATTACGTAGGCTAGCACATGAACCTAGTTTTAATGTCTTGTGTTGGAGTGGGTACGATATAAACAATATTTCCTTTTACACAAAGTCACAGGATGACAAGAGTACCGTTCAAAACAGTGGGGTTATGGTAATGGCTTCTTCAATGCATTTCTCTAGTTCAAGGGATAAAAACCCCATTCTTGCATCCGTAGCCTACTTTGGGGTAATTGAAGAGATTTGGGAGCTTGATTACTGCAAATTTAAGGTGCCTGTTTTTAAATGTAAGTGGGTTAACAGTAACAGTGGAGTAACAACCGATGAAATGGGTTTTACATTGGTGGACTTTGACAAAGTAGGTTACAAGGACGAGCCTTTCATCATGGCAGAACAGGCAAAACAAGTTTTTTATGTCAATGATCCTTCTAGAAAAAATTGGTCAGTGGTCCTACAAGGGAAAAACATTCATGATAATAATGAAAATGAAGATTCAACCCTTAATATTTCTGAGACTCCTTCATTCACAACACAAATTCCTACTTTCATAGAAGAACGAGATGTGGACGATGTACGTGCCATTCGTAGTGATCATAATGAAGGGATATGGGAGAACATCTGTGTTTCACCCATAGATTAATTTTAAAGGTTAATACCTATTTGTTATTGACATTGATTGTGCTTATTTTGTTTTATATTTAAATTTACATCTGTTATTGTGTTTATTAATGATTTTATTATGCTTTGTCCTATATTATTGTTTTTGACATTTATCTTCTGTCCTCTAAACAGATATCATGGCCGATCCTGTAGATAGTACGACATCTACAAAAAAGAAGACTAGATCAGCCACTTCTTGTCAGGAGTTGACTTCTAGACGTCCGACTGGATATAGGTATCCAAAGAGAGTTTGATGGGGACACAGGCCATCCTACAGGGTAGTATGCAACTAAGTTCAAGACATTTGTGGCTATGTTGGCTAGAAATAAGGTTAGCATATTGGTAAATGAATGGGAGAACGTGGATGACGGCACAAAAAACTTACTTTGGCAGGATGTGACGGTAATACCTCTTTTTACAAACTCATTTAATTTCTTATACCATTTAACTAAATCTATTTATTACTAATACCATTTTATTGTCTATTTAAGGAAACATTTGATATTGATCCTGGCGATAAGGGGCTTAAGAAGAGATGGCTATCTTATGCTGCTGATCGTTGGAAGTCACACAAGACTATGCTCACCAGGACTTATGTTTTTGGCACTGGTGACAAGGACGGATTTAAGACCCCATGTCATAAGTATAAATCCATTTCAGAAGAAACATGGGATTTGTTTGTTAAGAGTCGAAATGAGCCTCATTTTTTGGTTAGTACTTTTTCTTAATTTCTCATGTTTTGTTTATTGATTTTACGTTCAGCTAATTTACATTTGTAACAGGAGAAAAGAGCAAAGGGAAAACAAAACCAGGCCAAGAACAAGTACTACCACAGAACTTCTCGCGGTGGTTATGCATATTTGAAGGCCACGTGGAAAGAGAATAGGTTGAAGGAAATGCAAAAAGAGAGTGGCAATATGCTGTTAACGATAGATGATGTTGATTCTCCACCACGTCACGAGCAATGGAAGTTGGCCCGAATAAAGCCAACTGGAGGGTATATAAATGAGGAGACAGCCATTGTTGCCTCAAAAATTGTAAGTAAAACTTTCAATATATCATTTTTAGTGTAATGCCTTACATAACATTGACTTACACCATATATGTTGGCAGGATGACCTTGTGGATCAGGCCACTCAAGGAACTTTTGTTCCTGATACACGTATGGATATCCTGACTACTGCCATTGGGACACCTGATCATGGTGGCCGTCCCCGCGTTGCCCCTTTTGGTGTCGGCCTGAAGACATATTATGGAAGTGTTGCACCTCGTGGCAAAACAAAAGCCTATGCGGAGTTGGAGTCCTTTAAGGCAGTGTTGGTGCAGCAGTTTGAGGAGACCTTCCATAAGAGGGTAGATAAGGCGGTAACCGAGGTATGTATTATATGTTACAGTATAAAATAAACAGTTAATTTAACCATATTTTAGAAGATATTAATTTATAAAATTTCATTTACAGAGACTTGCATCTCAGGGTTGTGTAAGTCAACCCGCAGCCATCAACATGCAAGCATTAGAGGAGACAATTAGTCAGAGGATAGAGAAGGCAGTAGCTGAGGTATGTATAAAACATCTCAGGTTTTATCTCTCAATCAGTAAACTTGGCAACCAATCATTATTATCTGTCCAAATTAGTGTAAGTTATTCCAATCATCACTTGATTAAGTTTAACGTGCGTGTAGATCTATTTAGTCTCAGAAAATCTGATTTGGAGACTTCAAGTGGATAGCATATTCTAATTATGAATTATGAATATGATACAAATATGACTTGAACTTTTTATTTTCAATTTCAACTCCAATAAGAAGCATAGGTGAGCACTAGGCACCAAAACTAACTCTGCTTAGTTTTAGGTTGCTAAAAGTAATTAACTTGCAAAATATGGGACTACAATAAAGTGTATAACTCAAAGTACAAGAAGTTACATAAGGTAACAACCCTTCAGATTGACTAATTGAATCCTGAACTTAAGTATTTAAAATTATGAGGTACACATAATGTTTCAGCTCATAGTTCTAGCAATGTTAAAACAGGATCAAGACAATGAGTGATCAGAAGTGATCACCTCAGATTGCACATAAGATTTTTCTATAATTCGATTGAAAAGTAATTGTTTAGCACCACCAAAAGAAACTCATCCAATTTTACACACCATAGGAGGTTTATAGCCAATTTAATGGCAATATCTTAAAATCAAAACAGATTTCAAGTTACAAATAATTTCACTTAAAACTTTATAGAATTCATACTAAGGCAAGAGAAATGTGAGAGTCTCAGAACAAAGAATGTTGATTCATCCTCCCATTGCACAAAACTTTAAAAGCCTTTACATCCACACAGATATTCTAAACACTTTGCTATGTATATGTGCAGAAAATTTATTTGACCAAATTCAAAGTGCTATATGTATGATCTGTGTGCAAATTGCAATAAAAGCAAGAGGATATAGAAAAGATTATATTTTACCTATGCATGTGATGCAAGCTCTGTGAAAGTATGCCTTGTATCGCATAGGTTAGATGCTGAAAACAGTTTTAGTTTATTATATTCTAGAAGAGAGGACCTTGTGGTGGGATCAGTTTTCACAAGTTTACAAAATTCAAACAAGCATTCTTTATGAGTTGCATGTAGTTCCTGGTTCTATTCTTCTACCCCTCTGCGAATTCTCCCAAATGTAATAAACGTCTCCAACACCTTTCTTATGTTTGCTGACACATTTTATTAAAAAAATGCACTAATCAAGTTTAAAGAAATTTTGCTACAATACAGTATTCTTGTCACATTTTAAGAATGCACTACTGTATTGTTAGAATAATACAGTAGTGTTGGAGCAACTTTTATCATGCTTCTTCTTTTGGTATGTAGGGAACAAATGCCCACAGTGAAAATACATTTATAAAATTTCATTTTGCAGAGACTTGCAAATATGGCTTGTGCAAGTCAACCCTCATCTGGCCAGCCCAACCCTATGAAGACTCCTATGCGCGAAAGCGCTAAGGACAGTTGCTCACCATCCCAACCGGGGTTGCCAATCCCCACTAATTGGTTGAGAGAGTTATCTGCCATGTTATTTGACTTTGGGGGAAAGTCACAGGGGCTACTGATGGATTATGACCCCATGTCCGTTGAATATTACTGGATTGGTGATAAGGAGATAACCGACATTACTATGGGTGGACGTTGGCTTGAATTAGGCCACATAGCATTATGGGGCTCGTAAGTATATATCATTATAAGTTTATATTGTAAGCATGCTTAAATCATTTGTAATATTAATTAACATGTTTTTCAATATATTAGGTACTGTTGGCGCCTATGTAAGGATAGGGGCTATGGTGATAGGTACGGAATTTTTTCGCCTTACCAGGTTGGTTCTTTATGTCCCAAGTCTGGTCCCAAAAAATTGGAGGAAATACAAGCATACATCCAGAACAAGATGTGGGAAGAGAAGAGACAATGTTATTTAGCACCATACTGCTATAGGTAAGTTCATTTACGTGTGTTTATATAGTTTTCTTTTGTTTGTCTACTTCTTCATACCATTACTGTTGTCCAATATTGCAGTGAGCATTGGCAGTTGGTCGTCATTTGTCCTGAAGACCACGTTGTCGTCTGGATGTGCTCCCTGGGTTATCGACCTAATCCAACCATTGTAGAAAGAATTAATAAGTAAGATTCAATTTAATTTAGCATATACTTTATGATATAATTTTAGAATTTCGACTTATCATGAATATTCTTTTATCAGTGCAATCATTTGGATATAACAGCTTAAAGGAGTTAGGAGAAATAATGCACCTGAATGGTTATCGCCAAAGTAAGTGGTTTAAATTCAATAATATTTCGTTTACAATATACTAGTAAGATACCCGTGATTTACAATATCCCACATCTATTGCTTCAATTTTGTCTGCAAATTCATTGTCCCCAACTCATGAATTAGTCTTTTCATTTGCAAACTGTACTGAATCAAATATTGAAGTTAGAGGAGAAAATTATGAATATGAAGACAAACAAAACATATACACTAGATTCATCATTAAGATTTGTTATAGGAACTCACCTAGAAGATTTTTCAGCAATAGATTTGTTGAAAAGTTGGAAGCCCTCCCCGAGAAAACAAGGCATAGCAAGCATCATAAAGAACTTGTATTTTGTTCCTTCCATTTTTGAGTATAGCTTAATCTTAATTAATTAGTCCTCAGAATCGTATGTATGTGCCAATTTTAAAGCATATGGAGATGGATGAAAGGGAAGGACATAGAATAACCGAAAATAGAGGGATTGTGAATAACCTTGGGCAAGATCTGACTTAATATTATATTACAAAAAGAACAATAGCAATATCAAACTCCATAATGTAATTTGATACCTTTCTTCCCTCTGCCATAACATGTGTAATTTTCTATATATGAAACAAATGACACCAACAAGATCACTTTATGGAGTACCTTAGGTTCCAAATTTCATTTCTTATCCCTGGATCCCCTGCAACCCAGAAAGCATAAAGCCATGAAAGTAATTAAAAGCATGGAACATCCCTTGAAAACTCTAGAGTAAGCATAGATGCAAAATTGAAAATATAATAATAAAATGGATTATTAAAAAACCAAAACCTACTATAGGGAGAAAAACTAAAACACTGAAAACTAATACCACTCCATCAAAAGTGAAATGAAGAAGTGCACAACTTTTATAATAGATTAAGATATTTAACATTAACTGAGTGCACACCTTGTATATTTATTTGTAGGGGGGGCAAGAAAACGACATGGGCATGTGCGATATATGTCATGAAGAATATGATGACCATTATCTCGTGGGGATACCGGAAAATTGGATGGAAGTAATATTTAAAATCTCAATAAGCTTATTTGATTTCGTACTTAATTAAAATTAATTAGTGTTTATATTTTTTTTACAGGTATTCAATGACACAACAACAATGTCAAATGAGGCGCTTTTGAGCATAAGACAACTCTGGCGTAATTTTTACAAATTCCATACCGACTTGAAATACGAGCCAAAGAGGAAAAAGAAGAAAAATGGTGGAAAAAACAAATAGTGAAGTTGAAGGTTGACACGCACCTGATTGATTGACTCTATGAGGTTGTATAGTTGGCTGGCTTCATTTGATGGACAGAAAGTTATGGGGATGCTTAGTTTACTGTGGTTGCTGTGTAATTTCATTGGATTTGATGGACAGAAAGTTATGGGGATGCTTAGTTTACTGTGTAATTTCATTGGCTCAGCATGCTTAGCTTATCTTCATCATATTTTGAAAGAAGAAATACATGTATGTAGGTGTGGAAAAATTGGTTGCTGAAAATTGCTGAAAATTTGGTTGGAAAAATTGCTGTGGTTACTGAGGTGTATTTAGTTTTAGTTTGTATTTAGTTTTAGTTTAGTTTGTATTTAGTTTTAGTTTGTATTGTTAAGTTTTAGTAGTATTTACAGGTATATGGTTGCTGAAAAAAAAGCATAAATTAAAAAAAAAACTACATTTTAAATCGGTTGTTATATAACCGATTTAAAAAGTAACCTTTTAAATCGGTTGTTTGGAACAATGATTTAAAAGCACAAATACCTTTTAAATCGGTTGTTATAAATAACCGATTTAAAAAGTAACATTTTAAATCGGTTGTTTGGAACAAATGATTTAAAAACTAGGACCTTTTAAATCGTTGTTATAAATAACCGATTTCAAATGTTACTTTTTAAATCGGTTGTTTGGAACAACAGATTTAAAAACTAGGACCTTTTAAATCGGTTGTTATAAATAACCGATTTAAAAGGTTACTTTTTAAATCGGGTGTTTTAAACAACAGATTTAAAAACCCGAATTTAAGCAGATTTTGGGATCTTATTCAGACTTTTTAAATCGGGGTTTTAAAATAACCGATTTAAAAGGTAGTATTTAAATCGGTCAAACAACCGATTTAAAATCACCAGACATACTAAATCCGGATCATTCAAATCGGTTGTCTAACCGATTTTAAAGCCCAAAATAACCGATTTTAAATCCCTAATTTGCACTAGTGTCTCACAAATATCCCTATTGCATTCAACCGTTGCTGAACCACTTCACATCCGATTACTATTGCTCCATTAATAGGGCATCATTTTCTCATTGAGAAATGATAAGTGGACAACTTTCAATTGTCCAACACCGTATTTATATACGGTTTATGCCTTTTTTATGTTTTTTCTTGTCACCGACATGGATCGCGAAATTCGTTTTCTCTCTGTGTGTATACGATGTTGCATTATGGTGTTGGCAATTCAGTTGTACATATAACATTGTTCTTTCTCATTTTATATGGCCACCCAAAATCTTAGGGTATGTTTGGATATCTCAAAATGAGCGGAGCGGAAAGGAACGGAATAGAATGGAACGGAATGGAGCGGAGCGAAATGGAATACATTTTCCATTCCATTGTTTGGGTATTTTATGATGGAATGGAATGGAATGGAATAAGTTATAACTTTTTTATTCTCATTTTACCCTTATGTCAAAAAAACACTATCATGTATATTTAAATCATGTACTAAATTATAATTAGATTATAATATAATAAAATGAAAGAAAAAATTAATAAAAATGAAAAATAGTAAGAGATGCACCCAAATTGAAGCTAGGTTTTTGCGTCTTCACACGCACCTTCTTCCCCAATCGATCGTTCAGCACCAACTCTATCATCTTCGTACAAAACCCTAATCCCCAATTCTATACCTGAATTTCCATCCATGGTGGTCAAAGCCGCTGATACCTCCATCCACGGTAGTCGAAGCTCGAAAACGATGATATGGAGGAAGAAGCACGACGACGAAGACACGATTGAGGGAAGAAGCTCGAAGACGATGATAATGGCTGCCCACAGTCTATCAGAGACATGCGTCTTCCTTATCCAAAGAGATAATTTGGTAATTTAATAATTACAGGAGCTGATTCCATCGCATACCCCCAAAATTGGGGGGGAAGAAAACTGAGGGAAGATGGTGAAATAGGATGGCATAGATCCCACCAGCTTCCATTTCATTCCATTCATTTTTAAGAAACCCAAATAATGGAATGTCATCTCATACCATCTCATCTCATTCCATTCCACCTTATACCACCAATCCAAACACACCCTTAGGGACTGATCTAATACTACTTATTTCAATCCTATTCAAAAGTTTTCTAGGACCATTTACAAAAGTTTCCCACTTGTCCACCATTATATATATAGGACCTTAAAAGTGCAATAATTCGAAAAAGTCGATTTTTTATTAATACCTTTCCCTTGTTCTTTATTGTATCCGATCCTTTATTACAGGCGTCTTTGCTGTTCACATTAATATTGAGATAGTTTCAACAATCATATATTTTAATTCGTGTGAACCTCATCCGGATACGAAGTTGGGCAGTGGAAAATGGAAATGCCTCCTTCGGTACTGGGTACACCGAGACTGACACGAGAACATGCTTGGCTTGAGCATTATGGCTTATGCTGAAAAATCTAACACCACATATAGTTGGCAACGCACAATTATTATGAGAAAAAGTTTCTTCTTTGATTGCAATGCAGAGCCTATCTCTTTCTCTCTAAATATACAGTAAGAAATAAAAGCACATTTACATGTGAAATACTAATATGTAAAGGAACAAAAGTGAAAGTTATTTTTTAGAAAAATAAGAAAAAGTTATAATAAGAAATAGGAAAAGATAAAGAAATAAATACATTTTTTGTCCATAATATAGCAAATCTGCCCCCACACTTAAACCTCTATTTGATAAGTTCAGTAAGCTAGCTTATAGCTTATTAGACTAACTTATAAACTTGTTCGATTAAAAGAGAAATGTTTGGTAAACAAATTCATTTCACTAGCTTATAACTTTTTCTGAACTACTACTTTAAGTAGAGTTTGAACTTATAGCATATAATTTTTTTCCCTATTTTTGTCCTCATTAGTTTATTCTTTATTCTATTTTTATCCTATTTTAAATTTAAAATAAAGATAAACGCGTACTTTTATATCATTTTATATTTTTTTTAGTTGAACAACTAATTTTATTAAATACTTTTTATTTTTAACCAACTAGCTTTTCGATTATAAGCTATAAACTAACTTATCAACTATAAACTAATTTATATCTTATTTTTACCAAGCAGAGTTAAGTGTCCCTCGCCCTCTAGTTAATTGTTGTCTACAACATGCCAACATGCTTTCTTGCCAATGCCATTTTTATGGCTTTCTTGCAAAACACGTGCATCTCGAAATTTTTCTCGTCCATTGACGATTTTTTAATTTTCTTACAAAACAGATCTTATAAAAAATGTGAAATTTTAAAGTTTTTTTTTTAGGGAATGAAATTTTGAAGTCGAAAATTCAGTAACAAATTGATAAGATATAAAAAAACTAGCAACACACTTATTAAGTAAAATTAATGTGAGCTTCATTAAATGGAGTACTTAATGAGACCTACGTAAATTTTACCCAAAAATAAATAGTATGTTAAGTATAATATATTATAATCACATCTCTCTACTATCATTTAATTTAAAAGAGGAGAGAATCTAGAATTATTTCAGTAAATTTTAATGCTCTAATTGGTAAATTTTAAGTAAGTGAGGATTTAAAATTTTAAAAAATGAAGAATTGAAGAGCTTTAAATAAAACGAAAACTGATAAAAATGACTTAATAATTAAATATTTTAAATATTAATTTTACTAAAATAAAATCAAAATCGCACATCAATTATATTACAAAGATAAAATGTAATTAATCAAAATTAAATCACACATTTCATCAAAAAAAATTAAATCACACAATTGTGCAAGGCTATTTTTTTGAAGAAAAAAAAACAACGATGGGTTTATAGCTTAGCCTAGATCAGACTCAGGCTTAGGTCAGACTTTTTTTAATAGACAACTAGTGTATTTACCCGTGTTCGCACGGTTTATCTGTATGAGTTGTAAAAATATACAACGTGCAAGAATAAATTTGAAGTTTTTTTTAAAAAAATTATTAGCAGATTTAAATTTTTCAAAAAATATTATAGATAATTCATTATAAAGTAAAGAATATATATATTTATACATATACTCCAATTTTAAAATATAACAAATAAAACAAATAATATTGAGTTGTTAAACTCTCGAGTTAACTCTGAAACTCTTACGAGTTTACGATTCTATATCACAAAAACGAGTTAACTTGCATGTCAACTCTCTTTCTCGTAAACTCGTACGAGTTCAAGTAAACTCTGATAAAATCGGTAAACTCTCGATTTTACTTGTAAGTTTATGAGTCTATAATTTTACATTGACTTGGCCTAAAAATATAAATTATCGATCAATATTGTTGGCTATTTGGGTTGAATTAACCATGTGTTGCAATATATATTGTATTTATGAAGCTAATTTTACGTTTTCAGTATTATTTTTGTTTTGTTTTATTCAGCTATAAAATAAAGTGTTTAACTAAAAATTATATGAGTGTTAGGTAAAATTAGCTCTTGTTTTCTTAAATTTTTTCACTTTGGTAACTTGTGCTCTTATGAATTTATGTATCTAGTACTAATGTACTACCACTCTTTATTAATGTGGTTTGCTACTTGATTGTATTATGGAGTTGGAATGTTGAATTATTGATGTGTTGAACTGTTTTATATTATGTATATATGTTATTTATAGGTTTCTTTAATACTAAGTAAACTTTTACGAGTTTACGAGTCGAGTCTATGAGTTCATTCTACGGAAGCTCTACGATTTTACATAGACTCTCGAGTTTGACAACCTACTATTTTCTTTATATTTAGATATGGTTTCTTAACTATGCGTTTCAATGAAAAAAAATATAAAGCACACATTTGAATGATTTATTTAAATTACAGTAAGATAAATTCAAAATAAGTAGCATGAAAAAAAGATAATCAATTATCTATATTGGACAACAAATTAATCTTAGAATAAATTCTAGTTTTTCTCACATATAATATCGAAGCTTTAAGAAGGAAAAATAAAAATACATATTGATTTAGCATTTACTATAATTAAACATAAATAATCATGTGAATGATGGAATATTGGAAATATTTATATTCCAATGGAATACTAGAATTTTTAAATTTTAATAATATGTAAGAGATAAAATATATAGATTATGAAAAAAATAAATATTAGATTTAACATTATATAGTTATGATTTTTAAATTAAATTTTATGAAGTGAATAGTAAAATTAATTATTCATGAAAAGTTATAAAATTAAAAGTAACCAAATTTGTATGGTAAAATAATGATGAATAACATTTGTCAAAAAATATTGATGAACAGTACTAATAATTGATATAAATAATAAATAAAAATGGATAAACAAAAATAGATTAGTTATATAAGAGAATATATGAATAATTTATACTGCAAAATTATTGTTTAATTTGATATGAGGCAATAACGATTATTATAATTAAAATGATAACTAGAAAATAAAAAATTGAAATTGAAATTGATTTAGGCAAAAAAAAATTAATGATTTCATGTTGTCACATGACTTAGATAATATTTTGATTGAATGGAAATGATTCTGATATGAGAATTAATTGATTGATATGTTTTCATTTATTACATTTTAAATTTGAATTTGATTTATTTCAAATTTGATTGCACGATAAAAGTTCAGATATGAGTATTAATTAATTGATATGTCTTATTTAATGAAATATCATAAATTAAAAAAAAGTATTTTGCAATTTTGGCAGAAAAATAATGAATCTGGAGTTGCCACGTGGCATAAGTCTACGTGTCAAAACTATATTTTATGTAATATAATAGAGTCATGACTTTTTTGAGAAAGTTTATTTAGCTAAAAATGTTAGGTCTCAAGCCATCCAAAAAGTCTTTAATGCCTAACAGGCCGACCTATTTAAGTAAATATAAATAATAAATTTTTAATATTACTTATATTATATTAGATTTTGTGTATTGTTTTAAATCATATACTTGTTAACATTTTCAGTAATTTAAGCATATTAGTCTACATAAGTTTTTGATATATTTAAATGTCTTATTACAAAATAGAATTTAAACATGTCATTATATAAGATCAGACTCTCTAAAATGTCAGGTTAGGTCTCAAAAGGGATTTACCCCATACAAATAAATCTGAATCAAACAGACCGTGTAGAACTCAATTCGTCCTATCTATTTCCACTCTTGTATCTTGTGTCTTAGTAGTAGTAGTTTTAATTTTTATTTTTTATAGCTTATTATAAATAGACCTTAATTGTATTGGTCTATTAGCTCGTTAGTCTATTTCAAGATAAGTCATGTGACTTGTTTAAAGACGTTAATATGAAAAGACATTTAAGTGTCCTAACACAACATGTCATATCAGCCTTTAAAAATCATCTCAAGTCCCGATCTTAAAAAAGCCTATAACAACTATCGAGTCATGTTTGTATCTTGAATTTTTTGAACCATTGAAATCTACTCAATCGATCTCTTAATATAAGATTTTTTTTGTACAATTTTCTTGTCCCTTAATATAAAACATTTTTCAAAGACCAATGTGTATTAAAAAAATTTACCAAATTACTTTCTATATTAAGGTGTATTAATTCTTTTTTTTAATAGTTTTAAAAGATGACAAATATAACTTAAAAAATAGTATATATTTTATTTAAATTTAATATTAATAAATAATAAAAATTATTTTTTTAAAAGGGGTAAAATAGTTAAAGAGATTTTATATTAAGCAAGGGAGGAACTATTAACGCAAATCCAGCTCTCACCGTACCATTGTCATCCCTTTTTGACCCAGCTGATCACAGATTCACATTGGATTCCTTTTGAAAGTTTCGAGTTTCGAGGTTTTTAACCGTTGCGTAATTTCCATTTTCGTATTATTTTTAATTACCATTCAAACTGACTGCCTCGTACCGTACCCATAGTTGATTCGGTGACGGTCACGGGCGTGCCTGCCTGTGCCTCTGATGAGTGACTGTACACGTGTAGGGTCGGTGATCCACTTCGACTTGTGATGATGGATTCATGGATTCTTTCAAACTTTCTTCGCTTTCCCTCATCTGTACTCCTATCACAGTAACCACCATGGAACGTGACGAAACCTCTGTGACTTCATCATACCAGTACTCTTTTTTTTTTTTTTGACAAAACATCATACCAGTACTTAATGACATCTCAATCTCAATTAATAATAATAATAATAATAACACCACCACCATGTATATATATATATATATATATATATATGCGCGCGCGCGCGCGCTCGTAATTAATTGTACACTTTTTGTAACTTGGTGCCATATTGCTTGTTCAATTCAAGATTTGATATTAAACTTGTATACTCAATTATACTTCCTTTGATCTTATATATAAGAAAATACTTGAAAAAAATTGAACCTAATTATAAAAAAATATCACAAGTTTTAAGATGTATTAATTACTAAAGTGACTTACCCTTATTTCGTTTCATCTATTCCCTATATGAGTAGGTGTGAAACATTTAATGTGAAGATTATATGTGGAACAACCTTTCAAAATTACAACATTAAATAAATTTTACTGGTTTTGATAATTTTTGTTTTCTTTTATTATATATACAACCAGCAATAGTATTTTTTAGGGAACATTTGTAAATTATATTTTAAAAAATACGGTATCTGAAAACATTAATAATTATTATTGAAATATTTTTCTCATGTAAAATTTATAAGCATATTTGATAAATCCATGATATTTCTAGAAATATTTTTAAATTTATTTAGTTCAAAAATAAAAAGATACATGGTTGAACAAGATGAAGGTTAAAAGTTATAGTTGGATAGATATTAAAATAATTTTTTATTTTTGCAGAAATGTAAGATTATTGTCCTTTAACATGAGAAAAAAATGAGGGAAAACATGAGTTAAGTACGTTCATTGTTGAAGGCTTGCATTTATGTAATTGTATATTTGAATTCACATTTTATTAAAGAAATCAATAGGCAAAAATTGATTTTGGTTAAAAGTGAGTTGAATGTAAAGTGATTTATATTTGAATTGTAGACCGTGGAGTCATCTAATAACTTGTCAATCAGCCGAGTCATGTAAGTTGAATAATGAGTCGAGAAGAACTCATCCTTGACGACTGGCCACCGATTTGTGAAAGTTGAAGTTTCCCATGGCAAGGCTTTGCATGTCATTAGCCAATATGGTGGGATGACCTAAAAGACACACTTGAGTCTCATAGAATGCTAGGATGTTATGCAAGAAACCAAATTGCCTCACAAAGCATTGAGGACTATAAAACTCAGTCGATGTCTTATTGTTTCTGGATGTATTTTACCCCACAAGGGAGATCACGGGTTGTGAGTAGTTGCCTCGGTTTGGGGTTGGGATTGGTCTCGTTAGTAACAAAAATCCATCTTGGGCGTATGCCTTTCTCAAAATTAAGGCACTAGGCAGTCGATGTGTGTGGAGGAAGTTCAAACAAAGTGTTTCAAAGGCAGACTTCTTATCGAATGGAGTTGACCGGAGGTGTTCCCCAATAGTGGAATGGTTAGCAGGAAAAGTGGATGCGTCAAATGAAGAAGAAATAAACTCAGGAAAGTATAAATTAAACCATAATTTGAGGAACCAAAAAGGTCTTAGCAAATTCCTGAGTTTTTCTTAGTTGAATAGCCAATCCAACAAAGTGAACATATTCCTATACAACAAGTAGAGGAAAATGGACCCTAAGGCCAATGGTTTACCATAAGTAACAAATGAGACATAAGAGGAAAATCCAGCCCAACGGCTATGGAGTTGGTGCAGATACAGTACTTGCAGAACTAGTAAAGGAGAAAAGCATTGTGTTCTCATTTGAAACAGTACCTTTTACCTTTTCATTCGCTGATATAAATTATTAGTGACTTGATACTTTTATGGAGAACTTGATACTTAAGTTTTCAATGACATTTATTGCATGTCTGTAAAGAGCATGAATTTCATTACAACACATTGGCAAACCAGTAATGGCCGCCACATCCAGTAGAGTTGGGCTTATCATGCCATGGGGGAAAAGAAATCCATTGATGGAACTTGACTAAAAGCCATCAAAATCATGAAAAAGTTCCATACTGGGGGGATATTATTCATTTAAAGCATGACGGTGTCATAAATGCCTCATTTCATCAAAAGTTTGCCTTTGCTACCAGCGAATCGATTCTGTCAGCCAACATAAGACTGAGTCTTGTGTGGCCATGAGTGTAAATCAACAGGGCACTTGTCGATGGTGTACAAGTCGTTCACGATGAGAAGAGCATAAAGTTCAGTGCTCATATTGTTGTCAATATAAATCTTCCATTCCTAGATATCTAAAGTAGAAGGGTCTAAGGTGAAGAAACCTTGAGTGACATGAAGAGCAAGAGAGATTGAAGTCGATGTTTTATCAGGTGAAGTTTGAGGCTTGAGAAAGAGGATTCGTTATCACCATAGACATGGTACTGGTTTTAGGAATCAGTCCAAAAGACATTGTGTTTCAAAGCAAGAAAGATATTGGGAAGCTTTGAAAAGGTTGGAGGAATTCAAGGATTTGAAAGTAAGAAGGTTGAGTGAATCCTTGGGGTTTGGCTATTCCTATCTATAAGGAGGAGAAATTTTGAATTTTAAAAAGGGCATAAATTGTTAAAGATAATGGATAAGCATTGGTTAACCAGTCGTTTGAAGATATAATCCCCAACTGATAATGCCAATCGGTTGGTGCAGAGAGAAATGATTGGCGTGGAGCTTAAGGAAAACAGGCTTTAGTTACATCGTTTTAGTTTCTTGATGATTCAACTGAAGGATGCAGATGGGTGATTGTCAACACCAAAAATAATTTGCTAGCAGCCGAATATGGAAAGCAGTCGAATTAACAAGTCAATTGATTGAGTTTGCTGAGCTAGAGGATAGCCGATGAACAATAATCGCCATCAAATCAACTAAATGCTAAAGTTTATAAATTTGTTTGAGTTGAACATGCTAATGGGCTTTCAGATGCTTAATGGGCTTTGATGCATCCAGAGTTGACAAAATTTTTGAAGCAAAATAAGAAAATGCAAGGATTGTCTCCAAGGCCTTAATTTAGGAGAAAATGATTGCGGCTAAAGCCAAGTGAATAAAGAGCTATTAGGAGATGAAATTTCGCATAATGGGAAGCCAACATGGGCATGCACATAGTTTTTAGGAGATGATGGATAGTTGGCTTCAAAGTTTAGCTGACCCATTAGTCGATCCATCTATATGAAGTTATTACAACTGTTAGCCACTTGTAAGAGCAGTTATGTGAGTGGAGAACATGGCAATTGTATAGTCTTTTTGAGATCATGTCCAATTAATCAAACAACATATTTTACTTGCACTTTTATCTTTTACTCCTTTTATTATTTTTCTATCTTTGTTTCCATGCAAATTTATATCTCATTCTCCGATCTTCACCTTCTTAACACTCTTTGGAATAGTTAAGAAACTCATAGTTAAGAAATATAGTCACATTATTGGCATAATCAGCTGAGATTTGGGAGTCGTTATTGATAACTTAGTGGATCCTTTCGGCTAAATTAGAAACACCACTACAGCAGATTTAGCCTTTACTAGCGCTTATTTTTTGCCTTTACTTGTGCTTACAAGCACTAGCTAATCGGCCGCTAGTGAAGATGCAAAGAAAAAATAGCGTTTTTAAGGGCTACTGATGTTAGGAATAGCCAGCACTTCCCTAAAGAAGCGCTGGCTATTCTTGCTGAAAGGTAGGGAATAGCTAGTGCTTCTTTTAAGAAGCGTTGGCCATTCCCCTTAATTTGTTTGAATTGATAACGCTTCTTTAAAGAAGCACTGCTTATTCCATTTTTTCATATATACATCATTAGCCCGATTCACCCCACATAATTTCATTTCCAGATTACACCCCAAGCCTATGCACCTGTATAATCACACACAAAAAAAAAACAACCAAAACAAGGACTCACACAGGCCAACATGACCATATCTAACTATTACCATACAAAACCCAGCAATGTAACAGAGCCACTAAATGCAATAAACCAAAAATGCAATAAACCAAGTTCAATAAACTAAATGCAAGCACCAAATAGGATCATTTTTCAAACGACTTAGAACTCAAATTCTAGAGTTAACAAAATATTGACCAGAATAGGAATCTACCATTTATCTGTAACAAAATATTGACCAGAATATCATCAGTGTACGTGTCGCATTTACATTCTGGTGCTATCTAGGGTAGGTATCTCAAGTTCATGCGCCTCTATTGGTTCCTTGTCCTACTTGCTAGCTCGCAATTCCTGAACTTCTTTATAAAGTTGTGCTACCATCCTCTGCAGCTCATCTATTTCATATTGTTTTATGTGTTTTTGTGATCCGAAGAAAGCTTGCTGAGATACACCAAATCCCACACCCCTGTGCGACTAGGGTACTTTTTGGCAGGTAAGGCTCGGGAAAGGATGTCTTGGCGACCAGAACAATTTGTTACCTCCCCCTGTGATACAGACTGTGATAGGGTCTCCTGAGACACAAACATTATCGACAAAGATTGTTAAAACATCATAATTATCATAATAAAATTACAAATGAAAATGTTAATTAATGCTATCATACTTATAATTCTTTCGGCCACTTCTCTAGTGGTGGAATGTTCAATCACACTCTCGTTGTTTTGGCGGCCTTTCAACCATAAAATATGACGTTCAATGGATTCTGTGGTTGTATCCGCTCCTGCCTCCAATAGCAGTACATTTGAACAAATTGAAATTAATCATTGCTAATAAAGAAACCAAAAGATGGACACATACCAGTTGTTCCCCAATGTTGGGATACCCCTTAACACCTCCTTTGTAAGGGTAGGGAGGATTTGACTCCCTCTGGCAATTTTCATTGCTTATTCTTTATATAGACACATAAGTATATATCAATGCATGATAACTGTCATATATACAACTTATAAGGATATTGTACATACCAGAAAGTCCTCATCTTCCGTGCGTTTTGTTACAATAGCTCTCCAATGATCCACTTCTATAAACCCTGCATATTTTGGTGGAGGCTCAAGTCGGACATTCGCTTTGTCATCTCTCAGCCACTTATTAGTCAAGGCATTCCGGAATGTCTGGTGTGATTTTCCAGCGTGCTCAAGTATAATATCCCTTATGCTCTCATCAACATCAAAAGTATCCTGCTAAGACAGTATAAATGAAATGGTAGAGTATAAGTATGTTTAAGTAATTAAGGGTACAATATAACTAAACAATGTTAATAATTTATATACATGTATTTCAGACCATAAATCATCTTTAAGTTTGTTCAAAACTGGATCTATTTTTTTCCTTCCAATTATCGTATATAATTGGAACCATCTGCTAGATCCAGTGAAATTAATCAACTCTCTTCCATTTTGACCAATCGGTTGACCCCTAGCATTCCATGTAACCTAAAAAATTGATTAAGTGTATAAATTTAGATAGCAAATAATAGAATAAAACAATTAATTAGATTAATTAGTAAAAGTATCTTACCATAAGTTTCAGATCCCCTTTACTCCTCTTGTGGATGATATTCTTCTTAAACGTGGGTCCACGACGCATCACCTCGACAGCACTATCATCATGATGACTAGGAGATGCCTTTTACCTGTAACAAAATTAAACACATAAGTAAAAAACGACAATTCATAACCATACAAGTTTAAGGAAGGAGAAATCAATGAATACAAATTTAATTAATCCAGAAATTAAAATCAAACTCCAACCTTTTAACACACAAGTCTAGTAATCCAACCACATTTCAGTTATGAACCCAAATGTGGAAATGTAGATCATAAGTTTAGTGAAATTTCATAATCACATTAACTTAGTGACTTAAAGTGGTTGAACCCAATTCTAAAATCTTTTTTCTCCTAACAAGGTCTCTAAAATCATATTGTAAAGGACAACAAAGGTCTCTAACAATTACAGTAGTATAAATTTAAGCACACAACTTGATGTCCACATGGCAAGAAATAAGTTACTACATTTGCAAGCACAAGCAGCACTGAACATCAAACATTGTTGTGAAATACAAAAGTGCATATTCTTCTAGTTCTAGTCCTACAAATAAGGGGCTAAGTTAACATTGTGTGGAACTGGAAATAGGGGTGTTAAAGAACATCAATAATGTATTGACTCATCAATAAATAGCAGCATTGACTCATCATAGATGCAAGGTTGGAGATAGCTCTCAGAACTAAAAGATTACAACATGCCATCTTGTAGAAACAAAACTGTTTTCACACTTGAGAATCATTCAGGTTTGCTTCATAATTTAATACACAAACACTTCAGACAGTAATTGAAGAATTCATCAATTTAAAAATACTACCCCTTATTTAAGTTTAAGCAAAATAGAACATTATAGATTAATATTTTTCAAGTGTACGCCATGCTCTAGAAGCTAAGTAGCATAATTTAGTGCAAAAAAAGGGATGATCAAAGGATGAGGTCATACCAATGCCAGATGTAGGTCATTCCAAAAACCTAAACCTAGGCAATACTAGTCATCACCACCTGGGTCAGAAATTTTTAATCTTTCTAAACCTCAAGAAAGCAAAAAGTCACAAAAAATTAAGGCCAGGCTACAGTAGAAATTAAAGGTTTCATAGAACTGAAGAAATCAACACAAGAGCTAATC
This sequence comes from Calophaca sinica, assembly GCA_037113605.1. Classification (NCBI taxonomy): domain Eukaryota; kingdom Viridiplantae; phylum Streptophyta; class Magnoliopsida; order Fabales; family Fabaceae; genus Calophaca; species Calophaca sinica. Next base: position 106,217,950 of record CM073734.1, on the reverse strand, counting down.
CAAAATTAGGACACATCACACAACAATAGCTCTTACAAGAGAAAACACAATCACAATGTCTTCAGCAGAATAAGAAGAAGTAAAAAAAAAGTTGCACAATGGTAGCAACAATTTTCAAATTCCATAAACATTGATAAGATCTGTAATTTGTTGTGATCCATTAAAACAGAGGACAAAAAATTCAACCAGGGGAACGACACATGTGACACCCTGAGAAAATAAAATAGACCAAGAAATACATAGAAAAGTCCTAAAATGATAAATAGGTTAAAAAGGATCAGAAAAGGACCAAAATGCCCCTAAAAACCCTAGAAAACCCTAGGAAACCAAAGAGTAGAACATTCTAGATACGCGTCTATCGCAACGCGATGGGCCTTAGAGAGAGGGAGTTCGCGACGCGACCAATGTCGGTGAATCAGGAGCATTGGATCTTTGACACATGTCCACTGCCGCGACGCGATGGTCCTTGTGTCTTGACACCATCGCGACGCGATGGACCTCAGATGCCTATAAATAACACCCTTCACCATCCTTACTTCTCACCTTCTTCCAAGTGTCTCTTGGGAGCGCGTGGAGGAGTCATGGAGGCATGCCAGGGACGCGAGCGGCGGTAGTCTTCTAGGCAGGTATGGGGAGATCTGAACCCTATACACTAGGGATAGTAGGAATAAGATAGGTGTAGAATAGGAAAGTAGGGTGGCCCAAACCTTACTAGGGTTGATGCCCCGACACCCTAGGAGGGTGTCGCGACTACGACTGCTAAGGATAGTAGTCGCTAGTTCATCAACCATAGGAATACTTGTTGTGTGAAAACCCTAGGATAGACAACTTATAATTGTTTGGTAATTGTATGTGCAGTTTGTTAACATGTTAGCAGTTAGTCGCTTGTGCGACGTTAGGGTTAATTGTATGTTGTTAACTATTGATTTCTTACCTGTTTAGTTATTGTTAAACTGTTATATGCTGCTTATGCTGATGTGGAATAATAATAATAATAATAATAATAACTGATAAAATTCTAAGTGTTGATTGGAAGGTCAGTTGATAAGTTGAATTGATGAGAAATGGTAAGATGTTGAACGTTGAATAATCATATGCATGTTTGTAATCCACCGCTGTACACATAGGCTGTGTACGAGGTCAGGTGCCAAAGTGCAGGCACGATATGTCAGTACAGGACACGTCGGTCCTTGGGGATAGTCTGGGTCCGACAAGATTCCCAGGTGACCAATGGTTTGGCCGCCATTGTGTCGGGACGTCGGGTAGCCTGGCCATCCTGACGGAGTACTATTGTATCGCTGTCCATAGTGCCTATCCCGAGTACCACCCCGACACATGTTCCTAACATCAAAATTGAGGAGCAGGGATGCACTCTTAGGGGTACGATGAGCGAGATATGGGGATGGACAACTGACTTAACCTACCCACACGTCAGTGGGAGGTAGTTGTTATCTACAAAGGATGAGTGGCTAAGGTGGGGCTACTGATGCCAACTTTGGAAGTTGTGTGGCCACGTAGGCATACAGAGACTTAGGCTGCATGGGCAGGGTAGCTAGGTGTTGATACCAAACTGTTGCTTGAGGACGTGTGAACCTATTCTTTTACATATTATATTCTTCTGCTTTCCCGTCTGTTGGTGTATAGTGTGCTCTCATCTTCTGCAACAATGAAGTCAAGTCTCACAACAATGAAGAGATCATTTGGCCACACTACAAGAATTTTCGTCATTACCGACGGCCAAAAGCCGTCGGTAATTCTAAAAAGCCGTCGGTAATTCGATATTACCGACGGCCTACCGACGGCCTCGAGGTCGTCGGTATTTTCCCCTTGGTAAAATTTACCGACGGCTTGGCCGTCAGAAAGTCGTCACATGACCGTCAGTAAAATCCACGAAAACTCTGTTGTAATTTACCGACGGCTAATCCCACTGTAAACTAAAAATTAAAATAAAAAAAATAGATCCGAAGTTACCGACGGCTTAGCCGTCAGTATTAGCCGTCGGTAATTTACCGACGGCTAAGCCCACTGTAAACTAAAAATTAAAATAAAAAAAATAGATCCGAAGTTACCGACGGCTAAGCCCACTGTAATCTAGAAATTAAAACAAAAAAAAACTCAGTCTTTTTTCAGTTTTTACCAGAAATTAAAACTCGACGGCTACATGATTTTTGTCTTACAAGAGGATCAAATTCCAAAGGAACTATAAGGAGCCTATTGATACATAATAATATAAACAAACACAACCTCCAGCATACACATGAAGGACAATCAACCCTTAGTGTTTTCCTTTTTCCTCTTTCCTGATTGTAATGCAGTATCAGTGATTAATGCCTGACTTTTGTATGCTACATTAGGCAACAGTGACAAAATGTTCTTAATCTGAATCAAAGCAAAAAGTTGAGGATCAGAGAAAAGACTACAAAGATGTTAGCACTTAGTAAAGAGCAATAAGTAGTGAAAACATCAAATGTCAACTGCATGTGAGAGATGAGTTGTTAAGAATCTTATTGGTATGCATGTATGATTCTACATTTAGAGCTAGTTTGGATAAACTTCTCTACAAGCACCTATGAAAAAAGACATTAAAAGAATCTTGTAATAACTAATGAGATTTTAAGCTACTTCTCATAAAAGACGAAATTAACATTTGCATCTCACTTTTTTCAGAAACACTCTCGTTTAAGTTTAACTTCTCCATAATCATCTATAAGCTTATAAGAAATTTTTTATAAGTGAAGAACTCTAAAATTAATTTAATTGAAAAACTCCCATAAACTAAAAACAAATCCAATCTGGGCCTCAGCCACAAACCATTTACAGTGTTCCAGTGTTCACTTTGGAAAACAAAATGTTCCTAGTGAAGCTACAAAGATCAACAGATTGTAGAATAATCTCGGTTTACTTTCTGATCATTTCGTACTTGGATCTGTGAGTAAAATTTTCATCACTCAGTTAATTAAGCAACCATAGCTTTTTTCACTAGGAATTCCAGGTTAATATCTTAGGTCTCTTTCTTGATGTTCTGAATAAATCTTCATATGAATTTTGTGAAACGTAAAGTGCCAGAAGCAACACTAGAATTCTCTCCCATGATCATTATTTTACCATCTTATATATCATATGGAATGTTACTAGACCTTCTAAATAAGCCCATCAATTAATAAAAGAATATAAACACAGTTTAGGTTTCAGTAGGACCAACACATTCCAAAAATAAATCCATGTTTGTTAAGAAAGAGAGTTCTGACCTGCCATGAGTCATAGGCCGCATTTACAAAGAAGATCGGCGTACTGATATATGCTGCGATATTTTGCGGGAAAAAGCACTGGACAATTGTTCTTAAGCATTAGCAACACCAATGAAGTTGTGAAGTTAGAAGATTTACAACTCAAAAACTTACCAGCCCTGGACTGAGTCTTGAAGTGCAGGATGGAGGCAAATACTTTGCGGAGCCCTAAAATAAAAAAGAAAATAAAAATAGTCAATGGAGAGCTTCAAAAGTTTCTTCCAAATGGAAAGTGGTAAAACATTAGCAGCAGCTTGTAGATGTATAATAAAACAGCATATACTGGTGCTTTGACAAAGGGGAGAATAATGAGAGACAAGGAGGAGTACATGTGTTTTTACAACTTGACTGTACAACATAATGGTTTAGGGGGGTTGGGGGGCAGTAGCCAACCCTATTTCAGTCAGACCCCATACAAGACCATTTCAGATTAATTCAGAAACTAATTATAAAGCTAAAGAATTTAAATGATAAATCCTAGCACACCCTAAGGGAGGTTTTGGGGGAAGTCTATGTTACCTGAGCAGACATATATTACATATATTATGAGAAGACATATATTATAACTTGAAAGAAAGCATCCACCTCAGAGGCATATATACCTACACAGAAATGATACTTATAATCACAACAGGTTTTCTACCATAGCGATCAACTACCATTCCCCATATTATGGATGTCAAAGCTATGCCAAGCATGATTGCAGATCCTACAACATTTTTGAAGTCCTTATATGTTGTTAATATATACCTGATCGTGGCTTCCTCCCAAAAGTGGTATGCCACTGTTCATCTTTTTCCTGTTCTCCACGACCAAAAACCGAAAAGGAAAACAAAAAAGAAAAAAAAAGGAAGCCCAATCTGAGAGTCAGACCCATGGGGAAATTAGGGGAAAACAATAAAAGAGTTTCCCTAATCAAATTGAAATTCAAAGCCTTACCACACATGCCACCTGATAAATGATACAGTCAAAATCAACATACGCAACCATCAACAAAAATCAGATTAAAAAAAATACAAAAGAAATTTCCAAAGGCAAACGCTGAATTCAAATATCCAAAAACAACTCCATCTCCTATTTTTTCAACCATCCCTGTCCAGGAAACAAAAACAAATCAACGTAATAATAACACAACAAATACAACTACAATGGAAGAAGAATAAAAGGAGGGAACAGACGAGAGAGAAGAGTGAGAGAGAGGGTAACGCTCCATAGCCATCAATGTATGTGTCTTCTTCCAGCCGCCATGCCTTTCGCAGGCCTCGACTTGCTATTCCAGCGCTCCTGCTGCCTTTTGCGGTGAAGCCACAACCTTCCCCATTCCCATCGTGCTTTTGCGCGCGGCTGCTCCGCCGCAACGGATGCGACTGCCACACATCAGTGGCGCCCCTTCATTAGCAAATGGTAGGGTTTTTTTATCTTGGAGGGAAAAACAAAAGAAAAAGGAGGAGGGGTAAGCCGTGAGTAATAATAGATTTTCAAATTCCATATGTTAACTATACCGACGGCTTAGCCGTCGGTAACGTAGTCAAAAGCCGTCAGTAACATAGCCAAAAAATCAGCAAGCATATATTTTATGTTACCGACGGCTTAGCCGTCGGTAATTACAGACGGCCTATAAGCCCTTTGTAATGCCGTCGGTAACGTCGCAAAAAATTAATTTCGTAAGCAGATTTTTTCTGACGCATTAGCGACGGCTTGGCCGTCGGAAATTAAAATATTACCGACGGAGTCGAGGCCGTCGGTAAAATTCCGTCGATAATAAGCAGTTTTCTTGTAGTGCCACTTTGCTAGGATTCTTGTTGATATTGATTTAAAATCAAGTCTCACAGATAAAATCTTGGTTGAGAGGAATGATTATGCCTTTTTTGTTGGTGTTGAGTATGAAATAATCCCACCTTTCTGCTCCCACTGCAATGTTATTGGTCACTTTTGGAATAATTGCAAGTCCCTAAATTCGAATCCTATAGTGAAGGATCAGGTAATTCATAAGGAAGCTAGGAAGCCTGTGTGACATCCTGATTTTCAATAATATTAGAAGAATAATTAGATCAGTAATTAAGTGATAAACAGGAGTTGGAAACCGTAAAAGGACTCATAAGGGGCCTATAATGCCCTAGAAAGGTATAGAAAACCCTAGAAATGTATAGAAGGAGGAAAACTGAACCTTCCTCCTTGAACTTGGTCGCGACGCGACGGACTCAAGTGCAATGTCCATCGTGACGCGATACATGCTGTTTGGATAAGACAGTGCAAGACAAAAAATGAACCTTCTAGAAAAGTGTCCATCGCGATGCGACGGACTTTTAGTGCATGTCCATCACGACGCGATGGTATGGCGGTGGAAAGGTGGAGCTTTCCATTTCGCCTATAAATATGGCCCCAGCCCCTTCATTTTCCTCACCTTCTTCCAAGGGATCCTTTGGGAAGGTGTGGAGGGCATGGAGGAGCTCCGACGGCGTGAAGAACGCGGGCAACAACAGTCTTCTATGCCAGGTAAGGGGAAGATTCCTTAATCACTAGGAAAAATAGGTAGTAGAATAGTACTATTAGCTTGTGTATGAGACCTCAACCCTACTAGGGGTTGATAATAGCAGCACCTCAGGAGAGAGGCTATGACCTGTGATAGCTGAGGACAGTTGTCAAAGGTCTATCAACCATAGGGATGGTCTATTAAAGTTTATGGATGGATGTTGATTGTTGTGATATTTTGATATAAATGCTTTATGATTGTATGACTACTGATGTGCTGATTGATAACATGTCAGTAGTAGGTCGCCTGAGCAACACTAGGGTTGATCCCTATGTTGATTAAGGATGGTTGATAATCTGACTAACATGATGATATCTATGTACTGGTTGTATATGATATATGTGGGTCCGATGTATGAGTCAAGGGTGCCACCCTCTAGTTGGAGGTTTGCGAATCCCTGGACGGTAATAGAAAGTAATACTATCGGTACTCTATTGTTAGTGGCGATAGCCGGGTCGGTGTACCCGAGGTTGGTGTACCTGAGGACTGGTGATCGGACCAAGGGTACGAAGTAGTTTGGAGATAGTCGATGACCTTGAGGGGACCTGAGGACCGGTGATCAGTCCGAAGGTGTGGACTCGGTCATTTGACGAGACTCCATGACTCCACGCCTGACAGATGGACAATCTTTGTCATTCTCTGTAAAGGGAATACCATCCTTGTGCACAGGACAATACCTCACTCTAGTAATTGGATATGATAGTATGTGATGCCATAACCAATAATCAGAGATGGTAGCGTATCAGAATATATTCCCGGGACAACCAACTTAAGTTTCGTTTCTGTTCCCTGAGACTGGTGATCGATCTAGCGAGTAGGACGATAATGGCCCGCAATGTTCAGCGATGGTCTCGGTCTGTAGGGCCGGTGATCAGCCCGAAGGATCGATGTTATGTGTCAGCCTCTGGATAGTAGAGCCGGTGATCAGCTGAGTGTCCAGTGGTTTAGGTCTACAGAGCAGGTGATCAGCTGAAAGACCCATGACACATGTCAGTTTGTGATATCAGAGTATGTTGTAGTTTGTGACCGTGTGGTTGGGTTATCAGTATGACATATTAGTATGGTCTGGTCTGTGACCGTGTACTCAGGAGTCTGAGTGAGTGTGTAACATCTGTGGTAACAGTCATGATGATGATTGTGATGTTTTGATGTTTATGCTGTTATATGTTGAGTCGAACATGGTAGCAGTCTCTCTACTATGTTGTTTTCTGCTTGATGGTGATTGATGAGTGTTTTATCCCTTTGTTTTCTATGTCTTCTATATTATATGATGATGTATAGCAGATGAATAAGAAGACTAAGTACTTAAAGCCTGGGAAGCAGTGTTGCATCACGGCCAGTGTGTTCTGTTGCGTACTCTGATGTTGGATTGAAATTGTGTTGTTGCTAAGATCAGGATAAAGTGGCGCCCTCTCTCGGCGGGGTGTTACACCCTGCACCTATGTCCAAACCAAATCCCCAATATGCTCCTAAGCTAGATAAGGATGCACAGGTCTCTAAGAATAAGCCTAAGACTACGGAACCCTTTGTGGAGAAAGTTTCTATTCCTAATAGATTTGGAGGGGTCTATAATGCCCCTTTCAATGAGCATCAACATGATCCCAACCCTCTTTTAGGCCCTTCTACAGCTGATAGGGAGGTGACCCAGCCTGCCACAGGTACTTCAAACACCCCAGATAAGATTGTTCATTGTGAGCCTATTGTGGATGATGTCATTCATATTGACCCAATAATTCCTATCTCAGATAATGAAGGTGATGATAACAATGTGGATATAACAAGGCCTGTTCAGGGTCAATCAAATGATGTTGATATATTAAAGACAATTTAAGATTCTATAAGCATTTCCTAATCTTTGGATCGAGTGTCCGAAACACCTCAATCAGTGGCAGAAACTGTCTCTGGTAAGGCCCTTTGCACACCTGTTTTCCATGATTTGCCTGAGCATGTGAAGAAAGACATGCTTATTGCTTCCAAATTTTGGGCAGAAACAGATGAAAATGGTAGCATTGAAGATGCTTCTTCTACTCTTAGTGAAGGGGACGATTCTTATACTAAGGTCCTAACAAAATCTCAAAAGAAGAAGCTTAGATAGTAAAAGAAAATATCTGCTAGAGGATAAGGTTACCTAACCTGATCCAGGGCTGGTCAGCAATAGTTTCCTTAATGAAACTACTTTATTGGAATGCTCGGGGTGTTGGCAATCCTAACACCAGATTTGTTATTAGAAAGCTCTACTTCATCAATAAGCCATATTTCCTATTTATTTCAGAACCTTGGATTCCTTATTCTCAATTTCCAATTGGGTTTTGGGAATCTTTGAACATGAAACTGGTTGCTATCAATCACATAGGTGACCTTACTCCTAACCTCTGGTGTTTTTGTTCTGTTAATTTATCTCCTACTGTTTTATTAATCACTGATCAACAAGTGGCTTTTAAATTATCCGTGAATAATAAAGATATTTTCTTGGCTGCGATTTATCCTTCCACTAGCTACATTCACAGAAGAAATCTTTGGCAGCACTTGTTACATTTACAGCTTAGTAATCCTGGCCCTTAGTGCTTCTTAGGGGACTTCAATGCAGTGCTTGGCTCTCATGAGCAAAGAGGTAAGGGAACTCCATCTAAATTGTCCTGCAGTGACTTTTTAGAATGGACTAATCTTGGCACTTTAACTCATTTGGATACCCGAGGTGCTCAATACACCTGGTCCAATGGTAGCCGTGGTAGATTTCTTACTGAGAAGAGATTGGATAGGGTGATTTGCAATGATGATTGGTTGAATGCTTGGTCTAGTGCTGCAGCTTGTACTCTTACTAAAAGTCAATCCGACCATTTCCCTATTTTACTAGCTGTCAAGCAAGATAGTAAGGTTGTCGGCTCTCCCTTCAAATTTCTCAAGATGTGGTCAGAGCATGTGGATTGTATTAGGCTTATTAAAGAGGTTTGGCATGATCCTATTGTAGGTTGTCATATGTACATCCTCTCTCAAAAGCTCAAAAGGTTGAAAGCCAAGTTCAAGGAGTGGAATCATTCTGTTTTTGGCAATGTTCAGTTGCAAGTGCAAAATGCTTTATCTGCTGTTAATATTGTCCAGGATCAAATTGATAGTTCGGGTGGGAATGATGACTTATTCGCTCAAGAAAAGGATGCTCAGTTACAGCTCCATCAAGCTTTGTCCTTTGAGGAGCAATTTTGGAAGGAAAAGGCTAGAATTAAATGGCACATTCAAGGAGACCGCAACACAGCTTTCTTCCACAAAATGCCAAAATCAGAGCTGTTTCTAACCAGATTTCTGTCATGAGGTATGAGGACCAGCTGCTATATGACTCTTCTGCTATTAAAGGCCACATTTTATAGTTTTATGCTGGTTTATTTAATGCAGACCCTTGCTTACAGAATTCAGACTTTGTTCCTAGCATTATCCCTCATTTGGTGACAGATGAGGACAATATCATGCTCTCCACTTTGCCTAGCAAAGAGGAGGTGAAGCTTGTTGTTTTCTCTCTAAATGGTGATAGTGCTCATGGTCCGGATGGGTTTGGAGGATTTTTCTTTCATCATTATTGGGATGTTATCAGTGAAGATGTATATAATTTTGTTTTGCAATTTTTTAGGCAAGGATGGCTGCTGCCAAATCTGAACTCTAATGTTGTTGTCTTGATCCCTAAAGTGCATGGTGCTGACAGCATTGATCAATTTAGACCTATTGCTCTTGCCAACTTCCAATTCAAGATCATCTCGAAAGTTATGGCTGATAGGCTTGCCAAGGTTGTTCCCAAAATTGTTTCTCATAATCAAAAAGGCTTTGTTAAGGATAGAAACATCTCTGATTATGTTTGTTTAGCCTCAGAGGTTGTGAATTTGTTATACAAGAAGGTTTTTAAGGGTCACTTGTTTATGAAGATTGACATTAAGAAGGCCTTCGACACCTTGGATTGGAACTTTCTTAATTCGGTTCTCATATTTTTTGGATTCAATGTTAAATTCTGCAAGTGGATTCATTGCATTCTTCACTCTACTAAATTATCTATCTCTGTCAATGGTCACTCTGTTGGTTATTTTTCTTGTAATATAGGGGTTCGTCAAGGTGATCCTTTATCTCCTTTGCTATTTTGCATTGCTGAAGAGGTCCTCAGCAGGGGCATCACCAAGCTTGTGCAGGAGGGGAAGCTCCAATTGATGAATGGCCTTAGGGGCTACACAATGTCGAGCCTTATTTTATATGCAGATGATATTTTTGTCTTCTATAGAGCCTCTAATAGAAGCTTGAGAAACTTGATTGATTTTTTCCACACTTATGCTTCTTTTTCTGGCCAATCTATCAGCCTTGAGAAGTCAAAGTATTATGCAGGCAGCATCCCCGCTTATAGACATCATGTTATCTCTTATATTCTTGGTTTTAGACCCAATGTCATTCCCTTTTCTTACCTTGGTGTGCCTATCTTTAAAGGTAAGCTAAAGAAATCTCATCTGCAGCCTATAGCAGATCGATTAAAATGCAAGTTTAGCCTTTGGAAAGGTACTATACTGTCTTTCATGGGCAGTGCTCAGCTTATCAAATCTGTTTTCCAAAGTAGTTTGATGTACAACTTTCATTTCTACACTTGGCCTGCCTCCCTTCTTAAAATGGTGGATAGTTGGTTAAAGAATTTTTTGTGGACCGAAAATATTCAGTATACCAAGTCTGTCACAGTTGCTTGGTCAAAGGTTTGCAAGCCTCTCAGTGAAGGAGGCTTAGGTATTAGATCCTTTACCTCTATTAATAAAGCTGGAATTCTTAAACTTGGTTGAGATCTCATTTCCTCTACTCTTGAATGGTGTCAGCTTATGAAGGCAAGAGCTTATCATAATAATAAGATTATTTCTTACAATATCAGTTCTTCTATCTGGTCAGGTATTAAGAATGTTGACCCTGCGATCTTAGAGAACTCTTCTTGGTAAATTGGAACCGGTTCAGCTGTGAGTTTCTGGTTCGATAATTGGCTGTCCAAACCTATTGTTCAAATGCTTGGTATTCCACCCAATCTTCACCGCAATTTTACTTCCAAAGTGAGTGATTTCATTCACAATAACAGTTAGTGCATTCCCCACTCTATCCTGGCCAACATTCATGACATTCAATCAGAAATTGAGAATGTTATTATTCCAACAAGTGGTCCCCAAGATAGGTTGGGTTGGTGTAGCACAAATTTGGGAGCTTTTACTTATAGAGATGCCTATGCTTTCTATGAGACTGCTGGTCTAGCTAATTCTTGGTCTAAGCTTATTTGGAGGCCCTGCATACCTCCCTCCGAGACCTTTTATACTTGGTGGTTGCTACATAACCGATTCCCCACTGATGAGCATTTAAAAGGGATTGGTTCCATCTTTCCTTCTATGTGCTCCCTATGCAGTTAAGCTGCTAAATCTTTTGAGCATTTGTTTCTCCATTGCAATTATGCACACTTCCTATGGTCTTGGATGAATGTTGCTTTTAATTGCACTATAGACACAACCTCTTTATCCTCTGTTCTGGCTATTTGCAATAGTAATTGGAGCTCACAAGCATTGGACTTAGTTGTTGCTTGCATCACTTCCATCATTTGGTCTATTTGGCATAGTCGCAATCAAGCTATATTTGAGAGTGTCCACATTCACTCTCGGGTAGCTATCCGTACGATAGTTTCTAATGTTGCTTTAGCTGGTATTAGTAGTAAGGGGACAGCTTACCCTTTTGATTTTAATATTCTGAGTTATTTTGGTGTTCAGCCTCGTCTTGCTCAGGCTCCTGTGATAATTCAAGTTTCTTGGCTTCCTCCTATGTGTGGCTAGGTGAAGTGTAATATTGATGGCGCTGCAATCGGCTCTCCAGGTCCTGCTGCTTGCGGGGGCATCTTTCGTGATAGAAGTGCGGCGACCTTAGGTTGTTTTGCTAAGAACCTTGGTACTCTTGATGCATTTCAAGCTGAGCTCCATGGTGCAATGATAGCAATTGAGATTGCTTACTCAAAAGGTTGGCATAGGCTTTGGCTTAAAAGCGACTCTTTGTTAGTTATTAAAGCCATAAAAAACGTTTCTTTGGTCCCTTGGCGTCTTCGCAATAGGTGGCAAAATTGTATAGACCTCCCTAAAAGCATGCAATTCATTTATTCACATATCTATAGGGAGGGCAATGTCTGTGCTGATAAGTTAGCTAAATTTGGCACCTCTCTCATGGATTTTATTTAGTGGGATAATATTCCTACTTTTTTAGGAATATATTTTTTTAATAACAGGTTTGGCTTCCTAGCCTATAGATTTGCTTAGCCCCTTTGTTTGGGGATGCTTTTGTTTCTTTTTCTTTTTCCCATGGGTTTTGGCTTAGTCCCCCATGTCTCTTCTGTATTCTTTTTTCTTTTCTTTTTCTCAATAAAAACAGGGGGCACTCTTTTTCCTTCTAGACGTTTTTTTTCCTAAGGAGGATTTTGCATCAGAAGGTTTTAACGAGGCTCATTTCCTTCATTTATAAAAAAAAAGTGTCCCATGCTTTGTGTTTTTCTTTCTTTTCTTTTTTTATACTTGATATTTTAGATTCTGAAGATTATCATGAGCTTGAGGATGTTGCACCACTTTCACCCGACCATACTGGAGAAATCGAGCATCCCGGTATGGGGTGACTTCGAGGTGTATTATCATGACATGGACGGGGAGTGCTGGAAGATTGATTATAATCGCCATGTCGTCATCTATACAGGTTTAGTTAGTGTCTTTTTCCGTCTGTTAGGTTCTCTAAGGGCCTCTTTGTTGGAGATTTTAGAATTGCGCAACGGTTGCCGTTCAACCGTATGTGGCGTGACCCTAGGTCTAGGCAGCGATACCCTACTGCTCTTTCATCGTCATGATCTTATAGTATGGTTAGGGATAGTGTTGGAGACTGGGAGGTACGACGTAGGTTAGAGTTGACCATCCCTTCATTTCCTGCTGCTCCACTGGTAGAGCCTATGAGGGTCTATCAGTTTAGGTTTAGGGGACGTCCTTCCACTGAGGACTCCCAACTTCTGCCACATCCGCGTGTTAGGTTTGTAGGACCGGGCCAGAGATAGGAGGTTCCTCGACTAGGCTTTTGATACTTTTGACTTTTGACACCCATTGCGGTTCATGTATTTGATGTATATTATTCTTTTGGAGGTTCCTAGGAGGGAACCCATTGTATGTACAAACTTTCTTATATTAATGAAAATTATTTTCTTCCACTGTACTATGATATGTTGTTATTTATATTCGTAATTATGGGATAATATTATAAATGAGGCAAGGGTGCCACAACACACGCATAAAGCGTTTCAGAAACTAGAAACATAACACATTGCTTAAGGTTTAAAGTGTCAAATAGGAAAAAACCAACCTCTCTGGCGTGATATTCTACAGCCAATTTCAACTGTTTCATTCAATGCAAAATGATGGATAAACCCAAATTGAGCAAAGTTACTGTGCCTGTAACAAAAACAAAAACGAAAACAATTAACAAATCTATTGAACTCAAAAATGAAATCTAGAAGAAAAAGTGAAAACCAAAACGATTCTGAACCGATCGAAGGAGAAGGAGAAAGATCAAGATCGAGGGAGAATGAATGATAGTTTTTGGAGGTGAACGAGCGAGAAACAAAGAATAAGAATGAGAGGGAGGAGAGAGAGAGACGAATTTTACCATGGCTGAGAGAGTTCTACCATGGCTGAGATGAGAAAGCTCTAGAGGGAGAAGCAATAGTGAAGAACAAATGAGTCGGGGAGTACAAACTGCCAAGACGGTGAGGACGAAGGCGCGACGGCAGATCGATGGTTAGATGCTCAGATGTGATGGTAGAGGAGTGCGATCGGGTGTATGACACCTTTTACCCTGCATGTTATCGTTAACGAAATAAATTAAAATAAATACAACTGCTAAAAAATACAGTCAAATAAAATTTTTCATAAACAAAGGTATAGTCATCACGCTCTTACAAACTTGCAGAATAATCAGATAACAATTACGATCAAATTCAAATAATAAAAACATCCTAATGTCACAATGTCTCAAATTTGACCTAAGCATTTACATCAGAAATAACAACAACGAAAACAACAAAAACATCAGAAATCCTAACTACGGTGACCGCATCCACGGATGACTCCTCAGCCACGTCGTCGTCCTCACCTGCAATCTCATCATCTAAACATATACAATGGTGTACGAGTAGCCACAAAAAAAGGGGTTAGAAATCATATACAATCATAGCACAAGACGATAAAGGACATAGCTTAAGCAATGTGCATACAACAACCTCAATCAACATGTAACATGAATGCAAGACTCTACAATTACTTATGCAATCCTAGACAACGTCTACTTCACCGGACTTGTGGATCCGTACCAACTCAGGTGAGCGAGTGAGGAAACACCATCATTCTTGAGTACGATCAGTGTCTAGTCAGGGTGACCCGGTTTATATGGGAATGCCCCAGCCGTGGTGATCATCTACTGCCTTTATATAAGACGCACCTGCCCGATCGACCCCCGAGGTCGGGTACCTTGCCCATCACGGCCGATACTATATCGCATCATCGTTGCTCACCCCTAATAACGTTAACGAACAAGACATATATGATGCATAAGCATAAACCAGACAAGTGTCTAACAACAACAACAACAACTACAACTTATCAACTCACCGGCCATCTCATCAAGCGGTCAGCTATAACTTAACAACTCACCGACCATTTAATCAAGCGACCGGCTGCAACAGTGTTAACAAGGTACTACTCGTTAGTGACCCGACAAGTTTTCAGAACCTTGGAACAAGTCCAAGCTATCAACCTACCTCACCAATACTAAGTTTAAGCTAACTTACTTAGTTTCCAACTCTTAACTCAAGTGTTTCAACTTACTTAAATTAATCTAGGCTCGATCATCACTTAGGATACCCTATCGAACCTTGAACACCCTTAGAAAACACGTTAGAACACTGCCCTAGGCCGGAACAGACGGGAAAACAACAAAACACAGTGCACCTAGGCTGCCCTCAGGGCGCCAGGCGCCCAGACCCTTAGTGTGGGAATCTTTTGACACGCGCTTTTATGCGGTCGCCTGTATTCGGGGGTGACCGGACGTACCGTACTACTCCTCTAAAATTATGGGACACTATCCAAAAGAGTTTGGGTCAATACCTATTATACATTGAATTTAAAAATTCAATTAGTGAGACTTTGCTAAAAACTGTCCAGACTTAGTCCGTTTTCTACTAACATTTTCTGCATAAAAATCATTCTAAGTTACCAATTATGCCTAACCATGCTCCCAAACGCTCAAACCTCCACCATAATAAGATCATCATCATGCCTAACTTAATTGACCATAACTTAACCATTAAGAACAATACTCTTTCCTTATCAAAATTCTGCATAATTATCATTTAGCCTAACACTCATAATTTTTACATAATCACTTCCTACACTTACTAAACCAAGCAAGACCATTCATACACCATAACACTCCCACACCTATCAAGATACCAATCTTAAGCAACACTTAGGAGCCATAACACAAGTCATGAGACATCATTTCAAACATACAACAATCATTTAGGAGTCAAGGCAACCAAAACAACACATGTAACATAGCATGGCATATAGTCATGAAATCAACCAAATCAGCACCATTAACATGACAACACTCATTTCAAACATTTTAAGGACACCATAACAGTGCCAAACTCACGAATTTCCCATTACAATGGCCATGATACTTATTTGCTCACAACCGCACCAAGTCTAGGGACTATGGGACGTCTCTATTGCCTGATTATATCCATGAGCCCACTAATCATGTATCCATCTACCCCTTTACCTTAGAATTCAGTGTTCCCTAATGAGGTCTTGAAGGTTCCAAGCTTCGTCTCTCCTTTGGTAGATTTCTTCTTCAAAAACACAAGAATAAAGATGTAGGAATGAGAAAATCAGAATTTAAAACTCTAAGGGTGATCAAAGGGTGTAACCATGATGAGAAAGACTTACCACACTTTAATTACTTCAATGAGGAAGGAAGAATGACAATGGTGTTGGTATCAATTTCAGAATCCCAAGTGGTGTGCCAAGTAAGAATCTCCAAGAACAGAAAAACGGAGAGCAAGAGAGATAAGAGCAGTTTTTCTGAAGTGTGATTTTGAGAGATGAATAATGACGTGATTGGGACTTCAAAACGAGGGTTAGTGGGTGGGTATCAGACCTTGCAAGTAACCCTCACGTAGTGGGTCAGGAATGGGTCAAAACAAGTCCTAAAAAGTCACAAAACAAGTCCCAAAACGCAGTAAAATGCAAGAAATCGCGTGCTGCAGAATAGGGCCAGCGCCCTGCGCCCTACCTCGGTGTAACCTGGGTGCCCTGCGTCCGGGTGGCGCCTTGTGCTACCGTTTTCGCCATAACTTGAGTTTTGAGTGTCTGATTTAGGCGTTCTTGGTGGCGTTGGAAAGCTAAGCGAATTTCCTACAATTTATTCTCCAATAAACATAACCAAAATCGGGCTCTAACATGGTTAAAAATGCAATTGAAGTCTACTCCAATATTCCTAAGTGCTACACTTGCGCTGCGTTGACTCTAGAGAGTATATCCAAAGTTGTAGGTATCGAAATCGAGTCAACCCAAAACCAATTGAAATATAAGAGATAAGGATACAACTTTATTGAAGGAGCTTAAATCCAATTAAGTTGTTAGAGAATTCAAAAATGAGGAATACAGTGACTGAAATAGCTAAATGTAGGAATAGAAGTACATCTAGATACTCAATCGACTGAAGGAATTGTAAAACATATGGAACCCATCCCAAACAACTCTAAACATATTCTAATCCTATACGACATGTCCTAATCTAGGAGGATGAAAATCTGGGCTGTTACAGGGTGGGTGCGGCGGGATCTCACTCTAGGGCTAGGGTTTTTGGTTATGTGTGAGAGACCGAGTGAAGTGGGAGGGAACTGATAAAAATTAGGAAAACAGAATAACTAGCGCTTTCTCAGGAAGCGCTATTGATAAAAATTAGGAAAAAGGAAGCGCTAGTTTAGGTAAAGAACAAGCAGCGTTTCCTTGAGAAAGCGCTAGCTATTCTTCCACATACGATAGCGCTTTCTTAAGAAAAAACTGTTTATTCCTACCATCAGCCTTTAGTAGCACCTTTTTAGACTAACACTGTATTAAGTTGAACCTACACCTGCGCTTCCCTAAGGAAGCACTACTCAATGTCTTCTGCCACATCTCCAATTGCGTTTTAGTATGAAGCGCTAGTGAAAGGGGTGCCATTTATTACATAATCTGGCGTAGTGCACGTTAATTGTGGCTTTAATAAAATCAAAGCGGTTTATGTAATTAAGTTAATCAACAAAGACCGCATGTGATGAAATCACCAAACAAGTTACACTAACCGTGATTCTCTATGCCATTATTGACAACTGATTAATCATATTTTTTTGGTTTTTTATTTCCAGAAGTTATGTAGAAACATAGTTTTCTTGTAATAAACCAACAAATATACTAAATATTTCATGTATAAGCACCTTATCACATATTAAATGATTTAAGATGTTTTATGTAACAAATACCCTGTAAAAACTAGATAACTCACCATTTTTTTTTAATATTTCGTAATTTCCTATATATGCGTTTATTCGTCATTAATTTTAATTTATATGTATAGTTAGTGTAAAAATATTTTACATGTGTATCCAATAATGTATTGTTACATCATTTAATGACTTGAACAAAACATGAGTTGTCATACACATTAAAAAATGAGACAACAAATCACTGGATGCAAGTGTAAAATATTTTTACACACTCGGCGCATATAAATCAAACTCATTAGGACTGAAGTTATATTGTACCTACACATGTATACAGATTTCAAAGGGTGTATTTATTTCCCGGTTAGCATAAATTCCAATGGAGCGAAACCAAAAAAGAAACATGCTAAAAGTTGAAAGCAGCATACTTTCATAAATAGGCTGCTAAATAAATGTAGAAGTAGAATAGCCATTCAGTTTGAGATTTTGTATAGTTTGGAATAAAATATACACAAGTGCCATAAAATAAACACAAGATTATATCAGGTTAATTCAAAAATTAATTGTGGTCTGTTTTCAAATGAGAACTTATATTTATTTACAACAAATAATGCATGAAATTAAAATATCTATTTACAACCCTACTCTGGAAGACAAGTGGCCTGCAAATTAATGATCCAGAATTGATCCATACAGTAAATAATTATGTTCAGTCACCACTTAACTTTGACAAATATATTATTTTTATTTTAAAGGCTGAAAGATAAAAATAATAATTTGAACTACTAATATCCAAGTCATTTGTTGTGTGCAAAAGGATTGTTTGTGCAAATCCAGATCATAATGATTTTGTTGATAAGTTTTGTTTATTGAATGATGGAGTACATAATTGCACTACGATTCCTCTAAAAAGAAATAATGGAATATGATTCAAAACCAAAACATATTTTAGAATTGGAACAAAGGAATCTTTGTCTTTAGAATAACACGGAAATTAAATAATAGAAGAGCATGATCGTGGCTGAGACGCCAAGTTGCAGGGGATTCTCTGAAAATTGTCAATTGTATAATGTGCATGCAATATCGGCAAAATAATTTTTTTTCATCGGATTCCCTTGCGAGTGATTAAAAAATAATCAATCACTAATTTTTTTAACTGAGAACTGGACCCACTTATTCACTCAAATGATGAACTATTGATTGACATGATCCTTTGCATCGTTTACATGTTAGAGTGGAAAATTAATGATCATTAATAATGGCACTTAAAGATAGCATTGTGATTTTTTGTTTTGTTTTTTGAGTATCATCCTATCTAAATAAATGAGAGATTCATCTCTTTTTTTAAGCAAAATGGTAGCATGGAGAGTAACCATAACAATCCAAAGTTTCACTCCTCAAAAGTGATCAAATGACTTTTGAAAGTAAAGTATGTAATTTTAATTATTAATCAACATCTAGTAAAATATATAAAAAAAAATTATTGGTGAACATGTATAATAAATTATGGATGTGTTTGAACTATCAATCGTTAATCTCATTAACAATCGAGATTACTTACTTTACCGTATAAAATAGTTTGTTCACTTTAGATGAGCTCAATCATACTACCGAAGGATTAATGCACATGTTTAAATCACAAGCAGTTTTACCATATTAAAGCTACTTAATTGATCCATGGGCACCAAAGGAACACGATGGGGAGGATTGCCCACCAAGTAAGGGTTTTAGTTATTTCACGAATAATCGAACTCACATCCATTGATAAAGATGAGTGAAAGATCCACCTCTTGAGGCACTTACTAAACATCAAAGACAATATTATTCTGACAATAATTTATCTATACACATGATGACCCAATTTAAGATAATATATCAAATGACTCGTATCTTTTATAATTGGACCAACGCATATTATTTTCTATACATTAAATATAATTAATGTTTGACAGTTATATATATATAACATGAGAAATTTATGGTTTTGTTATCATTTAGAACAAATATTGGTTAAGAGGATACAAATTTCACAAATATGCCAAAAAAGAGAAACAATTTTAAAAATTACGGGAGAGACGATATAGAAAAATTTCAGAATGCATACACTCGTTAATCTCTGTAGTCACACAGTCTAGCCAATCAACATTGTTTGTGCAAGATCAAACAGTTCACATCGTATATTCAACAAATCTGTCTCAATCATTTGATTTTTATTGACTATTATTAAGGTTGTATTTACAGTCACTTTTAACCACAAAGCATCCATTATCTAAAGAGTTTACAAATAAGTATGGTTATAAATGACCCAACATACTCTTCGTACTAAAAAATATTTCCCTATCATTTTTTATCTTAGATTCTCAGTATTACTGTTATTCAAGTTAAACAAGGTGGATTCACTTGAATAGCAGAACTCTCTTTTTATTATTATTTTTTCCATTCACAATACTTAAATAAAAAATTTATTCAAGAAGATCAAATTTTTCCCATTTTGATCATTGGTCCTATAAGTTTTGACATGATATACACCACTAAATTAATCATCATTTATCAATTAAAAGAATTTAATAAAAAATAAAAGAGTAATGGATGATAGTCAATCTAGCTCAGGACAAAAGTTGATCTTAAAGGTGCAAAAGAAAAAAATCAATCTAATTTGCCTCAAAAGTGAAACCCGTTTTATGCAACACAAAAGAACAAGAGGTTCAATTCAAGGCATCTTTGAAAAACAAAAGGTTATTTTTGAAAAAGGATTATTTTTTTAAGTCACTTTTCATGTTGTAGCTTTAAAAAATCAATTATCATTTGTACCAAAAAAAAAAATCAATTATCATTAGCACGGTGAAAACTAAAAGGATTAGACAAATTTGAAATGCAAAGGATGAAACGGTAAAATGGTTGGAAAGCGGTACTGGCTCCTACCATGCACACAATTTCACATATCACAAATTCAGAATTCAGAGATCTATTTAAACGACAAAACTAGCGTGTGGACACTGCGTATTCATGAAATACGAACGCACAGAGAGACCCACAACGTTTTCATCTTTTTTTATTACTCTTTCCCCATACTTTTTGGTTTTCCCCCTCGTGCAAATATCTTAACATAAATTTTTTTCCTATAATAAAAAAGCCAATAAACATTATTATTAATTTTTTTTTTTTTACAAAATAAAAGGAGATTTAGATAAAGAGAAATGTTATTTCTATCGGGATAATTTTTTTAACAACTTTTTAAGTGGTTAATATAGTTTATATACATAGTTAATTGGTGATTAATAAAGTTTAAATTAGTGATTAATAAAATTTAGTAAATAATTAATGAGTTGTAACACACCTGATATATCTATTAAGTAAATCTAACACTTTATTAATTATGTGTGTTAACTACGTTAATCATTTAAAAAACCGTAAATAAAAATAAAAAATATTGTCGTTAAACTGAAGTGAGAGAAAAAAAAAGGATATATATAGGGAAAATGACAATAAAGAGAGACCTAGAAAGTAGAAAGGGATGGTTTTTAATGGATGGATTAATTAATTAATTAATGTCATGATGGGAAAGTGGGAAAAAAGAGAGAGAGAAAAAAATGAAAAGATATTTTTATTTTAGGAAAAAAAGGAATAAAACAAAAGAGGCTGTGCTTAGCGTTGGTGTTGAGTGAGTGGGATCCTCTCTTCAAAGAAATAAAGAAAAAGTGGGGAGTGGCTTAGGGAGAGTCCCATTCGGTTGTCCATTTTTGTGGTTGAAGAAGCAAAACAAGCTCCTCATTGCAGAGTGAAGAAAAGGGTTTTGAATTGAAGGGTGGTGTTGTTGTTGTTGTTATGGGTTGTGGGTGTGGTGTCACTCTTCTCCTTGTTTTGTGTTTATGGGGTCTTTTGATCCCACTTACTTCTGCTGCTAGGCTTGGTGCTGAAAGGCAGAAGTTTGAGGCCACCAAACACTTGAATCGCTTGAACAAGCCTCCTGTTAAGACCATTCAGGTTCTTCCTTCAATAACTCTTTTCACTTTCCCTTTTGAACTCTCTGCGTTTTTGGGTTCTTCTCCATCTACCCCATTTTCTATTTCTGGTTTTAACCTGTTTGTTTGGTACCCAAAAAATAGCCTTGTTTTAAAAAGAAAAAAAATTACTTTTTTTTTTCCCTCCAATCTTTCCCTTTGCTGAAGGGGAAATGTTCCAGGAACGGTTCTATGTCTTTCAAGTATTTTCTACTTAAAAATCAAATGACTCTTTGTGGGATGTAATTTTTCTTATTTCAAAGTTTTATGTGATTTATTTTTATTTTCTCTTTATTATTTTGTAAAATGTAGATCTTTTGTGTTGATGTTCTGATATCTTAAGTCATGTATTTTTTTTTCCTTTGTTTTTTTCTACCTATTCTTCCCTGCTTCCAAATTTAAAGGAAAATTATTGATTGGATTTTGAAGCAGTAACGAGAAAGTACTAAAAGAAAGAACTGGGTAGTAATGATTTGTTTTTGCCCCCCTATTTTTAATCAAGTTGCTGGATTTTCAAAAAGTAGAAAGATACTACTAGCAAGGTTGGTTTCTATTTTGTTTACATGTCATTTAAAATGTTAATGATATGATATGCTTTGTTAAATGTTGCAGAGTCCAGATGGGGATATAATAGATTGTGTGCATGTATCAAAGCAGCCAGCTTTTGATCATCCTTTCCTCAAAGATCACAAAATCCAGGTCCATTTTCTTCATCATTCAAGATCTGTATTTCTGTTCCTATTTATCTCTTTTCCCATTTTTTTTTCTGACTTTATGTTTTGATTAATTAGATGAGACCTAACTTCCATCCTGAAGGACTTTTTGATGAAAACAAGTTGGCTGAAAACAAAGAAAAATCTAGTTCTCCCATAACTCAGCTGTGGCATGCTAATGGTAAATGCCCTGAGGACACAATACCTATTAGGAGAACAAAGGAGGAGGATGTTCTGAGAGCAAGCTCAATCAAAAGATATGGAAGGAAGAAGCACAGGTCAATCCCTAAGCCAAGGTCAGCAGAGCCTGATCTCATTAACCAGAGTGGTCATCAGGTAACAAAAATTTGAGCACCTTGTAGCTGTAGAAGAGTAGTGTTGGCAAGCGTTTCTTGTTTCTTCTTTTGGACTAATTTTCTGTTTGTGTATTTGTTTATCAGCATGCAATAGCATATGTTGAAGGGGATAAGTACTATGGAGCAAAAGCCACTATAAATGTGTGGGAACCAAAGATACAACAGGCTAATGAGTTTAGTTTGTCTCAGATTTGGATCTTAGGAGGCACATTTGGTCAAGATCTTAACAGCATTGAAGCTGGCTGGCAGGTACTAAGAATCTTGAAACCAAGCATCCGATTTCGATTTTCGAAATCCTTGTTTTTCTTGCAGATTCTAATGCCTGCTTGTGTGTGATTAACAGGTTAGTCCAGATTTGTATGGTGATAACAACACGCGGTTATTCACCTACTGGACGGTAAACTTCTATGCTTCATTTTTTGTTCTAATTGTTATGCAAGTCCAAAAATACTACTTTTTATGAAACTCACTTTCTGTTATGTTGCAGAGTGATGCATATCAAGCTACAGGCTGCTACAATCTTCTTTGCTCAGGATTTATTCAGGTCAATAGTGAAATAGCAATGGGTGCAAGCATTTCTCCAATTTCTTCATTCCGAAATTCCCAGTATGATATCAGCATACTTATCTGGAAGGTATAATATAATATAATCCCAAAAATTCTTGCATTATTAATCTTCAAAAACAAACCAGCCATTAAGCACCACAAGTGTCTCATCATCTTTCCAACTAGGTGTTTGGTATGTGGACCATTGTAATGTCCCAAGTGCTTGGATTCTTTGAAACATGTAATCTTTCTCCCATGGTTGTGAAGTATGACACATGGAAGATTCAAGATGGCCATTAAGTACAATGAGAATCATGAGTTTTTTCATGTCTTCTCTTCACTTCTAACTGGGTAGTAAAAACTTTTTTACTTGTTATTGAAAGCATTTTTGGGTGGCAGTGGCAGCATAATTAGAATCATCTTTGTAGCACATATTCTAGGGATCTATTCCCAAATTCTCTTGATGACATGGACCCCAATGGCCAATGGCCATTGATGAGGGGACACTATCAGTTCAACCTTAAGGAACTTTGAAAAGTCATGAATTGCTTATTCTTATACCTATAATTGCACACAACACAGAACACAAGTAGACCACTAGTATTTTTATCTTCCTTTATGCCTTAGGTGGCCTCTCTGGAAACAATATGCTCTTTTTCAATGGTGGACAAAATGAAATACTTGAATTGAAATCATGATATTTATTACTGATATTGGTTGGTTAAACTTTTTTTCTATTTTTTTCCTTTTGTAGGATCCAAAAGAGGGGCACTGGTGGATGCAATTTGGGAATGACTATGTGTTGGGTTATTGGCCTTCTTTCTTGTTCTCATATTTGGCTGACAGTGCTTCCATGATTGAGTGGGGAGGAGAAGTTGTCAATTCTGAGCCTGATGGTCAGCACACTTCAACTCAAATGGGCAGTGGTCGTTTTCCTGAAGAAGGATTTAGCAAGGCAAGCTACTTCAGGAATATTCAGATGGTTGATAGCTCCAATAATCTCAAGGCTCCCAAAGGCCTTGGCACCTTCACTGAGCAATCAAACTGTTATGATGTCCAAACAGGAAGTAATGGAGATTGGGGTCATTACTTTTACTATGGAGGCCCTGGTAAAAATCCAAATTGTCAGTGAGGTAGAAAAGAGATGAGCTAAAAGGGGGAAAAAAATGAAAAAAAGAAAGAAAAATTGCAGCCTCTCTTGTATCATTCAATCCTAGTGTTATAAAAAAACCCTTCTCTTCTTCAACCTTGTATACCCTTTTTTCTGTAGTGGAAAGTTTTGACTGTTCTTTTTTTTATTTTTTTATATTGAAAGATTCTCCATGTAATCAAGTGGGGAAGTGTGGCCAAGTTTCTCAAAAGCCTAAAGAAACAGGCCTTTATAACATCCTTGTATTTTATTTGTTTCTCCACTCCTCCCTATGGGAGTGTTTGTCAATTGCAATTCAATTGCAATGGAGCTAGTCTTCTTTTGTGATTACTAAAACTAGAACTTTACTTCTAGAAGGCTAGAATGAAGGCTAGAATGAGTTACTTTTCTTGGTTATCATCTCATGGGTGCGAAGTATCTACCGGATTCATTGATGACTAATCTCTGTCGAGGAATTTGACAGACCATCTCTAGTGGGGTTTGTCATCCTATTATTCACAAGACTCGAATTTTAGTTCCACTCGGATAACGTTGGTCTCCGATGAATTATTGATCATGTTTCATAATTTTAATTTTAATGATAGTAATATATTATGGTACCATGCTTGGAGAATCAGTCAATTAAAAAAAGAAAAAGTTAGAATGACCAATGGAAGGAAAATGAGAGAAAATAATTGTATATTGCCTGTGATTAAAAAGAACCAAAAGATTCTCAAGAAAAAAGGGGTTGCATTGCATGTGAGTGGCTGACAGAACTTTTGTTTTTACACTTCCACTTTTTGGAGAAAAAAAAAAGTGGCCCGGTTCCACCACCACACATTTTCAATCGCTTTCACCAACCTGCAAATCCGTCCTTATATTACCATTAAAAGACTGTGGGCATGCGGTGCCAAAAGTCGTAGGCCCAATTATTTTTATTTTTATTTATTTTTCATAACATAATGTAAATAATTCATACTAAGAGTCTGTTTAGTATTTTTTTTTTTTGACAAATGTTTAGTATTATTTTAAGTTGATAATTAAAAGCTTAAACCCAGATTGGACTAGCAGTTTTGAAGGGAAACAGGGCTTAAAGTAATTTAAAAGGTTTTGGTTTGGGTTTGATAATTTTCTTGGGACAATTTAATTGGCATGATGCGCTTGAGTTATTGAATCGAATATATCTATATTTCAAAAATATCATTTTAAATATAAAAAATTAAAAGAAAAATACAAAGTTTTGAGAAACATTATTCGAAAACAAAATTATGATCAAGTATTAACTGTAAATGATGTGATGTGTATATAGTCACGAGTTTAAAGTTTTGTTATGTCAAATTATTTGGTGCTAACCTACAAAAGATATTTAATCCGACCCCCCCTTTTCTTTGGTACATTAGTCCGACCCTTTAATAGCTTGTCTTTTATCATATTAGAAAGGCAAAATTGATTGAAGTGTTTCTAACGGCCTGATTGTTTTGGGTTGGAAGGGTGCGAAAGAAATTTGCAGGTGAGAAAACGAGGAGAAAAACAAATTTTCTCCTGTGTGAAAGACGTGAGAATGAAGAGAGTGAATTTAAAAAGGTGTGGGACCCACAAAAAAATTTCTCCTCAAAGGTGCGAAGAAAATGGCACCCGTGGCTTAATTTTTGATTTTTTCCAAATTCTACTCCTATTATTTTCTTATATCTAAATTTTTAGTCAAGGACATTAATGCCTTTTAAAAAATAATCAATATTTCTCTCTTCTCTTTCTCTTTTCTCTTTCACTTATTCCAATCAATACCCAAAATCTACCATATTTCTCACATTTTTCTCTCTTTTCATACTCTCTCTTCGTATTTTATCTCTTCACATTTTCTCTCGTGAACCGATCACACCCTAAGTCAGTTTGAACAGAGTTTAATCGTAATATAAAAAAAAAAATTAAAAGTCAAATCTTTTGTACAGCTTTTAAGAGGAATTAAGATCCAGTATAGTTCAAGAAAAAGGGAAATCTTTGTAATTAACTTTTTTTCACATGAAATATTTTAAAAATATTGTGTAAAAATTTTAGGTTGTCTAATTGACCCCATCACCGGGTTCATTTTTGAAATTGCAGGTAGTCGCCGTCCCTTGTAGAGTGCGAGTGAGCTACCTCCCTATCTCACTTTATATTATAATATTACTAAGGTAAAAATAGAAGTAAAAATATGAAAGGAATTGTTAAATACACCCCTATTTTTAGCTAGCATATAACTTTTCATTTTCTTAAGCGTTTCTTGTCCGAAAATATATTTATGGACGTGTTAGATTCATACCACACAATAAATTGTCTTTCAGAGGTTTATTTCCAAACTATTATAACGTCCAGAAATATACTTTTAGAAAATTTTTAGTTGTCTCCAAAAATATATTTTTGGACAATTTTTGGTTCCTTTCGGAAATATATTTTTGGAGAGTCAAAAAATTCACATTCCCGAAATTTCCATCTATATTCTTGCTGCTTATCACACATTTCTGCAAATTTGCACACGTATTCCATTCAAAAATATATTTTCGAAGAGTTAAAAATTCGCATTCCCGTAAATTTACACATATACGTGCTGCTTTAGTAAATCATACATTCCTGTAAAGAATTACGTAAAAACAAGTATTCAATAGTGATAATAAAGAACTGAGTGTTCATATTGAATATTTTTTTTATATCTCAATTAATAAATTCTTTAAGATTTAGAATCGAATTCTCCTTTCGTCAAAAAAGAATAGAATTCTCCTTACACATAGTTGATTGTTTTTGGCTCATTATTGTTTGGGTAAATTACACTCCTCACACTTAAGAGAAGCTTGAATTGCACTCCCCTAACCTTTTATGTTAAAATATCTATTATAATTTAGTCAATTTTAATATAATCAAACTTGTTATGCATATTTTTCTCTGTTTTTGACTTCCAATATCATTAACATATAGTTATAAACCCCTACCATCAATTATGGAATAACAAAAAAAAATTATGGAATAACAAAGAATCAAATAATTTTTTAGCAAAATTCCAAAATGAATAAAGTAGGTATTGAAAACTTTGTTTTCTCTCAGTATTATAAAATTAACAACAAAGTGGTCAAAATTAGTCACCAATGATAATGGAAGTAATAAAGAAAGAATTTTTTTTTTTTTACTAGGAGTATCGTTCAAAGTCATTCACTGTTGTTTGAAGATGTGCAAAGTGTTACAATGGACTATAATGTAATGCAATTTACATATAAGGAGAGTGAAGTGTATATTTTAACATAAGAGGAGAGAGAATTGCAATTCAAGCTTCCCCTATGGAGGGGAGTGTAATGCTTTAAAACGTTAATCAAGAAGACAAGAACTTAAAAAATGTTTGTTATTTTAGTTTAAACTATTTAGTTTATTAAAATTTGAAAAAAAAATTGAATGATTGTTTTATTTTTGTAGTTTTATTATTCTCTTTTTAAAATTTGTATTATACAATTTTAGTTAATTTTCTATCAGTTTATTCCTCTAAAATTTCATACAGTTTATTAATAAATACCATTTATTTTTTAGAGGAAATACCATTTCTTTTTATTATTCATTTTATTTAGCAAGATGTACATTGTTCAAGTATTCTACTTAACGTATCGTTAACAATCTTTTTTTTTTCTTTCTTATTCATATATTGCTTTGAACATTGTTTCCAAAAGAAATGTTGAATTAAAAAAAATCTTATTTTTAATAATTTGCTACCTATGTTGCTTTTGAATTTTTTTCTCCATCAAAATGATTGAACCTCTCCACTAAAACTTGTTGTTGGGTATTTCAGTAAGATTAAGATAAAAATTGATTGTATTTTTTAAATAAATTCTTATAGGAATGCCTGATAAGTAGCAAGAATACATGTGCATGTAAATTTTTTGACTCTCAGGAAATATATTTCTGAAAGAAACTAAAAATTTTTGGAAAATATATTTCCGGAGATAACTAAAATTTGTACATTTCTAAACGTTATAAATAATTTGAAAATAAACCTCCAGGAGGCCATTTATCGTGTAGTACGAGTCTAACATGTTTGTAAATATATTTTCGAGCAGAGACATTTAGGGGAAAAAAATAAAAAAGTGACACGGAGTGTATGCTAACAAAAATGAGGTGTATTTAATAATTTCCAAATACTAATGATTAAGATTGGCAGAGATAAACAAGGATGCGGCCCACATTATTGCTGGCAAGCTTGCTTTATCTAGCAAAACACATTGATTAGCAATTTTGCAACCCAAGCTAGTAGCCGAATCTACACAGGATGACGCGAGAGTTTGCAACCTAACCGGTAATCCATGGATACTCTTACACACCATTTCGTTAACAAAGTAAAGTAGAATGAAAGAGTAGAACGAAAGAAAGCAAAAAATGAGATGACTTTTAATTGTTTGGTAGGAGAGAAAGTGAAAGTAAAGAAAGATAAAAGTTTTATTTTTCTTCATTTGACTTGAGTATAAAATGAGAGGAAAGAAAAATATAAAAATATATTTACGAAAACACATAAATACCCTTAAGTAAAAAAATGAGATATGATAAATAATTTTATCATAAAAATGTTAAACTGATTAAACGTTTATTAATATATTATTTTAATTATTTTATTAAAATAAATTGAAAATTTATAAACATATCATAATTTATTTCTATAAATATATTTAAATATAAATGTTTGTATAATAAAAAAGTTTTAATAAATTGTTCCTAGTGCTTCCTATTCAGGTGTGAATACGAGATTGGAATCTGGGTAATATACCTCAAATGAAGGAAGAGGGTGACGTTTGGAACATGGTGGGATAGCTCTAGATGATGACAATATGGTTGGAATCCCTTAGCCAAGGTGGTGGCCACCTATAAAAACTATGATGTTTAAGTCTGCGTGTGTAATATCGTTGAGCCTTAAGAATGAGAACATACCTGAATTTTGAAGGGAATCCAATATATATAGGGGTTTATCGATGTGATGGAGTAGCTTAGCCGCTATTCTGTTGGAGAATATCGTTATTTTCAGTTACGGAGTCTTGTTCGATTGTTATTAGCCCGTGGGATCTAGGGAACGAGTTAGAATTCATTTGTATAAGATATTTACAAACGCAACAGTGCCCATAATCGATTTTGTCCGATTGAACAAGAGAGGAGCTTCAAAAAATTGCCTTGGGAAGCCAAATTTGACATTGTTTTGCACTGTTGCAGTGAGAATAATCTCAACCAAATAGGATGATAATGGGCTTCTCTATTGGACTCAAAGCATGCTGAAAGTAATTCATATTTAATAATTTAAAAAATCCACTCTAAAAGTGTAGCCAAAATTTCTACGACAAGACAGTATTATAATTTAGGTCTTGTCTCACGATTGAGGTAATCCATCTTGGACTTTGATACTTATCCATCAAACAAGGACCCACAACTACAACATATGAGAAAATAAGGCCTACTTAACATAGAATCAAAATGTTGGTCTTTTTCCACATGGCTTTTGTTCATCCATTCGAAGATCTGAACAATCGTGCATCTTAGAAATAGTGACGATTGAAAATGAGGTGGGGCCTAAGACGATTGCCTAAACAATCTTATTATATACATGACTCTGTTTGAATTGATAAGTCGTTGCATCACTTGAGTTAGTTCAAATATCAACTGTTTTCTTGACGAAAGTGTTTGTCTTCGGAAAGTATCAACAAATTTTAAACATAAATTTACAATATACTTTTTGTGAAACTTCTTAACTACAAAAGACTCTGTTATCTTCTAAACGACGGAACTCAGATGTCTTCTTAACTTGAGAATTATTTTTTTGACTATTCTTAAGGAATCTTAATTCATTTTATAAGATCATTAATTATTAGTTTAAATACCTATAAAAGTAATCATCAAAAGATTTCCTTTCACACGACTAACCTTCTAAACCATCTTCTGAAAACCAAGTGTTATACTCAAGTAATACACCAACAAGATGCTTTTGTTATCACAAGTTGGAAATTTTGCAAAAGGTCACAA
Source organism: Calophaca sinica (assembly GCA_037113605.1). Taxonomy (NCBI): domain Eukaryota; kingdom Viridiplantae; phylum Streptophyta; class Magnoliopsida; order Fabales; family Fabaceae; genus Calophaca; species Calophaca sinica. The sequence goes on along the minus strand of CM073734.1, from coordinate 106,187,819 downwards.
TTGAACTCCCTTATCATGACATTGCAAGCCACTTCACGTGTAGGGATTCCGAAAATACTGCACAATCGCACATTCTTTCTTACACAAGCCCATATTTGTTACGAAAAATGCTAAATTACAAGCATTTAACTCTTCAAATATTATATTTCTTCTCTAAATAGCCACATTTACTCTCAAATTTAGCTTCTTTCAATAGTAATTTGTCACTGGTGACTCACATAATCAAATTTACAAAAACTCAAGGAAATTGATAAGTTATGCACATAAAATAATCGACAAATATAAAAGAACATGGTCGATTTTCACAAAGTCAATCAACAAAAAGATGATTTATCATTGTCTTATATATTTACATACCCGTAACAAAATTTTAAGTATAACACAATTGAGCAATCAATTTTCATTCATAGACATAAGCTCTTATAAGAATACACTTTTTGACTCAAATCTTAGAAGATCCACAATTGAAACGACGGAAGCAAATCATGTTCCAACTTATATCTCACTCTTGACTTTAAGACTAAATAACTACTTTGAGTATTTTATACATTAATCATGTACTTTGATTAAACAACACTTACAATAATTCATGATATAGTTAAAGATTATAATTGGTCAAGGCTAACAATGGTGTATTTTGATATGAAAAAATGCGAGACAGATCTTTCACTTGTCGTTCCAAAGTATTTTTTGTTGGCAATCCACTATAATTAGGGCATTTGGCCCCCAATGGCACCCCATGTTATCTGCACAAGCTGACCCTTTGGGCATATAGCTATGAGACTAATCCTCAGTCCACTGCTAAAGTAGGTATGTGGGAGTCACTTGCCTCGTTCCCACTACTGGTAATGCAACCTCCCCATAAGAGGCTTCTCCAATACTTGAACTCGCGTCTTCATCTTGAGCTTGAGTGTGCTAACCATTCAACCACCTCTTGTGGGTAATGAACACACACACAATATACCATTACATATCATTGTCTATATACTCACTATTTTAGGTTTGAGATCATGTAGGTTATGGATCACTCTAGCAAGACTTGTCTTGTCACCTTGGATAAAGAAGCTTTTAACCCTTTTCCGTAAGGCAACAACTTGACTAAGGAATGATCTCATTCACGTAATGCAATTTATATTTTACCTAACGAGAAATACTAGGAACACACTTTTTCCAACATATTCCCTCCTATTGGTTGAAATTCATATTGGTCCCACCAAATTTATGAAGGACCCACATTATTTAGTGAGACCCACTTGAATTTCAACCAATAAGAGAGTGAGTATTGGGAAGGGAGTGTTAAAGAGTGTGTTGGTAGCACTCCTCTTTACCTAACATTAGAAAGATAACCACACATGCAATAATTAGAATATCAAATGAAAATAATCTCATACATGAATTTGTTACAAGCAATGAACTTGCATTAGTTGGTTTAGAATTTTGATTCATGGCATTGACAAACTCTTGATTTGTCATTCATCACTTATGGTTTTAAATACTATAATCACTAATTTCTACATGAACATGCTCGTATAATGTGCTCCAATTTTGCTAACATTTATATGTTTTCCACTAAGGAAAACTGTTTTAGCCCTAATGAATCACTGCAAAATGTATTGTGTTTTGGTAGATTTCAAACTTTCATCAACTAGCATTTTAAAAATTATATAAACTAACAAGGCGTAACTAATTACTGCTGTATTAAGACATATTTCTCTTTTTATTTTTGGGTACAATTTTTTACTTTTGGAATAACAACTTTGGTAAACTATATTTTCATTTTAACTTATTTGCACATGTGAACGTAATATACACTTGAAGTACAACAACTGCTGACATAATGTACCATTTAAATCTTGGTGACGTCTAGGATGAACCACCATTTAAGTGGTTTATTGTGAACCATAAATAAGAACCATTGGATTACGCAATGCTTCCATACCTTATAGTGCCCCTTCCACAGCAGATCATATCTCTTTTTTTAATCTCCACTCTGCCATCACCAACTAAAATGTCGGACCCGAGCAGGGTGGTCAAAACGTTCTTGGTGGTTTTTTATCTCCACTTCAATGTATGACTGATACATAGAGCATCAACTTATTAGTCATGATTATTTTTGTTTATGATCAATCAACAAAACACCATAAGTAACCAACTCTTCCATTCCTCAAATTTAAAAAACTCTCTCCAATCTTATCCATTTACGAAACAAATTTCACTTTCTGTTACTCTGCAACTTCATCACTTAACAAACCAAACCCATTATTTGTTCTCTCACAACAAATAAAAAAAAGAGCAAACCTTTTCTTTTCAGAGTTCTCCACAACTGCAACCACAATCTTATTCAATGGAAAACTGTTTGTTGCAGTAATACCACTTGAGAATATTCCCTATAATGCATGTGGGTATCCCTTTTTGGTCCCTGAGGTACAAACCCATGAAGGTCAAAGCCAGTGCACATGAGTTCAACAACATCAACATGCCCCTTGAGCCAAGGTCTTAGGTGGGGAAGTTCCTCAGGGGTGTGCTATAGAACCACCATGGAAATATACACCTAATTTCAAACATAGATGAAATGTAGGAAACCAGTACAACTATCCATTGCAATACCAAGGGATTTCAAAGCAGAAAACAAAAAAAGAATTGATATACTTTCCATCACCATACATAACCATTGGGTTAAAAACTACACCCACTAGAATGCCAAGATTGGGTTTTGTGATTTTTAATTTGGGTTCAATCCAAAAAAATGATGAAAAAACTGGTCTGAAAAAAAATGAAAGGTTGAGAAACCCTTGTTCTACTAATTTTCGGGATTGGGTTTTATATGCAGCAAACTGATCTTGCCTTGCACGTGACTGTTTAATCTTTGTTCAACTTTTCTCTTTTTGAAGAGGATAATGTATTTGATTTCTTTTTTCAATCATGAACTAAAATATCCATAACGGGAAATTAACGATTTTTTAATTTGATTTGTTCAATCTGAAGCGGAAGGGGTAAAGCTTGGGGGTAGGAGCATGGCGATGAGAGATAACATCAGTGTGGTCATAAGTGAGATTGATTGGTTATGATTTGAATATATATTTGTTTGTTTTCCTTCTTCTCAATGGCTCGTTTGGTTTCGGCTGTGGTTTTCCAGAAAATTAGAGTATGCACGTTTGATACAGGAACAATGAAGAAGACTCATACACGGTGCTACAGGGAGACGAACAAAAAAAGCGATGAAGTGCAACCAAAGCATTGGAGAGATGGAGAAACGGACAAAAGTGTTGGAAAGAGATTTGCTAGGAAGGAAAAAGAGATTGACGAAGGTCTCACCTGGTGTGGTAAGGACTAACAGAATCATGTGAGCTTACTTAATCTAAGGGCTATTAATCATGATCCACCCATAGACCATTTGACATACTTCCTCACCCTAGAAGCCACCTTAAATCTTATATTTTATGTATTTTAATTTTTAATATAATACCACATGCTACTTCAATTAGTGTATTCTTTTTGACATAAGCATGATACTTACTCAACCTATATAACATGCATATATCTTTAAGTTACATATCCATAGGGTCCCAGTTGGACAGTCTTGTGGTGAGAGCTTGAAATATAAAGTGTTCAAAGAAGGAGAACCGGGGTTCAAACTCCGGCAAATGAGAAAATACTAACAACAACTAACATTTTAATAAAAAAGTTACATATCCATAGGTAATAACTTGTGAAATTGTATATATAGCCTTGCTTGAAAACAACAAAACCCTCTCTGTCAATTTCATTAGTTGGTGCATACTTACAAAGTGGTCTCAATAACTTCGTCAAAAGTTCATTTCTTCAAATAGCAATCCCCCAACCTCATTATCATATTTTTCATTTGTAATTGAAAACCAATTTTGTTACGAGCTAATATCATTTAATTGCTTTTTCATGTCAAGGTTAGATTATGTTGTCATTGTCGTGATATATTGGCATCCAATTAATTTATCTGCTGATTTTTTAATTATGTTTTTTCTAGTCATCAACTTGATTCTAAATCGAGTTTAAGTATGATATTATCTTTTCAGCTCGAAGGCTAAGGTTAATTTCCTCTTTTTAATTTGGGTACATTGCATTCAATTTTTCGTGTAACTTTTTTGCCCTTTTGAGTATAATTTCTCTCTAATTCTTACAATAATCAATAATTTTTCTTTAAAATGCACAAAAATAAAACTACAACAAACTTAAATATTTTAGAGCATAACTAAAGAAGTGTCTCTGTTTAGCACAAAAAAAAAAGACATGTCTCTGTGCTCATAAATTTTAAACCAGACAAAATTTAGATCAAGTTCTAACTATCAAGTTCGTTCTTTTTTTTGTACAAATTCGTTCTATTTTTAACCGAGAAAAACAAAAAAACTGTCGCTAACTGTTATACCATGTTTCAAAGAGTAAATAAGGTAAAATTGTTTAATAAGTATTAATGTATAACAAAGAACACGTTGAAAACTTGATATAAGTTTTATCCTTTTAAACCCGGTAATAATAATAATAATAATAAAAAATAAGTAAATTAATAACCCTTTTTTTCTAGCACATTTGTCTTTATACCAGTACTTCACCCTCTCTCGTACGCAGAAGAGAGAGAAAAAGATAAAATTTTAAATTTTAATTTTTATGTTTACTTGATATAGTAGCTGAGGGAGGAGGAGAGAGTGGAAGGGGGCAGACAGAGACACAGTAGGGTTTTAATCTTTACTAATCTTTTCTTTTCTCACTGAACAATCTGAGTGTAAGAGATTGAGACACAGCCAAACAAAACAATTTCACTCTGAATCACAAACCCTTCTTCTTCTTCTTCCTCTTTCAATTATCTTTCTTTTTAAGTGCTAACCCTAGCTTCCCTTCAACCTTCTTCACTCTCAAACCCTAGCTTCAGACTCATGACCCATTCCTGCTGAATTCACCACCATGCTGCCGCCATTTCAGTTCGCAACAGTCAAGTAGGTGCAACGCCCATTCCTTCCCAACTCCTACATTCCATTCCTTCACATGCATCATCATCACTGTTTCTGGGTTGTAATCAGGTGCATGCGTTTTATTTGAGAGGAGCGAAAGGCATGGAAGAAGGGGGTGACCGTGGGGTTCTCCTTGCTTGCACGATTTGCGGTACCCTCTTCTCGGTTTTGGGGTTATCTTCCTTCTCCATTCTATGGGCTGTCAACTGGAGACCCTGGCGAATTTATAGGTAACCCCTTCGAGATTTTCTTAATTTTCTTTTAATTTTGGTTATATTGTGTAGTTGAAGTTTGAATTGTCATAATACACCGTGATTGCTCTTAATTTGTGTCATATGGTTGTTAATTAAATTAATACTTGCTTTGGAATAATTCAATTTCACTTGCATTGGCTGCTGTTTTCTATGAATGCAACATAATTAGTGAAATACATCTACATTTTTGTTTAACGGTATATCATTTGGGAAACAAAGGTATTCAGGGGTACTTTCTGATTTCGCGCCCTTTTTGAATAATGCGCGCTGTTTGTCGAAAATTCTGTACATGAGAAATTACTATTGTGTCACAACTTACAAGCTTGATGCTTCCTCATCCTTAGTGCTTTGATGTCTCTTTCTTTCTTTTTTTTTTTTTCAAATACAAATTTGTGGGATTCCATTTGAAGATGCATAGGAGTTACTGCTAGTGTTGATAATAGAGATATCACTGATGGGATAGATGGAAAATGTAAGATGAGCAGCAGCCTATCCTTTAAACATTCAATGTGGTGCGTTTATGGACATCATTGAAGACAACCTTTTGCAGCTATAGATGTCTTGTACTAATTTGGATGCTAACCAAATTTCCCTTCGTTTCTTTGTAGAAAAAAGTCTATCTGATTAGAATTATGGAAAGTCTCAAGAAACTTATATGTATTAATTTTATAATTTTATGGCTATTGGAATCTTAAGTAACAATGGTAGGCAGAAATAATAACCCAAATTAAAGAATATAATTAATGAAACATCATAAATTTGAGAATATACACGTCTTTATGGTCCGAAGACGTGATTTGTGTTAATTATTACATCAGAAAAGGAATGCCATTTACAAATTCTTTCTGTTGTTGTGAACAAGTAATTATTGTTCAAAATGTAACAAATCTATGAATTTGGCTGGCTGTGACTCATTTGAGTTTTTGAAAATTAATTTCTCAATGATACGCTTCTTTCATTCCATTGCTTCTTCCTCTAAAGGTCAGCAATGATTACTTATTATCGGGATGGGAGGCTTATTGGATGGGGTATAAAATTCCTCTTTAGAGGCCTTTCTCCACCTGTTGCCCCTATTCTAACCAAATTTCATTTTGTGTCAATTGTCCAAATTTTCTTGGGCTATTCACTTCCTTTTGGAGAGTAAGCTTATGCATAATGACAAGGCGGATGCCTTGCGATCTGACGGTCATGGTTCTACTTCTTCATGGACATAGTAATGTTAGAATTAGATCCTTCATTTATTTGTTTTATTGTTTGGATAATCGAAAATTCATGAACGATAAAATACAAATCAGGAGGATTGGGAATCCTCCTAAAGCTTCAATAGCAGTGACAATTGAAAGAAACAAGAAAGAAAATGCATCAATTGAAACCATTTGTGAACCTACACCTAATCACATAAGCTTTTGGGAGTCTGGTTCAGTGTTGTCAAATAGAGGCTATAGCGTAGCGGAATTTGAACAAACCGCTATGAAAACCACGACGCTATCCCTGTTTCGCTGTTAGCGCAATAGCTGCCGCTATTCCATTATCGGCCATAGCCGATGTAGTGATAATAGCGGAAAAAAGAGAATTTTTGGTTTTTTTTAATGATAACATTGAAGAGGCACCATATAAGCTGCACATGACCTATTTTTAAAATAGAAAAATTGAATCGAAGAGTCAGCGAGTATTACTCTTATAATCATCCTAATACGTAAACCTGTCAGCACGTGCCGCGCTCTGACTCCATTCCCTTCGCTTCACGTCGTCCTCCATCTCCAGCAAGTCTCCAGCGTTCCTTCTCAGGTAACAAAGCTCTGTTTTTTTTTGTTTTTTTTTTTGGGGTTTCTTTCTTCTTCTCTTCCTCAGTTTTTTCGATTTCTTTCATCTCCTTCTGTTCTCTGTTTTTTCGGTTTCTTTCATCTCTTTTCCTCTGTTTTTTTTTTTCCTTCCAGTTTATCCGCTTTCCCTTCTCTTCCCTTATTCGATTTCTTTCTTCTCCTCATGTTATCTGTTTTTTCAGTTTCATTCATCTCTCTTCCTCTGTTTTTTTTTTCAGTTTATTTCCTTTCCCTTTCTCTTCCCCTATTTGATTTCTTTCTTCTCCTTTTGTTTTGAACAATTGAGTTTTTGAGTATTTTGTTTTGAACAATTGGGTATTCAATTTTTTTCAGTTAATATTATGTCATTTTAGTATTTTGTTTAGAACAATTGAGCTTGAGATATTGTTATGTCACTTTTTTATACAACTTATGTTTACTTTTACACATCTTATTTTTTTTTTATACAACATACTTTTATTTTATTTTATATATAATTGATATATTTTACCCACTATTTGCCTGCAACGCAATCCACGATTGACAACACTGGTCTGGTTCCGGTCCTCCTTGATATGATATTAGAGCATCTATGATCAAGTGGTTAGGAGTTTGATCCTTGCTTCCCTCATTTTACTAAAGAAAAAGTTAAATTCAAACACAAGGTAAGGTGTGCCTAAGCATTATACATGCTTCAAGGCCAATGCTCTACTGTGAGGGTGTGCGTTAGATAGAATACCATTCACAACAAGCCTTCTCTAATAGGTTAAACTCTTGAGAGTTGGTCCTTTGACAAAATAATGCAATACCATTGCAAGTTTGACCTAGGAACACCCTTAAAAAAAACCTACGAAGCTAAGAATTACGGAATATCTCATAAAATTACAAAATGTGTGTGTATGTATTATTAATAGTAGTTTTTTTTTTGTTGCTTTTTTTGGTATTATCGGAAAGAAAGAAATATTATTTTATTGTTGTCTAATATGCCAATAGTATTAAAGGGAAAAAAGCAGCCACGATGGCAACAGTCTGTTCTCACTAGGCGGGGTCAGCAAAATGAATCAAATTACGCCATAATGTCCCATTGTAAATCATGTCTAATAACAAACTATGCAGTATAAATAATGGTTGGACCTGTAGTTTTTCTTGGCCTTTCTCTACATCTAACTATTTGACTATCCTTCATATGATATACTTTCCTTAAATGGGGTTTCATTAGGCATTCTTTACAGTTTACACATGCTCAATTTACCTAGGGTGAAATTCTATCATCTTTTCTACGATAGGTGTTAGTTTGTTACCCCCATTCTCTCTATTGCAATCATTCCTAATCCTAACCTGTCTCGTGTATTTGTTCTCCCATCATATCATTCTTATCTCTCTCACGTTGAGCCTTTGGCTTTTTATTGACCAACATTCAGTCCTATGCAACATCGCAGGTCGAATAGCCATGAGATGGATAAATTTCAATATAATTAAATTTAACATTGTGTAGTTTTAAATTCCTTTTTTCTGTAGTTTGTTGTTACTTTGCAATTCATGGTTTACATTGATAATTATTGATGCATTTTGAATAGGAAATCAAGTTGTTAACCTAAAAATAGTAAGGTTTCAAATTTTTCTATCCATGATTTGATTTCTTTGTTTGACAGGAATCTCTATCCTGTTCCAAAAATTGGATAATGGAGCTTCTTTTTTGATGCGATCTGTTATGATTATTTTCAAAACATTTTTTGCACCCTCGGTGATAGGAACTGAATTATTGAACATAACAAATATTGTTACTCTGGTACTCTTTACTGCCTTTCAAAAACAAATGTCCAGGTTTTGCTAGACCAACGACTCTTTGTCTTGTAAAATAAAATGATTTGGGAAGAAATCCTAGTTGTTTTGTGCTGCTTTAATAATGCAATTTAAGTACTCTGATTTTTTGACCATGATTTGGGCTTCCTTACATATATATATTTTTATTTGTTTGTATGCCCAGCTGGATCTTTGCTCGGAAATGGCCAAATATCTTGCAAGGTCCTCAACTCCATTTGCTCTCTGGTTTCCTGAATATTTTCGCATGGTCTGTTGTTGTTTCTCCAATTATGGTGCTTATCATTTGGGGCTCCTGGTTGGTTGTAATATTGGATCGAGACCTGATTGGTCTGGCTGTAATAATGGCCGGAACTGCTCTCTTATTGGCATTTTATTCAATTATGTTGTGGTGGAGAACCCAGTGGCAAAGCTCAAGTATGTATTTACTGGCCATCTGTTATTTGAGAAATCTTAACTTTGAACTTGTTCACAAGTATAAGTTTATGTGTTCTACATGATGTGAAATCAACATTTCTGAATACTGAAGCTTAGATAGAGATTGTTTGTGTCATTACTTTTATGAATTGTTTTCTTGGATGATTTTCCATGATTTGAGCAATTGGAAGACTTTGGACATGATGGCGAATTCTGTTTTTGAAAAGTGAACAAAAAAGGAAGAAACTGCAACTGCAGTTGCATGAGTCTTCTGGTTACAAATTTGGCGTGATTCTTGTTAGAAAAATGAGCCAGTAGCAGGAGCTTTACTGGAATCAGTGTGAACCTGATCTAGAGAAGTTTAGGTCAAAAAAGTTGCCGGATGTGCCGGTGAGCGGTCGTGAAGTTGCCAAAGAAAGTGGCACAACAATTGGAAACTACAACAGGGTGAAAACTTAGGATCCAAAACAAAAGAGTTTCATAGTTGGGAACTTTACTGTGGAAGAGTGTCATGATCATTTTACAGAGGATGCTATCACTTTGGTACAATGTTGAAATTATAGGATTTGAGTGAAAAAAAAACAGAAAAAGGAGATTCTTTGAATAATGAGATTATATTAATATGGTGTGTGTTATTTCTAACACATGACTGACCCTAATATTCTAAGTTTTAACACTTGCTAACAACACTCATAGCGAATGAGAAGGTAAAAATTAGGATCGACAATATGATTAGGTATAGCATTCAACATACCCATCTCCTTTTATACGTCTAAGTAGATAGATAACAATGTGAACCCTTGAGTAAGCAACTTTAGTTTCCTAGAAATACCAGAGTCTTTGGTCCAAAATTAATGAAAATGATAATGTCTAAAAAACATTTAGCAGATGCAGGCCATGGAAATTGTTACCTATAATAACAATGTGATCAACATAAACAACCGAATGTGTGCTTAGATGAGAAGTGTGGTGACATTCTAACATAAAACTGAGTGATCTGCTTCATTGCAAATCAGGACAAACTGCTGCACAACAATGCTAAAGCTTCCAAACCAACCTTGGGGAGAATGATGGAGACCATAGCGAGATCTTTGTAATCAGCACACTAGTCCAAAAGATTCCCCCTTATCAACAAAGCCGGGCAATTACTCCGTATCATATATATACTTCCTGTAACTCTCCATGAAGAAAGATATTTTTTGGTATACAGTTTATGAAGGTGTCATTGGCAAATGGCAGTTGTATACAAAAAAGGTTTAGACAAAGGCTATTTTAGCCATTGGCAAAAATTTACTTCCTTAATCAAGGCCAAAGATTTGAGTGTGGCCCTTTGCAACCATTCATGCTTTAAGGTGATCAATTTGACCATCTGGACCCATTTTAACAATCTAAATATATTTGCAGCCGATCGTGGGCTTACCTTTAGGCTTTAGGAAGGGGAGCCAGTTCCACAGTTCAACTAGATTGTAGAGCAAACATTTCTTCAATCATTGCTTGTTTCCATCTTCTTGAGAAAATTCCCCGCCTGTATTCTTAGGAACAGAAATTGTGGACAAGAAATGTACATTTTCAATGTTGAAGACAAATGATTACTTAACCAGCATAAATAGGAAAAAATACTAACAGAATGAATACCTTTTCTTTGAGAAATGGGAAGGTCACACTCATTTGGTAGGCTCAGAGTAGGGGAGGTTATTGGGTCAGAATGTGAGTTATCACGCACCTCTTCAACCATGCTAGTGGCAGTACTATTAGCAGGTTTAGAATGCTGTTTTGGTCATCAAGTAATATAGATGTAATTGAAGAATGTTCACATGAGAAAGCTTGATATAGAAGAGAGAATCACTAATTAGGAAATAAATAAGGAGAAGCAGTGATATAATTATTCAAATATGGAGTTTATATTGCCTACAGTAGAACACGCTCCAAGAATGTTATTGGGTTAGGTCTTTGGTCAAAGCTATTGATGGGAAACTTGGACCTCATGTGCTGCATATATTTTCTTCTTTTTGTTCTTTATGTTGCTTTTTCATTGCCTGTGATTAGTGTTAAATTCTCTAATGCGAATGATATGTCCAAGGAGCAGTGATGTTGTACAGAGTAGACGTGAAAAGTCTTTTTACCAGTTATATATATATATATTTTTTGTGTGTTGGCTTTTCTTATAATCCTTTTAGCTGATATCTACATTTTTCTTTGCAGGGGCTGTTGCAATCCTGCTTCTTCTGGCTGTTGCTCTACTCTGTGCATATGAACTTTGTGCAGTATATGTGACAACTGGATCACGGGCATCTGACCGATATTCTCCTTCTGGTTTCTTTTTTGGAGTCTCAGCAATTGCTTTAGCAATCAACATGCTATTTATCTGCAGAATGGTATTTAATGGTATGCATTTGAATCACTTCCTTCATTTACAAAATGAGGTTAAAATATAGTATTGGTGGTTATATATGTTACTCATTTTCGATTTGATTCCTACACAAAAAAAGCTTTCAATCGGTCCCCGTATGTTCAATCATTTTCATTGGCGTCCCCACCATTTGTTGTCGTTATAGTTATGCGAGACCGACATGGAGGGACTGAATTGAAAATGACGGTCGTGTATAGGGAGCAAACACCTGGCATTTATTTTTAGCATATTTGCGACACTTCATTTTGTTATAATTCCAATATAGATTATTATAATAGTAAATGACAAGGACTAAATTTAAAATGATTGTATGTATAGGGGCTAAATTGAAAACATTTTCGTATTGACATTAAATTGAAAATAAGTGTCATGTATAGGGACTGAAATATATATTTTGACAATTTTTTGGTTGCCCAGACTTTGCATTCTGATGTTCGTTTATGACGTAGATGGTTTCCTGTTGTACTTGCTGCATTCGGCTTGGTTCTGTTTGTTTTGTTGTGTTTCCTTTCACGTGTAAAATTCTTATTACCTTTATTCTTTGTAGGGAATGGCTTAGATGTGGATGAATATGTAAGAAGGGCTTACAAATTTGCTTATTCTGATTGTGTTGAAGTGGGTCCTGTGGCATGTCTACCTGAACCACCGGACCCAAATGAATTATATCCTCGGCAATCTAGAAGGTTTGTTCTAGTTCTTCCTCTCACTTTTGACTATGCTAGTGGAGACAAATAACTGTAAGGTGTTAAAATAGCATTCAGTATTAGCTGTTAGTCAGGAAAGCATTTATTTTGTTCTGATTATTATCCCCTTTCTAATTAGTTTATTGATGGATCTATTACCTTGTTTTGAATTATTTGTTCCCATTCTTCCGAGTTCCGACAATTGCTGAATGTTGAATATCTAATATCGCTTCTTATGTATTCAAGTGGATATGGTACTTACATCATTAAGCTTTCTTTTAAGTTATCACTGTTTTTCTTTGTCTTCACAGGGCTTCCCATCTTGTACTTCTCTATCTTGGCTCGTTATCTGTTCTGTTAGTATACTCCATCTTGTATGGTCTAACAGCAAAGGAGGAAAACTGGCTTGGAGCAATCACATCAGTTGCTGTTGTTATTCTTGGTGATTTAATTAGCCCTTTTAGTTATTGATCGTTTCATTTTTTTAATTATGTCAACTGAGAAAATTCTTATGCACGCTGTTTGCTTGATTTGCTCTTTCTGTGCATTTGTCCTATAGACTGGAATATGGGAGCTTGCCTGTATGGTTTTCAACTTCTTAATAGTCGTGTTGCTGTGTTGTTTATTGCTGGAACATCTCGGGTGTTTCTTATTTGTTTTGGAGTGCAATACTGGTTAGTTTCTTAAATCAAAACATGTGGCCTTTTTACCCCTATTGCATGTATTAGTGGTTTGTTGACTTGTCTATACTTTCCTCTTGCAGGTATTTGGGCCACTGTATCAGTTATGCTGTTATGGCTTCTGTACTTTTAGGAGCTGCTGTTTCTCGCCATTTATCTGTTACAAATCCATTAGCTGCAAGGAGAGATGCTTTACAAAGCACTGTAATTCGCCTGAGAGAAGGATTTCGTAGAAAGGAGCATAACAGTTCATCTAGCTTTTCTGAAGGCTGTGGCTCAAGTATGAAACGTAGTAGTAGTGTTGAGGCCGGTAATCTTGGAAATGTCATGGAAGCTGGCAGGGGTATGGCTGCAGGTGACGGGAGCAATTGGAATAATGTCATGTCTCAAACTGCCAGTTTACCGGATGGAATCAATAGTGACAAAAGCATAGATAGTGGAAGGTCAAGTTTAGCGTTACATAGCAGCTCCTGTCGCTCAGCTGTTCATGTGCCAGAAGTTGGAACATCATCTGATGTTAGAAATTTGGATCACAATAATTCCTTAGTTGTTTGTTCTAGTAGTGGTCTTGATAGTCAAGGGAATGACTCTAGTGCATCAAACTCTGCAAATCAACAAACATTGGATTTGAATTTGGCTCTTGCATTCCAAGAAAGGTTGAATGACCCTAAGTTTGCAACTATGCTGAAAAGAAGGACAAGACAAGGAGATCGTGAACTGAGTAGTTTATTACAGGATAAAGGCCTGGATCCGAATTTTGCTATGATGTTAAAAGAAAAAAGTTTAGAGTTAGATCCAACTATCCTGGCATTATTACAGAGGAGTAGTCTGGATGCAGATAGAGATCATCAAGAAAATACTGATAATACCAGTGTTGACAATGCTATGCCTAATCAGATTTCATTATCTGAAGAACTGAGGCTACATGGGCTTGAAAAATGGCTTCAGTTGTGCAGACTTGTATTGCATCACGTTACGGGTACTCCAGAACGAGCATGGGTTCTGTTTAGCTTCATTTTCATACTTGAAACCATCATTGTTGCTATATTTCGTCCAAAAACAATCAAAGTTATTAATGCAACACACCAGCAGGTAGGTGCAGAGTCTCTCCCTTGATTATTTCTCGTTTGTTTTTGGGGAACGGATATATACAAGCACACATATTTCTGAAAGCCTAATATCTGTATTTTGTTTGTTTGATTTTGGGGTAGTAGTTGTTTGAACCTTATTGTGAATGTTGCATGTTCTCATCTTGATATTTTTTGAACCATTATTGCTTGTAGTTTGAGTTTGGCCTGGCAGTGCTGCTGTTGTCTCCTGTGATATGCTCTATTATGGCTTTCCTTCGATCACTTTCGGCAGAAGAAATGGCCATGACATCAAAACCAAGGAAGGTACAAGATTAGCTATTTTTGAATTGAATATGCATAATTCTTCTACTGAAATGGGTGTATTTAATCATTAAATTTTTTATCCTGTTTAACTGACTATTGTTTGCTTTGTAAGTTTTTCTACTTGATTATTGGTTGTAATTTAGGAAGTATTTTTGTTGCTTCATGATGTTATTGGGTCTGAGTTCTGCAGTCTTATAGTCTTCTGAGGCTTATTATCTTATAGAGCACGTGTATTAGCTTAAGATGGGAGGGCTAACTTTATTGCTGCTATTAGATACTGACCTCTTGCCCATTCCAGCTGCCCTTTGTACTGTCATAAAACTATCCAATGATTTTTTGATAATCATTTCAATCTACGAAGAAAATCTATTTGCACGTTTTTCATGTAAACATTATATGTTAATCCTGTTGAATGAACTTTTGAGTCATATGGCTTTAAAGTACTAAAAAAATGATCTCTATATGCATGTGGCTTCTTGTCCTGCTTTTCATGGACGTGTTGCGTGTAAATTTTAAAGGCCTGATTCTGCCCTTTGCCTTGAACTTGTGGTGATTGTATAATTGTAGTTAAACCTCCTGCTCTATGCAACATTAAGATGTAGGGTGCATTTGATTCGTATTGAAGTACAAGACAAGAGAACAACACAAGACAAATGCTTGAGTAACAAGACAACTATTTGTCCTGTATCTTGTTTAGTGGACAATGGACAACACAAATAAAACAATGTAAAATTTATTTAAATACCCTTTATAATATATAATGTTATAGAATATTTAATACAATGTAATATAATACTATATATTTTTATATACATAATGTTATATTAAATAAGTATTATATATTATAATAATATATACAATATTATGTTATTTAATAATCATTACACACACACACATATATTTTTATATTTTTATGTTATTTAATAATCATTACACACACACACACATAAAAATACAAAATATTTTTATATACATAATATTATATTAAATAAGTATTACATATTATATTAATATATACAATATTATGTTATTCAATAATCATTATATATATATGTGTGTGTACCAAAAAAGAATATAGATAATAAACAAAGCAAACGTAAATATAATTGGGTGGTCTTGCGTTGTTTGACTATATAAAATCATTTTACGTTTTATGCCGTTATATCTATATATATATCTATATGAGAGAGAGAGAGAGAGAGAGAGAGAGAGAGAGAGAGAGAGAGAGAGAGAGAGAGAGAGAGAGTAATTTTTGTCTTGTCCTTTTGATAGTTGTTCTTGGGAACAACTTTTTGTCCATGGTTTAGTGAGGGACAAGAATTTAAGGTTTTGTGTAATTTTTGTCCTTTTGATAGTTGTTCTTGGGAACAACTTTTTGTCCATGGTTTAGTGAGGGACAAGAATTTAAGGTTTTGTGCTGTCCTTTAGAGAGAGTATTTATATAATAAGAATTAGTAATTAATAATGGGTATTTTTGTCCTTTTGATAGTTGTTCTTGGGAACAACTTTTTGTCCATGGTTTAGTGAGGGACAAGAATTTAAGGTTTTGTGCTGTCCTTTGTCCCTTATTTTGTCCTGTCCTTTGATCATTTTTTGAATCAAATATAGAACAAGCACTTTTGTGTTATCCAGCCCCTTAATTTTTTGCAAATAAAACGCACCCTAGATGCAGGCTTTATGGCAAGTAGGGGCAAATTCCCCAATTACTGAGAAAAATCTGTAGAACTTTGATCCCTTGCCCAAAGGCCCACACTTGTGCACAAGTGTCTAGATGCCTCCCTCAATTTCCCTTGTATTGTTTATATATATATCATTTCTTACCCCTTCCCCTGACTATCTTAATCTAATGAATTTCAACTAACTAACTAATTGGGTGGGGTTATCTAACATCGTCAAAATTGAGATTCCTACCTATGATTTGAAGGGGGGATTAGATGCATACATTGTGTAACCGTAAAACAGATTATAAATCTTAGCTGAACGCACGCGTGTTCATTTAGTAGCATAAAATACAAATAAGAAAAATAAACTTAAAAGAACAACTAACATTTATTTAGGTAGTGTTTGGTAGGCAGGCTAAAATAGGACTGGACAAAACAGGGGTCTTGTTCTCTGTTTGGTGCATATTAAAAACAGAAATAGGGCAGGACAAAAGGTGAGAGAAGTGGTATATTTTAGTTCCATCTAAAAGGGTAGAACCAAAGAAAACAGAATAGGACAGGCAGTTCTATTTCGTCCTATCGACATGCTGAACACTATCACGAACTTGAATTGAAAATACATAAGAAGGCCATAATAACATAACAAAGGAAGAGAAAAGAAACATTTCACAGCAGCGAAATAGAGTAACTTATAAGAAAAACTGAATCTACAGTAATAAGAAAGACATGGGAGATTTGTTTAAGGGTAGAAACAAGAATCGTGAGACGGAGGCTTAAAAGATCAAAGCCAAACCACTCACTCAGCGGATATTAAAGCCAAAGATCGACAAAGAATGGAGTTGACCGACAGAGATTGATGAGGGACCGAGGGAAATTGAGTCGAGTGATGGAAGGACTGAAGGAAAATAATGATATTTAGGTTTCCACTCAGTCACAGGTCTGTTTTCTGAACTTTTCAGAGTTGTGGTTCACCTTGCTCATGAAGATTGATAATTCCTCCGGCATCGAGTTTATGATATTTGCTGGTGATCCAATCAACTTGCGATCCTCTGTGTAATCGGGTTCATAAACCTCCATGGAAATCATAGGATCTTCCAAGTACAATCATGCTTTTGACAACCTTGTTCGATGGGTTGCTATAGGTGCTGATTGCCACAGGAGTGGTTTTAACTGCAATGATTGTAAAGTTAACTGCATTGATGGATTTCATTTAATCCTTTTGTTTCTTTTCAGGTTCCTCAATTATTTTGTTTAGTCTGGTTGTGTTGTTTCAATGCATGCATACTATTTCATGATGATACATGGTTAAGTATTTGTTTGAAGTTTAAATGAATAGATAGTAATATATTATCTCTGACTGTCTCTTCATAATTTGATGTCTTCAGTATGGTTTTATTGCTTGGCTGCTCAGCACTTGTGTTGGATTGTTGCTCTCCTTTTTGAGGTATGCCCTACTATACATGAAAGTCATTCATACTTGTTATTTTTGACCTAATTTTTATTGAAAGTTTTTTATGGCGAACATTTCTTATTGGTATGATTGCAATTGAAAACATAGACGTGCATTCAATACATACATAAAGTTGCTTATTCTTGTTACATGAATGCTGTTTACCTTCAAATTCCTTCATCATTATTGTCCCATTTATTCACGTCATCCAACTTTTTTCTGGTCTAGTGGATTTCTCCACTGTTAGCAATTCTTATTGTAACTTTACTAATTCGTGCTTTGTTTGTCTTTACATAGTTGATTCCAAGAAAAAGAGGTGGTTTTGTTAGACTGTCAGTAGCCAACATAAAACTTTGTTGAATATTATCTTTAGGCAACTAAAGTGGGAAAAGACAATATAATAAAAGCTTGCCATTGGAACACGAAGGAAAGTGAGTGAGACAAATTAAAATGTGTTAAAAATAAAGATTAATGAGTCTTAATTGACCAATCCTACTCTAACTACTAGTGGTGGAGTGTTTCAGTGTTTTGGCAATAACACTTTTTTTGATTAGTGTTTAATTTTTATTGGTTCACTGCCTTATGGTTATGGGATTAGTTATGACATTGGTTTACATTGGTATCCCATTGTTGTTATAGCACAAGGTAAAGTACGATGATACGATAGTTAATAGAGGGCAACTTGGTGCTACAAAGCTTTTGCATCTTTTTTTTGGGGGGGGGGGGTTGTGGGGATGATCCACGAAATGTCTGGATCCATAATACGATAGTTAATGTAAATAAAAAGGAAATAAGGAAACTATTCTATTCCATTACATGTTCCTATGCTCATGCTCATGCTGGTACAGATAAGACACATATACCAAGGTTGTTGCCAGTATATCCCGGTGGAGGATTTTGAGTGACTTGGTCAATACATCTCCCAAATGATCATTTGAATCAATGAAGCTAGTTGTAATGCATCTTGACAGAAACTTTTCGTATGGGAGTCCATTCTATATGTTTGGTCTTCTCATGAAACATTGATTCTGTGCATTTTGTAAAGTGAGTTGGTTATCATATTTCAGTTGCATCTGCTCAGCATCTCCAAACCTTGACACTTGGAGAAACTAGTTAAGCCATACAAGTACACATATTGCTAGTGTCGTGCTTTGATATTCTTCTTTTGCAATTGACTTGGCAACATCTTGTGTCTTACTTTCCAAGACACTAAATTAGGAAACTACTCTATTCTATGCATATTTTTTCATATATAATGTTATACACAGTTATATTTAATATACTTAACCTTATTATTGTAACATTCATTTTTTTTAATTGTATAAAGTTTATAACTATACCCTGTTTTAGAACTTGCCAATTGAGATGATCCCAGGGATGCACCAAATAGTGGCTGGAATAATAATCAATAGCAAAAAGAGATAGAACAAAGGATGTGCATCACAGGAAAAAGAAACAGAGGATGGAATCATGAAAGAGTTGGAGCTAAAACAAAGGGTAGAGCTGCTGTTTGTATGAACTATAAACAGAGTCTGGAAGAAAGAGCAGCCTCAACAGAGGCTAAGAGAGGCTGCCAGAAAACTTGTTGGGCTGCCCAATAGCTAGAGCTACGCTGGTGAATGTGTTGCCTGCTGTCAATGGGTGGGGTGAAGGAACGGAGCAGCAACCTTATCTGTTATATTTCAAAGAATGAAGGTTGTTAGGGCAGTCAAATAAAAAGAGGGCAGCAACCTAATGCATCATTCTTTAAAGGATGAAGGGTAGTCAGACCCGGGGGGGGCAGGGATTAATGGTTTGTTAACCATATGGCCAGGATTCAGCCTGTTATTGCGACTTCTTAGAAAACCTAGAGTGATTGAAAAGAGAGGGAAATCGAGAGAGAGAGAACTGTAATCTGAAAATTCTGTTATTGCTTTGTGTAACTGAAAAATGCTTACATCATAAAGGGAACAATCTGACTTATATAGATGAGCTAAACATGTGCTCACTATATTATCCTACACCCTCTAAGCGCTGGCAGTGAGCTGTCACTGACAGCTTGCACACTGCACTAACTAACTGAACCTGATAGTTAGTTTTATACAAAGATATAACACTCTAATACCCCCCCCCCCGCTCAATGTGAGTGAGCCTTACTAGAGGGGTCAATTACATTGAGCTTGCTTCTCATAAACAAAATCTTAGAGGGTGACAAAGGCTTGGTGAGCAAATCAGCCCACTGATCTGTCCCTGGAATATGCTGAACACTGAGTTGTTTGGCAATGACTTTCTCTCTAACAAAACAAAGATCAATCTCCATATGCTTGGTCCTTGCATGTAACACTGGATTATGTGCAAGCATTACAGCCGATTGGTTGTCACAGAAGATCATTGGGACTAAATGAGGAATGTATAACTCTGTTAGAAGAGTCTGAATCCAGATTAAATCAGAAGCAACCTCTGCTAAGCTGCGGTATTCAGCCTCTGTGCTGGACCTAGCAACCACATGCTGTTTTCTAGACCACCAAGAGACCAAATTAGGGCCAAAATAGATGGCAGCTCCTGAAGTGGGCCTTGTATTATCAGGATCCGCAGCCCAATCAGCATCACAAAAATCTCTAAGGCTGAATGGCTTGTCAGGCAGTGCAGGAAAAAGTTGTAAACCACAGTGAATAGACCCCTTTAGGTATCTTAGGATCCTTTTTACAGCACACCAGTGTGACTCTTGAGGATTGGACATGAATTGACACACTTTATTTACTGCAAAACTGATTTCTGGTGTGGTAATAGTAGCATACTGTAGTGAGCCAACAACCGATCTGTAGAAATAGGAGTCTGTTACTGCAGTGGAACCAGTCTTGGACAGCTTTGAATTGGCAACCATAGGAGAGGAGATGGGATTAGCTTCAAGCATATCTGTTTTGGCAAGAAGATCCCTGATATATTTGCTTTGTGTCAACAAAAGAGACCCATCAGTTTGCTTTTTAACTTCAATCCCCAAAAGTAATCCAAATCACCCAACTGTTTTAAGGCAAAAACATAATTTAACTGCTGAACCAGAAAGGAAATAAGACCTGCAGAGCTGCCCGTGATGATAATATCATCCACATGTACTAACAAGTAGACAATGTGGCCCTTGTGGTTGTAAACAAAGAGAGAGGGATCACACTTGCTACCAACAAACCCCAGCTTAGAAAGTGTGAATTTAAGTCTCTCAAACCATTGTCTAGGGGCTTGTTTTAGCCCATATAGAGCTTTATTCAGCTTGCATACCATGGAGGAATCTCCTTTTTCAAAACCTTGTGGTTGTTGCATGTACACTTCTTCTTCAAGTAAGCCATGCAAGAAAGCATTGTTAAAATGTAGTTGCTTTAGGGGCCAATGATGAGTAAGAGCAAGGGTTAAAATCAGTCTCACTGTTACTGGTTTAATAACAGGAGAAAATGTCTCCTGAAAATCAAAATCTTGAAGTTGATGGAACCCCTTAGCTACCAACCTTGCTTTGAGTTTGTTGACTGACCCATCCGGGTTTTCTTTCTCTAAAAATCCACTTGCACCCAACTGCTTTTCTGTTTGGTGGTAAGGGAACTAGATCCCATGTTTTGTTTCTTTGCAAGGCATCATACTCAACTTGCATTGCTTCAAGCCAATTAGGATCCTTCAAGGCCTGCTTGACATTCCTTGGTTCTGTATGTGTTAACAAAAGCCTAGGGTTAACTCTAGGAAGCGCAATGCCAGACTTTGACCTAGTTTACATAGGGTGAGTGTTAGTAGGCACTGCTAGAACAGGTGCTTGTGCAGATGTAGCCTGTGCAGGCTATGAAATCTGTGAGACAGAATTAGAGGAAGAGTTACTGCAGGCAGATGCAGGAGCAGTGGAGGAAGAATTACTGCTTGAAGAGGACACACTAGGAACTGTAAGACCTGGAGGACTTGGACTAGAAAAGGCAGAAACATTAGAAGAGAATTTGGCAGTAGAAGAAGGACTGACAGTACTAAAATTAGACAGATTAGGAGTTAATGGTGACAAAGAAACATTAGAGGGTTGACTAACAGTAGGAGTGGAGGACTTAGAGAACAAGTCATTGTAAGGAAATCTAGACTCATTAAAAAGCACATCATGAATAATTTTCCAGTGGGAGAAAGACATTTGTAGCCTTTGTGAGAGGATGAGTAACCAAGAAAGAGGCATTCATGAGACCTAAAATCCAACTTATGAGTGTTATATGGCCTAAGTAGAGGAAAACAGGCACATCCAAATACTTTTAGAAACTTGTAATCCGGATTGGACCTATGTAAAACAATGTATGGAATTTGAAAATTAAGGGATGCTGTAGGTAACCGATTGATAAGGTAAACAGCAGTGAGGAAGGCATGGTCCCAATATTGAAGGGGTAAAGAAGCTTGACTCAAGAGAGTAAGCCCAAGTTCAACTATATGCCTATGTTTTCTTTCCACAACACCATTTTGATGGTGTGTGTGAGGACATATGAGCCTATGTTGGATACCTAAGTCAGTTAGGAATTTGGTGAAGGGCCTAAACTCACCACCCCAATCAGTTTGTAAGGACTTTAAAGGAAACCCGAATTGCAATTCAGCCATGGCCTTAAATTGTTTAAAAATTTCAAAGGCTTTAGATTTTGTTTTAAGGAGGTAAATCCAAGTGAACCTAGAATAGGCATCAACAAAGGTGATATAGTATTTAAAACCAAGAGAGGAAGTGCTAGGGGATGGTCCCCATAAATCACTAAAAACAAGTTCAAGAGGCATGGTATAGGTAGTGTGTGAAGGTGGTGAGTGAATTCTATGAGCTTTACCCATACAACAAGCAATACAAAAATGAGAGGCATCTTTATTAGAAAAAGCAATACAAGTTTTATACAAAGATATAACACTCTAATACGACTCCGCAAAACACATGATGCGATGCCACTTTTGTTTTGGCCAGGCTGCATGACATGTCACAATGTTGCTATAGCACACTGTTAACTATGCTGATCTAAATTTTTAATATACAGTGTTTTTAAATGCAAAAGAGTACTGTTAGCTAAACACCCAGGATCTAGTTGATATTTTTTGTGGTTGATTAGTACGTCTGTTCAAAAGTAATATTCAAAAGTAATATGACGGAACATGTCATTTCAGATTCTTTTCACTAGAATCCATGTCAAATATGACACAGCAGTTCCATTACGAAACAAAAAGAAATCTGTTAAATTTAGGACTATAATGTAGTTGCTTGTGAAATTGAACCTGTTTTCGTGTTGATTGTCCCACTAGTTATAATCCAGTTTAGTTTTTTGTTGGTCAGCCGACTGCGAAATAATGCTTATGCCTTTGTTTCCGTTTTATTCATTACTCTCTGTATAAATTGTGCAGTAAATCATCCGTTCTCCTTGGTTTGTCCTTGACTGTGCCACTAATGGTGGCGTGCCTTTCTTTTGCTATTCCTATATGGATTTGTAATGGTTACCAATTTTGGGTTCCCCGTATAAATTGTACTGGAAGTGCTGGAAATGATCAAATTCCCCGTACAAAGGTTAGTTCTACTGCCTTCTCTACCTACTATAATGGTGTGTACAATGTTTTCTATTGTCGTTTAGCTTTATCTCTCAATAGATCTGTTTGTTTTCCATTGTATCTTACGCGTATACATATTTTTTTCCCTTGCCGGTTGCATATTTTTCTACTATCATTAGTTCCATTGAAGTCCTTGTGTTTCCTTCTTGTTTGGCTTCTATTTTTTGCTTTAATCATCCCCCCCTGTTGAATCATCAATTTGTCCTCTTGTCTGTTTAAAAGATAAATGCGAGATTACTTGCATTAACCTTTTAAACTAACACCATTGTAGGGAAATGGTGTTAGGTCCTTGAAATGTTGAATGACAAGGTGCTGCTTAAGAAAAGAAATAAAATACATATATAGCAAGTAAAAACAGTCTTTAGAATGATTGTAAATAAAAGTATTTTGCTTCATGATAAATGAAAGGTTAGACTGCATGTGTTGGGCAAATTAGCTTGTCACAATCTACACAGAGCGATTTATTTTCAATCGTAGGACTGCAAGTATATTTTTGTCCCCTTTTTTGGCAAAATATTTTTGTCCTTCCTATCTGTCAAAAGAGTACATGATATTAGGTAGAGGAAAGAAGATATACAAAGCAGGTATTTCCTCAAACAGTACATAGTGAAGCTAAGCTATATCATAAATACAATAATGCTCTTCCTCAGTGTGTATTTCCACCGATGTTTTCTCCTCCTTGGTCATTATTCCAACCTGCTCATCATCCATATTTCCAGCATGTCTTTCCATCTTTTGCTGATTTTAAGTTCCAGCGTTGCATGTCTTTTGTATTGCCTCTCCATCTTTTTGGAAGATTGTTTTATCCTCCATCTTTGTATTACTGCTTTCTCTATTTCAATATAATGTTATTTTATACAATGCCCTTGTCGACAGTTTTCAACATTAAGGTACTTGATTTGACCTTGTCAATGTTTCTATTTATGTCCAATTTTTTGGGGGGTTTAGGGGGTGATAAAACATCTTGTAAAAGAAAAAAAAAAGGGAATTACATTATATTATTGTAGTATTCTGTGTTAGTGTTCATATGTATTCATAGTTACTGTGTGCTTTAGCTTTACTGTGTGCATGTTACTGTGTACGTTTGCTTTATCCCTGTGGCCTGTGAGATGCTTAGCTCACCGGCTATCAGGTTAGGTGATTCTGATAACTGTCCTGTTACTCTAGTTTATAAGTGATAAGACTTGTAACAGAGTAACTGTAATGAAAACCGAATTGCTAAAACAATTCATTTCAGTGCATTCTGATTGTGTGTCAATTTCTAAGACTTGTAAACTTGGAAAACAAACAAACAATCCTACTTAATTTGCATTGGGTGTAATGTCCTTTCCTGTAGCTATCACTATATGGTCATCTTATCTGAAATATCAGTCGTAACATTTTCCAGTTTTTGGGTCCTCTGATCTGGTATTTATAAATTTTATACAATGATTTCGATGTCTGAGTGGCTTTTATTATAAAATCTTGTCATGACATTCATCCAAAACTTGCTAGCTGCTAGCTTCCAATGAAGCATATACTTCAGTTTATCTTACTGGTAAGCTGGAAGATCGTAGTTCAGGAAATAATAACTTAGGAGGAAGCGTGTTATGCGTTTGTCACTTGTTTTTTGTCAAGTTAAATTCCTTTTCAAATTTCAATGCCTAATTTTATCTTCTTCCCTTTTACAGGGTATCGTTCTCATTATTGGTGTGTCACTATTTGTTGGATCTGTCCTTTCGTTAAATTCCTTTTCAATGCCTGAATTTTGTCTTGATTTCTTTTACAGGGTATAGTTCTCATTATTTGTATGTCAGTATTTGTTGGATCTTTGCTGGCTTTGGGAGCAATAGTTTCTGCAAAGCCTTTAGATGATTTAAGATACAAGGGATGGAATGGTGATCAGAAAAGCTTGGTCTCCCCTTACACATCATCTGTTTTTCTTGGCTGGGCAATGGCATCCGCCATTGGCTTAGTTGTTACTGGTGTGCTACCAATAATTTCATGGTTTGCAACATATCGGTTCTCCCTGTCCTCTGCTATCCTTATTGGAATATTTGCAGGTATTTTCTCGTGTATACATATTTAGTTATTTACACACACATGTATATACATATTTTTTCCCCCTAGCTGCTGATATCTATATTTCACTAAACTCTTTCTGGCTGCAGTTATCCTTGTAGCATTTTGTGGAGTGTCTTATTTAGAAGTTATCAAATCTAGGGATGACCAAGTTCCAACAAAGGGTGAATTTTTAGCTGCTTTGCTTCCTTTAGTCTGCATTCCAGCGGTGCTCTCCCTTTGCTGCGGATTGCTTAAGTGGTTGGTAGAACTTCTCTATCTGTCAATTTATCTTCATGGTAAATTGACCCAACTGTTGCTTTGCAGTTTGACAGGTGTCTGATGTTTTGAAAATGTCTATTTACAGGAAGGATGATGGTTGGAAGCTTTCTCGAGGTGTATATATTTTTGTTATAATTGGTCTTTTGCTTCTGCTTGGTGCTATTTCAGCTTTGATAGTTTTCGTCAAACCTTGGACTGTAAGTGCAATTCACTTCATTGTGTTGAATTTAATCTCTCTTACCTGTGCACTTGTCTTACTTTCATATCTCTTCCTCTTCAACTTTTTGGCTGAACCTCTTCTTTCCCATTACTACAGATAGGGGTAGCATTTCTTTTGGTTCTTCTCCTTATGGTATTAGCAATTGGTGCCATTCACCACTGGGCGTCAAACAATTTTTATTTGAGCCGGACACAGATGGTCCTTGTTTGCTTCCTTGCTTTTCTATTGGCTTTGGCAGCATTTCTTGTTGGATGGTTTGAAGGTGCTAGCCAAGTTTATAATATTGGCATCGATATGCATACCTTAGGTAGAAAGTGGCCGATCTGCTAATGTTGTATTCTTTGCTTTCCGCTTTTCAGATAAACCATTTGTTGGAGCATCGGTCGGTTATTTTTTGTTTCTTTTTCTTCTTGCTGGACGAGCATTGACAGTGAGTTAATTTCCATGTTACTGATTTCTGATTGTTTTAATGATACATCTTATTTTGTTCTGAGGTTTTATTCCTTTATTCTGTTTGTTTTCCAGGTTTTGCTTTCAAATCCTATTGTGGTATATTCTCCCCGAGTTTTGCCAGTGTATGTGTATGATGCTCATGCAGATTGTGGAAAGAATGTCAGGTTTACCCATGTGCTCTTAAGTTTGATTGTTTTTGTTTTTGAATATGTTTATTGCTTCTTTCTTTAATTTTATATGTTAACTGATTTATTAGTTCATTTGTCAACTGCTTGTATCTGCTATTTACAGTGTTTCCTTTCTCATGCTGTATGGGATTGCACTGGCAACTGAAGGCTGGGGGGTTGTTGCCAGTTTAAAGATTTATCCACCCTTTGCTGGTGCAGCTGTATCAGCAATAACACTTGTTGTTTCATTTGGGTTTGCTGTCTCTCGTCCTTGCCTAACTCTTAAGGTTAGAGAAGTAGTTGTGACCAACATTGAATTTTCAAGCTACTACAAATACAAAATTAAGATGATCGAATTCATAAAATACTTTGAAATGTCTGTATGAAGAAAATGGCTCAACATAATCTGCTAAGTGCTAACTTCTTTCTTCAGAAAAATCCTTCTAATTGAAGTTCTAAACTTTCTATAATGGACAGATGATGGAGGATGCTGTACATTTTCTCAGCAAGGAAACTGTCATTCAAGCAATTGCTAGATCTGCAACAAAGGTGTAAATTTGTTGATGAGACTGCGGGACCATACTATACCATTTTTTCCCCCCACTTTATGCTTGTGCTCTAAGTATTGTTTGTAGTAGGAGGCTGTCTAACCTTTTCTATTTCTCAAATATATACATGTTTATGTATGTCAACTTTCTTCTTTTCTACTGTAACAAAGTTCATGTTAAAATTTGGTTTACTGCTGTGCGGTTAAGGCTGTGTTTGTGTATGCATCGAACGCACCTGGTATCTCGTCTAACGTGCGTCTAGGCGTTTGACCCTTACCCAAACACACGGTAACACTTCCGTATATTGCCGAATGCAGAGAAATTTTTTCCAGCTGTCATCATAAATATCTGATGTGTTGCTATATTTATATTTATTGTGTAGTTGACTTCACACTTCAATCATCCCAAGTTTAGAGAATATTTATGCTTTTGTAGAAATTTGATTTTATCTTTTGCATTATTGTTGAGTATAGTAATTCATTTTTTTTTATTTTTTTATTTTTTTTTGGTTTTCAGAGTGACACCCTATTGTAATCTTTTGCTAAATTAGTCTGGTTTGTCAACAGAGTTTCACATAGTGCTTCATAGTTACTTCTGTTTGATGATTTTTATTCGTTATGCTTGTATATTGATTTGCTTCAAGTATGTTGTTTCTTATTAATTGTTGCTTTTCAAATTATAACCTCTTGGAAACCAATCTTTATTGTGAAAAATTTCCGGAATGCATAATGCATTTGAAATAAACCATCATATGCTCTTACCTTAAAAGCAGAAACTCGTTAATGAAATTAAGTTTGATCAGCCTATTAGTCCCTGCTTCTGTGACTTGTCACTGTTTCTTCGCTTTTAAAATATCCGCAAAATATCTCCAGGCCAGCATATCTTGACAATTGATATAACTAACCTCTAAACATTTGGAATTATGTTAATTGCTTGAGTTGTGCGCCTTGATCCTTATACCCATGTTTTAGATTGTTTTAAGGAATCTTTTCTCTTTTTTTCTGTTTGTCGATTACTTTATTGAACATGCTATTGTTGGAGAAAACATTACCTTTCCACTTGTCAGTGTAATTTAACTAAAAGTTGGTATTATTTGCTTGACTGCAGACCAGAAATGCGATATCTGGAACTTACTCAGCACCACAGAGGTCAGCTAGTTCTGCAGCCCTTTTGATTGGAGACCCTACCATTTTGCGCGATAGGGCTGGAAATTTTGTGCTTCCTAGAGCTGATGTCATGAAATTGAGAGACCGTTTGAGAAACGAAGAATTAGTTGCAGGTTCATTCTTTAGTAGATTAAGCTATGAAAGGGCGTTTCGCCATGAGCCAACCAGTGATGTAGGTCACACAAGGGTTATGTGTGCTCATGCACGGATTCTGGCTTTAGAAGAGGCTATTGATACTGAATGGGTGTACATGTGGGACAAGTTTGGTGGTTATTTGCTTTTGTTGCTTGGTTTGACGTCCAAGGCAGAACGAGCGCAGGTAAAAAGGCAATCGCAGCCTTGCATGCAGTGAATGATATCTAGTTTTAATTCACGTGACAATAATAATCCATTTTCTCTTGTAGGATGAAGTTCGTTTGAGACTTTTTCTTGACAGCATTGGATTTTCTGACTTAAGTGCTAAGAAAATAAAGAAGTGGATGCCAGAAGATCGCAGGCGATTTGAAATCATCCAAGAGAGGTACCATTCTGAATATCTGATATTAGTACGTATGGTACCTTTACCAAGATTTTTCTATCTAATTTTTTTGTAATGAACTTTCTAGTTACATGAGAGAAAAGGAGATGGAAGAGGAAATCTTCATGCAGAGGCGTGAAGAGGAGGGGAGAGGGAAAGAAAGGAGGAAGGCCCTACTTGAAAAAGAGGAACGCAAATGGAAGGAGATAGAAGCTTCTCTGCTCTCCTCCATCCCTAATGCTAGTAGCAGAGAGGCTGCAGCCATGGCAGCAGCAGTGCGTGCAGTTGGAGGTGATTCTGTTCTAGATGATTCTTTTGCTCGAGAGAGAGTTTCAAGCATTGCACGTAGGATACGTGCCTCGCAGTTAGCTCGTCGTGCACTTCAGGTTCATTTGCTGTCTTTGCTATTACTTTTGAATTCTATAGTAATTGGTAGGGTTGTTTTTCTGTTTTTGAAACAGCCGGTTTGGTTTGTTGGAGGGATTTAAGTGGGAATAGAAAAAGAACTGGCAGAGGGCATGGAATGGAATGATCATTCCTTTTATCTATCATCTTTGTTGTGGTTAATAATGGGATGGTGTCCATTCCTATGTTTGGTTTCCAAGATTTAGCAGGACTCTGGTGGAAAGTAAATATTTGTTAATTAAAATATTTGCCAGTTGAGCAAGATATGTAAATAATAGTGCTTTATATATCTTAAAAAGTAATGATATTTTTTAAAACAATATTTTAATTTATTTATATTTATTTTTTAAATAATTTTATTTAGGACAATAAAATTTTTGTTAAAAAATAACTTTTAAAATTTATATTATTTTCTAAAAATAATTTTTGAACAAAATATATGCCATTCGATAAAAAAATGACAGTTTTTTTGGTCAAATATATATTCTTTGAAGTATGTGTAAAGGAATAATTTTGTAATATAATGTTCTTCAAATATATGATTTTAAATACGTTTAAAATAAATTTTCTTTCCAAAGTTGTCACCAAACAAACATCTGATTCATTGGATACTCATTTCTGTCCCTCTAGCCCATTTCAGTGAACCAGTAGTGCATGTATATGTTTGATTGATGGGTTACCACAAAAAAATGAGTTGCAAGAGCTCAAGAAATTATTTTCTTGATTGATGTTTAATTGTTTATATAACAATCCATTACCTTTCTGTCAAAAAAAAAATATTACCAAAGTCTAAAGTCTTCTTTTAGTTGACTTGTGGTATCATATTTTAATTAATTAGGATAAATATTCTGGAAACTACTTGATTAATGTGGTTCTGATACTAATGAATTTTTGGTATGCTTGGCAGACAGGAGTGACAGGCGCTATATGTCTTCTTGATGATGAGCCAACAGCAAGTGGCAGGCATTGTGGTCCAATCGATTCCAGTCTATGTCAAAGTCAAAAGATCAGCTTCTCCATTGCATTGATGATTCAACCAGAGTCTGGTCCCGTTTGTCTTTTGGGTACTGAGTTTCAGAAGGTGGTTTGCTGGGAAATTCTTGTGGCTGGTTCTGAACAAGGCATTGAGGCTGGACAAGTTGGGCTTAGATTGATTACTAAAGGTGATAGACAAACAACTGTGGCAAAGGAGTGGAGTATTAGTGCAACAAGTATTGCAGATGGAAGGTTTGCACCTTATGTTTGGTTTTTTAAAATTCAAGTTTACTGGGTTGAGTTCTCTTGTTATTTATGTTTAACCTGTTGTTGCAGGTAGTTTTTAAATATCAGAAATTTTGTTAGTTTAACATTTTGTTAATATAATTTTATCCAGAAACATTTAGTAATTATATGGTTTCTGTTATTTGTTTTGCAATTACATTTTCTAGATTATGTTTCATGATTTCATCAATAACCCAGAGTTCACAAGGCAAAGATTTCAACCTCTCTGCCAGCTTCCTTGAGATGCAAAAGATAACTAGATTTACCTTTAAAGACTTGCTATTTTGGCGTTGTAAATCTGCAACTATGATCAAAATATTTATATTATTTGCTTTATTGTTGCACTTTACATATATTGTTTCATGATTTCATCAATAACTCAGAATGCAAAGATTTCAATATCTCTACCAGCTTCTTTGAGATGCAAAAGATAACTAGATTTACCTTTAAAGACTGTTGCTATTTTGGCGTTGTAAATCTGCAACTATGATCAATATTTATACCGCATGAGTCCCGTGAGTCCTTTAGGACTATTTAATACACGAGATTTTTAGGAAACAAAATATGTATATTATTTGCTAGTTTGTTGTGCTTGTCATTTTTGGACTGTTTTGTCTAGACAATGTTGTTTCAATGCTTGGTAAGTTATTGTTGTACTTTTTAACATTTCTTTGTGAATTAATATCTTTCAGGTGGCATATTGTAACAATGACAATTGATGCTGATTTAGGGGAAGCAACATGTTATTTAGATGGTGGATTCGATGGCTACCAGAATGGATTACCATTATGTGTGGGTAGCAGCGTTTGGGAACAGGGAACGCAAGTATGGGTTGGAGCTAGACCTCCAACAGATATTGATGCATTTGGTAGGTCGGATAGCGAAGGGGTTGAATCTAAGATGCACGTTATGGATGCTTTTCTCTGGGGAAGGTGCTTAACGGACGATGAAGTTTCTGCTCTCTATACCTCAGTGGCTTCGGCGGACTTAAGTGCACTCGATTTCCCTGAAGATAATTGGCAGTGGGCTGATTCACCCTCTAGGGTATGCATCTTCTTCTGCATCCTTTGCCTCCCTAAGCATGTCTACAATCTTAGTCATATTGACAGTAGTTTGCAGTACATGTGTAATTTTCTTCCCTAAGCATGTGCACAATCTTGGTCATATTGACTGGAGTTTGCAGTACATGAGTAATTTTCTCATTCAAATTCTGACATGGGTGATGCATATTTATAGATGAGAAAATACTTGACAGTTAACAGTTTCTGTTCGTAACTGAAACTCTTATCTGAGCTGTCACTAACCTACCTAATTGCACATCACTCTTAGCCAAGCGAAACCTGTCATACACGTGTACTGCAAATTACATTCAACATGACTAGATTGTACTAGTGCTTAACATATCCTGATAGAAGACATAATTGAAGTTTTAAAATCAAATCAAATTACAGTACACAAACAGAATAAGGTGTCTCCCTTATACTGCAAAATGTTTTAATGTGTCATATGTTCTTATAATGCTTCACTTAGCATCAAACTATTCAGTCTGCTTTACTATTATAAATAGTATTAGAACAAATGGCATTTTGGCTAGCATGTTTACTCTGGATTTCTAATCTCATCAACACATTTTGCACCTAGGTTGATGGTTGGGACAGTGATCCTGCTGATGTAGATTTATATGACAGAGATGACGTGGATTGGGATGGACAATATTCTAGTGGGAGGAAAAGGAGGTCAGAACGTGATGGTATGGTGTTGGATATGGAATCCTTTTCTAGGAAGTATAGAAAACCTAGAATTGAAACACAAGAAGAGATTAATCAACGGATGCTATCGGTAGAATTGGCCATCAAAGAGGCGCTCTTTGCTAGAGGGGAGTCATGTTTTACTGATCAGGAATTTCCTCCTAATGATCACTCATTGTTTGTGGACCCTGAAACCCCCCCTGCGAAGTTACAGGTATTTCTCTTTATTATTATTTTTAATTTTTAATTTATTTCATAGTATTTTTTACGTCACAATCTTAACGTTGTTTTCTATGAAGGTTGTTTCTGAGTGGTTGAGACCAGGTGAAATTGTTAGACAAAATCATCCAGACTGTCCTCCCTGCTTATTTTCAGGACCACCAAATCCTTCAGATGTTTGTCAGGTTTCATGTTTTACAACTCGCTATAATTTGGCAATAAAAGCTTGTTCTTATATATGTTTTGGTGGGTATTGGTTTTGCAACTTCTCTTAATAGTTGTTATGTATATTGAATAGGGTCGGTTAGGTGATTGTTGGTTCTTGAGTGCTGTTGCTGTTCTGACAGAGGTTTCACGTATATCAGAGGTCATCATCACTCCAGGATATAATGACGAGGGAATTTACACTGTTCGCTTTTGTGTTCAGGTAAGAAACATATAAGAGGAGTTGAATTTGCATCACTTTCTTATAATTGATCTCTTTTTCATGCTGTATCTGATAATGATTTCCAAATGGCCGATAATTTTTGTTATGTCTTGAAGCTTTAGACACTGATAAATATTTACCGTTGCATTGCTTTTTCTGTGTTCTGACAAATGCCAATAACTGGCGAAAGACTTATTCAGTAAATGAGAAGTTATTAAACATTTAATGCAAACTGAAAAACACGAACTCCAATGCATAATTTTCCACTTTTTCCCAAAGCTGGTCCATGGCACCTTTTACTCAACGCAGGTTTTTTGCACTGTTGCAGTTGGAAGAATTTCTTCCAAACAGGCACCAAATCTATAGAATTACATACAATTTAAAATTGGTACTTCAATAAACAACTTCATTTTAATGTATAATATACTTTTTAAATGTTAGTAAATACAACTATAAGATTATGTACCTATCATTATCTAAAACTTGATATGCATAGTAATCATGTTAATATTACATGATTCAACATTTGAATTGCAAAATTTATATCCTACAAAAAGTCATGGTTAAATTACTTTTTAGGTTCTTATAGTTTTATTTAGTTTTTAAATAGGTCCCTAAAATTTAAAACTTTTTAATGAAATCCTGATTATTATTTTTTTTTCAAATAAGTGCTTCTTGTTAGTAATTCATATAAAGACTTGTTTGAAAACTTCGATAAACTATAAGGATCTATTGAAAGATAAATCAGCTGACTTAATTCTTATAATACATCCATACTTTTAGACAAGTTCATATAAGTTGGTAACAATTAGTGATTAGGGACTTATTTAAAAATTCTCAGAAGTATATTGACTTCATTAAAAAAATTTAAACTACAAAGACTTAACTGAAAATTCAATCAAATTATAAGGACTTGAAGCATAATTTAATCACAAGTTATTAAACAGAGTGATGTTCAAAAATTATTCCTAGAATAAATGGATCCCCACTCTCTCTCTCTCTCTCTCTCTCTCTGTGACTTAACTGAAAATTCAATAAAATTATAAGGACTTGAAGTATAATCTATTCACGAGTTATTAAACTCAGTGTGTGTGTGTGTGTGTGTGTCATGAGCTAATAAGAATACAAGAATCAAGTGTATCATTACTTCATTGTTTGTGTGTGTTTGTGTGTGTGTGTCATGAGCTAATAAGAATACAAGAATCAAGTGTATCGTTACTATAAGAATACAAGAATCAAGTGTATCATTACTTCATTGTTTCTCTTCTGCATTGTTGGTGCCACATGGTTTTGGCTTGCTTTTTACTTAACACATGGAAAAACGTTTCTTGAAATTGTGATATCCAACATATAAATGACGTTTGTCATTTTGGCTTCATGTACTTTCCAGTTGCCTATATATCTGATGTATGCTATAATTTCTATTATTTTGCCATCTTATTTATTGCATATTCTGGTTCATGGTATCTAGGGGGAGTGGATCCCTGTTGTTGTTGATGATTGGATTCCATGTGAACTACCTGGTAAACCAGCATTTGCTACTAGTAAGAAGGGTTATGAGCTTTGGGTTTCTATATTGGAGAAGGCATATGCCAAGTTGCATGGCTCTTATGAAGCACTAGAAGGTGGGCTTGTTCAGGATGCTCTGGTGGATCTGACTGGGGGTGCAGGGGAGGAGATTGACATGAGGAGCGGTGAAGCCCAGATTGACCTTGCAAGTGGTAGATTATGGTCTCAGTTGTTACGCTTCAAGCAAGAGGGTTTTCTCTTAGGTGCAGGAAGTCCTTCAGGTTCAGATGTGCACATCTCCTCTAGTGGTATTGTGCAAGGACATGCATACTCAATACTGCAGGTAAGGGGGATAATGTTTAATGTTTCATATTTATTTATATCACTTGTTAGGTATAAATCCATCTATAAGCTTCAACTTAACAGCTTAAGATTTTAGGAGGCTTGGTCATTGACATCAATACAGAACCTCTGAGCAAGAGGTTAGGAATTTTTAAGTAAAAACAAGTTGAATTTCACAAATTAGGGTTTGGGATTGGATATTATTTACACTTCAAGCCCAAAAGGCTTTTGGGTGAGGGGTGTGTGTTAATTATAAAACCATTCATGAGCTTTGACCTAACTAGGAGAGCTGGTCCTTGACATTCTGAATGATTTTCGATGATCACTGATGTCGTACAATTTTAGGTAAGAGAGGTGGATGGGCATAAACTTGTTCAGATCCGAAATCCATGGGCCAATGAAGTTGAGTGGAATGGTCCCTGGTCTGACTCATCACCTGAATGGACAGATAGGATAAAGCACAAGCTGAAGCATGTTCCACAGGTAGTTATTTATGCTTCCTTATTGTGGTTTAGTCATATGCTTCTACACCTTGGTATCTCTTTATGAAACAGGATAATTGCTCTCACTGTGTTATGAACTTTTATTTACCGACGCCAAGTGACCAATTTTTTTATGCTTTTTTGGACAGTCAAAAGACGGTATATTTTGGATGTCCTGGCAAGATTTTCAGATTCATTTTCGATCAATATATATTTGTCGTATCTATCCATCAGAGATGCGCTATTCTGTTCATGGTCAATGGCGTGGTTACAGTGCTGGTGGATGTCAGGATTATGATACATGGCATCAAAATCCACAGTTCAGACTGACTGCAACTGGGCAAGATGCATCCTTTCCAATACATGTATTCATTACCTTAACTCAGGTATGAACGGTATTGTATATATAGCAATGCATTTATTGGAAAGTTCATTTCCCTTGAATTACTTTAAAACCTTATTTTATCATATCTATAGGGTGTGGGATTTTCAAGAACAACGGCTGGTTTCAGAAATTATCAATCCAGCCATGATTCACTGATGTTCTACATTGGAATGAGGATACTAAAAACTCGCGGCCGACGTGCTGCGTTCAATATATACCTACATGAATCAGTCGGTGGGACAGACTATGTTAATTCTCGAGAAATATCTTGCGAAATGGTTTTGGAACCCGAGCCAAAGGGATACACTATAGTTCCTACCACTATACACCCTGGGGAAGAAGCACCCTTTGTGCTCTCTGTTTTCACCAAGGCATCAATAACTCTGGAAGCTTTGTAGTGACTAGGGGTAGCTTCCTGTTGTATCTTATCCTCTTGATAAGTTTCTTTGCTTGGGTTCTTGGGGGATCATGTACTTGCACTGCTGAAGCCCTGCTTAGAACAATTGGGTAATTTCTCTCTCTGAACTTCCCCCCCTACTTTCATATTTTAGTAGTCTACTTGTGATCTAACATTGTTCAGGTTTTTCGCAGCCTGTGATTATTTGATTCTTAAGGGTTGAAGTTTCTTGCATGAGTAGACAGCCTCACAGCATTGAGATATGATTCCTGGTGGGATTGACATGGCATCTGTTCGAGATACGAGGTAGAGTTGTTTATAAATGCGTGGTCAATGCTTGGTCTTTTGATCCGGTGATTCATCATCTTGAACTATGCCTCTGCCAGCATTGAAGAGGGCTCTCGGGGTGTTTATTGTGTACATAAAAAGTGGCACTATAGGGGTATACTTGTAACCATCTAAGAAAAGTGGGAAAAGAAATAGCTGAAAATAAGTAGGACATTACTAACATCTGATTCAAATGGAGGTGAAGGGCGTGGAGGAGGTATAGTAACAAGCATTGAGTAACTGATGTAAGTCCAGCTGCCTTTTTGCAAAAAAGAAAATTGTACAAACATTAACAATTACCAATACCTATGATTTATTTGACATTTCGGAAAATTTTGTACAAATGTTTATTTTAATCTAACTTGTTTTCAGAAGAAAAGGAATGTTTCTTTGTTTCTTTTTTTGAAGAGAGAGGGAGGGGGTTGAAAATTATATTGACAGAAAATCGATAGATAATTCTGTATCATACATCAAATAGCCGAAAGTGTAAAGGATCAGCAAATGGTGGCGCGTCTTTTCCTCGTCATTTTCACTTCTTCCTCTCATTCTTGAATTTTAGACAAGTTTGAACTCCATCCTCGGCAGATCTAAGGGCGATTTGCTGTATAAATCCCATCGAGCAAATTAAAATCCAGATTGCACAAGTCTGTCAAAAATTACTTACGGTAGTGATTCTGCTGATTTTCAATCCTTGTAAACTAACAAATTAAATAAAATATTAAAATAAGTGAATAAAAATAGTTATTCATGTAGCCAAAGCTTATGATAGTAGGTGACTAGATGTGACATTGCACATCGTCCGCAACACCGAAAGTATTGTCTGTTGTTTGTTTGTTCGCTGTACAATGTTCTCAAGCCATTACAATTCAACCAGAAATAAATGATTGTTAGCTCCCCTATCAAATAATATATGCCGTTGCCTACGTTGTATAAGAAAAAGGCAAATGATAATGTGTGCTTCAAAGCATTAGTTAAGAAATTAAAAGTATAAAGTATCTAATTAAAAATTATAGCTTTATAAGTTAGTATTGTATCTCGTGTTATATCTTTAAAGTATTTGTTAATTATTAGCTCTTCAAAATACTCGTTAAGAAAAAGGCAAATGCTGTACGAGGTTGTGAGGATAATGGGTTCATCACATTTCAACCCTGTCGATTTTTAGTCATGAGATAGGAGTCGTTAACTCAGACGAATCACATTTCAGCTTCAGCAAGATTTAAAACCAGACTAGTCATCTAATCTTCATCTAACAATTCTGATATCATGATTGTGTATTATAATGAGAGTGAATCCAAATATATGGGGTTGCACATGAGTAAACATAAATAACTAGGAGTTTTCAATCAAATTGGCAACACGAGTAGAAATAGGTCACATCTTTAGCCTAACATACATCAGACATATGTAAAACTAGACTTATTTTTAAATAGATAATATTAAGACTTTTTGAAAAGTCTATTTAGATAAAAAAAAAACTAGGTTTTGAGCTATCTAAAAAGTCTCTTAGCTCTAACAGTCCAATTTATTTAAATAAATAGAAATAATAATTATATTATAAAGAATATTTTTGTTGCTATTATTATAATAACATATTTTAATAATATATTAAAATCATATATTTATTTACACTTCTAAATATTTAAAGTACGTTTGTTTCCCGGAATTTAAAATGATTCCCAGGAATATTGGATGGGAATAGAAGATACCCAAGTTTGGTAGAAGGGAATAACAAAATATTGCCACGAATAAATGTTTCCCAGGAAACCTACATTCCCATGTTCATGGTCATTTTTTATTTTTGGTAAGATGTTCGTGGTCATTTTTATTCCGGGGGAAAAGGGGTGGGAGTTTTTCATTCCCGGGTGGTTGAACGCAGTTCCTATACAAAAATCCTACTTTGTCCCTACTACATGTGTTCTTAAGGGTGTTCGCGGATTGGATTTGATCGGTTTTAAGGGGAAAAACTATCCGATCCAATCCTTTCGGTTTTTACTCTAATCATCCAATCGGTTTGGTTTTAAAACCAAATCCGATCCGATCCGATTTACTTCGGTCTGGATTGGATTTCGGTTTCTCATTTATAATCTAATATCCTGGTTTATATTTTTCCAAATGGTGAAATTACGACAATAACGATAACTTAAATTTCATAACATTAAACTAATAGTATTACAAAGAGCTAACAAGAGGGCAAGAATTAACGACCCAACTTTTTTTTGCTTCTTATAAATGAAACTATGAAATAATCAAAAGGAAACATTGGCCCGAATGCTTTATGACGACCATATCATGCATTATTTTTCCAGATAATATATCACGATTATTGTATTAATGTAAAAGGGAATTATAAAATGGGAAAGAGAAGAGTAGATCCACAAATTAAGAAAAATATGTTTAAAATTATAAAAATAAGAATAAATAATTTATTTGCAAGCTTAAAAATGTAGCAAAAAAAATGTATATTAAAAAAGTAAAATATTCTATATTATATAAAAATATACATGATTAATTTAAAAAATTAAATTTTATAATGTGTGAGAAAATATATTAAAAATAAGGTAATTATAAGTATAATATTATGTTATGTAATAATACTTTG
Source organism: Calophaca sinica (assembly GCA_037113605.1). NCBI lineage: Eukaryota > Viridiplantae > Streptophyta > Magnoliopsida > Fabales > Fabaceae > Calophaca > Calophaca sinica. The sequence goes on along the minus strand of CM073734.1, from coordinate 106,149,213 downwards.
GATCGGTTTGGATTGGATTGGTTCCATTAGAAGGATCCGAAAACCGATCCAATCCAATCCAAAATTTCGGTTTTTTGCGGTTTTGGTTTTTCGGTTTTGCGGTTAATTCATGGTTTTTTTGGTTGGTCACGGTTTGAATTGGATTGGATCGGTTTGTGAACACCCTTATGTGTTGTGCCCCACTACCTTTCCATTGGGTAAAACAACTTGCATTATACTGTTTCTTTACCATCACTACATCAATTTACAAAAGGAAAATGATTTTTGAACACAAAATTTGGACACAAATATGCGACATCGTATGTCTGTACGGTACGGATATATACGAAACCGTACGGAATACATACGGTATTTTTTTTTTATAGATTTTTTTAATTGGTTAACACAGATTTGACATTAACCAGATAATGAATAGCATTAACCAGATATTTGAACTTGATTAACCAGATAAGATGATAGGATCATTAACCAGATAATGAATAACATTAACCAGATATTTGATTAACCAGATAAGAAAATGAGATGTCTTAAATTTCAGGATTTGGTATTAACCAGATAATGAATAACATTAACCAGATATGTGAACGTGATTAACTAGATAAGAAAATGGGATGTCTAAAAGTTTCAGGATTTGACATTAATCAGATAATGAATATTATTAACCAGATATGTGAACTTAATTAACCAGATAAAAAAATCTGTAATATTTTTTGGATAAATTTTTTTAAAAAAAAAAGAATATTTTTTTGAAAAAAAAAAGGTTCGTACATGTACAGATATACGGTCTGTACATGTTGTTGTGTATTTGGTGTCGCCGACGTCTCTTCAATTAGTGCGACCCTTTACAAAAATTGATTATAATAGCTTACGCATTACCCAAGTACCCAATACCCATTAAATGATATTCTCTCCGGTCTCATATATAAGAGACAAATGCACTTTTTAGGTTCATTTAAAAACTAATATATCTGACAAATACACTTTTTAGGTTCATTTAAAAACTAATATATCTGACAAATACACTTTTTAGGTTCATTGAAAAACTGATGTATCTGGTCTTCATTGAAAAACTGATGTATCTGGTCTATAGACAAGATAGACTTAAACGTAAAGACAAGATAGACTTAAACGTCATTAAATATTAAATAATTAAATAATAATTATAAAGTTACCAAAAAAAATATAAAAAAAACGGGTTATAATAGTATAACAAGTGGACCGATGGAAAAAACAGGGCTTTGTTATCTAAGCCTCCCTAATTAATTTTGTCATCTCCCCTCCCCTTTAAAAATACCATTTTACCCCTTATTTTTTTCGTGTTTTCGTATTTCTCGTCACCTTTTTGGCGAAAATCCTCGTCAACAAGTTGATGAACATGTTATGAATAAACAGAGCTACCATTAACACGCTCGTCAACTTGTTGATGAGGGATTTCGTCAACTTGTTGATGAAAATCCTCGTCAACAAGTGATGAGCGTGTTATGAATACGAGATGACTACTATTAACACAGACATCAACTTGTTGACGAAAATCCTCGTCAACAAGTTGACGTGACCTTCAAATTTCTAGGGAAAAAAAAGCGAGGACAATGGGGTAAGAGAAATTAAGTAAGGGTAGTTAGGTCTTTTCAAAGGGAATGGGAGGTGGGAAAATTAAATGGGGGAGGTGCCTTTATCAAAGCCCAAAAAACACCACCCAAAAGGCGATATGGAGATACACGTCAAGGTTGATCCATCACGTTTAGGTAATAGAGAAACTTTGGTCAGGCTGTATTATTCACAAGGGTATTTTAAGAATTATAAATGTTTTAATTATTTTCGTGATTTTTTTTAAAAAAACTGGAAATTTAAAATGTTAACCAAACAATTATTTTAAAAATGCCTCCCATCGGGAATAATTTTTCAATCTCTGAAACAAATGCCCCCTTAAGCATATCAATCTACATAAAAGACTTGAGCTTATAAGTAGGGATGACAATTTGTACTCTTCTTACTGAGTACCCGCAAAAATTATCCATGATAAGTAGGATAATTACCCGTACAATGGGTACGAGTTTGGTATGAATAATTACCTGCAAATTTGAATGGATATGAATGTGGGTACGGGTATTATGGTACCCACTCTAGCTCGCACCTGTATATATACATATATAATTATTTATTTATTTATATTACTAATATATATAATTTTAAGGATGTTACGAAAATTTTAAAACTAAATTAAGTGTGAAATGACTTGTGTTTTTGCTTTCCGGTGTCCATTAACATTTGTCTTGTTTTGCTGCTTTGTCGGCTTGGCTTTACTCAAAGAATTTTGGGTTAAAAGACATGTTGACATCATGTGATGTAATATAATAATTAAAAAAAAATGAACGACCCTCATAATTTGAGGGTGTGATGATAATTTAACAAGCTATCGTATAAAACCATCACCTCCACCATTGATTCAATTCTCTTGTATAGCTTGTGGTTGTGTCAGTAAGAGATGGAAGAGAGAGAGAGTAGTGTGTGTGGGTGTAGTAGTAGGCATGTGTTAATGATTCCATATCCAAGCTGGCAACATACCAACCTATCTATCTCACATGAAAACCATAGGGTCCAAAAACTTGAGGGAACTCATTCAAAAACACAACTTTTCTGATCACCCTATAGATTGCTTAGTATATGACCCTTTGGTGCAATGGGTATTGGATGTAGCCAAAGAATTTGGATTACTAGGAGCTGCTTTCTTCACTCAAATGTGTGCTGTCAATTACATATATTATTATGTTCACCATGGACTTTTAAAGCTCCCCATTTCTTCAATACCAATCTCTTTACCGGGGTTTCCTTTGCTTGACCTTAATGACACACCCTCCTTTGTTTGTGACCCTGGCTTCTATCCTGCTTATAATGAGTTGGTTATGAATCAGTTCTCTAACATCCACAAAGCAGATATCATTCTTGTCAATTCCTTCTGCAAGCTAGAGGACCAGGTTTTTGTGTCTCCTCCTCCTCTTTATATTCCTTGTCATATTTGCATAGTGTTTTTTTTTTCATTTGAAAATTTAGGATGAGAAGACGGCGTTCCAGTCCAAGGTAGGAAAACCTTTGGGCTAAGTGAACACTTACAAACAGAATTACATTCATCTCACCCTAAGGAGACTAGTAAGGACTTGAACCTACAACATGTCAGATACAATACAAGTCCTGTCATACTCCACTAAGTCAACCCTTAGGGTCTGCATAGTGTTTTTGATAGAGTAACTATGTGACAAAAACTGAATTATGGTAGAGTTTGGTTGAACAATTTATGATCTAATCATTTTCCATATTAATGATGTATAGGTGGTGGATTCCATGTCAAAGCTATGCCCCATATTGACTATTGGGCCAGCAGTTCCATCCTTTCACTTGGACAAGGGAATCCCAAATGACAAAGACAATGATTTGAATCTCTTCCAAGTAGACTCATCAGCCATTAGTTGGCTCAAACAAAAGCCTGCAGGCTCAGTCATTTATGTTTCATTTGGAAGCATGGTATTCTTTAGCACAGAGCAGATGAAGGAAATAGCATTAGGCCTAATGGGAAGTGGTTCAAACTTCTTGTGGGTGATACCTAATTTGGAGAGGAAAAATCTCCCAAAAGAGTTGTTGAAGGAAATGAGTTCAAGTGGAAGGGCATTGATAGTGAATTGGATCCCTCAATTGGAAGTGCTATCAAACAAAGCTGTTGGTTGCTTTCTAACACACTGTGGATGGAATTCAACACTTGAAGCATTGTGTTTAGGGATGCCTATGGTTGCAATGCCACAGTGGACTGACCAGCCTGTGAATGCAAAATTTGTTGAGGATGTATGGAAAGTGGGAATTAGAGTTAAGGTAAATGAGGATGGCATTGTGACAAGAGAAGAGATTGAACATTGCCTTAGGGAAGTAATGGAGAAAGACCTTGGAAGAGAAATGAGGATTAATGCTATGAAATGGAAGGAATTGGCTATAGAAGCAGTGAGTCAGGGTGGCACTTCAGACAACAATATCAATGAATTTATAAATAAGCTGAAGAGATCCTAAACTAAATATCCCTGTTGGTTTTAATTAAAATTGATCATGGATTCCCTCAAAAAAAAAAAAAAACAACTGAGGGAGAATCTTTGGATAGTATTATTATGTCAGGGGTGCCTCTATATAGTTGATAGTATTATTTTATGATACAAATTATGTACACACACATATATACATATGTGTGTGTACAATCAAGTTACTCTAGGAGTAACTCTTATCTGAGTTATTTCGGTTCATATTTCTTTGTAGACATCAAATATCATCAATCGAACTGTCAAAATAAGAGTTCTTATTGAGTAGATTAACTTCATAAAACTTCATAAAATTTTAAAAATATTTGATACTTGATGAAATACCTTGACATTGGATACTCCTAATTTGAACTCGATGAAAATATGAGATCGAATGCTACATAATATAAACAAAATTCTCAAGATTTTAAAATTAGTTAATTTCTTATTGTATTCTTTAGATTGTTTCATGTAACAGTAATTTTATTCTATTTGTACAAAAATGCTTGGTTATTATTATTGAAATGGTTTATCTAAGCTGTAGCAACAAGTAGATGCAAGAATTTATTCTGAACTCGTGCATATGAAATCATGCACTTGATAAGGTTGGATTATTTTTACACGTTTTTCCTTTTCTCTCTCTTTTTTGCTAGATTGGATTGGTTTTCAATCTTGAAAACCAAATTAATCCAATTCGAATCGGACTTGTATAATAAAATAATCGCATTAGTATAAGTTTATATTTCACTGATATTTATGATTTTATTATGTTGGCTTAAATATAGTCCTATAAAATTAGTGAATTTTGTTTTTAGTCTCTACATTTTTCAGGCATTTTTTATCTCTTATTAATTTTCCACCAATACATTTAGTTACCGCTGTTAAATGAGATCTGTTGAGTGACAATGTGTCCATTTGTATTGACAAGTGAACTGAGCTACGTAATAGATGTTGTCTGTGTCCTTTCAAAAAGAGCTAAAATTTGATATCAAAAAAAATTAAGTCATAAAATAAAAATTTGAACGTTATGTGGATTAAAATCAAAATTTGACAATTTTATAGGGCAAAAATATACTTCTTTATGTTAAATAAAATATAGTTAAAATGACACAAACAACCCTTGACATTTGACATCGTAGGCACATGACCTCTAACGTGATGGGCATATCAGCTCACTGATCTATGTCAGCGGACAAGATGATCATAACACATTGTATCATACATACACATACTTCGCGGACACTGTTTTTTGATAGCAACACGAAGTAGCATATTTTGACTTATGATCAATGTGTTCAAAATTGGACCGTCGTTAAACCGATGAAGCCATTAATTCATCATTAGTGGTTCAATTAGTTTGAACCGGTTAGATTAAATGGACCAAACACCTTATCAATTACTACTGTCATTTACCACTAAGCTCATTGATCCTAAGGAGTTCAAGAGTTTCATATATTAAAATAAAAAATTATTGACATGTATTCTTACAGCAATCGTTAAGGAATAAAAAATAAAGCTTTTAAAATTCTCAATATATCAAATGGCATGTAATAAGTTTTTCTTTTTCTTTTTGTTTCTTAACAAATGTCTTTAAAGCTATAGGTAGCAAAAACTACTAAAAATAATACATAAAGTTTCATTTATACTTAACGGGATTTACTATCGATTCTAGTTCAGGAGATGCGTCGCAAATCGCAATAGCCAAAAAGGCCCTATTGTTGTTTCATGTGTAAATGTGGGTGTATTTGTGTGATCAGCTGTCACAAATTTACAGAGCTTGCACAAACTTAATTTTCATCTGACTCCTACACTTGAACTACTTATTAATACATGAATACAAAATTAATGACCAAGAGATTTCGAATGGCCTAAAATATATTTGCTTGACATTTTTTGTAGCAAGGAATAACAAATAATATGTATCTGGATTGTCAGGTGAGAGGTATGATACCCTCATGGTCCTTCAGCTGTGTTACCATCTTCCCTCCAACTGCCCAATTTAACAATGTCTTCAACAAGTATTTTCCCATCTATAGCAAACAGAAAGATGACTGCAGTAATTATCGTATTCATGAACTAATCTTCATAACTTATAAATAGTTTTCATAAATATGGTTACTGGATATAAAATTCAAAGAAATATTACAAGCACCCAGACCCCTAAACCAAAGATGCTTCCCTTACCTCACCCCCAAAAAAAAAAAAAAAAAAAATAGAAAGGGGTGTTGGGGTTTATTTTGTTGGAAGGGGGGCTTCAGGGTTCCATCACGTCCAAACAGAACAACTTGTATGCGTCTTTCACTGCTGGTTGCTTTGGCAATTTCAGCGACATAGGGACGCCGGGACCGAGATTCGAACTCGGGTGTTACCGTTTAGACACGTGTGTGTGTTTATTATTTACCATTTCTCCTAACTGACCAAAAAAAGAACTTGTATGCCCAAACATTGTGGTTGATTTCTCAGTTCAACTTGCTTAGGAACACGGAAACACTTGCAAACCCCCCCCCCCCCAAAAAAAAAGGGCATAGGGGAAAAAATAGTACTAACAAAAGATATTGGGAAAAAGAAGTGTTCAAATACTGGTTTAGTTAGCTCCCAAAAACAATCATTTCAAAATGAATTTGATAACCCACTGAAAATAATACATTAATGGCATTACCATCCCCCTAGAACTAAGGAATACTTTTGGTTCATTAGTCTGAGATACTGTTCAGTCATCTATTGTTTTGCTGGTGAAATTCCGTAAGAATTTCACTGGAATTTTTTGTGTGAATGAAGAACAAACCTTTTCTTTAGATGCGCTACAGAGAAAACAAAATCTAGAATTAACAAGATTTAAAAAATGCTAGATGCTGGAGAGAGAGAAGTGACAGACCTTTATCTTTGGAAAGACTGCTGACGAGTTCTTGGATGCCCTCCTTGCCCAATGTATCCTTCAAGTACATTGCAGCCGATGCCACCTCCTCGGGAGTTACTTTCCCATCATAATCTCTGCAAAAATGCCCAAACTCTTAATCTTTCCACAGTAATTCATTCTAAACATACACTGTCCCAGTAAAGTACAAGACTTGTACATGTGTTAAACAAGAAGAAATCATGCACAATGCTCCAATTTATCATGTAAAATTAATAATAACACCATGACACCCACGACTAGTTTTAACAAAAGCATGTAGAGGTGAATTCTTCCCATTTGGAGTTGATCGATAGGTGTCACAACTTGGAAAATGTGTTCAAAAACTATTATCCCTCTGCCATCAGATGTCAGCACCTTAAAATCACTATCAAAATGGAATTATAATATATTCACATAATTTCCTTTGCATTAGTAAACTAATCTGTAAGACAAGTTTTTTGTAGATAATAAAGCACAACAAAGTAGTCTCGACTGTGAAATTTATCGACTATTGTGGAAAGCCATAATGGAAAGATCCCTACTTGGTGGTTATGTGAATAAAAGAAGCAGGAGCAAAAGATAAACACGGTATCTTTGGTGGTAAGTCGCCCAATTCTTTATTTACTCATTTATTGAGCTTGTACACGCAATAATATGCCCATTCTTACTAAATTTCAGAATCTGACCCAAGAAAGATCCCTTCTCTCACACAATTATAATATCTTGCCCCAAATTCCATCCAACAGTAATCACTTTACGTCCCTTGATCTATCTGTCCCTATCCTTCTATAGTAAACATCAATTACAAAGAGACCATTCTATGACATCAGATAATTGATAGAAAAATACTAATAAAGATTCCCAACCAATAACTAAATGTGAGCAATAGAAACAATTGTAAGAAACAGAATTTTATTGATTGAAATAAATATGTACAAACCCCAATTATATAGACCGACTATCACCTAAATAAGGAAATATAAATCTGTACAAATCAGAACCAAATCAATCCTAATTATGTCACATATCTCCTAATAATACACAATGATTATATTACACAACACTCCCCTCGTGGTGAATGTATATGTCATTCCCAAATGCAAATAAGTGTCCTGCAAATTAGTGGGAAGTCCTTTGGTCAACATATCACGCAATTGATGTCGTGAAGGAATATACTTACGTGGATATGAGACCACTTTCTAATTTCTCTTTAATGAAGTGTCGATCTACCTCTATATGCTTTGTCCGATCATGCTGAGCGGGTTGTGTGCAATGCTAATGGCGGACTTATTATCACAAAACAATCTCATGGAGACTTAACACTTTATTTTGAGGTCATGAAGTATAATCTTCATCCATGTGACTCACAATCCCTTGAGCCGTAGCTCTAAGTGCACCTCGGCATGATCTTGCAACCACATTTTGTTTTTACTCCTCCATGTCACTAAGTTTCCTCCCGAACATGCAATATCCAGTGTGGTGGATCTCCACATCAACAATTGACCCCGCATAATGCATCGGTATATACTTCACCACCGATAAATTCCGCTTCCTTTTGAACGAGAAGTCCTTTCCCTGGAGAGGTCTTCAAGTCTTGAAGAATTCTATTCACTTGCACCGCAAATGCCTTTCTCTTGGATCATGCATGAATTGACTCACTACAATTGCGTAAGCTATGTCGGGTCTAGTGTGAGATAAATATATGAGTTTTCCCACAAGTCTCACGATTGTGCCTCTCCACCTTTGGGCTTTCAAGTCATTCCCGATCTCGTGATTTTGCTCTATAGGTACTCCAAGAGTCTTACAAACCTAGCTTACGCTTTCTTTAAGAAGATCGAGGATATACTTCCTTTGAGAGATATAGATACCTTGTTTAGAGGCAACCTCTATTCCAAGGAAGTACTTTAGCTCTCGTCTTTCATCTCAAATTAGTGTGGCCAACCTCTCTCTTAGGGATTGTTTCTCAAGCTCATCATCACCGCAATAATCATATCATCTACATAGACTCAAAAAGGACTGTAAGTTTTCCATATCGAGAATGTTTTATAAAGAGTATGGTCGCCTTGGCTTTGCCTGTACCCAAGGATATCATAACTTGAGTAAACTTTCCAAACCAAGCCGAGAGGCCTTGCCAAACCATATAATGCTTTCTTGAGTCTACAAACTTTATTCCCAGCTTCGGTGACACCATATCGGGTGGAATTTCCATATATACTTCATCTTAGCTTAGTGTAAGAAAGCATTTTAACATCGAATTAGTGCGGTTCCCAACCAAAGTGTCTTTGCTAAGGAAAGTATAATTCTCACTTGTATTCATCTTTGCTCTTGGAGCAAATGTCTCTCATGTCGACCCCTTAGGTTTGGGTGTAACCACTTTGACCGTCTCGCCTTGTATCGGTCTAGTGTGCCATCTGACCGATATTTGCAGTGTATATCCATCTACATTGCGCTTCTTGTTCTTTGGTCTCTACAATTTCCCAGTCTCATTCCTTTCCAATGCACCCATTTCCTCATTCATGGCTCAGACCCACTCGTCCTTTAAGGCTTCTGTCTTGAACTAGGGATTCATTAGAATCAATAGGTGAAATAAAACTACGGTGTTACCTGCAAAAGGTTTTAGTAGACCTGAAATTGGGATATAGGGTATTTAGCACAAGATCTTTTTCTTTTCTCAAGGCAATTGGTAGATCATCCTGGGTTAGGTTCACAAGAGACATCTAAAGTATCTTGAGGTTATAGTACCTACCTGGGTTCGGACGATTGAAGTTCTTTGTTGGACCAGGTCGGGTTTCTTCTTGTATCTTTCCTGCAATATTGCTTCCCAATTTACCATTATTATCCTGCACCGCATCCTCCTCTTTGTCATCGAGACATCCTGTGAAGAAAAAAGCGACAGGGACTCGGACTCGGACTGACTCGGACTCACAGAAGGGACTCACTTCTGACCACTCTCCCCTGAAGGCGAGGATTAGGGAAGAAAGGCGATTCATGAAGGTGACATCCATGGAGACATAGACACCCAGAGTTTCGGGTGATAACACTTGTACCCACTTTTTGTTTGGGGCATACCCTATGAAAGATACATTTGATGGCACGAGGATCTAATTTTCCCGATGAGGACTGTGAACATGGACAAAGCGAGAACATCAAAGACTCGACTCTGAAGATTAGTCATAATGGGAATAGAAGGATGAAAGGTAGACAAGTGTTGTATCAGTTTGACACCATCTAAGACACGGTAAAAGGGCAACTCGTTTATCAAATAAGTGGCGATTAAGGCGCCTTTCCCCCAAAAGACTTGGGGGACATTTGAAAAAGTAAAGATCGGCAACCTCAAGAAGATGGCGGTTTTTCGCTCTATGACCCCATTCTGGGGTGTCTGAGTTAGCTCATGGATAATACCATTATCTTTAAGAAATTGGGAAAAATGGTGATTCACATACTCTCTCCCATTATCGAGCAATCTTTTAATCTTTTACCAAATTGGGTTTGAATCATATTGTAAAAGTTTACAAACAATTGGAAAACTGACTTATCTTTCATGAGAAATATCCAGGTAACCCGAGTGCAATCATCAATAAAGGAGACAAACCATTTCGCTCCGAAATATTACAAGCGGATGTAGGTCCCCACACGTCCGAATGAATAAGATCAAAGGATTGGAACTTTTATTATTACTAGGAGAAAAAGTTGTCACGATGGTGTTTAGCAAATTGACAAACATCACGATGAAAGGACTCAGTGACACTTTTGTAAATAAAGCGAGGAAATAACGACTTAAGGACACTAAATGGAGGATGACGAGGACGCTGTGGTGAAGCCATATCTGGGAGGATGACCCAAGATTCTCGACTTTGTTGGATGACTAGAAGCGAGAGCCTTTGTCCAATGTTCTCTTTATTCTTTTCATGCCTGCAAGTAGTATAACCGGCTGTTCCTTTAGCAATTCAATCGTCCTCCTGGCAAGATCTGAAAAACACAATGGGAATGGAAAAATGTTCTTGCACAATTTAAATCTTTGGTGATTTTATGAATGGACGAGGAGTTCTTGGGCGACTTGGGAACATAGTACATTCTTTAAGTGATGGGTTTGAAGTTTAATGTTTCCACACCAGAATCGGGATTTGTGATCCATTAGCTACAGTGATGTGTTGACTTTACTAGGTAAAGTGGTGTAGGATGAAAAATAAGAAGTATGGGGTGTCATGTGATGCAGTAGCACGAGTCAATAATCAGATATTCTCGGCGAAGCATTAAAGGATAAGAAACTAGAACTCTTTACCGGTCGTAGTGAGGGAAGCGAAGTGGAAGAGGAAGGCTTACTAAGGGAACTCATAAGAGCCCATGAGCGTTCAACTCATCTTTGCTAAGCGAGGACCTCCTTTTCCGATTGAGTGGTTGGTGAGTCTTCAACTAAGGTGTCAATCAATCTGATTCGCTTGGTTAGACGCCTCGAAGGGACCCTTAAATCCCCAACACGCTCGAAACCTTCCTTTCCATGTAGTTTAAAACATGTCTCCTTGGTGTGACCCGGCCCTCCTCGGTGAGAAAGCACCAACGATCTTCACGATTAGACTTAGCATGAGGCTTTCGTAAGAGGAGGATTCCTTTATGGGACCACTTCACGGAAGTTAAATTTGAACTTTCAATGGATTTATCTTCCAACATTACGCTGCGACTTTCTTCACTGACGATTGTGTAAAACACCTCCGAGAGAGGGAGTTTCTCTTTGCCTAAAACTTGAACCCGAATAGGATCAAATTGAGTCGGGCCAGAGAGAAACTTGAAGATCCTTGATTTCTCAATAAATGTAGTCGGTAATAATCATCCAGTGCACTTCATCTTCAAATTTTGATATTGATCCGATTCAATCCAGAAACCATTCAATGTCCCATAATAGTCGGATTCTGAGAAAGTCCCTGCTTGCGTCTTGAATATCTTATTCTCGACTCATAATAAGGCAAATATTTTGTTTCATGGAATAAGTTTGATAAATTATCCCAAATCTCATGGCGATGAGAAGAACATGATGCGATTCCGACTAATTTCCGGAACCATAGAGTGCAAAACCAAGTCATGATAAGTGAGTCGTCTTCATCCCAAGCTTGAACATAGGATCGGTGTTGGTGGTGCCTTTCCTTCGATATGTTTGACCTCTTACAACTCTTGAGAGTTGTGCGAACAAGTGGGCCCATTGCATATAATTCGCCCATCAGTATGTACCCTTAAGCCGTCGTCAGAATGGCTTAGGGTCGATCGGCCGATCTGTTTTTCTCCACAAATTTGTCACCTGCCATGGTTAACAAAAAGGGAAAAAACAAAAAGCGTGTCTTTAAAGGTTGAAGAAGAGGATTTTCCTTTGTAAGCCCAAGATCGGTGCGAAACCACGGTGATGACCACGATATGGAACCAGGAGGGCCGTGAACGCAGGCGGAACAAACGGGCGCGAGCGGAGTCGGGAAAGCGCGCGTGGATTACACGCCGAAACTGAGCTGCGGTGGACGAGCGGCGTGTAGCGCGTGTGATGTCGAGGCCGAAATTTTGGGAACGTCGGTCGGCGAGTCGCCTCACGATGAAGGTGGTTTATTTGGAAAACTTCATGGGAAAAATTCTCGGCCAGGCAAGCTGATTCGGCGTGATGAAACGATGCTCCGGCCGCTAGCGGCAGTGGTCGACTTCGATCAAACCAGGCTGGTCTTGATTGAAAACCGAGCAATGAAGGCTGCTGAGTGAAAAGAAGAATGCAGCAATGAAGGCTGCCTGAGGGAGTGACGGCTAAACCTAGTACTGGCTCGTGATACCAAATTGTAAGAAACAGAATTTTATTGATTGAAATAAATATGTACAAACCCCAATTATATAGACCGACTATCACCTAAATAAGGAAATATAAATCTGTACAAATCAGAACCAAATCAATCCTAATTATGTCACATATCTCCTAATAATACACAATGATTATATTACACAACAGAAACTAAATCAAATGACTCCCATTTAGTAACACTCACTTGAAGCAGTACATTTAAGCTTCCAGTGACATTCATAGTATGACTTTCACTTAACTGAATTTATGCAAATGCGGTATGAAACCACATATTTCACTTTAAAGTCAGATCTAATAGTAATAGGGTAAGGATAAAATCATGACCAATAAAAAACTGCAATGTCAGAGAGCCATAGCTCAAATGGCATCAAGTCCCTTTAGGGACTGCTTGATCATAGGATCCATCTCAACCAGGCCGCTTTTCCAAAACATTAGCCTACCTCTTCCTCCTTACACCAGGTCATAGACCACCTTTGTGACCCCTATAAGAAAAAAAATAAAGACCAATGTTGAAGAGCAAGTGCAAACCTATCCAGCAGCCTCCAATGGTCACCAATTTTGGCATCCACGTCATCTATTTCCTTCTCAAGATTTTGGAGCATAGCATCAACCTGACAGAATTTCAAATAATTACAAATTCAGAAGTGAAAAATTAGTTTCTAGCTATTCTCTAAGATTTGATAAATATGGTTCTTACTCTCTCTATGAGTGCTGATGACACCTTATCCCCTTCATCTGACTCAGTAGTATGCTCATGCTCCTCTCGGGCAGCTTTATATGCCTTAAAGGCATCTTTCTCACCATTTGAACCCTCTTTCTCTACCATGCTGTTATAGAGTTCTATCTGGAGACATGCAAAACAAGAAGATGAGGGTGGCAAATGGAATATGTGTGTGATCCATTTAAAGCATAACAACTGCACATTATAGAGCATATGGGCATGTGCCCCACACTTAAAAGAGAATTCACCTTCACTACCGGTTAAAAATGCTGATTTTTAAATAATGTCAGAGATGTATTGTTTGTATAACGATTGCTCAATTACATAGGTAAAGAGAAATATTTGAAAGTATTAATAATAATAATAATAAGTAAAGCCGAAGGAAGCCTTGGTGCAATGGTTGGAGTTGCTACCATGTGACCGGAGGTCATAGGTTTGAATCATGGAATCAATCTCTTACAAAAGCAAAGTAAAGCTACCTACAATATATTCGCAATGGATCCAAGTCACACCATTCCCTAGATCTCGCGTTGGCGGAAGTTCTACAGCACTAGGTTGCCCTTTATTTCAATAACGAGTAATGACAATATCAAACATATGCAATTCTGTAAGAAACAATTGTAAACGTATGTTTATATTATTGTACTTTTATTTGCAAATGATATTTTAAAATGTATTTCTTATATATGTATTATCTACCCTAACCTTGGCTTAGCCATTAACACGTGCGAGATATAATACATTGATAACTTCTTACAGAAAATAATTTTGACTAATTAAAATATTACCAATGACTAAGTATCTTTCAAGCCAAATTTTACAAAATTTAAATAAGGATATGTTTGTGATAAAAAGGTTGATTTTTTATTTATTTAAAAAACATATTTAAGATGAATTTTAACGCATTTCAATGGAATGCAAAATGACTTAGACGAATGTAAAATTTTATAAGATACAAACTGTCAATCCATAAGTGGATTTTGTGAAAAATGCATCTCATAGAAAGTTAGTATTCATTACACACACATGTACATACTCGTCTGTTTTTTTTCAATTGGTGGATGTTAGCAAACTCCACCTTTTTGTTTTGGAAACAAAACAATTTTATGTTTCTTTTTCGAACAACTTAATGTCATTGGAATGAAATCTATAAAATTTCATACAATTCAAAAATTAACTGATACTTTATTGCAACAATTTATTTATTTAAAATATAAATAAATATCAATTATTAAATATCATACCTATGAATATCTAAATTTGGATATATATCATCAAGATAAAATCACATGATTCAATGGTCGAATTGGTTATTTCGCACTCTACAAAAAGCCATTAGACGGTGTAAGTCTTAGCATACTTACACCATTCAATATCCTATAAATGATAAATTTTATCAATCCAACCCTTCGATTGAAAATTCTCATGAAGTAGATCATGTCTACAAAATTTCATGTAATGCAAAAATGGATGGATACTTCATCACACCACTTATTGTCAAAAAATAAGTAAATATCTATTATTGTGTTACATGCCTATGAATGTCTATATAATCAAAAATTTAGTATGCATGATCATCAAGATAATATTAAATGTTTAATGGTTGGTTAGACTGGTTAATTTCACATTCTACAAAAAATTGTTAGGTGGTGTAAGTGTCTAATGCTTACATCTAGTGTCAATAAATCCAACTCTATAGAGGTATAAGATATAAAAAACAAATTTTAAATGAAATAGGTTGTTGGTCAACTTTAAAAATCAAATAACAATTTTGAATATAAGAAATTTTAAATGCACCCAGTAACATTACAGAGAAAAACATCAGCTGATTTGGGAGTACCGATTCAAAAAGCATGCAGAAACTTTACCTATCAAAGGCAATATACAGAAGATGTAAAAGCAAATTATGAGTATTAAAGGTTCCAAATTACCTCTTTATTAACTAGCCTTAGAAAATCTTCACGCTCTGTACTTACAGACTGCCATCACAGTAAAAGACATAAGCATGCATTGAAAGTATTTCACCAATTGTAGCAAATGAGAGTTACAAACATCAAATTCTCACCGATGCAGAAGCTAAAACAGCTAATGCACGACTAAGTTCACACAGCTGCTCTTTGTTTTCCAATACTCTGTCTCTAGCAAGTTGATGTGCTTCTTTTGCCGTTGAAATATTCATCTCTTTCAAGGCCTTATCTTCTTGACTAGAATTTATATCCGTTCTTGCTTGCTCCACCCCATCTCTCTCTTCCTCCTCCTGCATTTTTGTTTAAATACTATATTATTTATCACAGTTTTTGGAGCCATGGAATCTTGATTCAAAAGAAATTTACCAAATTTTAATCAATATGTAGCCTTTAAGCCTAGAAAATGGTCTTTATGGTGAGCTCTGCATATCAACACCTGAACCTTTTATTGTTTAACATTACTAATTATTATTAGACTCCAATTGAAATCTTCCAATAAAATATTGAAAAGATTCTATTTATGACATTGATTATTTATTATTTTTTATAGATTTTAGTCACATGAACCAAAGCAAATATCAGAAACTGATCAGAGACATAACTTTGTCATCCTAATGAATCAAAGAGAACTTCTAATAGGACATGCATAAAGAGCAACACAATTCCATATTTTACCTTAATGCGTTCTTCCTGCATTTCAAGGAACTCCAGTTTCCTCCTCCTCTCTGAGACAGAATCCTCAGAGGGTAAAGATGTAACCTGTATAGTATCTACAACCTCGTCGGGGAGAGAAGAAATTGTAGCCTGCACAGCTTCTTCGGGTTTCAATTTCCCAGACACGGTAAATGCCCTGTGAAGGTTATAAAGAAGATTTCAAAATGCATATCCGGCAGGTTCTTTAATTTTTAATTAGTTGTTCCTACTTCCTAGCAAGGGGGCTTTCCTAAAATTACCTTGAAAGTATCAAAAGAGATGATGGTACAGAGTGATTCAGAGATAAGTCCAACCAATCTCGAAGCTGTACAGGCAGGTTAACACATATTAGAATAGAAATACCAAAGTAACATTTGATATTAGTGAAAACCAAGATTGCAATATCATCATCCAGATCCAGTACTCCAATATAACACAAATAATCATGATTTTTTTCACAACACAAAACCTGTTGGCGCATTTCTTCAACAGAAAGCAACCCAAGCATGCCTCGCTCTCTACAATCTTCCCGAAGTTCAGCTTCTGAAAGAGAATCTACACCTTCTTCTTGAATCAATTTATCATCTTCCTTAATCCTAACAAAAAGGGGAATTGTTACATGTAACACACAATTATGAGGTCTGCAGAGTTAGTCTCAAGAGGTGAAAAGTATACTATTTTGTTGAGTTTATGTCACTTTTGACGCCAACGGCTAATCATAGTCATAACATCAGAAAACGAATGCTGTAGCATTATAGCATACAATACAATAGCAGTTTGAATCTGTGTTCTCTAATAAAATATATTAAGGAGAGAATAAGATGGAATAAGGCCTACATTCAAAACCCTAGATTAGTAGCAAAGCTTTTAGGGACATAGGAGTGGTCATTACAGTATTCAAGCCTGATGTCTCAGATCTGTTTCCTCCCCAGTCCAAAGCTTTTAACAGATGGCTTGTAAAGTGTTCAGACCAAAAGGAGGAATAAAGGAAGGAAGGTACGCCTCTTTAAATGATTTTTACAAATAAAACTCCTCTTCAGGTGAATCAAGCATAAACAAATAGAGAGAAGCTATTCTTGCAATAATTTAATCATAAATGATGATCCCAATTTTCAAAAGTTAACAGAACATTAAACATTCAAACTCCAATCCGAACATAAAAATATGAATTAGTGGGCCCATTTCTGGGTATCAAACTATGAGTCAGTAGATTTATTGAGAATTTAATCTTTGATTGAGCCAAATCCAAATGACATTGTTTGATCTATGAAGTCAACCCCATGTAGTGGGATAAGACTTCGGTTGTTGATGTTGTAGTTACTACATATAGGAATGTTCTTACTGTATATTCAATCTTATTGTACTTATATTTGCATGGTATAATTTACATAGGATTATTTGCAATCTTGTCTTTCTTTTCTAATAACATAGTAAGGGGAGACCAGTCATGTTGATTATTTCCTAATAACAAGGTATCATTCTTATTAGAGAATTTTTTATTTATTTTCCAAGTTGGCTTGGCTTACAATAAATTTTCAGGAAAATCCCAACTTGCAATTAAAATTAGTAAAGAAAAAGAATATAACAGCTTGTATGATAAAATGCATCTTACCTCTGTAAACGTTTTCGTAACATATATCGTAAGTATGCATCAGTGCCGAAAGGGCTGATTCCCATGTACTTGCACATATTGACTAATCGCGGCCTACAAACAGTGAAGACACAATAGAAATCATGATATCACTCACAACTAAGAGAAACAGCATATTGAAGTCAAACAGAGTCAAGAGACTAACCTGCTCATATTATCTAGAGTAAGCTCATCATTAAACAACTTGGCAAAACCCAAAATTTCCTCATTAGAGACACGTGAACCTCTTCTAATCTGCAGAAAGAAAAGAAAGGGTACATATGACAATCTAAACAAAAGAAATGTTTGGGAAAAAAGATTGATAAAGGATCCTTTAAGCTGAATATTTAACCATGTTTAAAAAATCATCAAGATCTTCGGCTGTTTTCTTTAGTTCTCCGCTACGGGAGTTTTGAACTTCTTTTGCCATTTCTTTGACCGTATCCTGGAGGAACCTTGCATACTCTATTCTTGCCTTGAGTCTTCTTTTCAACGCTTCCTACACATTGAGCAACTGAGTCACACAAACACCCTACAATGGGCAACCAAAATCCCACACATTCATCATAACCACATAAATAAATAATGCACAAAACTTTTTTGATATAAACTGGTTAATGCCAATATTATTGATGATGTCACATTAACAAATATAGTTTCCAATCAAGATCATCACTATTCACTACCAGTGGCTGCCAGAAAACAGAGAACATAAATTACCACATGCTCATGTACAATTAGTAACCGAAGATGCAGCTTGGTGAAAAAAGGACATCATGTTGATATTGATGAACTTCAGGAGCTGTCCTTTACATAGGGCCTCCAACACTGGCTGGAACAGGCCCTGCAATGGCTTGGTTACACTATTTATTTTTCCCTTGGTAACAGATGGAATGGAATGGTACAAAAAGTCCTAAATGGTACGACACATTCAACAAGAGATGAGAGTACAATCGTCACTTATGTACACATGTATGCACAGTTTATTATGAGCGAACGTTATATGCAAAGAGAATGGACAAACATCAAAAACATTCTAGTGATTACCTGTTCTTTCATCTTGTCTTGAAATGTTGATGGCAACATGTTGGGGAATAACTTTAGAAACACTGGCAGGAGGAATTCCATAAAGGGAACGATAATGAAAACTGCAAAAGGAACTAGCCTGAAGATATCGGCAGTAGTCCGTGTCAGTTGCTGTCTCTCCCTTCTAGAGAGACTCTTCCCACCAGCAAGCTTCAACAACAACCTGGAACTGATTCTCACATCAGCCCACAGCAGTTTAGAACCCAACCAGTAATGCTGCAACGTCGATATGAATTCCCCTTTCCAGTGAACGAGTTTTTTGGCCCAGTCCTCCCTGCAGCACCAAAGATTGACAAAAACCAAAAGTCAAAATCACCAAACATAAATTGAAAAATATTTTATGGTTTCAAATTGCAGTCCACAATATCATAGTTTTGGAAGTCTCCACAAAATGCAGCCACATCAGCAGCACTATGCGGCAACTCTATGCAATCTCTATAATCAAAAGACAACCGTAACTACAATTTAAAATTATAAGACGTCCACAATTTCTATGATCGCAACACAACCGTAACCGCAATTTAAAATCATACAATGTCCGGAATTTCTATAATCACATGACAACCGCAAGTCAAATTTAAAATCACACGATATCTGCAATTGCTATAATCACATGGCAACTGTAACTGCAATTTAAGAACATACAATGTTCGCAATTTCTATAATCACAAGACAACCGTAAGTGCAATTTAAATTTAAAATCATATAATATCCACAATTTCCATACTCACATCGCAACCTAATTGCAATTTAAAATCATATCATATATTATCTACAATTTCCATAATCACAGCGCAACTGCAACTGCAACAAAAACTCATAGAATGTCTGCAATTTTTATAATGACATCGCAATTGCAATTTAAAAGCATATAATGTTTGTATTAACCAAAAAAAAGGGCATATAATGTCTGTAATTAAGCAAAAGATGGCATGAAGGAAAAGGAGGCTGACCTACTCATGGAAGCTACAGCTCTCAAGGCAGGACCAATCCCCAAAAACGCAGCCCAAACTCGCCGCAAAACACTCTGCACATCTCTCTGAGATTCCTGAGACCGTATCGCCTTGGCTTTGGCTTTCGCGGTGGTTAAGCCTTCAACGGCCTGATCGCACTCCTCAGGAGACGCTTCTTTCCTTTTCTTCGCAACCACCTCATCGTTCCCCTCGTTCTCCGGTTCTTCGTGTTTCGCCGCTGCCGCCGCCGACTGCGACGACAACCACCTCACACCTATCGACGCATTCGATCTCGAAAAACCATCCAGAAGACCGAACCTCTCGAATCGCCGAACATATTGTCCCAAGCCAGGAGACAGTTTGAACGATTCATCTTTGTAGGGTGATATTCCGTTAGAAGGAGGAGTGGGAGATTGTGTACCGATAGCACGTACCGGAGAGTGAAAACTTAGAATCGAAGAGGCTGAACCGTTCAAGTATTGATGAGTGAAACTCCTTCTCCTCCTCAGAATCGCTCTCGAAGCCATTGTAAAGCTTTAACAATTCTTCAAACAAAAAAGCACATTTAAAGTTATTATTATGGTTCTAAAGAGGACAAGAACGAAAATACCGATCACAAATAAATAAAATTTATTACATAAAACTACCAATTGCATAGGTATTTTATTTTATTTTTTGATAAAATAAGCGAATTGCGAAGTTAGCGGGAATTCAGTTAGTGGTTTTTTGGAAATGAAATGAGTGATATTGAGAAAGGGAGAAAACAGTGAGATGATGATTGAGCTTACTAGGATAAGTTATGCTGAGCGTAGAAGAGGGAGATTGGGGAGAGAAAAACGATAGAAGAGAGAAAGAGTATAGAGTTAGGTTCGAAGGAGAGCGCCACTAGAGCGGAGCAAAGTGGAGACAGGAGAGAAGAGAGGTTTAAGGTGTTTTGCTGTGCAGCGGTAGGGGAGACTGGATTTTTTTACCATTTTGACCTTACTAATAACATGTCATTCCTTTTTCACCCTTTGAATTCAAGAGAATAATATACTACGGTGCTTTGATTTGGGTGGTCTTTCCTTTTACTTGTTTCTCAAGACGGGATTGCCCATTCAAAAAAGAGGATTGCCTATATTTTTTTTATTTGGTTCGTAGGTTTTTTTATTTGGAATACATGGAAAATGAATTAAATCCAAAAATCCATTTAGTTTTGATAATTTTTAGAATTGATAACCAATTTTTTGTTACAAAATTCATAACCAAATTATTTTTTGGGTATATATATTAACTAGTGCATATATCCGTGCGATGCACGATGCGTAAATAATAGTCTATGACGATCACAATTCATCAGTTAAATTCAAAGGAAAATATTGTGATTTACAACCCAAACTCCTATTGTAAAAGTTGAATGAAGGTAATGTTAAAAAAGAAAATTTAGTTAACATTGTCGTTGCCCATTCACTTTTATCACTATATGAAAGTGGCAAATGACACATATTATTTCATAGTCCGCCAAGCCTTCAAGTCTATAAAGTGACGACAACTTGTAACTGATTAGCACGACTTGAGAATCCTTTGGCAATATATGACGTTACAGCAGCTACCACTAACGTTGTCTTAACCCTTTTGCAATGCTAAAAGGAACAACAATAAAAAAAAGCTCCATTAAAATAAAAACAGAAACAACAACTTGAAAAGCTCTTTATGTGGCTACTAATGCAACACATAAAGTTGAAATACACATGAAGGTGATTCAAATTCATGAACATCTAAATAGCTCGACCAAACTTATTGAAGAATACAAAAAAGTGAGATATCTTTGATGTGTCCCTGAACCAAAAAATACGATTAAAGGAATAATTATTAGCAGTCCTTTAAAAAAGTTTGAAGATGCAGGTTTAGTATCATAGAAGTATCAGCACTTAAATCCTTATTATAGTATATTAATTATTTAATATAACACAAACAATTATAAATTTATAGCACAAATCTTTCATATATGCAAAGAAAATTGAATTTTCAAGTAACAATAATTTCAGTAGCAACTATTCATAAAGTAATAATTATTTCAACTTTACCATATAAACATGAGACAGAACACTGAAATTCAGTGCAATGATACTATTTGTCAAAGTACTTGACCTATATATCTCACTTCAACATTACGTTTACAAAGCATGACATTTTCGTGCTGATATCCAAATAGCAAGTTAGTGCACAATATAAGACAATCTGCATCATTAACAAAGGATATTAAAAAGTAACATAATATAACACATAAGATGTAAGTTACCTATTTTAAATTCTGGAATATTTCTTTGTAAACAACATTTGAAGTTATATTAGTGGCATCACCTTCATCATCAATGATAAGAATCTTTAAACCACTACGTGAGGTAACTCTGGAAATCGCTACATATAGTTGTCCATGTGTAAAAACAAATTGTGGAAGGTAGATACCAACATGTTTAAGAGATTGTCCTTGACTTTTAGTTATCGTTATGGCAAAAGAAACAGTAATTGGAAACTGTTTGCGCTGAAATTAAAAAGGAATTATGATATCAGAGGGAGTTAGTGACAACCTCAGAATGAAAACCTTTTGACCAATATTGCTTCCTGAAATCACCTTTACTTCAAGAACATAATTTCACATGTGGGTAATGATTAGTCATGTACCGTTGCATAGTCCTGACGATTGGTCTATATTTCTAAGCAACATAATAGGTGCACCTATTTTCAGTTTTATCTCATGATTCGCAAGTCCTGAAGCTATGATGATATTCAAAAAATCTGGGGCATGAATGTTGTCTGGGGCATCAAAATTATCTTCCTGTGAGCATGGTGTATCATAACTGAAATAGGTTTTTGCCTCACCTGAAATCAAAGCCAACATATAATCATTAATTGTGTCAATGATTTCATTTTTTGGCGTTAAAATGGTCCTATCCTGAAAGAAGGATGGATCATTGAAGTTATCCAAGAAAGATGGATAAGTGTCATGAACTATTGAAGCAATATGGTCTCCTGAATTTTTTATGATCATATCATCTAGAATTTCAATGACCATATCCTCGTTGTTTTCTTATCCAATTTTCTCCTCTCCAATACTCAACAACCAATCTGAAAATTGCTTCATTTGATTGACATCAGAATTTGAAGACCCTGTCTGAAGCCTCATGTTTTTAGTTAATGTCATTACCTCGCAGAATTGCCATAGGTAAGATGAATTAATGCTGGCATAGACAACTTCTTGTCTTGTTCCTTTAGGTATAATAGGAAGGATTTGTCTAAAATTACTCCCAAAACTACTAATTTACCTCCAAAAGGAACATTTAGACTATTATTAATGGAGAATCGAAGGATATCTCTGAAAGTCCTGTCAACAGCTTCAAAACAGTGTTTGTGCATCATCAGAGCCTCATCCCATATAATCAACTTGTACTTTATTATAAGATTTGCCAAAGGACTGCCTTGCTTAATATTGCAAGTAGAATCTTCATCAATATTTAATGGGATGGCAAACCTCGAATGTGTTGTCCTTCCTCCCAGTATTAGCAATGTTGTTATTTCACTTAATGCAACCGTGAGGAAAATTTCTCCTTCTGATCTTATAGCTGCAGAGATGGCTCTCCAAATATATGTTTTTCTGTTCCACTATATCTAATATGAAGAACAGTCCACCACGGTTTTGCCTAACATGCAACATTATTTTTGTTGTATATATGTCTTTGTTTAGAAGTCATTGTAGACAATAACTTTACATGCTTGGTAACCCTTGTTGAACATGTGATACATGCTTCATAGTACTAGCCCTTGGCCGTGTCAAAATCCATTATTTTAGCAATCACAACACAAACACCAACCTACAGCATACACAAACATATGTGTAAATTTAAATATTTACTGAAACTATATTTTAAAACCCAAGTAACCAATTTCCATACCTTAGCTGTGTCAATGACATCTGAAATATTCATGTTCTTTGTTTGAAGAAACTCATCATACACATAGAGGTCTGACCAGATACATAACTTACTACTTGTGTGGGAGAAGTATCTCTAGTCTCTAACCTGGAGTTGGAGACAAAGAACGAAACATTCATTTCATAAACTATAAACTATCAATATATGAACGTATACATAGAGTAAGAAAAGAATAAACTCACTGCTCTTTGTATTGCGTAAATTCGTTGAAACTTTCATTTATGAAAACCTTTGTAGCATCAAAAGCATTTGAAATCCGAATCTTTCAGAACAATAAAAGTATTTGTGTTAGTAAATTTGAATGAATTTGAAAGACTATTCAACATAACAACATACCACTGAAGATCTTCATTTTGCATAATTGCAAAATGACAATAACCAAACCATTAGGATCATGATCCATAAGATATTTGTTGAAATCTTTTGCACAATTTCCCCACAGAGTACAATCTAACATATTCCCCCTGCAAGTTTATTTAAAATAATATGTTAAAATACTTTATACATGGAATATTACACTCAATGATTCAATGTAAAAATTAGAATTTATAATAGATTGCATACTGTAAATCCTGAAGCACAATGCCCATAAGTATGCTCTTGATCCCATTTTTTTCATTCTCCTTCAAATCATATTTTTTAACATGTCCAATAACACCTGGCATAATATTTTTTCATAACCATGGTTAAAAGCCAATATATTCCATTTAATTTGTAAACTAAATACCTAATGAAATGAAATGCCTCTAAATTTTAAATAAACCGACCTATTAGGTAGGTCTCATTTAGGCCAGTGCTGATTTCAGCAAATGGAACAAGCTTGAAAATATTTTCTGGGATGGCCCCAACATCGGTCTTCATACACATTGTGGTTCTCATGAACATAAGCTTTCATTTATGATTAGTAGCTTTGAACATAGGATCATTTTGGGCAACCAACAAACTCTGGATAACATAGCAGGACCCTTCTTGCAGATTGCTTTCAAATGTGTCGAAGAGATTTGGTTTTACTGAAGCTTGAATCTTAGAAGACTACCAAAGATCATATTGTACAATGTAAGGTTCATGTAAAAACTGAGCATTGAAAAATATAACAAAAAATAATCACATTTCATCAAGGAAAACCATTTCCAACGATCTGATGATATTGAGATTATATTTATCAGTAACTTTCCACAGCCGCATGATACGAACCTTAATCTTCCAATCAATTTTCCCAGGTTTAATGTCTGCAACAAACAAAATTCGTTGTGCCATGCTGCAAGGAGTTTGCACAAAAACAATTAGACTTATAAGGATTTAGAAGTTTTATAAGCATATATTTGAAACTCAGTAGATAACACAAACAGTAATGCACCTACAATTAATAGTGAATACTGAAGATAGGATAAAAACCTAGTTGGATTTTTGAAAAAAAACAATAAGCACAGAAGCTAAAAAGTTGAGATGAGGATACCTATATAAGGGGAGAATAAAATTTTCTCTCTTTCTTTATTTTCTTAACAAAAAGTTTTTTTATTTCACTTACAAATCTAATTTTTTTGGGACTTATTAAATGGGTAGATATTCAAGATATTACTTGATATTGATTTGTTCAAGATTTACTTGTCAGAAAAATTGTAACCTTATATATCAAAAAAAAAAGGAAAAAATTGTTGCCTGTTCGTATTTGATTAAAAAAATCATATCCAATATTCTAATCCAAAATATAATCGTATCAAATGAAGACCTTTCTCTAACAACATTGAGTTAAGAAAAACAATAAAATTGAGTGAAATAAAATAAAATTTGAGTCTTTAAATATACTTCTATATTTCGTCAAACAAAATTGATTAGAAAAAGAATAAATTGCTGTCGGTTCGTATTTGATTATAAAAAAATCATATCCAATGTTCTAATCCAAAAAATAATCGTATCAAATGAAGAATTTTCTCTAGCAACGTTGAGTTAAGGAAAAACAATAAAATAGAGTTAAATAAAAGAAAATTTGAGTCTTTAAATATACTTCTATATTTCGTCAAACAAAATTGATTATTACTTGATATATTTCGATTGATTGGATATAAAATTAATTTTTTAAATATTTTCATAATAGATTATTACTTGACATATTTCGATTGATTGAATACTAAATTAATTTTCTAAATCTTATTACGTTTTGCCGAACTAATGATGTTTAGGCAGGAAAATTTGGAGGGATGAGGATACCTATATAAATGGAGAATAAAATTTTCTCTCTTTCTTTATTTTCTGAACAAAACGTTTTTTATTTCATTTACAATATTAAATTAATTTTTTTAATATTATTATATTTTGGCGGACTAATGATGTTTAGGTGGGAAAATTAGGAGGGAAAACTTTCGCATAATTTACCAACTTTCATAGATAAGATGTTTCACAAGTATTACTTTGAGTGTTAGGTGGTGCAGTAACTTTGCCTACTTGTTTTTAACCACAGGTACGTGGTTCGAATCTCATTAAGACATTTATTTTGGTCATCTTTGCGCACAGAAATACATTCATCATGCAAAAACATAAATATATGCTTCCAAAGGACTCGATCGCAGGACTTGGGAGTGGCGAAAAGCAACTTTACCGTTGCGCCATATGGGCATTTATAACATATATGACAAGATACATACTATATATATAGTATGTATCAATGAAATTTAAAATATTTGGGGGAGCCACAACTCTCTTATGTCACAATTAAGCTCTGCCCTTGATTCCCAATAACATACCCCACATTTCAGCACGATTAGCATCACAAATACCTAGCTTACAGGTATACCCTTTTATCCAATTGCCTGTGTCATCTCGCAACAAACCACCACAACCAGCATAATGAGATCCCTGCTTATTGGCCCCATCAAAATTTAATTTACCCAACCGTCCAGGGATGCTTCCACCTGACATAGGCAACATCCATTGTTCGATTCAATCCATTCCTACTGAGATTGTTCCAAGATTCAATCTACTGTGCAAAGTGAAGAATAGGCATGACAGGATTATCAGACCCTTTGAATCCTTCCTCAAAAAATTGATTTATTGGTACTAGCAAGAAACCATAAATATGGTAGGCCAAGATGCAATCTGAATTCCATCTACAAATCCTGCATAACTAATTAATATATTATTTTTTTATATCTATTTTGTTGATTTTTGTGACTAATTAATGTAAAAATATCAATCATATATTTTTTGGTCAAAGGTTTTTGATCTCGTTCTGGTATTCAAGGAAAAGGGACTTTGACTAATCCGAAATTTAGTTGGGAGGATATCAATGATATTTAGATACTTTTTTTTATTGGCAAATGTTAATTATTAATAATTATTAGAATTATTAGTTTCCTGGGTTTGAACCCAGGACCTCCAACTTGCACTCATTTAGTGTCTCTTAGCTCACCAATCGAGTTACTTACTTGGGACAATCATATTTAGATACTCATTAGTAGGTTTTTTTGGCTTTGGCATTTTAAATTATGATTTCGCTTAATAATTATATACTAGGCTATTTTAACCCAAAAAAAAAATATTAACTCTAAACTCAAGGTTTTTACGTTGTATTTGTGACTTATGATAAGGTTTTATACCAATATCCTTTTTAAATGAAAAATTATAAATATAAATTATTCCAATTAAAATTAATTTTATATAAATGGCCAAAGTAAGTTTATTTTAATCAATAGTTTTTTTATTATTTTATATAATGTTGAAAATAAAGATTTTTTTTTGGTTTATCATATCAGATTCATTGAAGCAACAATTTGATTACTTTTGACTGGGGTTAGATATTTATGCAAGGGATTCATAAGAAAAAGGGAGATATACAAATTATAGGGGGGGATTAAACTCATGAGTCATACTATGAAGCCATGGAAAATGGTGATTGAGAGAAGACTATAAAAATAAACCAAAATCACTGCTAATCAATTTGATTTATGCCTGGGAGGTAGACCATGTAAGTAATTTACTTGTTACTGCTCGTCTGATGGAACGTTACTGGAGGCATCAAAAAGACTTACACATGGCTTTCATTGATTTGTAGAAGCCATATAATAGAGTGGTTAGAGAGATTTTATGGAAAGCCCTAGAAAAGAAAAGTGTTCACATTGCCTATATTCAAGCTATCAAGGATATGTATGAGGGGGCCACAACTAAAAGTGAGAACACAGGGTGGGGCCACAAAAGATTTCCCAATCACTATAGGATTGCACCAAGCGTCAGCTTTAAGCCCCTACCTTTTACCTTGGTCTTGGATGTACTCACAGAGCACATTCAAGAGCCAGCACCACGATGCGTGTTGTTTGCAGATGATATTGTCCTAGTTACCGAGTCGAGAGAAGAGATAAATGGGAAGGTAGAGACTTGGAGACAAGCCTTAGAAGCACATGACTTCTGTTTGAGTAGAAGTAAGACGGAATATATGAAATGCAAGTTTAGTAAAAGGCAAAGCACCCCTAGCTTAGAGGTGAAAGTTGGGGACCATACCATACCACAAGTCACTCGGTTTAAATACCTTAGGTCCATTATACAAAATGATGGAGAAGTAAAGGGAGACGTAAACCATCATATTCAAGCGGGGTGGTTGAAATGGAAGAGAGCATCAGATGTTTTATGTGATAAAAAGGTACCGCTCAAATTAAAGGGAAAATTTTATCATGCGGCTATTACATCGGCGATGTTGTATGGGACAGGGTGTTGGACGATGAAAAACCAACACGAGAATAAAATCAATGTAGCAGAGATGAAAATGTTACGATGGATGAGTGGCAAGACTAGACGAGACAAAATCAGGAATGATAGCATCAGAGAGGAAGATGGGTGGCCCCTATTGTAAAAAAGATAGTTGAATCTCAGCTAAAGTGGTTTGAACATGTATGGAGGAGACTGATAGATTTCATAGTGAGGAGAGTAGATCAGATAGAGGGCAGTCTAGTAGCTATAGACAGAGAAAAACCAAGAAAAACTATAGGCAAAACTATTAAGAATGACTTAGGGGCTAATGATTTCACTATAGACATGATTCATGAGAGACAACTATGGCGTCAAGTGATCCATATAACCGACCTCATATAGTTGGGGGGATGGATAGTTCAACTAGTTTGAGCTAAGAGTATGAAGGAGTGAAGGATTTAAAGGTGCAGTGTTCAAATCCTGTCGAAGGAGAAAAAAATTAATCTAACAACTAACATACTAATATTTACCTATAAAAAAAAACGACCTCATATAGTGGGATAAGGCTCGGATGATATTAAAATTATTGGCTAAATTACAAAATTGGTCCTCTAAGTTTATTTTAGGTTTCAATTTGGTCCTCTATATTTTATTTGTTTCGTTTTGGTCCTCTACGTTTTATTTTAGTTTTCAATTTGGTCCTTTCCGTCACTAATAGTCAATTGTCCGTAGCTAGAAGTCCATTTTCGAAAATGCTATTTGGCTTTTAGCTACGGACAATTGGCTTTTAGTTACGGAAAAGACCAACATGTTGTAACTTTTAAAACGTAAGGGACCAAAACAAAACAAATAAAACATAGAGGACCAAATTGAAACCTAAAATAAACATAGAGGACCAATTTTGTAATTTAGCCTATATTTCTTTGAAATGTTGGTATTTCACCAAGTCCAGAGTTATGTCGTTATAGCCTTAATATCATTTCTTGCGTAAATATCTAATGTCGGTTTGAAGTAATCAAATCGGTGCTTCAATGAGCTGGTTGTGTGATCTTCTCAGCCATGTGCAGCCAAAAGCCAAACTCAATTTCAGTTAAAGCCTATCAATTTCTTCGAAGTCAACCCAACGATCCTATAAAATAAACAAAAGAATCAATTTTCAAGATTATATGAAAAGATAATAAAAACTATTGATTGAAATAAACTTATTGTCTCGTTTAAATAGATACCCAAGTGCACTGAGATGACTAAGGTCATGTATGGTAAATTTTTGTGGTACTATGACACGTTTTGTAGGGAGCTTGCAGAATGATGTTGGTCATGTTTCGACCAACATAAAGTAGTCAAAGGAAGCTAAAGTGAAAAAGGGTGTGCGCGCTGTAGAAAGAAGGTAATTCATGTTGAAGAGATCGATGATGAAAGCACTAGAATGTTGAAAGCTAATGAAATACTGCATTCTCAATTAATGAGCGGCAACATATGAGTACTGAACTATTCCACCAAACACAAAACTTAACCTTATGAATTTCCTTTACTTCTTTTTTTCTCCTATAAATGCATGAATATTCTTAATTTGCATAAAGCAATTAAAACTAACATTACTTGCTAGTTTAAATTATGTACATATATGAGGAGATTATCAATACATTTTTTAACACTTTCGCCGCTCTTTATTATTGGTATTCATGCAAAACAAATCAAAGTGACTCTTCCCACATAAGGAATTAAATCCACAGGATTTGATAAATTGTGTATGAAATAAAGTGTGTTACATAGTACATTGTTAGCGGACTTCGTTATGCAAAAAAGTCAGAGTGCACTTTTCCAACTTGCAGCACATGGTCGTCGATAAGTATAGAGAACGTATTTTATTAGACAATTTCTCAGAATAGACGTTCTAAAACGTCTCTGGATTATGATGCATTTTACAGAGAGGAGCTGTTCCAGACCCTCTAGTAGACAGAACAAAGTTGGAACCGTGGATTCATTTTTACGCTCAAATCCAACCTCAAGTTTATATTATTCGAGTTCAGAAGTTATTAATTGCAATGACTATTAACAGTACATCAACATGATGCTCACAAATTGGTTGTGAGGATGCAACCCTGGCCTGTACCTCTTCCTTGGTATGATGGTGCGTCCAGTATCATTTATTTCCTGCACACATTGAAATATCAGAAATGCCAGTTTAGAAGACAGCAAGGAAAATTCATTATAGAGTATAACAGTAATAGTCATCTCTGCAACAAGGATTACTCAAATCCAATTAAAATGGCCACGGACATGTAACATACATAACAAGGGAAGTTCATTATCGAGTATAACGGTAATAGTCATCTCTGCAACAAGGATTACTCAAATCCAATTAAAATGGCCACGGACATGTAACATACATAACAAGGGATGAGAAGAAAGGCATGTTCTAAGATACAATTGAGAATAAGATATATCAAATATCATCTTGTTAACTTGTTAGCTTTTATTATATGTAAATACTAAGCTTCAATATATGTTTATCGCTTATGTGGATAGCATGAGATAGAAGTTATAATTTTTATATAGTTATTACAAAAACAAATTCAATATCACTTATCAATTGAAATAACATTTAGAGGAACTATTGGTATTGATAAAACTACTAAGTATGTTTATTATGGTAGATTTCATTAATAAAAAATTTTGAAGCAGTGGATTCATTACTTGCAGGAGATGTTAAAAACACACAAAAGGTGTGTGTGTGTTTTAGGTGTTGAAAAGAGCCTTAGGATATACAAAGATATCCAGAGGAAATACATGACAAGATTTGGATCTAATTCAATAGTGTAAAACGGTGTGGAAAGAGTCAAATCAGTACAACACTTTTAAAATTGAGACGGATTTTATATTTAGGTTTTCAAAGGTGATAGCTGAATCAAACTCATTTGAAGGCTCGTGAAATGATTTGTCACCATTCCCACCTACTTCTTTGACTCTTCACATGGAGAATTTTTCACTCAATTTCTAAATAAAAAATAACATTATTGTTTGTTAAATAAATTATCATATATATAATACTGACTTTTTTGTTTATTTAATGAGTAATAAAGACATGTCATTCTTTTATTAGCACTTTTCCCCGTCACATTAACACGTCCAAGTACATGAGTGAAGGGAAAAGTTGGAAGATATGATCATATGGTGCCTTTTTTTTTTTCCTGGTTTTACAGTATGATAGTGGGTTATTTGCTCCAAAACATGTTTCCAATATACTCCTATTTGCAACAGAAAAAGAACTTTATTCACAAAATATACGGCATCCCAATTTGCTTAATAAAAATACAGTGTCACTTCCAGCTGGCAACAAAACATTTACAATAAGAACCTGAACAATCACTTCGACGACTATCACCACCCTCCTCTGATCACACTAGACATTAATTATATTTCAGTTCCATGCATACAAATGGAAATGAAATCTGGGAATCTTTATTTCTTTTCCAAACCAACCCGTCCACACTTACCCTTCCTGTTATTCCGCAAGCTAACCTCATTATTCTCCTGTTTTATTTCACTAAATATGCAACGTAACAACCAACAAATTTGCAGTGATTCTTTTTCCCCAATGAATGAAATTTTGAATTTTCTAATTTATAATTCCCTTTGCTCATAATTTGAGTTCACCACTGGAAACACAAATCTACCATATTACTAACATTATTTAAAAAGGGGTGATTGATTTTATCATTTCAAGGTACACGTGAAACTGAAAACCTTACTGCTCTGAATTCATCCAAAGACATTCTATAAGGAGATGATTGGTCTAGGAAAACATACCAAGGAAGTTTAAACGTATCTTTCCACCATCCTTGTTTTGAGCAATTTGCAACAATTTTGTCCAACCGTACAATGATCTGAGAAAATGTTGGTCTGACAACAGGTTCTGGATCCCAACATTCCTCAATCAACCTGCATAGGCCATGATAGTTAGATAGCTTCTAAATTAAAGTCACACTTGAAGACCTATTTTTAACTTTAAAAATGACTAACTCTTTCAAATCCGGAGGATAACTTTTTGTTTTGATCTTGAATGGTGGCCTCTTCCCTTCTAAACACATCAGTTTCATAGCCTCCTCCGTGGACTTGGGATGGAAAGGTGGTACACCCTCTATCATCTGGTCCACAATAGTAATGTCATTAATAGACAACCGACATATGAAGATCAAAGTGATAAAATAAAACATCTCAATGCCCAAAAAGTTAAGAACAAAATCTCCGTGATGAGGTATGAACAGTAAATGCATTTAGAAAAGCTACTAAACAGCATTATGATGAACTTAGTCCCAACTAATAAGATCACTAAATAACACTATCAGCAAAACACCACATAAAACACACACACAAAAATGTCAAGACAATGTCATCATCAAAGTCCCCATCATGTCCCCCAGCATCTAATCCCAGCCCCATTGCCTTTCTGAGTATCAACTCATGACCTTGGCTTTAATATCACTTGTAATTGAATGCATACCACTAGCCTAAAGACTAGAGCTAATAGCCTGGACACAACCTTTTCCACTTGAGAGCATTAGCCTAAGCATTTCAATTCATGGGCCTTGTGAAGGCAAAATGCTGGCCCAAAGCCAGAGATACTACAATCTCACGAGAAAAAACTATAAAGATGATGAATGAGATATGAAACATCATAAAAGATTAACAATATTACTGGTTACAAAATATAGGTACCTCATATACAATGAGACCAAAAGTGTACGCATCCACACTTCTGTCAAATACATCACCTTTGTAAATCTCTGGTGCCAAGTACAAGCCTACAATGGATACAGCCAAATCATTAAATGAACCATGAAAGATATTTTTGACAACTCTAACCTAAAAATATTTTTATTAGACTGACATAAATAACAACAAAAAATCGATTAATCTTTCCTAAAATGCTTGTTCATTTTCTCTAATTTTTCTTTCAAAATGATAGGCCCTCCTTCACACAACTCTTCAAGTTTACTTATATGCTGTCAGATTACCAATGATACCTTCTCAATGGACTCAAACATATCTTCAATAATATAATAAGTACTACTTCAAATAAAACTTAGTACTATCGAGTATCGACACGATAGAGAAAACAACAGTATGCATTTTCTCTTGTAACTTCCGTTTGTTGGTCCAAGGGACTTTCATTTTGAGACAGAATGAGTATCAAACTACCAATGGAGAAAAAGACGCAAGTGCCAAGTAATTTATTTGTATGTAAATCATTAAAGCATAAAGGCAGTTTCACTTGTTGTGATCTATACAATTATATAAACGAGATCCCACACTTCAGTTTCCAATTTTTGCTTGTACTGAAATGCCATTATTAATTACTCATTTGAAAAATATAAAAAAAAAAATGTAAACAGCTCCTTATACTGTAGTTACAACTACCGTAAACACTAATCAGCTTCTAATTTCAAGTCGAAACTAACTTAAAAGCACACTTTCCTACTAATTTTTTTTTCATAAAAATGCACTGCTATTCAATATACTAGTTATTAGAAAGAATACAATTTTCTATTGAAAGGAAAGCTGCATATTTTGCCAGAGACAAATTCTACTAACAGGATTCACTTGCCGTGCCTGAATTTTATCGGTTATGAAAATTTTTTGTCGGTTTGCAAGTTAAGCTGACTTTTTTTCCTGTGTAGCATCATTGTACCAACTATTTATGTTATGTTATCCACTCTTGTAAATTGCACTTTCTCCAATAAATGATTATCCATGGCCAATGCTTATAATGTAAATGATAGTAAAGGAGGTACAAGTAGAGAGATGCATTTGGTCTCACGTACAAAATTAAGACAGCCATTCCATTGCACACCCTAATTTTCGGTCATATCCCGGAGTCAAGGAAGTTGAGAGACAAAAGGGAAAAAAAGGAAGTTGAGAGAAAAGGGTTTAAACTTTAAACCTAAAAACCATATGACTCTATGCAACACCATCAAATGGAGAAAAATGTACGTGCACGGTCAAAACCATCATATCCCAAATGATGGACCATCCCACAAAATTTCCCTCTCTAACTACCTCCTACCCCCATAAGCCAACTCCTAGGCCCTGCAAGTTTTCACCTACAAGTCAAAGCAGATATTGTGCTTAAGATGCAATAAGAGCTCATTTACAAAAAGTCCCTGTACTGTCTATTTTATCATTTTCATCGCTCAGTCTGTGCTGAGGCCAGTTAATAAAAATTGTCATCCCCAGTCTTAACATGTATACTTAATTCATGCTTGAAAAGGAAATTCACATTGCATTTACAAATCTTTTATGTTTAATCAGTTGTAATTAAACTGAACCTTAATGCAAGAAAACCAGTTACTGAGGAATAAAATCTTGGAAGGGGATGAAGTCCAGATGTCCAATTTTAAAAAAAGAAAATACTCAAAAACTTACTTGAAAGGTCAATGTTGGCCTCAGACTGTACCATCATTGCTTTATCAGGTGAGATCATCGAAAATCTCACATTACCAAATCCAGCTACCTTCAATTGCCCTCCATTATCCAGCAAAATATTTCTGGCACCTTACCGAAATTTCATATATTAAAGGAACAGTAACCAATGAGAAAATATAATTTAAAATACACTCATAAGTAACATCAGACTGTATTAAGTGGTCTTACTTTGGCTTTAAGTCACAGTGGATAATTGGATCTGGTTTGCATTCATGAAGATAATTCATGCCCCTGCTAACAATAAATTAAGAAAACTTTTATAAACAACCTGGAAGAATGTCCAATAAATTTATAATCATTTAGTGCATTATAAACTAGCAAGCTAAGGAAACCACCAAAGGCACCTTTTGGAAATCAATGACCATACAAGAGATGACAAAAATTAGAAAAGAACATGAAAGATTTCCAAAGACATGTTCACAAAGATTTCTTGCAGCATAGTTCCTTAAAAGTACGGTTACTTGCCTAGCAATATCAAGAGCAAACCGTAGAACTTTTGATGGAGACAAACGCCCTTTCTTTTGAAGATAGCCTGCTAAGTCACCCTGAAAAATCAACAACAGTATGAGCAATGAAAAGTGAGTTATATAGAAGAAACTAACTTGGCATCACTGTATTTCTAAATGAGGTTTTGCTATGCTACTTCCACTAAATTTTCTCATCTCACTAAATTTTACCAGCTCTCATGCTCCTCCTTGTCTGAATCCACTCCCCCCCATCAAAAAAAAAACCCACCCCTTTGCAAATATAGAGGGATGGAGGGTAAGGTCACCTTAGCATGGTACTCTCGAACAATCATCATAGGTACATTTTGGGTGACAGCTCCAACAAACTGGACCACATTAGGATGTCGCACCCTTTCTAATAATGTGAGCTCATGTTTGAAAGCATTTCTGAGTGAATTGTAGAAATTGTCAAAATTTAGTGCCAAGGTTGTGTAATAAATTACAGAAACAAGCAGCAATTTGGACCATACTTGATCAGAAATCAAAGTGGGAAGTAATGAGTGATATGTGCAATCAGACAAAAACTTAGCCAAGCAGCATCAAACAATCTGGTTGTGTGGCAAGAAACATATCATACAGACACTCACACAAACATGTTCGATAGCTGAGGCGTATACATACATGGTATCAGGATCTGAATAACTGTCCTTATCAAGTATCTTCACAGAAACCTTTGTGCCATTCCATTTGGCTACTTGATATGTTCCCTACAAAGATTGATCAAACAAGAGTGAAGGACTACACAAGTAAGTAATTTTAATACGTACTGTCACATGTTTATACGAACTCAGTTCAACAGAATATCAGCAACTTTCACCATACACATAACATCAGCACATTAGGCACCAGCTATTACCACTTCAATGTTTCACTTGAAAGAAAACCAAACAACAAAAATTAACAGGAGAAAAACAAATGAAAGATTAAAAAAAAATCCACACGGTCGCTACAGAGAACCCAGTGTATAGCTCAGAGAATATGGCAAATTAAAGATTTAGGGCCAGTTTGACATACTTTTAAAAACAGTTTTTCTGTTTTAAAAAAAAAAATAGACAAAGAACAAATTTTGTACTTAATAAATTTTTAAAAACAGAAAACTGTTTTTAAAAGATGTAATCAAACATGCTCTTAATGCGCCATAGTAAACATCATATGCCAATTTACTAGTCATGCTATATATTACATTACTAAAGCAAAATGTTACAGTCCATCATAGCAGTTGACCAATTTGAAAGCAAAAATGCTCCATCAAAGTCAGAATAGTTGTCAGAGTTGCAAGCACAATTAGTGCACAGAGTCTATAAACAACAATAACAAAAAAACAGAGAAAGAAAGGGAAGCATACCTTTGAAATACCATCACTCTTCCGAACCTGTAGTTCTAATGGATTGAGTTCATATTCA
This sequence comes from Calophaca sinica, assembly GCA_037113605.1. NCBI lineage: Eukaryota > Viridiplantae > Streptophyta > Magnoliopsida > Fabales > Fabaceae > Calophaca > Calophaca sinica. The sequence continues at coordinate 106,112,342 of CM073734.1, read as the reverse complement.
GGAACTTCACGAGGATTTGCAACAGTCATTGGAGTTTTCCTGGTTTTCTAACCACGTCAAAGATTATCAATCAGCAAGTCTCCAAATTCAATTCATCATATGTTTACATTAATAGATACATCAACATGCAAAGAAAGGTACCGTACCGGCACTTTTGCTCCACGGGCCTTCAGCATATAATAAACGTCCGTATTTCCATAATATTTAGCATCAGCCGCTGCCTGCAAAATGCATATCCATATTACCAAAAAGAAAAAGGAAAAAAAATGGACTTCAAATTTTGTTTCCTCTATTATTATCTTATCCAAACATAATGGAAGTAGGTAAACAAAAACAAAAGAATTAAAATAATGATAGTTAATAATAATAATCACGAGCTAATTGACTGATTCAAAAGAATTATGAGAATATGATAAGATTAGTCACGAGACAAACAGTGGGAAGAATAATTGGGAAGGAAGGTGAATTACCGTACTGCCCCAACGATCGCGAGCGTCGATATTAGCCTTGCGGCTGAGCAAGAGCGTGACAACGTCGACGTGACCCTCGCAGGCGGCGATGTGGAGGGCGGTGCGTCCATCAAGGTCAATGCTATTAACGTCGATGCCTTCGTTGAGCAAGTCCTCCACTCCCCTAACGTCCCCACGGCAGGCCATAAAGAGGAGCTGCATGGTGGAGTCGAGGTTCTCCGGCACGGTGAGTTCGACCTCGTCGTCGACGGGACTCCGTCGGATCGGGTCGAGGGAGGACTGTCGGCCGAAGCTAAACCGAAGGTTGTTACGGCGTGGATCGAGCGAGGCTTGCCGCGTGAACTGCCGACTCAAACTCTTCCGTAACGACCCCGACGAGAATTGCCGCGAGATGCCGCGCTTTAATTGCGCGGCAATGTTTTCCATGGTCAATGTTTTCAATCCAATCTAAGGGCGGAGGAGGAGGAAGATCAAGTTCTCTACATGTTCATGTTTTGGAACCTGGTTATTGTTATTCACAGCAACAACAAAAAAAAATAAAAAAAAAATTAATCTGGTTTTTTTTTTGTGTGAGAGAATCTACCAATTTAGAGAGTGAAGAAAGGAGGGATTGGAAATAATGGGAATACCTACCGAGGCAACGAGGCATGGGAATGACAATACAGCGACGCTCTTTGTGTATTCCACACATTTGCGCGAAAAAAGCCGTTTATGTCTCTTTCCCTGTTTTCTTTTTCTTATTTGATCTCTTTGCCAATTGCGATGCCGCCTTCTTGTTTTGCCGCGATTATAGAGGACTAGTGTGGTGTGATGGGGATGGGTTGTTCGCATTGACTTGGGTCAACTATATATGGGAATGAGTATAAAATAAGTTAGGAAACCCGATATTTAATTATCGAAGCTGATGGGATAATATTAGGAATAGTGAGTGGATACATGCCCGTATGTGAGTGTCCTCCTCACTCTTTATGAAAATCATAGAAAAACAAATAAAATATTAACGCCACTTGCAAAGTTGCACATGCTTTTTTTTTTTTATCAACTTAGACAAAATGGTAAATAAACACCACACACACTATCAAACGGATACACCCGGGAGTCGACGTCTTTATGTCGCTAAAATTGTCAATACAACCAGCAGTGAGAGACTTTTACACATGCTATTTTAGTATTGTTACGTGCAAGAAAGAGAGGAATACACACTGGTATATATATGTGACGTAATTCGTAAATTATTTTTCATAAAAGGTTTGATTGAATTTTAATTTTTTTAATTTTAATTATGTGCAATTTTAAATTTTTTCTTGCCAAACAAATTCTTCTATTTTTAAAATTAATCAAATTTTGTCATATTATTAATTTTTCCATTAAAATCCCTTAATTTTTTTTTCTATCTAATTGTTTGAGTTTGAGGATTTGTTATGCAATTGAGACATGAATAATTTTAAGAGTTTTTTTTTTTGAAGGGAATAATTTTAAGAGTTTAGAAGTCATTTAACAAAATTTGAAATATATTGTAAGACACGATATTAGGGTTTGAAGAGGAGAAATTTGAGTTACTTTAGTAAAATTTGAATTTTCTTATTTTATTATTTTTTATAAGAATATTTTTTGATATTTGATATTTCAGTTTCTGAGTTTTTATTTGAGTTTGGAATGGAAGAAAATTCAAAATGATTTTATCGATTTAGTTTATAAATAATTTGAGCAGATAATAAGGATGAGTGAATTTTAAGTAGAAAGAAAAAATTGAAATACTTAATTGTAACGTTTAAAAAATTAAGTTATAAGTTTTGCTTACGAAATTTTTAGAGGACTAACATCATATATTAACTTTGGTAAAAAAAATATCATATATTGACTACGATGAAGGGATCAAAAGTAGGGATGTCAATTTGCACCCGTGAGTGGGGATCCCTGTGGAGCCTGTCTCATTCGGGACCCCACGAGCGGGGACAGGGATGGGGGAGAAAATCCCCCGAGGATAGTTTAGGGACAGGGACAGAGATCATGCCCTTTGCCCTGCGAGGTCCCCATCCCTGAGCAGATGACAAAAATGTCTTTTATATGTGTATAGATGTATTTCATATATTTTGTATTTTTACTCTATTTTTAAAAAAATACATGATTATTGACTCATTACTCAGATCGCATATGTCTCTCTCTTATATTCAAATAGCGAGTTTGAAGATTGAAAGTTGGAACCATAGTTACCTCACATGTGTCGCATCTCACCATGAGACGTCCCACAACATTTGCGTCACAATTTGTACTCGCAGTGCTCCGTTTTTGATCCTCGACTTTTTTCACATTGCCAAGTGCTCTGTCTCTTCTCCACAATGGATCATATGTAAACAACTTTGTTCGCGATTGCCGCAGCTCATTGCCGATCGTTCGACAACATCCGCACTGTCAGTTATCGTCGTTCGTGTTAGAGCCTTCGTTGTCGTTCATCTGAAATCCTCCATCGTCATTCTTCTGCAATCGATGTGCCTCACTCTTCTACGTTTTTCTGCGTTTGGTCACCTCAAAATCTAGTGTGAAGTTGCTCTATTAGGCAATAATACTGCATTCGTGTCTGTTTTCATTCCTATTGTTTTGATTAGGTGGAATATTAGCCAATATTATTGTTGTTTTGATTACTACTATTTTGAGACTGTTCTATTAGGCAATATTATTGTCCTCGTGTCTTTGTTCTATTACTCCTGTTACTTAGGAAATTGCTGCTATTTTGATAAGGTTTTGATATAGTTTTGACTACTGTGGTTTTGATTATCGGACAAATTGCAAATATAAATTTTACAAATTTTTTATACTAATGGGGCCCCCGCAGGGACGAGGATGGGGACGCGGGAGAAAAACTCCCTATGGTGGGAAACGGGGACGAAGGACAGTTTGGGGGCAGGGATGGGAAACGGGGGAGTACTCCCCACCCCGCCCTATTGACATCCCTAATTGAAAGGGCGGTTCAACATTTATAGAATGTTATGTGAAAAAAACATTTAAGGAAGCTATGCGTATGCAAATTTTTATACATGAGGACTAAATTGGTCTTTGACAAAAAGTACATATACCAATTTAGTCTCTGAAAAATGAAAAAAAAAACATTTGATAAGTAAAAATTTTAAAGATGGGTCAAATTAGTCTTATGATAATTTTTAGGGATTAATTTTACCCATATTTAAGATTTTTAAGTACTAAATTAGTATTTTTATTTTTCAGGGACTAAATTAATCTTCTTGATTTTTGTCGGGACCAATTTGAGTATATATGCTATATTAAAAATTATTAATAATCGTTGATTGCTTATTAATTTTTTATTTTTGAATTGTATATTAAATTATTAAATATGCAAACTTATTTATTGTATAAAGATAGAAGGGATTAAAAAATCATTTATAAAAAAAAGGATCAAAATATCATGTAATCCATAGATACTGATTGAAAAAAAAATATTGATTTTTTAACACGTTAGATATAAGCTGATTTTTATTATTTATATCTATAGTTTTAATTAAAATATTGAATATTAATTTATAGATCATCTTATAATTTTTTTTATTTTTTTAATTTTACAAAATAATTAAATTTGTAATTATTTGAAATTTTTATTTGTTTAAAGTAGTTAAATCTTTCTTCTTATAAAAATTAAGTATGTTTATTCTTTGTTAAATTTAATAAGCTCGAATTATTAAAATAACCCGAAGTAATCGATAAAAATGTAGAAATTATTGAATTTTATATAAAGATGTGTATTATTAATTATCAATTATAGTATTATAGTAACAGGTTTTTTTACAGCAAAAAATCATATCATATCATTAATAATAATATTGGTAACAAATTCAGGGACATAATCAAAAAAACAGCAACAGGGGTGCAACACAGCCGCCCTTGCAAAAGCATGAGCAACCTCGTTTCCTTGTCGCCTAACAAATTGCACAGAACAATTTTGTCTACTAAGTAACAAAGCTTTACAAGCTGAAATTAGTGACCCAAACTCCGAAGCATCATCAATATTTCCATTGACTCCATCAACCACAACTTTAGCATCTAGTTCAAAGATCACATTATCCAATCCTAGCTCCCTGGTCCATTGAATGGCTGCTTGAAGAGCCACTGCTTCACCCTCATTAACCTGCAAGCATGGTGTGAACCAGGCGGTCTTTGCTTCCAGAAAAATCCCCAACTTATCACGGAGGCATAACCCATAGCTTGTCAGGTCTTTATCTGCATGGAAGGCAGCATCGATGTTGCATTTGATTAAGTTCATTGGCGGTCTTAACCAACGAGTAGGAACGGGAGGGCTTTGTTGGAGCTATTGCTTAACTCGTGACTTCTCCTGGGCTTTGATCCACTTGCAAAGAAAGTTCTTGGCTCGGTATAGCATATCTGCAACCGAGTCTTTTGTGTCGTTCCAAAGTTGCTCATTACGCTTAATCCAGAGGCTCCAAACAATCATGGCAAAATTGGATTTGCCCTCATTATCTAAAACAACCAACAGGCGGAAGACAATATCTGCGATTGAAACACACACCATCAGAGCCTCGTCAATAAAAGTCCACAACCCAGCTTGACTCCAGCAATGAACACTAGCTGGACATACAAAAAACACATGCCCTGCAGACTCCCATGATGAACCACAAACAACGCAATCAGAAGGACGGTGAACACCTCTGGTCTGTAGTTGAACTCTAGTAGGTACACAATCTCTAAAAAGCCGCCATAAGAGATCCTTGACCTTGGGAGGAACATGTAAACCCCAGAGAGTTTGCCAATCTCTTTGAACTCTAAGATGAGTAGCATCCAGTATATTATCCACACAGAGAAAATATGTTGATCGCACACTATATGACCCACACTTTTTAGGAGACCATATAATGATATCCTGTGTAACAGAAGGAAACAAAGGGATGCGCAAAACCATGTCAGCTTCAGCAGGCTGTAGGTGCTTCCTCAGTAACTGCTCATTCCAACTCTTTAAACCTGGCAAAAGGAAGTCACTAACTCGTAAGTTCAGCAGGGAAGGGTTGGGGGATAGATAAAGTCAAGGGTTTATTTGGTCTACCCCATTATCACACCAAAACCGAATATGGACCCCATCACCAATGATCCACTTACACCCCTCTTTAAGCAATATTCTAGAGCTCCAAATGCTCCTCCAAGCATAGCTTAGACGGCTACCAAGTTGAGCGTCAAAAAAATACCCTTGACGGTAATATTTGGCTTTGATTAAGCGCGAAACGAGAGCATCGGGGTTAGACATGAGTCTCCACACTTGCTTCCCAACCATTGTTAAATTAAAGGCACCCAGATGGCGAAAACCCATCCCTCCATGAGCCTTTCTACACGTCAATTTCTCCCAAGAGAGCCATTTAATTCCTCCACCACTATTGCCATTCGAGCCCCACCAAAAGGATTTCATCATCTTCTCCAACTCCTCAGCAAGAGATGGGGGGAGAAGGTAAACACTCATGGTGTAGGATGGTATAGCTTGCACAATGGACTTAAGGAGGATTTCCTTCCCAGCCCGAGAAAGAGCTTTACCCTTCCAAGATTGAAGCCTCTTCCACACTCTATCTCAAGTATAACGAAAAGTGGCCTTCTTGCTACGACTCACCATGGAAGGTAAGCCAAGGTACTTTCCTGTGCCCAAGCATCTGGTCACCCCTAAAAACTCTAAGATTCTGGTCCAAGTGTTCTGGTCCGTGTTCTTGCTAAAGAAAATTTTAGACTTCAAAAAATTTAGAGCTTGCCCCGAAGCTTTCTCATAAGTGATCAAAATATTTTTCATCACTATGGCCTCCTTGTCACAAGCCCGAAAAAACAAAAAACAATCGTCAGCAAAAAAGAGATGAGAGACGATTGGGGCGCCTCTACACACTTTGATCTCATGGATGTCCCCTCTACGCTCCGCCTGATGGATGAGGGCCATGAGGCCTTCAGTACAGAGAATGAATAGATAAGGAGATAGCGGGTCCCCTTGACGAAGGCCTCTCCCCAGAAAAATGGGGCCTACAGGCTCCTGATTCACTAGGATAGAGTAAGAGACTATCTTAACACACTTCATCATCCAACCTATCCATTTACCATTGAAACCCAACTTAGACATCAAGGCACACAAATAGGCCCAATCAACTCTATCATAGGCTTTATTAATATCCAGCTTCAACGCTACCTCCCCAAATTTACCCGCCTGCTTGCATTTCATATAATGGATGGTTTCTATCGTAATAATAGCACTGTCCAAGATGGACCTACCTGTAACGAAACCAGATTGTTCCTCGGAGATACAGTTAGGCAACACACGCTTGAGCCTATTAGCAAGGACGTTGGAGACAATTTAATAAAGAACATTGCACAAAGATATAGGTCGGAGGTCCTTCATGGACTTAGGTAACTCACACTTAGGAATCAAAACAACATTCATTTCATTAAGGGAGGTTGGGAACGAACCCTTATCTAACCATGAGCAACAAGTTTGAAAAATATCATCCCCACAAAAGTCCCAAAAATGTTGATAAAAAGCTGGGTTCAAACTGTCTGGGCCTGGAGATTTATCCAGATGCATTTGCTTAATGGCCTCATGGAATTCTTCTTTACGAAAGGTGCCACACAACATTGTATTTTTAGCCTCGGTCACACGCTACTGGAATGTCTGAAGCACTGGCTCAAACACTCCCTGCTGCTGCATAAAGAGATCTTCGAAATAGTTCTTTGCAACATGACACAAGTCAGCTTGGTCCGATACAATAGCACCCCTATCATTTTCAAGTTGCTTTAGTTGGTTCTTGCGCTTTTTATCGTTGCAGTGCGATGGAAATACTTAGTGTTTTGATCACCTCCTTCAAGGCAAAAGGGTTTGGCACGCTGGCACCAGAAAGCTTCTTCCTGAGCCAACAGCTTATTGAGCTTCTCACGGCTGGCTTTGAACATGCGCACTCCATCCTCATCACTTCGGGAGCGCAATAACTCCATTTCTCTCATGACAGTTGCAATATCTACTGTGAATTGCTTTCGCAGCTGCTTACCCCATGCCTCTAAAGTTTCCATGCAGTTATGCAGCTTCCCTATAAGGTCTCTGTCACTGCTATTGGACCAGCCCTCCTCCATCACCTTACTTAAATCTTTTTCTCGAAACCAAGCATTTTCAAACTTGAATTTACGATGGTGATAGAACCTGTCCACCTCATGAAGTCTGAAAAGCAAGGGCAAGTGATCTGAAATTGAGGCTAACAAATTAAGAAGCCTGACTTGAGGGAACATTGCAAGCCAGCTCTCATTCACCAAAGCCATGTCCAACCTCTCCTCCACTGCTTGAGTGGAACCTCTGCTCTTAGCCCACGTGAAAGGGTACCCCTCCAGGGGAATATCAACTAGATTACAGTCTTCCACTGCCTCATGGAAGCCTTTAATAAGCCGGTTCGGGTGCTCTGCTCTGCTATACTTATCCTCCACTGAGAGGATGTCGTTAAAGTCGCCAATAACACACCACGGTTAGGAACATATACTGTTTATATCTCTGAGCATATTCCAAGAATCCCTCCTCTGAGAATTGTGAAGGAAACCGTAAAACCTAGTGAGTCGCTAGTTACCTATATCTTGGTCATGAACTTCAAGGTTAATAAAATGCAACGAATAGTTTAGGATCTTGCATCTGAAAGTACTTCTCCACAAGATAGTTATACCTCCACCTCTTCCAACTCTTTCCACAATAAAGCAAGAATCAAATCCTATCTTACTTTTCAGAGCTTCTATTTTTTTTTACTTGCACCCAAGTCTCAATAAGAAAAATAACGTCCGGTCGGTGCACCCGAACGAGGTTACGTAATGCGAGAACTGCACTCGGGTTACCCAGGCCCCGGCAGTTCCAACAAATGATACTCATTGGTCCTGGCAGTCCTGAAAGTCAGGACCTGCCAATAAAAAATGACCATTGATGAGTGTAAGTTTTGTGTCGTGGTGTGCTTCATTATTGCTGATATCGTCCTCCTGTCGTTGCCTCTTATTGCCAACAATATTGTTCAAAGACACCTGTGCTTGTGGGCCCGTTAGCATGAGCGCACGTGGACCTACATTAGTTAGTGGGGCAGTGATTTTCAAATCAGCTGGATTTGTTATTTTAGGTTGCCTCACGTTGCGGGATTTGATTGAGAAAGGCGAATCTGCATTAACTGCATTAAACGTGAAGGTCGTTGCACCCTGATTATTCGACACTATTTTCTCTCCTGTACCTGGCCCCCCTTGGCGTCCAGATTCATTGCTCGTTGCATGAGATGTGACAAAGTCAAACCCTAGGGTTGAATTTGGCTTTGACTGTGCTACTGAACTTCCACCGCCACTTGAGCTAGGGTTTGGTGCTCCCTTACTCTCCTTCTTGAGCCAGCGACAGCCGCCACCAGTTCCCGCACGTTGCAGTTCCGCTTTCAACTTCGGTCCCCACCCTCGGCTTCCATCATCGTTTTCCATGGCGAAGCGAACTCGACACCTTTGCTCGGTGTGGCAGAGCGAGCCACAAACAAAGCAAAACGTTGTTAACTTCTCATACTTGAAGGTAACTACGCACCAGTCGCCCCCCGGCCTTCCTAACTTTCCTTTCTTTCTTCAATGGCATCCAGACATCTACTTTCACTTTGATCCCCATATAACTATGCCATATGTTGGTACTGTTCGATTAGTCATACTCCATAAACTCGCCAATATAACTCGCCAGTGATTTGCCAACAACTTCATTCATAAACCCAACGGAAATGTTATGAGCCTGGATCCAAAAGTCAACATGAGTGAGGGCTACATCTTGTATCGAAACGCCCACCCTCAGCCTACCCAGCACCAACAGGTGATTATCAAAACTCCATGGCCATCCCTTCCAGACCTGTTCAAGATCTAGCGGATGGTAAAACTGAAACAAGAACATCCCTGACACCACTTCCTTGATAGAGACTCCCTCTACCGGTCTCCAAACGCTTGTCATGCATTCCTTCATCATATGAGCTCTGATGGGCCTATCAGCAATGAATCTCCCCACTAGGCATAACTTCATGTTTCCAACACCCTCCTCCTGGCCTTCCTCCACATCCACTTGAAACGATAAACCCACCTCATCAGCGTCCACCAGGGACAAACCTTTCAAACGATCTTTGTTGCGTCTCAGGCAAGTGCACCTAATCATAACTCGTAATAAAGTGGAGTATAGTTAGGACTCTGAATGTCGAACCCACAGGGAATGCGCAAGTATCAGCATAATAAAGATCTTTTAATTCCTTAAGCGAACAGAGTAATCGGATTGAAATTGAATAGAAAACTAAGCGAAGCGAAAGTAAGACTTTAAACTAAAATGATTAGAGCAAGATCGAATAGAAGAGGCCTAGGGGACCCGGGTTCACTAATACTAGATCTTGAATCTATTTCCTTGCTATTATGAATTGTATTTTCTTATTGAATGCCAACCACTTACTCTAAATTACTAATGGCTATCTTCGCGTACAATAGCCTTCCTCCCAACTAATTACTCCGTTTGGTCTAGGAAGATAACTAAGGGAAAGAGCATTAAGAGCAGACAAGTTTGTTAACTTAATAACTGATTGGAAACAAGCAATAATTTATTCGGCGTATATCACGAGCTCTATGATCCTAGAATTCCATTAATTAATTATCATCATGTTACCACAACTAATTAATTTTATAAGGGTTAGCTACTCCTTATTAGATTAAGTATACTAGAACCAACACATTCATAAAGATAATAAGGAATTCAAAATAGCAATTAAACGGATATCAAGAACATTGTAAAAGATCCCACATCACCCCTAGTGATGGAATTAGCTACTCATAATATCATGCAACAAAAGAAAGTAAAACAAATCCAAACTCCTAAAAGACATGAGTTTAAGAACCGGGACACCCTTTTGGTATGACAGCAATCATCTCGTGTGTTTCTCACGTCTCCACGGACTCCAGCAGCAATTTAGAATTGATGGGAAGCTCCAATGATCCAAACTCACTCCAATCGTATGGTTATTTTCGAATGATTATCAATCAGGGGGATCTTGACAAATTCGTCAAGAGGTCTTTATAACATGTTAAGAACCCTTATTTATAGACTGGGCTGCGAATTAGGTTTTATGGCTTCAAATATGCACTAATCAGGGATGGGGCACAGCCGTACAACAAATATACATGGCCGTACCGAGCTTCGTAGATGACAGTTGGCCCGTACCCGTGCGTGATGTTGCCCTGACATCACTTGTGTACGGCCGTACTGCATGAGGCACGACCGTACTGGACTATTTTATCAGCGTTAGGTAATACAGACTGAGGGAGTACGCCCTTACTGGGATTCTGCTCTAAGTACGGCCATACCTTTGGTAGGTCAGGCCGTACCGTTTGTCCAGTAGTGCTAAAACTCTCCAAAACTAGCCATTTTTTTGTCTTTTTTCGCATCTTTTGCTCCAAGTAGTGTTTTCATGATATTTCTGCATAATAAGACATAAATGAGTACTTTTGTGCATTAATCAGTGCAAAATGGTGTAATTAGATACTAAAAATGCCCTATAAATATAGACAAATTGGTGTGTTAACACATCCCCACATTTCAACTTTGTGTGCCCTCAAGCAAACTACTTGATAAATTATAGTAAGAAAAACTATTTCTACTGAATAGGGGCATAAAAAGAACTGAAACAATAATATGATATCACAAAACATGTCAGTCAATAGAATCCCCAATTAGAGATGTAAGTTCAAGTAAGCTAACAATCTGTGATTTTTAAGTCACACTCTCACCAATCTCAAAGTGTTTATAGGCATAGTCATTAACATTCAGATTTTTCAAATGAAAAGACATTACCATAGGCTTGTACATTGACCAAAAACTCTACTATTAGAATCTATAAGACATGCAAAAGAGGAATAAGGGTCTTTTATTGGTTGTAATGAGGCCAAGGTAATAATGTTTGGTATGATAAAAGAAAGAAAAGGTCACGCAAAGGGTCAGAAACAAATCAACCAAAACAAGCAACCTAATTCTTTTTCACTTTCAAGAGCAGGCAATAATTCCAATTTTTCAATCAAAATATTTTCTTTTTTGCAACTTGTGAAGGCATGAACATTATCACAATTTTTTTTCTTTTTCTTTTCCTCCTTTCATGCAATTATGCAACAACCAATCATTTTTAAGAATTAGGAGGGGAACAAATTGATAAGCCTTCTCTTTTTGTAAACAAATAAAAGGGACTTTGCTACATTATTCAATAAATTTTTGCTACTAATTGCTCTCAAATAAAAATTTTCCAAAGTTGACTTCACAGAAGATAATCAATAAAAACAAGAAGGGTACCAAAGAAATTAAATATAATACTTTTAGGCTCAAAAGTGGGGAACTAGTGGGATAATATATTCAGTGGCCTGAAGAATTCCTAAAAATTGCCCTTTCCAAATTCATATGCAAATAAATTCATATTCGCTTCGTAATGGTCTCAGCACAAGTTCTAAAATGCACATTCCATGAAAAATATCACTCAACAAAAAAGAGAGACAAAAACATGATGTTGCCTCTTATTTCAGGCTCAAAACTCACATTTAATAGCTTACACAGAAAGTCAAACTCACAGAACTTCAATGCTAAGTTTTAGCAAATTCCAAAACTAGCAACAAATTGATTCAATCAAAAGTTGTCATAAAAAAAAATTTGCATAGCCCCTAAATCAGCAAAAATTTAAAGTTCTTCTATAATTGTAAGCACTTATAAGCACAGTCAAGTAATAAGTATAATGTAAAACTCCCTCCCCTCACTTATTTCTAGCAGTGTCCCCACTGCGACTATTTTAAAGCAATCACAACAATATAAGATAAAAAATTAAAAATAAGTACTATAAAAGAATGTGGAAAGAGGCTCCCCTCTGAAAAATATCACGAGCAAATTGATGGGGTTATCGATATTTCTATGCCATCAACTTCAGCTGCCTGGAGTACCTCAAATGTGATAAACAAACTGCAAAAGTAAACAACTTAACAATTACTAAAAATAAATGATAAAAATTAAGTAAAGATCTACAGGTTGCCTCCTGTGAAGCGCTTGTTTAACGTCACGAGTCTGACGTGTTGCTTCAAGTGGTTGGTGATTGCAGTGAGATTTTGAATGTGGCCCTAGGTGTTCCTACAACATAGATTTTTGCTCATTGTCTGTTTACCTTGAAAGTTGACCCATCTTTAGCAACCACTTCTATCGTTCCATATGGAAAGACTTGTTTTACTTCATAGAGACCTGACCAACGGGATTTGAGTTTCCCTGAGAGTAGTCGAAGTCGAGAGTTGTAAATTAATATTCTGTCTCCAATTTGAAAATCTCTCTTCTGGATGCGTTGATCGTGCAACTTCTTAGTGCGCACCTTGTACAATTTTGCATTTTCATAGGCTTCCAATCGAAATTCATCCATCTCATTTATCTGTAATAGCCGATGCTTCTAACGCCCGTACTTCAATAACATTTGAAGTAAGACAATTTACATCAAAGCACAGGAATTACACAAAATAATTTAAACTTGAACTGTAAAATACAAGTCCAAACACAAACTATGCCATAAGTCTATTAAATAAAGTTTGCAACTTCATCCAAGTCCAAGGCTTGGGAAATTACAAAATACAGTGTCAATTTTTGCGTTAACAACAAAATGGACAAGTACAATGCAAAACTAATATAAACTAGAAATTTAAAGCTCCTAGAATCATCATTTCTCCCTTGCCGGTACCTGCTTATCTGAAATAAAATAGGAAAGGGGTGAGATTAAAATAATCTCAGTGAGTCCTCCGCGGACCCCTCACAAAATGCTTGCCAAAACCATAATAACTTTACTATCTGAATATTAAAGTGACATGACTAAACATACAACCAGGATTACTCGTAATAGCCGGGACTTATCACTTGGTAACAGTGGTACACCGCTCTGCTACACTAAGGTAAACAGTCGGGACTTATCGTTACCTCACAGTGGTACTCCGCTCTGTACTTACAATCCTCGGAGTAACGGCCGAGACTTATCATTTGGTAACAGTGGTACACCGCTCTGTTACACTAAGGTAAATAGTCGGGACTTATCGTTACCTCACAGTGGTACACCGCACCGCACTGCATTTATCTCATTAGAACCACTACGAATCCAACAGGTCTAATTCTTGTCTCTAAGCTATCAAACAATAAATGCTCTAATAACTTATCTAAGGGTATCTTAGGATGTCCCTTTTATCTTCTATGTTTTAGAATACTCAACTTGAGTATTCATGGCTTTAAAAACCCTTAAAATGTTAAAGTACACATTTCTGGCTTAAAATGTTAAAGTACACATTTTTTGTAAAATTGGCGCGCCACGCGCACCCAGGAGCGCGTTGTGTGCATCTTACAACTTCTGGTACAGGGCTTATCTTGAAATAATTCTTGTGCCATTGGAAACTAGACACATTTCTCTTCAATTTGGACATATAGTTCTCTATTTTTCATTAAGTATTGAAGGAGAAACATAGGTTACAAATTGGGGGGAAGTTAGTGTTCAATTTTCTGAATCTAGTAGCTTGTAGCTTAAAACTGCACTAATTGGATGGATATTTTCTAACATAACAATTATATTTAGAAATCAGACATCCTAAGCTTTCCAACAAGTGGTCATTTTCCCAATTCTGACTTCGTTTGATATTTTAATAAAATCCCCGAAGTTGACATTCTGTAGAAAGCGTGCCGAGCACGCCCGGGAGCACGTTACGCGCATTTCTGCGCTGCAGATTCTGTTTCTGTGCGCGTCGTGCACACTTGTATAGTGCATGACGCGCATTTATCCATTTTGGCTCTGTTTTGCTACGTATCGCGTGCACTTGTACAGCGTACCACGCACAAACCTGCAGAATTGTGCAGAAACCAGTTTTCTGCACTTCAACATACTTTCAACACATTTTTACCTCAATCCAAACCAATAGCAAGCAAGATTAGGACTCAAAATCAAGAATTTATCAAGTGTACAAGGTCATGAGCAATTTATGATAACTATCACCCAATCAATCATGCATTAACTTATCATACAACCCCTCATGCTTCAACCGAAGCATACTCATCTAGACCTAAACCCATTCATGCATTGCAACCATTTCAAGCTTAGAAATCAAGAAACCACACAAATGAGGCAAAAGAGGAAAACCCTAAGTGGTGGATCTTATGGTTTGCCCAACCTCTAAGTGAAAAGAACTCACCAACAAACTTTAAGAACTTGAGCTATGGAGGTGATGACCTTGGGTTTCTTCTTCTCCAATTCGAGCTCCTCCTTCTCAAGCCTAGGGCAAGCTTCCAATTTCTGACAATGCCCAACAATCATTCTTCAAACTCTCTTATTCTTGCCAGGAATGATGAACTTCCACTATCTTCCCTCTTTTCCATCAAAACCTTCGAACCCTAGCACCCCCTTTTCTTTTCTTCCTTCTTCTTCTTCTTTCTTTTCTTCTTTCTCTGATGAGAAACGTGGGAGGGAGTGAATGAGAGAGAGAGAGAGCTGAGTGTGAGTGAGGGATAAGGGAGAGAATGAGGGTCCTTTTCCAAAAGTATCCCTCCTCTAATTCAAATTCTCACAATATCACTACTATATACGCCCCTTATTTATACAAATACAACCCAATCCAATTACTCAACTTTTAATTCAAAACATATAAATGTTTAAACTAATTTAATTAAGTAATTAAATTTGGCGGAATGTTACAATGCTGACCTGCCATCTGTATATCAAAAATTAAAAATTTGGTAGCCCAATAAGCCTTATGCTCTAACTCGACAGAGAGGTGACAAGCTTTTCCAAACACTAGTCTATAAGGTGACATTCCTATAGGTGTTTTGAAAGCGGTTCTGTGTGCCCACAGAGTATCATCTAGTTTGAGAGACCAGTATTTTCTTGATGTACTAACAGTTTTTTTTAGGATTTTCTTGAGTTCTCTGTTAGAGATTTCTACTTGGCCACTGGTCTGGGGATGATAAGGTGTGGCCACTCTATGGTTGACTCCATATTTAGCTAAGAGGTTGTCAAATTGTTTGTTGCAAAAATGACTTCCACCATCACTTATTATTGCTCTAGGAGTTCCAAATCTAGTGAAAATATTCTTTTTCAAAAACCTCACTACCCTTTGGGCGTCATTAGTTTGTAACGCTACGGCTTCCACCCACTTGGAGACATAATCTACTGCCACTAAGATATACATGTTGTTATTAGACTTAGGAAAAGGTCCATCCCATGAAATCAATTCCCCAAACATCGAAAAGTTCACAATAGAGAATAGTATTTAGAGGCATTTATTGTCTTCTAGAGATATTTCCACTTCATTGGCAGGGGTCACAAGTCTTGACAAATTTATAAGCATCTTTAAACAAGGTAGGCCAGAAAAAACCACATTGTAAAATTTTCCGAGCTGTAGTATGGGTCCATAATGGCCTCCTACTTCTCTAGAGTGACAGTGTTCTAAAATAGATTGGTATTTTGTTTCTAGAACGCATCTTCTAATTATTCTGTCGGCACAAGTTTTAAATAAATAAGGTTCATCCCAGAAGTAATGCTTAACATCAGAAAATAATTTTGTACGCTGTGCATATGATAAATTGGGTGGAAGTACCTTACCGGCTAAAAAGTTAACATAATCAGCATACCATGGTGCCGTAGAAATAGCATACAGATGCTCCTCTGGAAATATTTCTTGAATTTGCTCCTTCTCAGGTGGTCTTACTATTGCATCTATCCTTGAAAGATGGTCTGCGATGACATTGTCTACATCCCTTTTATCTTTAATTTCGATGTCGAATTCTTGAAGTAATAGAATCCATCTGATTAGCCTTGGTTTTGCATTCTGTTTGACAAGTAAATGTCTAATAGCAGTGTGGTCAGTATAAATTATGATTTTAGACATCACTAGATAGGAATGAAATTTATCAATTGCAAATATGACTGCTAATAACTCTTTTTCAGTAGTAGTGTAATTTTGATGTACTTTGTCCAGAGTCCTACTAGCATAGTAAATAGTATAAAAGATTTTGTCGTTCTTTTGTCCCAATACTACATCACACATTAGTTCAAAAGGAATAGACCAATCAGGTGCTATCACAACAGGAGCATTAATTAGTATAGACTTTAAAGTTTCAAAAGCTTTTAGGCATGCTTCAGAGAATTCAAATGGTACATCTTTCACTACAAGGTTAGGAAGGGGTTTTGCAATTTTTGAAAAGTCTTTTATAAATTTCCTATAAAAGCTAGCATGTCCTAAGAAACTTCTAATGGCTCTAACTGAATTTGGGGGTGGTAATTTCGAAATAACTTCAATTTTTGCTGGACCTACCTCAATGCCTTTTGGAGAAATTTTGTGTCCTAAGATTATGCATTCTGAAATCATAAATTGACACTTTTCCCAATTCAGAACTAGATTTGTTTATGTGCATCTTTTTAGCACAAGTTCTAAATTATGTAAACAAACATCAAATATGGATCCATAAACTGAAAAATCATCCATAAATATCTCAATGCAATTTTCTAAAATATCAGAAAAAATAGTCATCATGCATCTTTGGAAGGTTACAGGAGCATTGCATAAACAAATGACATTCTTCTATATGCAAATGTCCCATAAGGGCATGTAAAAGTAGTCTTTTCTTGGTCTTCCTTAGCTACAGGAATTTGCTTATAACCAGAATAACCATCCAAACAGCAATAAAATTCATGACCAGATAATTTTTCAAGCATTTGGTCAATAAAAGGAAGAGGGAAGTGATCTTTCCTGGTGGCTTCATTTAGTTTCCTATAGTCGATGCACATACGTCATCCAGTCACTTTCCTAACTGCAATTAACTCTTTTTGCTCGTTCTTCATGACTATGGTTCCTCCCTTTTTAGGAACTACCTGCATAGGACTCACCCAAGGGCTATCAGAAATAGGATAAATAATGTCAGCGTCAAGTAATTTGATAACTTCCTGCTTGACAACTTCTTTCAGATTTGGGTTGAGTCTTCGTTGAGGTTGCACTTTGGGTTTGTGATCAATCTCCATGTAAATTCTATGGGTAAAAATTGTAGAACACATCCCTTTTATGTCATTGATGCTCCATCCAAATGCTGCCTTGTTCTCCCGCAATATTCTTAAAAGTTTTTCCTCTATCGGATCGGACCTGTTAAAGAAGATGAGACAACAACTGGTAATGATGATGGTGGGTGTAAAAATACATATTTAAGATTAGCTGGTAGCGGTTTTAATTCCAGCTCTGGTGGTTCTTCTAGAGATGACTTGATTGCAGCCTTTTTGGTTTTATCTAGTCTTTCAAATCGTTGCACCCCGTTCCATGGCCTTGGTTCCATGCCTGCTTTTAGAGCTAAGACTTCCTTTTTTATTTCTTCTTCATCTGCGATTACTTCCTTACTGCAAGTTAAAACTTTTTCTAGAGGGTCTGTAAGTAAATGTACCTGCAAGTCAGGAGACATTAAAAAAGTTTCTGTTAAAGTGTCAATAAAATTGCACGAGTGATAATATGGTGTTTTTAAGGAGTCAAACACACTGAAAACAACTTTCTCATCATCAAGCCGTAATGTAAGCTTTTCTTAGTGAACATCAATGATTGTTTTTCCTGTTGCTAGAAATGGTTTTCCCAAAAGAATGGGTACTTCCTTATCTTCTTCCATGTCTAGGACTACGAAATCAGCTGGAAAAATAAATTTTTCTACCTTCACCAAGACATCGTCAATTATCCCTTTTGGGTGCACTACGGACCTGTCTGCCAGCTGCAATTGAAGTCTTGTGGGTCTGACTTCTTTTAAACCAAGTCGCTGAAAAATAGATAAAGGCATTAGATTTATACTAGATCCTAAATCACAAAGAGCTTTCTCAGAATAAGAATTTCCAATTGTGCATGGTATTGTAAAACTCCCTGGATCCTACATTTTAGGAGGTAGCTTTTTCAGGATTATGGTTGAGCACTCCTCGCTCAACCTAACAGTTGATAGCTCCTCTAGCTTTTTCTTGTTGGCAAGGATATCCTTCAAGAATTTGGCATATTTAGGCATCTGAGAAATAGCTTCCACAAATGGTATGTTGATAGTTAGCTGCTTCAGGACTTCTAAAATTTTTGCAAATATAGGGTCCTGCAAGTCATTTTTCAGTCTTTGTGGGAATGGCACAACAGGGGTTACATCAGGTGGATTGATAGGCACTGTTGACTGTCATTTCTAAGGCTCTTTGTTTATTGTCTCTTTTTTTTTCAGTCAGAGTAGGTGAATCTTCTTGGGGCTGAGCGGGTGTGGCTTTTTCTTTGCTCTTCTCAGATGGCTCCGCAAGTATTGTCCCTCCTCTTGTAGTTATTAAGTTACATTGCACTTGTTGAGTATATGTCTTCTCTTCTTTCTTGGCCAAATAATTTATCAAGAGACCTAATTGATCTGCTAATTGTTTCTGTGTCTCTGCATTTGTTGTTACCAATTTTTCCAGTTGCTTAAATCTTTCATGAAGTTTCTTTATGTATCCTTGTACTAATGTAGAATGGACTCGATATGGCTTTCTTCCTGCTTGAGCCTGAAAAAATGAGCCTTGGTTTCTCCATACCAGATTGTTATTATTTGAGTAGTGATCACCATGTTTCTCGGTGCCTATGAAGTTAACCATCACAACTTTACTCTCAATTGTTGAAGACTTCCCTAAAGTTATGATATGGGTATGAGATGCTAGCAGGGCTTCGAATTTTTCAGTAAGTGCATCCACCTTGGCTTCTAAAGATAAAGGAGATTGCCTCCCATGGCTCCCTATTTTAGGATCAACCTGTTTCCTCTCTGAAAACCATTGAGCATCGTTTTGAGCCATCTCTTTAATAATTTCTATTGTCTCAGAGGGTGCTCTTGTTCCCATAGATCCCCCACAGACAACGTCTATGGCAGCTCTACTATGTGGATTTAACCCATTGTAGAACATGTGCACAAGTTGCCATGTATTAAATTCCTTGTGTTGAAAACCTCTCAGCAATTCTTGAAAACACTCCCAAGCTTCGTGCATTGGCTCTAATTCAACCTGTTTGAAATTGGTTATTTTTTCTCTTATTTCTGCAAACTTGGCTAAAGATGGATATTTTTGGAGAAATTTGCCCTTCAGATCTTCCCAAGTGGTGATTGAGTTTGGTGCCAAAGAGTCTGGCCAAATTTGAGCTTTTCCTTGCAATGAGAATGGAAATAATGTTAGTTTAATAGCTTCAGCTGGGACTCCATTATACTTAACAGTGCTAAGTATCCACAGAAGCAGAGAAATACTATTCAAGAGTGAGCTCTGGTTCTCCTTCTATTGCGGTGCCTGAGTACATAGATGATAGTAAAATAGTTATAGAATATTAAAACAGAAAATAGACTAAAAATGCTTAAAGTAACTAAGATCTCGTTGAACTAATATTGTTAAAACAGTCCCCGGCAACAGCGCTAAAAACTTGTTGCGTCTCAGGCAAGTGCACTTGATCGTAACTCATAATAAAGTGAAGTACAGTTAGGACTCCGAATGTCGAACCCACAGGAAATGTGCAAGTACTAGCATAATAAAGATATTTTAATTCCTTAAGCGAACAGAGTAATCAGATTGAAATTGAATAGAAAACTAAGCGAAGCGAAAGCAAGACTTTGAACAAAAATGATTAGAGCAAGATTAAATAGGAGAGGCCTAGGGGACCTAGGTTCACTAATACTAGATCTTGAATCTATTTTCTTGCTATTATGAATTGTATTTCCTTATTGAATGCCAATTACTTACTCTAAATTACTAATGGATATCCTCTCGTACAGTAGCCTTCCTCCCAACTAATTACTCCGTTTAGTCCAGGAAGATAACTAAGGGAAAGAGCATTAAGAGCAGACAAATTTGTTAACTTAATAACTGATTGAAAACAAGCAATAACCTATCCGGCGTATATCGAGAGCTCTGTGATCCTAGAGTTCCACTAATTAATTATGATATTATTACCACAACTAATTAATTTTATAAGAGTTAGCTACTCCTTATTAGATTAAGCATACTAGAACCAACACATTCATAAAGATAATAAGGAATTCAAAATAGCAATTAAACGGATATCAAGAACATTGTAAAAGATCCTCCATCACCCCTAGTGAAGGAATTAGCTACTCATAATGTCATGCAACAAAAGAAAGTAAAACAAATTCAAACTCCTAAAAGACATGAGTTTAAGAACTGGGACACCCCTTTTGGTATGACGACAATCCTCTCGTGTGTTCGTCACGTCTCCATGGACTCCAGCAAAAATTTAGAATTGATGGGAAGCTCCAATGATCCAAACTCACTCCAATCGTATGGTGTTTTCGAATGATTCTCAATCAGGGGGCTCTTGACTCAGAAATTCGTCAAAAGGTCTTTGTAACATGTTAAGAACCCCTATTTATAGATTGGGCTGCGAATTAAGTTTTTTGGCTTCAAATCTGCACTAATCAGGGACGGGGTACGACCATACAGCAAATATACACGGCCATACCGAGCTTTGTAGATGACGTTGGCCCGTACCCGTGCGTAATGTTGCCCTGACATCACTTGTGTACGACCCTATTATATGAGGCACGACTGTACTGGACTATTTTATCGGCATCAGGTGGTACAGAATGAGGGGGTACGCCTTACTGGGATTCTACTCTAATATCGTTGGTAGGTCAGGCCGTACCGCTTGTCCAGTAGTGCTAAAACTCTCCAAAACTAGCCAGTTTTTTGTCCTTTTTCGCATCTTTTGCTCCAAGTGGTGTCTTCATGATATTTCTGCATAATAAGACATAAATGAGTATTTTTGTGCATTAATCAGTGCAAAATAGTGTAATTAGATACTAAAAATGCCCTATAAATATAGATAAATTGGTGTGTTAAAATCTTCTATCAAGCACCGTTGGACCTCACAAGCACCACCGTGACCTATTTCTCAATAACGAGAGAGAATAAGGATTGTGTTTTACAATACTTTTATTATAAAATAAAATTATTAAACATATAATTTTCGTTGAATATGATGCTGGTGGTAACGTGCTAAGAAGAAAAAACATGACCACCAATTTGGTTCATATCAATCACAAACTTTGAAATCAAGCAACTGTTTAGGAATCCCACGAATTATTGTAAAAAATTCTATCAATTTGACTACGATTTGTTGACTAATTATAAAACACTTACAACTTGACTACAATCTTAGGCCGACCTATGTGTTCTTCAAGTGTACACGCGCATTCTCTAAAAAATTAAAAATATTATTTACCTCCTATACAATTTATATATTGACTCCTCTCGATATAATAATTGGCACATAATACTCTCACATAGTCATTTTTTTATCTCATGTAGTCAGACTCACTCGTTTATCTCTCAAAGCTCAAAACACAACTCTTTCATTGTCTCACATCTCAACACACTTCCTCCCATTGGTGAGTGTTATTTTGATATAATAATTGGCACATAATACTCTCACATAGTCATTTTTTTATCTCATGTAGTCAGACTCACTCGTTTATCTCTCAAAACTCAAAACACAACTCTTTCATTGTCTCACATCTCGACACACTTCCTCCCATTGGTGAGTGTTATTTTGGTTCTCTATTTTTCCCTTTTACTAGGCGTAGATTTTCTCCAATTTAGATTAAAACTCTAATCTGATCCCTCTATTAAATTTCTCTTGTAATTTTTTGTGTTGTAATTAGGTCTCTGTTAATTCAATTTGTGTTGTTTTATTATTTTTCTTTTGTAATTTTTTTAAATTCGGAAACTTTTCTATTTTTTTTTAAGTTTGAAAACCTGTTTTAAGTTATCAAAAATCATGATCTTGTTAATTTGCAAGAAGAGTAAACATTTACCCTTGTTTTTTTTAAAAAAAAATGTGCTAATGTTTTTGTTATAATTTTGATGATTTTAAAATTTCATGCATCCACCACTAACTACAATTAATTATTAATTATACAAAATTACTCCATAATAGTAATACATCTCCCCTAAGCAGTAGCTTTTAAATGCTAATGTCATTCTTTCGATTTTTTTTTGAGCACATGGCGATCAACCGCAAAGAGAGAACATAAAATCAAGAAACACCACCAACTATCCAAACCCCCTAAAGAGTCTTTAAACAACAAATATCCCAACCCAACACGAGGGAACGATCAAACTTTGTTCACATGAAAGGAGTGAGTCTCTTCCTTAGCCAAGAAATTTGCGCTATCGTTCGCCTCATGAAAGACATGGGAGAGCTGAATTTCCCAATTCTTGTCCAAATAATTTGAACCAACATAGTAGAATACAAGTGAAAACCATGTTGGTATCTCTTTTGAATGTGTTGAGTTACTAACAAGAATAATGAACAAATATCAAAGGCAACCAAATACTAAATTTTAATAGCAACCAAAACAATGCAATAAAGTCAATCAAACAAAGAGTAAAGAGTAGGAAGAATCACACCGCTATTTGGTTACGCAGTTCGGCCCCAAAAAGATGACCTACGTCTGCGGGAGAGAGCAGCCCTCCGTTTCACTATCAAAGAGTCTTTACAAGAGATTACAATTGCTTTGAACCCCTTTACAATGTCCAAGAAGAACAAACCCAAGAGTTCCCAATCCCTTTCTCTTTTCCTCTATGAAAAACTCTCAATAACAACAATAGAGAAAGCCTTCAATCCTCTCTTTATGATTTCCTAAGACCCCAAGGTGTTTAACAGTGTTTCCCAGGCCTTAAAACCTCACAAAGACGCTCAAGAACGGCTACACACAACCCTAGAAAGACTGCACGTCGTACTACACAATTCTGCAGTGTCAGGTTTATATAACCCGACTGTGAATCGATTCACAGGCATAGGTGAATCGATTCACCTAGTTAAAAAAAGCCTCCCCTGCACGAATTAATGAAATGAATCGATTCATGCAAGCTTCCCATGCGATTCACAGAGGCGTGCTTCGATTCACAGAGTCCCAAACATGCTTGAATCGATTCACATAGCTAGGGAATCGATTCCCAGTGTTCAAGAAACACTTTCAAGCAATTCCATGATCCTCCAACCTGATTTTAAGGCACTCTAAACTCCACAATTCTCCACCTTGACTTCAAATCAGTGGTGATGCTCAACTTTATCCATCAACCACTAGCTGCTCTCTCCATTTTTGGAATTACGTCTCAGAGAAATTCATCAAGTCCAAGCAATGCTTGAACTTTGATCTAGGTAATGACTTGGTGAATACATCCGCCGGGTTGTCCTCTGATGCAACCTTCTCAACCACAATTTCCTTAGATTCTACGACGTCTCTAATGAAATGTAAGCGGATGTCAATGTGCTTTGTCCTTTCATGATACACTTGGTGATTTGCCAAGTGGATAGCACTTTAACTATCACAATGTACCTTCACACATCCTTGTGTAATTCCTAGCTCCCCAATCATACCTTTCAACCATATGGCCTCCTTCACCCCTTCAACTAGGGCGATATACTCCGCCTGAGTAGTAGATAGCGCCACAACGGACTGTTGATTAGCCTTCCAACTTATTGCCGTTCCAAACAATGTAAATACAAATCCAGATAAGGATTTCCTTGTATCCACATTTCCTGCATAATCTGCATCTACATAACCCTCCAAAGCATCTTCTCCTTGAGTTGCTCTTGTGTACCTCAAACCACCTTGGAGTGACCCATTCAAATACCTCAGGACCCACTTCAGTGCTTCCCAATGAGCTTGGCTCGGATTTGCCATAAACCGACTCACTATGCTAACTACATATGCTAAGTCTGGTCTACTACAAACCATGCCGTACATGATGCTTCCTACCCCACTAGCATATGGAGTAGTATCCATCTTCCTCCTCTCCTCTTCGGACTCAGGAGCTTGTGTCACCGAGAGCTTTGTGTGATGACCCAAAGGGGTGCTAACCGGCTTAGCTTCATGCATCCTAAACCGCTCCACCACTTTCTTCAAGTACCCATGCTGAGATAAGAATAATTCACCCTTCTTCCGGTCCCTCACGATATCCATCCCAAGTATCCTCTTAGCGGCCCCAAGATCCTTCATCTCAAATTCTGAATTTAGCTTCTCCTTGAGAATGTTAATCTCCTTTTTGCTAGAGCTTGCCATCAGGATATCATCAACATAGAGAAGTAGGTAGAGAACCACTTTCTCATCCCTCTTCAAAATGTACACACAACCTGCCGAACCCTCTTCTCACAAATCCCGTCTTCAGAAGAAAATCGTCAAAACGAAGATACCATTGCCTAGGGCTTTGTTTCAACCCATACAAGGATTTCTTCAAAAGACATACCTTAGACTTGTCCTCTACAAAACCTTCTGGTTGTTGCATGTAGATTGTCTCTTCTAGGTCTCCATGTAAGAATGCGGTCTTCACGTCCATTTGTTCCAACTCAAGATCGTATTGATTCACGATTGCCATAAGAACCCTTATGGAACAATGTTTCACCACGGGTGAGAAAATCTCGTTGTAATCAATTCCCTCAACCCGTAAAACCTCGCCACAAGTCTTGCTTTATATCTTGGTTCTTTAATTCCCGGAATGTCTTCCTTCTTCTTGAAGATCCACTTGCATCCAACCACCCTTTGTGTTCTTAGGTAGTTTCACAAGTTTCCAGGTCTGGTTCTTCTCCAGTGAATTCATTTCCTCATTCACTGCCTCTAACCACTTCTGACCCTCTTTGCTCTCAACTGCTTCCCTGAATGTCTTCTGCCTGAAGTCTTGCACATCTTCACCGCATTTAGAGCATAACAAATTAAATCTGCATAGCCATATCTCTTAGGTGCCACAGTTTCCCTCCTTTCCCTATCTCTTGCCAACTGATAGCCAGGATCCACTGTTGGTTGTCTTCCTCTAGAACCTGATGGTGGAGAACTGTTCTCCTCTTCATCATTCCCAGTCTCACTAGTGGAAGGCTCCACCTCAAACTGAGTCTTCTCTACCTCTGTTTCTGAGTTACTATTCTCCAGGTCCTTGCACTTCATCCCCATACGAGTCTCATCAAAAGTCACATCCCTGCTTATTATGAATCTTGATCCCCCAGGCTCCATCTTCCATAGCTTGTACCCCTTCACACTTTCTGGATAGCCAATGAAGACACATTTCACAGCCCTGGCTTCAAGTTTGTCTTGTCTGACATGAGCAAACGCCAAAGCCCCGAATACCTTCAACTTAGAATATTCTGCCGGTTTTCCACTCCAAACTTCCATAGGTGTCTTGAAGTTTAAAGCCGTTGATGGGCATCTGTTGATCAAGTAAGCCGCTGTGCTCACAGCTTCACCCCAGAAACTTTTAGGTAGCCCAGCTCCCAAAAGCATACATCGACCGCTCCAAAATAGTCCTGTTTCATGCTACGCTGCACCATTTTGTTGCGGTGTTCCTGCCACGGTCCTATGTCTCTTAATTCCCTGTTTCCTGCAAAACTCATTAAACTGCCCTGAAACAAACTCCAGGCCATTGTCAGTCCTTAAAACTTTCAGTTTAGTTCCTATTTGATTTCTTATGAGAGTATGCCATTCTTTGAATTTTTCAAATGTGTCACTTTTATTTTTCAAAATGTGAACCCATACTCTCCTAGAGAAATCATCAATCATAGTGAGAAAATAGGAACCCTCTCCATGAATTGTCACTCTTGAGGGACCCCAAAGGTCCGAGTGAATGTACTCAAAAGGCTTGCTAGAATGATGCATGCCACTTCCAAACTTAACCCTATGTTGTTTTCCTAGTATGCAATTATCACAAAATTCTAGTTTATCCAATTTATCATTTCCTAACAAACCTTGTTTAGCTAGTTCAACTAAACCTCTTTCACTAACATGCCCTAACCTTAAATGCCATAGTTTAGTTTTATCATGCGGAGCTTGACTGGCTAATGATGCATGCCCTATAACAGTAGAACCATCTAATATGTATAAACCACACATTTTAGACCCTTTAGCCATTACTAATGCACCATTCGAAATTTTAATCATGCCATGTTCAATCCTAGTACTATAGCCTAAACCATCAAACATGCTTATAGATAAAAGATTTTGTTTTAGTTCAGGAACATACCTCACATCTTGTAAAAGGAATTCACGGTTGTCAAACATCTTGAGACGAATTGAACCCATACCTTGCACCTTACAAGCTCGGTTGTCACCCAAAGTAATCGACTCCACCTTCTTTAAGCTTCAAAGTCTCAAAGTATTCCTTCCTAGGACACATGTGATAAGAACATCCCGAGTCCATGACCCAGTTCTTTTCAGATTCCAAACTCGACACCACTAAAGCCCCCGCACTCTCATAACCATCCTCCATAGCAATTGCAACATCCACAGAATCACCCCTGCCCCCTTTCTCAGGACAGTCCTTCTTAAAGTGACCGGTCTTGTGACAATTGAAGCACTTATACTTCTTATTGTTCCCCTTTGACTTGGATTTCGACCTAGAATTCTTCCCTTTGTTGTGGTTTCCTCTACTCTCACTTCTTCCCCTTGACACACTTAAGCCTTCACCACTATCATCCACTTTCAAGTCTTGGAGCTTGGTTATCTCCTTAGTCCTAATAGATTGTTGGACCTCCTCCAAAGTAATATTGGACTCCTTGCCATAGAGGAGTGCATTCTTAAAGTGTTCAAAGGATCTAGGCAGCGAATTCAATAAGAGCAGAGCCTTATCCTCGTCATCGAGATTCACATCAATGTTCTACAGGTCATCAATAATTTTGTTGAATTCTGCTAGTTGCTCCACAATAGGTTTGGTCTCTACCATCTTGAATGAGTAGAGTTGTTGTTTCAGATATAACCTGTGGGCCAATGACTTTGTCATGTACAACGATTCTAACTTTGCCCACATCTCCGCCGCGGTCTTCTCTCTTGCAACTTCCCTCAATGCCTTATCGCCAAGGCATAAGATAATGGCACTTCTTGCCTTATCCATCATCTCCTTCTTTTCCGTTTGAGACAGGGTGGCCGACATTCTTGCCTCACCCTTCAAGGCTTCAAATCACTTCTGTTGAATAAGGATTGCTTCCATCTTCACCTTCCATAGACCGAAGTCGTGTTCTTCCCATAGACGGCGCCACTTGTTGAGTTACTAACAAGAATAATGAACAAATATCAAAGACAACCAAATACTAAATTTTAATAGCAACCAAAACAATGCAATAAAGTCAATCAAACAAAGAGTAGAGAGTAGGAAGAATCACACCGCTATTTGGTTACGCAGTTCGGCCCCAAAAAGATGACCTATGTCTGCGGGAGAGAGCAGCCCTCCGTTTCACTATCAAAGAGTCTTTACAAGAGATTACAATTGCTTTGAACCCCTTTACAATGTCCAAGAAGAACAAACCCAAGAGTTCCCAATCCCTCTCTCTTTTCCTCTATGAAAAACTCTCAAGAACAACAATAGAGAAAGCCTTCAATCCTCTCTCTATGATTTCCTAAGACCCCAAGGTGTTTAACAGTGTTTCCCAGCCCCTAAAACCTCACAAAGACGCTCAAGAACGGCTGCACACAACCCTAGAAAGACTGCACGTCGTACTGCACAATTCTGCAGCGTCAGGTTTATAAAACCCGACTGTGAATCGATTCACAGGCATAGGTGAATCGATTCACCTAGTTAAAAAAAGCCTCCCCTGCACGAATTAATGAAATGAATCGATTCATGCAAGCTTCCCATGCGATTCACAGAGGCGTACTTCGATTCACAGAGTCCCAAACATGCTTGAATCGATTCACATAGCTAGGGAATCGATTCCCAGTGTTCAAGAAACACTTTCAAGCAATTCCATGATCCTCCAAACTGATTTTAAGGCACTCTAAACTCCACAGAATGAGCTTGCGTGCATCCACAAGGTCAATCTCACAAAGAACTCTGTGATATCCTAAAACAAAGACAAGAGATAGAACATACTTAATACCTCATAACTCTGAAAGGAGAGCATCACCTAAACCATCACAACTTGTGACGCCACAAAGTCATTCCCCTTCGGAATTTATAACAAGACCGCGCCTAGCCAATCACTGAGGAGCTAGGAACACAACTACCATATGTGTTTAATTTAATAAACCCATCTGGAGGGC
Organism: Calophaca sinica; assembly: GCA_037113605.1. Classification (NCBI taxonomy): domain Eukaryota; kingdom Viridiplantae; phylum Streptophyta; class Magnoliopsida; order Fabales; family Fabaceae; genus Calophaca; species Calophaca sinica. The sequence goes on along the minus strand of CM073734.1, from coordinate 106,083,791 downwards.
CCTCCCATATTGTGCACTACCTATCAGATTGATTAATCTTCTTCCTTGTTGAGCTGTAGTAATTGAGAAAGGCATCGTGTGCTAGATTTACCTTCATAGCCACCTCCTCTCTTTTCCACTTTTGCTCCCCTAATATCATGTTATTTCTCCACCGTCAAGCCCACCAAAGGCATGCAGTAAAGGTCTCTGATGCTTCACCTTGCGCCATGTTCCATATCCAAGCATTCGGCTGAGATATTGTCAAGAAATCAGCATAGGTGGACATCCCTAACCGCAACCACAACCCCCTATAATGTGTTTTCGTGTTGTAGGGACCTACAAATCGGTTAGGAGGTTGATTTTCAACAAGGATTTGGCTGTAGTGAAATTGGCGGAAGGCTGATTTTTGTGACCGCCAAATATGCAAGGCGGAGAGCTTGCAAGAGAGGTCCATAGGAGGACTGTGCGATGATAGAGAGGGGTCTAGGGAGGACCGACGACGACGACAAAGACACGAGAGAGGGAGATAAATCAAATAGAGAAAAAGGTGATATGTTGTATGGAGAGACCGTTATAGGATTGGGATCTTAATTTATCTAATAGTGAAAACTTATGGTCAAGTGTGGACCACATGGTAACTTCCCCACTCTACCCATCATGCATTATACATAGGCTTTTGTTTCCCACACCCATCATCCCTCTCACTACACCCATCATTTTTAAAAATACCCAAAATACCCTTATCGTATTTTACCTTATCTCTTTCTTATTTAATAGACATTTACGGTTTAGATTGTTTGTTTAATTATATTTACGGTTCATATTTGGTCACAAATGTGATATTTACGGGTCACAATTGTAATATTTACGGTTTGTTTGTGATCTTTACTGTTCATATCACTATTTACGGTTCATATCATTATTTAGTGGTGATAATTACGGGTCACATAATGATATTTACGGTTCACAATGATATATTTACGGTTCATATATGTCTATTTGTGATATTATGTAAATCGTAAATATCATACTTAAGGTTATATATTTTCTAAATATATAACTCGGATATTTACGGGTTATATAATTTTTAAAGTACCGTAAATATGTGATATTTATGGTTATATGTTTTTTTGTTAGGACCCACCCTAATTAGCCACTTTGTAGCTGAGTGGGCCGACTGGAGTATCCCCACGACTTCGGCTATTTGGACCGGCTATGAGACTAATCTTCGATTTAAGGGTCAGGTCACAGCTTAAGACTCATCTCTCCTCTCAAAAAATGTGTTCGGTTATATGTTTTCTACATATATAACCCATATATAACCCGTAAATATCACATATGTGATAAAAGTATTTTGGGTATTTTTAAAAAATAGTGAGTGTAAGGAGAAAGATGATGGGTGTGGAGAACAAAACCCTTATGCATAACACAACTATGAATTTCATTTTTGTTTCCATAATATAAAAAACAAAGCTGTTAATTGAACACAAAAATGGACACACATACTATCCAATTCTCAACGTTTTTTTGTTTATCTGGTTAATACAGTTCATTTATCTGGTTAATCCTTCACATTATCTGGTGAATTCCAACTCTGAAACTCAACACATTCCATTTTATTTATCTGGTTAATGCAGTTCATTTATCTGGTTAATGCTTCACATTATCTGGTGAATTCCAACTCTGAAACTTAACACATTCTATTTTATTTATCTGGTTAATGCAGTTCATTTATCTGGTTAATGCTTCACATTATCTGGTGAATTCCAACTCTGAAACTTAACACATTCCATTTTATTTATCTGGTTAATCCAGTTCATTTATCTGGTTAATGTTTCACATTATCTGGTGAATTCCAACTCTAAAACTTAACACATTCCATTTTATTTATCTGGTTAACGCAGTTCACTTATCTGGTTAATGGCTCACATTATCTGGTGAATCACAAACTCACATTTCATTATTTATCTGGTTAATACAGTTCATTTATCTGGTGAATACAGTTCATTATCTGGTTAATCACAAATATTTTCTAAACCATTTAAAAAAATCTATAAAAAATAAAAAAAAATTGGAAAAAAAATACGTCCATACTGTACGGACCGTATGTCCGTACAGTACGGACCGTATGTGTATGTGTGTCTGTGTTCAAATTTGTGTACAAAAAAACATTTTTGTATAAAAAACTGTTTCCCATCAACAACAACAACAACAACAACAACAAAAATATTATTATAAAAAACAGTGGAAGTAGAAGAGAGAAAGAGTTGGGCGCAGCCACTGTCTGAAACAGACACCCAACGGTGCCGCCACCATTAATTTCAATTTGCTTTGCCCTTTTCTCTTCTTCTCCCTAACCATGGCAGCTACTCTAACTCCAATCCAAACATTGAAATCCTTCCATTTTCATTCTCCATCTCCATTTCCATTTCCATTTCCATTTCCATTTCCACCTCAACAAAATCCAAACACTCTCTTCTTCCCAACTAATCCATCTTCCATCTCAATATCCCACTCTCACACATTCACCTCCCGACGCAACCAACTCCTCCTCTCCGCCGCAACTTCCGGCGACACAACCGTCTCCCCCAACGGCCCTCCTCCTCCCCCTTCTCGATCAAAGCACGTCCTCTAATTAATTTTTTTTTAATTCCACTTACAATAACTAACAGCGAGTGAATATTCTGATTTGTGATTAATTAACGGTAACGATGAATGATAAAGCAGGGTTCGGCGACACACGATTTCGGTGTTCGTTGGTGACGAGAGCGGAATGATTAACCGGATTGCGGGGGTGTTCGCGAGAAGAGGATACAACATTGAGTCGCTCGCTGTTGGTCTCAATCAGGATAGGGCTCTCTTCACTGTTGTTGTTTCTGGAACCGATAGAGTGCTGCGTCAAGTTGTCGAGCAGCTTCAGAAGCTTGTCAACGTTTTGAAGGTTTCATTCTTTTGAGCATCCTCGTTTTGTAATACTCGCGTGTTTCTGTGAGATGCTATTGTATCTTCGACTTGCTTTTTCGTGTTTGCATGTAGGGAAAAGAAGGTTTAATGATAAAAATGTTGAAAAATTATTAATCTAAGCCAAACGTGCACTTACTGGTTTATGCTTGTCGTGTCATTTTTTGAACAGGTAGAAGATCTTTCCAATGAACCTCAGGTAGAACGTGAACTGACGCTCATAAAAGTGCATGCAGATCCCCAAAACCGTGCCGAGGTACCTGCGGAGTAATTTCTGGGTGTTGTATGCATGCAGCTAATGTGTTTGTGCATTTGCATAACTTGTTCTTGTTTGTTGGGATTTGGGCTTGCACATGCGCTTGGTTTATTTCCTTGTTTGCTTCTCTTTATGTATTTATTAATTTATTTGTTGCTGGGAATTCACAGATAAAGTGGTTGGTGGACATCTTCAGGGCAAAGATTGTGGATATCTCGGAACATTCGGTGACAATTGAGGTCATTTCTGGTCATATTTGGATGTTTTAACTTTTAATTTTCAATTGTCATGTTTTAGTGCATCTTTTCTGTTTGTATGCAACTTGTAAAATTAATTGTAACTGAAGGGTATACTCTGTATGCATTTTATGTAATTGCTGCCCTGACTTGCATTATCATCGATTTCTTTTGCCTATTTGTCTTGCCAAACCTTCTGCGATTATGTTGAATTCTCTATTAATTTATGCTAGTACGTTATACTTGGGTAAGAAGTTGAAAATGTTTGCTCTTTGAGATCCTAATATCTTCATGAAAATTTCTTTCTTGAATGTAGATGTATTTGTCTCCTTATAATGACACATTAAATTTACGTATTTATAGAAATTTGTAAAAGCTCCTTCTATACATGGTACAGTCACCACACTACTCAACAGTAGGCATATTTTTTTGATTTGCAAACTGCTCACATCTTAATCATGGCTGTTAGTGTATATATGTATTGCCTATCGAGCACAGGTTGCTGACAGCCGTGTTTGTTGTAATTCTGTTATAATTCAGTTAGGAGGTTACAACTGGGGTTAGGTGTTGTCAACCCAAATACATATCTATAAATAGCTTTGAATTAGCTTACATCAAACATAACAAAATATTGATATTCCCTTAGATTCAGATTATTCTTTGTCTCTTTTCTCTTTTCTTTCTCTAGTTCAACTCTACCATAGACATCTAACATGGTGTCTGGAGTTAAAAGCCGATCTCCGACCATGGCTTCTAGTTATTTCCCTCCCCCACCTCCTCTATCACCATTGGGGAATCCTAAGCTGCTTAGTTCGCACCTGCAACTGGATGCTAACCCTATATCACTCCATCTGCAACCATCGCAAGCGAACTCTTCATCTCTGGTGATCACTGTATTTACATCAGCACCAATTCACTCTGATTAGTTGCAAGTTTGAGCCTCTTCAATTTGCTAGGGTAGGTGAACTTCTTCTTGCTTAGGAAGCAAGAAGCATTGTCAAAATGCATTGTTTGAATCTGCTTCAATTAACCTTATTTGAGGAGTTTCCAAAGATGTCACTGACTCCTTTGCTATTGCATCAAATTTCTTCAAGCTCATTTAGCACAACAGCACCCTCGGTATTCAGCAGCCTTCTCTTCAAATTTTCAACAATCTTTTGGCGGTGGTAGAAGTGGTTCTAGCTCATGAGGTAGGGGTGGCAGAGGAGGTCATTCACGAGGCTCAACCCTCATCACTTTGGCTTTGACTAATAACTGGCCTTTGCAGCAATTAGATATTCGCAATGCTTTCTTGAATGGAGTTTTGGGTGAAGAGGTGTACATGATTCAACCCGTAGGTTTTGAAGTAGCTGACAAAAGTGTAGTTTGCAGATTACACAATGCCATTTATGGCCTCAAACAGGCTCCAAGGACATGGTTTGAGAGGTCATGATCCACTCTCATTAGTTTTGGCTTTAGCGCTAGTAAATGTGATCCGTCTCTCTTCATTTACTCCATCAACACTCTTGTGGTTTACACCTTGGTCTATGCCGATGACATTGTTGTCACCGGCAATTCCTCAACTTTAATTACCCTGTTCTCTCTTTTTGCCTTTTCTGATGCAGATTAGGCCTCCGATCCCTATGATAAGTGCACTACATTCTGATCGTGAATAGTTCTAGGTCCAAATCTCTTTTCATGGTGGTTCAAAAAGCAATAATGGCATATTGGTCTACCGCTGAAGCAAAATACAGGAGCTTAGCTGCTACAACAACCGGAATTTTGTGGATTCAAACACTAATCAAAGAGCTCAATTCCCAGTTCTAGCACCTACTATATATTGTGACAACCTGAGCACAGTGGCATTATCACAAGATCCAATTCTCCATGCTCGCACCAAGGACATGGAGCTTGATCTCTTCTTTGTTCGTGAGAAGATTTTGAGCAAGTCACTTGAAGTGCTACACATTCCAGCCGCCCTGACCAGTGTGCAGATCTTCTCACCAAAGCTCTTTCTCCTACTCATTCTTGGAACTTAGGGACAAGCTTAGCTTAGTGTGTGTGATCAACTAGCTTTATGGCACCCTCCACGAGCTTGAGGGGGGAATGTTAGTGTATATGTGTTATGTGTTGGTGTATATGTGTACTACATCGAACAGTGTGTGCTGGCAGATGTGTTTGTTATAATTCAGTTAGGAGGTTACAACTGGTGCTGGGTTCTGTAAATAGATTTGTATTAGCTTAGACTTAGATCAAACAACAGAATATTGATATTCACTCAAATTCAGATTATTCTTTCTCTCCTTTCTTGGGTTTAGCTTTAGCTGAGAAATCTAACAGTTGCTATGGGTCAAATCTTTTAAAATGTTGGTGGGTTAAACAGCGCTGGCCGTATCAGTACAAAGGATTGTTTGGCAGAAATTGGATAAAAGGTGGAAGCAAATGGAAGTCATTATGTGGCCGTCATCAATTTTCTGGTAACTTGCTACTAGGCCTTTGTTTTTGTGGTTGTGATTGTTAATTGGCTGTTGGCTTCACAATCAATTGAACAACACTTGGAAAAGGGGGGAAGCGATTGTTGTTGTTTGTTAAAGTAATTATTGATTATTGGAGGTATAAATTGCATTACAAGAGTGTGGTGCAATGCCTTGTGAAGGGCTTATCGTGGGAATCTACTACATGTTTTGATGTAGTATTCCTTTCATTGCATAAATAATAATAGTATCATTAGGATACTAAGGTTGGCGTATGACTGTATTGTTGCTGGACTGGCTGTTTTTATGTTATTCTTTTGTTCTTGATTTCTTGCCTTCCATTCTTTACATGAATAGGATTTTGTCTGCCTTTAAATAACATCAAGAATAAATAGTGTGCTGATATGAGCTGGGTGGATATTTTCAACCTTATCTGCTCAAGTGTTTGGTTTCATATTTTCCTTTCTACCTAACAATTATTTAGTCATCAACATTACCATTTTGCAATTTAACATTAGCTATTCTTGGTGGTACGATCAAGTGGTAATTTCAGGTGAGTCGTTCTGCGTGTTACAGGTCACCGGAGATCCAGGGAAGATGGTTGCAGTTCAAAGAAATTTAAGCAAGTTTGGAATTAAAGAAATAGCTAGAACAGGAAAGGTTCGAAAGTTATTGAGTACCTAAGAAATTTCCCAACTCTTTTTATCTTGTCTGCTTTCTCATTCATTGTATTGTAATTTGTAAGGTTGTGCAAAATTTACTAACACATTATAATCTGATGATGCGACTATACTCAGATTGCATTAAGAAGGGAAAAGATGGGTGCATCTGCTCCATTTTGGCGGTATTCAGCTGCTTCGTATCCAGATCTTGAAGGAAAAACAGCTATTAATGCCCTTGTGGGAGCGAAAAACATGAATCCTGTTGACAAAAATGATATGCCTGTCGGGGTATGATGTTACATACTCTTTAACCCTGCCATTTCCCTATTTTCACCTGTGTTTGAAACACTTCAACTTCAAATTTGAAATATATTCACTTAAAATTCCATAATTGACAAATCCTATCAAAAGTTTTAGATTTAAAAATCACGAACAAGCTTAGTTTTGTGAAATTATATTAGGCGAGATTTGAACCTTGGTTTCAACGTTTATACAGATCTCGAACACTGTTGACATTTCAGCTAATGATATTTACAATTGATCATCCTTTATACCTCGCACTTTGGAACAGTTTTTGATAATTTGTTAGAAATGTTTTGGTAAACACGCAACAGCTGAAGTTTTATGGTAGTTTACAGTTCATGCAATTCTTTTGTGCATCTGGCTAGCAACGGTCTTGTCTTCAAGAATGTAACTTTGTCCTTAAGCTTGTTATGGAATAGGACTACATTTATGTCTTCTCTTTGGTATTTTGCTCATTGCCATGTCTTCTTTTTCCCCCTTATTTTTTAGTATTTCTTGCCGTGTCTTCTTTTTTCCCTTATTTGGGAGAGTATTTTATCTTCCACAAAGTTTACTTATTGTTTTTCTAAGAGGCCTTTAGGTCCCTCATATTGATTGTGGATTGTGGTTTTTAACTTTGTTCTCTATCCATATATTTGTGGCCTCCCTTGGTACCAGAATTCAAAGCAATTATTTGATTTTTGTTACTTGTCAGGTTGTGGCAGAAATTCTGTGATATAATCTAGTTCATTTGAAAATCGAATTATATTGTTGAATCTTTATTGTCTTTGCTCAACATCAGTTGTTCTAATTTTTTATTTTATAAAATTTCTATGACCGACTAAAGGAGAACAAATCTGTAACTATTGCATAGAATGAAGTTAACGGTGGCTTGAATGCATTCCATTGTCTACAAGTTCAATATTCGCTGTCCCTTATGTACTTGGATTTATTTGGTCATTAGTAAATTCTGATCTAGTCTCTAACCTAACCTTCTCTTTCCTTTTGAATTGTTTGCTTGTGTGAAGGGAGATGTTTATCCTATAGAGCCTTCAGACAGTTTTACAGTTAACCAAGTACTTGACGCTCACTGGGGTGTTCTCAATGATGAAGATGTAAGATGGTTTATAGTTGCTTATTGTCCTTGAATGTATCCCTTTTTTGTTTCCTTTTAATGCATTGTAGATGTAACAATGCTTAAGTTATCCTCATTTGCAGATTCTTTTTAGTGTTCTTTTACTTGATGTTCCCACTTCAGAGTTTAGAGTTTGATTAAGTAGTAACGGCGTTTCTATTTTATTTTTTGGTTTCACATTTGAATATATTTGCCAAGTTGTGTAGTTATTTTTACCATGGTTGGAGCCTTGTGCACTAGGCTGCCCTTGTTTTGTTACCATTGTCGAAGTCCAAACTTATAATTGGTCCATTTAGGTTATGCTCATAGTTGGTCATTTTGACGTGAAGTTGTTAATTGCTGCACTTTCATAGTTGGTCCCTTTCTGTGTTAAACTTCTCATAGCTCAGGTGGTTATTCTTTTAAATGTGTTTTTGGGTGAACATTTGTAAGTTTATTTTTGGATGATCTTGATTTTGTAGAATTGATTTTGGCTAAAAGTGAGTTTGAAGTGGGGTAATTTGTCTTAAAAGTAAGTTTGTAGTAAAACTTCCTATGGAATTTTCAACCCAAACGCAAAGACTTCATTTATCACTTTTACTCAAATGGTGGTTTGGAAACAAAGTAAAATTTTGTTTAAAGCTACCATACATTAAAATTTTGTGTGAAATCATGTCAAGTGAAGTAAAAATTATTTTGGATTTTCTCACTACAAATCCAAACATGCTATAAGTAAAGCATGTGTTCCACACACTTCTAAATTTTTTTTTTGTTTAAAACTTAAAAAGTCTTAGACTGCTGAAGCTTGATATTTCAAATACAAGGTTTTGCTTTGTACAATTTCTACTTAGTGTTAGAGAAGCACTGCAATTTATGACATCTTTGCTGTTATTTTCTTGTATTTAGATTTACTTCAGTTGAGCTAACATGATTTTGCGTTTTAAAAATTAAGTATTAAAGACTTGGGACCGAATCGTATGAATCTTGTTTAAAAAAATCTTCGTGAATCTTTTCACCTGACACCTGTAAAGTTTTAATGCTAATTAGAAATTTTTTATGCTTGTAAAGAGCCAAAAATCTAGTTAGTGCTCGTTGTACATCAGCATGTATTTTTCATGGATTTTCTGAATGACATGGATGTAATTTTCTAATTGTTGGGATCATGCCTTCAGACTAGCGGAATTCGATCACACACTTTATCCATGCTTGTGAATGATGCTCCCGGAGTTCTAAACATTGTTACAGGGGTCTTTGCTAGAAGGGGCTATAACATTCAGGTTTGCTTCTTCAGTTTTTTTTTCACTTTTATGTTTGTGTGTAAAATTGCATGCACACAAGTCTGGCCATTTTAATTTCTCCGTTCTCTCTTTTGCTTAAATGTGCTCTCTGTTATTGCCAGAGTTTAGCTGTAGGACATTCAGAAGTTGAAGGAATTTCTCGACTTACAACTGTGGTTCCTGGGACGGATGAGTCAATCAGCAAGTTGGTGCAGCAACTCTATAAGCTAGTAGAGCTGCATGAGGTTCAATATCTCTACCAAAAAGATTGCATCATGTCCTATAGATAAACTGTTTGCTTTTAGCTCTGTATTTTTTTTTTATAGTATTGCTGTTTGCAGGGTCCTGTACTGTAGCTCTTTTGAGTGTGGGTTTCCATCATTGTCTTAGTAGACACAAAAAATGAACATATTGGGCTTAGCTCGACAACATGTGACTCGATCAGAGAAGTCTACTATTTGATCTAACTAAGCTTTTTCAAGGAAATGTGCAGTGAAACTGAAGGAGGAACTGGGCTGATCCCTGATAAGCCCAGAATTGTCATTCCCCGGGGCATGATCCTATTACATTGTAAAGTCAGTAGTTACATCATAGAGTGCTAATTCTCGATGACAGTGAGGATTTGAGTGTATTGGGTTTAGGATTTGAATGTTTAATGAGTTTTCCCTTTGTTTTTCCCACTGACATAGGCCTATAGTTTACTCTAGGTCAAACCACATTAAATTCTTTGTTGTTTTCTCTGTTTATGAACCTGGCCACCACAAGACATTTGTTTTGGAAGCCCTTATTTATTAGGATTTAATGACATATTCAATAACAAAATTGATTGGTTACAGTCAATTATGTGAGTGGATTTTCTGTTTCCTGATATTATGTGAATAATAAAAGAATTCCAAAACTTGAGTATTGCATCCTTATTAATGAAATCTGACTTGTTTTTGGGTGTTCTGAATCTTATTTAGGAATATCAGTCCAAACAACTATTAAACCTCTATTAGGATTTTGGGCTTAACTCATTCTTACAAAACCGGCTTGTAAGGTGAGGGTGCTTGTATAATGTGGTGGGTGGCCCAACATAGATCTAGGATAGACTTTGATACCATATTAGGATTTTGGGTCTAACTCATCCTTATAAAACCGGCTTGTAAGGTGAGGGGTGCCCCTTGCTTATAAACTATTGTGTGGCCTTACCTCTAGTCAATGTGAGACTTGGGCTTTTCACAATAACCTCTTAATTGAAGCATAAATCTTATCTTGCTTTTGTACTTTACCATTGAGAACAGTATTGGTACAGATAGTGCAGTAATATTTGACCATTTTTATATTAAAAAAATCTGGCCATTTTATACTTTTCTGTATCTAAACTGAGATTTTCCAGGTCCATGATATAACCCATTTGCCATTTGCCGAGAGAGAATTGATGCTAATAAAGATTGCGGTAAATGCTGCTGCGCGACGGGATGTCCTTGATATTGCCAGCATTTTCAGGGCTAGAGCTGTTGATGTGTCTGATCATACAATAACCCTCGAGGTGAAGTCTATGTAGATTTTTCAACCAAGTAATACAGTATCATATTTAACATCAACATATATACATAGTGGATACTACTTTACCATTGAAAGAATGTTAAACTTAGTACTTACAATTTGCACTAAAAACAATTTAGTTTAGCTGAATTTTATTGTGCTACAGTATATGGTCATAGGTTTGAGTCGTGGAATCAGTCTTTTGCAAATGTGAAGTAAGGTTGTCTACAATAAACCCACAATTAGTCCAATATGTTAGGTGAAACCGTGGTAGTTGCCCTTTTACATAGTTAGGTCACAGGATCTTGCCTTGTTGGTCATCAAGATTTGTTCAAACAATCAACTTCATCAAAGCTACTACCAATACGGCAGGGTACCAATGACCCAATTGGCCCTCGGTTTCTCATATAGGTTTTTTCCAATGTCATAGGAATAGATAACATTGAAGGGGAGCCTTGAGTCACAATGGTTGGAGTTGCTGCTGTGATTAGGAGGTCACAGGTCCGAAATGTGAAATCAAATACAAGATAAAATTAATTACAATAGACACACGATGGATGCAACCCTTTCTTGGACCCAACATGATTGGATATTTAGCATTAGGTTGCCCTGATATAGGAATTAGATAACATTAAGCTATTCATCCAGCATCCTAACATCTTGAGAATCCAGTTATGCTCATTGTCTGCAGTATTCCACTCCTGTTTTCTTTATTGCGGTGATTAGCCGTCAGCAATAGAATTGCTAATTTTCTCATCTTAAAAGTTATAATTTTAGGTTTAAGTAGGCCCTGTACCAGTGTACCCCCTTTGTAACACTTTATATTATCCTTCCTTCAGGTAAATATTAATAATAAAAACGGGGCAATAAGATGATGTTTTTCCTCAAAAAGCATAATATAGTAGAAGTTAACAACTAATGACACCATATTGGTGCAAACTTTTTGACATTGCTTCCAAGTTAATTATTTCGTCCTTCCAACTAGGGTTATGGTTGTTATACAGGTTACTGCTTCCTGCTTTTATGTTTGTATTATTTTTCGTCGAAGTAATTCCTACTTTTGCAACTTCTTCCATAAAAATAACTGAAATTATCAAATTACTGACTTTGGTTTGACGGTTCCTTCAATATTTTCAAATTGTTTATGGAACTAAGTGACATGCTCTTATTCCAGCTTACTGGAGATCTGGACAAGATGGTTGCGTTGCAGAGATTGTTAGAACCGTTTGGCATTTGTGAGGTCTGTTTTATTAATCTATTCAACGCACATGGTATATATTTTGTTGAGACTGTTGACTTGTTTGAATACCTTATTCCATATATTTCCAGAGTCACATTGGATGCATTTGCTGCCTTTATATATTTGTTAATTCTGTCTATGATGGTTTGCTTAGGATATATTTGGATGGAGAGTTTTGGTAAGAAAATAAAGAGAAAGCAAGGGCCTATTTACTTTGAGAGAATATTCTATTTTCAGTTTTAATTACAAAAAATGCCACCTTCCATTTTTTAAGTTTTGTATAGGAAACTGTGAAAACAAGGGGATTTTTGTAATTAAAACTGAAAATAAAAGATGAAATTCTTCTGAAGCTTTCTTTCTTTTGCCCCGGAGGATATGAACTCTTCTGCTGGTCTTGGCTAAGGTGACCTTGTTTTCTTTTGATGCTCTTTAGAAGAGGATTTTTGTAATTAAAACTGAAAATAAAAGATGAAATTCTTCTGAAGCTTTCTTTCTTTTGCCCCGGAGGATATGAACTCTTCTGCTGGTCTTGGCTAAGGTGACCTTGTTTTCTTTTGATGCTCTTTAGAAGAGGAAAAAAGGATGAGTGGGTTTGGGCTGACGAGCTTAGTCATTCTTGCATGTCCATGTTCATTTTTTATCATCTGTGAAGCACACTTATTGGCGAAGCACACTTATAGGCATTATTTTAAAAACCAAATTGTTGAGTAAATCGGTCAAAGCAGAGGATCAAGAGTTGGCGTTTCAACCAGGATTTTGAGTATAAATATTTGTATTAAAATATAAAGTATATAAAGAAAGTAATACAATGAATAAATACTTTTCATTGGCATTGTGACTATATAGGTAGAAACTAGAAAATATAATTAAGTTATTATTAAAATATTTTTTAAAAAGGTTTTCACTCTAGAAAAAGATATTTTGTGTGTAAAATTTGGATAAAGCTCCTCTAAATGAATTTGTCTCCATGACAAGTAACGGTGCATCTACTTTAAATTTTAGCTAGTTAGACATCAGGATAAACTTTAAATTAGACACCTTCGTTTGTTTGCTTTAAAAAAATATTGTCCATAAAATTTACTTCATCTTAGTGAGAAAACAAGCTGGCCTAATGGTTGGCCCTTGGTTTTGGGCTTCACCATACATGCTATTCCGAGTTTGATTCCGTACTTCATCTTCCCTTGAGGATATGATTTATAAGGGATAAGCTACCCTATAATACACCCTCTAATTAAATAAGTGTTAGTATTACTCCTAATGTCACATTACCAATCCGGAGAGGGTCTAACCCACCAGACCTGTGTTGGATCAACAGTTTGGTGCTGGATCAGCCAGGTAGCTCCTGTTCAAAGCCAGTATTCTTCAATTGCGGTTGCAACTAGCTGGTTCAGTCTTGCTTAATGAACCAACGCTCTTAACTTTCAATCCAGTCTTTCTGATGACGATTCTTCTTGTTTCAGGTGGCACGAACTGGGCGCATAGCACTGGTCCGTGAGTCAGGTGTGGACTCCAAGTACTTGCGTGGATACTCTTTTCCTTTATAATCTATTCGTATGGGAAAAAGGAGGATTTGATGTTTTCGGCTTGTAGAAGAGCTTTTACTTATGCTGTGCTTACTGGTTTTGCCTTCTAAACTATGAGTCTCCGTGATTTGCAAATCTAGGCTTCGAATGACATCTGAGATTTTTTTTTTTTTTGTTATTAAAAAAAAAACCAATTTCCTTTCCCCCACCTTTGCTTTTTTGTAAGTTTGTTTTTTAGGGATGACAATGAGCAATAGACTTAATGGGTATTCGTGAAATTTATCAATGACGAGTCGGGTAATCAACCGCTTAATGAATGAGTAATCACCCGCAAAAATTGGACAGTATTGGTACAAGTATTCTAGTAGTACCTAATGTGCCCCGTACCAATGCATATTTATTTATTTATATAATTATAATTATAATGTAATATTAAACTTAAAAAATAAAACCTAATAATATTCAAGACTTACAAATTTATGAATTCGTTGTTTAAGAAGTTTGTTGTAAGTTGCAACCTTTATTTAATGTTCAAGCGTAATATTATGTGGTGTAACCTTATTATGTTGAATTTTAATTTAGCTAAATAGTTTTTGTTTATAATATTTTATGATTAGGTTTGAATTTTTTTTGAATAGTTTTTCAATTAAATCACACCTATGTTTTTATTTAGTATTCTTTTTACTGATTTTTTGTTGTTAATTAAAGTGTGGGTATAGGTATGTGTTAAAGTTATTATCCATGTTGGTATGTGTCTGGATATGGGTATTTTTTTCTTTCTAAATGTGAGTACGGGTATTGTAGTACCCCAATGTCATCCTTAATTTTTGGGAAAATTATAGTTACATGTTCTGTTTTTACAAATGAAGCATATGATGATTGATTATTTATTGGGGGTGAGTTAAATGAATTGAGGGTGTATAGGAACTTTCGTATAATTGTCGGCAAAATTACTTTGTCAGTCATTGATCTTAATTTTTAGTTTCAATTCAGTCATTTATATTTTTTATGTTAAATTAGTTCTTTATGTTATAAAATATTTACGTCTAACACCGTTAGTAATGTGTTGATGTATCAGTCTGAGCTTTTTTCTTAATTCAGCAGCTTTATGGGAGTGGGTCTTGTACCATCTGCTTCTGTTGGCAACTTACTCATCGTAGATGTTGGGAAAATGATTCTCTCCCATGAAATGTTTAACAGAGATCCCCAATTTTTAGATCTCAACCCTTCTAACTATTTCTCTCATTTTAATGTTTAAAATCCTCTCTCTATTTTTTCAAGGATGTTGGGATCCCACCACACGGAACATGTGCATTTTATGACAAATGATTTCCAAAGTTTTTCCTTGAAGCAGACACCACAACCACCACTTCAATTTCAATTCCCAGTTACCGCAACAACGATAATAACAATCAAAGCGCGAATGTTACAAAGATGATACAGTTTGAGACTGCAATTTTTAAGGTGAGATGAATACTTTTTAAAAAACTACAACGAAAAAATCAATTTGGTGTGATTTCTACCACAATTAGACTTGACTTGAATATAAAACCACTATCCGAATTGAAGGCATTGTTACAGGGAAAAAGATAAGGAACTATGAACCCTAAGTAACCAATTTTAGGAAAGATAAATCCTAAAGTTCCATTGCAAGAAGTAGAAGATGGCCACATAAAATAAAAGACTAATAGAGTAATTTTGCCTAAATTGTTTCTACAGTGAAGAAACGAGGGTAATCATAAATTTAAAACAACCGATAACAACAAACTATTTAGAGAACATTTGAAAGAGCTTTTTAAGATTTATCTTACACTTGTAAAAGGTTTACCCAAAAAAAAAAAAAAGCACTTGCATAAGTGTTTGAAAAAACTTTTGATATCATAAGTTAGCTTCAACTTATTTTCTTAAACTCATCTAAATAGCTTATTGTCATGAGCTAGTTTTAGCTTTCTGGACAGTTAAACTTTCATTCTCTCTTCGATCATAAAAAAAACTTAATACATAAACGCGCTTGTTCAAAGTGCTTAATTAAGCTGAATATCCAAACATCTCATCCCGTTAACCTGCATGTTAGCCTTTGACCATGGTGGGTTTATTTGTTTTTAAAATAAAATAGTCCAAACATCTTTTGCGCTAGAGTACCTCAGTATTTGCTCAAGTAATTATTAGTAATATAAATATACATATTCGACTGACATTTATTGGCAATATAAAAGCAGTGATCCCATTAAAAGGTATCATATCTTGTGCGCAAACTGCAATTGTGATGGTAGACGAAACGTGCAATCGGTATGAAAATTAAGGTAAATTCTGAAATTAAAACCAATGCAACACATCAAATATGCCAAGAGAATAAATGTATTACGCACAACCTAGCATCTGGATGGGAAAAAGTTTCGCTACAAACAAATCTGTTCTACAAGCTTCAGATTTTTTTTAAAAAGAA
Organism: Calophaca sinica; assembly: GCA_037113605.1. NCBI lineage: Eukaryota > Viridiplantae > Streptophyta > Magnoliopsida > Fabales > Fabaceae > Calophaca > Calophaca sinica. The sequence continues at coordinate 106,067,835 of CM073734.1, read as the reverse complement.
AAAAACATTTTATAATTTATTATAAACGATAATAACATACGTTTTCAAGTCCATCATACGGATTCCATCCGCAACAAAACAAGCGTAAAGGATATCACCCTGTTTTCTTTACTCTTCTGCAGCACTGGCAGCACTAAGATCCACAGTGAGATCAAGAACCTGTTCAAAATCACCCAGTTAAGAATATAAGAATCAGTAAGCCATCCAATTAACCAGAAAACTATCAAGAGAGAAAATTCTAGATCTCCATGGGAAAAACCAGGGCCAGACCAGGTTGGTTGCCAGTCCATCCATGGGATTCCTGTTTCTCATTGGGGTATTTATGCCATTGCAACAACACAAAGTCAACTAAAATATTTGATTTGCTTTCATACACTGACATTCTCAAGTAAATTACAAAATTTTGTGGAAGTAGACATTTTAAGAAAGCTTAAGTGTATAAGAATAGAAAGGATACGGATGATCATGAAGGATAGAAACAATTTCTGCAGATATAAATTCCAAATGAAGAAAATTATTGGGAAAAAAAAATAACGATCATTTTATTCACAAAATACATACACCAGAGAACTGCAAACCGTCAAATTTCCAGCCAAACAGCAATTTTATCAGGAATAGAACGATGAGAATGAAATTCAAAATTCAATGCAACTTGGAACTAACTTGATAAAAGCAACCAAAAGAACCCTAAAAAACAAAATTAGATATCCAACTCATCCTAAACAGATCAAAACGTCAGCTGTTCTTAGCTTTGCGGAGAGGGAAGAACGGAATATTAAATTTTGCAGAAAATTGATTATCAAGAAACAGAAGCCGTATCAAAACATGTGATACCAATGGTTCATAGATGTACTTCCATCCTAATCAAAAAAAAAAAAAAATGTACTTCCATGATTTTCTTTTCAAACATTGTTCAACTAATGTGCATTGACTTGTGGCTAAGCAACTATCCCATAGAAGAATTCCGGCCCTTAGAATGATTGATTCCTAAAGTTTGTAGGACTTGGATGCAAATGGTAAGATATGATAAATTACAACTGTTCTAAATAGTCAAAACTTTTGGAGTAAATGGCTATATTAGGACAATGCCAGTCATCATTTGTGGCACTGCCAGGTTAAATCAAGCACAGAAAACAAGTGGTCACCATGGCAGAAAACTTACCTTTCCAGTTATCAATGTATACATGTTGAGGACGTCCACTACGGTTGACTCAAAGTGAGTGGTAGAGTCATAACTCTGTGATATAAAGCAGTTGTCTAGAGAGGGTTCATTGACTGGTTCAAATCTGTCATACATATCAAAAAATATCTCATCAACAGGTCCTAGAAGGTCAATTCCAGGTTTTAGTTCAATTGCAGGCTGATCTGTCTCTGCCTCCGTTGATACAAACGCAATAAATTTTCCCTTTGGGGCAACATTGTGAGAATATGAACAACAGAATAGGTACCTGTCCAGGACATCAAAATAAAACATTCAGTGTAATGAGGAAAAAAATAGTCTATACTTGATTGAATATCACATGCTCAAAATGTTAATAACTTTTCCAAGTTCAAATATGAAACTATCTTAGCATTTTGGTATACCTTTTAAATGGAGAATGATTGCAGAAATCCATCGGTCTTACTTGATAATAACCTTTTATAGTATTGTTTACTAGGTTTAACTACTAAAGGTCCTATTTATACTAATATATACTAGGTCACTAGGTCAAGTACTAGTGTAGTATAACTAATACAAGCTCAACTCAGTTGAGAAAGCATATTAACATCATAAGATTTCAAATATAATAAAAAGTCCTAATATTTTAGTAGTAATCTTAGTGTATCTTGGTAATTTTAGCAATTAAATCCACCACAACCAGCATTCCAAATCAACCAATTTCAATATCATTCGGATACTAGATTCTGGATTTCTTGTTTTGTTTAATATGGTTAACCAGTATATCTAAAGCCGTTGCTATTCTCAGGCATTCTCAATGTTTTGGGTATCAGTTATGGTCAGAAACGTAAAATGATTTCCGTGTATGAGTGGCCACTAAACAGTAAATATCTCATCCGATATCAGTTATGGTCAGACCCACATTCTCAACAATATGACCATTACCATCCCTAAGAAATCTCAAAGTCATGGGATGTACTTAGAATTGAGTGTTAAATTACTTTTAAATTTTTAAGTCTAGATTAAATTTCCAATTCTAGAATAACTTTCAGCACAGCCCATTTCTCAACATTTTCTTTTCTTATTCTCCTTAACCTGAAGGTACAAAATATTCATCTTGAAGCTATTATGTTATCATTTTAAAGTGGAACATATATATGATTGTCACTAGTCAGTTTGATGATATGGTGATTTTACTTGTGATCATAAATCATTCAATTTTGAAATCATTTCATTAGTAAGTTTAAGTTTTAAAAAGATCCCAAAAGAAGTAAATCTTGTTTCATGCATCTGATCATTTTTCTTATGACAAAAAATATTCAATTGAAATTGACGGGCTTATCTTCAGTTGAGAATGAAATGTCCCTGCTAATTGATGGTCCCAATAGCAGGATAGATATTGTTGATCTACTGCACATGTATTGCAATAGATTCTATGAATTTAGCTCAATATTTAGTTTACATTATACAAGATGATAACTTACATGTCTGACTTTCGACCCAATTGCTTCTGTGGTAGAATAACTTGCACCGAATGGGAGTCATTGGTGTTGGGGATTGGGTGGCTCATGATGGCTATGGCCCTTGCAACCCTACCAACCTTCCTCACCTATTGCAATGGTTAAAATTTTGTTTAAAAGAATGATGCAGTCTCCCATCAAGTGTCATTTTAGAGATTAAAATAAGCTCAACATTTGCCACTATTTTTTTTCCAACAGTAGCATGGACAGACTTCCTTCAGAAAGAAAAGTGGTAAGACGGATCACAATATAGATAAAAATTGATTTCTATTAATAACCTTGTTGGGCAAGTATGATGGATCACAAACAACTTTTTTGCACTTGGCAGTTTCACCTTCAGATGTGACACCAACAACCTTTCCTTCCTCATCAAATTCTACCTGGAATTCAAGAAAAATAAAAACAAAATGCTAAAGTAAGAATGTATACTAGCATATACTCACACAAATCAAAATCACAACAAGTTATTTAGTATCACGAGCATAAATTTTCACATGATTCATTTCCCACTCAATAAAAGTGTCTTCAAACTAGCATTTAATAAATTCAAAGAAACTAAAATATCAATTATTTAATTACAATATTATATATTTATGCTAATTTTCTAAAATCTGGCATTCGAGATCTAAATAATAATTGTAGTCCAAAATTGGATCAATCAAAACAATTTTCTACTAAAAGTTGTAATCGTGCAAGTGAGCCAATTACATTACACTAATGTGAATTGAGAGAGAGAGAGAGAGAGAGAGAGAGAGAGAGAGAGAGAATGTATGTATAATAGAGTATATCTACCTTGCATTCAGGTTTATTCAACATATATGTTCCACCATAAACAGCACTAAGCCGTGCAAATGCCTGAACCAAAAACGGATAAAGACTTTAAAAACCTTGAGAAAAACAAATTTCAAACTACTGAACTACATTCTCAAAAAGAGATGAAGCAGACGGATAAAAATAGATATAGACAGGGATACCTGGGGAAGCTCTCCTAAACCATACAAAGGATATATGTAAGGTGATCCCCCTTGAAAGCGAGCAAGAGATTCTGCATATAACTACAAGTAGGAAATAAAAGTATGAATAAGAACACCGAATAAACTGAAGGAACTAAATGGAATAGATGAAACTTTCAATCAAGAAGAATCCATAATTGTTCATAATAACCCAGTACACTTACCTTCATTCTTTTTACAGTGTCCAGTGCTGGCTCACTCAAGTAGCGATCATCTCTATGAAGCGCCAAAGCATGACCAATGAAGTCCACAGTGTTATCATCAAGGCCAAATTTTCTGTCATGGGTCAACAAAAAAGGCAAAACAATCTTCAAATATTCTTTCTGACCATCAACACAAAGTTCTATTTTCCTTCTTATTATAGGGTGAAGAGACCTACTATATAAACACATGGAAATATATAAATATCACAACATACAATTACATATGTACACAAACTAAAATGCCAACTAAAAGTAAATTCCCAAACGCTTAGCATTTGGACTCATAAACACATATTTACTGTTTACAAGACTAAGAGCATCTCTAACGCGGAGTGCTTAAGATGTTCTTAGACAGGTTCACGGAAGGCGCTCGGTGACCTGGCTGCCAGCTGTAAGAATGGTTCTTATAGAAGAACCCACTCTTACTATTAAAAGAAAATATCGCTATTGTAGTCACACAGATTCAACTGTGAAAATAACAGACCGATTACAGAAGAAGATTTGCTGGATAAACCACTAAGCTTCAAATCCGGGAAATTAAAATCATCCCAAAACCACACGGAACCTTCGTGAAGGTGTTCAGATTCAGTAACCCAGCAACCGGAGGACGAGGGAGGAGGTTAGGGAGACCTGAAACCGGAGGACGATGGAGGTATTCAGATCCGCCTCTCTCCCTCCCTGAAATCGGAGATGAAGAAGGAGGTGTTCAGATCCGTCGTGCGGCCCTCCTTTCTCCCACGCTTCAAAGGCACCTCTGATGGGCGTTGCCGCCTGGCCAAGGCACATGGGCGACTTCCCTCATCTTCCCCTCCTATCTCTCTCTCTGTCTATCTCTCCCTCCCTCTCCTTTGTCTCGAACACCAGCACCCCCTCATCTTCTTCTGGTAGCAGGCGCACAAAGCAGAGAACATTTTTTGGGGATTCTTCTGGTTGCAGAGGGTTGGGGGAGGGTGAGGGCCAAGAGGGTTTCCAAAAGACGCAGACAACATTTTTTAACAATTACAAAAAATTGTTATGGGACCCATTTAAGTTCTTATTGAGTTCAGTGTTGGAGTAAAAAAATCCTTAGAGTTCTTATACCTAACGCAGCAAGATAGGGCCCACTTAAGCAGTTCTTGTTGAGTTTAGCGTTGGAGATGGTCCAACAGAACTGACCATACAATTACATGTCGCTATCAGATTTGGTAACCGAAAAATTAAATACGGTGCCATATTAAGGTCAATAAGACATGGTAATTATTCCCAAACTAATTTCCATGTGCTTATGCATTGTATCAAGGCAATACGATAAAGGACACAACAAGAAAACAAGTGTATACATACGCTATCAGTTCCTTAGCAGTCACTCTAGTCAAGTCCATTCCGTCATGAGTTTTAGGATCATTCTCATCATAATCTTGAACATAAATAAAAAACTTGCGTGCCCGGCGTTTTTCAAATATTCCCATAAGCGGGGACTTTAAGGCCTCCATGTCATTTGAAGGTACCTTGTGAACCTATTAAAACAAAATTTCCCACCAGCAAAGCAATTAATACATCTAAACAAAATCCAAACCAAAATAAAATTTCCAATTCGATCAATGTGGAAAAACACAAACATACCTTTCCTTTGTTAAAGACAAAGCTCCCATCAACTGCTTTAAAATATAGATACTTTGTAACATCAGTATGAATGAGAACCCGCACTAAAGCGCCATTAGCCATAATAAACTAGCCACCCCAGAAGAACAACAAAAGGAAAAAGCGGTCAGAAAATTGAGAATCATAGCACATCAGCATCAGAAATAGACCAAAACAACAAACAAAAAACAAAAAACGGAAAATGAATAACCTTAGGGTTCATATCGATGTTATAGTCCTTGCTAGAGCCCAAATGTGGAGGAGGCTTGTCCTCTCCCCTGAATCTCTTCCAAAGCTGAATCAGACAGAGAAATCAAATCAGTATTCGTTTCAAAGTTCAAAAATAATAAAAATCAGAGAGAAGAGAGATCAAATACCTGATTAAGATTGAGCGAGGTGGATTCTCCACCGTAGTAGTCATTCCTATCCATATGAAGAACCTACACGTGAAGGAATCACACACAACTTACCCGATTTGAGTTTGAGGTCATGGATTGGATCTATCAATAGCAGTAACATCAGAACAGAAAATCGAATGTAACTTACCTTGAGGCCATCGACGGAGAGAAGACCACTGAGAATGCATTCCTTGAGACCAGTTCCCAACACGATCACATCATACTCTTCATCCATCCTCTTCGATCTCCGATCTCAACCAAAAGAGGGTTTAGGGTTTCCTCTGCTTAATTTCAAAATTAAAAAAGAAAACGACAACAAAAGAAATGGATCTTGATTTGATTGTCCACCGTCTAACGCAAACACTTCCCTTCCGCACTCCTTCTACTCTTCATGTGATGCCCCTCAATTTAACGACACTTTTTTTTGCTTTTTTTTTTTATTCTTTTTAATTCTTTTTCTGTTTTCTCGTATCTTTTGAATATGAGGTATGATATAATATGAATATGATACCTTTATATACTTCTATTTTTGTGACGGTGTTTGCATTAATAGAAATTCATAATTAGAATTCGTTTACAGGGGAAAAAAAAAAAAAAGTTCAACCGCTATCAGTGTATTAGACAGTGGACAATCAATTACTTTTCTTTTTGACATAAGACAATTATCTATTACTATCAATGCCATTTTTCACTTTTTAGAAATTCATATTGAGCACTTATTTTACTTTTTTATTTATATAAAAAAATAAGGTGTACCTCGTACCTGGGGTCAAATTTTCTCTCTCTAAAAATAGGATCGTTTCGGTGAAAATACAATGTTACTATATTTTTAATATATTTTTTTTAAATTAAAAATGTTTGGTTATAAAGTAAAGTTTACAAATTTCTCATATAAAAACTCGTTAAAGGGTCTGATATATGTTTTATAGTTGTTTCTTTAGAGAGATGTTAATCAATGCTCTTTCAGCGCATCTTAAGAATTTTTTAAAAATAAAATTCATTTCTTAAAAAAAAAGTAGCATTGATGTTATTAACGCTGACGCATTGCCGTAAAAAATGATACTCCCTCCGGTCATAAATATAAGAGACAAAACCCTAATTCATCAAAACCAAGAAAAACACTCTTTTTTCCAATGAAAAACACATTTTTATCTCACATATCTCTTATATTTTGAAATCTTAAAAAACACATTTTTTTCTCTTACATTGAGAACCGGAGGGAGTATTAAATATTAATGCATTATTATGTATTATACTTTTCAAAAGTACATCATTTTCCTTTTCGAAAAAAAAAATAGTACATCATTTTGAGAAAGTAGTTAGTAGAACATTTATTTTACATTATAAAAAAAAAGAACCTTTATTTTAAATTTATAAAAATTTTAATTGGAGTGAATGAGTTTTACAAATCATATCCTTTCCTAATTTACAATATATTTACAATGCTTTAAATTGTATAAAACTTTTCTTATATTTTAGTGTTTAGATAATGACTCCTTGAATAAAAAAATGACTCCAGAGTTTTAATTACCAAAAGATGATGATGATGATGTTCTTTATTGGAAAAATAAAGGTGTTATTTGTTAGTGGATACAACCATACTTGTTAAGAATCCAAACCAATAGTATAGAAATGATTTTTTTTTTTACATATTATAGAAATGATTTTATTAGACACCAAAGAGAAATGTGTCTTCAAATTTTTATTTTGGAAATTTGTTTGCATTCTTTCCAAATCTATATATGTTCTTTTCAAAAACATTTATGGGAGGATTTTGTCACCATCAAATAATTATTTTCAAATGCTCAAGGTCTCGTAAGTTGAAGAGGCTTTTCCTTTGTGAGAGAGTGGTAAAAAAGAATGTGATCAATTTCTCTAAGGAGTTTTTTCCTGCGAAAATACAGTCTAGTACAAGATCTCATGGGAGCATGGTCGTCCCAACAAAAGGTTAGGCCTAAATAACATGAGGTCATAATCTAATTATCTTCAACAGAAGGTGAGACCATTATATGAGAGATAAGACCTAAGTGTGTGAGAGAGAGAGAGAGTTGAGACTATTATATGAGAGATTAGAGATGAGACTCAAGCCGTAACCATTTTTAATTTGAGCGAGAAGTGAGGCCTAAAGCAAGGGCTCGGACTGCCTCCTTCTTGGACCAGCCTTCTCCATTGCCAAGAACCCTCTTCAACTCATGACATCTTGTACTCTACTATAAATAGGTTAAAAAGAAAAATAACCAAAATACTTCTATAATACTATACTATAAAAAATAATGAATAATGTGTTTTCAAAACAATCAGATAAATAGAGATTAAACCATTTTTATTTTATTTTTCTAAAATAAGAACAAATGTTTTTTGACACAAAGAACAAATGTTTTAGGAACTTTTTTTTCACAAAAAAAAGCAGTAAAACATTCTCATTGGCTAAGTGCTGGGTTAGAAAGAAATATGCAATGATTTTTTTTTGGTGTAATATGCAATGATTTTAAAAGATAAATATTGTGAGATATATGCTGACCGGTTGGTTTTGTAGCGTTATAAAAACAAAGCATGAATACTTTACTTTGAATGAGGGAGCAAGCGCGTTCTTCGTACCTTTGCTGCTTAATCTCAATTATCTCAATTATAGCATTGAAGATTATGCTATTTTCATCCAAGGAGAATAAATACTTTACTTTGAATTGGGAGCAAGCGAGTTCTTCTTATCCTAGATTTGTTGCTTAATGTGAATCAATAATATCCTAGAGTTCTTCTTAAGTATATTTGGATGGAGGGTTTTGGAAGAAATGGGAGGGCTTTTTTTTTCTTTTATAGATTAAAAAAGCTATAAGATATTTCTAAAAACGAATGAAGTATGATTGAAATATTATATGATTATCTACTGTGTTATTCCTTTAATTTTTTAAAATCATATATATATATATATACACACACACACTTAGTCTTCCAAAACTCTACATTCAAACACATTATTCCTTAGCGTTTGAACATTCTTTAATTGAAACATTGCATACTACAAATATAAATTTTTTCTTCTGTTTGCTTTTAGATTGAGAAATCACACCTGTCGTTCCATATTTATTTCATCTTCTAGATTCTATTTGGATCTTATGGGATTGTCTTTCTTTTATCCCTTGTTTCCATTTCAAAAACTGATGGTTAGTTTTCCACTATTAATGTCCAATAATTATAATCTGGAAGGGAAATTTTATGAGACTATATTGTGTAATACATTCAATGTAACTCCAAAAGAGGGGGAAATAGGCAAAAAGACCTTCTAAGAACTGCATTTTATCTGAAAACTATTTGCGTATTATGTTGCTTGATTGGAGCACACTGAATTCAAAATGATCCTTGCACACTTTCCAATTGTTTTTATACATTTCTTTTTTTTTTGGGTGCATTTCTTAATCGCATGTTTATTTATATATCATGGCATATTATGATTTTGAACTTAACTCATTCTTACAAAACTGACTTGTAATGTGAGAGGTACCCCTTGCTTATAAACTTTTTTGAGACTTTACCTGCAAGAGTTTTAATAGAGGTTCGCCTGAAGGTTGAAGATGACTGAAAAACAGGTAAGAACGAGAGACTAAAATGGGTGTTATGGAGGAGGGACGATGAGACACCCCTTGTCCCATCAAAGTAACCTTTAATTGATTAGCCTTAATCGTTTATCTTAGCGTTAATAATTATAGCAGAAAAGACGTAGAAATTTAAACTTTAAAACACAGCGGAATATAGCAAACATAATTTACACTATAGGCATCAAGATAAGGTCTGTGGCCCCTCCAAGGGCTCACCTACATTAGAGTAGCATTCACATTACAAAAGCGTAGCAAACATACATTCATCCTAAAATATCAACTATAGGCTAACACGTGTCTCATCAAAAGGAGCTAACATCAAACGGAAGCAAAGCAAGACTCCTGGCCATAGATAAAAAAACTGGGTTTCGAGAGCTCCTGCTCTGTGATCCCAAATTACCGTGAAAGGCATAAAGGAAATGCCCAGCTCAAACTCCCGCTAGACGGGGATCCTCAGACTCGTTCATATCAACAAATGCATGAATTGTGTCGTCCTCAGCAACAGTTGCCTCCTCAGTACTTGTATCTAGTATATACATGGCACATACACACAAAACACGTATACATGGAGATAAGAATAACATGATTACCATAAAATGGGAAAATAGCAGTAGAAGGCAATACAAAGTATACTGCAAGCATATAATCACATTATTCATAAATCATGCATGTCACTTAAGTTTAGACTCGTGGCCACTAATCACCTATGGCTTGCCGTACTCCTCACCACTCAGAGTACGACCCTATGTCACAACGTACTCGTCCCATTCCAAGTACTAGTCTGTTGTCCAAGCAACATATCCCGCTCATCGTGACCTATAAGAGCACTTCCCCGTACCCCCTATCACTCAGGGTCGGGTATCTAGGCCTGTACTCGAGATTGTTTCACCAAGGACTTGAAGCTCACAACACTCGTCGAGGTAAACAGGCACAAACTGAAACCATGACACAATAGCAGCCAAACTATTGGCCCCCTGTGGAAAACTTCCAGTCCCTATGATAAGCACCCCCAAGGTCCACATGACTTGCACTGCTACTTCGTACTCGTGCTCGAGTATCTCCTGACCTCGTGCACCACACACGGCTGTGTCATAGCACCAACACATTCACTATATGCAACCACCCTACTCACATATCACTTTGTACATATTATAATTTTGTTCATTTTTATTCATCTCTCACGTCTTGTACATTATGACTCCACCTAGGTCACAGTCTCACAATAAACATCATACAGTACTATGACACCTAATACAGTGAATAAATCACATAGAGCATGTTTCTTAGGCACAATATCATATAAACACATATCGCATAATCCTAGACATGTTTCTAAAACACACATAATCAATTCTAGGCACTAAGCATGTTAAACATATTTCTCAGAGCATGTATTATTGTTCCTATGTTGGTTGATAGGTTCGCGACACCTGTCCTCGGACATCGTAAACCGTAACCCCTATCCTTAGGTGTTACTGACATCAACCTCTAGTAGGGATTAGGTACCTTACGCATACAATGTGTATTATTCTACACTAGCAATCCCGGTAAAAATGTATTATTTCTCCCACCTAAATTCCGGAGCGATTAATCTGAGTCCCTCGAACTCCTATAGCCTCACTCACAAACACACAAGCACTTTAATCCTTCCCCCTCTCTAAGTCCAGGTTCTGTCCCTCATGATTAAATTATCAAGGGTTGTACAAAAATTCCACCAAGCACACCCAGACGATCCGTATTTCACCGGAAATACAAAAATGCACTCAGATTAGAATTAAAGCAAACTATAGAATTAAATACAAAAATGCACCCAGACGATCCGTATTTCGTGGTACATGGAACCTCCTCCGGGAGTTTCGATGGAACCCTAGCTCGTTTGATACCCATATGGCTCAACCGGGGTCCAAAACATAGTCTGATTAGGATTAAGATTGGGAACCTTGAACTACTAGTCTAAAATCAGAAAAGAACTGATTAACAAAGCATTAAGGTGCGTAGGTTTACCTTGGCAAAACCTCGCTTGGAGATAAACCTTAGAAAGCACGAACAGCAACAGACGAATCAGTACGATCGAATCGACGAACTGAAACCTAGATGACCTTGGAACTTGGTCTCAAAACCTTGGAAGCCTAAACAATGGAGTTCCTGGTACTCTCTCAGAGGTTCTGATTGTGATAAAATGAAAAAAGGCTGGTTAAATGAAAGGAGGTGAAACTTATAAAAAAACTTACTTAAGTCTCCACGCTGAAGCGTTGGGATCCCCACGCTTGAGCGTGGATCTCCGACATGATCTTCACCGCAAAGCAATCTTTGCAGAAGTGGTCTAATAAGAGCGCACCACGTGGCCTTCATCACATGATCCTATTCGAAGTCCCACGCTTGAGCGTCCAAGCTGGCACGCTTAAGCGTGCTGTCTGAACCCTAAAACCTTCATTATTTTGCTTCTCTCCCAAAACCCTAATCCTGATCCTATCTCAAGCATTCAATTAAGCATATAATCACACACACAATCAATTACTAATCAAGGTTTAAAAAATTGAGGATGTTACAGATGAGAGGGACTAAAATGTCTATTTTTTGAATTTGATTTTAAAATTTTTGATCAGGGACTAAATTGGCCGTAAACTATGCCACATTTTGGTCATTATACATGTTGGCAACAGAAGTCAACATTTAACTGACCACATCAGCTCCATTACTGGCTTTTTGGACGAAAATGGATGGAGGGACTAACGTGTCCAACGTTTGTAAATATCAGGGACTACTGAAAGACTTTATTTTCCTTATGGACTAAAATGAGTCGGGTAAAAATCCTCGAGGAACAAAATGACCTTTTACTCTTATTATTATTATTATTATAGTTGACACATTTTCTTTTTGTCCTTACTACTGGTGGTCAAGGGGAGGGGATGAAAAGTGGAGCGTTGCAGGTTCGAACCCGCAGCTCTCAATGTCCCACAACACTTTACCCCCGTGCATCGACTGCTTTCTCTGAGACGGTTGACACACTTTTTTATGAGCATTATATTTTTTCTTTTTAGTTCTTAGTACAATTGGTCACGGGATGGGGGAATGGGGAAGAGGAAAATGGAGCATTGCGGGTTCAAACCCGCGCTGTCAATGTCCCACAACATTTTACCACTTATATATTTTTTGTTTTGAAAGCAACAAAATCAAGCTATTTCATTAATAATCAATGCAAAAATACAAGAAAGAATTGAATTAAAGACTTGGTAGCTAGCATAAACCCTAAATACACTAGGCTACGAGCAACAAAGTTTTTACCACTTATATTTGACACACTTAACTTATATTTGACACACTTAATATGTTATTTTCATTTTTGTTTTAGTCAGCCGCACAGATAGATACTGGTGGCAAGGTTAAGAAAGGCAACCTCACGAGTCACAGTGACACATTAGGTTGAGAACTTGAGATACATAGATAGATACCAACTTGTTATTACTGGAGAGAGAAAAGGCTTCAAGTGCGTAGGTTAAGCGAGTAACACTGAAAGTACGCTACCAAGGTTGAAGTGTAGGAGGTTAAGGAGGGAGTAACACGTAACACGGGAAAGGCATGGCTTCTTCATCATCATCATCGTCGACGGAGGAGATGACACTGAAAGTGAAATGGAGCGGGAAGGAATACACGGTTCGAGTGTGCGGCGACGACACCATTGGAGAGCTTAAGCGTCGAATCTGCGAGTTAACCAACGTGTTACCCATTCGTCAGAAACTGTTGTACCCTAAACTCGCTTCCAAACTCAACGACGACTCTCTCTTCCTCTCTCAGCTCCCTCTCAACTCCTCTTTCAAATTCACCATGATCGGGTAATCTAATCTAATCTCTTTTTCTTAGGGTTTTACTTCCTTCCTCTTCCTCTTTCTCAATTTCAGTTAAATTAATTATTACTCAGCAATGTTTCATTTGCAATTTCAGTACTACTGAAGAAGATTTAATAGTTGATCCAGTTGAGTCCCCTGAGATTGTTGATGATTTTGAACTTCCTCGAGAAGAAGCTGTTGACATCAAAGATATGCAAGTCAACAAGCTCAAGTTGACCAGACGCATTAATCACTTCAAGGTAGTACTTAATTTCATTTGCTAATTTGATTTCAGTGGTCTCATCTTTACGATATAATGCAGATTGAGCTTCAAAACCCGTGTCGCGAAGGGAAAAAACTCCTTGTTCTGGATATTGATTATACCCTTTTTGATCACCGTTCCACTGCTGAGAACCCTCTTCAACTCATGAGACCTTGTTTGTACTCTCCACTTTCTCCTTCTCTCTTTTTTCCATTTTTTTTTATTTTTGTTAATTATTATTTAATTGTGCTTGCAATTTCCAAATGCAGACCTTCATGAGTTTCTGACAGCAGTGTATTCTGAGTATGACATTATGATATGGTCTGCTACAAGGTGAGTCCATTTACTCTCTACTCTCTAGTATCAAATTCTTATTCTTTTGGGAGAATAACCCTGTTGTGACTGGTCTGTAACTGGGACACATGTATTCTATATATATGTAATTGAATGAATGAATGGATTCACTATATGTTTTGCAGCATGAAATGGATTACCCTCAAGATGGGACAACTTGGGGTTCTGGACAATCCTAACTACAAAATCACAGCACTTCTTGACCACATGGCTATGATCACTGTTCAGACAACTTCTCGCGGCGTCTTTGATTGCAAGCCACTTGGTTTGATCTGGGCTAAGTTCCCTGAGGTGCGTGATAACTAACATGCCATTTATCTTCTTTATGCAAAGTAAATAATAGAATTGTGTTAGTATGTTTGTTCTATCTCATAGTTATACATGCCGATCTATAGCCGAATGAAGATTTCACTTTTTTCATATGGGAAGAAGAAGGACACCCCCAAAGAATTACTGTTGCAACTTCTTTTTCCTGAAAAATTTAAAAGATGTTTAATGCTTGTTAGTGTAGTTATTAGTATATAAGCCTAGGTGGACTATGGAGCTCATTGAGTTAAGTTGATACCAAATTGTTGTCATCTACATCTGTTTTTATTTCTGTTCTGTTTGAATTTTTGCAACACTTGCCGTGTTCTGGTTGTTTTGGTGATGGTTTCTTATTTTATTTCAGTTCTACAATGCTTCAAATACTATCATGTTTGACGACCTTCGAAGAAATTTTGTGATGAACCCGCAGAATGGTTTGACAATTAAACCATTCAGGAAGGCTCATGCTAACCGAGACAGTGATCAGGAGCTTGTGAAACTTACCCAGTACTTACTGGCCATTGCAGAGCTTGATGACTTGAGTAACCTTGATCATAATAATTGGGAGTCTTTCACGGAGGACAATGCTAAAAGGCGTAGGCACAAATGAGTGATAATTAGTGGAATGCAATAAGAGGAATCTGGTAAGCAAGATGCAGCTTCTAAACTTATACAAACTGCAGTTTTATTGAGAGACTTTGTCCAACCAGAGAATTTCAGTTTTACATTTCAGATTATGTTTGAATAGAGTGAATGACAGAAAGGAAAAGATTCCTTGTGGCGGCTCTGTGGAGTTGTCTTAGATGACTTATAACGCTTATGCAATCTCTATGCACCAATGCTTGTGTGTTTTCATGATTTGTTGAAAAATGAGTACAAAGCTTGGATCGAACCGACCGGGTAGTGGGGTCATTTCCTTGATATTTAGTTGCCATTGAAAATCAGAACGATTGGTTGTGTGACAATTGTAACTAATATCCAAATTGATTAATATATTATAATTCTCGACAATGCGTTATATGCAAGTTCAATTTCTTAGTGGTTTTTGGCCTATACCTATCGTTCTTGTATTTTATGCTTCGTGATTTATTTTATTTTATGAAAATATTTGTCGTTTGTTGGTAATCCTCTTCTAAGTAGGACAATTATTCTAACTACCTACGTGTGGGGAAATGGTAAGAGGTGACTATGTTTTGATGAAAAATGGTTAAGAAAGAAAATGAGAATTATTTCTAATATAGAAACATGAAAATGTTTATTAAATTAAAGAGAAGGGATCCGTTGACACCAGGTGTAAGTTAAAACACTTACACCAAATCTTAACCGTTAAATTTAATTAATCCTATGGCTAAAGATATCCCAACCAAACACTAAAAAAAAGTAGAATCTCGGCCCGTGACCCGTTTTGTTTTCTTATTTGGCGAGCTCTTCTTCAATGATGGAAGGTTAAAAACCACATCTTGAGATCCATTTTGCCACTGACGATCTCACCTCCACCAGCGGCTCACCATTCACATCTAAAAATGCTTATGCAAGCGCTGGCGCAGATACACGTGCATAACCTTCTCTGTGTTTTCCATTCCATTCGTTATTGGAATCAAATGGAAGGTTCACTGTTTCTCGTAATGGCTCCTCAGTTCTGCTAAATCATCAAATTCCCAATTCGTTTTTATCTTCAAATTTATTAATTATTATAGGAAGGGTTTTTGTCACTGACATGGATTTTGACAATATAAAATCATCCAAAATAAGATGCCTTAAAATAATAATAAAAAGCTATATATTTTCACCGGATCAGAAATTGACCTTGGTTTATATTGTTATAGAGTTAATACAACTTAATTTGAAATCCAGCCCTATAGAATCTTAACATTGGCAAAAAAAATAATAGAAACTATATTATTTTGTAAAGGAACAAATCATTGGGTATCACATATTTTAGACAGACGATGATGAATTGATGATGTATTGGGTTCGTTTCTCCGGTGAGTTTCATGCTTTCGTGTGTCGTGTATCGGATTGGAGAGTCGCTCATTTTGTTGGGAACGGCAGAGATTTTAAAGGGAGAAGAAAGAAGACAAATCAAGCAATAGGGCAAGCAAAGGGGAGAAGAAAAACATTTGAAAAGAGTCTCACGTGCCCTTCTTTTTACTTTTGTTAAATTTTTTTATTGAAATATTTTGAGCCATTAGATGGATTCATTTCAACGGTTAAGATTTGGTGTAAGTCTTTTGACTTACACCTGGTGTCAATGGTCCCGACTCTAAATTAAATGCAAGACTAAAAGCCCGACAAAAAAATGAGGGTATACTTTTAGTCGCTAAGAAAAAAGTCACCACTAACTTGTCAGAGACTAAAAGTAGGGCTTTTATTTTGGGGCCTCCTCTACTTAATTTTACCACCTCTCCTCTTTCCTAAAAAGTCTAAAATACCTCTTCACTTTTCCCGTACGTGATGTTTCGTCTCCCTTTTTTTTTGGTTCGATTTGAATTTCCCGGATTCTAAATTCCGGAATGTCCCGGTAATAAGAATCCTGAAGTGTTTTGAATAACTTAACGTTATTTCGCCTCCCTTTTTTTTGCTAGATTTAAATTTTTCGGTAATAAGAATTCGGAAGGTCCCGATAATAAGAATCCGGAAGTGGTTTTTTTATTTTTTATTTTATTTTTTATATTCACCATAACCCAATCCGAAATCTTGATTTCGGAAACTTCCGGAAACAATAATTCGAAAGTTCTGTGAATCTGTGGTAGGAGTTTTCCTCACTCAAAATGTCTCAGACCATCTTTCCAGGTATAAACTCTACGAGTTCTTTTTGGCTAACTTATAATTCAACAACATGCCACTGCAATTCTGCTTCGATTCGTCCATAAAAAAAAACATGTCACTGCAATTTTTTCTTTCTCTTAACAGTTCTACATTCACGTCCCTTGCTGCTCGATTTCCCAATCTGTTTATGACCAGAGGGAGGTGAAGATTGAGTTGAGAGAATGGGGAGGGAATTGGGCATGAAGATTGAGTTGACAGAATGGGATTTAAAATTATTGAATCGATCTGTTTAAGACCAGAGGGAGGTGAAGATTGAGAGAGAGAGAGAGAGAGAGAGTTGAGGAAGAAGAAGGTAAAATGGGGATTTTTGAGTGGGGGAGGTGAGAAAATTAAGTAAGGGAGGTGTTAAAATCATGAGCCCTAAAAGTATGCCATCATTTTGTGTGGGACTAATTTGGGTTTTTAGTCTAAATGTAAAATATATTTGCTCCTATTGTACATGTGATGTGAATGTCAAAGAGTCAGGACAACATCATTAATAAAATAGGGAAATGACTCGGTTCAACCTTGAAATCCACAAGGTTAATGTTAAACTTTGATTTTGGAGGTTTAATTGGACGCATCACGGTTCACTTCTTGAACTTGCATGTCTGGGAAGCCGCTCAAAATGGTGGATATGGATTTCAGCCTTCAGCTCCATTTTATGAAAAGCAATAATTTATGGCTTCCAGCCAAACGTATGTTTAGTGCTTCTCCAACTGAAAAACAAACACATTAACCTAATCCGACTGGCTCCGCTGACCTTCATCTTTTTACCAAAGCGTTGTGCATACCCCATGTTGTTGATCCAAACCCTAATGTTAACTGTTGGGTGAATACCCTTCTATAAATCTTGCCTAGCATATGAACGTGTAAAGATAAATTATATTCCCTTTCCGCGATATATGCTTGTATTATTCTTCCTTCTAATTTTAAAATTTTACACGCATCTCTGGGAAAAGATAAACACATTACTCCCTATGATTCTTCTAACAAAACAATTTTTTTTTAGCAAATAAAACAAGTTTCTTAAGAATATTTTCTTCTATGATTCTCGGTATCATTGATGATTAATTTTTGAACTCTTACCATTAACATTAAAATTAAAAATTGTAACAAAAAATTATAAGAGATTAGTTACCTCTAAGATTCTTTCACTTTGAAATAAAATAAAATATAACACATTTCATGTCACCGAGAGAGAGGAGAATAAACTTTAAAATTAGAAAAGAGAATAATATAATTCAAGCACCTTCCTATACCACATAATTTCAGCATCTTTCTAGAGAGAGGAACATAAAGAACAAAACTTCTATATATGTTCTTGATGCGATTTAATATAACATCAGCCCCTCGAATGAAAAGTTGACGTGGCTGTGACTGATAGGATCCTGTGAAAAATGAAAATCAATAACCTTTGAAAACTTTTTAGCCTTAGTTCATATGCGAAAGCTGAACTTTTATTTTAGGAAAATAACCAGCTAAAAGAATGTCCCGACTCACTGCTATCAGACAAGATGTGCTTAGAAAAAGGAGTAGAGATGCTCTCTATTTCTCAAAAGATAAATTTAATTAAAATCATATTATTACAAACATTAGCTAAACATTATCCATACAAATAGTGCACATTCAATAGCCCTGAGAGACAGATATCTGCTATTTGCACTGGGCCAAATTCCACAACAATGGAGATTCACAAGAGGAGGTATTCAGTTACTACATAATCACTGAGGATTCAGTGGGACTGAAAGCTCTGAAACTGATGAGGTACCACCTCCGGCAGGTCAACTGACAGAAACAGAATTAAGATTTCGGCAAATGACCACCAGGCGCACATTAAATGGCAATAGTTTAATTAAATAGAAAACAGAAAGACTAAAGGAACTGCTGACATGTCAGTGAAGCGGGCAGAGAGAGAGGGCGTATGCTGGAAATCTCTGCACAATCCCGCATGTGGGAAGGAAACAATTCTACCACAGGTGTGGGAAGGCAACACCTCACCAGTTGAATAATGTAGAGGCAGAACAAGGCTACAGATACTGCAGATCTAAATTCTGAGTGCTCCAGTTGCAGGGTCATGTCCTGAATTGGTGTCCTTGTGCTTCAGAGAAAGGTTAGCAAACTGAGATTCAAGGTCTCTGCTGTTCGTGCGTCTGTGACTAGCAGATGGTAGTTGTTGCGGCTGATGCGTCGGCTGCAGCTGCTGTTGATATAAGGCACGTAATCTTCCAATCTCTCTTTCCAGTACTTCCTGCTCCACTGAATTTCACATTGCATAGTTTTTAGTGTACCCAAAAAAAAAAAAAAATTGCCTGCATATCTGATTGAACTAATCATGCCTAAATATGAACTCGCAAGGGGACAAGATTTCAGTCTCGCATTTTTTCGAGTCATTTTTATGGTCTCCCATAAGGTGTCAGACTAATCCCTATCTGGTGGCATGGCCTTGGCCACATGTGCTTACAATGGAATTCAACCTTGCACTGAAGGAAAAGTACAACCACAACATGTGGCCAACTGATCTGCACCTCGTTTCTTTGAGTCATATATTAATTCCTAGCTTCCATCACTATCCTAGATGGTTAGATTCTTCTAATATAAAAAAAGTAAATAAGAATGAATATTCGTTTGGTTGCTAGTTCTAATTTTATCTTGTTATTTTAGTAGGTAGATACAATGGGAGCAGGAAAATATCTTCACTTCTACAAGTATTCTACACATAAACAAGACACAATGCAGCATTCTCTAAGAAAATGCCAAATAAGTTAATAATAAGAAAACAAATAAACATCGAATTTGCTCAAACTCGAGTATGCATAGTTTACAGCAAGAAGGAAAACAAGAACAGGATGCCCGAGCAAGGAGACATCCCTTATAAAAGTTTTAACGACAGAACAACTAATTAGAACAAATGACACGGTACAGGCAATGGTTTCCAAAATTTCCAGAGCCTTGCCTAAAGGCAGATGAATTGTGTTAAAAAATCAACACCATATTTTTCCTTTTTCTTCTGATGAAAACACCATTTTATTTAAATTTTTTCTACACAACAAATTATTTTTGAAAACAAGAACAGGATGCCCGAGCAAGGAGACATCCCTTATAAAAGTTTTGACGACAGAACAAATAATTAGAACAAATGACACAGTACAGGCAATGCTTTCCAAAATTTCCAGAGCCTTCCCTAAAGGCAGATGAATTTGTGTTCAAAAATCAACACCATATTTTTCCTTTTTCTTCTGATGAAAACACCATTTTACTTAAATTTTTTCTACACAACGAATTATTTTTCATTTTAATCTCTCATGCAAAGGGGAGGCTTGGCGGCGGCACAATGGTGGCGTTGCTAATGTGTAACTAGAAAGTCATGGGTTCAAGTCGTGGAATCAGCCTCTTGCATATGCAAGATACGGCTCCCTACAATAGATCCAAATGAGTCCAACTCTTCCATAGACCCTGCCATGGCAGGAGATTTGTAGCACCAGCTTGCCCCCTTTCAATCTCTCAACACCAAAAAACAAGTAATTTTCAATCTAGGAAGAGTTTGGCCATGTGGTAAACCAAACCAGCAAGAGCAAGCCTTATTATCAAATCTATGAGGCAGCACACAGTCAGTGATCAACAGTTTTTAAAATATCAATCATGCATTGTAATTGGAACATTAGTGAAAAAGTTTGACTACGGCAACCATTACCCAAAAGTCGAGGTCGCTTAAAGATTTGTCAACATATGACTGAGTGTAAAAAAATTTTACACTTACAATGCATCAAAATTAAACTAGTTGCAATTTAGCAACAAACAGGTAGATAAGTCATTAATGAGTCAAGATACAATTAATCAATCAATCATTCTTCAAATACTCTAACCACTAACTAATTTCTCCTAAACTAGAAATACTTTTGCCATGAATTCCTAAATTGTAATTCCACCAAAATTATAAATAAAAAGACTTCTTTTGCAGGACTACAATAGCTTTGACTAACAAAGAATAGTGTGGTTGGTAGTTTTTGCAATGAAAAGGATTGAAAACTAGCTGAGTGTTTCTACCATGTATATATAAAATAGAGTTGCATGAAGTTCATGGTTATATCCAGTGAAACAAATACTTAACAACAGTCCAACTCATTTGTCTATTATCTATGCAAAATGTATACTTTCACCTTGAGCTACAATTTTGATCCTTCTCTAAGTTATTTGAGCACAACCCTTAAGATCAAACCTCCCTTTCCGTTATCTCCTTCCAGTAATCTTCCCGCAATCATGCTCAGGTACATAGAAGATAGAACTTCATAGACTTTGTATTTTCTTGCCACTTATATGCTATAATCAAACTTAGATAATAGACCAAATATGTTTCTCCTCTATCAATGTAGTATACAATAAAATTCATCATAAATTCGCAATGATTTACCAGCTGGGGTATGTAAGCATATATACAGTATGTACAACTCCCTTGATATGCAGTTATGCACAGTACCAGATTGACATTTCCAAGTAAAATAGACTTCCATTACTTGAAAACCTAAATGGATAATTCTTATATGATAGAAACTTACAGTATTTGATAAGCTGCTCCTGTGCTAAACTTTCTAAACGTTGCTTGAGTGCTTTATTCTCCATACTCAGTATAAGATTCTGCTGGTTAAGAAACTCAAGCTCAGCTGAGACTTCAGACCCTTCTGCCTATGTATCGACAAAAAGACACAATCAGAATTTCAATCTTCCAAATATAATATATACATAATACATGCATTTTCAAGAAAATGACTCTGCATAATAGAGCTTTATACTGAAACTTACCTGTAAAGCTTGTACATTTCTTTCCAGCTCAGCTATGTACTGAAGTTTACGAACCCGTGAACGTTGAGCAAATTGCCTGCATTGAAAGTGTTTCAGATTTTTCCCCTTTCCATACATGAATTGATTGGTTTTATAATTTTTTATAAATCAAGTCGCAAAAATATGCAAGAAAAAACATTAAAATTCATTATATAAGTAGTTAGAGAAACATGGTACAACTGCTTTTTCTACATAGGAAACAATATACAAGCTTTAGTAATGCAGAGATCACTTTTGATGCCATACACAATCATTATATCTTCTTTTCTCTTTCTAAGTATAATCTTAAATTTGATACTATAATAATACGTGGTCTATCTGGAAAAGTTTAAAAAGGTCAATGATATGACATGACTTCGTGGGATTGCTACATGAAACCATTCTGCATGGAAAAACAATAAAGAGAACAGAGGAGGAGGATGAAATCATTCATTCACCAAAACCTGCAGCCTCCAAGTAATATAATATTGGTAAAATCAACAATTGCTGCAATAGCCATAAATCAGAAACCAGAAAAAATAGCTACATACTGTTTAGCACGTTTAGTATCTGTTTCAGAAGCAGATGACTTTGCATGTGAACCATCCTTTCTTTCAGAAGGTAATTTTGTGTCCTGTATGCCAGATTCTACTGAATCACGCTTTTCATTTGCAGTCGGTAGGAGAAGCCCATCTGCTTCATGTGGTGTACATGGTGTTGGTGATCCTGACCTCTGAAATGCAACGTTGCTTTTGCCAGATGGAACACCACTCAGATTTGTCAAAGCATTTGAAAAAGAGTCCCATGACCTGTTTCTCTGTTTTGCTGAGTTCATTTCTGCATACATGGGTATATGACAAGCATCTTTGCTGCGGTCAAAGTCCTGAGGTGACCAAGATGGGATTGACATAAAATTCTTATATTTATACTCATCCTGATCTGCATAACCCATGTTAGATGTGTTAACTGTGTCTATGTATGCAAAAGAATCACTTGATGAACGCCTATGACCACCCCTTCTGACAGGTGTATCAGGCTCATCAAGGAGCTCGTCAAGCCATAAAGGCTGCTCCTCAATAATATGGCTCTCAGACGAAGTACGTTGGTGGTGTGCATTTCCCTCTCTAGGTTTATTAGCAGCCTTTGAACCAACTGTAGGATTTGAGACATAATCAGCATATGCTTGGGAAACACTGGGAAATGGGCTTTTAGGAGGAAGCAGAGCATGCTTTCCAGGATACATCAAATTTCTGATACTCGATGAGCCCTTTGAATTTGCCATAGAAGCAGAATCAATACCTGTCAAATACCATTCAATGAATCACCAAAGAATATGGCCATGTAAATGCATTAAAAGATAAAAATAAAATAAAGAATGAATGAATGCAATAAACAATTTTGGAAGGATCTTCAATGAAAATTTAAACAAGCCAGTCATTATTCAACAAAGATGATCCCATTCTGAATTACAAAATATAACCACAAACTCATGTTACTCGGTAGAAAGATCCTATAAGGCTACAAGTATGGCTGTAAATGTTCCAAATAATTGAAGTTTGGTGTATATGCAAATGCACTGCACTCTCACAACATTAAAAGAGTTACTGAACCTGGTTCCCTATATTCTTGAAAAACATACACAACAAGGAACCTACATGTGACCAAGGCAGTTTTGGAAAATATAAAGCATCCCAGTAATCATAAAAATCATAAATGAGTATTAGGTACTTCATGCCTATGGACTAAATATCCCAGAGCCCCATAGAAGTACTTATTTCATTGGATAAAAGTATAATGATGCTGGCATCTCGATGGATCTATTTTTTTTTTCCCTCTTTTATTTGCCCAAATGTAATTCTAAAATTTGTCCAGCCATCTAATGAGCAATCTTAAATTTTCCTTTTTACATAGATATTATTCCACATAGTTGACCAACAATGTACACCCTTCCTTTCCTCGCAGTAAGGAAACATCACATGCCAATCAGTCTGTACATTTCCATTATAAGCAATACAAACCTGGCATGAAATAGTACCAAGCATATTAACCATCCCATCACGCATAATAATCATCAATGCTTTTCAGTTAAAATCACTGCTATATTGCTGAACAAATTGGCATCTTATCAAACCGAAAGAATTGTGTCTATAAACTTGCTAAGGCAACAACAGTTTGCTACCAATGTAACAGAAAACTCAATAACAATAATTTCATAAAAAAAACAGCAGAAAGAAAAATCCAAAACTTTGCAGCCACAAGCAACTAACTGAGGGAGAAAAAAACCAATCCAATCCAAATCATGTCATAAAAAAATCCATTCCGCAAAGGAAAACTTTAAGACGATAATTAAAAAAATATAAAAACAATAAAACGTTGCACCCAATTGCTAAAGTTTCTGTTTTATTTTCCCAGGACCCAGATGAGGGAAAAAAAGCAAAAATAGAAACTTTAATTTGCTATCTTTCCTGTATAATTTAAACAAAGCATGCACAAACATGCATTCAGAAATTAAGAAGAAAAAACAAAGATGAACAGAAAAGGGGGAAATTACTGTTTATAGAAAGCAAAATGCTGCAATGTATGACTCTGCAGCATCAATAGAACAATGATTTCAAGCTGATTGAACAAATTGAGGATGGAAAAGGGAATGGATTCGTTTCGCAAGCAAACAAACAAACAAAAATAAATAAGATAACACCAAAACGAAAAGGAAGAACCCAAAAAAACAAAATAAGAAAAGAACTCGCCTTTGCAGATTGAAGATTCGAGATCCCTAAATGCAATTAGTAAAAGGGGCTTGAAATCAAAGCAAAGTTTTATTTTCTCTCTCCTCCTAGGGTTCGTTTCTTCAACTACCTGTCTCTTCTCGTTGAAGCTGAGGCTGATTGTAAAACCATGGCCAACTAATACTTGTTCCTAAAACTTTTCCAATTTCGCATTTTCACCCCGATAATTCTCGCTTTTTACAAAAACAGTTTTGATTGTTTGTCGTGTCGCTGTCCAACTTGTGCCATGATTTGGTTATAATAATCGGTAACGCGTGGCTAATATAAAACATGAGCGAGGCTAACAAGTATTCTAAGGACATTATTTAAAGATTTTAAATAAGGTAAATATTTATTGTAAAACTAAGTTAATCTTTTCTCAATATATTAAATACACAACTTCCCATAAAAATTTATTTCTTTAGACTTCTTAAACAATGCCCTTACGACACTCATTAGCATTTTCTACAAAATATTTTGACCTTATTAGGTTTCGCTTGATTTCAATTTACTTGCTCCAAATGGATCTTACCGAATACTGATACACAGATTGAAGAAAAACAATGTCAACGTTCATGATTACAATTACTGAAAATTTTAGGTTTGTCTAAATTTCATTTTAATATAAAAAGCTATTTATTTTAACTGGTGATTAATTTTAAATTAGAATAATTAAATTTTAATCTTTTGATATAAATAAATTTAGTTAAAATTGATATTATAAAATTTTAGTTATATAAATAATGAAAGGAAAAAAAACATAAGTTAATGAATTAGGACAAATAAAATGTTAGTTATATAAATAAAAAATATAAGTAAATGAATTAGCTCAAATAACTCATAAATCATAATCCATGTAAAAGTTAAGTTTTTTTCTTGGTGTATAGTAAAAGTTAAGTTTTGTACCCAAAAAAAAAAAGTTAAGTTTAGATGTTGCTCAATTTAACTTTTTCATTTTTTTTATATGATTAACTTTTTCACATTTGGCTGTGTGTACAAAGAATAATAGACATAAGTTATTATTCTCTGTCTTTTTTCTTCAAATTCTTGTACTAATATAAGTTAGATGACATATTTATTGCATAATAGATGACATTACCTTGTAAGAAATTTATTAAGCTACTAATTGTAAGGAGTTTCTTTGATAATTTACATATTAGGTGGAAAGCTTATTATCATTACTTGAAAAAAATTGTTGGTGAATTTTTATGAGAACTGCTGCATGGCCTCGAGGGAAAAATACTTCTTCCCCTAAGAGTATGCACACCATTAGATACTGGGCCACGCTTTATCGTTTTCGGGAAAAATGTAAATAGATACATCAACAATAAATGTATTACTTGACAAAAAAAACTGTAACAGTGAAGATCTCATATTAAATGAATCTAATTTATTTCGCATACTTAAACTTAAACCTAAGCTAGATACTATGTCATGTTTAATTTACATGAGGAGAATTTGGTTTACATTAACTCTTTTTAAGATTTAACATTGACCTTTTATTTATTAGACCTGAACTGGTGTTCATGCATCGTATAATAAAATATCTTTTCCAACTACTGTATTTGTAAGAAAAAAGAAAAATGAGTTTGTTCCCCTAAAAAAAAAAGAACCTTTTTCCATTAATATACAAGCAACTTTTTCCATTTTGCATATGCAAAAAAAATAACCAAACTGGTGTTGTCCGAGTGGTAAGCAACTTGGGTCCCTTAAGCATATGGTTGGGGGTTCGAATCCTGACTTATGTGTATGAAAATTCATCATTTAGGAGAGACAACCCTTAAATGTGCTCCAGACCCTCGAAGGGATTAGTTTTTGCAGTTGCGCGCGGAGAATACCCTAGGAAACCCAAAAAAAGAAGGGAGAAAAAAATAGCTCCCCTTATATGTCAGAAGAAGAGAAGATGAGAACGAAGAAAAAACTAGTGAAACCCAGGATAAACCCTCCACCTCAGATTTTCTTCTATCTCTAACCAATCCAAATTCTAGTCAGGTTTATTCATCATGTTGAAAATAATGATTTTATTTTTCTGTTACTTGCAATGTCAGTCGCCTCTTCCTCTTCAAGGGCGGCACCAAAGCCATTGATATTCCTTGTGTAAGAATATATCATTGCCTCTTTTGCAACCCTAATTCGAATAAAGAAGTTTGAACCCACAAAAAGTGGATGCAAGTTGAGTTACCTTTCCTAGTAGGATTGAAGGAATTATTGACAAGTTTCTCTCACTCTCAAAGAGGATTTCTGTTATGGAAGATGGTGCAGGGATGAGGGAAGAGTCATATGAATTTTTAATTTTAGTAAGTAATCTAAGCTATTAATTTTAATCTAATGATTATTATTGAATATTCTCATTTTTCACAGTATGATGCGGTTGGCTGTTCATAAATCACCATCATCATATTCCACATTTCCATATGCAATTACCATGCACATATAAACTGACCAAGCCTATAAATATATATAAGAATTTAATGACACCATACAGTTGCTCAACGAAAATTTCCTATGTGAATAGTATCAGCTACAAAATATACGATGCCAAAATCGACATTGGTTGGAACATTCTGAAATCAGCTTAATAACATTGTAAGAAATTAAGATACACCCTTCATAAGGCAATTCTTCAGGGACCAGTTCTTATTCCTCTGTTCTTCAGATCACTGACTTCCGAGATTCATATTGCCATTTCTTACAAAACAGCATTTGATGACGAAGTATACTTATGACCCCAGCAACTTTTTCCATTTAGCATATGCTAAAACAAGCAGGAAAAGCAATACGCTAGCTGCAGTCATAATCCCAACAACGGTCCAAAATATTCCATCTTTATCATATAATGTACATGGAATGTTCATACCAAATGCACCAGCTACCAAAGTTTCAACAGCAATAGCAAATGATGCAATGGTCAATGTCAACTGCAGCTGAATAAGTTCATTCCTATGGTTATCAAGTTGGATGTTGACATAGTCTTCAGTGTCATCGATATACTCCCTAACCTGCAAATCAGTAGCCAATAACAAGTAAGAACCATACCACATCTCAAGAACGATGAAACGAAGCAACATACAAGACTCCAATCTCACAATATTTGGTATGCGACCACCCCCCTTCTCTTGGGGATAAACATGGCAGTAGTCATTCTACTAGTTTTGTTGCCAATAAGAAAATGAATTTAACAGCAGGTCACAACCACTTGTTTTCCCACCATCCAGACAATACTAATTCCTAAATCATGAATTTAAAAAAAAAAAAAAAAAAAAAATTGGACTAAACTACCAGTACCACTATCCCACAAGCATTATCTCTAAAATTATGGTACTATACTCCTTCCCATATCTATTGAAGTTTAAGGTTATTGCACATAAACTAAGAAACATTTAATGAATGTAAAACATTGTTATATTTGAACTAAAATATTCTTATTTAGTCTCTCCTTATTTGTGATAAATTGCATTACAAGTTTCTATACTTAATTAATTAAATAAGGGCATATTTGAGATAAAAAGATTAATTAGGCTTTGAATTTCTAAAACATCATTAGTTTTTGGGGGAAAAAGAAAAGTCAAAACATCAATAGATATGGAAATGAGGTAGTAACAAAAATTGATGGCCCCTGCAGAGGGCGACCCAAAATAGGTCATGGAAGCTTGCCAATCCTAAGGGCAATCTCCCAGTAGTGTTATGTTGAAACTAGCAACAACCCAGCTTCTCTCCATACTCAAAACAAGAGACAGGTAAAAGGATGCAATATTGTTTCTGCAGTAGGAATCACAAGTCACAACTAAGTTTGTGTGGATAGAGACATTTATGCAAATGAAATGCGAGTGTAATAGTATAAATCAGATAAGAGAATAGAATCAAAATAGAAAATGACAGCTCTAAAAGTTTGACAAGGACATGATTTGACCAGAATCTGGTCATATGAACACTTACAGACAATATCTTGTTACGGGTTCCATCCAACTGCATAAAATATGCTTCAAGCAACATCTCCAAGTCCTCCACATCAGTATCATCCCCATAGGTGCTAGTCACAAGACTTCCACTTCTGATAGAACTTAGTCGTCGAACACCATGTGCAGTATTTGAAAGGTTATTTGAGGTTGTGGCTCCCAAATGAGCCTCAAGCTGCTGATTTTGCAACCATTTCCTTGTCAAATATAGTTGAGCCATGTCTTCATTGTCATCTAATAGATGTTCAATTTCATCTCGCACCTGTAAAAGTAGTCAACACATTTCCAAAGTATGATATCTCAAAGATAACAGAACACATCAACGAACACAAGGTAAAATAACCTGTAATAATTCGTCTTTACGAAACAGCGAACAAAAGCTTTTACTATAGAATCTCCTACTTGAGATCATAATATGACTATTGAACAGTGTAACAAAGAAAACTAAACAATTAAAGGGGAAGGAGGGAAATAGCTTTTCTTCAGGACAGCATAATTGGATGCATATTATATGTGCCCACAACTCACAAAAATTAAGAATTGTATGTTACTTCTTATAATCCTCAACCATCTCAAAAGAACTTTGTGGGGACTTTTAGCAATAGAAGCACTTTAACCGGTTTCTCTACCACGCCAAGTCCAACAAAGTACATTGCATACAAGAAACCAGACTGGTGCAAAATTTTAATCCAATTAGTTCATTTTCCCAAAGGTCAATCCTTCAATTCTGAACTTCCAAAACCATCTATAGTAACATAATAATTGTTCACAGTAACTTAAAGCAACTTATGAAAATGCAAACATTAACAAATGAATAGCAACTATGATTTAAAAAAAAAAAAAAAGGGTCAAAAAAGCACACAAAAACAAAGGGGTGGGTAATAACAAGAGGAAAAACTTAAGCAGCAGACCTTTTGCACACGTGCGAGCAACCGAGTAAGATTGCTCTTCAAACTTCTAACATGTTCAAGATTCTTGGTGCTAACATTCCTAGCCAATTCATCCAACACAGGGTAAGCACCTCTCTCAAGGTCAGCCACACTGGAGTCCAGATAGGTACACACAACCTCCAAAGCAATCTCCAGAACCTGAAACTCAAACGGAAGCGGAAGCTCAGAGTCAGCAGACTCAGGCACAGGCAACCATTGCCTCGAAGTAGAAACCCTCATTTCACTCTCTTGTTCATCACCACCTCCAATAAGCTTAGGTTGACTCTTGTGTGGAAGTTGTTGCCTCAGTTGTTCCACAAATGGAAGAACCTCTTGCCTAAGAGGATCAAGCAATAAAACCTCTTCCGCCGTCACTATTGCCTTTATAAACTCCAAATTCACCACCATTGCTTTCTCTCTCGCTGCACACAACCAGAAATTCCTCATCATAATTACGAAAAACATAATCATAATCCATCAAAATTCTTCGATAAGGGAAACCCTAATGAGAAGAGAAATTGAATTACCGAGGATGTTTGATGAGTGGGAGAAGACAGGGCCCAAAATCCTGAGGTCTCTGGCGGGGATTGCGGCGTGGCGGATGATCGTGTTCTTCTCCAACTCCACCAGCTCCGACCGACCGGACCGGTCAAACCGCATCCACAGCCTCGCTCCGCCGGTCTTTTTCTTCGCCTTAGTCGACGCGCCGCCGGTTAAAGGATTCTCGCTCGGCGACCCGGTGATTTCGACCTCGCGCGGCGGGGACTGCAGCGGGACGGCGCGTTTCTTGGACCGGCGGCGAAAGGAGAAGGGGCCCTTGCCCATAATTAATTTGGCAAAATGATAATTAATAATAATAATAATAATAATTGTTGAATATTTAAAAGCGATAATAATAAAGAGAGAGAAAGAGAGTAGTGGTGTTGTTCCTGTTCTTCTTCTCCTTCTCCCTCTCCGTTTTGTTCTTCCATAAACGACTCCTCTGCCGTGCCCTACCCTACACTCCCTCTTTGTTTGGGGCAATTATAAAACATACAGAGGAGCGGCAGATGAATAACGAATATGCGATCACATTGCTCGGTGATTGATTTAGGTATGCTTAGATAAGAATAATCAGAACATTGAATTGATTTCAAGGTTTGTTGATAAGAACACTTAATTACTTAAATTTAAATTATTTGTTTTTTCAAAGAAATTTTCGTGCTTTACTTTACGGCTTTTTGTTAGGTAATTTAAAAAAAAAAATTGATTTTAATATCCAATAATTTAGATATTATTCTTTAAAGATTTTTAAAAAAAGTGGATAAGATTTTAAAATTAATTACGTATAGCATGAACCGGCGGTGCAATACCCGCCGCAACTGCCGAATGAACATCTAAACCAATTGATTTCCACCTAGATTGAAGCTAAAAATATTAGGTAAAAATAAGACACGACGTTGTTGCAGGTATGAAAAATAAAAGGTTCAGTGAAACGACAAAACGACCACAGTGGGAGTCGAACCCACGACCTTCTGATCCGAAGTCAGACGCGCTAATCCACTGCGCTATGCGGTCACTGTATGACAAGAACGCGCAGCAATATTATTACTCATTGAACTTAGGCTTAATATCAACGGTATAACACTTAAAATTCCTCATTATTTACAAATTATAAACATGTTAAGACCAAGCATCCTCGCCAATGTCTTTAAAATTGAATAATTTATTAGAAACTTGTACAAGAAAATGATAGAAATACCACAAATCCGGTCGTTAGTCAATCATCACCTTAGCAATCATGAAACCTTTTTATTTAATTCTGGTGACGTTTTTTATTAATCAAAATCTAAAGAAAACCCATTCAATTTCATAAGGGAGGATCCCCAAAGAAGAAATAAATATTATGATGGTGATTGCAACTGTATTGCATAATATATATGCATTTCTCAGCTTTATCAATATAAACGAAATATACAAATTTATTCACACACTGTCAAATACAGAAATTTACATTCATAAGGTAACCATCTAGATGCATCACAACCACTCCATAATGGTGCATATTATGTCCCTAAAGATAATTTTAAGAGCATAAATTAATTGGTTAATCTAATCATGTGGTTAGTGCATCAGGAAGTGAATTGGGTGATCCAAGAATTTTGCCGCCAACATCAGGAAAGGACTCATGACCATCCAGTGCACTGACTTTTCCATCCCTGCTGACATGAACTGGATACTGCATCAAGTGCCCTCTCATGATCTGATTCCCTTCCTCGGACACATATGTGCTCCAATTTTTCCTGGTAATTCTTTTGACTTGTCTAACACATTCCAGGCTCTGAGGTTCAGCAAAAGCATCATCAAGACCACCAAGGTGCTCAGCCCACAGTGACATTCGGTATCCATATACCTACATAAATATAATAACTTTATCAACTGTGATACTCCCTCCGGACTCAATTATAAGCAAAAAATAGTCATGTTTGGTGGTCCAAAATTTAAGTAAATTCTAACTAATTTCACTTTATTTAATGTTATCATTCCCAAAATACCTTTCATTTAATGTTATCATGAAACAAGTTCCATACAAAATTAAATGAAAGGAAATGACACTTTAGGAAATGCAATTAGTATTTTAATTACACTAAGAAAATTAAATGAACTTAACTAATATTCTTAACTAGTGTGAAATTAGATATTTTTTTTGCTTATATTCGAGTCTGGAAAAGAAGTATATGTTAATGTGGTAGATGCACATATTTTTAGTAACTTCCTTCTGGTTATATCTGACTATATCATGTGCTATATAGAACAAGCTAAGGAAAAATTGAGAATAACATATTTACTTTGATACTAAGATTAGATTCCGTTTACTTTGTGAAAACGTTTTCTATTTTCATTTTTATTTGCAAAATTGTCCTTTATTTTCACTGGGTTTTCTGTTTTCAAAAATCTGTATAGAAAACGGTGAAAACAACTTTTGTTTCCACTATTTTTGGTACAAATCTTAGAAAACGGAAAATAGAGTGAAAACAAGGGACTGTTTTGTAATTAAAAGTGAAAATAGTCAAGCTCATTAAGAAACGTAGATGGAGCTTCAAACCTGGCCATGTGGATGAGAATTCTTTTCTGTCCATGTATATTTTGGTTGATAAGCACCCATAGCTATTTCTGTGTCCCTTGAACCATCTAGTGATCTCTGGTTAATATTTGCCGATCCAATGATTACGTATTCATCATCAACTATCATTCCCTTGGCATGAACATAAATCATAAAACGCCTGTATTTTTTAACCGATACCTGTATACAGAAAGAGGGAGAAAATAATAATAAGATCATAAACCATGTGTAGTGAAAATGTGGATCATGATGTGCTAATTAACAAATAACTACTCGTCCAAAAAGTCTAAAAATGGAATTGCACACACCAACTAAATGCTTGTCAACTATCATTCACTTACTTTATGCTTGCAATCTTGGTCATCTATATCTTGTATAATTATATTTTTAATCAACTTTTGTACCTAAATAAGTCAGTCAAATATAGACATGAAGTCAAGACCTTGATCTCTCCACCAACTTTAGTTTAGAACTTATAAGTAAGATTGTTAATACTGCAATTGTCGACGAAGTTCAAGTGTTGTTGAATTCAAATACAGCAACAACTTTGATGAAATCAAACTCATACAAGAATTAACTGCTAGTATTCATAATAAATACACCAAGAAATTCAGAATGTTCAAACTTAAAACTGGATGCAATGCTAACATTTGGTTAAGAAAACAAAAGGGTAGTTTAGCATACCAAGGCACGGTTTTCAGATGATTGATTTAGTGTTGATGGACCTTCTGGGGAATGTGGTTCTCTCTTTCCGAGGCAATAAAAATTGAGATAATCTTGTGGATGAAAACATTCGGAGAGACCTGCTTTTTCAAGGGCATCTGCAACAATCTTGTACATCATAGACATTGTTTGTGCCTGTAGTCATTCAAATTTCAAGTCGAAGGTTGTAGTAAGTACCTTCCATCCATCATATCTATAAATCTCTATCACTCATGGACATCTCACATTGTCCTCATTTTAACTTATTCCTAACCAATGTGAGACTTCATCAAATCACTTGAATTTCCAACATGTTATACCTTACCTATGATGACTTCTAATATACACAAAGTAACATGAAAAAGTACCAGAATTGCAAATCTTACAAGAAAATGAGATGCTCTTGAAGGGAGTCATTGTGATGGAAAGAAGATGAAAGATAGGATAAGGAGGATGCATTTCCGGAAATAATAAAAATAGTTTTTTTGGCATTTTCATTGTTTCCGGAAATGTATACAATTGTTCACTCAAAGAGTCTCTCATCTTTTTATT
This sequence comes from Calophaca sinica, assembly GCA_037113605.1. Lineage (NCBI taxonomy): Eukaryota > Viridiplantae > Streptophyta > Magnoliopsida > Fabales > Fabaceae > Calophaca > Calophaca sinica. Next base: position 106,033,947 of record CM073734.1, on the reverse strand, counting down.
AGCAAGTTAAAATTAACATTGATTTTAGAAAATGAAAACAGAAAATGTTTTCACAAAATAAACAGGCCCTTGAATTTCCAACATGTTATACCTATCAATAGAGAAATGTTTGTTCGACAACAAAAAGTTGTCGAACACCGTATAAAATACGGTTTTTTGCTTTTTTTAATATTTTTCTCTCTCTCTGACACTGCTCCCGAAGACTGCTTTGTGTCTGTTTCGACTACGATGTCGAATACGGTGTCGAGAATTGTGTTGTCGAAATAACACAACTCTTATCAATATCATGACTTCAATATACACAAAGTAACATGAAAAGGTACTGGAATTGTAAATCTAGGAAAATTTTCAAGAAAGGAACACAGATTAGGAAATGGTCTGACCTGCCAGAACAAAATTTCTTGAACGGCAGCACTAGTTGGAACCCCCTCTGGCCACATTGGTATAACTATATACACAGAAAAACGTTCATTTGCGCTGATCTTGCTGGCAATTTTTAAAGCCAACTCCATGGGAATCAAGTGATTTGCACCTGTTAAAGATAAGAAATCATAAACTCATCCATGCATTCGTGCTTGTAAAAACTATATTAATGTGTATATTGAATTCACAAATTAATTAAATACTAAAATGCTACACAAAACTTGGGATCAAGAAAGCGTTAGTACATCGTGCCTTTAAATGTTGGCAAGAAAAATGAATATGTACAATACATGCAACCATTTGAAAACAATAATGTATAAAGAAACAAAGAATCACTGATAAGCCCTTCGGACATATTTTATGTGAAGCTAAATGGCAATCAATGCCAGATTGTAAACTTTTTAAAGATGCATTTATTTTCTCCTTTTATCCCACATATGAAACCATACAATTAGGTCTGATATTGGACAATGGACATTTGGTCCAATGAGTATATAAATAAAATTATTAAAGCTAACAGGTTATTAGTTGTTTTTTACTAGTTCACAAAAAAAAAAGGCAAGACAAATAACATCAATAAAATACTGATAAGAATTATGACATCGTCTGGTCCATGTAACTTATCTCATCTAGTGCGATAAGACTTAGTTATTGTTGTTCTATATCAATTTGATATTGTAATGATGCAAAAACTAGCATATGTCATATAAATAGATGATGATATTGGAAACTTCACTTTATCTACCTGCATTTTTATATGAAGGCCAATGATATGAGGAGCCAAGAAAATACTGATTCTCAATATATACGAAGCGCTGAGCTGATCTTATTGCTTTTACATAAGCAGCATGGATGCTTTGGTCGACTTTTAAATTTTTTCCACATAAAAGATTCTGCAGAAAAATTAATATTAGAATTAGAAGTTAAAGACTAGGACTAATTTATTTCAGCATAACTTAAAACCAGACCACAATGCAAAGTCAATGAAAATCAGCTTCATGCAACTTCAAAAATAGTTAAGCACTCAGAGCATAACTGGGCATCATGTACAATCATGTTCTCACCTGAGCCTTTGCTTTGTCAAAATCCTTTGGAAATCCCTTCACAGATCCTGAATCTATGGACCGAAATACCTGTATTTAATGCTTGTTCATAATCTTTATTACTAATAAGGAATGCACATGTTATCAGATATTCAATCAACATATTTCATCCATACCTGCACATGCCAACTCTCAGGATCATCTTCATCTGTTACACGAACAACTTTATCACCATCAGGACCAGAAGATGGTTTGACAATCCATGAAATACGATCTAGCCTTAGCAATGCATCATCATGCCAATTTGTCACCTTTCTGAGCCTGAAGTCACGCCATTTTTTGGCCTTCCTCCATCTTTGTTCAAAATTGGTCAGTATATCATATGCAGCTGGACCTTCAACTTTGCAATGTAAATCATGCCATGGCTGTCTTGGTCCGCACGAATTTAACTGCATCATATAGCATATAATGTAATAGGTTATATTTGAACACCTGAAAATCGTGGTTAATCACGTTCAAAATCGTGGTTAATGAAGTCCAGTTGACAGTTGATGAGTTACGACACCTTGGTATATCAATTAACCAAACTCAACACTTCATTAACCACATTTTCGAACTGTATTAATCATGGATTTTGTTGTCAATTTTTTATGTTCACATAACGGGACCGCTTATTTTTATTACCTTCAGTGTTTACAATAACCACTTACTTGAAATGTAGGATTATGAAAATCATTTTCAAAGACGGTATCTAGATCACCAAAAAGCCTATGCTCAGGTGTATCATATCTGCCATCACACAGATCCAGACCACCAATAAAAGCAGTTATTTTCCTATTATTCCCAGAACCTTGAGTGTCTACAAGCACACATTTCTGGTGATGCGTAAAGAGGGTTCCGACAACCTGAAGGAAAAAGACTCAATCAATTGGTACTATATTAAATGAAAAGGAGAGAAAATTACACTACTGTAACTTATTTATATTATTATTGATTGATTAATTGACGTGAAATCTTCCAGTTGAGAAATAACAAAATTGGTGGTGATGTGAGATAATATCTTCATCCAACATAGTTTTAAATTCAATTGCAGGAACTACATACCTGTTGCTTGAATATACTGAGTTTATTGCTTGCATAACGTGGAGATAGCACACAATGAACAGTTGAATTTTTAAAAAACTTTTTAGTTTGTTCATCATGAGTCTGCATGACACCATCCTGCGATCAAGAAAATCAATTATTACAATATACATTGATGCATGAATACAAAATTGTTGTGCAACTATATCAATAATAATCCAGGAAGGGAATTATCAACTAAAACTTAAATTACAGGAATTTTAAAAACCTAGCATCTCAGTATTGGAGGTTATTAATACATAAGACAGTTAAGAAAATTCACCCACAAAGAAGATAACTAACAACCATCTTTCACTCTAAAACCCACTCACTTTTCTCTTTAACAGGACTTTTTCTATCTGAGTAACTTCATGCTTTGATAGCAATATAACTAACTTGATGTATAATGTGATGAAAAAAAATTGTTTGAGACATTTGATATCCCAAAGTCGCTCACTCAAGTAGGTAAAACTCTTCCAAAGCCTGTTTTCTTCATTCATAAATATCAAACATGAGACCTTACCTTAAGAGAAATCAAGTTACTTGGACCAACCAAGGTTGGTTGGTTGATATTTTTTTTTTTTTACCATGTTATGGGTGTGAAGTATCCACCGGTTTCATTGATGACTAATCTCCGCTAGAGAATCATAAAAAACGTGGTTAGGAGGGGAGACCCCACTAAAAATGGAGGGATCCAAGCTCAATTCCACTCAGACCATCATAATGTTGGTTGAATTTATTTAGAAAGAAGAGCAATAATTCATGATAAAACAATAATTAACAAAAACTCCCCTAGAGGTTGATGAAAAAATTAATCTAAACTTCTGAGTAGAAATCGTGTTTAATTTTCTCATAAGGTTCATGAGAATTACTGTTTTCAAAAGAAACTTGTCATGTGAAGTTCTGTCATCCCAAATCAGCATAACAACTCGGAGCCCTTCTTGTGACTTGTATTTCAACAGCTCTCCAAGTGAAAGCTCTCCCCCAGAAGGTAATGGTTTTGTTGGCTCTCTAACAAGCTTGACAGGGTGGTAAACTGACCATCCTATAATATATATTAAGTGGTGAGCTTCCAAAATTGCATGGCATATATCCTCCCAACATTTACTGTGATGAAATACTTTTCCACCCTCAAGTGGAATTTCAGGTAGCATACCATCTGGTACATGTGCATCTTGATATAGAGTCACACTCCCTCCTGTCCTTAAAGGGAAATATGTTTTAGGAACTCCTACATTTTCTGAAGGGTTCACTCCAATTGGCCTATACTGAATAGAAATATGCAATTCAGGATAAGGTTTTAAGCAATTTCCATACTGACCAATGATGGGAAACCAATCATTAATAGTGGTTCCTGGAAGTATCTTTTGAACAGGTATCTCCACAACTCCAATGAGTTCAGCCCCAAGAATATCATTATCCTTCACAAGAAACTCAATTTTTTGAACAGGATGAGCAACAGGAACAACAAAATGTTCATCCCACAAAGGGTTTTCACAGTTAGGAATGACTCTAGTTTGAGCTATGGTAGCCCCAGCAAGGCAGATAGAGACATAAGGGTCACTGGTTATAATCTTATCTTTTCCAGAGTGTGTCTTAAGTCCTTTTACAAAGGGAGGGGTGCAAATGTTTCCCATAGTGATACATCTTCTGATTGCTTCAGTGGATAAATCCAAATTTGGAAGAGACTTGGCTTCTATTATCAACAGATCTAAGTCTCCATGCAAGAAAACTGTTTCTTTATGGCCTTCATGTTCCTTGTTTGGACACTTCTGGTGAATGTCACCTTGACCATCCATTTCAATTAACCTGTGAACTCAAAAAGACCCTTGATTTCTAAACTACATAACTAAAATTCAAATTCTAGATGCATGACATTAAGGGTAATTGTTTCAAAAACAGAAGAATTAATTAATGTTGACCACCTTAAGATCCTTATAAATAGTTAACTCATATGATCATCTCATGATTGTAAGGCAAATTAAACATGCATATTCTCGTGTCCCAGTCTCCTTAACAAGAAAGGAGGGAAAAGAGAAGAAGGCGGCAATGATAAGAAATAAAAACAAAAAAAGGAAAAAAGAAAAGAAATGCAGTTTTATCTGGATTCAGATAACAAGGTTCCAATCTAGAGCATGCATGGTCTAAGGCCACATCCATAAGAAGCAAGAGAGAGGTTTTGTAAGCCGAAAATGGTGGGAAATCTTGATGCAATTGCAAATTTGGAACCCATCTCACTCTTCTCTCTCTTATAATTTTTCAATTCCAGAATTGGCAAATTCAAAACGAAAACCATGCATGAGACAAAATTGTAATATGGTGAAATGCACTTCCTTTCCCTAATTTATAGGTTTAGTTACACTTACTTATCAAACTAAACATTTTATTCTATTCAATATAATTTTATTGTTAAAGATAATGGAAAAAATTTAAAAAGTTATCCAATATAAATGAAAAAAAAACAGTAAAAAATGAAAAACCAAAATTTTCCAAACTTCAAAATTTTAAGAATTCTCTATTCTTGTATAATACCACATGTGCGAGGTTGTGAACACATATACGTAAAGTACACACATGTTGGCCCGAGTGGTTGCAGGCTTAAATCTCTTAAGTAAGGTATAATGATCAGATTCGAACCTTGTAGATTGAAAAAACTTATTTGAAATAGGTCAGTCCTTAAATGTCGTATCATACCTTAAATGTCGTCACTATTTTTCTTAAAAAAATAATATACCAAAAGTATGGTTATCAAATGGCTAACAGATCATCAGAAAACCCTTACAAGTCACGGCTACTGGTTTACGATTAAATTAATATAAAATATTTAATAATTAAGATAAATATAAATTAACGTAAAATGATCATAATATATATTTTAAAACTCGTGTAGATAAATCTTTATAATTTGTCATTGTGATTAGATCTTTATTCGTCTAAAAATATATTTTAATCAAAAAATAAAAAATTACATAAAAGAATTAAAAAAAAAAACAACCGGTTCAAACCGGTTCTCACCACTTGTTTTTTAACGTGTTTTAACCAGTTTTGTACTTATTCTGATGAGTTTTAACATCAACTGGTTGTTCATATGCCTCATTGGTTTTCAGTTTAACTGATCGGACATACCAGATCGATCATGTTTTGAAAACATAGATATTTGTACATGTGTGCTTGTATGTTATTGCAGCATTGCAGAACTAAACTCTCTTATCATTATTATATAGACTTTATAAATCAATATATTAATTTATTGAATTATTCTCTCGTATTCAAGATATACTAAAAATGTATTCTCTCTGTTTCATATTAAATGTCGTTTTAGCAAAAGATTTTTTTTTTCATATTAAGCGTCATTTTGATTTTCAATGTAACATTAATTTTTCTCTCCAATTTTGCCCTGAAATAAATATTGTATGCATCATTACAAGTTATTATAATTCACGTACATTTATGACAATGGTTAATTTTTCAATAATTAATAAGAGTAGTTTAGTAAAATTATTCCACCTGTAAAATTATTTATTGTTTTTTCTTAATATTTTTAAAAAAATCTTAAACGACACTTGATATGAAACAAAAGGGATATAAGATAATAAAATCCTTCCAAAGTCGATGCATATATATTATATAATTAAATACACCAAACTTGTTATTTTTATTAATCATCATATATGAGCTTCGCTATGGTTCAACTACTGCCAAAAGTCCATGAATGAAGCATTAAAATTTTCCTTGTAAATTGCTGCAAAAATGAAAAACTATTGTTCAACCCCAGCAAAGAGAAAAGAAGAGGAAGAAGAACGCAAGGAAATTCCCTTCTAACAAGCACGTGTGGAAACTATTAATAAGGAAAACATCACTAAAGCTACAGCGATTTCACTTACCATACTACAAATGAAAGAAGTAGATCATCCGTAGCCAACTCATTTATTATTTATTTAAGAAAATTAACTACACTAAGTTCGATTATTTACGTTGTGACACATGGCAGCATTTCCATCTTTTATTTTTTTTATTTATATAGAATATAGAAAGCTGAGCACCAGAGCACGAGTCTCATATGCTAATTCCTTGTATTAACATAAACGACCATAGCCTGAGAAAAGGCTAGTAAGTTCAATCAGCCAGCCAATTCACAAAACAAAATTAAAACATAAAACATAAATATCATATTTAATTTAAGAAGTGAGTTCTTCCTCCTTGTGTGTCTCAATAACAATATCAGACTGAGGGTAAGCAACACAGGTGAGAACAAAACCATCATTTATTTGATCATCATCAAGGAAGCTACCATCAGACTGATCCGCATTCCCTTCCACAACTTTCCCAGCACAAGAAGAGCAAGAACCAGCCCTGCATGAGTAAGGAAGCTCAATTCCTACTTCCTCAGCCTGGTCAAGAATGTAAACATCATCTGGACACTCAAACTCTTTAGCTCCCTCAGGGGTGAGGAGCTTCCTTCACCTTGTAAGTAGCAGCCATGGCAGTGATGCGACGTCCACGTCCAGTTTTCACACCAAATAGAGCCTGTCCCACATTAGGGAATGCGGTTAGGCTTGTTGTCACTGGCTGCTTCCTGAGGAAGGAGGTGCTCACCATGGTTCCAGAGAGAGATGGTGTAGTGGCCATGACTTTGGTGCTGATGCAAAAAGTGTGGTAGATGGAACACAACTTGTTTGTGGATATGATAATGAGGGAGAGCTGGTGCAAATAGTGTGGTTACATTAGGTAACAACGTAAAGTGGTATGTATGTACCCTATCTGCCACGTGGCAGCATCTTACAAGTTGTTTTATTATCCCCACTGATTGCTGGTGATTGTGTTAGGCACAATCCTCCTTCCACAAGTTTCTAGAGCCAACAAATTTTGAATTTTATGGAGAAATTGATTGAATTTTATGGCTCATATATAAATAGATTTATAGCCATTAGATACAATGCAAGAGATCTCTATTTGTATGCTGCATTACACACACCAAGGTCCACTAAAATCCAGAGTAAGAACAAAACTGACAAAAATAGTGCACTGTCATGAAGGATAGCAGCGTAAATTGTATTCCTAATTACAACTGTTATTTGCCAAAATCACTACAATATAGCTTAAGGAGCTGCACATAAGATCAATAGTGGTCCTCTCTCAGGTTCCATCCACAATGCCTTTGCCTCTTCCACAATGACAGCCGAAAGAAAAACTAAATGGTAAATATGATGCAAGCAATGGTTAAAAATTAAACATGAAGGGTGTGTGAAGGAAGCAGATAAGAATGATATTTAGATCTTCATACAAAATTCATTTGAGACTTCATCCCCTCTTTACATACATTGAATAGTTGAAACCATATGGGGCAATTAGACATAAGTCCTTCAATGGGCCCCTACTTTATAAAGGGATGGAACAGTAACCACAAGAGTTGGATATTGTACTAACTCTAAAATTAATAAGACAGTCAATTACAGCCGGGGAAAAAAAATCTCAGGGCTTCCCCAATGTAGAAAAAGAATACACCCTCATTCTCAAAACCCTGTGATTCTACCTGTAAACATTCATTGTTAGGTTCCCCACACATAACCAGAGACTTCCTCCAAGAATTTATTGTCTCTAGCAACAAAAAACCTGTGGAAGTGCTCAGGTCTGACTCAGAAAACCTTAATCGCACTTTATGTTTCTGTAGATCCTCCTCACAAACAAATTTGAACCAAGAAAACCCACAGCTCCTGCACATTAGAAGAAATACTTCAACCCAATTCAGGTGATAAAAATAAAAGCATTTATTCAGATGGTAAGATATCCCATCACATCTGCAGGATGAAAATCGGAGAAGACTTACCGCATAGAATTCCTAGTCCGAGAGAAAACATCAAAGTGTATCCAAAATAGAAGCTGGTCTGGAAGAAGCCTGACATCTTCGTCTTCACATAATAGTAGTATATTGAGTACAAATACACATAAACAGCTGTTGAGGCAGCTGAAAAGAAAGAAGTCCATTGCCAGTGGTAGTTCTCAGCATTCAACAAAAAGTATGTCCCCACGATTGTCACACAGACAGTAACAATGGTAAGAATCAGAAAAACCAGTAGCATAAATCCATACACATAGTACACCTGTTTGTCACAAAAGAGGAAAAAAAAATATATAAGCCAATAGTGCATGTGTTCACTCAGTTTCCACTGAAATACAAACACTTTTACTTAAAAGGACCATTATCAAGGATCATTTTTCTTGATATTGCTCAGTAATGATGAGGCACGAGTTACTTTTACAATAAAAAAGTAAAACCAACAAGTAAAAAGAAACTTCATTATTGAAAAAAGTCATAGTGCTGTAATTCACCTTGTAATTCCAGAAGGAAGTAAATACAAAATACATTTCAATGAATATGCTGCCAAAGGGTAGCAGTCCTCCCATCAGAGAAACCACTGAGGGTGTGAGGTACCACTTCTTCTCGGGAATGGGACGAGGAATAGTTTTTACACGACATGGATTATTTGGAGCACCACTCCAGTTTCTTCCAACAACTGTGCCAAGAAGTGCTAGAGGGAAAGAGATGAAAGCCCAAATGACAAAAACAACCACTATTGTGCCAAATGGGATAGCTGCTAGAGACCCATAGAATATAGCAATTGTGTTTAAGATAAATCCAATTCCAAAGCACATGAATGGGAACAAAGAAGCTGTGAGGATCATGGATTTAATCCAGCTTTTACCTAAGAAACAGATAAAAATAGTTATATAATCACTCAAAACCAGAGAGAAAGATACAGAAGGCTTAGAAAAGCCACCCAAACAAACTTAAACGGCATTCTTACCCCCATTTCGCGAGTACATTCCCCCACTCACATAACCAGAAATGAATGATGTGAGAGCATAACAAACAATGAAGGTTGTGACAATTGCTCCTCGCCTGAGTTAAGGAAATTTTAGTTGACAATTAATTAAAAGCAAGGTACAAACATCATAAAGTCCATAAACAAAAACCTAGTAATGAAGTCCATAAAGTCCATACACAAGCAGCAATTGCCTTGCACTTAGTAATGAAGTAAAATTTGTGCACAACTACAAGATCATTGACTTCATTATTCAGACTTACAGTAAGTTGAAGGTTATGCACATACCCGACATATAACATCCCAATAATAGCCAGCAAGATGACAAGAAGTACCAGCAATGCTAACTGAGCACCTGTGCCAACAACAGCTGAAAGAATAACTAAGTTGCGAGGAGGCCGAAAAACATCACCATGCACAAGTTTCCAGCCAGATTCTTCACTAACATCTCTCTCCTGTAAGCATGAAAGTAATGGCCAAAATTTGATGATTAGAAACAGATTTTTCTAGGAAGAAAGAATTTATATTTCATAAATAAGAACAGATAAAATTCATGAAACCATCACCAGAGATTCCAAATCATCATCTTCCCGAGCATATTTTGCATAGTCATTCCTCAGAGTTCGCATTAATATCATTGACACCAATCCAGTAAGGAAGATGACCATCATGAAAGAGTTAAAGATGGAGAACCAATGAATCTAAAAAAAAAAAAGGAGGAGCAAAATTCTCAGCGACGGGGCTAAGGTAAGATGAACATGGATGAACACACAGTAATTAACCAATCACACATTTCAATCTTAAAAAAGAAGCTGTACCTGATGCTCAAAGAAAGGATAGTCCAGGTAGACATCAAAGCGGCGTCCAAAAGTGACATTAGTAGGAATCCATTTGACAGAATATGTCATATCCAAATGTTTTCCTGCCTCCAAAGGCTTTGGGATATCCTGGGTGAGATTAACATGTATAATCTGCAAGGAAAGAGACCTAAATATGAAACTGCAAGGATCACAAAACCCCTCATAAGATAGGGTAAGATATTTAAATGACTTCTGACCTGATCGTTATTGTATTTAACAATAATATTCTTGTGTGTGTAAAGGACATGCTTGCCATTGTCACTATTCTTATCAGGATGTAGCTCACCAACATATCCTTAAACATGAAAAGAAAAAAGAAAAAAAAAATAAGTACCTTTCGTAATGATGAACAGATTTGAAATTAAAATAACAAAATCACGTCAAATAAAGAGAAAGAGGCAGTTCTAGGCATACCCCACAAAGGCAGATCATCTGAATTGGTATTTAGTACATTGCAGAGCAGCCGAAAAGAAATAAGGAAAAACATGTCAGTCAGTTATTCAGCAAAAAAGGAAAGAAAAAATCAGGAAACAGACAATAAGTATCAACCAGCAGAACAAACCCTCACTCACAACATTATAACATCAATCATCTAACACACTGAGTTACTGAAAATGCTTCAAAAAATGACTTCACAAAGAATTCTTATTTCATACTTCTTTCAGTTCTAGAGCTTATAATACAGAAAACTAACACTCACTGAGGTATTTTATAATGCTTAAGAAACAACTTCACATAAAGAATCCCCATAACTTAATATTTCTTTCTGTTCTGGTCACTATAAATATCACAAAATACACAACCTAGTGGATCAAAATGCAGGAAGGATTTCCTTCCAGGATGAAGTATATATAATCACTGGTCAGTGTTTCAACTTTCAAGCATACAATGTCAAAACCATAGATAAATGCCAACATGTATACATCAATAATCATACATAATGAAAATAACAACCTAACTACAAATGAATCTGTTCCAACCAGAATATGTAATACATTTTTAGTAAATCCGTATAAGTCTTGGTTGTAAAAGAACAAAGAGAAAGAATGCACGTGATTTAAGTTTGTTGTAAACCACCTGAGAAATCCAAGCGAGATGTGCCATAAACTTTCAACTCATTTTCTGTCTATTTTTCAGTAACACTTATTCCATCACCACAGCCTCAAGAATAAGGTCAAGTTCATCTCTTAATTTTAAAGTAATCTTAGAAATCATTTTCATCTAAGTTTATTACGCAAAAAGCAGTAAATGCACGGATCCAATAACTTAATCTAGTAGTATTAAACTAGGGCTTCAAACATTTCCATGCAACTGCACAAGTACAGGTGCAATCCAAACATCTGAGAAATTACAAGTATTTGACAAACATTGGTGTTGTTATCAATTATCAACAGTAAGCTATCAGTGTGGTTGAATGAGATAGTGACACGGTTTGTCCTGCTTCAGAAGCCCAAGCATTACTATACAGACTTCAGTTAGCACATGATAATTCGCCTGTTCCTGTAAGTCTTGAAACTGATTCTCAAGACCACTTCACGGCTTGCTCAGTCTTCTCTGGGATCGATTGGAAGATTTCATGACCTATAAATACTGCTGGACTCTTCTAATGGGATCACCCTTACGTTGATTCTAAGGTTGTAAAATAATTTATTCGATTGGATAGCAAAGAGAGCATGCAAGGGGTTGTCTCCCATGGAAAGAAAATATTATTTACCTCAACCTCTTTGGTTTGAGGTAAATAATGGGTAGAAAATATTAGTCAAATGGGTTTTCTTTTAGTGATGTGTGTTTCTTAGTTTTTAGGTGTTTGCTGGTTGCTTCTGTTATTTTCGTGTTGTAGCTATGTTAATGTAACAGCCAAAGAAAAATTTTCTGTAAGCTATCAACATTTCTTGAAACTACAATCATTATATAAACTCTCACAGTAATAATTGCAAGAAACAATATAAAACATACCCATGAAGAATTCAAGCCAGTAATTATTCTCTATTGCATCCTTGAACTGTTTAACCTTTGCATTATCGAGTTCTATCTGGCAAAAGACAGTCTTATCCACATTTCCTGAAAAGAAGAGTATCCATTAAAACCGGTTTGTTTTTTGATAACTGTTCTATGAAATAAATAGTACAACAGAAACCTTCATACTTAGGAATTTTATCTCGATTTGGCTATCGATGAGTTCATTGCCTCCGAGGACCTCACCAAGACCACCCCATTTGTGTGCAGCACTAGCACTACTAGATGGATGGCAAAATGGGAGGCTGTAATAGTTGTATGTTTCTTGTGGATTGTTATAGGGACCAACTTTGTTCACCCAAAGGGTAACTGGATCATCTCGTTGATACTGCAATGAAATAAAATACATCCTTTTAAAACAGAGGCCGTTTACGGTATACCACATGAAACTACAAATGAAAGATACATTAATCTGTTCACTAGATCAGTGGAGAAGACGACTCCGGGATAACAGATACAGGGGTTGGGTTAAAAGTTAAAACTGATTAAGGAGCTTGAGAAATAGACAACCGCACCCATAGAGGAACCAGCACTATATTTACGATGTATGGAATCATAAAACAGACAAATAGGCAAAGAAAAAGAGAGCAACAAATGTGAAGTTATCAATGTGACTTATAATTTAAGTTCAGTTCCCTGTATGATAATCAACTTTTTAAGTTATGGCAGACTTCTAAAACAAATATTAGAACGCCAAAGATTGACAGAGCGTAATGTGAAGCTCAATATTTTGAACCTTCAAACAAACAAATAACATGATGCAGTGGGTGTATAAAGTTGGAAGCCAATTTTGGATATTCAGAGAAGCAGTTAATAGTGTTATTAGATGAAGTAATAAACATAACACAAAAGATGATGCCCTGATCTTAACAAGTACCTAAGGGCATTAAAAGCATATCTAAGTCAATCAAACTAATCCAAGATTTAAAAACTTATGAAAGGGTAGAACTTGACATACGTGTGCGGTCATATGATCAACATGACAAAAATCTAAATTGAAAATTAAGATTTTTTATATTCACCTTCTAAAAGCACAGTTGTTAAACTTTACCATTTTCATATGATAATGACCCTCACAAAAAGAATACTAAGATAAGAGGGATCATTTCACAATGCAATCTTTACAAAAATAATCCCATGATATTTTTTTTTATGGTAAGTGTCTGAGAAGTGTCTAGCCAAGTAGGTGTCGGCTAATTCTCTTGGCCTAGATCCAAGCCATGTCTGAGAGGTGTCTGAGCTGAAAAAATATTTTTTAATTGTGACACCATAGAGGGGTGTCAGTGTCATGTCTGAGCAGTGTCCGACCCGCGGACACAGCATTCTGAAGAGGTGTTCGTACTTTATAGATCCTATGCACTCAATTCTTTAAAAACCAGTCTTTCCCATCAGAAACTTTTCAATATTGCTAAATGACAGCAAAGAGGACTAACAATTGTCAAACTAACTGTTGCAGAAACTTGTACCCAAAAAAATAAAAGGTTTATAAAAAGGGTTACCGTGCCCCATACTAAAAAATTGCCGACAGATAGATAGCACAACAGACAGAGGAAAGTAAAAACTATCTTGCTTCATTCCTGACATCATGTGTGTGCAGCTAAGATTTAAACAACCAAACAACCACGAATTGTTGCACATTTTCAGCTAAAAACTCATTGCACACATCTATCTGTGGGTCCTATTTTGATGCATGCAACAGATAACTAGATATCAAAGCCTAATAATCAGACGCGCTGTTCTCACCTCACACCTATATACTGTTTGGCGTTTCAAAGCACACTTGGAAACTAAAACCAGTTCAGCACTATAGAGATTTGTTAACATTAAAATAAACGAGAAAAGATCCAAGATCACCGATTAATAACTAATAATAGAACTGAAAGGGGAAGAATAAGCTAAATTGTTGAATCTCATACACAAAGAAGATGCTAAGCATTGAAAAGCAAACACCTACATTGCACAAGCACCTAGGTGAACACAAGCAAAAACCCAGTTGAGATCTAACACTTGAAAACACAACCATTCCGTTCTCAAAAGCAATTCCAAACAAAATTCGAAGCTAACAGATTAAAATTCAGTGGTAGTAACAGCTAAAAACCCACGCTTTGGGCAGATCCAAATCCCAATTCAGCAGAGAAAAAGTAGATCGAAGCGTGAGATCGGAAAGAAGCAAAGAGGGGGGTTTGAAAAATGAGGGAATTACCTTGTGATCTGACTCGGAAGCGAAGGCCGAAGAAGATAAGAGAGAGAGGAACAGGAAGAAGGAGAAGAAGGGAAGGGATCGGGATTCGAAGGACATGGCGGTGATGGGTCAGATTGAAGACTCGGAGAGAGAGAGAACCCCAACACAGCGCGTTACAAGAAGAAAACACAACACAACACAAGACGGACTATAATAGTAATTAACGTTGCTGAAGAATGAGAAGGCTAAGGTTCACATTGAATTGAAATTGAATGAAATGAAATGATGAAGGGTGGTTTTCGGGGTAATATTACAGTGAAACTGTGTTCTGCGATTGTGAAGCTCCGTCTTGGGCTTGTCTATGGGCCATTTTTTGGATTTTCAAGCCCAGGAATACTTTTCAACTTAATTTTGATTTGGGCCTTTCTACCGCACCCCTCTTTTTTACCGATATAATTTTCGGAGTAAGGGGTGTATGTGTCAAAAAAAATAAAAATGTAGAAGGCCTTTTGATTTTTGTTTTTCCCCACTTCTCATCTTATTGAGTTTTGTTACTAGGGAACAGCAATGACACATCTTGTAAAGAAAAACAGCTATAGGTGAAACAACAAAAATAATGACAAGACTTAATTGCACTTTTAGTCTTTTAGGTATTGTGATTGTAAGACTTTGGTCCCAAAGTTTCAATTGCATGAATCGGATCCTTCAGATATTGCGATTGTGCAATTTCGGTCCCTCGCGTTCCAATTGTGTGAATTAGGTCCTCCAATTATTGCAATAGTGCGATTTTAGTCTTTCTTGCCATTTAATTTCTAATAAAAAATGTTGATATAGCACGTGTGGCTATGACTTAACACATAATTTGGTCTAGGTAACATGTTAGTTGACTTAAAAATTAAAAAGCCTTTACAACATTTTAATTTATAAATTGAATGACAATTGAACGGATGGACCAAAATCGCATGATTGTGATACCTAGAGGACTTAATTTGCTCAATTAGAACCTTGGGTACCAAAATTGCACAATTGTGATACTTTGAGGACTCAATTCGCGCAATCGGAACTTAGAGAGCTAAAATTACACAATCGCGATACCTGAGAGACCAAAAGTGCAATAAAGTATAATAATAATAATGTCAAAAAAGTGGTCAATTTATTTATTATTAATTATATTATATTAATCGAAGGGGTGTGGATCAGTTGGCAATACACATTGAGCTTATGATTGTGGAGTGCGACATGTAAGACAATGTACTTTATATTTGATTACGTATGATGAAGTATTTGATTGAGTTCACCAAAAAAAAAGTATTTGATCGTTTGCTTGGAATAAGTATTTGGACATTCTGCTCTACTAGGGTTTGGTGCAGCAACAACGGCGCCGCTTCGTGCTAGGTCTCCATCAGCGTTAAGCGTCACTTCCTGTTTCCTTCTGGCGACATTGTGTTGGTTCTCCACCACTTGCTTACTTGATCTCCCCTACCTCCTCCTCTTCTACCCATCACTTTATGCTTTACTTTCACCATAAGACAGATCTGTCTCCTTCTTTGCTCCCCTATTTCCTTCTCCGTGCTCTCGCCTTTGACCTTTTCTCACCGGTACAGTGGTGGTAAGCCACCACCCCCTTCGCATCTGGAGGACATTCGCCCCCCACCAGAGCCATCGGACGGAGATCAACCACCTCCTCCCAACCCTGAAGTCCCCCTCCTTCACCGGAACCTCCAGATCTCCTCGCTGGCCTCCATGATCAGGATTCCTTCTGCAACGAGCACCACAAACCCGCCCCCTCCTCAACCTCCATCCATATCGGATTATTTCTGTGGAGCCCCAAAAGCCTCTGTTGTGCCGCTGCCAACAGATGCGCTGCAGATCTAATTTTAGCATATTTGTCTCTTTTGATCTATGAGATTTCAAATACATCTGCAGTGAAGTTTCTGCCCCTTCAATTTGTGAAATCTAGTGGTGTTCCTAAGGCAAACCCAGTGATAAATTTCTTTTTTGAGCACCATGGCACCAGATTTTGTGGTTGCATGCATAGCATGGCCATCGGCGGGTCCAAGATGTTCAGCAGCTCCAATGCGGTGGGGAGAAAGACTTCAGGGGCACTTAAGTCTTTTGGCTTTGAGAGTACCATTGAAATCCTAATGGGACTGGCCCAATATGTTTTTAGTGCTAACAGGGCCTATGAGGAAGGTTTGGGCCTAGGTGTTACATGTTGGGCCTTTAATGTTTTCTGAATTAAGTAGTTTGTAGACGTTAGGTCTGTTATATCAGGAGCAGCTGTTGCACTTAATTGTTGATTTTAGGAGCTTGCAGAAATCCTGTATTGTGCCCTTTTAGTGGGCTGCGTATGTATATCTGATGTAAGGTTTTGAGGCTTTGGCCCAGTTTGAATGAAATTTTACATCATTGACAAAAAAAAGGTATTTGGATTAACATCTCGGGTGACGATATGCAAAGAAGTGTACTTTATCGTTGAGTCAAGTCAAACGCTTAAACATTGCAACGCTAAAGCATAGGAAGACCCAACACTTAAGTATTGTGACTAAAGCCTATCTAAGTAGATTTTTCATTTCACTTTCATTTTTACACACAATTTCCTTCTTCTCCGATAAGTTTGCGATTTGACACACAGAGCCACCATATTTGCCATTCCGAACTTGTTTATGGTGTGTTGAATACTTTATACAACTTTTTAAAAGTGATCCGAAGTGGATCTCGAGGTTGGTCGGAATCTGGTCACGAACGGCAGAGCACAGCGGTGGGAGGTGTACCTGCACACACTCCAATGCTTAAGTCAGTATCTCGAGGTGCGTACCTTTGTTGCTGAGGTCATGAGCCTTTTATAGGTGAGGCCAGGGTGCTGACGTGTGGGTGTTCCCTGGTAACCCTAGATCGATTCTCAGTCGTCGAATGCATCCAGCGACCGATGTAGTCTCTAGGGTTCGCGTGGTAAGGAGGTCGCTTTAGGTCTAGCGCCACAATGTTTGTGTTCTAGGGTTTCGCACCGTGGCGATGTGATCTCTAGGGTTTGTTACCCCGAGTGTGGACCTCTTGGGTCGTGTCGGCTATCCGAAGTGGGCCTCGGGCTATTTCGGGTTAGTACTATTTTGGCATGGATCCTCCTAGTCGGATCGAATCAGCCCATTACAGAGTGGGCCGGATCAAAAAGTAAATTTATTTTTGAAATATACAAATTAATGTGTCAACCATTTTATTATTATTTTTTTTAAAATAACAACATTATAATTCAAGTGAATGACATGTATTTTTTTCAACTCTTTTTAAGTATTATTATAAATACATCTAAATATTTCAAGGTAATAATGCAGCGAGAAATTTATAGACGAAGATCGATCTATTTTTTTCCGTTGAAGCTTATTATTATTATTATTATTATGTTATAAATATGTTGATTTGATGGATGACTATATCAATTTATTATCTTATTATATCTTTATCATATCCCTTAATTTGGTCCATAACTAGTAGCCTATTCTCTATAAATAGGGCTATTAGGTTTGTCTTTGTACACACTTGATCAGATTATCAATACAAAGATTATAGCTAGCTCTTGAAGAACTAGCCTTTAAATCCTGGTTCCTAAAGAACCGGTCTTTGAGTCTATATTTCTATTGTCTTATCTCTCTACTTTCTTTTGTATTTACAACACGTTATCAGCACGAGACTCTACCATACGAGCGATTGCTTAAAGAGGTTTTATTGAAAGAACTTGTTTTCTTTCTCACACTCTTTGGAAGATCGTGTTTTTCTAATATTTTTGTTTTTCATGTTATTTAGGTTTTTTCATGGAAATTTTATTCTCATATTGTCTGAGTATATGATTATCATATTGTGTATAAGAATCTTGATAGAATTATGGAAGAATTTCATATTCAAGCATCCTTATAGGATTGCACAAAACTATAAGTTTTCTAGGTCGTCATTATATGAAAATTTGTGGAATAGTTTTTGAAAAACTAGACTTTTAGACCATGAATGAAATTTTGTATTGGATACAAAAGTTCCTGAAGAACTTTATAGTACGAGATTGGTTCATGAAGAACTTTAAAATTTTTTAGTGCTACGAGAAGTTCCTGAAGAACCTTACAATTTTTTTATCACTACATATAGTTCCTGAAGAACCTCATAATTTTTTAGTGTTGCGTATAGTTCCCGAAGAACAACACGATTATTTTAGCGCTACATAAGTTCTAGAAGAACTAGATTTGATCTTAATACAGTTTGAAACAAAAGAAAAGTGAAAAAATTATTGATTGTATCTTTTCAAGATAGTTCCTGAAGAACTAACATTTGAATCTCGTTGCCTATTTTCATATTAAAGATGAGATCTTTACATGTTAATTCCCGAAGAATTAATCTTTGAATCATAGTTCCTAAAAAATAGTCGTTAAATTCTAGTTCTTGAAAAACTAATCTAACCATTTGCAAAAACATGTGTTCTTTGCAAAAGATATTATCATTGATTTGTTTATTTGTTTTCATATAAATTTGGATCTTTGTGTATGTGATATATTGTAATTCTTGTTATTGTAATTCATATATTTTTAGAATCCATATCCTTGTTTTATATAAAGATGTGATCTTTAATTATATTTTGAAAATTTTGTTGCTATATAAAGATATTAATTTTTTGATATAATACTTTAATTAATTGTTCAAAATTTGTTGCTATAAAAATATGACATTTAATATGGTAATTATGTATTTTAAATTTCAAATTCATATTTTTAAATTAATGTTAGTTTTCAAATTTTGATTATGAAAATATGCATTTGATCTTGTTCTTACAAATAATATGTATTTGGTTATGTCTATTTTTTATTTAAAAAAATGGAGAAATTTTTTTATTAGTTAATTCATAAAATGAAATGTTGAATTGTTTGCTTGAAATTCATAAAGACACAAGTATAAGTGCAAGAAATCTTATGTCCTTAGAAGAAACGATGAAATAACTTTTCTCAACACCAAATGAAAGTTGAAGAATATATTCAGGTGTAGTATCTACCAAGTAGTGTTCACATCAATTGCTACCAAGCACGATCAAGTCTTTAATGGTGTAGCAATTTTTATGTATGCTTCTTTTTAAGGTAAGAATTTATGTATACATATCTTTTTACGCTAAGATTAAAAAGACGCTATTCTTAAATGTTTGCAAGATTTGCCTCACAATTGGTCTTGAAGTACCAAAATAAATGAATAGCCAAACACTCTTGTCTTTCATTGATCCCGAAGTACCAATACATGATTTCAAGTAATTTCAAATATAGATTGATCGTAAATTGGTCCTGAAGTACCAATGCAAAATTTTAAGTAATTGTGAAATTGGTCTCGAAGTACCAATATAAGATTCCAAGTAAATGTGAAATTGGTCTTGAAGTACCGATACAAAATTTCAAGTAATTGTGAAATTGGTCTCGAAGGACCAATATTGGATCCACGCATAACTATTAAAAACGATCAATGCACAAACTAAAGTCTCTTTTTGGTCTTGAAGTACCAATATTTAGTAGACAGTGGCCAAACCTACACAATTATTTGTATTAAAAAATATTTTATGCAATTAACATTAGCTGAAATTATGTTGATATTGTATCTGGTATTGCAAATATGATCGAAGGCTCCAGAAGAGCATGTGATATATCCTCAAATAGAACAAAATTATCCATTGATGATGCGTTATATTTTAGTAGATCCCGAAGAAATCTACCAAATTTCAAAGATATACATCGCAATAAGTATCATGTTGAAACCAAAAAATGAGAGAGATTTGAAATATCTCTATTGTTTTAAAAGTTCATATTAGAGAAATTTTAAGATTTCCCGTTGGATTATATTTTACAAAAGTAAGGATGACAGAGTTAAATTATATGCACCAGAAGTGGTCAGATCTTATAACTTTTTATGCTTTGACATGATCGTCTTAGTCATCCCAGTTCAACTATGATGCGATGTATTATTAAAAATACACACGGATACTTATTAAAGGATCATAGAATCCTTTTACCTGATGATTATTTTTGTCATTTTCGTGCTAAAGATAGTTACTTTTTTCTTTTAATGCTCAGATATGATTGGTTTGTAAGTTATTATTATTTTTTGGGTGATATATATTATCTTATGTACTAATCCTTTGAAAGGAAATATTTTGATTATTATGTAAAAATAATTAACTGAGAAACAAAAGGCGTCGCTATTTTGCTACACTATCATATGAGATATATACGAGTAAAAATTTTAAGGTATTGCAAAACAAATCTTTTGAAGCTAATTTTGATTATCATTTGAAAATTTAGTGTCACTTACTGTTGTTAATTAAATTATTTGATTATTTTTTAACTAGTAGTTATAATAATATATATTATTTAAATATATACAAGAGCTGAAACATTTGAATATATTGTGTTTGAAAGCATGGTGTGAGTGCGAAATATTAGTTTATTTATTCTGATATTTTTAAATATCAATTATATGTTATATAATTGGATACATATGATGATAACATGCATTGATTAATAAATTTACAATTATATATTATACAATTCATAATTTATTGGATGGTTATATGGCTTGGCAATTTTGAATTGTGCATTATTTCATGTATATTTAGATATTGTGATATCTTGACATATATTTTATTATTATATATTTGATGAATCGATTTTTCTCATCAGGGGAAGAAAAAGATAAAAGAATAAAAGCACAAGAAGTTTGTTGTAAGACACAAACATTATCCATGTTGGATATATACACACAAATCAATGTGAACTTGAAGTTCAAAGAATAAGTCATTTGCAAAATGTTGCAAACCAATTACTAGATATCTTTACAAACATCCAAAAAGTCTCTAAATCACTTGTGTTAGTTGCAAATATTATCGCATAATTAATTGTCCCTCAGGATAACTAGCGAGTATGACAACCCATAACGCTAGAAGCATTGTAGACTAATTGGTACAAAGGATATTATTCCTAAAAGGGGGAATTCAAAGTGATGACCCAGAAGATCATTAACACTCTAAAAGAAGTCAAAAGCAATATGAATCAACAACTCCATATTTCCAGTTAAGTAACCCCAGAAGTGGTTCCGGTACCGGCAAATTACGAGATCTCATTAAACCCTGGAAATATGGGGGGAGATGTGAAGTTGTTGATATGTTTTTGCTTATGCAATATCAATTGATTATAAAATTATTAATCATGATGAGCATGAAGCTCGAATCATATAGAAATGTCGACATTAAATTGATTGGCCAAAGTGAATTAAAATAATGCAAGCCGAGCAAGACTTATTTGCCAAACATAAAGCATTTGGATTAGTAGTCTAGACACCTGAAGTTGTCAACCTTTGTTATGCGTGCAATTACTTATAGATTTTTTATTAATTTGGCAGTCTTTGAAGGACTTGACATACATCAAATGAGCGTAGTGACAGCTTGCTTATATGGGTCATTGGATAATGACAGATATATGAAAATCCCTGAAGGATTTAAGATGCCTGAAGCATACCCCTGAAAAATTCAAAATGCATGAAGCATATACTTGAAGGATTTAAGATGCACAAGCATACTTACGAAAATTCAAAATGCATGAAGCATATCCTGAAGGATTGAAGATAGCTAAAGCATAATCCTAAAGAATTATAAATATGCATGAAGCATAACCATGAAGGATCTAAAGCATCTGAAATGTTTTGGTGATGATGTCAGTTTAATTTGGAAATATGAGGACTTTGAACCTATAGTTCGAGATTCAAAAGATGTTTTTAATGGACCTAAAGTCTGAACTCTCATGACACAAATATGTGTTATTACAGCTTATGGTTAACTAGAGAGTGGTCTCTATATTGAAAATCTCGGAAGGATTAAAACTATTGAAATCATCTATTTGGATTTACATATACTGATAGTTTATATTCTCTTATTTATCATATTAAACATTTCATATTGGTAAGAAATGTTTGAGTTACATACATGATGCAATTATGGGTAAATTTGTTTATTTCTTTTTTCTCAGATTGTTCAATATGATTGATATGAATTTTGATTATTAATATTCTAGAAATTAATTGAGTTTGTTCCAAACTATAGATGGTATAAATAAATATCTTCAAATAAAATGTTTTGAAAGATAAGGTGTTATCTCGGCCTACAGTTTGTTGGTGATTTCGGCAGTGTACCGAATCGCACAAGTAATAAAGTGATAAGTAAGATCGTCTCCACAGGGATTGCGATTGATTATTCAACTAAACAAAGTTCGTAACTATTTTGAACGAGAACCGAATAGTGGTATTTGGAAATAAGTAGATTCGTAACAACTGAAAATAACAATAACAACTATTTGTAATTAAATGGTATAAAAACGACTAGGGGTTTGAATCCTCTTGTATCCACTCTCATGCATTTAATCTACAACCAACGCAAGTTATTTCATACAAATAGAAGTTTGAATCAACTAAATTAGTTTAAGAACAATCCATTGCCTCATAAACCCTTTACTCTAACTAAAACCCCCAATCCCTTAGGTGATTTATAGTTAGGTTAAGCATTAAGAATAGTGATTCATAAGAACACATAATCACAAAGTTATATTCCTATACTCATCATGACTATGGCTAACAATCTCAGTTCAAGTTCTTCACCCAATTTCCCAATCATCATGAAAAACCCCAATCGATTCAATAGCGGCCAAGTATCGAAAAACATTAAGCGCGGAGAATTGAAAGCTCAATTGAAATGAAATAAACTTGCTTTAATATAATAGAATTAACTACATAAAAGTTTCATCAAGATTCATCTAACCCTAGTCTAAAAGGCTTAGTTACTCATAGAGAAAAAGAAAAGCCAAACCAGAAATTCATGAGAATTAATGAAGAGATCGTTCCCAATCCTCCACCGTGCCTCCAAATAACAAAGTTCGAACCCTAGACACGTCTCTAAAGTGTCTATTTATAGTCTAGGGTGAAAAGGAGTAAAAAACAGGTCCAAAACATGTAAAAACGTAAAATTCTGCGTCCAGGGTGCTGTCGTAGCACGACCGTGGCGTGAGGCACGGCTAGGCCGTGCTTCATTCTGTTTCTCGCACTGTTTAGGTGCTGTCGCAACACGGCCGTGCTTCCTGACACGGCTAGGTCGTGCTTCATGTTGTTTTGTATTTTTCACCTCTTTAACGTCCGAATTAGCTCAATGTGTCTTCATGAAAGTTGAAGCTATGGATCTAAGCTTTCCAATGGCACCGGTTTCATCTCATTTGGACACCTAAAACTCAAGATATGATTAAAACATTGAACATGTGTCAGGCTGAGACAACATTACATTATCAACTTGTAGCACAAATTACCCCAACTTCTTCCAAGTGATTTTTCTCCTTTTTTCTAGGACAAATGCCTTCCTTTAAGCACAATTGAACCAAAACCAAGTGCGTTATTCGAATCAAGCCAAATGCATAAATAACATGGATAAAAATGACTAAAATGACTAAGATGCGATGCAAAACTAACACTAAACTATATGCTATTTCGAATGCATCACAGCTCGAGCATTTGCAACAAAGAACTTTGGTCCTGAAGTACCATATCATGTTGTTATTGAAATACTTTTTTATGTTGCAAATAGCACAAGATTGTATATAGTTTTTGTAGTGAACTTGTTAGCCAGATTTTGTTCAGCACCAACCCAAAGACATTGGAATGAAGTCAAACAAGTTCTTCGTTCTTTTTGATCCTCATAAAGCTCAATTGCAATCAGGTGATGTTTACACATGTGGAGAAACAGGTATATCTTAACGTTTTGTGAAGCAAACTATCACAACCATCTCCTCAAATCATTCCAAAATATTGACTCTTCATTAAGCAAGTTGTGAATGCATATGACTGAGAACCACAACTCAGTATATTAGAGGAGCATGCAAATTGATGAAAGAAGATGACAAGCCAACAACATTTCAAGAATATAATGCATCATGAAAAGATTCTATCAAATGACAAATGAGAAGATTTATTCACAAAAGCATTGTGAACTTCAATTTTCAATAAGCTTGTCGATAAGCAATTTAAAGGACGTTCATAAATAATGTATTTTCGAGGGGAAGTATGTCACTATGAATATTGTACTCTTTTTCCTTCGCTAAGTTTTTATCTCACTGAGTTTTTCTTAGCAAGATTTTAACGAGGCATGTTCATAGTGTATAGTCATCCAATGGGAAGTGTTATAAATATGTTGATTTGATGGATGACTATATCAATTTGTTATCTCATTATATCTTTACCATATCCCTTAATTTGGTTCATAACTAGTAGCCCATTCTCTATAAATAGGGCTATTAGGTTTGTCCTTGTACACACTTGATCAGATTATCAATACAAAAATTATAGCTAGTTCCTGAAAAACTAGCCTTTAAATCCTGGTTCCTGAAGAACCGGTCTTTGAGTCTATATTTCTATTGTCTTATCTCTCTACTTTCTTTTATATTTACAACATATTATTATTATTCAAACCACCAAAACACTTAGGCGAATAACAAAGCTAGCACACGCTGGTAAGCTACAGAAACAAAGTCATAAAAAGGCACCGAAACAAACGAAGGTGTAAAATCAAAGACCCTGCCTCGAACACTTTGTGCCAGTGCCAGATTGCAAATGTTTGAAGCATCTCCAATCGGTCAAACATAGAAGAAACTACCCAGCACAGCATTATTCTCAAACAACCTAGCTATTTTAGAGTTCTTTACTAAGAAGACCAAGAGGATGTTACAAATATGAGACGCAATATTGGTCACCCTGTTTGGCCAATCTTTGCCTACGTCTGCGACTACAGAGCAGCTGTAGTTCCGTTTTATTTAAAAATGCTCGCAAATTATTGATCATCTGAGGATCAATAATACTGAGGATCCAAGAAATAATCTGAGCATCTTTGACTTCCCACACATCTAAGGCAAGTTTATCTGTTGGCGCCTTAGTAACCCCATCAAGGTGATCCCATAATCCTTTTCCTTTGACATACATCTTAAATTGAAATTCCCAAGCAGCATAATTCTTACCGGTAAAACGAACACAAAAAATATCCCTTTCTTTTTCTGAAGCCATTTAAAAATTATTAAATGTATCAATGGGACCAACAATGACAAAATCAATAGCCAAGCAAATGACAAGAAACAGCCCAGCCAAACAACACGTCGCCAAGATCAGGACACGTACCGATGAGAGGAAATCAGTCAGAGATGAAATCGGCGAACCAGAAGGAATAGCGAACCAAGAGCAGCGCTGACGAGGATGAGCAAAGCCGCCTCAACAGGAGTCACAGAGAACCAGAGAGCAACGAACCAGGAACACGTCGTTGGCCGAGAGCAACAAACCAGGAACCAGTGCCGTCGTTGGCCGAGAGCAAGAGCAAAACCAAGAAAAAGGAAAACCACGAACTAGGAACACGACGGAGACCAAGGCACGAACGACCAAGTTGTCGCTGAGGAAATCACAGGTAAGTGGATCGAACCCCTACTGATACCATGTTACAAATATGAGACGCAATATTGGTCACGCAGTTCGGCCAATCTTTGCCTACGTCTGCGACTACAGAGCAGCTGTAGTTCCGTTTTATTGATTGTCTATGTTTTCTTTTTTTCCCTTGAGTACAAACACTAATGAGTTTAAATAGGCTATTCTATGCGAAAACCTAACGGGCCTGGGCCGAATACAAATATAAATAAATCTATTATTTACAAACTTCGTTATTCCTTATTCACAGAGGATGCAATTAAGGGAATAACTATTAACAACTGAAATCCGCGAATAAAACTACTTGATGGTAAGTCCATAATAACTATAAGCAGCCACATTGTAACTATAATAACTATAAGCAGCCACATTGTAACTGATTCAGCAGAGTTTAGACAGCTAAAATCAAGCTTTGTCTTCAGTACTACCCCAAAGGGAGCTGCTCCAAACTTCTATGCAACTTTCAACCACACTTGGGTGACTATCAAGAGCAATAACTAGATAATAAACATACCATTCCTTAGGAACAAATAATGTTGGATAAGTAACAGTGAGGTTTCAGAGACATTCAAGTTATTATAAATAGAAAGCTCAACCCTGAAGCTGCATTCCTATCAGTTATAGCAAATGTAGCTCAAAGCATAAGAAGATAAAAACCATGAATTAAGATCAACAGTTTCGACCACTAGCCATTTATACATGAATTATGAAAATAGTGGATTAAGAGTAGCATAAGCAGACCATCAAAATTAAACAACTTTGCTGTTTACACACTCTTGCCCCAAAATGGTTGTCATAGAACAATCCACTTTAATTTAAATGAAGATAATAAAGAATGCGACGGTTACTGATTTTCCCTTTTTTTTTTTTTTTCCATTTCAGTTTTGCATCAGTGTTAAAGAGGATTAAAGACATCAAAGGATTGAACTTCAAAAAGAGTCAATACCTTGGATTACAGCTTTAAATTGACGTTATCAAAGGTAAAAAGAGATGGCAAACCAAGAATAAGCTGTTTTATCTGAATTCCAACCCCCCTTCCTTTTTCTCCTGATAGAGCTGCCTTTTCATAAAAGTCTCAAGAGTCTTTGCTTCAAAGGCTAAACTCTGAATATACCCAGCTTGCGTGCCTCTTCCTCATCGAGAGGGTAACCATCAAAATGATTAACTTACAAAGCATCACACTAAACCAAAAACTCGACAAAAAATGTCTACTTGTAGTTGTAACTGTAAACAATCCCTATAGCAATTGAACCTGACACTACAAGGTATTGGCAATCAGCTTGCAGAAAATATACTTTAAAAAAAAGAAGCCAAAATATAGATTTAAATCTCAATCATTAATAAGGGAAAGAAAATAGCTAACAGTCATTTTTTTTTCAATTTAGTGAAAATTGGAAAGGAAAAAAAAAACTTCTATTTAAGGGATAATAAATATGTCAACATAACCACACCATTAAAATGCAGTAATGAGGTGAAAACTACTGAGCTACTGCTAAACAAGGATTGGTTCAATCAAATAGCATATTTAAAAGGAACAAACTGGAAACACAACACAAGGCACAAGCAACAAAAATCAACATACAATCTATCATTAGTCCTTCCAACCGTTTTACACAATTCCATTACAAAACATAACAAAGAAAATTAACTTACAAATCAAACCCACTTGTGAGGGGAGGGGGGTAATTGTTTTTTCTTTCTCCCCGAAAATCATACATCCAAATTTTCCATTTGAATGCTGCTTTTAAGAGGCACATACTCTCCAAGGTAGCCACCAAGATGATCATGCAATGCACTCTTATCAATCCCTTGATGATGGTAACTCTTGCAAACATAGTAGAACACACTCTGCACCAACAACCCAACCAGGTTCACAATCACAAGCACACCAACCAAGAACCCACCAATGACGATTCTGGAGAACACACCATAACTATCCCCACCGTGAACCACAACCGCACTGAACATTCCTCCAATGATCCCACATATAACCAAATAACCACACACCAAAACAGCAGCATACCTAACCCTACCTTTCAACAACTCATAGCTTTTCTTCATAGCGGCAAAACCATAAACAGGTTCAAGCACGGAGACCACACTGGCCAAGTGCCAGAGAGCAGTGATGTAAACATGAAGAACGAGGAAGAGCAAGGCGATGAAAACAATAGAGAAGAACAGCAAAAGGGAATTATCGGTATCAACGGCTATGATTAAAAGGACGAGGAAAATTACAAAGACGAAGTTGTAGAGGAACATGAGGAGGGTAACCCAAAGGAAAGTGATGAAGAGGCGTTTGAAGACTTTGGGAATGGCGGAGATTGTGTAGGAAAAGGAGACGGCTTTGGAGGTGTAAAGAGAAGCGACGGTGAAAACGACGGCGGCGGTGGAGAGGAGAGAGAAAGCGAAGAGGAAGATGAGGTAACAGAACTGAAAGACGAGGAGGAGGGTCCATTCGTGAGTGGTTTGAGACGGGTCGGAGAAAGGGGATTGGAGCTGGGAAATGATGGGGTGGGTGAAGAGGGAGTGGGCTAAGATAGCGAAAGAGAGAGGGAAGACGAGGGTGAGGGTGATTAGGTAGAAGGTTTTAGGGGATCTTTTGGGGATTGAAATTGATTCTCTTAGAATGTCTGGGATGCTTAAGAACTGGAGTTCTTCTGGAGCTAGATCCATTGAAGAAGCGAGAAAATAATCGATTGAAGCTTTGGATTTGGATTTTAAGTTCAGATTTGCATCTAGAACTAGAACGAGAAGCGAAGCGAAGCGAGGGCGACGAAGGGGAAGAAGGATGTGGAAGATGGATACTTTTATCTTTTTGGTTGTTAATATCGGTGGACGCGTTTTAAGTTGTACTACGAGGCAAGGCATCCAGATGTTGAAGGTTGACCATTCTACCCGTTCGCTGCTCATATATTCATTTAATTTAATTTAATCTAATCTAATTTATGAGTTTAATTAATATGTAATGTAAAATAAAATAAAAAAAATCATATCTCTTCGTTTAGATATTTATTGAAATATTTTAGGAATTGATATAATAAAGTGACACAATGGCGATACATGATTGGATGATGGTATCAAACTTTGTTACACTGTCACTACATATCAATTAAACTCTTAATTTATTGCTACTAGTGTATTTACCGCTGACACGAGTTGTCTAAATTTTATGATGTACAAAGTAAAATAATTTTTTTTTGACGAAAAAATAAATCATTTATAAAAATTTAGAAAATTAAAAGTAACTAAATTTGTATAGTAAAATAATGATGAATAATTGATATAATTAATAAATAAAAATATGTAAGTCATCTAAAGGTTTTACATTGTAAAATTATTCTTTGACATGATGTAATAATGGTTCCTATAATTAAAACAATAACTTAAAAAATTAAATTGATTTACATAAAAAATTTAATGATTTTTATGTTATCACATGACTTAGATAATATTTTGATTGAATAACAAATGTCCAGATATGATAATTAATGGTTTGATATATTTTAATTTATTTACATTTTGAATTTGAATTTGATTGATTGGTAAAAATCTAGATATGAGTATTAATTGATTAATATGTCTTAATTAATGAAATATCATGAATTAAAAAATAAAAAAATAAATTATTTTTTATTTTGGTGGGAAAAGAATGAATGTAGAGCTGTTACATGGTATGAATCTGCGTGGTAAAATTTTATTTTATATAATATATTAGATACAGTAGATAGTAGATTTGAAAAAAAAAATTGCTACCCAAAGTTAAGAATCATTCTTCGTATGTCGGTCATATCATTCACAAAGAGGTGAAATAATTCATTGCACTAAACGTGAAACATAATAATGGGCCACATGACTTTATTAATGTAGTAGCTTCTCCGTTTGATTGAATGGGAGTAAAATTAACATATCAGCATTGATTGATTGATATGTCTTAATTAATAAAATATTATGAATTAAAAAATAAAAAAATTATTTTTTATTTTGATAGGAAAAAAATGAACGTGGAGCTGCCACGTGGCATGAGTCTGCGTGACAAAACTATATTTTATATAATATAGTAGATTTTTTAGTTTAATTTATATGGACTAACCGTGTGAAAAAGTTTTACACCGTTATCCAATCATATCTCACTATGTATATGTTTGTTGAGATATTTGATATAACAAAGTGGCACAATGGTAAAATATGATTGGATGACGGTGTAATTTTTTTTTTATACTCTCGGTGCAAATCAATTAAACTCTTTGAGATATTTACTCTTTTCTTATCAATTTCATATAGGGTTGGCTCACAACTCCTCAAAAATCAATGAATTGGTTCTTAGTTCCCTTTGTCATCCCAACTAATGAATCACCAAGATTTGTTTTCAATCTTAAAATAATCTTGGTTGTAGGTTCAGTCATTTCTATTGCTTTTCGATTTATTGTTAAGTCTGAATTATACAATAAAATCTTTTTAATACGATTTCATTTTAATGAGAATTTCTTATTTATTTTATTCTTTTTTTGTTTAATCAACTTTCTCAATTTTATTGATACACAGCTATGTATTAGTTTATTTAGGAATATGCTCATACATATGTGAATGAATTTTTAATGTTGATGCTCTATTACACTACCTTTCATGAGATGACCGATAAACCTTTACATACATATTAGAATTTATATCATTGTTATCTTTTCTCTCTCTGTCTCTCTCTATCTTACCCCTTCATTTATCAGTATATTCTTGTTACTTTACAAACTCATAGTCAGATTCATTTTAACTGTAGTTGTTACAATTATATCACCACATATCTTCATTTTGATTTTCTGTTTTGTTTTTTTTTATATCTAGATAACGTGAAGAGATGAATAGGTTATTGGTTCTTTATTGATTATTTCTATGAAATTTTGTTGAAA
The DNA here is from genome assembly GCA_037113605.1 of Calophaca sinica. Classification (NCBI taxonomy): domain Eukaryota; kingdom Viridiplantae; phylum Streptophyta; class Magnoliopsida; order Fabales; family Fabaceae; genus Calophaca; species Calophaca sinica. Next base: position 106,003,065 of record CM073734.1, on the reverse strand, counting down.
TTGAACCACTATAAGAAAAGCAACAAGTTGCACACTAAGTATAGCAATTCCCTCCTTCTAAAACGATTAATGAAATTTTTATTTAATCTTAAAAAATTTGTCATTTATTCTTTTAGAATAAGAATGTGGTAAGAATTCGTAATTTTTAATTTTATTGAAAGATGAAACATCAATGTCAAGGAAAAGTTTATCATTCTTTGTTAAACGCACCATTCCGCGTACATAATAATAATAATAATAATAATAATAATAATAATAATAATAATAATAATATATTACGTATATGCTTTCTTTTAACAAATAAGTCGAGGACCTATGTATTTTCCATTCCCCGTTCATTCCTCTCCAGTCCTACATCTCTCTCTCTCTGTCTCTCTCTCTCTCTCCCCACCATTTCTTTTTCGTCACCTTATTATTTGCCTCACCCTAGTTGTGTTTTCTTTCTTATTCCACCATTCTCCTATATTTACTTGCTTTCACACTTCGAAACTCTTGCAATCGCGAGAGGTAAGTCTAAAAATTGGTGTTATTTGTTGAAAGGGATAATACTCATTCTTTGAAATTGATATATTTAAAGTTCTCTAGGGTAAATCTACCACTCATGGATTTTATAGTTTATTTTGAAGTACGGATAAGTAATGGGTGTGGGCACAAAGTTAAATTCCATACTGTTATGAGTAGTTTTAAAACCCTAGGTGCTATAATTTTGGGGATTTTAGCCGATCTGTATTACCATTGTTTGTATGAATTAAATAAAATTTTCAAAGGCTGAAATTATTTTGTTGATGGTCAGATTCAATAAAAATTACTTTGGCAACCCCTTTTGAAGGTACCGATAGAGACCGAGTTGGTCCATTATAGTTGTGAGTAGATAATTAACCCAGTGACAAGCTTTCTAAGTGATTATCGTCTTTATGGGGAAAATAATCTGTTTTAAAGATATATTTTTTTATAAAAAATTCATTCTTACAATATCAATTTAGCTATAATTTTTGACGAGTGTTATGAAGATAATGATCATTATAGAATATTTCATTCCTTATGAATTTAAATTGCATGATTCTCGAATGATTTTATGGTTAAATTTATTGACATCATATAGGCCACTAAAGTAGTGATTTTGTTGATTATGAGGACATCATGATTGACTGTTTCTTGGAAACATGTTGTACTAACACGATTGGTTTTATGAAATATATTATGATGTTATTGAAAGTTCTTGATAGTATAAACTGAATTTTGGTATCGTGATTTGCTTCAAACCCGTTTTGAAATTTCATTGTGGGTTATGTGACAAGATATCATTTACAGCAACGAGTAGATAATGCAGCATACACGCTAAGTGTTGGTAACCTTATGATGCTATTTACTACAACGAATAGATAATCCAGACTATATACAAAGTGCTCATAGTATATGATGAAATACAACTTGTCGTAATACAGAGATAATATGACCTACGTATATACCCAAGTAGAATATTGTTCGCCACAATGAGAATATAACATGGCATGTGCACACATAGTGTGATATGGTGTTGAGTGAGGGGTACCCCCCCCCCCCCAAAAAAAAAGAGTTGAGATTACTCCTCATTTTGGTTCAAGATGATTGTTCACGTGTAACCCACTATGGAAAGTATTGTAAAGTTTAGAGAAAATTCATCATATTTAATTTTCAGTACATTTTTATAATTTATAAACGAGTTTTTAAGAGAAGGGAAATTTTAAGTTTATGAATTTGGTCTTGTTATATGTTCTGCAGCCTTATATATGCATAAATTTACTTTCGGCTCTAAGTATTCATGTGATCCTTGTCTCTCTTTTTTGTTCATTTGGTATATTATGCTATATTATGCCCTCACGGAGTCTTTTTGACTCACTTCATTTGTTTCTTTTTTCTTTAGGTTTATAGATTGTAGACTAGATATTTCATGGCGTCTCCAGATTTGTCTTGGAGTTCCTTCATTTCGGTAGGTCTCTTTTTTAAGTGATGGTCGTTATTTTGTGACTTCAGTATAATGCAACTACAAAAAACCAAAATTGTTCTTTTCAGTTGGTTTGTATGCAAGATCAATTAGTTTTGAAATGCCACTTGAGAAATGATCACACACACACATGTATATTGTTAGATGACTCTTATTGATATTTTGACACATTAGAAAACCAAAAGAAACTCTAGCGAAACAAAAACTACTTCAATAAAATTCTATTCCTTAATTGTGTGACTATAAATAATTTTATTTGATCAAAAAATGTGATCAAAGTTTAACTATTTGTATAATTGTATATTATATTATAACTCCATCGCTATTTTTTATAAATAAGATAAGATTTCAATATTAAAAAAAAAAGCAAATCGGTTAATTTTTACAAAGTAAAATGGGGAGGACAGGGGTGAAAGGGTGAGAGGAGAATAATAGATAGATTTTATAAATTGAAAAAAATTGCAATATGAAGTGAGTTGTGAGTAGTAGAGAGTGAGGTAGGATAGGAAGCGTGGTGGGGCGTGTTTATTTGAGAACTGAGAATTGATTAGGGTTTTGGATGTGGATGGGGAAGGAGGAGGAAGAGATGAGAGGTGAAATCGAGGAGAGGCTGATCAACGAGGAGTACAAGATTTGGAAGAAGAACAGTCCCTTCCTTTACGATCTCATCATAACCCACGCACTCGAATGGCCATCTCTCACCGTCGAGTGGCTCCCGGACCGCCACGAACCACCGGGCAAAGACTACTCCCTCCAAAAAGTCATTCTCGGCACTCACACCTCCGAAAACGAGCCCAATTATCTCATGCTCGCCCAAGTCCAACTCCCCCTTGACGACTCCGAAAACGACGCTCGTAACTACGACGACGACCGTCCTGACCACGGTGGCTTTGGTTGTGCCAACGGTAAGGTTCAGATTATCCAGCAGATTAACCATGATGGTGAGGTTAACAGGGCCCGTTATATGCCCCAAAACCCTTTTATCATTGCTACTAAAACCATTAGTGCAGAGGTTTATGTCTTTGATTACAGTAAGCATCCCTCTAAGCCTCCTCTTGATGGCTCTTGTAACCCTGATTTGAGGTTGAGGGGTCATAATACTGAAGGCTATGGTTTGTCTTGGAGTAAGTTTAAGCAGGGCCATTTGCTTAGTGGTTCTGATGATGCTCAGATTTGCCTTTGGGATATTAATGCCACTCCCAAGAATAGAACCCTTGATGCAATGCAAATTTTTAAGGTATGAATGAAAATTAAAATTTTGATCATGGTTAGTTGGTTTTTTTTATGTTGTGTGTATATGCAACCCTATTGCTATTGTTGTTGTTGCCTTTTTGTTAGGTCCATGAAGGTGTTGTGGAAGATGTGGCTTGGCATTTGAGGCATGAGTATTTGTTTGGTTCTGTTGGGGATGATCAATACTTGCTTATATGGGATCTTCGAACACCCTCCGTTACCAAGCCTGTACAGTCTTGTGTTGCTCATTCAAGCGAGGTGTGTGTGTCTCTCTCTCTGTCTGTTTATCGTGTGTGGTATAGGCATGATTGTGGACCAGTTAGATCTCATTACCTGTGATATGTAATGTAATATATTGAAAAGTGAATCCATGTGTGGAATTATTTTGGGCATGGATTCGGGCCTTGTATATTATGCGGCGCAAGATATTTTGTGCATATTACTGTGAGGAATCAGAATTTTTTTTTGTCAAAATGAGCATGGCCTTGGAATAACTTGTTAGGTGGAAAAGATACACAGAAGTTGAACCGCTTGATCTGGTCTAGGATGTGCCCTTGTGAGAGGGAATTGGAAACATCAATTTATATTTTGTGACATGTTCTGAACATATCATTCTTCAATCTTCATTATATCTTTCGAAGTTTATAAGTTCACGAGAATGTTTGGCCTAACCCTTCAAAACCCAAACATATTAAATCTAAAGGGAGTTGGTGGTTCAACATTGTATTGAAAGACCTAACTTGGGATGATGATAGAAAATTAAATATGGAAAACACATAAATTTCTAACCATGGCCAATATTCAAGAACTGGCCTGTCTAGCCATAACTCCGCTATGCAGTTGTACATTGGTACTATATCACTTCTCTGGCTTTTTCCCCCCTTTCTTTTGCTTATAGATTTTCTGATGTGACTCAAATTTTCAATCTGTTAGCTCCTTATATTGTTCTCCTCTATTGTGCTTTAGTTTGTCTTTATCTTTTAACTCTGTTGAGTTCACTGTCTTTTGGCAGTGCTCCAGAGTTTTCATAGTGCTGATGTTACTCCTTCTAATATCCCTTCTAATAAGCTTTTTATTGCATTGTATCTTGTTAGGTTAACTGCTTGGCTTTCAATCCCTTCAATGAATGGGTCGTTGCTACTGGTTCTACGGATAAAACTGTGAAATTGTGGGATCTGCGCAAGATCAGCAGTTCTCTGCACACCTTTGATTCTCACAAGTAGCATTCTCCTCAGATGTTTCTAAAATTACTCTAGCTGTAATTATATTTAACAGTTATTGATCTGGATTGTTGTTCTTGGATCAACAGGGAGGAGGTTTTCCAGGTTGGCTGGAATCCAAAGAATGAGACTATCTTGGCTTCTTGTTGTCTTGGTAGGAGACTCATGGTGTGGGATCTTAGCAGGTATTGCTTAATGAAAGCATCACACGTGGACTTTTAGTGGATTTTATTACTATTTGTTGTTCTGAAATGTTTACTGAGTTATGGACTATGGTATGCTAGTGGATTTGTTAGAGATGTTGATAAATCATAAACCCTATTACTGGTCCTTCCCCTGAAATTTAAGTGTTTGCTATATGTTTTTTCTATGACGTGTTTAGTTACTTTGACCAAGTTTCATGAGTTCAATCCTTCCCCCTCAATCTTTCTCCCCCACCTCGTATGGTTTCAGCACAAGGTTTTATGTGGGCCTGTACTCTGTCCACACTTTAAGGTCCATGGTTTCATACGGGGGAGTTGCTAGAAATATTATAATCCAATCCCAGGTGTTCCCTGATAGTTTTAAGTTACTTCTCAGATGGTTGAATCCTTGTGAAGAATGCTGATTTTCAGTTCAGAAGGTTGTTTATTAAAACAAGCTTGCTTAGAATTAAAGTTGCTCTTACATGTTAGTTTGGTGATCGTAACTTAAGTTGTTAAATTTTTGAACCACTTGGGTGAATTAAAGCTCCACTTTTTTCGAGTAAATTAAGTGGACAACAACTTTTCCGTCTTTCTTGAGTTATATTGGGTTCAGTAAATGAGACCGATGGTATAATGGACAAATCATTTTCATGTGAACATAGATGTCAAGCCAGTTGCCAGCACCCTTGTCCCTCGGTCCCTCCCTTGGTCTTTGGACTTTGATTTAGCACTGTCTTTGGACTTTGATTTAGCACTGACTTTTGTTAGATAGTGGGCCAGTTGCATGTTTCTGTTCATTCTTTTGAAGGTAGATGGGCATCGGTGCTTGTAGCATGTAGCTTATATGTTTCAGAGGCGGAATGTAAAATGGCTATTGAGGGTTGATTTTCTGATGAAAATGAATTATTAAATAAAATACCAATATTTATACCATATATTAATAAATCATCATATTTATTAGAAATATTTGCCATAACACCAAAGTTCACTCATTTATGTAGAATTGATGAGGAGCAGTCACCAGAGGATGCGGAAGATGGTCCACCAGAATTGCTCTTTATTCACGGTGGTCATACGAGCAAAATATCCGACTTCTCTTGGAACCCATGTGAAGATTGGGTTGTTGCTAGTGTGGCTGAAGACAACATACTTCAAATATGGCAGATGGCAGAGAACATTTACCATGACGAAGATGATATGCCAGAAGAGTCAACGAAGGCCTCCTAATGTAATTGCTCGTCATGATACTCAGTTTAGTGTGGAATATAGGTTGTGTGCTTGGGACTTGGGTGCTTTTCTATTTGTTTTCGTGCTGTTACTCCTTTTTATACACGGTTGTGGCGGTGTTTTTCTGAACAACCTGAGACCTAGGTATGACTTTCGATTGTAAGGTTTCCCATTAAGTTTTCCAAGCACCATATGTGTAATTTTTCTAGTAATCATAATCTACCTTCAGTTACAGCTGTGCATTATCCTTTTTTCTTTTTCCATATTTGCCATTTGGAAACACTTTCTGTGATCTGTGTAAGAGCCTGGGCCACCACCACCATTGGGCCGTACTACAGAACTTTCCCGACCCACTATCTCTGCGACGCATACCGGGCCCATTGTCCTATCTGGCAATGCATACCACAGTGTCCGGTTACTCACAAGACTTCTCCAATCCCTTAATTGGAGTTTTTACTTCATGGAGGTTTCGAACCCACACTCAAAGGGTTAAAAGTAATGGGAATCCATCTCTCATCACCACTAGACTAATTGGTCAAGTGGTAATGGCAGCGTGCTTCCAATTACCTTTAAGCCTTTGGGTGTGGGTTGTGAGTTTCACCGGACACTGCTGAGCCCCATTGGGGGAATGGACTGGACCGGACAATGGGCCGGAGAGTCCGGTAGGCAGTGGGGCGGGCAACTCTGTGGTACGGCCCAATAGTGGTGGCGGCCCAGACTGTTACAATATGAACCAGTGTTATCAAAACTGGACCGGACCGGGCGGTCCGACCAATTGAACCGGGAAACGGGCTCCTGTCCGGTCCAAATGAACCTGAGAACCGCTTTGCATGAAAATCAGGATCGAACCGGGAAAAAATTGGGAACCGGAAAAAAACCGTGAACCGGCAGTTTGATCAAAAATCTGTTTTTTTAAAAAAATTGGTAGATGATATTGTTTTTGACCCATGAGATGTTTTTTATCCATTTTTTTTACATTGATGGATTAAATCAAATATTATAAAAAATTTAAGATAAATTTGTATATTAATATTATTATTAGAGTACTTACGTTGTAATATTTGTGATTATTTAATATTAGAATGTTATTATGACATATTTATGTTTGTTTAATATGTGACTTTACCTGTTATATGTTGACTTATAATATTTTAAGTGAAGTTTAATTTTTAGTACTGTGAAATTGTGAATATAATGTTATTTTTTGTTTATTATTGCTTGATATATTATATTAAAAATATTTTTTAATTCATTTCCGGTCTAACCCCGGTTTAATTCCGATCAAGCCCTTGAACCTTGAACTGGTACATTATCCGGTTCAATGACCGGTCTGGTTTTAACAACTTTGATCTGAACTGAACCCTTGTCCCCTCGGCTTGCAATTTGTTGAGCCGCTTGGGCTTTGTGTACGAGAAAAATGCATATTCTAAATTGTGAAAGAGGCGTCTTTCTTTCAGATTGCTTATTTTATAAAATAAATTAAATAAGAAAACAAACAGGTGATCTAACGGTGGGTCGATTATTATGCAAATGATAGTTTACAATGCAAATTGAAAGGGAATATATATTTTTCATCAACTAGCAGATAGGACCACAAGGTTTGAGAGGTCCACAAATGTCAGAGTGAATTAGCCCAAGTTTCCTGGTTGCCCTCCATGTACTCTTTACTGGAAAAGAATCCCTGTGCTGTTTGCCTACTAGACAATCACTGCAAACCTTAGTTGTTTCTTCAAGCAATGGCAGTCCCTTCACCATCTCCTTTTGAGCCAAAGTTCTCAATCCTTTTAGTCCAAGGTGTCCATATCGACAATGCCACAAATAACAGTTGCAGAAAGCACAAACATTCGGTTTTCTGACATCTTAGATTCCATGATCAGCCCCCTTTGATGATGATAAACTTTGCAAGTGTTTTGCTTAAACACAATTGTCAATTCCTTTTCTTGCAATTGTCCTATACTTAACAAATTGTTTCTTAATTCAGGAATGTATAGGACTTCGGTTATGATCTGGACTAACCCCTCAATTTTCAATTTGATGCTTCCCTTTCCCATGGCCAACATTTTAGAGTTATCCCCCAATTTGACAGAAACTCTAAATGTCTCATCTAATTCATAGAACCAACTCTTATGACCACACATGTGATTACTACATCCAGAATCAAGAAACCAAACCTTGGCATCATTTGAATTCTTGAATTTTGAATTGGCCATCAAGAGCATTACTTCTTCTTCATCATATTCTGCATATTGAGCATTCTCCTCGGAGTCAGGGCATTCATATTGATAGTGCCCAAGTTTGTGGCACTTGTAACACTCGATTACTTCCTTATTGAAACTTTGTCTTCCCCGGCCACGACCACCGCGAGCACCTTTGTAGCCACGGCCTCTCCCTCTTCCTCCTGATCTTCCAGAACTTGTCACTTTCAGGGCTTGTTCTTCTTCTTTATGTCCCCTCATTCTTGCTTCATGAACAAGGAGACTGGATTGGAGTTCATCAATGGTTAGGGTTGTTACATTGTTTGATTCTTTGATGGCACAAACAACATAATCAAACCTAGCAGTCATTGATCGCAGAATCTTCTCAACCACCGTGTTTTCTTCCATTCTTTCTCCTTGCGCTTTCATCTTGTTAGCAATTGCTAGGGTTCTTGCGACATATTCATTCATTGTTTCTCCATCTTTCATCGCCAGAACTTCAAATTCGCTACGCGAGGCTTGCAATTGGGCCCTCTTCACGCGGGTAGACCCGTGATATTTCATCTTCATTGAATCCCATATGTCCTTCGCACTATCTTTCTTGAGAATTGTTTCGATAATTCCCCGTTCAATTGCCTGGAACAAGTAATTCTTGGCTTTCAAGTATTTCAATTTTGTATCTTCAACGACCTTAGTTTGCTCTGGAGTCGCTCCTTCAGGGAGGGTTGGAATCCCATTTTAAACAAGATTCCAGTATTCTTTTGATCGCAACAGGTTCTCCATTAACATGGCCCAATGATCATAATGACCATCAAACCGAGGCACCGCGGGTTGCACAAAACTCTTCTCTTCCGCCATTGAAGGTTATCTCTGTTTTCCTCACTTTTCTCTTGTTCTTTCTTCACTCTCGAAAACTGCGGTTTCGATTCTCTATCAGGCCCCCTAAAGAGCTCTGATACCAGATGTTAGATCAAGAGGAAAGAATGTTGCAAAATCGAATACTGATTCTCATTGATTTCTCAACTATATACTGTTACATTCAACAACAGAATTACCTAACTACAAACAACAAACAGATAAGAGTTCTGGGCCAAACCGAATACAACACATAAGCCCAAACCCACTTATAACACCAAATACACCTACTAATTACTAATACAAGCCTGCCAATACACCAACAATTTTTTGTTTATTATTGCTTGATATATTATATTAAAAATATTTTTTAATTCATTTTCGGTCTAACCCCGGTTTAACATCGGTCAAGCCCTTGAACCTTGAACTGGTACATTGTCCGGTTCAATGGCCAGTCTGGTTTTAACAACTTTGATCTGAACTGAACCCTTGTCCCCTCGGCTTGCAATTTGCTGAGCCGCTTGGGCTTTGTGTACGAGGAAAATACATATTCTAAATTGTGAAAGAGGCGTCTTTCTTTCAAACTGCTTATTTTATAAAATAAATTAAGTAAGAAAACAAACAGGTGATCTAACGGTGGGTCGATTATTATGCAAATGATAGTTTATAATGCAAATTGAAAGGGAATATATATTTTTCATCAACTAGCAGATAGGACCGTGTAAGAAAATCAGTAGTAAATAATTTTTTAGCGCTGTTATATATTACGAAACGCAGTCGCACTAAAAGCACAAATGCGTGCGAAATTGTCTCTCCAATGCGCGCAACTTGTTTTTCCTTTTTTTTTAAATATAAAAAAAGTGCCAGACCTAAAAGTGTCAGACCAAAAAAAAATGCATTTCCAAGAGCTATTGCTCTTCAATGTTACAAAATTACCGAGTTAAAACAAAATAAACTAAAATAAAAAACTTCTATAGTCCCCGAATCTTCCAGTTTGCTTCCTCTGAAATCTGAACTCACAAGCAGTGAAGAACACCTCTAGAAAACCATGTACTAGCCTTTGGTTCAAGCTGCAAATTAGGTACAAGCGCTGGGCTCTACCAATGAGTGTTGAGCCCATGGTGGATCTCTTTGTTGTTGGGTCGTCTTGATTGGCATGGTGTCGAACCGCATGTGTTGGAGGTCGTCAAATTTTTCCAGCGAAGGTGGCTGTCATGGAGTTGTTGCCGGTGAAGTTGTCGTAGATTCATCGTTTTGGGTCTAAGTCACAACCCAGAGGAGAAACCATATTCACGTAGGATGCCACATCATTTGTCATAACGTCGATAATCAAACTAAGACCCTGTTTGGATAAACAACTTATTTAAGCGCTTATGTATCGTATTAAAACTTATGTCATAAGCGCTTACATACAATAAGTTATTTGTGTTTGGATATGTATATTGGAAAGCGTTATATAAAATTGAAGTGTTTGAATGCACCATTACCTAAGCACTTGTAAGGTATTATAGTTTTTTAAAAAAATACAATAATAATTCAAATTTAACTTAAAATTTATAAAAATAACATTAAATATCACCAATTACCATTCATCTTATAATATTTACCATGCAGCCATAATTAAAATAAAAATAATTAACATTCAATATTTAGTTGTTTTTAATTTGTAAAAATCTAATAAAGAAATCATGATTGAAAAATAAATTAAAGAGTTAAAATTTAAAAACAACTAAGTTATTTTTATTTTACAAATTTAAAAAAGAAACAGACAATTGAAATTACAATTAAAATTGAAAAGTGCAAATGACACAAAAATTTGGTGTAAATATTAACTTTATTTTTTTCTCTTTTTAAATTACATGATATAAAAATTAGACAAAATATAGTGTTGACAGATTGGAGGACATTTTTACAAATTAATTTTTTTTCGATAAATAAAATTTATTAATAATGTCTAGCTTCAGCATCAACGTGCACAAATTCTACTCACCTTCTAAGAAGGATCGAAGAGAGCACACACTATTATTTGTTAGAAAGGCTAGACCAAAATAAAGTACAATGTCCAAATATGATACACCTCACAAACAGGGATAGAAACTTATACACCTAGACAGCTCCTGGTTCTCTAATTTCCAACCCACTAAAGCTATTACAGAGGCCACACACCATATGAAACAAGCTTACAAAAAACCACAGAATAAAACTATAAAGGCATTTGAAACAATAAAACTATAAAGGCATTTGAAACAAGATAGTAGTGCACCGTTGCCGTGGCATTCTCTTGACCACCTAGTTGGCTGCTCAAAAAAGCCAGGCTTTGCTCTGGATAATTCAACCTGACTCGGAATATATCCGTAGCAACGCTATAGTGGGCCGACAGCTTGTAATAAAAGGAAACTCTATTTTTTTTTACAAATTAAATAATTTAAAAAAACTAAATAAATAAAAATAAAAAATGTGGGGGGGAAATTTAAAACTAAAATATATAAATAAACTAAATATAATATTTGAATTATTTAAATAATTAAATAATTACAACAAACTTTAAAAACCAAAAATCAAGTACGTGGGGAGAATTATTTCAAACTACATATAAAAACTTGTTGAGTTGGCACACGGTGTATCCCGTTGTATGTTAGTTCTTCACATGACTTAGTCTTTTGCGTGAAAAAAGAGTAGATGATAAAAATTAATAGAAAATAACATGAAAAGCAAATGCAAATACAGAGGGATATCAAGGCAACACACCAAGGGATAAAAATGGTCGGTAGCCGTGTCCTTGGATTGAATCAAAGTTCAAATATTTGACATTGAGAGTTTTCATCACAATTTCTATGCATGAGGGACTAGTAACTCTTGTTTGAAATTTGATGTCACATATTAACACGCCAACTAATTAATTAAATGCCAATGTATGTAGGGACATGTCTTATGGTGCCGATTCACCGCGGATATCTCCTTGTGCCGCAAGCTACTTATATATTCAGGCGATTTCAAAGTTTGTAAATTAACATGAAATTTGAGAAAAGAAAAAATAGTAGAAATTTCTATGTATAATACCATCAATCACTTGGTAAGTTCCATGCAATGAATAGTGAAGGCAGATGCCCCTATAAATGCAACAAACCTCAATGCTATGTTTCATCGAAAAAAGATTAAGTGTTTGTCCATTTACATATATACACAAAACAACACCAATTTGAAGCTGCTAGCTAGCCTGCATAATGAGTTCCCAAAACACAAGCATTCAGAAGGTTCTTGCCCCTACAACAAGGCCACCTCCCCAGTCCAAACCTCCAACCTCTGGGACTAAATTGCCCACTATGACACAAATCTTTTCACGAAGGAAATGATCATATATTAGTGCTAGCAACATATTCTTTAACAATCTCTTTCTGACATACTCTCTCTTATTGGTTGAAATTTATATGGGTCCTACTAAATCGTGCAGGTTCCATGTAAATTTGGTGGGATTCATATTAATTTCAATCGATAGAAGAGATTGTGTTAAAAAAAGAGCGTTAATTAATGTGTTCCTAGCATTTATGCATTTCTTATTAGACAGGTGCATATTTATAATATTCTGAAACCCTTTTACACAAAATTTATATAGATACCTTAGTTGCTTAGACACAACTTCTTACGTACGGTATATAACTTCTTATTTTGCAGATTATGTATGTACAAGTTGGACCACTATTGGAATTAGAAGTTTTACTGAAGTTGAATGGAAGCAATACGTACTATATATAGGGAGAATGAATCTGCAATAGCTAGTGTAATTTGTTTATTGTATTTTGTTAATTTATTTGTTTAACTTTCGTTTGTTATATGCTGTGCTTCTCTATGGAATAATACAAATATGTTTCCATGTAATTTGTTTCTCATTGTAAAAATATCTTTCCTATTGTCCGTTTGATTAATTCCATCTCAATATCTTGTGATAGTGGGCTCAATTAGGCCCAAATATCAAGTCCAATTAGTATTTAGATACTTATGATGTTAGATGTTAATTTTAATTTCTTATGTTTGGAATTTTATTATGTCTCCATAGTAGCACTAGCAGCCTAACATCTTATCATGCATGTAATTTGTTAATTTACTCATCTCATATTGTAACGACAAGACTCCTTCATCATTCTCTCTCATTTTCATAACAAATAAAACAATAGTGCAACCTAACAACGAAAATAATAATAAATATATAAAAGAAAATTCCCGTTGTACATAATTACTTTCCGAGGAGGTTAACTAAGAAGTATAGAGATCTATTTAAATTCAATTAGTTGCACACTTATTCTGTAGATGGTTGAAATTTGCATCTAGCGATTTGAGGATTTGAACAACAAATTCCCGAGAGAAATTAACATACAAAGCTTTATAAAGGGATGTAAATTGATTGTTCACGCTAAATTGAATAGCAGACTGCTTTAATGTTTTGATCAATATTGCTTTCTAAATCTTATCCCCTAAGCACCTGAAAAAATTATATATTCTAGTATCAAGTTAGGGCCCGTTTGGATTAAAGTTCGCAAACGGACGTTTGATTCAACGTCGTTTACAAAAATGTTTGATTAAAATTAAGTTTACTGTAACGTGATTTCTATTTGGATACTTTTTTCGCAAACGTATATTTGACAAAATGAAATTTGTTTGGAGAATATTAATCAAAAGTATTTTTGAATGTGTGATTACCACAAAGGGTATGAATTTTATAATGTAATATTAATTTTACAAACATCAAGTTTCTATATTTAAATTAATTTTCAAGTTTATTTAATTATATTCCGTCAAAAAAAGTTTATTTAATTATATAAATTTATGTAATTACAAATTACATGTAAAAATAATCCTATACTAGTTGAATACATTTATGAAATTTTGAAAATAAAAAATTTCAAACAAATGTATTTTTTATACCAGTTTTATAGTAAAATCTGTTTTAGTTCATATTTAGCAAAAATAATTAATAAGCTATATATGAATCAAAGTTTTTCGCGTAATTCTTCAAAGCTGGTTTTAAATACTATTTTTTGAATAAAACATATTTTTTCACTTAAAACAAAATAATAAATAGACGCTCTTTTTTAACCAACAAGGGTTGGTCCGAGTGGTAACTGGGCTCGGATCCCATCCCAAGGTCTCGAGTTCGAGTCTTGGGTGTGGCAAAAACTCTGTTGGGAAGGAGAAACACGGACCGTGGCAGAGAAAAAACACGTGGCCAGTAGGGTTTTACGTGGTAGTCGTCATCGTGACGTGGAAGCTAACCAATGACAAGCTAACCAAAAAAATAGACGCTCTTTTTACTGAATAATAAAAACACACTTAAACAGACAAATAACCTTAAAAAAATAATAAATAGACACTCTTTTTACTGAATAATAAAAAGACACTTAAACAGACAAATAACCTTAAAAACTGATATTGTATCTTTGATTTTTACGCTTTAAAATCAATGCAACAAAAGTGAATAAATAAAAGAAATAATTTCAGTATAAACTTAGTTGCTACCAGCTGTTTTTTTTTTTTTTTTGCCTATGTGTCAAGCTGCATGAATTCTTAAATAATAAAGCTAGTATGACCGTCTCTTCCTTCCTTTTTGGTCTTTAACAAATTGGAAAATGACTAATACAGCGAAAGAATCCATCGCGGACCATCGCGAATTAGGGAAGGCAAAGCGGGCCAACCCGCCCCAACCCATTTTAGCCCGCCAAAAAGTGGGGTGGGGCGGGCTGGCCCGCCATATGTGGTGGCTCAACTCGCTTAATGCGAATGGCCAGCCAGACCGCCCACCCAACACAAAAAAAAAAATTACATTTTAGCCTTTTTGTTGCTGGGTATAAAAAAAATTCAATATGTAAAAAAATCGTTTTTTTTTGCCCTTTTGATTGCAAGCCCAATACTCAACATATAATCCTCCAGTCTAATAATTTTTTTGTACCATTTTTTTTTAGAGTGATTTAATTTGTGAATTCAATGTGCCAACGGTAGTTTCCTTTGATGATGCATCTGAATACTGCTCCCGATTTGTTGCCTCATTATCGTTTCCTTCTGTCTCTTGATCAAACTTGGCTCTTTTTGTGGTAGAATCCCCTCCCTGAAAAGGAACAAATTGAATTCAATTAACACATCTTGTAAATATGTGTTGCCAGGTATGTAAAATGAGAAAACCATATTGAATTCTCAAGGTTAGGGCCCGTTTGGATTAAAGTTCGCAAACGGACGTTTGATTCAATGCCGTTTACAAAAATGTTTGATTAAAATTAAGTTTACGGTAACGTGATTTCTATTTGGATACTTTTTTCGCAAACATACATTTGACAAAATGAAATTTGTTTGGAGAATATTAATCAAATGTATTTTTGAATGTGTGATTACCACAAAGGGTATGAATTTTATAATGTAATATTAATTTTACAAACATCAAGTTTCTATATTTAAATTAATTTTCAAGTTTATTTAATTATATTCTGTCAAAAAAAGTTTATTTAATTATATAAAATTATATAATTACAAATTACATGTAAAAATAATCCTATACTAGTTGAATACATTTATGAAATTTTGAAAATAAAAAATTTCAAACAAATGTATTTTTTATACCAGTTTTATAGTAAAATCTGTTTTAGTTCATATTTAGCAAAAATAATTAATAAGCTATATATGAATCAAAGTTTTTCACGTAATTCTTCAAAGCTGGTTTTAAATACTATTTTTTGAATAAAACATATTTTTTCACTTAAAACAAAATAATAAATAGACGCTCTTTTTTAACCAACAAGGGTTGGTCCGAGTGGTAACTGGGCTCGGATCCCATCCCAAGGTCTCGAGTTCGAGTCTTGGGTGTGGCAAAAACTCTGTTGGGAAGGGAGAACCACACGGACCGGCAAAGCCGGGAAAAAAAACACGTGGCCAGCCAGGTTTTCTGGCGTAGACTAGTCACCGGTGAAGCCAGTGAAAACTGCGCACCAATGACATGGTAACCAAAAAAAATAGACGCTCTTTTTACTGAATAATAAAAAGACACTTAAACAGACAAATAACCTTAAAAAAATAATAAATAGACACTCTTTTTACTGAATAATAAAAAGACACTTAAACAGACAAATAACCTTAAAAACTGATATTGTATCTTTGATTTTTACGCTTTAAAATCAATGCAACAAAAGTGAATAAATAAAAGAAATAATTTCAGTATAAACTTAGTTGCTACCAGCTGTTTTTTTTTTTTTTCCTATGTGTCAAGCTGCATGAATTCTTAAATAATAAAGCTAGTATGACCGTCTCTTCCTTCCTTTTTGGTCTTTAACAAATTGGGAAATGCCTAATACAGCGAAAGAATCCATCGCAGACCATCGCGAATTAGGGAAGGCAAAGCGGGCCAACCCGCCCCAACCCCCTTTAGCCCGCCAAAAAGTGGGGCGGGGCGGGCTGGCCTGCCATGGGTGGCGGGTTCAACTTTTTGGCCCACTCGCGATATGGCGGGCGATCGCCCACCCAACATAAAAAAATACATTTTGGCCTTTTGTTCTTTGGGTATAAAAATTCAATATGCAAAAAATCGTTTTTTTTTTGGCCTTTTGGTTGCAAGGCCAATACTGAACATATAATTCTCCAGTCTAATAAATTTTTTGTACCATTTTTTTTTTGTGTGTTTTAATTTGTTGAGCTATTTTTATTTGAATAGCATATGTACTCTATTTTCTAAATATTTTTAAATCAAATCCG
Organism: Calophaca sinica; assembly: GCA_037113605.1. Lineage (NCBI taxonomy): Eukaryota > Viridiplantae > Streptophyta > Magnoliopsida > Fabales > Fabaceae > Calophaca > Calophaca sinica. The sequence goes on along the minus strand of CM073734.1, from coordinate 105,986,438 downwards.
TACACCATAGCTATCTAAAAAAATACTCATCAGTAATAGTTTTCCAAATAACTATGTTTCATATTTTTATCGACACGTTGATAGTCTCGTGTATTTTCGACATCTCAAAATATCAAACACCTGATTATAATGTAGATATCACCAAGTCCAACCAAAAGTCTCAAATACACAAAACACACATTCAGTACACAATACATACACATCCAATATTACAAGTCCCAACTTCCAAAATAACATCATGAAATTCGTCAACAATTCATTAAACTATTAAATTACTAAGAAAGATCATCAAGCATCATCTTCCACATCAAGAACATTAGATGCACTCTTGGAAAAAGTCGGATCCCCATTTGCATCATCATTGTCATCATCATTTCCATCTACATTATAAAATAATGTGATCAATTCAATGGTTATCAAAATAATGTAAATAAATAGTAAATATCACGTTCGCATTAAATAAATTACCATCATTAAAGGCATGCATCCAATTGCGAGAACAAAGCAATGCTTCCACATTTTCAGACAAAAGAAGATTTCTATACTTGTTAAGCACTCGAGAACCAATACTAAATGAAGATTCAGACGCAACTGTGGTAATAGGAATGCTTAACAAGTCTCTAGCCATTATTGAAAGCTCTGGAAATCGATGTCTATTATTCTTCCACCATTGTAATACATCCATTTGATCCGTAAAATCGAGATCCAAAACCGAGTCGTCCAAATAAATATCAAGTTGACTCTTTCCAGTTTTACTAGCAACTAGATGCCTACGCACTTTTAATTCCTAAAATGATGATAACAAAAGATTAGATGAGCATGATAAAGAAAGCAACTTATAAATACACATAATATTGAAGCATGGATAGTATTTGAAGCATTGGAAGCAACTTACATCAAATAGGCTTGGTTCACTTGACTTGCTAGAAGAGGCATGGATAGTATTTGAAGCATTGGAAGTAGCACTTTTGGTAGAATATTGTGAGAAAAGCTTGTACAACTTTTCTTTTATTTGTTCCACCTTCAACTCCCAAGTGTATGGATCAATTTTTTCATAACAAAAACCCAATGAATCCAACTTCATTCGTGGGTCTAACACTGTACCAAAGGCAAGAACAACACTATACTCATCCCAATACTTCTCAAACTTCAACAACATATTTTCAGCCATGTTTTTTATAACTTCATCTTTATCTTTTTTGCTATCAATTAAAAGACACTGAATTTTCCAAACTTGCAAAAAGTAGAGGTTGGAAGTAGGATAGCTTGTGCCAGACATCAAGGTCGTAATTTCATAAAATGGCAACAAGAACCTACTCATTTTTTGTGCTCTACTCCACTCTTCCTTTGAAGGATTACATATATAATTTGCATCATAGCAATGTAGGTTTTCAAATACACGCTGATATTTAAGAGCACTTTTAAGCATCAAATAAGTTGAATTCCATCTTGTGGGAACATCTACAACTAACCCACTTGATGCATCAATGTTGCCAACTTTTTCAATGCATTGCTTAAATTTTATCATTCTACTCTCTGAACCCCTCACATATTTGATGCTATCTCTAATTTTATGCAAAGCATCAGTAGCTATTTTCAATCCTTCTTGCACAATTAGATTCAAAATATGTGCACAACAACGCACATGAAAGAATTCTCCATCACACAACAACCAATTTTGCAATTTAAATCGACTCCTCATAGTTTGTTGCATGACATCATTGGCAGAAGCATTATCCAAAGTGATACTAAAAATTTTCTTCTCTATTCCCCAATCATGTAAAAATTCAATTGCTTTGTTAGACAACTCAAAACCAATGTGAGGGGGATGCATGTGACGAAAGTTAAGGATTTTGCTATTTAACTTCCAATTCTTATCCACAAAATGAGCAGTCAAGCTTATGTAACCCTCAGTATTACAAGATGTCCATAAATCGGAAGTTAAAGATATCCTACTAGGAATGTTAGCCATTTCTTCTTTAAGCTTTGTCTTTTCCCTCATGAATACTTTCAAGACATCAGCCTTAGCAGTGTTTCTAGTGATAGGAATGTATTCAGGATTCAAGTACTGTAGCCAATCCGTAAGCTCCTCAAACTCACAAAATTTGAAGGGTAAATCACGCCTAATGATCAATTTAGCACACTTTTCACGAGATACCATTTGCTCTATCTTCAAAGACTTCAATTTTCCTTGCATATCTAACATCATTTGACCCACATCTTCAAATTTAATTTCCGTACACTTCTTAACGTGACGTTTTAAAGTCGAGGTCCCATGTTTTTTACCACCACCCGCAAACTCAACATTACAGGCATTGCACTTTACTCTATCCTTTTTTCCCTCTAACTTAGTGAAAAATTTCCATACTTCAGATGTTGCCCTTTTAACCCTTTTCTCACTAGGTTCAATGGATTGACACTCTTGTTCAATTGCTGAATCAAACACTAGATCCTCATCAAATACCAAATTCTCATCAATTGTATCCATTCCAAATCTAAATCATAAAACACAACAACCAAATGTAATTAGAAAAACTATTTCATTTAGTAAGTCAGTTAAACATAACAATCTCAATCACTACTTCAATCTACATTAACATCAATTCAGTAAATATCAGAAGACTCATATTAACCCACCACCCTTCTCTAGGGAGTGGACACCTCATGTCCATGGACCATGGTTGAACTCGGCAAACTCATATTAACCCACCACCCTTCATTCTCCATCACAATTCTCATATTCACACCCCCCAAGGATATGAGGAAGAAAGGAACCTGTTGCTGGGAGCCTGAGACTTCGCGCGAGCTGTATAAAAAAAAAGAAAGGAACAGAATTAGAAAAGAGAAAAAGAAAGAGAAGAAAACAGAAGAGGGAAAAAGGGCGTGGACTCGCGATGGAGGAAGAGGTGGAAGGACACCACGGCGGCGCAGACTCACGGTGCAGGAAGAGTGTTGCTGCAGACTTGCCTTCGGCCGCCGAGAGGAGTGTGAGATGAGACCGAGAGAGAGAATTGAGAAGAAGAGACGAGAATCAATTAGGGTTAGTGGGAGTGTGGGAGTGGGACTCGACTGGAGCAGAAGAAGAGGGTTCTGGGCTTAGTTAGTGGGAGTGGGACGGTTTTTGTTTGTTTGATGGGATTATGGGCCTTTTTTTTTCCAGACTGTGGAGTTATATGGGCCGCGTGTGGAACTTCTTGTAAATTGTAATAGATAAATAAAAAAAAACGAGCTGGCGGGCTGGCCCGCCCCGCCCCGCCTCTGGCCCGGTGGGTTGATGGTCCAAGCGGGGCGGGTTATGTGGGTTGGCGGGTTCAATACCCCAACCCAACCCGCCCCATTTTGGCGGGTTGGCGGGCCGGCCCAACGGGCCAGGCCCACTTTGCCACCCCTATCGCGAATAACGTGACATTTATGGTGTGTGTCATTTCGACTTATTTTTCGGTCAAACGCGGATAAAGCAAAACATTAAATACTCAAAGTGGTACTTAACAAAAATTATAGAGACCAATTTAATCACTGAAATATAAAAAATAACAATTTAGTTTTTAAAAGTTTTAAATATGAGTCAAATTAGTTACTGATAGAGACTAAAATATTCCTAAAAATTATCATAAAAAGGAATAATTTGACCCACATTTGATTTTTTAATGACCAAATTGGTATTTTTATTTTTGATGGACTAAATTAGTCTCCGTAATTTTCGTCGGGAACCAATTTAGTCACTGAAAAATAAAAAATATCAATTTAATCATTAAATTTTTTAAATGTGAGTCAAATTAGTCCTTGATAAGGACTAAAATATCCCTAAAATTATCTTAAAAATGACTAATTTGACCATATTTGAGATTTCAATAACCAAATTGATATTTTTCATTTTTTATGGAGTAAATTGGTTTCCGTAATTTTTATCGGAATCAATTTGAGTATTTAATCTAAAACAAACTTCTTGTTTTTTTAAAGAATGACCACAGTGCGAGATATAGCAGCGCTCTTAACCAAAGCATGAAAGTAGATAATTATTATTATTATAAACAAAAGGAGAATGGAGACAAGAATTGCAAAACATATTAATCTTTTTATTTATAATAACTTTTAATTTTAGGAAAGAAAAAAAACAATGCAATCGTGATTTCGCGAGGAATACCTTTCGCTACATATAGCAACACTCTAATAAATTTGACTTGACTATTCGTTTCTAGCCCTTTCTAATCGTTCTCTTAACGCTGCCCTCCCATTGTTTCGCTGCAATTCTCAACTATGTCGGATTCCCTTGCTCGAACTGACCTTCAGGGAAGCGTGGAAGGCGCCGATTCTAGCAAGCAGAGGCTGGTTCTCGCCTTGTTTGAGTCCGATACGTGACAGCTATGCGTGCAATGAGGAGAGGGCAAAGTGGGAAGCAAAGCATTTTGATTTCTCCTAACGGCAAACTGAGAAAGGAAAAGTAACTAGGATTGTACTTCCACTTCAACGTACGTTTGAAACCAAAATTACGTTAGTCAACTAATTCAAACGTGTATCCAAACAAGTGTCAAATTTCGTTTGCCAGTTGAAACGTACGTTTAGCATCCCCAAACGGCAAACCAAACAGACATTTAATATTTTTCTGTTTTAATTCTGCTGTCGGCAACCTACTGGTGATTTGCAAAGTAATTGACAACCAAGTAAAAATAACCTGCAGATGTTAAACTAGTTTATTAAATTAGAAGTGTTTGGTAAAATTGATTTTTAAACTTACTAATAAATATAAAATTATATGGAAGATTATGTTTATATAATTTGTTATATAACTTCCATATTTTGTTTTGTAGAATTCAGGTAGTTAATTATAGTTTTATATTTTTTAGTTAATTTATAACTTTTATCATTTTTTAAAAGTCAAACATTTTATTAAAGAAGAAAATAAAAACCGTGAATAGCGTAATAATTAAAATAAATATTTGAAACCATTTTTATTTCACTTTATCATGTTATTCCCAGAATATTAAACAAAATAACCCTATTATGGAGGGTTTCACAAATGAAATTTTAAGTAGGGTGAGGTTTTTTTTTAAAATTAAGAGAGTATAAATAAAAAAATTGTAAAAAATTTGAAAATAAAAAGGAGAAAAAATAATAAATTAAAATCTATAAATTCTAACGTTATTTCAAATAGCATATGGCAAAATGTTATAATTAAGTTAATCAGATAAGTTATTACGACTTGTATCCGACATGTTGTAAGTTCAATAAGGTAAGGTAAATATAATTCCACTTGTAAGTATTCGCTGAGCCTGAAGGTTTTCCCTTCCTTGGGTTGGGGCGCATGCACATCACCTTCACCCTATTTTTTTAGATCTATCCAAAAAATATTTGTTTTAGTCGAATAAATTTAACATATTAATTTAGTTAATAGCTGACCTTATGAAAAATACATCATTTTAGTTGTCCTTGGACAAATGCTAGGACTATCATCCATATGTTGTTGCGTATGTTGACCCATACTACTATATTTTACTCATCTGTCTCTTAATATAAGACCCTTTTGTAAAATTTTCTTGTCCCTTAATATAAGACTCTTTTCAAAGACTTTGTGCATTAATTCTCTCTCAAAATAGTTTTGGAAGATGAGAAGAATAACTTAAGAAAAATATCACACATTTTATACAAATTTAATCCCTTTCTTAAGGGACGTGAAATGGTCAAAAGGGTCCCATATTAAGGGATGAAGGGAGTATTTTCAAACCATTGCACGTGGGAAGGATGCATTTTGCGTTAACTTCCAAACATACCCCACCAGCACTATCTACTCCCTCCGGCCGTAATTATAGGCGGGAGGGAGTATGTTACTAGTAATAGACAACCATCCTCAAATTCGTGGAAATTAATGTTTTATGGTACTAACAAGAAAACATTTTGTTTCGATTGAACACTGAATTTCATATTAAACCAATGAGAAATGCTGAGAAATACTCCCTCCGTCCCATTATGAGTGTCATATTTGTAAAAAAATTTAATCCCAAAATGAGTGTCATATTAGTCTCATTAATTAATTTTTTCCAGTTTTACCTCCGATATCTCTTTTAAAGTTATGCTGTTAAACTACACCATTTTTAAAAAAATATAAATAACAAGGCTAATTTGATAAAATAGTCGTTCTCTCTTTTTTATTTATTGCTTCTTTTTAATTTGTGTGAAATCCTCTAATGTGACATTCAAAATGGGACGGAAAGAGTACTACTTAAACATCTAATGAATTTAAGTTAGATGTTAATCTAGGTAAATGTCTAGATGGAAGCCACAACAGAACCATTCTAGATGGAATTGTCTTTAGTCAACTTTTCAAAAGACAACAACATGTTATAACTGCAAATTAATTACTCCCTCCGGTCTTGTATTTAAGCAAAAAGAAACACTTATTAAGGAGCACACATTACAATGTAAAAAGTAAACTTTTTTTTTGTTGGTATATGTAAAAGATATACTTTTTACTATTTTCGAGGCCAAAAAGTGATTTTAATAAGAGTATTTTATGAATATTAGTGTAAAATTAGTTAAATTTGCTTATATTTAAGACTAAAGAATATGAATTTTTTGTTGGTTATAATTGAAACCGGAGGTAGTAAGTTAGAAGAAATTGAAATTAAGAATGTAGTATGGAGTTGTGATAGTCACAAACGCCAAAGACAAGATATATGGTTTCAATTTCAGTTAGAAAATTAGGAAGTGGGAGTGACATATTTCAGAATATATTGGAAAATTACACGTAACACAACTACTGGTATGCTCAAATTTAGTTGTCTTCGCTTCATGTGACTTACTCGGTTGGGTTACTGTGAAATTTTCTGGTACTAGACTGTTGATTTGGTTTACACATTTTTTGTTGGAAGAAACTATAGAACTGGGCCAAACGATATCTTAGACCGCTTGTCTTTTTCGTGCTGACTTAGTGGGTCTCAATGTTATAGTACAACTTTAATTTGTCTAATCTTTTGGCACTACTCTTGACCAAAATTACAAATCTTTTGGCACTACTTGTGGTTAAGGTTGGGCGAATTCTGTTAATTAATATATTTATTTTTATAATCATATTTACACAAATTCAAATAATGGATACATTCGTAAGTATAATTTAATAATATATTTTTAGTGGCATCTAGGGTGGACCATGTAATAGATGGTTCATGGGTGGACAAGTTGATTAACGATTAGATTTTGAAGGTCTACCAAATCTTATAATGCACTACACAGATCAAATTTTTTTCCTTTTCTTGTTATTAATTGTGTATGTTTAAGCTTTTCAAGGATATCGTTTTTTTAAAAAAAATTATTTTTATGGGTAAAATAAAAAGCTATTCGTGTTAGCTTTTTGGGGGGTAAGAATCATTTTTTAAAAAAAATATGATTTTTATGATGGTAAACAAATACAAAATAGATTCTTGTTTTCATAAAAATCTCTAAATTATGTTTGTTCACAAACTTAAAAATCACTTTTTTTAAAATGACTTATTTCTTTTTTGGATAAAACTACTTCTACATGGTTGTATCCTAATAAGATAAAATCAGTTTTTTTTAAAAAGGATTTTTATCGTCGAAAATAAACACAATTTATCTTTTTCTTTTCTTAAAAACTTCTAAAAAATAATCTCTACATTATTTTAGATCAAAATCACTTTTTTTAATCTGTAACAAACGACCCTTAGTTTTTTTTAATCCATAAAAAAACTTTAATTAACGAATCTAATTTTATTTTATTTTTGCAATTATGAAGATAGATTTCACCATTTATTGAAAGAGATTGAGTGGAAGAAGATGTAGGTGTTACTCATTTTTTTTCAAGCCATCTGAGCCATTGATTAAATCTAACGGTATATTATAAATGGTTTATCGGTGAACCACTTGATGAGAAAGTTCACCCTATAAGCCACCTATATTTTTACCTATATTTTTAAATGACATACACACTCAACGTTAACCGATAAAATATCCAATAATTATTAAATTGTATAAAGTCTATAGACTTACTTTCAATAGAAAATTGGATTGATTAAATTCGTATTCTGTGAAAAAAAATATATTAAAAAGGTAAGTTTACTAAATTTGACATATGGTGACTTAAACAACCACTGTTTATTAATAAACCTTTTCAAAGGCAGTAACAAGCTACCTGTGAATATCTTTTCGTATCACACAAGGTACTTACAAATAACATATAATTTGTCTGAAATTATTGTCCTTTGTGAGCTTACATTTTTTTTTTCTCACAAGGACCGTAAAGTTACATGGAAATGAGACATTATTGTCTACATTTTTTTTGTGACTGAATTATTATCTATATATAAATAAATTGAACAATTACGAAACGAAAAAATCTTTGCCGCCGTAAATGTTGTGCGTCCTACATAGATCCCATTCCACATGAACCTGCAAACAAAATCAAAATGGTGAATGGAACGTGAATAACGTGACCTAACGGGAAAATTAAAAAAAAAATTATAAAACTAAAAACATGTTAATTTTAGCCCCTATAAAAAAATATACATTTTTAGTTTCTAAATTTAATAAAAATAATATATTTTTAATCACGTACCACTTGTCCCTCATGAGAGACTAATTAGTTAGTACCAAACTTTTGTATTTCTTTACTGACTAAAAACAACATATTTCCAATTTTATAATGACAAAAAAATATTCAACCCAGAATCTAAAGTAATAGAAATAACTTTTAATCCATAAAATAAAAAAATAGAAAATATCAAACATATATGAAGTTTCACTGAATTTTATTGAAGAAAAATTTTCAATGCATTGGTGCAGGGGAATTTATATGAAGACAAAACTTATGTACTGTTCATTGTGTGTTGTTTTTACTGTTATCCAATGACACACATGGAATAACTATCCAATAGTAAAATAGAAATGATCAATTTCGCGAGGGAAATCCTCGCGAATAGATCACGAAAGCTTTATAAGCGTGATGTGTTTTTTTTTAAAAGGTGAAAATACGTAAATTGGTCAAAAAAAATTACGGAGACTAATTTAGTCTTTTAAAAATAAAAAGTAAAAATTTAGTTATTAAAAATCTCAAATATGAATTAAATTAGTCTTTTTTAAGATAACTTTTAGAGATATTTTAATCCCTATCAAGGACTAATTTGACCTATATTTGAGATTCTTAAGAACTAAATTAATATTTTTTATTTTTTAGTGACTAAATTGGTCTCCATAATTTTTGTTAGGGAACAATATGAGTATTTATTCACAGAACCGCTATACTTCCGTGTTGATGGAACGTGAATAACCAATAAAAAAAACTTTTGTGATCTATTCGCTGGAGAAAAAAATCTCAAATATAGGTCAAGTTAGTCCTTAATAAAGACTGAAATATCTCAAAAAATTATCCTAAAAAAAACTAATTTAACCCACATTTGAGATTTTTTAAAAACTAAATTAATATTTTTTATTTCTCAGAGATTAAATTGGTCTCCGTAATTTTTTTTGGACCAATTTGCGTATTTTTTGCTTTTTAAAAAAAGCACACCAGGCTCGTGAAATTTTTACGAGTATAGCCTCACGATGTATAACATCGCTCGTAGTATAAATATGACCATTTTAAATTTGAATTAAAATAAAAAATTTAATTCATGTGACATGTTATAATTGGTGGAAAACACAAACAATTACTATTAAACAACACTTAAGTTTTTTCCTTTATATAATCACCTGATTTGGAGCATTTATTTGCCGTTACCATTTGGAGTATCAGCGGGGTGAAATTCCGGATTGAGTGTAAGCAGCTAGTGGATTTTTCTTATCATTCTTCTTAGAGCTCGAACCTTTGTTATTCTTATCATCCTTCTTATCATCCTTCTTATCCCCCTTGTGGCCCAGACTGTTTGAGATGTCTTTGGGATTGGAGGAAGCCATGGCGATCTATAAAATAATAAAAATAATGAGAACAGTGAACTATTTGTAAGACAGTATTGTTTTGATGTGCCTTGGAAACCTGTGTTGATATGGCCACATTGCAAGTGTTGCTATTTATGCAAAGATGGGGTTTTCATATATGCAATTGCCTCGTAATTTAAAGGTAAATGAAGCAAAATGTTGATAATATTCGTGTCACCTTTGAAACTTTCCAAAATTTTAACATAGAAAATCATGTATTAATTATGAACAGTGCAAACCACAATTGTATTTGTTGGCCAAAGAAACAAACTGAAAAAAACGTACTTTAACGGGAAACTAAGGAAACCGCGTGTAAAAGATGAAGAAAAATAAATCTTGAAGAGTTTACCGCGTGTGTGTGTGTGAGAGATGAATGTTTTAGCCAGAGCCATCACAACGTCAAGTGCAAATCTTGATAAGGCTCTAATTTTTTTTTTTAATGTTTATGAAGAAATATAAATAAAGTTTTTAGGTGATGAAGTCAAATTTTGTCACAAAAAGGTGATGATGTCAAATAAAATTCTAATATGAAAAAAAATTGTGTTACCGTTAGAAATTTCAATTAAATTAAGATCTCTAGTAAAATTTCTAATGAGTAGATTTTTACCTTTCAAATAAGTTTAGGTCTAGGTGTGAACAATTAATTATCCACTAATTTTTATAGGTATAAATATTATAGTATTCAATCTAGGGCCGGCCCAAGAGTGAGACCGCTAAAGCCTTTGTTTTAGGCCTCATCTTGAAAGGGGCTCATGGTTGAGATGGGTTGCAACCAAATAGGTACAAAAGAGGGATCTCTCTTCATAAATATTCACAAGTTCTTTTGGAATAGGCTTTGAACCTCCATATACGTTGGGCCGGCCCTGATTCAATCTTGCATATACCTGCACAATATATTTATTATGTTTAATAATTGAGATTTGAAATATTTGAAAAGATTTCTGTAGTGAGTTATGTTTTGCACTTTTGATCAATCTTATTTTATTAATCTTTTATGGCTGATTCAAGTATTAAGATAGTCTTTTAATTTTATTAGTTTGTAAAAAATGAAGCATTAATAGGAAATGTAAATAAAGAGTCCTAATTTTCATGGTTACAAAATAAATAGTCCAAATTTGAGTACATGGGTATTCATTAAGTTCCTACGCAATCAGGTTTAAATTACTCTTCATATCTTAACCATTACTGCTTTCGCTTAACATTAGGGGTATTTTGCTACATGCATGTACTTATTATTATTATTTTTTGATAGACAGAAAAATCGAAAATGCATGTACTTATGTTGATGTGCAATGGAATAATTCTGTTTCTTATTATTTAGCAAATTAACCAAGTTCAAATGACCACTTCTTGTCAAAAAAAAAATGTTCAAATGACTACGGTCGACAATATTTAGCATTTTTTAATATTACCAAATTTGGTTGGGACATAATATATCACGTTATTTTATTGAACCCCAAAGAAGAAAAATTTAACAAAAAAAAATCCCTTTTTTTCATTGAGTGGGAAGATAAGAACAACGATGGACAAAATATTAAAATTCAGAAGCGGAAATAGTTTTCTTATCCGGAGTATTATCTTGATATTATTGATTTTATGATGCACGTATAATGTTTCAGTAAACTAAAGAGAAATTTCTTTTCTCATGTGTTATTTTTACTTCAAATTTTCAATATGATAAACTATTTTAAATTATTTTCTGAAACAATTAACGTCAGTCTAACATTATAAAGGAAAAAAAACACAAAAAAAAATCTGAAATTTTTGTAATAATTTCAAGGAAAATGCTAAGCCGCACAAAAACAATCCGCACGAAAAGTTGAGAATCAATATTAAGTTTAACCGTCGGATTATGTTTTCCTTTTAATTTCTTTTGATTCTTATTTTTTCTAAAAATATAAACCCACTGATTACCTTGTATTTCAATATAACTTGTGAGAAAGAGGAAACGCATTACCTGATCTTTGAACTTAATTTGAAGGGTGAGTGCCAGTGGAGTACAAAAAACGTGCACACGCCTTGCTTGGACCCAATCTGTTAACATATTAATTAAGACTCTGTTTGTTTAATTTTTTTAAAAAAAACTAATTTTAAAATCATGTAAAAAATAAACCTTTTTTTATTATAATTTATGAAAAGAAAAAGTTGTTTCTAATTTTAGTTCTTATCAGAAAAAATATTTACTCATTTTGGTCCTAAATATAAGAAAAAAAATCATAATTCATACCGATCAAGGAATTGCATTAAAATCTATTTTTTTCTAAATAATACTCTTATAAATATAAAGTTTTCAAAAGTTAATCAATGCAGTTTTTCAAAATAATCAAAAATCAATTGTTTTCATATTACGATTTTTCAAATCTTAAATAAGTACACTAAATTTTTTTTAAAAATATTTGTGAATGAAAATAATTTAACTAAAAAGGTTGAAACAAATAGACTCGAAATGACTTTGCATTTCCCGTAACCACATAACAAGAAAGTTTTGACAAGGAAAAAAAACAAATAAATTATAAAATATTCCAGTTCTTTAAGTTGCTGGTTGAGTTGTTTGGCACATGTTCTAGTTACTGTTCAGCAACAAAAAAAAAACAACCGATTAATCTTGGAGCAATGTGTTTTATTTTATTAAATAAATTCTTCTACATTTCTTAATAAAAAACACCATTCGTTCTCAAATATAAGCAAAAGTCACAATTTATTTAGACCAAATTTGGTTCAAATACATTTTGATATTTCCTTATATTTGAAAACGGAGAGTGTAAAGATAAAGATTTTATTTGAAGCCTCAGAATTAGAAATCACCGTATCAACTATATTATATAAAATAGAGTTTTACAAGTTTATCTATTTCCCGCCTAAATCAATTTTATTTTTTTGTTTATTTTAATTTTTAATCATAATTTTATAACATTCATTATTACCAAATCTCAATTAATTATGGTAATACAAATTAAAAATATTTTTTTTAATGATTTACATGTTTTCGATGAGTATATCAATCACTAATATTTAATCATATATCAATCAATGTTTATTTTTGTAGTTTAAATTCAAATTTAAAATTTAAAATTAAGTTAAATTATTTATAGGTGGCATCTACGGTGAACCATGAAATAGGTGGTTCACCGGTGAACCATTAATATAAGCCATTAGATATATTAATAAATAATTTAACGATTCAGATTTAATAGGTAGTAAGTCATATTATGATTTTTTTGAAAATTAAAAACAAACCCCTATCTTTCACATCAGCTTCTCAAGAAGCGCAAACAGAATTACTACGGCGCGTCTAAACTGAAAAGAAAAACTGTCTCTGTTAAGGTCAGATATTTTAGAAGCATCTCTTTCACCCGTCCCAACCTACTATTGAAGATCCAGAACAGAACTTCAGAGGACGACCGGAGAGAAGCAGCACGGCGGCGTTCGCGACGGACGGTGATGGCGTGCGGTGGTGGTGTACCTGCAAACACTCTGACGCTCAAGTCAGCGTGAGTAAGAGGTGAGTGAAGAGGTGGAAATGAACGATTACCTGGATCGTTTGAGGTGATTCTCTTTTTATACGAGTTGAGGACGGTTATTGAGGAATAACCGCTTCTGTGAGATCCGGGGCACCGTGAGATCGTTGCCAGCCTGTGATGAGCTGGGGTGGAATGCTGAGGGCCGTTGGATCGGCCACATCGACATGGTCTTAAGGCAAGGCGGAGGGGACTGAACGCGGAAATGGGCCTGAAGTGTGAATCGTCGGATTGGGCCTCGGCCCAGTCCGGAACAGTTGCCCCCAAGTCGCTAGCTCGAATGTCGAGGTGGTGACTTGTTGTCGAGGTTCGTTGATGTCGACATTTGACGTCCTTGTTCGTAAGGAAGTGCAGATGTCGTCGGTTGCTTTGTGAAAAGAGAGTTGAAATGTTCTCGAACCCTAGGCGCGTGAGGGTTAATTTCAAATTTCAAAAATGTTCCGTCAGCCGCCTTTGGGATTCGGGGAGACGCATTGTTTCGAGGTGTGATGATTGCTTCTTTAGTAAGAGTGCCACGTGTCGTTGATCAACGGCATGGGGAGAGGGAATGTCACATCACCTGGATCAGATCAACGGCGGGGAAGGGGAAAGGTCACGTCGCTCCAACCAGAGCTAAGGCTATAAATATTCGTTATGCCCTTCCCTTTTGTTTCTTTCGTTTCCGCAATATCTTTCCCACTTCTTGAGAAGTGTTTGTCTTCTTTCCTCTTCCTTCTCCGGCGATCTTCGAGTGTCTGGTTGGTTGATTTTCTCCGGTGGTTCGTTTCTGAACGTTCGTTGTTGTTCGTGTTTCATTCCCAGGGAATTCCTCTGCAAATTTCATTGTTTCAGGTAAATTCCCTCCCTTCTTATCTGTTTCCGCTTTCGTAATTTCCAGAATGGGTAGCAATACTAGGGCTATTTTGAGGGATTCCTCCTCGTCTTCTTCCATATCTGGTTTTTCTAGTTCGTTATCTGGTTTTTCTAGTTCGTCATCTGGTTTTTCTAGTTCGTCTTCCTCGAATGGCCCTTCTGGTGGACCAAATGACGGTGATGCCGGAAACGGTTTCTCATCACCGGATGGTAGTGTCGTTTTGGTGAATTCTGGGGAAGAAAGTTCTTCCCCTGTAGTCTATTTCCCAGGGCTCTTCGTAGGAGATTATGAAGGTAAGAAAGTGTCCTCTGTAGACCCGGTCGAACTCGAAAATCTTTCTATAAACTTAGAGAAGACGTTCGGACGGACCTTCACGGAGAGGGAGGTAGAAAGGTGGTTAGTAGAGATAGATAAACATCGACCTTTTTTTCATGACAGTGCTTTGTCGAGGTCGAAGATGGGGAAGAAATTACTTCAGAGGGACGACCTCATCATGCCCCCAACTGCAGATGATTTCCAATGGGTGCCATTGGATGCTCTTGGCACTCGTTCTGTTTTCTCATCGAAACATAATTTTTCTTTAATGTTGGATTCCATGGACATCGCGAATGGAGTCCGCAAGTTCGAGAACTGGAAAATACGTCGTCCTCACATCGATGATCGAATTTGTTCGCAATCGGACCTGATAGTAATGTTTATGTATGAGGTTCTTTTCAAAGAAATGGGTTTCCGGTTGCCCTTTTCGGATTTCGAAGTCTCAGTTTTGCAGCATCTGGAGCTTGCCCCCTCACAACTCCATCCAAACGCGTGGGCATTTATCAGGGGTTTTCAAATTGTGTGTGCTTATCTTGGTGTCGACCTCATCCTCGAAACCTTTTTCGCGATCTTCTCTCCGTTGTGGACGAACGCTGACCCCCAGAAACGTCAAGGATGGGTCTCCTTGAAGCAAAATGGGAAAGTGTTCGAGCTGTTCGCGGAGTCTCATCGCGGATTCAAGTCGAGATATTTCCTCGTTGAGGCCATCAGTTCAGCTGCTCTGGAGAACATCTGTGTGCCAGTGGAAGCACTCGACGAAAAGGGGCAAGTAGTGACCGACTGGCACAAGAGATTCTCATTGTGCTGGAACGACAAGCATTTTCAATATGAGAAGAGTGGATTCTCGTTTAAAGTTGAGGATCTCGAGGACAATGCTCGCTTCTGATCTCGAGCAAATTCGTAAACTTGTGGCCGGACTCAAAAAATGGCAGTATACGAATAAAAAGGGGGAACTAGTCACTGAAATAGGCTACGTCGACACTCGGCGTCTTCTCAAATGCAATTCTCAAGAGACTGCCAACGCGTGTTTAGGTAACTTTGCACGAGAAGCTACTCGATTTCAGTTCCCTTTTATCGTTCTAACTCATTGTTTTCTTGCAGATTCGATGGCCACCTCTGCATTTCTGTCGAGCATGAGGAAAAAGATACAAGTGGAGAAAACTCCTTCTCCGGTAGTTGGAGAGGGTTCGAGCCAGTCTGCTCCTATTCAAACTCTTCCTCCGGCTTCCCCTGTTCAGGGTGTCGGCCCTGAGGTCGCGTCGAGTCGGGCTCAAGGAGTCCCCGCCAAGATCCAAACCATCAAGGAAGTTGAAGGAGCTTCTCAGGGGGGTAAGCGACCTTCAGTTCAGATCCAAGAGGAACCTGCTGCTAAGAAATCGAGGAAGCCTCCTCCTCCGCCCAAGACATCGGCTCCCTCGCTGACAATCAAAGCGGGTGGGAAACCGAGCAAGGGTAAGGAGGTCGTGGAGTCTCTTGGCGAGGTTCCACCAGTATGGTCCAGTACCCAAGTGTTGGATGCAGACCAAGTCAGCAGATTGGTTCCACCCTCTGATGAAGCTTTCTTCAACGAGCTCTCAGAGAGCGTCAAAGCGGACAAATTTTATGAGACCCTGACATCCATGATGCGTCACGTGGTGATCTCAAAGTGGATGTTCAAGAAGAACAGGCATCTGGAGGTCGAGCTTGCTAACATTCGCCAGAATACGTCGAAACTCGAGCAAATGGAGGCTGAGCTCGCCACACTTCGCAAAAGTGAGTCTGAGTCTGACGAGAAGATTCGGTCTTTTGAGATGAAGATCAAATCTCTCGAAGATCAATTGAAGTCAGCCCAGACGGAGACCCTCAGCGTCAAAGGCGAAGTGACAAGGCTGTCTGAGCAGGTCAAGACTCTTTCCTCTGAGAAGAATAAGTTGGTCGAGGAGCGGGCCCAGCTCTCACAAAAGATTCAGGACTTCCAGAAATTGGAAGAAAGTATGAAGCTGGAAGCTCTCGAGTATCAACGCAAGGTTGAAGGGTTGAATTCGGAGGTCGAGCTCCTTACTAAAGACAATCAACAGCTCCCTTCACTGACTGAGAAGGTTACAAAGTTGGAGCAGGAGAAGAAATCGATTGTGGAGATGTTCTTGAAGGCTGGCGACGATTTGTTCACCAATGTTGTTGCTCAGATTCGATTTCTTAATCCTGGTCTTGTATTCAACACTGCAGGAATGAACCCCGATGCTGTCGTCGAGGGCGACAAGCTCGTGGATGTTGAGACCAAAGAGGTTCTCCTCAGCGGGCCCGGTCCGTCTTCGAAAACGGTCATTCCTCAGGCTTCTGATGTTCCTCCTCCTTCTACCTCTGTTGAGGCAGTTCTGTCGACTTCGGGGGCGGCTGTGCCTCCCAAGTCTTAGGGTTTTATTCTGCTTTTTCTTTGTAACTTATAAAGAATAATTTGTTCGTAATGATAATTTCTTTTTGTTCAAGAGAATCATACTTCTTTAGCTTACTTGTCATTCGTTCGGGACCTTCGTGTTCCACCTCTGCCGAGGCAGTTCTCGACACGACGCTTGATGTGCTTGTGCAAGGCACAAGGCTTTATCACGGGCTCGTGCACGCGGTCTCGGCACGAGGCTCGATCACAGGTGCTTGTGCAAGGCACAAGGCTTTATCATGAGCTCGTGCACGCGGTCTCGGCACGAGGCTCGATCGCAGGTGCTTGTGCAAGGCACAAGGCTTTATCACGAGCTCGTGCACGCGGTCTCGGCACGAGGCTCGATCGCAGGTGCTTGTGCAAGGCACAAGGCTTTATCACGAGCTCGTGCACGCGGTCTCGGCACGAGGCTCGATCACAGATGCTTGTGCAAGGCACAAGGCTTTGACAGTAAATGAGTAAATGCTGGTTGCGTATTTCTTCAACCATACTTTATTGATTCACATTTGTATGTTTCGAATACATTTGTTTTGTTTCAACTATAATACTTCTTCATCTTTGCTGCGTTCCAAGTTCTTGGAATTTGTTGTCCTTGTAGTGTCTCGAGGGTGTAGGCGCCGGTACCAGTCTTTACGACGATTCTGTACGGGCCTTCCCAATTGGGTGCAAGTTTCCCTTGTGGGGCGTTCTTCAGGCCAACATCAGCTCGTCGAAGGACGAGATCCCCGGGCATGAATTCCCTGGGCACAACACTTCGGTTGTATCTTGCTGCGATTTTCTGTTTCACTGCGACCTCGCTGAGTGCTGCAAGCTCTCTGCATTCGTCAAGGAGGTCGAGTTCTTCTCGTAGGCTCTGGCAGTTGTCAATGCTACTCTGGGGATGCGAAGTTCTCCAACTAAGTTCCCCAATCTCGACAGGAATAACGGCCTCAGTCCCGTATGTGAGACGAAAAGGGGATTCTCCTGTCGTTGAGTGTGGAGTAGTCCGATACGCCCAAAGCACTCGGGGAAGTTCTTCTGCCCAGTTGCCCTTGGCTTCATCTAATCTTCATTTCAAACCTCGTAAAATAACCCTGTTTGCGGCCTCAGCTTGACCGTTTTTCTGGGGGTGTTCTATAGAGGTGAAGTGTTGTTTGATGTCGAGGTCTTCCAAGGTCTTTCGGAATCCGCGATCTGCGAATTGTGTTCCGTTATCAGTGACGACCACCTTGGGAATCCCGAACCTTGTCAGAATATATCTTTTGAAGAACTTAATCAAGTCCTTTGCAGTTATTTTTGCCAGGGGTTCTGCCTCAACCCACTTGGTAAAGTAATCCACTGCGACGGCCAGGTACTTCACCTGTCCGGGAGCCATTGGAAAAGGACCAAGTATATCAATCCCCCACCAGGCGAAGGGCCATGGCGATGTCAGGGATGTTAACTCTGTAGGAGGAGCCAAGTGTAGATCGCCATGTCTCTGGCATTTGTCACATTTCTTCACAAACGATCTCGCGTCCGCGTTCAGAGTTGGCCAATAATATCCTGCGCGGAGGATTTTCTTTGCCAAGGAATGTCCTCCAAGATGTTGCCCACATATACCTTCATGCACTTCAGCAAGTGCATATTGCGCTCGGGTATCATCAAGGCATTTCAACAGGGGGGTGGAAAACCCTCTTCGGTATAAGATACCGTCGATCATGGAGTACGAAGATGCTTTCTTTCGGATTTTGGCGGCCTCCTTCTCGTCATCAGGGAGTTGGCCAAATTGAATAAACTCTTGAATCGGTGTCATCCAACTGTCGGGCTCATCGGGCAAATCATCGACACTTGCCTGGGAAATTGCAAAGCAGAATTTCAGAAGTTTTCTCAGTACTTCGTCATAAGTGGTATCAACCACTGAAGTAATGCTAGGTTTGGCCAGCGTTTCTTGTATCACCGATCTGTTGTTCCCAGAGCTTCTCGTGCTGGCAAGCTTGGACAGAATGTCGGCTCTGGCGTTTTGTTCTCTCGGAACGTGTACGATCTCAACTGAGGAGAAATCGCTCATTTTCTTCTTGACCAGGGCGAGGTATTTTTGAAGAAGTGGATCTTTAGCCTGGTATTCTCCACTAATCTGGGATACAACTAACTGAGAATCAGTTCTGAGTTTTACCTCTTCAGCACCGAAGAACTTCAGAGGACGACCGGAGAGAAGCAGCACGGCGGCGTTCGCGACGGACGGTGATGGCGTGCGGTGGTGGTGTACCTGCAAACACTCCGACGCTCAAGTCAGCGTGAGTAAGAGGTGAGTGAAGAGGTGGAAATGAACGATTACCTGGATCGTTTGAGGTGATTCTCTTTTTATACGAGTTGAGGACGGTTATTGAGGAATAACCGCTTCCGTGAGATCCGGGGCACCGTCAGATCGTTGCCAGCCTGTGATGAGCTGGGGTGGAATGCTGAGGGCCGTTGGATCGGCCACGTCGACATGGTCTTAAGGCAAGGCGGAGGGGGCTGAACGCGGAAATGGGCCTGAAGTGTGAATCGTCGGATTGGGCCTCGGCCCAGTCCGGAACAATTTCTTTCACCCAATCCCACTTTCACTACACATAACAACCGAAACCACAGAAGTATCATGCTCAATTCCTCACCATCAAAACACCCCCTTTTCCCATAGCATCCCTCCATCAGAGAAACCATAACCTCAAAACATCCCTGCAAACGCCAACTTAGCCTTATCACAATATCATTTTCCATGTCCATAATATTGATCCACTACAAACTTCGTCATTTTCTCTATAGCACCTCTATAGCACCTCCTGCCAAAAAAAAAAAGGAACCAAAAAAGCACAAAAAAGAGAGAGAGGAAGTAGATGCAATATAGAACAAAAAATGGAGGATAAAGAGTGAGAAAGAGGGAACCCCATTATCTTCTGCCACTGGACACTGGGGCACATTCACAAAGTAGCAGACAAAAAAAACAAAACATGCATTTTTATTGACTTAAATTTGTTATTTAACTTGATTAGATTCTGAGTTTAACAAAGAAAAAAGGGAATAAAACCCCTGAAATTAACCTCTATCATTATCCATTCCAATCAAATAAATGGTAGCGCAACAACATTAACAATAAATCCTTAATTGCTCATAATAAAGAATCGAATAAGATATAATCTGGATTTGGTGAAGCAACTCAAAGCCTCAAAGAGAAACCCTTAAATGGTATGTCTGGAGACAAAAAAAGAGAATCAATCACCTTTGACTTTATAAGAAAGCTTCTCACCTCCCGTTTATGGTTTTTGTGCTGCACAGTGTGTGGCATTCCCTTTGTTTCATGAGTTTGTTGTGATCGTGACAGAATTCGGCCATGAAAAGCACCTGCGGGTGCAGCTAGGGTTTGCAATTGGGTCTCTTTTGTAATTGTATAAAATTTAAATCACCACCTTATAAAACTTGCATATTACAAATATGACACCGAATTTACCTTCTATAACATGTTATTTTATTGGTTCCTTGGTGAACCACTTGTGATACTTCTTCACCCTACCCAAACTTTTCCTTTGATACATGTTTCTGCATGCTCTCCCATTTTGTTATTATTGTAACCCTTTTTCACTTTCTCTCTCGGCTCATCAGCTTTTTTTTTTCTTCCTTTAATGTATGTTCTTTTTCCTTATCTTTCCTTTTTTCTTTTTTTTTCTTTTGCCATATAAACTTTTTTTCTTCAGTCTTATACTCTATTGCAGATATTACTTAATTTTTTTTATAAGAAACGGGAAATTACCAAGACTATTTCTTATTATATTAGAAATAAATCTTTGCTATTTTTTCTATTTTTTTAAAAAATATTTTTGGCAATTCATATTTTTTAAGTGACTCGATATTTTTTGAATCTCATGCACGGGTTAATACACTAGTTTATTCTTTCAAATAGAGAAGCGAGTCTGTACCAACAATGGGTTGGTCCGAGTGGTAACTGGGTTCGGATCTCATCCCAATATCTCGAGTTCGAGTCTTGGGTGTGGCAAAAATTCTGTTGGGAGGGGAGAACCATCGGCGTAGATTAGTCACCGGTGAAGCCGGTAGATACCGCGCACCAATAACATGGTAACCCAAAAAAAAAAGATAAGCGAGTCTGTAATTTTATATTTCATTATGAAATCCGATTTTTCTATTTTCTCGAAACACGCAGCTATTAGCTTCATGACTTGGTCTTTTGCGTGAAAAAGAGTAGATGTGAAAAGTTAATAGAAAATAACATGAAAAGCAAATGCAAATACAGAGGGATATCAAGGCAACACACCAAGGGATAAAAATGGTCGGTAGCCATGTCCTTGGATTGAATCAAAGTTCAAATATTTGACATTGAGAGTTTTCATCACAATTTCTATGCATAAGGGACTAGTAACTCTTACTTGAATTTTGATGTCACATATTAACACGCCAATTAATTAATTAATTAATTAAATGCCAATGTATCGGACATGTCTTTTGGATATCTCCTTGTGCCGCAAGCTACTTATATATTCAGGCGATTTCAAAGTTTGTAAATTAACATGAAATTTGAGAAATGAAAAAACAGTAGAAATTTCTATGTATAATACCATCAATCACTTGGTAAGTTCCATGCAATGAATAATGAAGGCAGATTCCCCTATAAATACAAACGAACCTCAATGCTTTGTTTCATCAAAAAAAGATTAAGTGTTTGTCCATTTATATATACACACAAAAACAACACCAATTTGAAGCTGCTAGCTAGCCTGCACAATGAGTTCCCAAAACCCAAACATTCAGAAGGTTCTTGCCCCTACAACAAGGCCACCTACTCAGTCCAAGCCTCCAACCTCTGGGACTAAATTACCCACTATGACACAGGTCTTTTCACGAAGGAAATGATCAGATATTAGTGCTAGCAACATACTTTTTAACAATCTCTTTTCGACATACTCTCTCTTATTGGTTAAAATTTATATGAGTCCTACTAATTAAATCGTGCAGGTTCTATATAAATTTAGTGGGATCCATATGAATTTCAATCGATACAAGAGAGTGTGTTAAAAAAGAGCGTTAATTAGTGTGCTCCTAGCATTTTTTGTATTTCTTGTTTGACAGGTGCATATTTATAATATTCTGAAACCCTTTTACACAAAATTTATATAGATGCATGCCTTAGTTGCTTAGACACAACTTCTTACGTGCGGTATATAACTTCTTATTTTGCAGATTATGTATGTACAAGTTGGACCACTATTGGAATTAGAAGTTTTACTGAAGTTGAATGGAAGCAATACGCACTATATATAGGGAGAATGAATCTGCTATAGCTAGTGTAATTTGTTTATTGTATTTTGTTAATTTATTTGTTTAACTTTTCGTTTCTCTATGGAGTACTACAAATTTGTTTCCATGTAATTTGTTTCTCATTGTAAAAAGTTAAAAATAAATTGTCCGTTTGATAAATTCAATCTCAATATCTTGTCATGCATGTTTGTTAATTTACTCATCTCATATCATGACGACAAGACAACTTCATTGTTCTGTCTCTTTTTTATAACAAATAAAACAATAGTGCAAACCTAACAACGAAAATAATAATAATAATAATATCATAAGAAAGAAAATTCCCGTTGTACATAATTACATTCCGGGGAGGCTAACTAATTAAGAAGTATACAGATCAATTTAAATTCAAGTTGCACTTTATACCGGATATACCAAAAAGTCCCACATTACTTGGGAATCAATGCCAATAGAAATTCTTAACCCACTGATGCGCTTTTTAAGAACAAAACCACGAGGGCCCACATCACATGTTGCCTAAAATAGACAATACCTCGAAAAACGATATCGGCACTTGAGGTCAGAACAATAACGCCCCAGATAAGGGGCCACACGGCCACACACACTTATTCTGTAGATGGTTGAAATTTACATCTAGCGATTTGAGGATTTGAACAACAAATTCCCGACCTCCCTTTAGAGAAACATACGAAGCTCCATAAAGGGGTGTAAATTGATTGTTCTGATGATTTTAATCAATACTGCTTTCTAAATCGTATCCCCTGTGCACCTGAAAAAATTATACATTCTAGTCTCAGGTTATATTTTTTTATTTTAATTCTGCTGTCGGCGACCTACTGTTGATTTGCAACCAATTAAAAATAACCTGCAGATGTTTAATTATCCACGTCCTTTTACATATATCACAGTATATTTAAAAAAAATGATCATATATAAGTTAGTTAACAGATAGTAAAAATAATTTTTAACCATAGGTTGTTAAACTAGTTTATTAAATTAGAAGTATTCCCAAAAAAATTAAAAGTGTTTGGTAAAATTAATTTTTAAACTAACTAATATTAAGTATAAAATTATATAAAAGAATATGTTTATATAATATATAAATTCCAACTTTTATTTTGTAGAATTTAGGTAATTAATTTTAGTTTTATATTTTTTAGTTAATTTTGAACTTTTATCATTTTGTTTAAAATTCAAACATTTTATTAAATAAGAAAATAAATACCGTGAATAATATAATAATTAAAATAAATATTTGAAACGCTTTTTATTTCACTTTATCATGTTATTCCCAGAATAATAAACAAAATAAACCTATTATGTAGGGTTTCACAAATGAAACTTTATGGGGGGTGAGGTTTTTTTTTATATAAAAAATTAAGAGAGTATAAATAAAAATATCAAAAATTTGAAGACAAAAATGAGAAAAAAATAATAATAAATTAGAATCTATAATTTCTAATGCTATTTCAAATAGCGTACGACAAAATGTTACTAGGTTAATCAGATAAGTTATCAAATATCTTTATTTTAGTCAAATAAATATAAAATATTAATTTAGTTAATAGCTGACCTTGTGAAAAATAATAATTTAACCGCAATTGCTTGGAATCTCATTTTAGCCGACGCTCATCCATATGTCGTTGCGTACGTTGACCTTTGCATTTCATTTTCAACCATTGCACGTGAGGTGGGAAGGATGCATTTTGCGTTAACTTCCAGACATACTCCACAAGCACCGTGACCGTCTATGTTACTGCTAGTAGACAACCGTCCTCATAAATGTCTAATGTTTCAGTAAACTAAAGACTTTTCTCATTTGTTATTTTTACTTCAAATTTCAATTTGATAGACTATTTTATATTATTTTCTGAAACAATTAACGTCAGTCTTGATGAAGTGTAAATGTAGTGTAAATTAGTGTAGTAACCCGTGTCATGCACGGATATATATTACCTTTTAAACATTTGTATAAAATTAGAGTAAGTGACCCGTGCCACGGGTAATTGATGTTAGTAAAGTAGGGATATTTGATGTGAAAAATAAATTAATATATTGAACATAGTTAATAAATTTTGGATATAAACAATTAGAATAATATAAGTTAAGCGTAATTATATAGAGTAATAGTGAACATAATTTCTGTGTTAATATTGTGTTGAATGTAATTTCTCTATAAGTTTTCTCGTAAAATATTCATCCTCATGTCTTATATTTTAAATACTATATTAAATGAAAATTGATATTTTCTTAGATAAAAAATGTTAATGTGCTAAAATAATAGTGTTCTTTAATGTAAAATGTTCAATATGTAATAAATCTTTTATCACATAATTAAAGTATTAATAGATTTTACCGTAAAAAATGTATCAATAGATTTGTACGGAGATATTAATATATTATCATATAAAATATTTGTCTATGTTTGACATAATTTTACTCTTAGGTTATCATGTTATATATATATATTACACTAAATATTAATAACGCTATAACTATAGTATGATTACTCGTGCTACACATGATGTATAATATTAAATTGACATGTTAATTCTTTTAAAAGAAATTTGACAAAAATCTGTCAATGAAATAAAGGATGTACGCTTTTTTATCAAATAAAGTTTTATATCTTGCAGCCTTTTTTATTGAATTTTTTTTAAAATATGTGTATGTATGCGTGCGTGCATTTAGAGAGGCTTGCATGCTCTATTTAGTCTGTTGGGTTTGATTGTTTTCCCTTTCTTTTCCTCTTTGTATAAAAGAAATTATATATACAAAAAAAATTCGAATTCACTTCGATAAAAAAATGCACTCTATTAAATATAAATAATAACCAATAGAATAGAAATATTTACTAATAGGAAAATTTACATCTATAGTATAATAACCGATGCTCCACACAATTTATAGTTAAAAAAATAAAAACTGTATTTTATAAAATTTATATTAATTTTTATTAAAATGTTTATAAGGAATATTCTTATTTTTAGGATTTCATTAAAAAATATGTAATTGTTGATTTCATGTTTTGGTTTAAAATTTTTTGTGAAATATAAATAAAAAGTTACGTTTTTTTGTAAAAAAATTGTCCTTGTTTTTTATAATGTATGTATAATACGATGATTTGTGTTACACACGGTGTACAATGTTATACTATATCCATCCTATATCCTCATCTTAGCCCCAAATGAATGGCCTTTTTGTTGCTTCTAATCCCAAACCGAGCTCTATCAATTGCTTAGATGTTACACGATTAAGGCTACCAAGACAAACATAAATTACAAAGTGTGGAGGCCATGAATCACGCCACCTAAAATATTGGGTGGCATCATTTGAGTTTTTTCTACCCTTCTGAGCTTTGTCGACGCCATCCTTGTTTGCTACTGATATGCAGGGCCAACACACCATTCCAGAATAATCAAATTTATATCAAAATATGATCGTGACATAATAAAAACGTGTTCATTTCTTATCACTAAAACAATATTTTTTTGAAAACACATTTTAAGATAATACACCATTCCTAAAAACATAACAAAGGTAGGATTGGGCATTAATAAGTCAGTTGCGATATAATTTTAGCAAAGATAATAAGTGGAAAACCAAAGAGAAAACTCAAACTAATGAAGTACAATGTATATATCAAGGCAGAGACAAACCAATTTATTTTCAACCACATTACAAACATAAATAAAAGAGGAAGCAGAAAGAGAATTATTTATTTAAACTTCAAAAATGGAGCTTTAATGTATTAAAACAACTTAGGCTCTAAAAATAGGTGACTGGGCAGCAATTTATTGGTTACTAAATGTCTGATAGAGTTATTGTTTCTATTTTGCTCACTTTGTATCGAGTTGGTTACTGTTATATTAGTGTTAGTTATTTGCGGTTGTGTTAGTTATAACCGTTCCTGTTTGAGGTATCTCCTATATAAATACCTCTTTTGCCTTGTAATTGTTTAATTCAATTGAATGGAATACACATATGCAATTCAGTAAGCATAGAATTCTTCATGGTATCAAAAGCCAAAAGATCCTGAAAGAAGTGTTACTCTGATTCAACAATGGTGAAAAGCGATCATTCCAAGGCATCATCTTCTGGCAGTGATGATGAGGAATCTCCAAAATCAAAGGCTTCCACCAAGATCAAGAACAATGAAACTCCAATCGACACTATGTCACCATTCTACCTCCATCCCTCAGATCACCCAGGCCAAGTTTTTGTCAACGAGCCATTGAATGATGGAAACTATGGAGAATGAGTGGTTGATATGAGCAATGCTTTGTGTGACAAGAACAAGATGGGATTTGTTGATGGCTCAATCTCTATTCCTGATGCCAATTCCTCAAATCTTGCTCATTGGATGCGTTGCAATGCCATGGTAAAATGGTGGCTCAAGAGTGGCATAGACAAAGAAACCCGAACCAGTGTCAGGTATGCTAATACTGCACAAGAAATGTGGACTGGTCTTGCTGAGAGATTTGCAGAGGGAAGTGCTCCAAGAGCTTATGAATTAAAACGTACGATAGCCCTCTTGAAGCAAGAAAAGCTCTTTGTTTATGCCTATTATACCAAACTAAAGCCTCTGTGGGATGAGGCTCAATCCATTTCACCATGGCCCAAGTGCTCTTGTGGGCAATGTAAGTGTGATGTTCAAAAGAATCTCACCAAAATGCGTGAAAGAGAGCAACTCTATGAATTTCTTATGGGTCTTGATGATACTTTCAATACTGTCAAGACTCGGATCTTGAGCATGGCACCCACCTTCACCTTAGGTTATGCCTATCATTTGGTTTATGAAGATGAGCAACAAAGACTCATTTCATCCATGAGTAAGCCTATCATGGAGACCACAGCTTTTTAGGCCCAGAATACTCGGTACTCAGGAGAAGATCACAAAGGGGGCAAGAGAGAAAAACCCAAGTGTGATCACTGTGGGAGAATAGGACACACACAATAAGGTTGTTGGAAAATCATTGGTTACCCTCAAGAAATGAAGAAAACCAATAAAGATAAAGAAGAAAGGTCAAGCTCATGGAACAACAAGAAACCAGGATTCAAAGCTGCACAAGCCACTGCTGAGAATTGCCCTATACCAGGTTTGACTGTGCAACAATTGAAAATTGAACATGAAGGCCCAACAGAATCAAGCCAAGTCAAGTCGGATGTCAACATGGTAGGTAATTCTAATTCTAACAGTAGTGAATCTTGGATTATAGATTCTGGTGCAACAGAACACATCACTTGTGATGATAATTTGATCAAAGAGATCACTGGATCTCACCATCAATCAGTGCACATTCCCAATGGCACAAATGTGCCTGTCAAAGGCATAGGCAAAATTGATTTGCAAAATGGTTTGAAGCTTGACAATGTTCTGTAAATTTTATTGCTAATTCTTGTATGATACAGGACTTAGATTCGAAGATTCTGATTGGGAGAGGTAAAAATCAAGATGGCCTATACCTAATTGAGAATGTTCAAGGTAAAACCAATGGGACAGCTAAGGCTGCAGCTGTCAAAATAGGCAGCACTGATAATAACTTGTGGCATGCCATACTTGGTCATGCTTCTGATGTAAAGGTTTCTCAAATAGGATTAGATGTAGTTAGTAAAATAAAGATTTCTCATTGTGAGTCTTGCATAAGAGCAAAACAAACTAGGTTACCTTTTCCTTTAAGTTCTATAAAATCTAATTCTTGCTTTGATCTCATTCATTGTGACATTTGGGGCCCCTATAAAACTGGTTCTTTAAGTGGAGCTCATTACTTCATGACTATTGTTGATGATTATAGTAGAGGTATTTGGGTGTACTTAATGAAACATAAATTTGAGGTGGATTATCTTCTACCTATGTTCATAAACATGATTGAAACCCAGTTTGAAAAACGCATAAAAAGAGTTAGATCTGACAATGGTTTAGAGTTCACATCTAGACATATGCAGGAATTTTATGTAGAAAAGGGGATTATGATGGAACTCAACTGCACCTACACACCTCAGCAAAATGGAGTAGTGGAAAGAAGGCACAGGCACATCTTGGAGACAGCTAGAGCCTTAAGATTTCATGCTGCCCTGCCTATAAAGTTCTGGGGAGATTGTGTGTTGACTGTTGTGCACATCATCAATCGGTTACCTTCCAAAGTCATCAATGGAAAGACTCCTTATGTGATTCTTTTTGGTAAGAAACCTGACTATAACCATTTAAGAGTCTTTGGATGCTCTGCTTATGCTTTGAAACATAGGAGAGAAGGGAAGTTTGATGAAAGGGGGAGTGCTTGCATTTTCATAGGGTATCCTCTGAAACAAAAGGGGTATAAAGTCTATGATATTTCTACTAATGAAACAAACGTGCCTAGGGATGTTGTATTTCTTGAGGATGAGTTTCCTTATAAGAAAATTGAGCCTATAAATTCTGAAAATTCTCAAAATTCACCCTCTATGCATACTAAACAGTGGGAGGACATTCCACAAGAAATACAATCCAAGCCTTCACATGAACAAATGGATCCTATAGAAAATCAAAGGGTTGAACATGGTCAAATTTAGTTTGACTGTAACATTTCAGAACCTGATAACAGTGGCCATGTTGATCAAAGGGCCACTGGGCCACTGGGGGAAGAGTTAGGCAGTTGCCTTCTTACTTGAAAGAATATGAAGTAGACTTACCTCCTTCTATTACTAATCATTCTTCCAAAAATCCTGAACTATATGCATTGTCCAATTATGTTTCTTATGTTAAATTCTCTTCTGCACACGTTGCTTACTTAGCTGCCATCTCTTCGCAAGATGAGCCTAGAACATTTTGCAGGCAGCTAAACATGAACATTGGAGAGAGGCCATGCAAAAGGAGATTCAAGCCCTGGAGGATAATGAAACTTGGACTCTAACTGACCTTCCACAAGGA
This sequence comes from Calophaca sinica, assembly GCA_037113605.1. Classification (NCBI taxonomy): domain Eukaryota; kingdom Viridiplantae; phylum Streptophyta; class Magnoliopsida; order Fabales; family Fabaceae; genus Calophaca; species Calophaca sinica. The sequence goes on along the minus strand of CM073734.1, from coordinate 105,957,246 downwards.
AAACATGTTGTGGACTATAAATGGATCTACAAAATTAAGTACCAACCTGATGGCAAAGTTGAAAGGTACAAGGCCAGGCTGGTTGCTTGTGGATTCACTCAAATTGAAGGAGAAGACTTCCATGAGACCTTTGCTCTAGTTGCCAAACTGGTCACTATCAGAAGTCTCTTGACTGTTGCTGCAGCACAAGGATGGATTGTTCATCAATTAGATGTGAACAATGCATTCCTACATGGAGATTTATCTGAAGAAATTTATATGAAGATTTCTCAACGTTTTGCAAAGAAGGGTGATCTTAGAGTGTGTAAACTCAAGAAGTCACTTTATGGATTGAAACAAGCTTCAAGAAATTGGTACCAAAAACTCACCAAGGCTCTAGAGAATATGAGATTCAAGCAATCCCGTGCAGACCACTCTTTGTTCATATTTAGAAGGAAAGACATCATTCTTACTACTCTCATATATGTGGATGATGTAATTCTAGCTGGAAATGATGAAGACTTCATGCAACAAATGAAGCAATACTTAGATGAGCAATTCAACATTAAAGACCTGGGAAAATTGAAATATTTCCTAGGAATTGAGGTGGCTAGATCAGATAAAGGAATCATACTCAATCAAAGAAAGTATGCCATTGATATTCTCAATGAAACTAAGATGCAGAATTGCAGACCGAGTGGTTTTCCTATGGAGCAGAATTGCAAATTGAAACCAAGTGACAATGACCCTAATGCAGATGCAACTCGGTACAGAAGAATTTTAGGGCGCCTGCCATATCTCACTGTGACAAGACCAGATATAACATATGCTATCAATACCCTTGGTCAATTTATGGCAGCTCCAAAACAGATTCACATGAATGCTGTAGAAAGGGTGCTGAGATACATTAAAGGAACTCCGGGACATGGCATACTTCTCCCTAGCAACAATAATCTTCAACTCTAAGCTTATTGTGATGCAGATTGAGGAGGCTGCCCTCTTACTAGAAGATCGTGCAGTGGATACTTGATTACTCTTGGAGGTGCTCCTATCTCATGGAGGACTAAGAGACAAACAGTGGTTGCAAAATCTTCTGCAGAAGCAGAATATAGGTCTATGGCAGCCACGGGCAATGAGGTCATTTGGCTCAGGTGGTTGCTAAGTGAACTCACAATATCTCAAGATGGACCTACTCGAATGTTTTGTGACAATCAAGCGGCCCTACACATAGCAGTCAATCCAGATTTCCATGAAAGAACCAAACACGTGGAAATAGATTGCTATTTTGTAAGAGAAAGAGTTTAGTCTAAGGAAATTGAGCCTCTCAAGATTGGGACAAAGGAGCAGATAGCAAACATGTTTACCAAACCATTGGGAAGAGATAGATTGAATTTACTTGTTGGCAAGTTGGCCATTGTGAACCTCCATGCACCAACTTGAGGGGGTGATGAAGTGTAAATGTAGTGTAAGTGTATATGTAGTGTAAATGTCTGATAGAGTTATAGTTTCTATTTTGCTCACTTTGTATCGAGTTGGTTACTGCTACATTAGTGTTAGTTATTTACGGTTGTGTTAGTTACAACTGTTCCTATTTGAGGTATCTCCTATATAAATACCTCTTTTGCCTTGTAATTGTTTAATTCAATTGAATGAAATACACATATGCAATTCAGTAAGCATATAATTCTTCAAGTCTAACTTTATAAAGAAAAAAACAAAAAATCTATAACTTTTGTAATAATTTCAAGGAAAATGCTAAGTAGCACAAAAACAATCCGCACGAAAAGTTACTAATGAATATTAGCCGTCGGATTATGTTTTCCTTTTAATTTCTTTTGATTCTTATTTTTTCCAAAAATATAAACCCACTGATTACCTCGTATTTCAGTGTAATTTGTGGGAAAGAGGAAATGCATTACCTGTATATTTGAACTTAATTTGATGGTGAGTGCCAGTGGAGTACAAAAAACGTGCACGCGCCTTGCTTGGACCCAATCTGTTAACGTATTAATTAAGACTCCGTTTGTTCAATTTTTTCAAAAAAAAATAATTTTAAAATCATGTGAAAAGTAAACTTTTTTTATTGAAATTTATGAAAAGAAAAAGTTGTTTTTAATTTTAGTTCTTATTAGGAAAAAAAAATTGTTAGTTTAAAATAGTTATAAATATAGTGTTTTCAAAAGTTAATCAATGTAGTTTCTCAAAATAATCAAAAACCTATGGTTTTCATATTACGATTTTTCAAAATCTAGAATAAATACACTAGAAATTTATACAAAATATTTGTGAATGAAAATAATTTAAATAAAAAAATTGAAACAAATAGACTCGAAATGACTTTGCATTTCCCATAATAACAGAACAAAGAAAGTTTTGACAAGAAAAAAACAAAGAAATTGTCATATTTTATAAAATATTCCAGTTCTTTAAGTTGCTGTTTGAGTTGTTGGGCACATGTTTTATATGTTGTTCAGTAATAAAAACTGTCGAAAGTGCAATTCAAAATTAGTTAAAATTGTTGTTACTAGTAGTTATTCTGTTTAATGACAGTTAGAAGAGTGTGTTAGTGTATTAGGTGTATTGGGCCAAAACCAGTGTGGGTTTTGGGCCTATGGTATTGTGATATAAATAGAGGTGTTGTGTAGTGTAATTGTAAGTGATATTCATTCAGTAAAAGTGTTTTTACGTTTTTCCTCTTTGTGAGTTTATTTCCTCTGCTTCTATTCATTGAGTGTGAGTGAGTGACCACTCAAGTGTGTGCATTCTTGCACTAATAGTGGTATCAGAGTCATTGATTAGGAACCTGTGTGTGCCAACTATGACTTCCGCAAAAGAGATTTTCCCAGTGACATTACCAATCCTTAATGGCAAGAATTGGGAGAAGTGGGTGGTGAGGATGCATGAAATCTTTGGTTTCCGGGGAGTGCTGGAAATGGTGCAAAGAGGTATCCAAGAAGAGGATGATAGTGCTTCCTACAAGAAATCCAAGAAAAGAGATTACAAGGCTCTTTTCCTACTTTATCAATGTGTGGATGAGGTGAATTTTGAGAGGATTTCTTCTGCCAACAGTGTTAAAGAAGCGTGGGAAATTCTGAAACAAGCTCATTGTGGAGCCGAAAAAGAGAAGAGATCACAGAAGAGAGGAGAGACAGAGGGAAACAGAATGAAGAGCAAGAAGAGATCGTGGTGGATCTTGCAAGCGATGATGAGGCAAAGAACATGGTGGGAGAGTCAGAAGATCCAGAACCTGTTTGTGAAGAGGAACCACCAAAGAATGATGATGTGGTGGTGGAAACTGTGATAAATAAAGAAGAAGAAATTAGGGTTTTCAGGAATTTGGGGAAAGTTTCAGAAATTAGGGTTTTCAGAAATTCGAGTTTCTTGCCAGAGAGATCATGCGAAATCGGATTTTTATTGGAGGTCGAAATTGTTGAACAAGAATAACCACAACAACATCCTCCAACACAGGAGGAGATGAGGCCTGTTGAATTTGCAGATGCTATAGGTTTAGTGGAGAAGCTTTGCTCGAAGGGTTTCGCGAGTTACACGAAGAAGATGGCAAAGGATTTGGTGAAGGTGTTCTTCCCCGACGAAGCCACATGTGATTTGCTATTCACGGGTTATTGCGTCGACAGGAAGATCGACGAAGCGCGAAGGCTCGCCGGTGAGATGTATCGTGGAGGGTTTCAGCTCGACGTGGGGGCTTATAACACCATACTCAATTGTGTGTGCAGGCTTTGTCGCGAAAAATATCCTCTTTGATTTCGTTCGGAGGCGGTGAAGGTGCTGGTGGAGCAACGTTTCAGAAGCTTCCAAGCTCAAGAGAAAGGTGAGAAGAGGCAGCAGAAAATGAGGGACGAAACGATGACCCTTAAGCGTGAGAAGATGATGGAGGGAAAGAGAGCAACGGAGAGAGAGAGAGAGAGAGAGAGAGAAGAAGAAGAATGCTCGCGGCGCATATGGTGAGGAACAGGGAAGAGAAGAGAAGCATTTTCTGGAATTAGGGTTCATTGCATTGGGCCAAGGCTGGGTCAAAGATTTTGACCTAATGGTCCAAGCCCAATTCGCTGGTTACAACCCGAATGTGAAATTAATGGACCCAGCCGAGAATCAAACAATGGGATCCTGGAATAATTTTGTTGTTCCAAATTAAAGTGATTGTGGAGACTTTGAATTAAGGAGGTGTGTTGAAAGTGTGATTCAAAGTTAGTTAAAGTTGTTGTTAGTGGTAGTTATTCTGTTTAATGACAGTTAGAAGTGTGTGTTAGTGTATTAGGTGTATTGGGCCAAAACCAGTGTGAGTTTTGGGCCTATGGTATTGTGATATAAATAGAGGTGTTGTGTAGTGTAATTGTAAGTGATATTCATTCAGTAAAAGTGTTTTTACGTTTTTCCTCTTTGTGAGTTTATTTCCTCTGCTTCTATTCATTGAGTGTGAGTGAGTGACCACTCAAAACAGACTTGTTAGGGTACCGAGGGGTCTTACATGTCTCCACATTGGTATGATATTGTCCACTTTGGGCTTTAAGTCCTCATGGTTTTGCTTTTGGACATTTCTCAAAAGGCCGCATACCAATGGAGACATTTTCTTGCTTATAAACTCATGTTCTTCCTCTTGTTTATCCTAGTGGGACTTTGTTTGCATTCAACAATCCTCCCTTCAAACAAAGGACCATGGTTCATCCATCCCTCTAGCGGAAGCCTTCGAGTATTTAGCATGTTTTTTATACTTGTATCGGCGACTAACAGGACACGCCGCCTGCTCACCACACTACCGGGACACGCCGCCTGAACACCACACCGCCAGGAAGACTTTCGACACAATGATCTTTGACTCAGATCCAAACAGATTTTCCAATACTCGCCTAAGCCGACATCTTCGGCTCTAATACCACTGTTAGTGCAAGAATACACACACTTGAGTCACTCACTCACAAAGATAGAAACAGAGGAATGCACACATAGAGAGGGAAAACTAAAATTTATTTACTAAATGAATGACTACTACTAACCAACTAATACACCCTTCTAACTATTATCAACAGAATAACTACCACTAACAACAACTCTAACTAACTTTGAATTACACTTTCAACACACCCCCTTAGTTCAAAGTCTCCACAATCACTTTAATTTGGAACAACAAAAATTATTCCAGGATCCCATTGTTTGGTTGGTAACCCAACATTAACCCATTCACTCCTTTGCAAGCATTAGGCTTGACCCATTGCTACACCACTTGGGCCCATGCTCACAATAATATGCTTCTCGGATTGGACCACTAATATCACTCCAGTAACACCTTTTTGAAATTCAAGATTTTTGGTCATTATCAACACAATTGGGCTTGAAGAGCAATTGGGCTTTCCAAGATCTTTACAGTTCACACACTGATGGATGATGGAGAGAGCCAAGCAATCTTTCTCCTTAGAAGCACTTCCTTCCACATCTGAAATCCCCTCTTGTACAATTTTTAGCACCTCATGGAAATTGAAGATCACTCTCATCTTCACAACCCAACAATGGAAGTTCTTGATGCCATCAAGAACCGGTAAAGGAATTTTTAGATCTCCACTGATGCTCTCCATCTCCATAGACTCTCCCAAGATCGTTATAGCTCTAGATACCATTTGTTGGAACAAAAGTTCCTTGATTCTCACAATGAATCAATCATACACTCACACGTTAAATCTGAGAGAGAGGAGCGAAGAAGAATGAATACCAAGATGAAGGTCGAACTCTTGGGGATCAACCCCAGCAGCAATTGGAGGACCAGAATAAGGCTCAAGCGCAAGTGAATTTAATTGGGGAAATTTTCGAAAATTAAGGTTCTGGGAAAACAAAGTTCGCAAGTGAATTTGAGAAACGAGAAGGAGGAGGTTCAAGAAGAAGAGCGCAAGCCAGAGGCTGTGAGGTCGTGGAATCTGAGAACGAAGCGAGTAAAGTGTAAGGCGGTTGAAGTTGAGGAAGAAGAAGACAAATCCTCTGATTATGGCGGCGAGGATTCCGATGAGGAGGTGACGGAGAAGGCAAACAAACGCCATAAAAGGAGTAACGGAGCAATAGAAGAAGGTGAAGCAGACATCAGAGATTCATCGTGTGGGTGGATCGGCCATGCTCCTACCGCCACCACCATCAAAGCCGCTAGAAGCAAATCTGATGCGGGTGCCTACAGTGAAGCCTATGAAGCAATCGAAGCCAAAAGCCAGGGACCCCAACAAGAGAGAGTACGGTGCTCCGTTGAGAGAGACAGTGGCCGAAACAGCTTTCTTCTCTCCTCTTACCCCAAATGCAGTGAAGATAGAGTCCGATCGGAAGAGGAACAAAGCGTCGATCTTGGCGGCGGATCTAGCGGAGAAGGAACACCTGAAGAAGAAGAAGGAGAAAACGAAGATGTCGTCGTCGAACAGACAGGGAGGTGAGGTTAGGGCATCGCACATATTGATAAAGCAAAGGAGATCTAAGGAAGGTTGGTCGGCTTTGTGGAAGGATCCAGAAGGATATGTCATCAAGAACACCACCAGAGAAAGTGTCATTGCCCAGCTTGCGAAATTGATGAGAGGTGCTAGATTGGTTTCGGTCAGGGACGAGAGAGTTGAGAGCATTGGCCAAGATTTTGACCTAATGGGCCTAGCCCACTAATGAAGAGGAGAAACTGTGAGTTGGGTCAAATGCTTGACTTAATGGGTCAAGCCGAATTCGAGGAACAGTGGTACGCGACAATGATCAATTTGGTTGAAGTTGAAGTTGTGAGCGTGGGCCAAGCTGGTGATTCAATGGGCCAAGCTCAAATTAGCTATGAAAGGGAATTTGGGTCAATTTTATTTTTCCTTGTTGACTCATTGGATCAAGTCCAATTCTGGAAAAATTTGAAGTGGGATCCAGGAGGTGATTCTCAAGTGGAAATATGTTGTGTACTAGTAATTGGATATGTGTTGTTTGTGTCAATAATGTGTGCATTTTAAAAAATGCAATTTAGTGAATAAAATTTGGTGTATTTAGGGTGTTTGAATTACAGGGGAGTGTTGAAAGTAATTCAAACTAATTAGTTGATATAGTTGTTATGTTAGTAGTTAAGTGCTAATGAGCCTGTTATGTTGGAGGCCCAATGTGATATGTGATCCAATATGTGGATTATTAGTGTGTGTATATAAACTTGTTTGTAGTTCAATAAAATTTAAAAAGTGCTTTCATATTATTCATTCTTCTTCTCTCCTCTCTCTCAAATTCAATGCGAGTGTGTGATTGATTAATTGTGAGAATCAAGGAACTTTTGTTCCAACAAAAACAACCGATTAATCACGGGGCAAGTGTGATATGTGATCCAATATGTGAATTATTAGTGTGTGTGTATAAACTTATTTGTAGTTCAATAAAATTTAAAAAGTGTTTTCATATTATTCATTCTTCTTCTCTCCTCTCTCTCAAATTCAATGCGAGTGTGTGATTGATTAATTGTGAGAATCAAAGAACTTTTGTTCCAACAAAAACAACCGATTAATCACGGGGCAATGTGTTTTATTTTATTAAATAAACATTTCTACATTTCTTAATAATTAAAGATAAAGATTGTATTTCAAGCCTCAAAATTAGAAATCACCATATTTATTCTTTCATATAGAGAAGTGGATCTGTAATTTTATATTTCATAATGAAATCCGAAACATAGAGTAATTAACTTCATTTCTCTTGGCTGTATTTCCAGTTCCAGCAATAAGAAGAAAAACGAAGAGAGCTTTCTCCAAGGATTTTCGGTCGATGTGAAGAATACTTCTTTGAACACCCAATGCTGAAACAAGTCCTCATTTTCTCATTATTAGATAGTGCAGAAAATAAACTTGTGGGAAGAAGGGAAAATATGTAAAGATTTATTTGAAAGTAAAACCATGTAACATTTCATTTTGAACAAATAATCACAGGCATTTGTTAATTCAGTTGGTAAAAATACTTGGAACTACTAATGGACAAAAACAAATATAAAGTTGCATACAGATTTTTGAAAGACTGCTGCACAAGCACAATCTGAGGACTGTAAAAAATCACAATCATTTAAAAAACGTTAAAGCGATATGGTCGCTCACATAGAAGAATGTAAAAAGCATGTCAAGAAAATGTGTGAATAACATCACTCTACCCAAAATAATATTTTATGTTTCCTAATTGTACAACAGGGATTTTATGATAATCAAATCATGGACCAGCTAACAATAACAAGCACATCTTTTCATTGAAGTATTTGACTACCATAATCAGCATTAAACTTGTCATATTTGTGAGCAAGGAGATGAGCAGATGGCCTTGTGTTCTTTAAAGCCGTCTCTATATCTCCAGGCTTGACTGGTCCAACTTTTGGCAACTCTGCAACCCAATAATTACTTTTAGTTTACGAGGAGTAAATTAACTTTATGTACCCAAAAAAAAAATTAACTTTATGAAAATAGCTAACATATTTTTTAAATTTAGTGAGAATTGCTCATATTTGAAAAATCAACTTAAAAGGAACAACTATTCGGGTTCCTATGTAGACAAATCATGGATAGCTATTGCGGGTAGATTTTGTAAACGATATACCTTCATCGGGCACCACGTCTTGGCTCTGTTCAAGTTGTGACATTAAGCGTCTCAATGGCTGCATTGCTGTCTCTTTACAAAGTAATCGGATGTCTGAGCCTGAATATCCTTCTGTCCGGTCCACCAGTAAATCATAGGGGAACGGTTCCTCATCAGGCTGTGGAGGAAGGAGTTCCTCAAACATTGCTCTTCTTGCTTCTGGTTCTGGAAGTGGTACAAGGATCTTTCAATTATGGTCAAAGGAAAACCACTAGAGACAATTCACAGAGCTTTCAATTGCAAGATCAGATTGCTTATTGGGCATAATCTAAATAAGCATCGAACTATGATCTATCCTCTACTAGAAGAGGATGACCATCAATTTACTGATCAAAGGGTGTAAAAATGAAGTGGGAACATTTTTATCTTGCAAAATGGATATAAAAGATAGTAAATTCTTGTGCGTCCCAAATGTCATTTAGAAGACTAGAACAATTTGACCAATTCAATTATCATGAACACTAAGCATAAGCTTATATAGGAAGGATACACGCTTCTCAAGACGTCTGAGCATGGCTGCATCCAATTCCCAGGGAAGATTTGTTGCCGCCAAAACAAAAACAAGTTCATCTGTCCGTTGCAAACCATCCATCTGCAATCTAATCGAAATGATTAATTTTTGAGAAAGCACGGCAGAATATATATGCCACTCCATTGTAAATAGATAATGCATATCAACTCATTAAGATGAATTTGACACTGAATTTGCAGAAGGCACAAACTCAAGTAAAAAGAAAAATCTTTCGGTTTCAAATGCCAATCACCATTGGAAACTTAAATAACTAATGGATCAAAGTCATGATACTGCAAAAGAAAAACTTTTAACAATTTATTTGGATATTTATGAGACATAATCTCTTTTAAATCTGTGTTTACTGTTCAAAATATATATGAGATGCTTATGGACCTTCCTGCATACTGCGAGGGAACTAGAAAAAATGCAGGATTGTGTGAAAGACAAAATGGGAAGGACGATAAAAATTATGCTAGAGTGCTGAAATTCTTAAAAATCTAACGATTATCCCAACTGCTTATTCAAGATGTGAATGTCACAATACAATAAGACTGCAGTGGGTTTCATCAATTGTAAAGCACTTCTCATTATTTTGTCCCAAGAGTAGATAATGGTCAAGTCTCACTCATAGTTTCCGGTTTATGGGGGTGCTTTATGATCAATAACGTGTATTCTATAAAATTTTCTCATACTCAACGAGGGCATTTGTCCCCACCACATATAACATGAATCTGATGTAAGTGAGGCACAAAAAAATGGAGTCCTATATAGGTGCCAATTTTCAAAGTTAGCATAGCCAGTAGGATTGGACTAATGGTAAGGAGTTAGGGTAGTTTACATGAAATCACAGGTTCGAACCTTATCATCACTCACCATTGTACCACAGAAAAAAACTTTCAAAGTTAGCATTAGCTCGGTGAAGTTAATTTAGACTAAGAAATACCTTCTGAAATCATATCAACAGGGTTTCCAAATATGATATCTTGGGGAAAAAAATCAATGATTACTGTCGATCATATAAAAACTTTTTACTAACTAATAATATTACTATCATCTAATTAGTAACTCAATGATTATGGGGAAAAAATGTTCAATGTAAGAAACAAGCATCACCTGAATGAGCAGCTCAGTTTTTAACCGTCTACTTGCTTCATGTTCACTGCGTGCTTCACCGCGTTGACTGATGATTGCATCAATTTCGTCAAGAAATATTGTTGAGGGTGCATGATGCCTTGCAAGCTCAAATAACACCTTCACTAACTTCTCAGAATCACCTGCAATCTAAAATAAGCTCTGTAAATGTACATGTTTGCAAAAATGCAAACTAAAACAAAGAGAAAGAGGAACGAGAAGCACTTGAAAAGTCCTCTTTTTATCAAGAAAAAGAAATGGAGGCAGACAAGCCAGCAATTAAAATGTAGCAGCCAAGAAATCACGTCTTTGCAACAAGGTTCCCTCACTTGATGGAAAGCATTGGGGGAGGGGGGATATAGACAATGGGCAGAATGATACCTTAAATTATTTTCACTTCCAAGAGAAAGGGTGTTAGAGATATAAAAAGGACAGTTCAATTAAATTCCAATTCAAAGAGTGTCTTTGTAAAAGTATATTCTTGTCAGAGCTTTATATAAGTAGCTTCGTTATAATAAACATTCCAAAACAAAGTTCTACAGGCATAAAAATAAATTATGTTCAATATATATCAAGTTTTTGCACTGTAATTTGACAACATTTATATTGAATAAGAAGCTCTCATTATCTAAATCATATGCACCAAATTTAATGGCATTTGAAGAATAAAAACCCATAATTTATATTATCCAAAACGATTAACTTGTGAAAGCTATTAAATGTTAAAGTAGTGCTATATAAAATACAGTGCATGCTACATTCTTTTCTTCCAGATCATTGGTTTACAATGTGATGTGAGAGAAGCTGAACACAACAAAAAGGTCCAGGTTAAACACCATGAAGAGAGTCATGCAACCAATTGTTTTAATCCAAATCATCCATGAGCTAACCAGTGTTTCGATATGCTGTGTAAGCCTGTCTGGTAATAACCAGTGTTTCGATATGCTGTGTAAGCCTGTCTGGATCTATTTGGCTCAGTAAAACAGAGGATGAGAGTACTGAACAAATGACCTTTCCAAACCAAATAGAGTATATGATCAATTTGCAAGATTTATGGTAATGATGGCATCATAGTATTTGAAGAACAATAGTTAGTCATATCATCATCTAGAAAAGATTACCTTATCTTATTTAAAAAAAATATTATACGACAATTATCCTATATTCTCCGATGAATCAGCAAAATATTTAAGTTACTTTCTTGAAACCTTGAACATTTTCAAGTTTCATACCAAGATTAAGATTTACGTAAACATAAATACTCAGGACAAAGGGAAGAAGAAGTTTAAGTCACATGCCTCGCCATTTGCTGACAACAGATGATGCTGAAATATTGAAAAATGTAGTCTTGCACTCTGTTGCAACTGCCTTTGCAAGCATTGTCTGCAACGTTTGAATGAAAACTTGTACAGTTATTCAATTGTTCAAAATAAAAAATAGAAAAGCTATATATTTCTTCCAACCGAATTTATTTTTTGAACATGTAATTTTATTCGCACACAAAATAACATTCTCTTACAATTTTAGTACAACACTGAGGAGGAAACCCTATAAATACTTCTGAAGGAATATTAATACAAACCTTGCCTGTCCCTGGGGGGCCAAAAAGGAGAATGCCCTTCCATGGTGATAACAGACCAGTAAAGTATCTAGACAAATGAGAAAGATCAGCTTCACCATGAGAAAGAATCTCATTCTATATCTCAATTAAATTTTTATTTGCACATATGCAAGTGGAGCAAATCAACCAGCCAACCATTTCAGGACATCTTAAATCTTAATAAAGCCACTTTAAGCATTACCAGGTACTTCAAATCAAGATTTCAGAAAATTTCTAAAAAGGTAAACTAAATTAAAATGATTGATGTGGCTAAAATTTCAAAATAACAAATCTTGAGGCCATAAATTGCTTTGTTATCTTCAGACAAGCAGCATTCAAAAGATGAGTCAGTCAGACCTCCTTTTATCCCCTTTGGTTCGAGTACTTTAAAATGAATTTTTTGTTTAACCAAGAAAATAAACATATCAGAAAAGAAAACAAGTATACAGAAAGAGAACAAGAAATCTTCTTAGAGCTACCAAGACACAAAATAAAATAAAATAAATGCATTTGCTCATAAGAGACTACAATACCTATGTAAATCACACCATTGAAGAAACCATGAGCTAAAAAACCCATACGGTATGAAGCCAAGAAAACTACAGTATCTCAGAAAAGGTGTAAGGGGAAAAGCATGTGATGAAAAACTCAGGAATTTCACTCATTAGAGCTCCCAGAAACCCACAAAGAAAGCACAAGACCAAAAACCCTTGTCCTCATGTTGCAACCTACCATGAAAATTATTCAATCTGAGGTAAAGTTGCAATAGGGAAGCCATTAAACTATTGTCTAAGGACTCATTCAGACTAACATCTTGATGCTGTGAAAACCATGAAAATGCTTGACAAAGTAAAAATGTCTAATTTATTCACTTGAGATGGTAAAGGAAGATAGACATATAAGTGACCCAAACTACTGTAACTTCCACCGATTTTTATATTCCTTATAGTTGCAAATATTATAACATCATGAAATATATAATGCAAATTTATTACTTGGCAAGTTCTATACTAAATATTGGTTCGTGTAGAAGAAAATAAACGTAGAATACTGCTTACAAATACAAAACTAAAGCAGTATGTAAGCCATCATACAGTTAAACTAAAATATGAGAAAGTTGATCTTAATGTTATCACTGTTTTTATCTTAAAACATTAAAAAGACAAGTTTATTTATTTATAAAGGTAAATAAACTACAACATCCAACAAAAAGATCTCTTTTGTAGCATATACAAGAATATCTTGACAAACAGTGAAACAAAAAGTTCACCAATAGCTCTAAGGAATATTAAGCATGGTAAGTTTTCAATAGTGATACCTACTTGGGATACTTAATTGGCATCACAACAGCTTCTTTCAGTAAACGTTTGGCATTCTCTAACCCCTTGATGCTTTCCCACTTCACATCTGGACTCCCACGAATGATATCCCTGCCAACGGTATTATGTGCAATGATATACATACATGAAAATAGAACTTAAACAGAGTAGAATGACATGTAAAAATCTTGACTAATACAAAATGTCCATGTATTCACCAGGTGTCTCAAGGGTGTGTGAAAGACTGAGGGACGAGAAATTGTACCTACTTAAGCTCTCTGCCAAAGCACGCATCTCTGCAGATTCAAAAGGTGGAAGCAAAGACTTCTGCCTGTAAATGTTAAGGATAGTTAGTAGTAGTTCAGAGAATGAAGAAATACTCTATCTTCCAGAGTCCCTTAAGAGTCACAAAACTCATATGATGATACTACAGATGGTTACAAATGGGAGTAAAGATTAAAGGATCAATTCTAGTAGTGGCTGCTTAAAGATGCATAACTTATAATATTGTCTGGTTCTTCCTTTTAGTTGGAAACAAATTCTCTATCTTCCATGCAGTACCTTAGAGTCAGAGAACTAATGAGATGATACTACTAATGGTTACAATTGTGACTAATTATCAAATGATCAATTTCAGTAATGTCTGTTAAAATAGGCATAACTATATTGTATTGTTCGATTCTTCCAAGCATAAACCTTAGAGTCAGAGAACTAATAATGGTTACAATTGTGACTAAGGATCAAAGGATCAATTTCAGCAGTGTCAGTTAAAATATGCACAACTATATCATATTGTTTGATTCTTTCCTTTAGGTGGGGCAAAAACCTGAAAGAAATGGAGTAAGCATAAAACTCAGCAAACTCAAAAGGCAATGAAAGAAAATAGAAAATTCCCTGATCCTATCACTGTTTGATCCCACTTGTCTAATAGAGTATCACGGACTTCAGCCATAATTGAACCAATTTGTTGCTAAATCAATTATGGATGATAACCTACATGTTTGTATTACAAATGACATTTAACATTCCATAAATTACTCTAATTGGTGTAAATTACACAACTGAAGTTTTTGTTAAACAAAATATTATGTTTCTTTTATTCAATACATGACATAAAACAAGAACTAGATAGATGCCATGGCTATATCTGCCACTTTTTTAAAATTATTGTATTTACATACAAATTTTTTTTGCAGTCAGTCAGGAAGTTAAGTTACATATAAAACCAGTCTTTTCTGAAAACTTCTAGGTTATGGGTTTCATGCACATCAGTATTACTTGTGTGAGTAACACAAAGTTAGCACATGTATAGGCCATGCCAGGCTCATAGAATAGAGTATCATTCCATGCAAGATTTGTTTTCATTATGAGCAATAACAGTTACATACTCTTTTGTAGTATACTACTGAATCGTACACAATAAAAGTACACCACTATCGGTCAATTACCTAATTAATCAAATTGAAACAGATAGTTGGTCATTAAATTGATGGTTTTTTAAATAATTGGTTGACGAGCTATTTAATTATCCAATCACAAACTTGGTTCACAACTCAAGTATGCTAATACTATTCCTTCACGGATTTTATTTGATTAATTAATCCTCATAGCAGAACAGAAAGGCGTAGTGATTTGAACTGAGTATGTGCCAATTAATACAAAGTAATGGATCAAAGAATCGTACGGCCTTTCATCCATATTGTTTGGGGGAAAACCATTTGTGTGCGTCGGATTCTGCCCCTGAAACACAGAAAATTGCCGCACGAGGAAGCACAAATCAGTAAATTTTGAAAGAGTAACAACCAGTTCACAAGGAAACTTGATGTATCCGACATGGTACCTGGCTTTGGAACTGCTCGTAAATAGCCCTATCCGATGCTCTTTTGGCATGCACATTGCCATTAGATACAATGCCTGACGAACTTCCATTACTGACCGCTTTATCAGCAGTCTCGCCATTCTCCACCACTTTCCTCCTACCAAACCTAAAATCATAGTAGATTTTGAAGTCCTGGAGATCCAAACAACGAATGTAAAATTCTCGGCAAAAATAAAATTCAATCCACCAGATCACGATTCAAGATCACATCTAACCAAATCAACAAACCAAAACAAAGAACAAAAATTACATCATATAAAGTAAAAGAGCAGAGTAAATTTTTTCCTAGAAATTCGACTAGCTAGTAAGAAAACAAGCGAAAAATGGATCCGAGCAACGAGAACAGCTCTAATTGCCTGAAGACAAAATGGAAGAAGAAAATATTAAAGGAAAAAAAAAAGGAGAGAGAATCTCCTTCTACTAATGTATAATGATTCAAGATACAGTAACAAGTTGTTCTACTAGGAACGTCGAGATGTAGTCAGAGAATCGTCGCATCAAAACGGCAAAAAAAAAAAAAGAGGAAGAAACCGGGAATCGGAGATTTTACTAGTGTAGGGAAATTTTCTCGGGAAACAAACAGAAAAAACGAGAAATTAAAACCTGGAAAGACCAGCGAGTAGGCATTGGTTCTTCGGCCATCTTAGTCTTAGAGAGAGAGAGAGTGTGTTTTGAAAAAAGTGTTTCTCTCTCTAGAATGGAGCACAGGCTAGCAAGCAACTAAGCAGCACACTCCGCGGCTCTGAAGAGTGAGGCCAGCGTAGAAATGAATACGAATATAACAGAAATATAGATATAGAAAAGTGCAAGAGTTGTTGAGGAAAGACTGAATCACGTGTGGCGCCACGTGTGTTAATAATAGTACACACACGAACAAATCTACATTATTCTTTTTTTTTTTGGGTATGAATTTTATACTCTTCTAGCACTTTCCCAATTTGTCCAATCCCGAGACTTTTTCACAGGGTATTTTTATTTTTAATTAGACGTAAAAGGAGTATATTTTTATTTTGGTCCTTAAAAAGGAAATGTTCAATCAAATTGGCTTTTGAAAAAAAAAACAATATTAACTACATCTACCTTGTAAAACTTAATGAAAGGAGCATTACCTGTTGAAAAATTGTTCAAAGAAAACGAACAAAAATTTGAGTTCAATCACCAAAAATCACTCAAGTTCCATTCGTGTGTAAAGAACTTTGACTAGGTTTCTCTATAATATAAAATGCAATTGCTGAGTAGAACCTCTGCTGAAAATGAACAAGAACAACCAAAGCTAAACTTTAGTATCTCCTATTTGTGATTTTTTTTGGGGGCGGCTTGTCGCTAAATTACCTTCTTAATTTCTGAAGGAAAAAAAACATTATTGTGATTGCGCTTACATTAAGAAGAAAAGTTTTGCCTGTCAAAAAAAAAAAAATTGCCATCATGAAAATGAAAATGGCAGTACTAGTTTTTTAGGCGTAAATAAATGAATGAATGTTTGATACGTAAAGCTTGAGACAGATACGGTGAACTCCGAAGAAATTTGTAAGAAAAATGTTTTTTTAACACATTTTTTGAGACAGACATGTATAATATATAGTTCGTACTGTACGGACATATGATTCGTATTATATGGATAACTTTTTTTTTCAAAAAAAAAATTATTTTTTATTTTTTTTAGATTTTTTTTAACTTGTTAAAATTTTTTTTGTCATTAACCAGATAATGTGAACCATTAATCAGATAAGTGAACTTCGTTAACCAGATAAATAAATGGAACGTGAGTTTGGCATTCACCAAATAATGTGAACCATTAACCAGATAAGTGAACTTTATTAACCAGATAAATAAATGGAATGTGTTAAGTTTCAGGGTTGGCATTCACCAGATAATAAGAACTATTAACCAGATAAGTGAACTTCGTTAACCAGATAAATAAATGGAATGTGTTAAGTTTTAGGGTTGGCATTCACCAGATAATGTGAACCATTAACCAGATAAGTGAACTCCGTTAACCAGATAAAAAAAAATTGAAAAAAAAAATTGAAAAAAAAAAGTGAAATCCGTACTGTACGGACATGTGTCCATATAGTACGGACGCGTATGTGTGTAGCTGGTATGTCGCACGCTGTGTTCAATTAACAGCGTTGAATTTGTAATGTAAAGATGACTTATATCGCCTCTGGTCCGTATATAAGGAAAAGTACACACAAAAAAAAATTGATTCTAATATAAGAAAAAGTCACAAGTTTTTAAATATATATTAATTGCTAAACTAATTTTTATATCCTTATTTTATATTTACTATGGGTGTAAAATTATTAATGTAAAGATTATATTTAAAACAATTTTTTAAAATTATAACATTAAATAAATTTTCTTAGTTTTAATGATTTTTTCCTCCTATATACGAGACCAGAAGCCATCCTGAACTCGTCATGCCTCTTAAGACCCGGTCTTTTGCGTAATAAAAGCATTTGGATTTTGGAACTTTAGCAATATAAGCCTATGAATAACTCAATCACACAACATGATATATCTTTGTGAATTCAATTCCTGCCAGAAATATACGCAACCAAGGTTATATCAAAGAACCTGGACAACATATGATTGGTCTCATTAGGTAAACCAATATCATTACTAGCAAGCTGTATATAATTCACATATAATACCAAAAAAAAATATGAATTTGCTGTGACTGACAATAAGGTAAATGCATTGGTCAACCTTATATTATCTTCAAAACCTAAGAAAGTTTTCACCTTGTCAAATTTCTAAGTGCCGCAGTCTAGAAGCTTGTTTCAAACACTCCCTCGCTCATATTAAGATTTTGGGGTTAACTCATCTTTACAAAACTGACTTGTTGTAACGCCCGTATTCCAATAATAATTGAAATAAGAAAATTTATATTAAAGCACAAGAATTACTAAAAATTTAAAACTTGATTCATGAAATACAAGTCTCGACTTTTAACTTAGTCATAAATCTAAGTAATTAGATTACAACTTTTCCTAATTGTTCATGAAATTGGAATTCAAAATACAATAGAGTTTCTTCCAAATTCACAAGCTTGTAGAACAACTACAAATCCAAAATAAATCCTAAACTGTAAGTGTCAAGCTCTTTTTGCAACGCCTAGCCATCTTTCGGTACCTACTTATCTGAAAACAAAAGAGGAAATAGTGAGATTATAAAATCTCAGTGAGTCCTTCACGGACCCCTCACCGATACTAGCCACAGCCCATAATAGCATTCATAAACAAATATTATTAGTAAAAATGACAATTCAATTGAACTAGGTTCTATTGATGACAGCCGGGGCGTATCGCTCTATCATGGTGACACCCGCTCTGCACATCACGACTCTTTTTGTAATATCTCTCAGCTTCCTTTGTGCTGAACATAGTTATTTAACTCATAACTCTGGTGTAACACCTTCCTTTGTGCTGAGTGTGGTTACCTACACCCCAATTTCCTTTGTACTGAGCATGATTCTGACAACTCAGCTTCCTTTGTGCTGAGCATGCTTACTAAAACCTCAGCTTCTTTTGTGCTGAGCATGTTGACTGACAGCTTGGCTTCCTTTGTGCTAAGTGAGTTCACTGATACCTCAGCTTCCTTTGAGCTGAGTGCGCTTACTCATAACTATCTTACTAATACTATTGCAATCCATAGTTTTAGTACCATATCTTTAAGTATTTCATCCAAAATTAGAGTTGGAAATAACTATTCTAAGGGATTCCTATGATATCCTTTTGATCCCATAGGATTTAGAACACTAAAACGAGTATTCCTAGCCTTAAAAACCCTTAGAAGTGTGAAAAACACGCAATTTTGTATCAACTGGTGCGCTTGACACGCGCTTAGGGCGCTTTTGCTTCGGTCTTGGCGCGCTTGACGTGCAGAAAAATGCCAACTTCGAGGATTTTATTAAAATACCAAACGAAGTCGGAATTGGGTAAATGACCACTCGTTGGAAAGCTTAGGATGTCTAGTTTCTGAATCTAATTTTTGTTTTAGGACCTTACCATCCAATTAGTGCAGTTTTACCAAAGAAGACACTGATGTCAGAAAAACAGGACAACTATTGTCCCTTAACCTGTAACTTTAATTTCTAATTCAATTCTTAATCTTTTCAAGCGATTCTTGTGCTCATTTTGAAGCACTTTGAGTCTAGTTTCTCATGAACTGAACGTCATCCCAATTGGAGCTCTGTGGAACTCGCAATGGGGCAAACATCACACTGATGTTTGTGGGGGTTGGGGACAGCAATCCAACCCTCCTCCAATTTCAACCAAAGACCATAACTTCTACTCCATCCAAACTAATTCTCATTCATATTAAAGCTCTAAAACAAGGATCAAACATGATAACATTGAAACATCAAATCATTCAACATGAAAATCATGAACATAATCATGCTTCAAACGTCACAAATTCATCAAACCATAATCATCCCATTCAAAATCATGCATAACTCATATAAACCCTTTCCCCTCCTATGAATATCATAAATCCCCAAATAGACATCAAACATTCATGCAAAATGAAGGGAAAGAAAACCCTAATGGGGGTCTCATGGTTGCCCACCACCTAAGGGAGAAGAACTCACATTAAACCACCAAGAACTTGAGCTAGAAAGTGGAAAAACTTGGATTCTCTTCTTCTCAAATTCGTGGTCCTCCTTTCTTCCACTTAGGGCAAACTTCAATCTTCACCCAAATACCAAATCTTGACTCCCAATCTTCTTCCCTTAGCAAAACTAGAAGAAATCTCACAACTTTTCACTCTATTCTCTCTCAAATCTCTTGGAACCCTAGGTTTTTCTCCTTCTCCTTCTTTTTCTATTCTTATTTATTTCTCCTTCTTTTTCCAGCAGAACAAAAATGAGAGGGGAAAGGAGAAAGGATGGGTTGATCGAGATAAAGGGAAGAATGGGGACTCAACTGGTGTGGTACTCTCCTCTTCCTTCTCTTCTTCCTTTCCTCTTCTTCTTCTTCTTCTTCTCTTCCTTCTATTCTTTGTTTCTTTCTTTCCTTTTTTTTCCCAGAAACAGAACGAGAGTGAGGGAGAAAAAAAGAGAGAGTTGGGCGTGGGAGGGAGTGAAGGAAAGAAAAGGAATGAGAGTCTTTGTAACACCCCGCTGAGACAGGGTATTTACTTTATTTATTTATCAATAGTAGTCCATATTTAAGGCAAACAAACACATACTTTATTTATTATCAAGGCGTACAACATATTACATATACACGTACAAATATAACTCTATACCCACATGGGGTGACAAAAGACCCACAGGTCGGGATACAAGGACCCAACGCTTTGCCTCTAGGTAGTCCTCCCATAGATTCCCTAACTTCCAAGTACAGGTTGATCTTGATTATCTATTATTCATCATATAATAATATAGAAAATACAAGATACAGAGGGGTAAGATATCCGTCAATCACCATCAAGCAGGAAAATAGCATAGCAGAATAATTGTTATCATGCACATCACAACATAACTATATTATATCACAACAATTATCAGCATAACTGTTGCTACCGATATACCAGGCCATACTGATAAACCCGACCATACGATCATAGTCTTCCTCATACACTAGTTCGACAACCTGACATAGACCACGAGCTTTCGGGCTGATCACCGGCCCTACTAACCCTAACCACAGATTGCTGAATATTGCGAGCCGATAATGCCATTCTCCCCAGACCGATCACACGTCTCAGGACACAGAAGGATCAGATTAGTTGGTTATCCCGAGAACATATCTTGATACGTTACCATCTCCGATTACCGGTTACGACATCCCATGCTGCCATATCCGATTGCCTAAGTAAGGCACCGTCCCATGCACAAGGACGACATCCCCATACTGGGAATGGCCAAGATTGTCCACCTATCAGACGTGGAATCCTGGAGACTTGTCCGGTTAACCGAGTACACACCTTCAAGGTTACCGACTATCCTCAAACCACTCTATACCTTTTGTACCACGGGTATGGAGAGTCTCATCGGAAAGACCGAGTACACACCCTCAAGGTCTTGGCCGAGTACATACCCTCAAGGCCACCGACTGATCTCATTACCATCTCGTCGATACCTCAGATACACCAACATCAGGTACACCGACCTGGCTACCACCACTGACAGAGTATCGACAGCAATATGTGCTATCACCGCCTAGGGATTCGCAATCTTCTAAATAGAGGGCGTCACCTTTAACTTTAACAGCCTACATCAGACTCACATACACCATATACAACCAACACATAAACAACAGAATATCATTAACCATCATTTATCGTATTCAACAGCATACAAATTTCTCCTAGCGTCGCATAAGCAACTGTCTACCAATCTCATAAATTAACCAATAAACGTCACTTATGTTGGTTGATAGGTCTACGGTGACTATCCTTAGCCATCGCATATCACAACCCCTCTCCATAGGTGTTGCTACTACCAACCTCTAGTAGGGTTAAGGTCCCTTACACATGCCAACTATTCTACTACCTATTTTCCCTAGTAATTAAGGTATCTTCCCCTTTACCTGGCTTAGAAGATCGTTACCGCTCCCGTTCGTCGCACTTCCGGAGCTCCTCCACGCCCTCCACACTCTCCCAAAGGCCTTTGGAAGAAGTTGGGACGAAATGGAGGGGTTTGGGCCTATTTATAGGCGAATTGGAGGACTCCCCCACTCACCACCGCCATACGGTCGCGTCGCGATGGCAAGTCCATCGCGTCGCGAGGAGCAGGCTCCAGAACCTTCACTTTCTCTCTATCACCGACTTAACTATTCAACGTCCATCGCGTCGCGATGGTGCCCTTTGTAATTTTCGTCGCAACGCGACAGTGCATATAGAGAAATTATGTTTTCGTCTCTTTCAAAGATTCTAGGGTGTTCTATACCTTTCTAGGCCTTAATGAGTCATACTTAAGCCCAATTTAATTCTAACTAAAGTTTTTATTACCCGATTATTACTAAATTATTATTCTAAGAATTATTTAAAAGCTTATTTGAAAATCAGGATGCCACAGTCTCACCCAGTTGGGTCTATTTTACCCCTATCTTTCTAAAGTGAGTTACTACGATGCCCTTCCTTTTACTCAAAACTCTATTAATGTCATTCTATCCACACCCTTTTTCTTTATATCTACACCTTTATCTAATTATTCAACAACTAATTTAAAACATAAAAATGTTTAAATTAGCAAGCTAAATAATTTAATTAGATGGGGTGTTACATTACTACCCTCATTTTAAAAAAAAATCGTCCTCGAAAATTGCCGCATCTTACATCCTAACTACACCTGTGACTCTCTCTCATAACCAATCCAAATTATTGGGAAACCTAGAAATGATTAACCTTTACAAGACATTAATCGGTTAGACTCATCGTGATCGCATTAACCGAGTAATATCTCTTAACCGGTTGAGACGTAGTTTGTAATTAGTTAAGTAAAATCACACTAAGTACTAATCAAAGAAATACTTGCAGTCGTTAATGACTTTAGGTCTCCACTGATTTGGCAGCGATACTTTTACTTACGAGTCCTAAATCTTTACAATGGCATGGGAATCGCTTCAAAATTCCCTCTGTGGAGAGAATAGTGAAGGAATACAAAACATATGTCAGTGTAGGGGCAAGGACAGCAATTCACCCTTTCCACCAAAAACTGACATTTCATAAATCATAACATGATACAAAATATTCAAAATTCAGACAATCACGTTACATAACATAATAGCAAGGCATTCAAATATTAAACAGCCATAACACATAACAAAATCTCGTTTCTTTGATTAGAAATTACTTACCTTGAGTTGATTGATCAACTTCTTTAGTCTTTTTTCCACTGATGTGGAACACTCTGCCCGTCATTGGGAAATTAGATTCTGGTATTGTCTTCTTCTTTTGTTGGGGACAATACCTTGCGGAGTGTCCTGGTTGACAGTACATGTAGCACACATTCTGTCCGGCCAAGCACTCTACCCTGTGGTTCCGACCACACTTAGGACATTCATCTACTTCTGATTCTGGAGAGGTTTGGACTTGCTTCCCTCTATCCATACTAAGTACAAGAATACAGAGATGAATTCTCAAACAAGAGAAAGCCCACACTAATTGACCACAATCCAATCAAGATTGAATTGCTCTGATACCATAATGTAACACTCGTACTCCAATAATAATTGAAATAAGACAATTTACATTAAAGCACAGGAATTACTAAAAATTTAAAACTTGATTCATGAAATACAAGTCTCAACTTTTAACTTAGTCATAAATCTAAGTAATTAGATTACAACATTTCCTAATTGTTCATGAAATTGGAATTCAAAATACAATAGAGTTTCTTCCAAATTCACAAGCTTGTAAAGCAACTACAAATCCAAAATAAATCCTAAACTTTAAGCGTCAAGCCCTTTTTGCAATGCCTAGCCATCTTTCGGTACCTGCTTATCTGAAAACAAAAGAGAAAAGAGTGAGATTATAAAATCTCAGGGAGTCCTTCACGGACCCCTCACCAATACTAGCCACAGTCCATAACAACATTCATAAAAAAATATTATTAATAAACATGACAATTCAATTGAACTAGGTCCTATTGATGACAGTCGGGGTGTATCGCTCTATCACGGTGACACCCGCTCTGCACATCACGACTCTTTTTGTAATATCTCTCAGCTTCCTTTGTGTTGGACATAGTTATTTAACTCATAACTCTGATGTAACACCTCAACTTCCTTTGTGCTGAGCGTGGTTACCCACACCTCAGTTTTCTTTGTAATGAGCATGATTCTGACAACTCAGCTTCCTTTGTGCTGAGCGTGCTTACTAAAACCTTAGCTTCCTTTGTGCTGAGCATGTTGACTGGCATCTTGACTTCCTTTGTGCTAAGTGAGTTCACTAATGCCTCAGCTTCCTTTGGGCTGAGTGTGCTTACTCATAACTATCTTACTAATACTATTGCAATCCATAGTTTTAGTATCATATCTTTATAAGTATTTCATTCAAAATTAGAGTTGGAAATAACTATTCTAAGGGATTCCTATGACATCCCTTTGATCCCATAGGATTTAGAACACTAAAACGAGTATTCCTTGGCTTAAAAACCCTCAGAAGTGTGAAAAACACACAATTTTGTATCAACTGGCACGCTTGACACACACTTGGGCTCGCGAATTCTGCAGAAAAATGCCAACTTCGGGAATTTTATTAAAATACCAAACGAAGTCAGAATTGGGCAAATGACCACTCGTTGGAAAGCTTAGGATGTATAGTTTCTGAATCTAATTTTTATTTGAGGACCTAACCATCCAATTGGTGAAATTTTACCAAAGAAGACATTGATGGCAGAAAAACAGGACAACTACTGTCCCTTAACCTGTAACTTCAATATCTAATTCAATTCTTAACTTTTTCGAGCGATTCTTGTGCTCATTTTGAATCACTTTGATTATAGTTTCTCATGAACTAAATGTCATCTCAATTGGATCTCTATGGAACTCACAATGGGGCAAACATCACACAAATGTTTGTGGGGGTTGGGGACAACAATCCAACCCTCCTCCAATTTCAACCAAAGACCACAACTTCTACTCCATCCAAACTAATTCTCATTCATATTAAAGTTCTAAAACAAGGATCAAACATGATAACATTGAAACATCAAATCATTCAACATGAAAATCATGAACATAATCATGCTTCAAACATCACAAATTCATCAAACTATAATCATCTCATTCAAAATCATGCATAACTCATATAAACCGTTTCCCCTCCTATGAATATCATAAATCCCCAAATAGACATCAAACATTCATGCAAAATGAAGGAAAAGAAAACCCTAATGGGGGTCTTATGGTTGCTCACCACCTAAGGGAAAAGAACTCACATTAAACCACCAAGAACTTGAGCTAGAAAAGTGGAAAAACTTGGATTCTCTTTTCCTCTTCTTCTCAAATTTGTGGTCCTCCTTGCTCCCACTTAGGGAAAACTTCAATCTTCACCCAAATACCAAATCTTAACTCTTAATCTTCTTCCCTTAACAAAACTAGATGGAATCTCACAACTTTTCACTTTATTCTCTCTCAAATCTCTTGGAACCCTAGGTTTTTCTCCTTCTCCTTCTTTTTCTCTTCTTATTTCTTTCTCCTTCTTTTTCCAGCAGAACAAAAATGAGAAGGGAAGGGAGAAAGGATGGGTCGATCGAGATAGAGGGAAGAATGGGGACTCAACTGGTGTGGTGCTCTCCTCTTCCTTTCCTCTTCTTCTTCTTCTCTTCCTTCTTTTCTTTCTTTCTTTCGTCCCTTTTTTTTCAGAAACAGAACGAGAGTGAGGGAGAAAAAAAAGAGAGAGTTGGGCGTAGGAGGGAGTGAAACAAAGAAAAGGAATGAGAGTCTCACCCAATTGGGTCTATTTTACCCCTATCTTTCTAAAGTGAGTTACTACTATGCCATTCCTTTTACTCAAAACTCTATTAATGTCATTCTATTCACACCCCTTTTCTTTATATCTACACCCTTATCTAATTATTCAACAACTAATTTAAAACATAAAAATGTTTAAATTAGCAAGCTAAATAATTAAATTAGGCGGGGTGTTACACTTGTAAGGTGAGGAGTGTCATTTACTTATAAACTCTTTTGAGGCCTTATCTCTAGTCTATGTGGGACTTGGATTTTTCCAATACATCTCTTCACGCTCAGTACTATTGGGTTTGGTGCGTGTATAATGCGTTGGATGGCCCAGTGGATATAGGATAGGCTCTGATACCATATTATCAATATTCACTTGACATTTTCTGAATAATACTTTCATTGAATGAATAATGGGTACACGGGCTGCCATATATAGATGGATAAAACACCCAAGATAATCAAGATACAATAAAGATAAATGGGCCTAAACAAACTAATATGGGTGTAACAGAATAACTGAACCCAACTAACTAACAAACTAGAAACAGAAAATACAATTAACTGTGAATGAAAATACATGTAGCTAAATTCTATCTAGTGTCTAATATAGTTTGCATATCAATGACATTCGATTTACAGTAGACCTGAATAGTCTTTTTACTGTTTTTTAAAGCTTTTGTGTATATAAATGTAAATATTATGTTTATGACTTTTCTAAAATAGTTGTCCATCTAAATTACAAGGCAGACATAATACGTTTTTCCATTAGCTTCGTTTACTTTTTATTTTTTTAAAAATAGATTCTAAAATAATCAAAAAATAAAGATGATTCTGGTATGTTATTTTAGCTATAACTTTTTTTTTATCAATTTTTTAGCTATTACTTAAAGATCATTGGGAGTGACTATTAACACCTCTCATTTTTGCTAATATGCTCTCTTTTTTGGAAGTTTATTTTTAGATGACAAAATTTGTCAGGAAATAAACTTTCAGGAGGCTAAATGAATCCCAAAAATTCGTCGTCCAAAAATAGAGTTCCGAAAAAGTGAGTGTTTTAACAAAAATCAAGGTGTGAATAGCGACACACAACATCATTAAGCTTCCATAAAGTATTGGGAATTGTTAAATGTATTCAGCAATTACTGGGTACACTCAACATTTGACAAAATTATCCCTGGGTATCTAATAACACGTGTAAATAAGCTATTTACGTGTGTATAAAATTTAAAAAAAATAATACACGTAAATAGTTATTTGCGCCCGCATAAATTAGCTATTTGCTAGTGTTTTTTTTTAAATTTTGTACACGCACAAATAGCTTATTTGCACGTGTACAAATTTTTTATAAAAATAACACGCGCAAATAGCTATTTGCGAGTGTTGAAAAAAATTGAACACCCACAAATAAGCTATTTGTACAGTGTAAGAAAAAAATTACTCACAAATTGGCAATTTGCGAGCAGACTGAGAACTAAAAAAAAAAAAAACAGCACTTAATCACCCTGCTTTACATGTTTTGCAGCTTTGCAGCTTGACAACTAGGCCGAAAACGCAAATATAGTTTTTTTTTTTTTTGAAAGCTACTCGCAGATTTTTTTTTGTTCAGTCGCAAATTGCTGAATATGTTCACGTTGCATATGAAACGCAAATATGAGACGCAATTTTGTTCAGCTCGCAAATTGCTTATTTGCGAAAGAATTTTTTTTATTACACTCGCAAATAAGATATTTGCGTGTTTGTTTTGTTACGCACAAATAGTATATTTGCGCGTGAAAAAATTTCAGAAATTTCAATACGTGCAAATAGCATATTTGCGATTGTTTTTCCCAAATAGCATATTTGCGATGAGACGTAATTTTATCAGGGGCATTTTTGTCATCTCGTATAAATATTGGGTGTACCCAGTAATTTGTTGGGTGCATTTAATAATTCACTAAAGTATTTTGTTGGCCCAAAATCAAAAGGTCCAATGCCAGCATGGCCTGACCCAAAAGAATACCTAAAAACCTGGGTCTGCTTTCTATTATGACTTTATAATCATTCCAAATTGAATCAACATTCAAAGAATTTTAACAAAAACTTTACTGTTCATTTTGAAAAGAAATGTTAATCAGTTACTTTAGAACACTGGTTAAAAAAAATCATAAATATCTTTTAAGCTAGACAAACTTGTTGTATAGAAAATGAATTTGGTTAGTCACATAGGTGAAAAGAAAAATTTTGAGGCTTTTTTTTGTCAAAAATTTTGAGGCCTAAAGCTTCTGCCTTAGTGGCTTGGGTCGGCCATGATTATACGGGGTCTTAATGTATTATCGTATTAGGTTCCAGATTATTTATATGGATTAGAGTATCCTAATACTCTATTTATACCTCACTTTTGTTGTTTATTAAAAGTAGACTTGCTTTTGAATAGGTCAATGTATATATAATCTAAAATTATTACAGTAAAAATCTAATCCAGTAATAATAATGACGACTTAACCTAAAGTGTAATAAATCTCTTATTCATTAAATAAATCTAAACTTGTAGGCTTAATATGAGCATCGTTAATCATAGACCCCACAAATTATCTAATCTGTTTTCAGTTCCAGTAATCATAAGTTAGGTTAGAGTCAAAATGAAATTGACCTTAAACAAAGGAACACCCCACTATTGGCTATCTAACCATTCTAACATTTTGATATACAAGAAGTGATCATGATCGAGATGGTACCACCTCATCTGAGAATAGACCGAATCCACACCATGGTCACTTAATTAAACCAAAGAAAACAACTTTGATAAATCATGGAAATCACTTTCTACTTGTAATGACTTTGATTGACATCAAACGAATATTAGTGGGAATGAAAGTAAATTTGAATGACATCTTTATGGCTTTAATCACTTTCCAGTTCCCATTGAAGCCTTCTAACTTTTTTTTTCACCTTCCTTAATTACGCCAAATCCACGAGAGATTGATGTAAGTGTGACCAAGTGGTTGGCGATAGCACGGCACCAGGTTAAATTATTTCTTGAGCATTCATTAGAATTTTTATGATTTTTTTTTTGTATATATGTGATTCTCTTTAAGAAATCAATAGAATTAATGTTCAACCCAAACATATATTAGGGGCGTTCAAGTTCCTATAGGAGTCACTCTTGTCTGAGTTACTCCAGTTAATATCGTTTTGTAAATATTGAATTTTATCAATCCAACCATTTAATATTGTTATATTATGTTAATGATCATGTATATCAAATTTAAAATAAATTGAACATCAATAGCTATGTAATCATATGATCAACATTTTACTTGTAAATTAAAACGTATAGTATACGTTGAATTGAAGTGATCTGATAAAGTATCAAATATTTTTAAAATTTTATGATATTTTATGGAGTTGATCTATTCAATAAAAACTTTTAATGTGACAGTTCGATTGATGAAATTTGATGTCTACTGAGAGATATTAACTGGAGTAACTCAGACAAGAGTTACTCCTATATATATATATATATATATATATATATATATATATAAAAGCTTCGCGCTTCATTCTCATAGGTGCGAATGTCAATATGAGAACATCAATATTTTATTAAAGAGTTAAAGGAAAATGTCTACTTTTAAATACTCGAATGAATAAATAAATAAAGAATTTTCAATTATTACTGGTTTTTACTTAAGAAACAATTTTTTTTTAAATATTGATTTTCGCAAAATAAACTAATCAACCATGCATTAATAGTTCATTTGGATGTGAGAAGAGAAAATATAAGAAAAAATAGAGAGAAGAGAAAATAAGTGTTTTTAATATTGTTTTCATGGAGAGAAAATTGAGAGAGAAAAATGTAGGATCTTCTTTTAGTTTATTTGTTTGGTTAAATGAAAAAGTAAAAAAAATAGAAAATGAATACTTCGTAGAAATTTTATATTCCAATAATTAATGTGGGCTAATATCATTAATAATTATATTAACTATTTATCGTAAATGAGCTATATTTTATGTGATCAAATAAAGTTAAAATAAAGTAAGCTCGCTATACTCCTAATTTAATTAATATTGGTCTTATATGAGTAGATGTAAGTGTGGCCCGATAAAGGGATAATGAGTATCCTGTTAGGTTTAACACACTATAAAGAAGGTTATTGTCCCCAATACACTGAATCGCCGTCATCCATTCTATTCTCCCCATCTGAAGAGAACCTAAAGTCTCGTGAGAGAGCTCAAGAAGATTCGGTTGAGGAAGAACCATAAAACCACCGCTAACGTGCTCGTTGTTCGTTGCTATGGATTCAGTTGCTCGTTGGTTGTTCGTGATCATTTCTTTAGTATTTCGCTTCAGGTGATTGATTGCTATCGATCTAGGTATTCTTTCAATCCTTGATAATCCAACATATCGTAGATCCTAAGGGTAGAGAACATGTTGTTCTTGTTGAACATGCTTGTATGTCTTTATGGTTTTCGCGTAAGGTATTTCTTCTATGAAATTTGAGCATGCTTATTCTTGTTGTTATTAATAAGGACTTAATTCCAACAAGTGGTATCAGAGCGGTCTTCATGTTTGATTATTAAGATTAAGGGTTTTCGTTCAATGCCTGGGGTTTTGTTCTCAATGGGTTTGAAGTTCTTTCCAATTTTATATGAACTCTAATATAAAATCTTGGAGCTTTTGATTATTTTTTATTTTGGTTGAACCCAAATTTGTGAAAATTAGGAATATGGATCCAACATGTTTCCAAGTCTCGGGTTTTATGCTTTCGGTGATGAGTTACATTCTTTGGTTTTTGATCGATTTCGCGCTTTTATCACAAGCATTGGTTGTTTTTTTTTAATAGCAACTTTCTAGGATTAAGTTCAACGAGATTTTGTTTTCAAAATAAAGATTTGTTTTTTTTTTTATATTGCATAAAAAAAGAAACCAAAAAAGCTTTGCCATTTTGTGATTTGTTTTGGGAATTATTATAGTTATGATTCTATACATTTGATTTGGACGAAAATATTTAATTTGAATGAGATATTATAGGTGATTTGTGCCATGAGGATTTCACGATTTTCTAGGCCTTTGTGTTAAGTGTATTTGCAGTAAATCTTCATAATATCTAGTATAAATATTGTTGATTTTGGCCATCGTGAAATAAAACATACAAATCATTGATAGAATATCTCTTTATTGTGACAATAAGATTTGATTGTTTTTTATTATTACGTGATTTTGTCTTATTTGATAACTATTCATACTCCAATATGGAAAATAGATAAAGTTTTGATTTTAGTTTCAATATTAAGTATCTACTTTATCATTTGTTTTATTTGGGGTGAATTACTTTTGAAATAAGTATCCACGTATTAATCCGTCCGGGTATTAATCCGTCGTATCTGTGAATTTGATTAAGATAACTTTTAGTATCCCTTGAATCATTGATATCAGATTTGTTATGCTTAAAAATTATTTAATAATAATAATAAAGAGTTGTTATTATTATTCATTATTAAATAATTTGTGACATGGTATACGGTTATGACCTTAGAATTTTGTGTTGTTTATTTATTTTAAATACGACCCACGTGTCGTGATTTATCTTTAAATGCGGTTTGCGTGTCGTGACTTTCTCTTGATTTATTTTATTTTATTTTATTTTATTTTAAATATTATAATTGATCGAGAAAGACCAAAGGGGACAATACCATATAAGGATGCCGGTGGGAGAAGCTTGAGAAGCTTGTTCGTGAGCTAAAGAATTGTAATAATTAGTTATTTAATTGTTTTGCGTTTAGGAGGTCATAACCATACCACCGTATCTTATATGCATTATTATGTATGCGATGTATGAAGTGTATGCATGTGTGCTTGTATGATATGTATGTTTTACATGCTAAACGTCGCACATAGTTAGAACTTCGCCTCCCAATCGCTGGGCAATAAAGGGCACCACTGGGCGGTAGTGCCGATTTCAACAGGCCACTGGGCGGTGGTCTCGGATAGTCATTTTGTCGTATTTAAGCCATCGGGCGGCCAACAACACCATTAGGCGGTGATGTGTGAGATATTTCTCTCGCTTTAGGACTGCTTAGCGGTTGTGTGGTGTTGTAAACATACAGTTATGGATATTCCTACACCTAGGTGTGGAATTTATGTAAATTAAGGGCCTCTCCCAAATTTTTTCAATTAAAACTGTCTAGTTAATTGAAGCAACATGTTGCTAAAGTAACTTCTGTTGCGTAGATTAATAAATATATAGTGTGGAGTTATTCATGCGAGTTGTTGTCGGCCCAAAGAAAGGCGCAACTTGGCCAAATAATTTCATACCTGCGATGATAAATGTATGGTGATTATAAATACAATTTTTCCATGTGAGCAATTGGGATGCCCAAAGGCAACCATTGTTTGACAGGACTTATCGCAATGTTTGATCGTTGCGTTGAGAGTATCGCTTGTAGTTAGTCTTTACAATCCAAAGATTGATGATTAATGGTGCGTTTGATATCTTGTTTGGGTCTTTAATTTACAGATAAAGAATGATTGAGCATTACTTATAAATTATTTTAATTTGATGTGCCAACTGATGCTGTGTGGGTGTGTGTCCATGCGAATATTAATCGGCCCAAAAGAAGATTAATATTTGGCCGGATTGCATTCATACCTGTGATGGTAAACATGTGGCGATTATAAGGATAATTTCTCTATGTGAGTAATGGGATGTAGACAACCATTGTTTGATAGGATTTATCGACAATGTTTGATCATTATAACAAAATACAGCTTACAATTAATATCACTGTCCAAAGACTTGATATTAATGTTGCATTGGGTATTTTGGTGAGTATAGTTTACTGCTTTTTGTTCTCTTTGAATTAGTATAGCTTGCGTATTTGCAGTTTTGAATTCAATTTAATCTTTAAAAGTTTAGACGTTTTAAGATTAAAGCGAAAACATTAAAGAAACTCTTGGATCTAGACTTTACATAAGAATGGAGAAACCCACTTTCTCTCATTCAATTCGGTATCTATGAAGTGAGAATCAAGTATGGGAAGTAGGACCGCTCCAGTCGCATAAGTCTGATGATCATAAAGTACAATATTTCAAAGATCTTTAGGGGTATTATTTCGGATGACATAATTTATGTCGTAAATTTCCTTGCTGAATTTAAAAGTGCTTGAAAAAGACAATGAGACGAAAATGAGCACTCGTTCGAGAGCTTAATTTTCATTAAGTATGAAAGTAAAGGGAATATGAGGAGCACATTATGAAAATATTCAAATCTTGTCTTCAAATTTAATGCGCTAAAACTTGAGCAGTCTAATGACTTGTTCAGACATTTAGCATTGGTATTCTTTCCTGCACAATTCGATCAGATTAAGTCAGTTTACAACTGTCAAAGAAAGAAATAATCTTTAATAAGATTATTTCATAAGGTGTGCAAGAAAAGAAATGGTGAAGCAAGAGAAAAATAAAATAGTGCTCATTTGACAAATACCCCAAAGGATACGGGCAAATAAAGAAAATTAAGGGTGAAACTGTTAAGGGTCTGTCTTAAAAGAAACAACTAAGGTTGTCTGGACTGACAAAGGCCAAATGACGCTGAAAGATGCGTCCATATAGGAGTTGACAAAGTCGATGAAGATTGAGGTTTTAGGCATTTTAGATTGTTGTTGTCTTATATTTGAAATTAAAAGACAATTAGGTTGAATCAATTTTGGGATAAAGTTTTTTTTCCTGTTTCACTTTGAACAAATTAAGATGATTTTTGTAACCAAAAAAATTAAGATGATTTTGGATTTATTTTTGAAAAACAATGGATTCTATTTGTCTTTTAAATTCAAATATTATTGGAGCCAATTGAGCTATGACTTGTGATAATCTATAATTTCTAAAGATTGAGAGGTATAAATCAAGTTAAAGAAATTTTTTAAGATGACAACTACAAAGTTCTTTGAGGATATTGAATTTGGGGGAGAGATAAGGTTAGAAAACAAAATTGAGTGTGGAAGAAGCAGTTCTAATTCTTGAACCAATTCATACAGATGCTATTGGTGTAACAAATTTGAATCCTCGTGAGGACATATTGTTTCTTCTCCCAATCAAGTTAAGAAAATTATTCATGAAGATCAAACTCAACACCCTCAAGAACTAGAGCATCGGGAGCCATAAAAGAAATGATTGACTGTAAAGAGTCATTCTATTTGGTTTTATTGAAAGACTTTTTTCGGACAATCACAACGCTCATTGCTCATTATAACTTTCGAGCTACATAAAATGGATGTCAAGACGACATTTCTTAATGGCAAGATTAATGAAACAAATATATATGGTGCAACTGAGATACTTTGTGTCGATAGACCCAAAGATGCTTTGCGAACTGATAGAATCCACCAATTAGCTAAAGAAGTTGTCTCGTTAGTGATGCCACAAAGTCTCATCAGGTAATTGTCTCATTT
Organism: Calophaca sinica; assembly: GCA_037113605.1. Classification (NCBI taxonomy): domain Eukaryota; kingdom Viridiplantae; phylum Streptophyta; class Magnoliopsida; order Fabales; family Fabaceae; genus Calophaca; species Calophaca sinica. The sequence continues at coordinate 105,923,372 of CM073734.1, read as the reverse complement.
GGTCTCGAGATGAGTATTGTGGACGACTGTGGTATTACAAAGTCAGTGGGGGTAAGTTTATATTCATGTCGATGATATTTTATCTAATTAATGGCGATATAGGCTGATTGCGTGAAACCGAGAAATCTCTAACGAAAATTTAGAGATGAAGGATCTTGGGGATGTCTCTTTTGTATTTGGAATCCAAAATTATGAGAGATCACTCTTGAGGTATTCTGGGATTATCACAAAAGAGTTATATCGATAAAGTTTAAATAAATTTGACATGAAATATAGTAAACCAGAGGATACCTCAGTTATTAAGGGAGACAACTTTAGTCTCAATTTTTGCCCAAAAGAAAATTTGAAAATTTATGAAATACAAGAAGTTCCATATGCTCTGGCTGTGGGAAGTCTGATACATGGTATTATCTGTACGCATCCGAAAATGACGTACATGGTAGGATCATCTGGTCGATACTTAAGTAATTCTAGTTTGAATTATTACAAAAGGCATCCATAAGGATCATCAAGGAGAACAAAAGTCTATATGCCCACATAACAGAGATCTGAAAGGTTAGAGATCATCAAGAACTTTGACTCTGATATTCAGGATGTTAATATTATGGACATCAAATTATGGGATATGACTGAAATATCTATGTCACTAGGTTGCATACAGTAAAAGGTATTAAAATACCACTTAAGTTACAGTGTGACAGATAAGTCAGTCGTATCATACTTCAACAACAATAAAGAATTTTACAGTGTCTATTGACATAATGGTGTTCGTTGTTGAAATAAAGAATTCAAGATAAAAGAATTTCTATAGAGTACATAGAGGCTGATTCCATGCTAGCTATCCACTAACTAAGGGCTTGACACCTAAGGTTTTTTTCATGAGCATGTTGCTCATATGAGTGTATTGTCACTAAGGTTGCCTTAGTTTAGTAGGAGTCTTTATTTGTGTTCTATGTTTGAGATACAAATTTTATGTTATTTCGGTTTTTTTCTGTAGAAATAAAATTAGTTCATTATAAACCTTTTTGTATCTTGTTGTGTGTAAATTTTATTTACACATTAAGGACTTTCGTTTGCAAAATTAATCTCACTAAATATTTAAGTAGGACCTGTTGGAAATAGACATGATTGAGATCACATTCCATATAATTTCCATGCTACTCATACATATTGATCTATGTCATCAATTGTGTTGATGTGGTGATCACCTGGGTTTAGTCACAATTTACGGAAGTGACAAAAGCCACGGTGGTCTCATTATTAATACATGAGGTGGACCAGATTGTAAGGAGGAAATCTAATGATAAATATCATTCAGGAATTCTGGTATAATTATTACGATATGCAGCCCGAGTGGGAGATTGTTGGAGTTTTATATTCCAATAATTAATGTGGGCTAATATCATTAATAATTATATTAGCTATTTATCGTAATGAGCTATATTTTGTGTGATCAAATAAAATCAAAATAAAGTAAGCTCATTAGACTCGTAATTTAATTGATATGGACCTTATATGAGTAGATGTAACTGTGACCCGATAAGGGGATAATGAGTACCCTGTTAGGTTTAACACACTATAAAGAAGGCTATGGTCTCCAATACACCGAATCGCCGTCATCCATTCTCTTCTCCCCATCTGAAGAGATCTTAAAGTCTCGTGAGAGAGCTCAAGAAGATTCAGTTGAGGAAGAACCATAAAGTCACCGCTAACGTATTCGTTGTTCGTTGCTGTGGATTCAGTTGCTCGTTGGTTGTTCGTGATCATTCCTTTGATATTCCGCTTTAGGTGATTGATTGCTATGAATTAAGGTATTCTTCTAATCCTTAATAATCTAACATGTCGTAGATCCTAATGGTAGAGAACATGTTGTTCTTGTTGAGCATGCTTGCATGTCTTTATGGTTTCTGCATAAGGTATTTCTTCTATGAGATTTGAGCATATTTGTTCTTCTTGTTGTTATTAATAAGGACTTAATTCCAACATACTTGCCATAATATATTTTTAACTCTTGATAAAATAAAAAGAATTAAATGAACTCCATACTGTATAGACATATAGATGGACGAAATTCAGGGGTGGCCCTAAGGGTGTGCGAGATGTGCGACCGCGACTGGATCTGTTAATTATATAATTTTTTTTAATATATATATATATATACACACACACACACACTTGCCATAATATATTTTTAACTCTTGATAAAATAAAAAGAATTAAATGAACTCTATACTGTATAGACATATAGATGGATGAAATTCAGGGGTGGCCCTGAGGGTGTGCGGGATGTGCAACCGCGACTGGGTCTGTTAATTATATTATTATTTTAATATATATATATATATATATATATATATATATATATATATATATACACACACAAACACACACACACACACACACACACACACACACACACACACACATATATATATATATATATTAAATTGGTGCCCCCTTTAAAAAAATAGACTCAGTCATATGCGCTGATTCACTTCTTTTCCCACTCCAATTTGATAACAGTAAAAGCATTTCATAGGCTTGTGTGTAATTGAAAATAGCACTCTAATCGATTACTCATTACTCAATCAAAAAAAAATCAATTACTCATTACAAGCTTGGGCAAAAATTGGAATTATAATGGGCCTATTTTTTTGCACATGCCGTTGGGAATAAAAGACTCCTCCATTAGAGTTGAGCCTCCCACTAATACAACAATTTACGTTTTTTTTTTCCCGAATCGTTTAAACTTGCACTCTCTAAATTCTAAATCTTTTGTTTATTAGGCTCCCAAAATTCCTTTTCACTTTGGTTAAAATTTTCCTTGTATGAGATACTGTCATATTGAGATACCAATTCGATCAAACAACAAAAATTCATTTAATCTTCCCTTATTTGTATGGCTTCTTTCTATTGATAAGGCATATGTTTCATAGTTTCTTTTTTATTTTAAATTTCGGTACTTCTTTATCTCCTTTCTTTTTGTTTTCGTTTTTATGTGTATTTGAGTAATATATTTTTATATTTTAGATTATTAAATTCTAACCTATTTTTGTGTGTGCAGTGTGCTTCAAATATACTAGGGACCAATAATTTCTTTTTGGTGGGAACAGGACCTTGAAGAAATTTTTATCATCTGAATCTCTTTCGAGTCAAACCTACGGTGACACTTATTGCCATTTTTTAGTATATTTACTAGAGGTTTAAAATCAGCAATCAAAAAATAGGTGTTATTGTTTCATTTATTAAAACAATTAATGGCTAGCTTTTTACACCTCTTTTATGTTGAAGGCTATCTGCATGTGCTTGCTTGTGCGTGTGTCCATGTGTGACTTATAAAAAAAATAGGACACCAAGTTCATAATTCGCACAGGGCTCCCAAAATCTTAGAGACGACCCTAATGAAATTGAATATAGTGTAAATTATCCTCAAAATGAATTTGTGTTTTTTTTTGGTACATAATTGAATTTGTGTTTTTTTCCACTTCATAATAGAAAATTTTGATAACGGGCCTCACATAATTTTTTTCCCCTTCGTCTCTATGTTTTCTTCACAATCAAGTAAGAAAAAATATATACTATCCTTGTTTTCTCTCACTTATATAATTTCTCTCCGCATACATACATATATATATATATATATTACCCAAACAATTGTTAGCTAAACCTTGATAAAGTCATTGCGAGTTTTAAACCTCTTCTTGAGCCCACAAAGTTTCTCCTTGTCATTCTCGTAATCCCAATCCGAATCCTAGTACCAGTATGCGAAGCTCATCAGTTACTTAGGGATGGCAACGGAGCGGGGCGGGACGGGAGTGGGGAGTGCTCCCCCGCTCCCCGTCCCAGTCCCCAATCCCCGCCATGGGGAGTTTTCCTCCCCCGTCCCGTCCCCGCGGAGACCCATGGGGATCCCGAAAATTTAAAAAAAATTGCAAAAAAATACACTAAAACTGCAGTTAAATTGGGGAAAAAAATATAGAAGTAAAAAAGTCTTAAATTTAAAGTTATAATAACTGGTTCAAACTCAAATAGGACAAATATAATATCCAATAAACATGAAAAGGTTTCAAAATTACGATATTAAATTCAATTTTTCATGTCTTGTGCAACATGTCTATAACCCACTTTACGATAAATGTCTATAACCCACTTTCCGCTGCCTACAAAATAAACAAATAATCATCATCTCTTCATAAATATACTATAAAAAATTATTAAGTAATCCAATAGTATATCCATTACCTCACTATTCAAATAGATGCATTATTTTTGAAGAACCTAACAAATAAAGAACCAAATTGTCTTTTAAAGAAGTCATTTTGTAACGTCTCAACTCTAATCAGAGCATTACCTACTAAATTAACTGGAATTAAATAATGGCACAGTAAAAATTTTCACAAAGGATACCCTAAAGACTTAATTATTACCAGAGTTCACAACTTTGATAAAACATTTCCACGAAACACCTATTTGCTTTAAATATATTACAGAATTTAACATACAATACTCTTATAGACTTATAACAAAAGGAATTACTTTTGGGCTCTAAAAGACTATGACTCATAATTCGGTGCTCAATGTTTTGCGTGGCGGCAAGACCGAGCATTCTGACATGCTCTAGGCTTCTCCAATTGCTAGGTACCTGAAAACAACGCCCCAACATAGTGAGTTTACAAAACTCAGTAACATAGGACTGTCATAAATTATTTTACCGTTGTTTTCAGCCATACTTGGTGTGCGAAGTATGAAAAACTCCTCTGTACATAGATACAATTATCAACTGTGTTTAAAATATACAACCAAACACCTGCCGATATCACAATAATATTCGAACACAAACATTACAACAACATGACAATCCCATACATCAAGGATTGCTCATGACAGCCGGAACATATCGTTTGGTAACAGTGGTACAACCGCTTTGTTACAACTATTTGCAACAGCCGGGATGTGTCGTTACCTCACATTGGTACAACCGCTCTGCACTTACAATCCTTTGAGTAGCAGCCGGGACGTATCGTTTGGTAACAGTGGTACAACCGCTCTGTTACAACTGTTTGTAACAGCCGAGACGTGTCGTTACCTCACAGTGGTATAACCGTTCTGCACTCATAACTCTTCTATAACAGTCGAGGATTTACCAATGGGTATAAATTGACCACTGGGAATGACCCCGCACTGAACAACGATTTGCAACAACCAAGGATTTACCACGGGGTACAATTTGACTACTGGGCTTGACTCCGCATTGTACAACTATTTACAACAATCAAGGATTTACCACGGGCTATAAATTGACCACTGGGCTTTACCCTGCATTATACAACTATTTTATTACAATCAAGGATTTACCACTGGGTATTAATTGACCACTAGGCCTTATTCCTCATTGTACACTATTTGCAACAGCCAAGGATTTACTACTGGGTATTAATTGACCACTAGGCTTTACCCCGCACTGTACAATTCTTTTATCAGAACAATTATAAATTTAATAGTTTTAATACCATATCTTTAAGGGTTTTATTCAAACTTTAGTTGAATTAACCTTCTATGGAATTCCTATGAACCCTTCTTAGTCCCATAAATGAGTCTAATCATGTTATCATTTCCTTTCATAAGAAATCCTACTCTAAAACTTAATCCAATCCATTTCCAATCAAAATAAGACTCAAAATCAAGTCTTATAACATGGCAAACACAAAGAACAACTCATCAACATCAAACCATAAATAAACATAAGATTTTACATGCCATAAAACTCATTCAACATATGAACAACATATATCAATCTCATTTCATGCTTCTCAACAACTCATGCTTAGAAATCAAGAACACACATAAGCATGGCATTTGAAGGATTCCTAAGATAAACTCCTCTTTTGGAACATATCTCAAACATCAGGCATACAATTTAATTATACCAAATCCCCACATAACATCAAGTCCCATTTTAAAGAGACATAGAGCCATCCATTAATTCAAGAAAATCACAACAACTCATAAAATAGGCTAGCCCGAACACCGAGCCACTTCAAAATTAATTCTTACATATTCGATCAACGTGACCAAACTAAAACCAAACATTCCAATTGGAGCTCTGTGGAACTCGCAATGGGGCAAACATCACACAAATGTTTGTGGGGGGTTAGAGACAGCCATCCAACCCTTAACCAATCTGATGAAGTCCAGAGAAATTCAAATGGAGACCATCCAATAGATGCAAGGCCCAATGATGCTCTACAAGGACTTGGAGGCCCAATGACGAGGTCAAGGACTAAAAAGGCTAAAGAGGCTTTGGACAAAGAAGTCAACTATTTCCTATCTCTCAAACCAACTCCCGAAGGCCCAACTCTCAAGATAGTCCAAATAATCCAAGTTGATGAAGAACCCAATATGGGGGGCATGATATCACCCTAGTCGTTCCTTTTAATTTATTTAGATTAAGTATTTGAACTTTTTCTAAATTCAGTTTGGTTGTATTTTCCATTTGGGATAATTTTTGTAATAAGGTCCTACTTGTTTTGGGCTAACTAAGCACATAGGATCTTAGAATGTGTCATAGCTTTGCTAATTGGGCTTGGCCCATATCCATGAGCCAGGTTCAGACTTGGGAGCGCCAACTTGCTGGCTCCACCAAGTAGGGTTGGCCGCCACACTCTATTAGGAAAGGAGGGAGGAATTGATTACCATTATGGCTATAAATAGCCTTTGTACACTCCTAATTCAAAGCACCTTTGAATCGTAATTTATTTTGCACTCCATTGTGAGTTTGTGAGAGCTAAGCCTCTTAGGTTCTTGGATGAACCATTTCGATTCTTATCAAGAGCTTCCATTCTCTTGTGGCGAATCTTCATAGGACTTATCACTCTCTTGAGAGTGTGGCGTCTTCTTTCATTTCTGTCTCAATTCCATCTTTTTATTTTAATTACATTTGCTTAGTTCTTTGTTTATGCGCCACTTTCCTTAAAGCTTGCACCTTTAGCACTTCATTCTTCTTGCACTCTACTGTTTGTATGCGCCATCTTAATTCAAGAGCAAAGTATTTGTTCTTCCTTCTTCAAATAGAAGTGGCGCCACTTTGAGGATTAAGGATTCTACTTCCTAAAGTTCTCATTTTTATACTTTGTTTAACCCTTATACCAAGATTCAATTCGAGGACGATCCGTTAAAAACTATATGCATCCGTTTTGGATCATATCATGTGGTATCTAGAGCCCGGATCCTAGAATTGACAAAGTTATTGTTTTTATTGTGTACTGTTCTTATTGCTTTCTAGCACCAAGCACAGTTGCTTGAGTGCCATATTTGTACACATTTGGATCATCTAGATCAGCGCCATTTCCAAGGATTGGCGAAATTCTTTACATTCTGCTCTTTAAGTCATTTACTTTCTTAGCCTTTAAATTCGTGCCTTTAATTCTGTCTTTTAATTCCAGTTCTTTGTTTCTTGTTTTTATTCTAGTCATTTATTATTTTGCGCAATTCTGACTTTAATCCTTTATTTCCATATTGGTTCTTTGTTGATGTTTATAGCACTTGAATTGAAAAGGAAACTTTTAATCACACAGTTGGCACAACAATTCAATTTGATATTGCAATAACCAATTTTTAAGTGCAAAAAAAAAAAAAAAAAGCGAGCGTGATCTACAAAAAAAATCCTTTTATTCCAGAAAAAAAAAACAAAAAAAAAAGGAAAAGAAAAGAGCCCCTTGCACTTAACAAGATTAAATTGTTGCCATTGTGGACTTCATTAGGAGTGTTGCTGTAATTCATAACTTTTTGCGCAATTGTCTTCTCATTGTTCCAGTTCCTTTTGTCTTCTTTGCATTCCTTTTGAGTTGTACTTTTCCTTGTTAGCTTTTCTTGTTTGTCTCTTTAAATTCTTTTAAGTTTTGTCTAGAGTTTCTTTCCTTTCTTCAAATTCTGGGTGATTAACTCTTGTGAAGTTTGTCATTTGTGAAACGAACCCTTGGTAATTGAAACACGAGAGGGTTTATTTAAGAACTCAAAGAGACTTGAGAGGTAAAAGGCAAGAGTGGACATTATAGAAAAAGCCTACTAAGAGTGAAACACGAGTGATAAATTCAAGAGTGTAAACACGTGAGAAGAGTGGAAAGTGGCCTTTTGTTTGTTATTTTTTTAACCCTATAAAAAAATCCAAAGATGAGTGAAGGAAACACACCCCATCCCCTAGGACCGCCCGATTGATGCAATTCCTAGCCCAAGAGTTAGACAAAGGGTTAAACCAAGTTCGGGCTGAATTTAACACAAGGTTGGATGAAAGGAGTAGGGGTTCTCAACATGAGGCCTCGCATGAGGATGAATATGATTATGATTCGGGTAGCGAAAGGAGACCAGTGAGGGACCATGATCGGAGAAGGAGACATGGGAGGCATGATGATAGGAGACATAGGAGGTATAGGAGTAATGAGAGGGAAGGAGAACTAGGAAGAGTTAAGATCCAAGTACCCTCTTTCAAAGGAAAGAATGACCCTGAAGCCTACCTAGAATGGGAGACCAAAATAGAACAAATCTTTTCCTATCACCGTTACAATGAAGAGAGGAAGGTGAAGGTGGCAGCCCTTGAGTTTTACGATTATGCTCTGTCTGGTGGGACCAAGTACAAAAGGAGAGGGAAAGAAATAGGGATTACCCAGTAGATACTTGGGAGGAGATGAAAGCTTTGATGAGAAAAAGGTTTGTACCTTCGTGGTACCACCTGAGTTACATAATAAACTCCAAAGACTTACCCAAGGGAGTAAGAGTGTGGATGAGTACCATAAGGAGATGGAGGTGGCCTTGGTAAGGGCAAACATCAATGAAGATAGGAGGCTACCATGTCCGTTTCCTTCACGGCCTAAACCGTGAGATAGGAGACATTGTGGAGTTGCATCATTATGAAGAGCTTGAAGAGTTGGTCCACCAAGCCATAAAGGTGGAACAACAACTCAAGAGGAAGGCATGGAGGAAATCTCCCTCCACCTTTAAAACCCTTGCTTGGAAGGATAAGCAACCCAAGGAGGTTTCCTCTACACAACCTAAGGAAGGTATGAACTCTAAAAACTCTAAAACTTTTCCTTCCACTAACGCTTCTTCTTCTTCTGTTTCTAAGCACAGGGACATTAAGTGTTTCAAATGTTTGGGAAAAGGCCATATGGCCTATGAGTGCCCAAACAAAAGGACAATGACCATGAAAGGGGGTATATTTCTAGTGAGTCATGTAAGGGCTCCCTGTAGAAAGTGAGAAGGAAGAAGAGTGCGAAACCTTAGCTCATGATGGTGACTTGTTAATGATAAGGAGACTCTTAGGGAGTCATATTGTGCCAAATGAGCTAGACCAAAGGGAAAACATTTTCCATACAAGATGCATCATACAAGGAAAGGTATGTTCCTTAATCATTGATGGGGGGAGTTGCACAAATGTGGCCAAAGACTCGTTTGGTAAGAAAACTTGAACTTCAAACTATTCCTCATCCCAGGCCATACAAACTTCAATGGTTGAGTGAGAATGGTGAGTTACTAGTCAATCAGCAAGTGTTGGTAAGCTTGTCCATTGGTAAGTATCAAGATGATGTCTTATGTGATGTTGTTCCCATGGAGGCCGGCCATGTTTTACTTGGTAGGCCTTGGCAGTTTGATAAATGTGCTACTCATGATGGTTTTACTAATAAATACTCTTTTGTGCATAATTCTTTGAAAATTACCCTTGTGCCTTTGACTCCTAAACAGGTTTGTGAAGACCAAGTGGCGCTGAGACTTAGGAGAGAAGAAGAGAAGAAGGCCACAAAGGGAAAGTCAAATGGGGAAAAAAAAAGTGGGGATCAAAAAGATATTTAATGTTTAATTGCCAGGGAGAGTGAAATAAAGAGGGCTTGCTTTGCGAGGCAAGAGATGTACATTTGCGTGTACAAGGATTTATATTTGAATCATAACTCTAACCCTCTACCTAGTGAGATAGAGTCTCTTTTGCAGGATTTTGAAGATGTCTTCCCAAAGAGTGTTCCTCCCGGACTACCTCCTTTAAGGGGTATTGAGCATCAAATGGACTTCATTCCGGGAGCCTCTTTGCCTAATAGGCCCGCCTATAGGACCAATCCGGAGGAAACAAAGGAAATTCAGAAGCAAGTGGAGGAATTGCTCCAAAAAGGTTGGGTAAGAGAAAGCTTGAGCCCTTGTGCCGTTCCCGTTATTCTTGTCCCTAAAAAGGACTGACTTGGCGCATGTATTGACTGTAGGGCTGTAAATAATATCACTGTGAAATATAGACACCCCATCCCTAGACTAGATGATATGCTTGATGAATTGCATGGTGCTTGTTATTTTTCTAAAGTTGATTTGAAGAGTGGGTACCATCAAATTAGGATGAGGAAGGGGATGAGTGGAAAACAGCCTTTAAAACTAAGCATGGATTGTATGAATGGTTGGTAATGCCTTTTGGACTTACAAATGCGCCTAGCACCTTCATGAGGTTGATGAACCATGTATTAAGAGAGTTTTTAGGCAAGTTTGTAGTGGTGTACTTTGATGACATTCTGATCTATAGCATAACCTTAGATGAGCACCTAGAACACCTTAGGGTTTGTGATGAGTGTGCTAAGGAAAGAAAAGTTGTATGCTAATTTAGAGAAGTGTGTCTTTTGTACCGACCATGTGGTGTTTTTAGGTTTTGTTGTAAGTGCTAAGGGAGTACAAGTGGATGAAGAAAAGATTAAAGCCATTAGGGAGTGGCCTACCCCTAAGTCAGTGAGTGAGGTGAGAAGCTTCCATGGGCTAGCTAGTTTCTATAGAAGGTTCAGAAGGACTTTAGCACCATAGCTGCCCCTTTGAATGAGGTTGTGAAGAAGAATGTGAGCTTTAAGTGGGGAGAAGCACAAGAGAGAAGCTTTAACACCCTTAAAGAAAAACTTACTCATGCGCCCATACTTGCATTGCCTAATTTTTATATGTCATTTGAACTTGAATGTGATGCATCTAATGTGGGTATTGGGGCTGTTTTACTCCAGGGGGGGCATCCAATTGCGTACTTTAGTGAGAAATTGCATGGTGCTGTTTTGAACTATTCCACTTATGATAAAGAGTTGTATGCACTTATAAGGGCTTTGTACACTTGGCAGCACTATCTTTTGCCAAAGGAATTCGTAATTCATAGTGATCATGAGTCACTAAAATATTTGAAAGGGCAAGGTAAGCTTAACAAAAGTCATGCTAAGTGGGTAGAATTTCTTGAACAATTCCCCTATGTGATCAAGCACAAGCAAGGTAAGGTGAATGTAGTGGCAGATGCACTCTCTAGAAGGTATACCTTACTTTCCACTCTTGAAACAAAAATTCTTGGTTTTGAACACATAAAAGAGTTGTATGTGCATGATGATGATTTCTCAATAGTTTATGCTGTTTGTGGAAAGGGGGCGCATAGTGGGTTCTTTAGGCATGATGGGTTTTTATTCAAGGAAAAATATTTATGTGTGCCTAAATGTTCGTTGCGTGAACTCTTACTTAGGGAAGCACATGAGGGGGGACTAATGGGACATTTTGGGATCCAAAAGACTTTGGACATTTTGCATGAGCATTTTTATTGGCCTGGCATGAAGCATGATGTGCATAGAATTTGTGATAGATGCATTGTTTGTAAAAAGGCCAAGTCAAAGGTAATGCCCCATGGAGTTTATACCCTTACCTATCCCAGATTCTCCTTTGATTGACTTGTCTATGGACTTTGTGCTAGGTCTTCCCGCTCAAGAGGGGGAGAGACTCAATTTTGTGGTTGTTGACAGGTTTTCCAAGATGGCCCACTTTATTCCTTGTCATAAGGTGGATGATGCTACTCATGTGGCAGCCTTGTTCTTCAAGGAAATTGTAAGACTACATGGGATGCCCAAGAGCATAGTCTCTGATAGGGACTCTAAGTTCCTCAGTCAGTTTTGGAGAACCCTTTGGAACAAATTAGGGACCAAGTCGTTATTTTCTACCACTTGTCACCCACAAACCGATGGGCAAACCGAAGTGGTGAATAGGACCACTTTCGACCTTCTTTGCGGTCAATCATCAAGAGGAACGTCAAAACATGGGAAGAATGCTTACCTCTTGTTGAATTTTCTTATAATAGAGCGGTTCATTCTACAACTAGCTTTTCTCCTTTTGAAATTGTGTACGGATTTAATCCCTCACACCCCTTGATTTCTTTGCTTCTACACGATATTTTTCTTTGAATCATAGGGACTGAAGCGAAGGCGAATATGTGAGGAAGCTCCATGAGAAAGTCAAGTCCCAAATTGAAAAAAGATGGAGCAATATGCTAGGCAAGCCAACAAAGGAAGAAAAAGCGTTGTCTTTAAGCCTGGAGATTGGAGTGCAGGTGCATATGAGGAAGGAAAGGTTTAAAATCACAGAGGAAATCAAAGCTCTCACCTAGAGGAGATGGTCCCTTCCAAATCATTAAAAAGATCAATGATAATGCCTACAAAGTTGACCTACCAGGTGAGTATGGAGTTAGTGCAACATTTAATGTGGTGACTTAAGTCCTTTTGATGTAGGTGATGAAGGATCAAATTCGAGGGCGAATTCTTTCGAAGGGGGAGAGCATGATGAAGTCCAGGGAAATTCAAATGGAGACCATCCAATAGATGCAAGGCCCAATGATGCTCTACAAGGACTTGGAGGCCCAATGACGAGGTCAAGGACTAAAAAGGCTAAAGAGGCTTTGGACAAAGAAGTCAACTATTTCCTATCTCTCAAACCAACTCCCGAAGGCCCAACTCTCAAGATAGTCCAAATAATCCAAGTTGATGAAGAACCCAATATGGGGGGCATGATATCACCCTAGTCGTTCCTTTTAATTTATTTAGATTAAGTATTTGAACTTTTTCTAAATTCAGTTTGGTTGTATTTTCCATTTGGGATAATTTTTGTAATAATGTCCTACTTGTTTTGGGCTAACTAAGCACATAGGATCTTAGAATGTGTTGCAGCTTTGCTAATTGGGCTTGGCCCATATCCATGAGCCAGGTTCAGACTTGGGAGCGCCAACTTGCTGGCTCCACCAAGTAGGGTTGGCCGCCACACTCTATTAGGAAAGGAGGGAAGGAATTGATTACCATTATGGCTATAAATAGCCTTTGTACACTCCTAATTCAAAGCACCTTTGAATCGTAATTTATTTTGCACTCCATTGTGAGTTTGTGAGAGCTAAGCCTCTTAGGTTCTTGGATGAACTATTTCTGATTCTTATCAAGAGCTTCCATTCTCTTGTGGCGAATCTTCACCGGACTTATCACTCTCTTGAGAGTGTGGCGTCTTCTTTCATTTCTGTCTCAATTCCATCTTTTTATTTTAATTCTGTTTGCTTAGTTCTTTGTTTATGCGCCACTTTCCTTAAAGCTTGCACCTTTAGCACTTCATTCTTCTTGCACTACTGTTTGTATGCGCCATCTTAATTCAAGAGCAAAGTATTTGTTCTTCCTTCTTCAAATAGAAGTGGGCGCCAATTTGAGGATTAAGGATTCTAATTCCTAAAGTTCTCATTTTTATACTGTTTTAACCCTTATAACAAGATTCAATTCGAGGACGATCCGTTAAAAACTATATGCATCCGTTTTGGATCATATCACAATCCCACTAAAATATCAAAATTTCTATTCATTAGACATTCAAAATCAAGAATTAAAACAATTAATCGTAGCACACCCTAATCAGAGGTTTTTGAGGGGAAATCTTATGTTACCTCTTGTTCCTTAAATGCTTGGTGATGAAAATAGGGCTTCTCTTCCATTGAAGCTTGAATCAAAGCCCTAGCTCCAAATCCCTCTTCTTCTTCTTCTTCAATCGAACCTAGATTGGAGTCTGGATTCTCCTATTTTTTTCCATTTTCCTCTTCCTTTCTCTCTATTCAATCTCCCTCTCCCTCTCTCTCGATTCGAACTCGCTCTCTCTCTGTTTCTCTTTCTCTCTCTCTCTCTCTCTCTCGGTCTCGTCCTTCCTTTCCATGGCGTGCGCCACCACGCTGGAGCCGTCGTGGCTCAGCCCCTCCCCTCTACTCCCACACACGCTCTCTCTCCCTCTCTTTCTCTTCCTTCTGCCTTCTCTCTTCTTATCTTTTTCTTTCTTTTCTCTGTTTTTTCCCTTTTCTTTTTTTGCTTCTCTTTCACGCAGGGCGTGTGGGTGTGTGTAAAAGAGAAATAGTGAGGATGCTAAGGTGGGTGCAAGGGGGATGTGGTGTATGGTGGGACATAGGACATGATTAGTTTAGAAATTAGTTAACAAATCCTAGTTAAATTTCATAATTAACCATTTGGTCCTTAAATCAACCTTGGGTAAATTAATCAATTAAACTACTCATACTTAGTAAATAAATCCCCCTTTTTAATTAGGGTCTTCAATTACTAAGCTTTAAAAAGTTGGGATGTTACACATTTATGGAAAAAAAATTAATAAATAGAGGTGAGTTCAAAATAAATATATTACCTTGCATTTCTCTGCGTATCCAATCTTGGGTACACATCAAAGCCTCCAAGGTGTCTTCATTCAACCTACTACGATGTGAACTCAAAACACGACCACTGGTACTAAAGGCTGACTCTGAAGCAACTGTAGAGACAGGGATAGAGGGAAGACGAACCGCGAGCAGAGGCGGAGGCATAACAACGGCGGGAAGATGAACCGCGAGCAGAGGCGGATACAGGGAGCAGAACTGCGAGAAGACGCAGTAGCAGCAGCGGAAACAACAAAAGGTGAACAGAGAAAGCAAAAAGAGGCGAACAGAGGCGGATACAGGGAAGACGAACCGCGAGTAGAGGCGGAGGCGCAGCAACGACGGGAAGACTAAGCAACAACGGTGGGAACAGAGGCGGAGGCCGGAGACAGGGAGCCGAGTCAACAGACGTGGCGATGACTCTCTTTTTCTCCCTGCTGGCAGGGCTGGGATTTTTTAGGGTTCTTAGAGAATGGGTGAGTCCGTGAGTTTGTGAGGGATGAGCGAGGGAGAGGAAAAAAACTATTTTGTTTTGATGAGTGAGTGTGATGTGAGTCAGCTGAATGTGGAGAAAAAATTAGGGAGAAATATTGTAGTTACTATTTTTTTAAAAATATGTAAAAAGACCAAAAGGACCATTAATTATAATATGATATATATATATATATATACATACATATTTATAGGGTTAATAATGTAATATGTCCAGGGCAGGGGGTGTGATCCTCGTCCCCGAATTGACTGCGGAGGTATTATCTCCCCTATCCCCCTCCCCACGGGGCCCCGAATGGGGCAGTCCTTGCGGGGATCCCCACACACAGGTGGAAATTGCCATCCCTACTTAGGCCCCACCACAATCTTAATTGAGACATCACTCTCTCGTTTGGAAATCATGTTTATCGTATGTACGTGTTGAATTCTCTTGCTCACCTTTGTTGTTATATATTCCCTCTGTACTAAATATAAGGAAGAAGGTATAATTACATTTTTGATCCCCAACTTTTTTAATTTGGCAATTTTTGTCATTTTATTTTATTTTTGGCATTGGTCCCCTAACTTTCTCAATTTTGTGATTTTGGTCCCATATTTTTTAATTGTACTTTTAGTCCCTCAAAATCATGAATTTATTGCACTTTTAGTCCCAAAAATCTTGGATTTTTGGGAAGTGGAGGGCCAAAAGTGCACAATCCATATTTTTTGGGACCAAAAATGTAATTTAAAAACATAGGGACCAAAATCGCTAAATTGAGAAAGTTAAGGACCAAAATCGCAAAAAATAAAATAGGCGGACAAAAATCGTCAAATTGAGAAAGCTGAGGGACCAAAAGTGCATTTAAGCCAAGGAACAAAACCTTAATTCATATGGACCAATTTTTTTTGGTTGGGACCCACTCTAATTAGCCACTTTGTAGCCGAGCGAGCCGACGGAGTGTCCCCACGGCTTTGATCCTTTGGACCGGCTATGAGACTAATCTCCGGTGTGGGGGTCAGTTCACAGCTTAAGGCGTATTTCCCCTCCTAAAGAATGCGTTCAGTGGGAATCGAACCTTGGTCCTCCCCCACTCAACTCAGCGCTGCTAAACCAACTGAGCTACACTTATTTGGTACACAGACCAAATGATAACATTGAAGTTTGTTTTTTCTAATTAATAATCTTAAAATTTGTGTTTTTTTCCCCAAAATTACTTCTTTATGAACCAACCCAATTGTATAGGAAATAAGTGTATCTCATTAATATGTCTAACTACTATCTCCGTTCTTTTTTACTTGTCTTTTAAGGTTTCACATAAACCAAATAAACCAATAAATTTTGTTGTTTTTGATAAAAATTGTTAGTTTTTTTCCTATGATACAATTGATTGTTTATTATCCATCACACTTATTTCTCTCTCTACAATAAATAATTAAGGCTATAATTGATAAACAAATAATTAATGTAACCTTAAACTATCAAAATGACAAATAAAAATGAACAAATTTTTTCTAAAAAAACCTACAAGTAAAAAGGAACGGAGGGAGTATAAATTAGGGTATAAATAAAAATTAGTCATTAAATGCTTTTAAAAATTGATGTTATTTTTTATAATTAGAACAAAAAAATAGATCATTTTATTCCTTATAAAATGAACCGCAGAGATTATCACGTTAAATATTTGGTGCCTCCACCTAAGTGGTGTTCGATTTACGTGACAGAAGTTGGAATGTTAGTTTTTATTGGAGTGAAAACGGGATAACGGGAGAAATAAAAAACATGGAATAGTAAAAGAGAGAGTAAAAAAAAAAAAGTGGAATGAGGGAAAAAAATAGTGTGTGAAAAACTAATAGCAACTTCCATATTACCACCAATTGTATTAGGAGGCGTTTGTTTCAAGTAATGAAAAATAATTCCTAGAATAATTTTTTCAAGAATATAATAATGGAAATCTTATTCTTTGGTATTTTTTAAAAAAAGGTGTTTGACAAATTTTTTAACATTCTTAGAAAGAGGTAGTTACAGGAATTTTTAAAAATTACATTTTAAAAATTACATATATAATCACATGGGAATCTACTTTCCCACCCCCTTGGGCATGACAATATTAAAAGTTATTTCCTTCGTTGAAATCTTTATACACAGGAATAATTTTCTTTAACCTTATAACAAATAAGAGAATACTCATTCTCTATCCATGTATTCCGAAAAATGTGATTTCTGAACGTGAAACATACACCCACTCACGTGATATCAAATCACCAAATACAATTCTTCTAAGTTAATTAAATGTCATCTTTCATTTTAGCTATAGTCCGCCACTCGTTGCTATTACCACCTCTTCGGTGCGACTATAATAATAATAATAATAATAATAATAATAATAATAATTGCATAGAGCAGACTCGATTTTCCTTCTCATACACACATAATATGAAGAGGGATCAATGCTATTTTACGGGTAAAATAATAATAACTTTTCTACCGCTCTTTTTTCCGATTCTTCTTGTTATTTTCTCTGCCACAATTATGTTGTTTATGTTTTTCTTACAACCAAGAACTGGCTTTAACTAAATCCACCACACAACGAAAATCAAACAGATCCTGAAAAACAATTTTATTACACATACACCAAAGAGACCATACCACAACATGCAAAACTAGCTGAAACTGTTGTCCCCTCAACTATATGTAACAACTCAACTTTATTGGACAATTTTTTTATGGTCCACTTTATAGGCAGCCCTATTTAAAAAAATATAAAGGTAAAAATGATGTAAAAATGATTGTATCCAATATTTTTTTTTCAATTATCAATTAGGAAACTAAATTCACATAATATTAATCATTTTTATCTTAACAAATCATCTATTCTATCTATTATATTTCTATTTCTATCTTCTATCTATCTATTTCTATTCTATTCTTTCTATCTATTTTATTATTCTATTATTATTATTATTATTATTATTTTATTATCTTAAATTTTTTATTTTCCCAATTTTTTTATTTTTATTTTTTTATTTTTTATTTTTTTTTTTTTTTTTATTTTTATTTTTCTTATTTTTTCTTACTTTTTATTTTTATTTTTGCTGTTATTTTTTATATATTTTTTCTTAATGTTGTTTTATCTTTTTTTTTTTAATTCGTAGTTTTTAATTTAAATTTTATTTTTATAATTTTGTTTACTTTCTTTTCATTTTTTAATATTTTTCTTTTTTAATCTTATTTATTTGTATCATTTTTTATTATTTGAAAATAATTTTTATTTTTAATTTATTTTTTATATGAGCAAAAATGTCTTTATTATTTATAAATAATTATTTTTCTTTTTAGTCCATACGAGAAATATTACTTAACACATCAAATTTATAAATATTTTTATTATTTATAAATGATTATTTTGTTTTTCAATTCTACGGGAAAACATTATATGTCGTTGTTGTAATTTTACCGTCTTTTAATAAATATCAAATTTATAAATATCATTATTATTTATAAATGATTATTTTGATTTTTAGTTCCTACGAGAAAATATTACATGTTGTGGGTATAATTTTATCGTTTTTTAACACATATCAAATTTATAAATGTGTTTATTATTTATAAATGGTGATTTTGCTTATTAGTCCCTACAGGAAAACATTACATGTTGTCGTCGTAATTTTATCGAATTTTAACACATATCAAATTTATAAATGTCTTTATCATTTATAAATGATTATTTTGTTTTTTAGTCCCTACAGGGAAACATTACAAGTTGTGGGTGTAATTTTATTTTCTTTGAACATATATCAAATTTATAAATATCTTTATAAATAGTTATTTTTCTTTTTAGTCTTGTACATGTTATCATTGTAATTTTATCGTCTTTGAACACATATCAATTTTATAAATATATTTATTATTTATAAAAAATAATTTCGCTTTAATTTTAGTCCATGTGGAGAAACGTTACATATTGTCGGTGTAATTTTATCGTCTTTGAACACATATCAATTTTATAAACATCTTTATTATTTATAAAATATAATTTTGTTTTTTAATCCATACGGAGAAACATTACATGTTGTCGGTGTAATTTTATCGTTTTTGAACACATATTAATTTTTTAAATATGTTTATAATTTATGAAAGATAATTTTGCTTTTTAGTCCCTTTGAGGAAACGTTACATGTTGTCGGTGTAATTTTATCGTCTTTCAACACATATCAATTTTATGAATATGTTTATTATTTATAAAAGATAATTTTGCTTTTTAGTCTCTATGGGGAATCATTACATGTTGTGGGTGTAATTTTATCGTCATTAAACACATAACAATTTTATGAATATCTTTATTATTTATAAAAGATAATTTTGCTTTTTAGTTCCTAGGGGAAAACATTACATGTTGTGGGTGTAATTTTAGCGTCTTTTAACACATATTAATTTTAAAAATATGTCTTTATCATTTATAAATGATTATTTTATTTTTTAGTCCATACGAGGAAACATTACAAGTTGTGGATGTAATTTTATTGTCTTTGAATATATATCAAATTTATAAATGTCTTTATAATTTATAAATAATTATTTTCCTTTTTAGTCTTGTATATGTTGTCAATGTAATTTTATCGTCTTTGAACATGTATCAATTTTATAAATATGTTTATTATTTATAAAAGATAATTTTGCTTTAATTTTAGTCCCTTTGGAGAAACGATATATGTTGGCAGTGTAATTTTATCGTCTTTGAACACATATCAATTTTATGAACATCTTTATTATTTATAAAATATAATTTTGCTTTTTAGTCCCTATGAAGAAACGTTACATGTTGTCGGTGTAATTTTATTGTCTTTGAACACATATCAATTTTATGAACATCTTTATTATTTATAAAATATAATTTTGTTTTTTAGTCCCTACAGAGAAACGTTACATGTTGTCGGTGTAATTTTATTGTCTTTGAACACATATCAATTTTATGAACATCTTTATTATTTATAAAATATAATTTTGCTTTTTAGTCTGTACGGAGAAATGTTACATGTTGTCGATGTAATTTTATCGTTTTTAAACACATATCAATTTTATGGATATTTTTATTATTTAAAAACGATAATTTTGCTTTTTAGTTCTTACGGTGAGACATTACGTGTTTATCATCTTTGAACACATATTAATTTTATGTATCTATTTATTATGCTCAAGCTTATTTAAATTTAACAGAACATGAACATAGTATAAACAAGTTTTTGAATATATAGTAAACCGTTTACGAATAAGGTGTTTTCACACATGCGTAAAAACGAATAAAACCTGTACGTTCACACGAGTAACTTGCTAGTTCAATTATTAATATCGGGTTGCGGGGCCAACCCAACGTATGAGGAGGTCCAAAGTTAACTCCAAACAATTTGTGAATCTTTATAATTATAAAAGTAATAGTGCCTTGAGGATAATTTAGTCAAATCACTTAAATAAACACTAATTAATGTCTTTTAGCATTTAATAATTATAAAGATCTTTTTTTAAATGAAAGAGAGAGAAAAATCCTAAAATATAATTAAATAACTTAAATAAACATTAATTAATGCTTTTTAGCATTTAATAATTATAAAGATCTTTTTTAAATGCAAGAGAGAGTAAAATCCTAAAAAAATAATTAAATCACTTAAATGAACACTAATTAATGCATTTTAGTATTTAATAATTTTTAAATGAAAGAGAGAGTAAAATCCTAAAAAAAATTATATAAATCCCAGTGTTGATTGATTTCGTTTACAAAATCAAAGAGAGTAAAATCACTTAAATAAACACTAATTAATGCTTTTTAGCATTTAATAATTATAAAGATCTTTTTTAAATGCAAGAGAGAGTAAAATCCTAAAAAAATAATTAAATCACTTAAATGAACACTAATTAATGCATTTTAGTATTTAATAATTTTTAAATGAAAGAGAGAGTAAAATCCTAAAAAAAATTATATAAATCCCAGTGTTGATTGATTTCGTTTACAAAATCAAAGAGAGTAAAATCACTTAAATAAACACTAATTAATGTCTTTTAACATTTAATAATTATAAAGATCTTTTTTTAAATGAAAGAGAGAGCAAAAACCTAAAAAAATAATTCATTCATTTAAATAAACACTAATTAACGCCTTTTAACATTATAATTATACAAATCTGTTTTTAAAATGAAATAGAGAGTAAAATCATAAAAAATAATAATTAAATCACGTAAATAAATACTAACTAATGTCTTTTAACATTTAATAATTATTTAATGAAAGACAGAGCAATGGTTGATCCCAATGATTGATAATATGTCGGATGTTTGATACAAAATAAAAATAATATTTTTAATGATTTACGATTGTAATTGATTTATTCATATTTTTTAAATATTTTTAAATATCGACGACAAATCATAATATGCAACTCAGTGATTGATACCATGTAGAATGTTTGATACAAAATAAAAATAGCATTATTAAATGATTGATTGTTGTTGTGAAGAAGCTCACGCTGAATATGACTACGTGCAAACATAGAGTTTTGATGGTTGTCTCTACAATATTCATTAAAAAATGCTGAATTACTTATTCTTAAAAACTGTAATTTCACTGAAAAGAAAATATACAAAATTTTGTTTGGACAGAACATTGAATATGCCTACGAGGATACATGGAGTTTTGACGGACTTTCTCTACAATGTTCATAATTTTTTTTACTGAGTACGAGTTACCTTAACTAGAAGCATTGTGTTCGTGTTACCGTAATATTTATTTATCAATACTTTTAATAATCTTACAATTTTTATGACACAAATAAAAAATTTCCAAATTAAAAATATAGAACTATTTTTACAAACTCCGTTTCCCTTATGCCTCGCATGGGTCAAAAATCTAGTATTTATAAAGAGAGGTCTCTCTTTTATACCTAACAACAAACAACTTCTGAACTTTTATGAAGAAAGACCCTTTTCGTACATTTATGAAAAGAGACCCATTTTTTATACCCACTTGGTTACGGTCCCTTTCAACTATGGGCTCCTTTCTAGGGGAGTCAATCAAGGGTTTGAGTGGTCTCACCCTTGGGCCGGCCCACGAGAGGTTCTTACGAGAACACTTTTTATTTTAAGTTCAAGTTAATATTAGAAATGTGAATGAGCCAGTTGTGTTGTTAATTAATCTTGATTCCTACGTGTAGTTAACTTGAAAAAATGGTACAAAATTGGATGGGAAAAAATGTATTAAATACGTGACATAATATAAGAACAGGTTGTTAGAGGGCTCTCTGACACTCCAAGAATTTTTAATATTCTCAAAATATTTTTAATTTCTAAAATAAAATAGATAATAAATTTAAACCATAGATTTTATAAAAAAATAAAATGCTGAAATATATTTATTTACAAGAAAACATAATAGTTATAATAAAATAAAATAAAAGAAAATAAAGAATAATAAATAAAGTAAATAAATAAAATAACATATTAATAAGTACTATATAAATAAAATAGATCAGATTTTATAATAATAAAATAATGGGCCCTAGAATCCTTTAGAGGGATCTAGAACCCAAATTAAAAATAACGCTAAATTTAGTACCGTCGCGACACGATGAGAATATAACTAGGGGAGCTTGCGACGCGAGCGTACCCTGACAACCTCTCCACATACGTGTTGACACGTGTAAAGAACGACAGAGCCTCGCGATGCGACGTACCCAGCGCGACGCGATGAGCCTTTCCCCACACTGTAAATAGGTGGTCCTACCACCCAATTTAACCAACCAAAAACCTCATTATCCTTTTCCTTACCCTAGTAGCCTTCTAGGGTTACGAGTAATGGAACGCCCAAAGCAGGAAGGAGCGGTCTTCTAGCCAGGTAAGGGAGACAGAACCCTATCCACTAGGAAATATATAGTATTAGAATAAATGTAGAATAGGTGCAGGGTGCCCTTAGCCCTATTAGAGGGTTGATAATAACAATATCTCAGGAGATGGGTTGTGACCTGCGATGATCGATGGGCATCGCCGCTAGTCTATCAACCCATAGGCATGCAAGACATTAGGTTATGAGTTGATAATTAGTAGTAAGTCGATTTAGCGACGCTAGGTAAAATAAATAATGAGATGATACCTGTGACATTCTTCTGATATGTTTGTGTATTGTGGATGTTCTAAATATTAATTGTTAATGCTCTTCTTATATGTTTGTGTGTTGTGAGTGTTCTAAATATTAGTAAGTGATATTCTTTTGATATGTTTGTGTGTTGTGAATGTTCTGAATAAATATGATTTCAATAAGTACAACCAATATAATTAAAGAGTATGGTACCATGACTGCATTAGGAAAGATAGAAACAAGAAATAGATAAAACCAGTCAAAACAGTGGAATGTAATATCTTTCAGAGATGATATGCCAAAATGAAAAGATGGAAAAAGGAATAAATAATAAGAATCATCTGCATAGCTGTAATCCACCGCTGTACGCAAAGGCTATCGTACGAGGTCAGGTACCAGAGTGCGGGTACGATGCAGTCAATACAGGACACGTCGGTCCTTGAGGATAGTCTGGGTCCGACAAAGTTCACAGGTGACCAATGGTTTGGCCGCCATTGTGTTGGGACGTCGGAGTGTCTGGTCATCCTGACAGGGTATTGTTGTATCACTGTCCATAGTAACGATCCCGAGTGCCGCCCCGACACATGTTTCTATCGCTGAAGTTGGGGAACTAATATGCACTCTTAGGGGTACGATGAGCGAGATATGTGGATGGACAACTGACTTAACCTGCCCATCACAGGCTGGTGGGAGGTGGTTGTTAACTATAAAGACTAAGGTGGGGTTGTCATTACTAGTTGTGGCCACGTAGACATATAGTCCCAGGATGCATCTCATATAATAAAAAAAATATGATAATTCAACCTATTCTTACACGAGTTCTAATTACTATTATGTCCAATTATTTATGTAAATAGTGTGTTCTGATCTCCTGTTTTATTTTTGCACAATCACACCATCACTTTAAACAGGAAAAACAAGATCAGAAGCATGAGTCAGCCGGTGGTCACTTCCACACTTACGCACTGTGCACTCTCTCAAATTGTATAATATATAAATTTGTTAATATATGAAAAGCATGGCATGCATATAATAAATAAGATAACTATATAATGGGACAGAGTCGTCTCATTTGGGTACATAATGGGACAGAATCGTCTCATGCTCCACTTGCATTGATAATATAAGGGTATGAAACAGTTCCATTTATAGCAGAGGAGAGAAAAAGGAGCAAAGGTAAAAAGAAAGGAAGACAATAAAGTACTGATAAACAACCTAGTCATTTTACATTTTTTGTCAAAGTAGAGTCAACCATTTAAAACCTATCCTGATCTTGCCGACAAAAGACAAAAAGCTTAAAAGCCTAAGATACGTGCTTAAAATGGAGGAGATTTGTGACGTTCCATTGGCATCATTGACCAGCAGATTTCTCAAAGAGACTGAGCCTATTATAAGCTAGTCTTGATTTGTACGCAGCATTCTTGTATTCCCGCCATGTGAATTCTTTGTACAAACTCTCTTCTTCCTTTGACACCAGTGAAGGCAAAGGTGCTATCTTTTCATTCAAGGGCGGCCCTCCAAAGTAAATCATAGACAACCTTGACATCGTTGTGTCGGTCAATACCCTGTGCTTCACACTTTTGAATCCCCCATTGGTCATCACCTGCAATTTAGAAACTTAATATAATAAAAAAGGCAAATTCTATAGTGGACTATTTTGACAGTAGTACACGTGAATCGGTACTTAAAAAATCATTTAAAATTTTGATGATGACCGATGCTGCCACCCGAAAGCAGAAGCCCATGATTATCCATGTCCTCACAGTTAAGATGGTCGTGTGATCAGTATTTGTTTCGACAAAAACAGATGAGTATGAGTAGTTCAAAACTCAACTAATTATATTTATTTTCTCTTGTTTTTGTCGAACTCATACCGAACAGGCCACGTCTCAGTCAGAGGATGAAAACGACCGTAAGTTTTTGCTTCCGAAAGGCACCATCAATCATCGTCAAGAGTTTAACTGTTTTTCAAGTACCGGTACGCATAGACCACCTATTTTAGAAACCATCATAAGAAAATACATAGAAAGCCGAAACTCAAAATAATACAATAAGGACTAGTTTGATTATACCTTTTTAAAAATAGTTTTCTATTTTTAAAAAATTTAACAAGAACAAAAATTTTTTGTTCTTTGTCTTTTTTTTAAATCAGAAACACCATTGACATATTGACATATGTAGATTATTTTTACACATAGGCGCACATCCACTCATGTGTGAAAAAAAAACAAAATTAATTGCTGGCAGATTATGAGGAAGAAGATTGACTATATGAGATAGAAACAATTTTTTATTCGACCAATTAATATCGTTTTCATGTGTAGTGGACTAGTGAGTGATATTTATTTATCACTAATAGTGCTTTTTGTCTTCGCGCGAAATTCGGTTTTAATCTTTGTAAAAAAATTTATTTGTTATTGGTTTTTGTAATATAGAAATTTTTGTTTTTTGTTTTCGATTTTAATCCCTGTAATAGTTTTTCATGATGGTTTTAATCCCTATAACATGTAGTCCATGTAATATGGATCATATAAAGACTAAATCCAAAGTAAACAAATATTATAGGGACTAAAATCGAAACTGTAAGGACTAAAAGTAAAAATTTCTATATTGTAAAAACCAAAAACAAATAATTTTTTTTGTAGGGACTAAAATCAGATGTTATTTATATTACAGTGAGGAAAAACACTATTAACCCATATTTATCGGTACCTGCAAGGAGTCACCCACAATGATGAAAAGGGAAGTCTGATCAGGTGGGATTGAAACCCAGGTCCCATCTCTGAGACAAATTTGCAGACCCGATGTGTTGTTAGAGCTTAGGACAGATATTATTTGTGGGTCTGTGTGCTCCCCAAACCCAATCAAATTTCTTCCACTCAATGCTCCAAGCTCTCCACATGCCGGGTAGTGATTCAGCCTGAAGCATGAATCACTTCTCTCGTCCCGCACCATTCTGCTAAACATATTCCTTTGTTCAATCCCCAACCCTTCAGCCGTTAATTCCAACACTTCACAACACATGTTCTTCATTGCCAATATATATTCTTCCACAGCATAGCTTCAAAGTTTAACCAAACCAGCCGCACACAAAAATGTCACAATTAATTTCATCAATATGCTTTGATGAATATATGTCTGAGATTAATTACTATATATATGTAATGTAATGTCCGTATAAAACTGTTTTAAGTAGTTATTCAATAAGATGATTTTACTATGATGTGACGTTGTTATAATATTTTCGGAAATATCTCAGATTTATAAAATAAGATCTGATCGGATGACTACAAAAAAATTCCGTGACCACAGACTAAATCGTAACGTCAAAGTTTTTTTATGTTTCTGCAACCGCAATATAATTAAAGCTGCTCCAACGGTATGTTACCATGATTCTTCGCAATATTATGTACGTAATCGCGACTGCGATTTAAAACACGAGTATATATATAAATTAAAGAAGTGGATTCTGTTTATACCTGAACTTTATTGGGTTTTGTTGTAAAAGGAGAAGGGTCTTGGGAGAGATGATATCAGGGTTGGTGTTGAGGAGGAGGTACTCAACCCAACCAACATCACCGTTTGTGCCAATTCTCTTGTTGCCATAGCCAAAAGGGTCAGGAGGGCCTGCCTTGTCTTTCTCACACTGGGGTTGCTCGAAAAACTTGAGGGCTTCATTTTCTAAATTGGTCATCAACTCCAATGGAACTTGGTGGTTGACAACCTTGAAGAACCCGAACTCTTGACATGCCTTGACTATTAGACTCTTGGCCTTGGGGTCTGAAAGGTCAACCTCTGGAACCCCTGTGAACAAACTTGTTGTGGGCTTGCATGTTTTTATATGAAATAATTCGTTTAATGCTGCTTGCTGGGAATGAACAACCATTGTTGTTCCTAGTTCTTACTACCACAAACAGGAACACAAACAAAACACGTGTGTGAGTGAGTGAGAGAGAGAGAGAGTTGATGACAAGGTGCTGTGATGATCAAGTAGGGGTTTAAATGGGTGAGAATTCTAATGCATGAAGGGTGAGATATAGAAGCAGAGGCGTTACGAACTATATAGGGAGCCATCTGGCTCTGATTGTCTTCGTGGCATTTATACTATCGACTCAGACATATAATTCTCCTTTTTTTAAGATTTACATTCATTTTGTTTCAAAAAAAAAGAAGATTTACATTCATTTATTATTATTTTTTGACAAAAATGTTTTTTTTAATATTCGTGTATTGTTTTTGTTTATCTTTATATTATATAAATAAATACTAAGCCAATGTATGTTAGTCCAGTTGGACATGGGTTCAAATTCTACTAATGATATGAGGATCACATTGATAGATAATATGTAAATATCTTTGTAATTTATTTTTTAAGCCTTGTGGCTAGGGACCCGCTTTGCCATGAGCCTACCAAAAATGGGGCGGGGTAGGCCGGCCCTCCATTTGGTAGTAGGTTCAGAATGTGAGTCTAGCTCACCCCGCGGCGGGTTGGCCCGCCCTAAACATAAAAAATTAAAAAACAAAAAAAAACAAATTTTGGCTTAAAAAATGGCGGGTTGGCTCGCCTAAACCTGCCATAAAACGGGCCAAAATGGCAGGCTGACGGGTTGGCCCACCTAAGCCTGCCCAAAATTATAAAAAAACTATACAAAGTGGTTAAAAAAATAAAAATATATATATATATAGGCCCGGCGGGCCGACCCTCCCCGCCCGTTGTCCGACGGGTTGGTGGGCTAGGCGGGGCGGGTTATGTGGGATGACAGGCTAAAATATTCACCCCTCTCCACCCCATTTTGACGGGCCAAGCCCATATTGTATCCTTACTTGAGCCTTTACTTGACCCTGGTGAATTTCCAAACCCAACTCACATAAATTTTTCATTATAATAAAAAATACTATTCGAAAAGCAACTTCAATGAACTTGGACAATTTTTTTTTTTTCTCCTCCTTATTTCAGGCCTCACTTTAGTTTCCCCGACGAAGGAAGGGATGGCATTCGCTTTCAACGACAACATTGATTACACAGCTGGTGTTGATACTAACTAAACACACTAACAAAGGTGCGACCAATAATAAAATGGGATCTTCATTATTTAAACAGAGACGCATTTTCATAATTATAAAATAAAATAAAAAATGCACTAAATTACATTACTTAAGTATATCTTATATAAACCGTAGATTCAAATAACAATTGCGATATGTATTAATACGTTTTTCCCCTTGGGTTGTCTTTGGTCGGGGATTTTGGAGGGAAGGAGATGAGTTATTTTAAATTTTATATGTTTGGTTCATTTTTTTAGAGGAGAGAGAAAAGTAGGGGAGCAAAATCTCTCCTAAGCCAATTTTGGCTCCCCTTCAAAAGTGGGGTTTGTTGGATTGGAGGGGAGGGGTGATTAAGGGGGCGTTTGTTACAGTTTTTTTTAGAATAAAATCACTTTTTTTTATGTTAAAAATTATTTTTTAATTTTAATTGTTTGTTTCAGATTTTTTAGAAAATGATTTTTTTTAAAAATGATTTTTAGAGTAAAAATGAAAAGCTGAAAAAAGTAGCTTTTCATTCATAAGAGTTGAAAAAATGATTTTTATAATCATAAACAAACACAAATTAGCTTCTGATTTTTTTAAAATATATAAAAAATAATCTCTAGATTATTTTAAAACATAATCACTTTTTTTAAGCCGTAACAAACGGGCCCTAAATCATTTAAAATAAAATTACTTAAATATCCTTATATATAATATAATATAAAAGGCTATAAGGATATACAAGTAAATTAATTTATCCCCTCCATTAAAATCTCTCATCTCCCCTTCTCTCAACCAAACACAAAATCAAATTAAATCTCCTTCCTCTCCTCCCTTTCATTAAAATTCCTCGCCTTTCCTCGCCTCGTTTGAACTAGGGTCTATTTGGAAGAGAGAAAAGAAAATATGAGAGAAGGAAAGTTTTTGATAAAGTGTGAAAAAAATACATTAATAAATGTGACAGACCAATAATAATATAACACATCATTAATTTTATACTTTAACCAATAAATTTTCTTTTCCCCACTTTTTTTTTCTCTTACTTTCTTACATTCCAAACATATCATTAGTTGGGGCGTTGGAAAAGGGTGGTGGCCTGGCCTGGCCGACATAGTAGAGACCACCATATCGGGAATCGTCCTAAGACGGGTATTTCTATAGATCGACCCTTTGTTCTGACGTGTTTGAGTCACATTTTGCAATAAAAAGTCAATTTCCAAAGGTTTTTTTTTTTTTTAGGAACACTTTCCAAAGGGTTGAGGCGCCACGTTTGTCTTTCGGAGGGTGAGGTGTAATGTGTAGTATTTGAATGGATAATAAAACGTAGGTTAAGTTTTTTAGGTGGGGTTAATAACCTCTCATAAAATAGAATAAAAATTGTTTTGATAAAGGTAATTATGAGATGTTAGAGATAGTAGGAGTAGATAGAGAGAGAAAAAAGTTTATCTATTTTGTGAGAACAACAACACCAATTATACTTAAAGAACCTTACCTAAGTTTAAAAAAAAGAACACGTATGTACCAAAAAAATAAAATATAAAAAAGAGAACACGTGTTATACAACAACAAAAAACTACAACCTACGGTGTAGTTAAGTTTTTGTTGAGAAAATAATTTAAAAAAAAAAACGGATATATAAAGTTTTGTTACATATTCTAATTAAATTTTTAAAATAAATTAATAGATTAGGATTTTAGAGAATCGGTCATTAAGTATTTATTTGCTAAAGGAAAATAAATATATACTAGTGAAATCATTCATGTCTTGTACAAGTACTAATTAGTTAAATTAAGTAATAATACAAAAAAAAATAATCGTTGTCATACAATATATAATAATTATTAACTTTGTAAAACAAGTTAATAATTATTTTATCATTAGTTCTAAATATAATAAGTAATGATTGATAAAAATAAATGATGTATAATTAAAAATAAGTAAGTCATTTAAGAAAATATATTTCTGATTGTTAATGACAATTAATTGAGATAATATAATAATGACTATCTTAAAATAATAATAATTAAAAAATAATTTTTGCTTTTGGTAAAAAAATAGATAAATATAAAAGTGATATGTGGCGTAATCCTACGTATAAAATTTTATTTTATATTATAATAAATAGTGGATTCAAGAAGATTCCTTGGACCTTATTAATTAGTGAACTATTTCTATATTTTTCTAGATGCAGAAGTCAAATTCGAATTCGAATTGCAATTGCAAGGACCACATGACTACTAATATCTGCAATAGCAAAACCAGTGACCCTACACCCGTCTTACATCATGAGTCTCTTTTTTTCTTTTGTGAAATATTGCAGTTCTGTTTTTCTGTTTTAATTATTTTTAAATTACTAATTTATATTGTGTTAAAATGTTTTCAATCTCTACCACTTGACCACTTTTACTTTTATTACGTTTAGTCTCTATGAAAATGAAAATAAATATATATGGTCAATTCAAGAAGATTCCTTGGACCTTATTAATATTTTTTGACAGGTGGACCTTATTAATTAGTGAACTATTTCTATATTTTTCTGGATGGGGATGGGGATGTCAAATTCGAATTGCAATTGCAAGGACCACATGACTACTAATATCTGCAATAGCAAAACCAATGACCCTACACCCGTCTTACATCATGAGTCTCTTTTTTCTTTTTTGGGGTAAATGCAAGAGTCTCTTCTTT
Source organism: Calophaca sinica (assembly GCA_037113605.1). NCBI lineage: Eukaryota > Viridiplantae > Streptophyta > Magnoliopsida > Fabales > Fabaceae > Calophaca > Calophaca sinica. Next base: position 105,892,592 of record CM073734.1, on the reverse strand, counting down.
TCTTTTGTGAAATATTGCAGTTCTTTTTTCTATTTTAATTATTTTTAAATTACTATTTATATAGTGTTAAAAAGTTTTTAATCTCTACCACTTGACCACTTTTACTTTTATTACTTTTAGTCTCTATGAAATTTTTTGCCTAATAAGATTCAACTATTGTTCCCTAGACATCTTAAATTTTGGGTTTGAACCTAACTCAACCTAAAAAACTAGCTCATGGGGTGAGGGTTGCCTCCCACTTATAATGTGATAGGCTCTGATACCATCTTAAAATTTGGGTTTGAGCCTAACTCAACCCCAAAAGCTAGCTCATAAGGTGAGAATTATCTCCACTTATAAGTACTATTGAGGCCATATCACTATCCAATGTGGGAATCCAACACACGCTCCAGATGTTCAATTCTGGGCTTGAGGGAGTGTATTAGAAGTCCCACATGAAAGAATGAGATGGTCTGATTAGTGGTTATAAGTAGGGGGCAACCCTCACCCCATGAGCAAGTTTTTGAGGTTGAGTTAGGCCTAAACCCAAATTCTAAGATGGTATCAAAGCCTATCGATATCCATTGGGTCACCCGCAGATGTCCAGTCCTACAAACTTTACGCTCCAGATGTCCAGACCTAGGCGTGAGGGGTGTGTTGGAGTCTCGCGTTGGATAGTGATATGCCTCAATAGTAGTTATAAGTGGAGGATAATCCTCACTTCATGAGCTAGTTTTTATAATTGAGTTAGGGGCAAACCCAAATTCTAAGATTTGTCATTCGACTCAAATTTCTCCGTTAACAAGCTATCAAGTGAACTACTAATATGATGTGGCAGTGATATGATATCCATGCATCAATAATTTTATGCCATGTGGCAATGACATGACTGCCACGTGGCTGTGACATGATTGACGGCAGGCATTGCTCTGACGGTTCTACCATGTATTGTCTGTATTATTTTAAATAAGTAGCAAATTTTGGTTTTACTTCCTATGAAATTCTCTTGGTTTTTAATTTAATTTTATATGATTTCAATCTTTTCTGACAGTATCGTTCCTAATAACCTCAACTCACTCTTTCTATGAAACCACATTTCACTCGTGAACCCATTTCTATCCACCATTGAAACCCGGCCACCACTGAATCAAATATCACCTTGAAGCCAACATGGTGGTCGCACATAGACACGGATGCATTTCATGCATGGGTGGATCTAGTGTGAAGTTGTGACAACAAGAGGTGGTGAGTTCTAGTTGAGGGATGCCTTCAAGGTTGTTTATGGTTGCAAGGTTGGTCGAGGATGATGATGGGTTACAAGTGAAGTTTTTTCAGAAGAGGTACGATATTGAGTTATGGTTGCAAGGTTATTTAGCCTGAAGTTTTTAAGGTGGGCAATGGAGAATGTTATCGTGTACGTGAGGCGTAACATCCAATTTTTTTGAGAAAAATTGTTTTAACAATAAAATCTCGAATACTTGAAGGTAAGTCGTAGAAACTGATCACCTCAGTGATTTACTGAGAGTACGATGAATTGTTTTGATTTGTTTTAAAAAGTTGATTTATTTAAGATAATTACTCCCTCCGGTCTTATATATAAGAGACAAATGCACTTTCTAGGTTCATTGTGCATTTATCTCTTATATATAATTACTCCCTCCGGTCTCATATATAAGAGACAAATGCACTTTCTAGGTTCATTGTGCATTAATCTCTTATATATAATTACTCCCTCTGGTCTCATATATAAGAGACAAATGCACTTTCTAGGTTCATTGTGCATTAATCTCTTATATATGGGACCGGAGGTAGTATTATTTATGATGTAAATTCAAATTAATAGACAGTGTAGACGTATGCTGCTTTTAATATGAATTCATCGACAAAGTCTTTTTATAAATTTATTGTTTGGCGCGTTGACGCGTATTGTTGTTGACTAATAAAATGATTGAATTAAATCAAGATAAAATTATATTTGAGAATTAATATTTATTATTAATTCATGGTTCAAATCTCGTCGAAAAATTCTGACGAAGTTTTGCCGCGTTTTGAGCTGCCGGGTTTATTTTACCCGCGAGGAAATTTGTGAACTCCAATTTTGATGAAAATCGAAACGCAAGTGTTTTATAATATTTATTATTGATTGTAAGTGTGTTTATAATTTTTCGATGAAATTATTATACGAGGATATTTTATAGCGCGCGTAAATTCTACGCGATTAATCGGTGAGCGAACAATCGGTACAATCACCCAACACCGCGATATTGCGACGCCGAGACCCAATTGACCAAGAGTCAAGAGAGCATCTTGGATTGGTGAGAGTGGTTGGAGGGGGGTATGGGCTTTGTAAGAGAGGTATGGTGTTTATGTAAGAAAGCATGGGCTAGTGTCATAAAAGCATGGCCTTGTCATGGATTTTTTTTTGGTGAGCAAATTCTGTCCCTCCCTTCTTTTTGCTGGAACCGTGAGTCCCCCTCCCTTTAGATAGTCCATTTTAATTTCTTTCATTTTATGAGATGTGTTTGAAAGTGTGAAAGTGAGAAACTTAGTGAGAGAAAGAGTGAAAGTTAAGAGTTTTTCTTCCTCCTTGTGCAGCACCTACACCATTTTGGGTGTAATGATTTCCATTATTTTCTTCTATTCTTGTTCTTGATGATGGTGTGATGATCACCCAAAAAGAAATGGAAGAAAGCTTCCGTTTTCCATTCTTTCTAGTAAAGGAAATGGTGAACTACCATGAGAGAATCCCTTCTTCTTCTTCTTTTTCCCCAAACTTAAATGATATTTTCATGTGTATGATGTTGTTGTTGGAAGATTTTGGGTGTTGGTTTGATCTTAAATTGTCTTTTAACAAAACTGTGTGTTAGTTTATTACTTCTTGTTGTTTCTCCTAAACCCATGAAAAACTACATTGACATATGTTTAGTGTTTCGGTCATAATATTTTCCACACACATCATTTTTCGTCGATTCTTGATTTTCTGGAAACTATACTCATTTCTCTACATTTTACACACATATTTTACTGTATTTGATTGAGTATTGATAATTTAAAACAAACCACAAGTTGGCAAACAGTGGGCTGTCAATTTCTGGACATCCGAAATCGTTTTTATTAAACTGTACCAAATGGCTAATGGATTGTTAAATTAAAATTCATTTTCAAAAACTAGACACTCCAAACTTTCCAGGGAGTGATCATTTGCTCAAATCTGATGTCGTTTGCTATATTAATAAAATCGATGAAGTTGGAGTACAGATTTAAGTTTTCATAAGTTTTGAAATGTTGCTTAAGTTTTGATCAAGTTGTTTTGTTTTTGGATCTTAATGATAAGGAGCAAGTTTAAGACTTGAATCCTTAGAAAGATAGATGAAGTTTTGTTCAAAAATATTTTAGTATCTAAGTGTTGAAGTTTTCTAAGAATGTTTAGTACTTTCAAACCTTGTTTTGCCTCTTTGAGTGTGGGTAATAAATTAAGATTTGAAGTGTGTTGGGTAAGGTTTAGGATGGTGGGAGCCGTGGGGGCACTCCTAGAATTGAGGCTCTAGTTTTGTTCCTAAACCCTAAGTAATTGTTTGATTAGGATCGTGTGCACGTGGTCGTGATCGGATTCGCGGTAAAGATCTTATGTACGACGTTGACGAGGAAGGAAAGCCTTTAGGTAAGGGCATCTTTCAAGAGTATATATTATTGGTGTGTGAATGCATAAATTAATTATGTGAAATTATGTTGATGTTGTTAAAGTGATGAACATGCTTAGGTTATGAGATTTTTTTCTTAAATGATACATTATTATAATTCTCGTGTGAATAATGATGCTTTTGTGATTATAATCGTTGTATTATTGATCATTAACTGTATTTGTGAATATGTTGTTAATGACTGTGATGATTGGGAAGTGCTGAGAGCACGTGAGTTTGGAGTATCCATCGTAACGACGTTAAATAATGATTTTAAAATGAAAATTAAGGGGTATTTTATTAAAATCAAAGAGGCACTTAAAAGTAGATTTTTTTAAAAACCCTAATTAGTAAGGGATTAATAACCTTTTCCTTAAAAAGAATAAAGTGAGAGTTAGAATAATTAAAAACAATCATTTTGAACTACTAGTGGATTTCTCAACATGGATCATTTTGTAACTAGTAGGAAATTTCTACGAAAAAGAACTTAGGGATATAAGGTGAGATCTCAAGACGAAAATGTGGGGTTCTAACTAAGCGAGTTAGCACAATAGTAGATTATCTCGGACACTCTGTGCGAGTGATCCCATCGTAGTGCAATAACTGTTATGATAAGTGAAGCATTTCATGCAAACATCGATGCCAGAAACGAGGTGTTGTAGAGTCGCCCAGACCTAAGCATGAGTACGTACCGACAGTCAAGCGGAAAAACGGGCGTGTGTCATCAGATGTGATGTTCTGGGCACAATCCTTGCGAGGGTGGTGTGGTGATATTCCAGAATCATGTGTATTGCCATATAGACTAACCAATAGAGATTTGTGGTGCATCTTTATCGTGTTGATTATTTACTGTGATATTATGTTATGCTTTGCATATACATATTGTTGTTATATATGTTTGTTTGGAAATATGACCCTTGCCCGTGGTTATTCAATTGATGAATGTAACCCAGATAATGAAGACTACAGAGTGTTCAAGACTGTTGACGAGTGTAGCTGAGGATAGTCCTATACGACCGTCTGCCTGTGTAGCTGTATGGTAAACTTACTAGAAGGTCTAGTAAGTGTCGTAGTGTGATGACCAGCTATATGGTGTTTATGTATTAATTTCAATGTTGTATTAAGTATACTATGGTTCCAAAGACTTGGATCGCTTTGTGTGAAATGAATAAATAAGGTTAATTGCATGGTTGCTATAAATTCGATTATGGTGTTTTATTTATTCATCACCTTTCGAAAATGCTGCAATACTCTAATTGCTATTTTCAAAAAGTTTGAAAAGAAAAAAAAAAGAGAAAAATTTAGACTCACATTCTCGAAAACCATGCAAGCAGAGTAACTCCGTTTCAAAGGTATTTGAAGTTTTAAGAGTTATAATAGATCCGTAGAGCTCTGGGAAACGGGGTGTTGAGGATCTAGTGATATTGAGTTTCCACATGTGAGGTTTGACGATGGGGCTCATAAGATGATAACATATTTAAAATAGCACAGATAACACATCGCATAACAACCATGTCATAGCCATGTGGCATAAAGTTAATGCCAATGGATGCCACATCATCACCATGTCAGATCATCATATGTGGTTGTCACATCATCAATTAAATGAAAGAAATTTAATTTAAAGACCAAAATGCTTGATAAAAACTAAACGATAACTGGAACCTAAATAATTTTTTTATAAAAACTAAAAACAAAAATGAACAATTTATGTCCAAAAATATTGTAAGGGGTGCCAACTAACATGTCACTAAAATCAAGTTATGTGTTAGCTCATACCTTTCTATTAGAAATTGAAGGACAAGAGGGACCAAAATCACACAATCGCAATAATTGAAGGGCTCGATTTGCTCAGTTGGAACACGAGGGACTAAAATCGTATAATCACAATACTTGAAGGACTCAATTCGCATAATTAAAACATGAAGGACTAAAATTACACAATTGCGATAACCAATAGACTAATAGTGCACCAATATATCATGTCTTAGATATTTAATTTTAATTTTTTAAAATAGTGAGAAAGGGTTACATATTAGTTTAAGATAATGTTTGGTTGTAAGGGAATAGAGGGGAGGGGATGAGTTATTTTAAAAAATTTAATGTTTGGTTTAGTTTTTAGGAGGGGAGCAAAATCCTTCCTAACCTAATTTTTGCTCCCCTTCAATGTTAGGATTTTTTGGAGGGGAGATGAGATTAAATAATTTAAAATAAAATGACTTAAATAACTTTATATAAAATGTAATATAAATGATTATAAGGATATATAAGTAAATTAATCTCTTCTCTCCATTAAAATCCTTCTCTTCCCCTCCTAAACCAAACAAGCAAAAACTCTCATCCCCTCCCCTTCTCTGAACTAAATGCAATATCAAATTAAATCTCTTCCTCCCATCGCCTTCTCTTCCCTTCCCTCTCCTTCCCTCCCCCTCGTTTGAACTAAATAGACTCAAAGTAAAAAATATAATAAGGTGGAGAACAATGATTAGTTAGAGACTTGTATTAAAAAAAAGGTTTAAATATGTTTTTAGTCCCTCAAAAAAAATTTGTCTGCTTTTGGTCCCTTTAGTTTGAAAATGTGTCACATTTAGTCTTTGCGAGTTTGATTTTAGTCCCTCAAAATTTTTTCATCTGCTTTTGGTCCCCTTAGTTTGGAAATGTGTCACATTTAGTCCTGCGACTGTTTTCGTCTGCTTTTTAGTCTCTGCTTTTGGTTTGGTTTTAGTACCTCATTTCTCTCTCTCTCTCTCTCCCCCTCCCTCTCCCTACAACCTCTCTAACACCAGGTTCGATGTTATTATTCCCAGCAACATCAGTCGAAAAGCAGACGAAAACAGACACAGAGACTAAATGTAACATATTTCCAAACTAAGGGGACCAAAAGCAGACGAAGTATTTTTTAGGGACTAAAACCAAACTCGCAAGGACTAAATGTGACACATTTTCAAACTAAAGGGACCAAAAGCAGGCAGAATTTTTTTGAGGGACTAAAACCAAATTTTTTCCTAATTTAAGGGACTAAAAACATATTTAAGAAAAATAAATAAAGAAGATGTGAATTTTAGCATGCGAAAGTAAAAAAATGTTCCCAATAGTGAGACTATTAATATAGACCTATATATTAAAAAAAAAAATCAATGGTGAAGATATTTGACCCACAACCTTATACAATGTTAAACATACTAATGAACTGTATTTACAAAATAGGGTCTGTACAAATAATAAACTGAAAAAATGAGACCAAATTATTGGAAATTAGTAAACGGGCCAGTAGCACTTCTGGCTATGGATAGCCATGTGCCCTGGAAAATTGACCGGAAGCTTTGGACGTGAGGGGATAGAGAACCAGGTGGAGGGTGATGACCGACAGAAACTCTCACGATCTTCTCCAAGCATCAATTTTGCTTCTTCACACTAGTACACTTGTTTGCCACTATCCCTGCGCACAAAAATAAATAAATAATAATAGTGGGGATTCAGAAACAGAAGCACTCTGGGGGTGGTGGCGTTGTACACGGCGCCGTTACTGTTGCCGCCGTTGTTGTAATGGTTGTTGCATATAGCGGAAAGAGAGTAGGAATATTCAGTGTCGGCGACGTTGACGACAGAGGAATTGAAGTTTCAGGAGGAGATTTCTGTAACAGCCTGGGACGCCACCACTATTGAGCTGTATCACAGAACTGCCCCGATTCACTGTCTCTGCGACGCATACCGGGCCCATTGTCCCCTCTGTAATGCATACCACAGTCTGTGGTATGCATTACAGAGGGGACAATGGGCCCGGTATGCGTCGCAGAGACAGTGGATCGGGGCAGTTCTATGGTACGGCCCAATAGTGGTGGCGGCCCAGGCTGTTACACTTTCCATTTGAGCGACAAAGAGCGGAATAGTGTTGTTGTCAAAGGGGAATATACACTTGTTTTGGGGAGAAAAATTTAGATAGGTGATATTTAGAATATGGGCCTGTTTTGGGTTTCCATCTTTTTTTGGGGAGAAAATTTTAAGGGTTAATAGTGCTTTTGATCCCTGTAATAATTTTAGCGAAATTCAGTTTTAGTCTCTGTAAAAATATTTTTTTTAAAATACTCCCTGTAATTTAAGATTCTTTCACTTTTAGTCTCTGTAAAATTTTTTGTTTAGAGTTAATCCTTGTAATCTATTTACTATTGAGAAAATTTAAGTCCTAGCCAAGCAAGTACCTCCCTTCGTAACAAGTGACAATTTATATTGTTGACACATGGCTATTTCCTTTTATGACATCTGAGATCAACTAATCTCTTTCCCACTCAAAACTTCCCATTTCAAATTTCAAACAAAAATAAAATTTTAATTCAGCCCCTCTCACCACGTTTCTACCACTCTCTCTTTATCACCTACCATTTTTCCTTTCTCTCTCTATTTCTTCTCACTTTCCAGTTTCCCCCATTTTAGCCCCCTTCTTCCTCAAGGCTCCCTGATCACAAAATTACCACAAATAATGTTTGTTATTTTCTTTCACTCCCACCACCAACCTCTAAGATCTTTTGAGTATTGGATAACTTGACCTCCGTCTTCTCCTCCTCCCTGGATTGCTGTTCCTGCATCAATCTCTCCAACACTGATGATCCATATAACCCTCTCCTCCTCCTACCAACACTAACGACGTCGTCATCTCTCACACTGACTCCGGTAAACATAATCTCCCTTGTTTTTGTTTCTTTTTTACTTTCCTGGTTCTTCCTTTCGTGGTTTTCTTTTTCCCTTTTTCTTTTCGTTCGAGTTTTTCGTTATTAGGGTTTTTTTTTGGGGATTTGCAAGTTGTAACTGTATCAGAGAGTGATTTTAATGGTTGATGAAGCTTTTTTATTTTTATTTTTATCAGTTTTTAGGTTTTTCTAATCATTAAAATGCAAATTAGTGTCTGCATGTTTTTTTCTCTATTCCATGATCGGGCCTTTTAAGTTCCATTCACTGTGAAGTGGTTGAATATGCATTGGAATCTTGATGGCTTTCCACTCATTTTGCGTATGATCTACTTTGAGGACAGTTATGGATAATCTCATGATTGCTTAATGCTTAGTCATTTAGTTGACCCTTTTTTATTCTTTTTCACACAGTTAAGTGTTCTAAAAGCCTACAAATGAGAAAAGATCAAGCTTTCTGTTGTGGTTGATTTTGCAGATGGAGAATTCAGAGAGAAGAGAAAAGATGAGGTCAAACCTGATACAAATTTTACATTGCCTATTTGACAAGCAGTGAATGGTTTCAATTCCTTGGCCACATAATTAAGCAAGATCTTGTGTGTTTTTCTCTTATTTTTGCCCTATATTTTCTTAAGCAACCCCAAGTTCTATTTCATGGTTACTAATTTTCATTGCATAATTTCTATTAGCAGTTTGCACATGGTAAGTATCACCTGCCATTAGCTCTTGAGAAAGAGTTGGGTACATCAAATTTTGATGCATTTGCAAGTACTCCTCTATTAGCAACACAGTAAAGGTGAGAAATAATGTGAAATATAGGTTTGCTGTGCAAGCAGTATATATTTGTTTTCTTTTCTTAAGTCTTTGTTTTGTACTTTTGTCTTCATATTCTGATTGTTCCCAGTGATGCAGAGGTATACAAAAGTCTATGTTAAATTAAGTGTTGCTCCATTTTTTGTTTGGTAGTTTTTGAAGCCTTTCTTAAATTCATGTTTCATTATTCTTTATTTGATTTGATGGGAATTTATAATATTCATGGTGTGCTTTATCCTTAAAAGGTTTCTATATGGAGGTTTCCAACTTTTCAACCCCAATCTCAGCAAGATGTTTTGTCCGCTACAATTCCTCAAAGCTTCCTTGATACCAACATGCAACCTAATACATCATTGGCTACATTTAATGTGGTTTGATGTTTCTAAAAGTATTTCTTCTTCAGGTGATAGCATCGTTTCTTTTGTTTTTGTATTTCTTTTTTTGTTTCCATTCCTTTTTTTCTTTGTATTTATTTTTTAATAAAAATGGTCAGAATTACAGTGCAGGACACAATTCGCATGAGTCGCTATTTCACGGAAGTTGTTCAAAGGTTTTTACGCATCTTGCAAATAGAAGAAGTATCTGGCACTTGGTGGTTGAGAGGTGAGCAGCTCATTTTAATTTGATGTAATATTTATCTCTGTTCATTTTAATTTGATGTAATATTTATTCTTTGTTTTTTATTATTTCTGAATGTGGTGTATATTTACAGCTTCTCTTGCATTGCATTTATGTTATATTCCAAATAGCAAGATTCGTCTTCATTTTCTATCCTGATTTTCTAAGAGAGTACATAACTGAAATTTTCAAGGAGTTTGGTAAGTTGATCATCAACATTATTGGATACTTTTAATTATCTTTTGCTTGCAGCTTAATTTTAATCTGAGTTGCAGGAATTCTAGGGATAAGAAAGGAAATTTAGAACCTAAGGCAGACCTGTGATCAAACAATTGTTTTTCCCTAATTTGGATCGCTGCCTTTTACTATTTGTGGAGTTCAATTTTATGTTTATTTAACTATAGTTTTCTACGTGTTCAATATTTAAGGGATGGATCAATGATTACAGTGTTTTTAAGACTGTGACATTAACTGTTAATCCAAAGTACATTATGTTTTGACCCTTGCTCTTTCATGATGCATCAGTTTATAACTTTACTATGACATGACAAGTGTGTTATCTTCTACTATGTGCAATATAAGAAGGAAATTGGTCTTAAGGAGAAGTGCAAATTAATGTTCAATGTGCCAAGAGGTTGGAACTAAGCCAAGCATTATAAACAAATGCATTGCATAAATTTATAAGTGGATGAATTTGTTTCTGCCACTACTGTTGTGGCTGCTAGATTCAGAGTTGAATCCATGAAAGTATGTTTGGAAATAAGGTTGGAGTTTCTTTTAATAACAATTTGCAGCCATGTAATTTAATGTATTTTTTTGCAGCCAGCAAATTGGGAAAAAGACATCGTACAACATGTGTATTGGAAGCCAACCACAAGGCACCTTCCTCAACTTTGGGCCTTTAGCAGAACTCTTCACAAGACACCTTTCAACTTCCATTTTCTGCCACTATTGTTCAATTGTGGAATTGTTATTTGTTGGGTTTTTTGGGCCTCTTTAAAGAATGACCATTAGTTGTTAGTTTTCAAAGTTTCACCTGTTGAATTGGACATTGAGCATTAATAATGCTGTACATTTTGCTTATATTTTAGATCAGAGAGAGGGAGTAGTCTTTATCCTCTCTGTAAATTTTGGCATGATTGTCCCAATGATACAATAGTCCAACTAAAATTCATGGAGTTGCTTAATCAAAAAAATAAATAAATCACGGAGTTGCCTTGACAATTATTCACTTACGTGAATAATAAAGGTTGACATATATATGCAATATATTAATGCGTTAATATATTGCTCATTAGTGATTCCTTTTTGGTAATTTATTTTAATTTATATATTCCATCTTAAATAGCATATTCATTGACCGTATTCTAAAACTAATAGAATTCCTAAATTTTAAAATAATGAATTAAGGCAAACCAGAAACTCTAAATATATTGGAATACAACTATAAACCATAAGTGCTAATTAATTTGCTAATAGAAGAATCATGTAAATTCGGATAAGGACGATGTATGTGAAAAAATTCGGGTAAGGACGATGTATGTGAAAAAAATCAATTCCCAATATATTGGGCCTCTTAACACAGATGCTTTATACAACATTCATTATCAAGTTTTTGGCAACTAACCATAATAACTATGACACCTATATAATAAAGAAAAGAAAAATCTATAGTGCGCACAATTTGAGCACTATCTAAATTATTATGGATAAACATTTTAATAGAAATAATTTATATTCCATAATTTTTTTATATATTTCAGTTCATAGAGCATAATTATCCCACTAAAGTTTGAGCATATTTTATCTTTTTTTAGGAAGAGCATATTTTATAAACATTTTAATAGAAATAATTTATATTCCATAATTTTTTTATATATTTCAGTTCATAGAGCATAATTATCCCACTAAAGTTTGAGCATATTTTATCTTTTTTTAGGAAGAGCATATTTTATTTTGAATGCCATTATATGTTTTATATCTTAGTAGGCCTATTGACATCATAAAATGTATTTATATTTCTTGAACATGTTTATATTTTAATATCCAACATAGTTGGATGTCTTTCCCTATTGCGACGCTTTTTCATGCTATTTTACTTAAAAAATGTTTATATTTTAATATACAACTTTTATTTTTATTAACTTATTTTCTTTAAAAAAAGCTTATTTTATCTATTGTATTAGGTGATAAATTCTTTTTAGTTTACAAAATGAATTCTTTTAGACTAGGTGATAAAGATTTTTAAATTCTTTGATGATCTATAAAAAATTTATATATTACATATATCTATTCAGAATCTTGAGTCTCTACGGAAAAACATGTTATGACTTGGATTGAGTTTGTTGAGAAAGTTTTATTATCTTTGAGCACATATCAGTTTTTGCATGTATTTATTATTTATAAATAATTATTTTATTTTTTAGTCCTGAAAGGTAAACATGTAAGGGTTTTGATTGAGTTTTTTGGTATAGTTTCATTGTATGTGAGAACATATCAATTTTGTGCATGTTTTTATTGTTTATATATATATATATATATATATATATATATATATATATATATATCTATTCATAATCTTAAGTTCCGACGGGGAAACATGTAACATCTTAGTACAAACAAAATTATTGTCTATAACACATGCATACCATTTATGAACAAGATGTTTGCACGCATGCGTAAAAACAAAATTGACCCGTGTGAAGTCACGACACTCATAAAATTGGCCCCAATCTTCTACAAAAGCCTCTTCTGCTAACACAAACAAAACTTATATATATAGTTATAAAATGTTCTGACCCTTAGAAGTGGGAAATATATCTGATATATATAACAAGAAATTATTATTTGTTACACATGGTAATATTCAATATGGGTTTTTAAGTCTACACTGGAAAATGCTTTGGCTTGGATATATACACCCGAGAAGTATTATCATGAAGATATTTACACCCGAGAAGCATTTTTTGACTTGGATTGAGTTTGCCAGTATAATTTTGCTGTATTTGTGCAAAAATCAATTTTATGTTGTCATGAATGTGCATAGCACGTGTAATTTCATACGAATTAAAAAGTCGGTTTGTTGTTGAAGCAATATGTTTTCTGTATAATAGTTGTTAGTATACATGGTCTCAATTTTCAACGATTCTATAGCAAGTAATGATTTAAGTAACCTAACAAATTGAGATTTGGTTGAACTATTTTCTCTGCTTGAATATTCCCACTCTTTTTGTATTTTTAGAAAACTAAAACAACTAATTATGTTTATTACAATGTAAAAATTTAATTCTATAAACAGGTGTATTTAAAAATACGTGAAAACGGAGTGACCCGTGCGAATGCACAAGTATCCTGCTAGTTTTAATAAAAATAGAAGAATCTTAAAATTACAGGGACTAAATCTAAACAAAAAATTTTACAGAGACTAAAAGTAAAAAAATCTTAAATTATATGGACTATTTTAAAAAAAAAATTACAAAAACTAAAACTGAATTTTCTTAAAATTACGGATACTAAAATCACTGTTAACCCAAATTTTAAATAGCAGAAACCGGTTACCAGAGGCGGTTGTAGGTAAAACTTAAGAGCGCCGTTGATGGTGAAACTTGTAACTAACTTCCCCATGCTAAAAAGATTGGTAAGACAAAAGCCCTAGCCGTTCCCTGGTGTGCCACCTCATACGGCGTTCTCCGTAAGACAAAAGCTCAGGTGCTGCTTGCAATCTCCCACTCCCTTTCAACTTTAACAAGTTTGTTTATCTGATACTTAGAATTTTCAAGGTGATTTGTGCAATACTTGTATTAGATTCCCCCAATATGCATCTTCATCCTTTGATGATTTGTTCTTAGCAATATTTTACCATGACCTTCATTTTTCCTCTCAATATTTTTGCTTTTATCATTAACCTGCCTTAGATAGATTCAAATGCCTTGCCTGACGCTGCTTATTCTTTTATAATTTCGTTTAGGGTTTTGAATCAGTTGCATAAGAGTGAATGCTTTTCGTTTTCTAGTTTCAACTTTCAAGTGTCAGAAATTCTTAAACACCGTAAGCATTCATCATTTTTAAACTGGTTCTTAAACAAAATCAGTTTTTAAATTGCAAGATCAAATTCAAAATCTGTCTGCCGAACCAAAGACAGTACTACATTTTTTAAGTTTTTTTTTTTTTTTTTTAAATGTAAATGTCAATTTCTCTAATGCCTAGCCTTTGTTTTGTTCCATCAGCAGCGTTTGACTAAAGCATAATGGGATCCAAAAATGCAAACACAAAGAAACACAACAAGATTAAGGGGAAGAAGAAGGGTAAGGATAATTTGGAGTTAGATAATTCACCACCCAACCATGACAAGGTTATCAGTGATCCTCGTTTTTCACTTGTGCACACGGACCCTCGGTTTCGAGAGGCTCCAAAGCATGAAACGAAGGTGGCCATTGACTCTCGCTTCAACCGCATGTTCACTCACAAGAGTTTTTTGCCTTCTTCTGCACCTGTCGACAAGAGAGGCAAGCCCAAGGACAACCAAACCTCACAACTTGATTCTCTCCGCCATTACTACAAAATCGAAAAAGAAGACAAAAAGAAAGTAGAGCATAGTAGTGACGAAGACACAGAAGAAGAGCGATTGACTGAAGTCAATTGTGCAAAACCGGACGATGGCAAAGGAGATGAGTCGGAAGAGACCAGTGAATCGGAATCTGGTACAGATACAGAGACAGATATTGATACAGATACAGATACAGATGAAGGTGTAGATGAGAAATATTATGAGGAGGAGGCACCTGATATGCAGGTACTGTTATGCACTTTATTTGGAACTTTCTGATCTCTGTTTTTGAACGCTAAACCTGATTCGATTTTGATGCCATTTTTAAAATCGTCATTATTATTATTATTATTATTATTATTATTATTATTATTATTATTATTATTATATGGACAGGAAGAGGTAACAGCGATTGAGAAAGAAACTTCTAGGCTTGCTGTTGTTAACATGGACTGGAGGTATGTGAAGGTGCGTATTTCAGACCTAATGTGCTTTTGATGTGATAAACTTTTAATGAGAAATATTTAGTTAAAGTGCTTGGAGTTGGAACATTTTGTTTAGTTAAAATGTCGGTTGTGTTGTGTTTTGTTTTTTGGTTGTAGGCTGTGGGCTTGTATGTATTATTGAATTCATTTGCCCCAGGTTGCGTTGTGTTTTGTTTTTCGTTGTAGGCTGTGGACTTGTATGTATTATTGGATTCATTTGCCCCACCTAATGGACTGATCAAATCGGTAGCTGTCTATCCAACTGAGTTTGGCCTTCAACGTATGAAAGAGGAGGAAGTTCATGGGCCTGTTGGTCTATTTGATGATGAAAATGAAAAAAGTGATGAAGATAGCAGCGATGATGATGCTGACAATGAGAAGCTGCGTGCGTATGAGAAAAGCAGGATGCGGTAAATAACAAAAAAATTGATTCCTGTTGTGACGTGTTGGCTTGAATGGCATGTAGATTAATCTGTCTAATTTACTTTTACCTTGAATCAAGTATACTTTTAAATAATACTTTTATCAGTTTAATAGTGCTTATCATTTAATATTTAATATTGCTATTCTTTTCCTTTAAGCATTAATTATATCTAGGCGCAAAACTTGTGCTATAATGTTCCAAAAATATTTTACATGATATTGTTAAGCTGAAGAGTAACATGTATGTAAACTGTAATGATGATTAATATGATAACTTTATTCTCTTTTTCTCCTACCTTTGTTGTCCTCTTTTCTTATAATCTAGCGTGGTATCGGTGTGGTCAAGAGTGTTTTAATGCCATGCATGCTTTGTTTTATGGATATTACACTCCCCAAAACACTGAGGAAGCAGTGAAGCTCGTTTATCATGAGCAAGATTCGTGTCTCATGTGTCACTCATATTATTTTCTTTTATGTGCAGTATGTTTTTGTTAACTGTTCTGATGATAGATACATGTATCAATAAAGTATATCTAAGAAAATTTAACTTTTTCTGCATTTCAAGTTCATTATTCTAATAGATGTTTACTATGTGATATGCCCATCTCACTTTTTCCTCTTTTGTCATCCTGTAACTTGATTCTTTATCTGGCTCTCCAGGTACTATCATGCCGTGGTGGAATGTGACTCAATTGCCACGGCAGATCGCATTTACAAAGAATGTGATGGTGTTGAGTTTTTACACTCATCCAATCCACTTGATTTAAGGTTTATTCCGGACGAAATGGAATTCAAACAGCCACCTTGGGATGTTGCAACGGAGGTATTTAACATTTATATATACTGTATTTTTCTGTATAGTAATTGGAGGATATTGACTCCTTTCTCTGATTAGAGACCTGCAAACTATGCGAACAAAGATTTCTATTCTCGAGCACTTCAGCACAGTAAAGTTGATCTTACTTGGGATGAGGATGAACCTCTCCGAGCAAAGACCTTGAAACGGAAATTCAACGATGAGCAGGTCAGCATGCTTTGTCCGATCCTATTGTAAACTTCTGGATAAATTTATTTCGTTTAAAAATCTTGTGTAGTGTTAGTTTGGAGCTTTTGAGTTCTTCCATCTTTTGCTATTTAGTCATTTCCAAATAGTGTTCGTATTTATAAAATTATTTCAAGTCCTGCGTTGCGAAAAGGAAATATACTCAATCTAGTGATACATGCCTGTAAATATCCATGTTGTGCCCATGCCATATATGCTCACAAACTGCATATTTATATATTAACATGTTTTTTGTGCCTTAATAACCTGAAGTACCAATGTATCCTGTACACACGTCTATTTTGATAATTGTTCTGTATCTGTGTGGCAGAAGAAATTGGGAAGCATTGATATTCTAGTATATTGTTTTTTATATAATGATTTTATTTATTTCATGCAATTTTCTTTGTACTAAACTGAACTTTTTCTTCTTTTCCCTTCTGCTATAATAGCTTGCTCAGTTGGAATTGGAGGAGTTCTTGACTTCTGACATGAGTGAAAGTGATGATGGTGAGGATAACAATGAGACTGATGATCAGCCTGATAATAAAAAGGCTAGAAAACAAGACAAGTATCGTGCTTTGCTCCTTTCCGGCAACGGTTCAGATGATGATGCTGAGCATGATGATGTCCAAGATATGGAGGTGACCTTCAATACAGGTTTGGAAGAGATAAGCAAACATATTATGGAAAAGAAGGATAAACAATCAGAAACAGTTTGGGAAGCATATCTGCGGAAAAAACGTGAGAAAAGGAAGGCCAGGAAAAATAAATCAAAGCATTCATCAGATGATGACAATGATAGTGATGATGCTGATCAAGAAGCTACTGAAGAAGCAGATGACTTCTTCATTGAGGAACCTGATGTTGAGAATAGGAAGAAGGCACAAAGTAAAAATGACAAAGATATGGATGGGGTAGACAAAGCAAGCAAAGAAGAGCTTGAACTATTGCTTGCTGATGACAAGGGGACAGATACTGGTCTCAAGGGATATAATCTAAAATTTAAAAAAGGCAAGGGCAAAAAGAGGGAGAATGCTATTGATGATGGGAAAATACCAAACAATGCATACGAGGATCCACGTTTTGCAGCTCTTTTCTCACCTGAGTATGCTATTGATCCCACCGACCCACAGTTTAAAAGGTATTTTCTGTTTTATAGATAAACAGTTTATTGTAGATATAGCAGAGAAACAGTGAGAAGTTCTTGATATTTTCATCAGACTATTTCTCTCCCATACTTGTGATATTTTTTCAAATACTATAATGTATTTCTTTCCATGATAGATCTTTTGCGACTATTAAGTTACATGCAGCTAGCAACAAAACTTTTATTAACTAAATAAAAACTTGCAAGTTATGATGTTTTTATGGCTTAAAGGTGACATTTTTTATGATTGCTAAGATTGAAATGGATTTTTCTCTATAATTGTACTTTCTGCGGTTCAAGAAGTTTGTATATGCTGTTTTTCATGTAGCGAACTCACTTTTATTTTTATTTTATTTTTTTCCCAAAATATAATTGTGAATGATTGCAGGAGTGCATCATATGCCAGGCAGTTGGCACAGAAGCAGCAGAAGGGTCATATGGAATCATCAGCAGAAAGGGAGCACACGAAGCTTCCTGAAGGAACACAATTGTCTTCTGATGGTTCTGGTATGATGCAGAAGGGTGAGGAAGAAGGATTAGATGCTTTGAAATTAAAGAAAGATAAATATGAGTTATCATCTTTGGTTAAATCCATTAAGATGAAATCAAAGCAAATCCAGTTATCCTCTGATGGCAAGACAAGGAAAGATGGAAAATCCCAATTTAAAGGCTTGGAGAAGAGGAGGCACTAGTTCTCAACCTTGTGGTCCAGTTCACACATTTGAATACTAGGGACCAACCAAAATGCAAAGTTTTGTCCAATAAACTTGTTTCTAAAAAAATAAATGCTCCAAAAAAAGGCAAAGTTTTGTCACGGCCCCTTCCACATTTTAGCAGAATTGCGGGAAAAAATGATAGACATATGGTTGGTATTGAATGGATTGAGGTTCGGCTAGTTTAATCTTTTGCCAAGAACATTCTGAACCAGATAATGCTTATTAATTTATTTGTTGCAAACTAGGTGGATGTTACTTAGCGCGATTAAATTATTGTTCGGTATAAATTAACAAGTGTTTTGAAATCTGCGGTGGTTTTTTGGTTGTAGTGTTGTACCGTGGGCACCATTTGATCAGCAGAAATCGTAATTAGCATGTGAGAGTTTTCTGTTTTGGGTTGTATAAGACTATAAGAGTATTTTCTGGTCAGTTTACAAATCGGTAATAAATGGTTTTCTAGGGGACGATTTTAAGGTGTTTTTTACTAAATCTTTTTAAAGCATTTGAATATTAATTTGCTTTAGTTCTCGTGTTATTGGATTTGAATCACGGTGGAGAGCACTCTTGCCCCAATTCTTAGCTACTATACCAAATAAGAATTTACTTGGGGAGTGTTAGTAGACAGATTGAATAAAGATGAGTTTTGTTCTTTTTTATGTATATTAGAATAGATTATAAGAAATTGTCCAAGTTCAACAATAAAGATGAGTGGTTGTAAATGCCTTTGTAAGTGCTCTATGAGTCATAAGACTTTTTTTGACTATGATGAGTCCATGAGACTTAACTCTCTTAAACTTTTATCATAAAAAAATGAATATTT
The DNA here is from genome assembly GCA_037113605.1 of Calophaca sinica. Lineage (NCBI taxonomy): Eukaryota > Viridiplantae > Streptophyta > Magnoliopsida > Fabales > Fabaceae > Calophaca > Calophaca sinica. The sequence continues at coordinate 105,873,638 of CM073734.1, read as the reverse complement.
TCATGATGTTAATCTCTTTTAATCGGTAGTTTTAATCTCATCTCAGTCTTACTATTCAAATATTAAATCCAAAGGCCATAAGTTACTTGTGCATATCCATATGTATTGGAATCTCACCTTGGATACTGATATGACCTCAATAGTGGTTATAAGCGGGGGTAAGGACATGAACTAGCTTTCAGGTTGAGTTAAGCAAAAAATCAAATTCTAAGAACAAGATTTTTTTTTGGGGTCAATTATCCAACATTTCATTCATAATAGGGTAAAGGACTCAAAACATTAAACCAAGTGCAAATTAACGGCCCTCTATTGAGACACAATTAATGTAAACTCTTAAATAAAACCTTAAGCACATGAGTTGTTCCTCACTTACATTCTACTAGTACTAGACAACACTAAGAACAAATAAAAATTCCAACAGACCAAAACAAGCCTTAACAAACGGACCAAATAGCGAACCATAATCCGCTTCCATCAAGTTGGCCTGGTCCATTAGGTTTTAGTAAGAACCCAATTCCAAGAGGACTAGTTTGCCCTCCAAAGCGTTTTCTTCCAAATTCAGCTTACCCTTCTTTAGGTTTATCTGTCCTAGACTTCGTTATCAAATCTCTATCTTCAATTCTGTGAACCAGGGGTTAATGCCTCACTATTTTCTTTCTTTTGAGAGGTAAGTCATCACCGTTTTTGAATGAAGTCAACCCACACACTTTGCGAGTAAGGATTTGCAGGGGCATGGAGGGGGCTTGAAACACTGGATTCCGTTTTTGTTGCGGTAGAAACCGGGAGTTAATCAATATATTTAACTTGTAACATATTTAAAAGTTTTATTACAAAATAAATTTTTAATACTATAAAAAGTAAATTGTTTAGACTAAGGTCTTAATCTTGACATTTAAGCCTAGCCTATTAAAAGCATAGTATAGCGTTATTCGACCTATTGACCACTCATACCAACTTTATCATGAGTAAATTACAATAAAATTTATATTACAGGATCTTATTTTAAAATTTATTTTATCATCCTCTAAGAAATAAATATACATTACACTTTAATTTATTTTAATATAGCTGCTCCAGTCATGAATATAAACAAGTTTCTTGTTGAATATTTTTATCTTTATTATTCTCAATATCTAGTTTGTACTATCAATCATAAAAAATATCCCTCACTGTTGGTTGCTTTGGCAATTTCAGCGACATGGAGACGTCGAGATCGGGATTCGAACCCGGGTGTTGCCGTTTAGACACGTGTATGTTTGTTTGTCGTTTACCATTTCTACTAGCTGACCAAAAAGAGTCATAAAATAATAAAAGAGTAAATAAATATATGAAGTAAAATTCCATTATAAATAATACACGTGTTTAAATTTTATTTTAACTTCTAAAATCATAAAATCAATAATAAAATACTCAAAACTAATTGTTTTTTTTACTAGCCTCAAAACTAATTGTTGGCAACATTAGTTATTGATTGCCACCATAAAAAAGCTAATTATTGATTGCCAATTGCCACCATCAAAAGATTCATTTACATAAAAATCTACTAAAATTACAGCACATTTTATCTCTTATGAAAGCATGTAATTTTAAAATAAAAACAATATAATTTAAACATTTCTAAAGAAAAAGAAAAATAATGCATTATTAAAATTGTGCCCGTTCTTCTTGCTTTGTGTTGCTTACAAAAATACCCGTGGGATTCGAAAATTATTTCTGGACCCCAAAAGTAAACAAATCTTGCGGGTTTTTTAATTATAGCAACAAAGAGGGCAATGTTGTAATTATTTTGGAAGCCAAAATTAACTTTAACAATACGATGACGGGAAATTTAACTCTGGCTAAACAAGTTAATTTTGGGTATAATACAAAGGTTGTTGATAGATGCAATACTGAAGCCAGTACAATTTAATTAATACACATGCAGAAGCCAAAACATAGGTGAGTTAATTAATAAGAGAATTTGAGACATCAACTAAGTAATTCATTAACATGATATCTGAAAGATTTCAGGTGCAACAATTCATGCCTTGCAAACTATGTATGTACTACGATAGAAGGGTACAGAAAGGTGCATTTAAACTGTTGCAGGATCGTTGATCACACCCAAGAAATCATCTTTTATGGTACCTATGCAGAACTGCAAAAAAAAAAAAAGGTAATGTATGATATTAGATACTAGTAAATGAGTTCTAGAAGACATTGGAAGCTACCACCTGATAAATATTCCATATTCAAAAACCGAAGGCAAAATAATTTAATAGCTCTGAAAAGGTGAAAAGTGGCACCATCATGCGTTCTTCATACACGTTATAGCCCTAGAACTGAGTGAGGGGAAGGGAATACATAGGTTATATATAATTATATATGCATGAGTATTAAAACTCATCAGGAAATAGTTAGAAAAAGAAAAGGAAAAAAAACCATCACCACATGCTAAAACTGCCACTGCCCACTAGACTACAAGGCCATCAGTATCATGAGTTCTTTAAACATCTTACACACACAGGCAAACAAGATAATCATGTTAGGAACAATAATAAGACGTGTAACATCAACAAGGTCGTAGAATAATTATCATTCTCAGTGCATACAGTAACCGGACAATTTATGATCACAATTTTCACGCTACATTCAAGTGTGTTCTGCATCTACTAATACAGCAAAACTGCAGCATGAAGCAGTGATGATTCTTGGATACCACAAAAGTGTGCGGTAAATTTTACTACTCCCTCACGGTAGCTAGTAGCATATACTTGGTAGTAACTTTAAAATTCCATGTTGGTCACTGTTGAAATGGGTTGTTAAATTGGTGGTAAGAGATGAACTAACTGAGTGGTAAATCACTAGCAAGCATAAATTTATCACCACTTCTATGATATGCACATATTACTACTTCTAAGCCTGAGGAATTTCTAATAGTATAGAGACCTGCAGAGAAACAAAAGCTATATCTGCCATAGTACTATTAAAAGTTTTCATATCCTGTTAATTTGAATTTCTCAAAGAAGAATTTAGCATAAAGCATATGAAGCATAACAGCATTCATAAAAACAAAGTAAAAGATGTAATATTATGGGCATACAATTTCAGTAGCATCCACTCGAGTCCCAATTATCTTAAGTCTCACTTCACTATCTTTTTGAATCTTAACCTGCAAAAGACCAATTGATTAATGCCAAAAACATAAAGAAAACACACGATAATGAATCCCAAAAAATTGCTATCTTCTTCTCCAATGAGAAGTTATAAATGACGCATACTGATCCATCTGAAGTAGTGTAATTTGGCATGTCTCCAGCCTGGAATTCCATATCATCTGGAATCAACTGAAAGGAGGAAAAAAAGATCTTAACAGACAAAATAAAGAGAGCCCATTGTGATTTAGAATTAGACGGTTTGCATGCCATCAATCACCACAATATAAATTAACCTAGTTCCTACCGGCAAATAGTAATAAAGGCAAGACAAATATAGCTAGGGGACACTAAACTCAGATCAAAATTCAAAGCTTGCAAATTTATATGATACCGATCGTCCGATACATCACAATTTTTGGAGTATCATCATCATAGATCGTAACAAACCTTGCCCCTCGTTTATTTCAAGTAAAACCTCACTCATAAAATTAATATAAACATTAGCCTGAAATTAGCATCATTGATGGCTTAGGTATAACCTCATTCATAATTTTAGTGCTCAAAATGAAGAACAATAATAACAATATCTTAGGTATAAGTTTATAACATGAAGATTATAGAGACCATTTCTCGAAGGTTATAAAAGACAAAAACCTTACATGGTTTGAAACAAAGATTTGAACTGGTCCAGCTTCAGCAAAAAATCCCATCTGTTCAAACAGAACTCAACAATATAAACAACTATATCCACACATTAGAGTTAGACAGCTAGATAACTCTAAAGAGTAAAATGTAAAGAAAAAGGAATTGTATAAACCTTATTGACCATGGTAACAACAGCTTCTAAGATCTCTCCCTTAAATGGTCTGAAGACAACACATTGGTACTTAACCGGAAATGTCACAAACCCTGTCCCATCACGAATTAACCCTTTCCCAATGTTTTCAATCCCTGTGACTGCCACCACAAATCCATGTCGACCACTGCATAAGAGTTGAAAATCTAAATGTTACATCACTCCAAAGTCCAAAACACAAACAATTTGATCTGAATTATATACGGTTCCAATAAAATGAATGGATAAGTTATCATTATCAACATATATAACTAGGGGGAGCATGCCAAATTGGCAATTACTGTTTCATCATCAACCACCCCCGGGGAAAAAACTTCATATACATGGAAATTTGAGATATCTGTTAAAAATAGTTCAAAGTAAAACAAAGAAAAAGTAGTACTTTATCAAGAAAAACCCCTGTAAGAGGGCTCTCCGTTCTCAACTCGGGGATTAAAGCCCTTGTTAGCTTGGGGCCTTGGGGTTTTGTTACTGTTTAGGTGGCCCTTCATTTCAATTGCAATTGTTTCTATCTTCAGGTAACCTTCAAAATGTACTTGTATTTCATTTTGCTTCTTTAATTGATAACCCAAAACAAAATTGAGAGAGAAATCAAAGACAACTTGGTACTTAATTTTCAAGTTGCTGTCTGTTAACTTTCTCATCTTTTAAGTATCCTTAAAAGCTTATCATTGGCACCAAAAATATAAATAAAAGTCAAGTCAAGGGCATGTAAAGAGTAAGAGTCAGTTAACGTAATAAAATAACAGATTCGTAATAAAAGACCTTAATTGATTAACCCACGCTATGTAATTATGGAATACATACAAACCCGTATTTCCTTTTCTTTTCCATTTACCACCACTCATATTCTAGGAAGAAGAAAATACTGAAATGATTTTAAGGTGAATCACCTGCAAGTGCCTTCCACATCTTTCATTAGCTTGGAAACAAGATTATCTCGAAGGTTACGACCAAAGTAACGTGGGTGCAGTTGCATATTTCGCTCCAGCACTATGTGGAAAAACATTTTCTTATTTCTCCTTTTTGCCCCAACCTGGGCAGTTACTCCTGGCCAAAAGCAAAGAATAAGACTAGATTCAAAGAATACAATTAAAATAACACTCAAATGTATACATTAGAATAGAATGCGGAAGTTATGCATTGACAAGAACAGGTGAATGAAAAAAAAAAAAGGAAATCAAAAAATATCTTGTGGCATAAGCAACCCCACCCATTCTTGTTTCCTTCAAGTGACAGTATGAAAAGAAAAAATGTGTTTGATCAGTACTTATAACCAACAAGTGAACAATATAGAAGGCCAGGTATGCTTATTAAGGGTGCAAAATTAACAGTAGGATTAAGCTTGCTTAGCACTAACGTGCAATTAAACAATCATGCAGAATACTGAAACTCAAAAGGGCCACTAGACAAGTTAAACAAAAACCAAAACTAGAATTGAATTCCTAAACCCATGTCACTGAACAGACGATGAGAAGGAGGCATAAAACTCAAGTTTTTGTGTTTACATCCATTGAAGGCAGCCCAGGTTATAGCCATTGTGAACTCACGGTGGCTAGAGGCCAGAGGGAGTGCCAATTGGGACTGCTTCATTTCTTGATTGAATGAAAAATCACACAAACCCTAACCTTAACCAACAAAAAAAAAGTATGAATCCTTTTGACCCATTACCCATTTGATCTGTCACAGCCAACCCAAGGAACGCAATTAAGCCAAGTAATAGACAAAGGTGTTTCGGTCAATAGAGATGTTTTCACTTTTCTATAGTGCAGTAGGGACTATAATAAATGCCCATTTTTCATCGAAAAGTCGCTCCTTAACTATCCCAATGGAACAAGACACAATGTTTATCGTACATACGTCAGTTACCAAAATCTCACCGGCGGCGTGGCACGGATGAGCGGAGCCGGAAGTTTGCTGCAGATATGAGACTTTAACTGTTGGCTGTGGCTTCTCGCCACCAGCGGTGGGCTGGGGATTTTGTTTGGATTTCCGTTTAGCGTTTTGCCTCAGGAGTCAGGAGGAGAAAGAAAGGCTTTTTGTTGGTTCGGTTCAGGCAGGTTTTGTCTGCGTTATAATTAGAGCTGTCAAAATAAACCCAACCCGACGCTACCAAATTTCGCCGATAAAAAGGGCTAGATCAAGAAAATCTTAAATTTTTAAATTTTTAGCCCACCAAACCAAATTTCAACCCGAAATTTATTGGCTCATCATGGGCTGGCCCGTGATGGGCTCTGAATTATTTTTGAATTTTTTTTTGATTACATTTTTTAATTTTGTTACGTGAACCGAAAATTGTGAACAGACAGGCCCATTATGTGTGAAATTATTTATCCATAGATTCTATATAGCTGTTAAACTGTATTAACATATCAATGTTATTTTTTTTCCTCAATATTTTGAATTTTTAATAAAAATCACAAAGACACGCAAAAACGATCCGTACAAAATGTCTTGGCTCTAAATTCTTTTAATTCAATAGAGGTGGCACATTTCTTTTTAAGAAGAACAGAGGCTGCACATTTCATTCACGCATGGAATTGAAAGCTATGGTTTAACATTTCTCTGCGAGAGCACGAGAGGCGAGATCGGCCGTTTTATCGAACACAATTAAATATAAATGTTCAAAATTAATTCTGTTGAGCACAAGTTCTTGGCCCATGGGCCAGCCCATTTAGCCCGTAGCCCGCATAGGGTTGAAGCTAGTAAAATAGTCCCGAATTAATTTTGGCCCAACCCACCAAATTTAAATTGTCTTTGGCCGAATGGGCTGACTAAATTTAATTGATAGCTATAGTTATAATACACGACATCGTTTGGTGGATATTTTTTGAAAAATAAATTAAATTGTTAAATATGTTTTTTTATTAAGAAAAAAATAAAAAGGAGCTAAGAACAAAACATAGATTAAAAACCTACAAAGGGAAACAAATTCCAGCTCCATGAGCTCTCACAACAACAAAAATGAAACTCAGAACAATATCAAAAATCCTACAGCTAACAGCTAGGCTTAACCCATATTTCGCGATGCACACCTTGGCTAAGAGCATCTATAATAGGGAGTTAAAATTGAGCATCTTAACACTATTTTGTGGGTCCAAAATGACACATAGGATATAAGACACCCATAAGATATTCATCTAGTTTTTACTCCAATAGTGGTATCTTATTTTTTTTTGTTGGGTCCCACAATGGACCCCACATATTTATATTATTTTAGGGTTTACATAATTTAAATTTAAATTTAAATATTAAATCAATTTTTTTAATTAATATGCATAAAATTATTAAATATTTAAAAAATGCAGAAATTTTTTTATTAACAACACTGCCCAAACGGTAACATTGGCCCAATTTTTATTTTTTATCAACAACACTGCCCAAACGGTAACATTGGCCCAAAATTATTAATTAATAATTTTTTTATTAACAACACTGATCAGTCAAAAAGCAACACTGATCAAACGGTAACATTGGCCCAAAATTTGTGTCACCACTACTTTCCATTTCTCAAAATCCACCATCTCCAGAACATTTCTTCGTTCCTCTCATCTTCTCCTCCTTTCTCATCTCCCTCGGCTTCATCCTCTGGACCTCGACCATCCTCTCGCTCTCAGTCGCACGCCGCCACCGCACCACCATCTCCTTTATCTCGTCTCCTTTGATCTCAGTCTCGTGTCTCAAGATCTGCCTTTCTCACAACGATCGCATCTCAAGATCTGTTGAAACAACGATTCAATTCCCTCACCTCCTTCTTCCTTGGCCTCACCACGACGCCACCATCTCAGCTTTCTCCCTCGTAGTTTCTCTGTGTTCTGTTGAATCAAGAGAGAGAAATAATTGTATTTTAATACTAAGATCTGACATCTACAAATAGATACAGAGCTCAAAATTTTGAGCTCCCTCACTGCCAACGAGGATGTCTTCAATACTAAAAAAAATAAAATTAGATCCCCTTTCACATAGGATAGATACCCACTATGACACCCCCATTGTGGATGATCTAACTTCCCTCAAGTTATGTGCCCATGTCCTCAAAGTATGTGTAAAGTATCCATTGGCTTCGTCGATGGCTAATCTCTACCGAAAAACTTGATTGGCTACTATTAGTGAGGTCTCTTCTCCTAACCACGTTTTTTTTCTCAATCCACAAGACTTGAACTTGAGACCTTGCATAAGAGATCTAAGTCCAATTCTACTTGGACCAACGTAATATTGGTCTTAGGTCACACTTGTAGACATGCATTTCCTTTGCTCATTAAATAATTATAGTGTAAAATTGTTAATTATCAATGTAATTAACTTGGATTGAAAAACTAAAATTAATTTGCATTAAAAAATCAACATTAATTATTACTTAAAATAGATTAATATGTTTAGATTTATAAAGCGGAAAGTTTTTTATATAAACTTGTACATTAATACATATTCAGACCTGATTTACCACAAAGATTTGATTAAGTTATTGATCATCTAAATATATTAAGTTACATTAATATATAAAGTTTGATGGATAAGTTTATATATTATAATACTTTGTACGAATATCAAACAATTGATAAAATTATAATATGTTAATTATGTAATTTTATCTTATCATACATAATACAACTTGTCAAGAGAGCATTTATATATAATACTAATGTATTTACCCGTACTCGCAGGGGTTATCTGTATGAGTTGTAAAAGTATCTTACGTGCAAAAATAAATCTGAAGTTTTTATTTTTTCAAAACTAAATTATTAGCAAGTTTAAATTTTTCAAAAAATATTATAGATACATATACTCTAATTTTAAAATATAACAAATAAAACAAACAATATTGGTTCTATTTTCTTTATATTTATAGATGGTTTATCAATTATACGTTTCAATAAAAAAAATATATAAAGCACGCAACTGAATGATTTACCTAAATTACAGTAAGATAAGCTCAAAATAAGTAGCATGATGAAAAATAGATAATTAAATATTTATGTTGGACAACAAATTAATCCTAGAATAAATTATGGTTTTTCTCACATATAATATTGAAACTTTAAGAAGAAAAAATAAAAATACATATTGATTTAACATTTATTATAATTAAACATAAACAATCATGTGAAAGATGGAATGCTGAAAATATTTATATTCCGATGAAATACTAGAAGTTTTTAATTTTTAATAATATGTACGAGATAAAATATACAAATTATGAAGGAAAAAAATTAAATTTAACATTATATAGTTATGATTTTTAAATTAAATTTTATGATATGAATAGTAAAATTAATCATTCATGAAAAATTATAAAATTAAAAGTAACCAAATTTGTATGGTAAAATAATGATGAATAGCATTTGTAAAAAAAATTGATGAACAATACTAATAATTGATATAAATAATAAATAAAAATAGATAAGTTATTTAAGAAAATATATTAATAATTTACACTGCGAAATTATTGTTTAATTTGACATGAGGTAATAATGATTGCTATAATTAAAACAATAACTAAAAAATAAAAAATTGAAACTGAAATTGATTTAGGGAAAAAAATTAATGATTTTTATGTTGTCACATGACTTAGATAATATTTTGATTGAATGAAAAGGATCCTGATATGATAATTAATTAATTGATATGCTTTAATTTATTACGTTTTAAATTTAGAATTAATTTAATTCAAATTTAATTGATTTAATTTATTAATTGATTGATATGTCTTAATTAATGAAATATCATGAATTTATTTTATTTTATTTTTTTTACATTTTGGCAGAAAAATAATGAATGTGAAACTGCCACGTGACATGAGTCTACATGACAAAACTTTATTTTTATATATTATAACATTTTATATAATATAATAGATATTTTTTTTGTGTGGCCAAATCTAATATATAAATGGCTTTTTTCTTTTCCTTAAAAAATATTGTACCTACATTTTTTTCTTTGTGGGGTAACTATTGACACTGAATTTTTTATTAATGGTTACTCCCTTTTTCTTTTGGTCTTGACAGGCTCAGTGGGTAAGGCCCAAGTCGAACACTCTATAATAAAAACCTAGCTTATCCATCGTCTCAGAACTGCTTCGCTGTGGAAAGAAGGCGGCGCACGCTCAGAAGACTCTGTCCAAAAACCCTAGACAACAGCCATGGTATATCTACTCGCCGTATCTTATAAGATTTGATTATTTGGATGGTTTCTCTGATTCAAAGATCTGATAAATTCTCATGTTGTGTTGTGATTTATCTAACCGTAGTCGAAGAGAAAGGTTAGGGAGCCAAAGGAAGAAAATGTGACTCTTGGTCCTGCTGTCAGAGACGGCGAACATGTTTTTGGTGTTGCTCGCATCTTTGCTTCATTTAACGACACCTTTATTGTGAGTGTGTATTCACTATTCAGCTTTTTTCCACATTTCATTTTGACTTTGTGATTTTTGGAATTATTGTTGTAATTGGATGCTTTCATTGATCGCAGCATGTCACTGATTTGTCTGGGAGAGAAACACTTGTTCGCATTACTGGTAAGTTTGTTTCTCTTTACATTTACTGCAAAGATTCTCATCAAGTTGCTAATTTTTGTTTTCCAGTTATTAATGAATTCTCAGTTATTTTTATCTTATGTTCAAGTAGTCTCATATGCAATTTCACTGGAATTATTTATGAGTGTATATGTTTTGCATTTTCCTTTCTAGCATTGTACTTCTTTTTTGTTAGTTTTTTTTTGGGGGGGGGGGGGCGCTGAGGAACTCTGGTATTATGAAACTGTTTTTGATTTCCAGTTAATTTCAAACATATGATTTATCCAGGAAGTGAAGCCATACTGCCATTTACAATTTTATTATTTTACTTTACCGTAATGGACTTGACTATTAAAATCTACAATACTTGGTTTCCATTTACGAGTAAGATAACTTTGTGAAATTGTCGTATCTGATTTGCGTATGTTCAGGTGGAATGAAGGTTAAAGCTGACAGAGATGAGTCATCTCCATACGCTGCTATGCTTGCAGCACAAGATGTTGCTACCAGATGCAAGGTTATTGGATTTATTTTTACCTAGTTATTCATATTTACTTTCATGACAAGATGTGACTTTTGATATCTTTATGAATTTGGTAGGATTCCTATAATTTGATTGCTCTGTTCCCAGTATTGATAGTCATTTCGTAGGTATTTATTTTCAGCTGAACTGTCAAAATTTGTTGACTTGATTCTGTGTATTCTGGAGCAGGAGTTGGGCATAACTGCTCTTCATATCAAGCTCCGTGCAACTGGAGGAAACAAGACAAAAACACCTGGTCCTGGTGCTCAGTCTGCTCTCCGTGCCTTGGCCCGATCAGGAATGAAAATCGGTCGCATAGGTATTCCATTAATCTATTTTCAGGATATCCTAGTAAACTTTATTTGCCTCCTGCTTTAGCAGTTGCTATGCTCTATACGTCTTTCTGTTATTTCGTTTTATGTATCTTGTGTGAATCTTGTCTGGTTATTTGGTATGAAGTCATAGTTTCCCTGATTACTGTACAGGCTTTTTTCTTTTTTAAGTTTTACATTTTTTATTCCATTTCTCAGCTAGATTCTCTAATGTTAATTAATTTCTATTTTTTTTACAGAGGATGTGACCCCAATTCCATCAGACAGCACTCGTAGAAAGAGTGGTAGAAGGGGTAGAAGGCTTTGAGATTGCATTTGCATTATGGTTGGAGCTGCTTTTTGTTTTGTCACTGTGTTTTGTTTCTCTTGCCAGATTGTATTGCAGCATATTCAAATTTAAGTGAAGTTGGATTTTGCAACTTAATTGTACTTCATGACTCAAAGCGTTGGCCAACAATTTTACTTGAGGTCATTTATATGTAGTCATAGTCTAATGAAAGTTTTTCATGTTGCTTCATGATTTCCATCTCTTGGGCATTTGATAAAATGCCAGTGAATATTGATTCATTGAATTTTTGTTCAGTTACCACCCATCTGCTACTTAATACATACCCTTCAAAACCCATTAAAGGTGCTCACGATCATAATTAAAGGTGTTCTTAGAATTATAGTTGAACTATTAGTAGATTGAAAATTTTGTAATCATATCCTGGCTGTAAGTTGGAACTTCGTTAGGAATCTGTAGAGTGGTGGCGGTAGCTGCTTAAACCTAAATAGTTTACCCATTTATTCAAAGAGTATCCAATTTAAATTCACAGATATCATAAAGTTAATTGAGGAAGTGACAGTGGAACAAATGGGACTGTACATATAGTTCAACTCCATGCTGTCCCAACTTACACTTGCTTAATTGAAGAAGTCGATTTTATGATTGTACTAGTAAAAGACCCGTGCATTCGCACGCGTTACGTTCGTTCTTTTGCATGTTTTATAGCGAACTTGTATATAGAATTAAATATTTATTTATAATCAAGTTAAAATTTTGGCATAGCATTATAGCAAGGTTGCAGGGATACATTTAGTAAATGACATGATGTAGGAAATCCAATTTAATATCATCTTTGAATAACAAAAAAGTGACAATATATATTTAACATAATTTTGACATGTATTTGTAAACCCAATACAACTTCTTCACTTTCATAGGGATGCAGAAGTATCAGCGTCGTTTTCAAGTACTTTCTTCAGCAACTGAAAATTGTAATAGAAGAAAGAAAAATTAGTTCATTCATATTGCAATTGATTCATATGAAAGGTTGTATGATTAGAAAAGTGAGACAAATAGAGAAAAAAAATTGAATAGGAAAGAAAGAAAATACCAACGGCAGCGTAAATGTGTTCACGTGATAGCAAAGGGACACGCTGCATCTTTATTCTTATCTTTAATGCTAAAAGCAAAATCAGATCCTTTCATTCATCGAGCAAGGAGGAGAGCAAATTCTGCCACAAATGTTAGTTCATACCATTAGCAATAGTTGTAAATACATGTGATATGTTGAGTCAATACATAAAATGCAATCATGATATATTACAAATGTGAAACTTGGAATTTCAAAGTGAAGGTAAAGTTACCAAAAGGGGATGGCAAAAATCTGATTAGGTGTAGCAATCGCAATAGGTGTAGCATCAAGATTGTAACCTACCAAAGAAATAAATTTCAATTAGAGTTTAGAAGCATAAAATTGACATACAAATATTTGTTAAGATATCAAATTTATGACACTTACATGCTAGAGGTTTTGGAAAACCTCTTTAAAGACAACATTAATTGTAGTGTTTGTTGCCTTCCGTTCATTGTCATGTATCAAGATTTTCAATCATTCCTTGCTTTGAACTCTTGAAAGGGCTACATATAATCGACCATGGTCGAACAGGTCTAGGCAAGTATAGTCCTACACTTGCTAGTGACTGGCCTTGAGATTTATTGATTGTCATGGCATATGAGACAATCAAAGGAAACTGTTTTCTTATGAGTTTAAAAGGCCACGGTGATTGAGATGGAGACATAGACATCCGAGGAATATAGAACACATTTCCAATGTTCTTTCCAGTCATGATCTTTGCTTCAATTACATGACTTGCTAGCTTTGTCACAATCAATCTAGTCCCATTGCATAATCCTTCGGATTGGTCTAAATTCCTCAATAGCATTATTGGAGTTCCAACTTTTAATTTTATACTGTGGTTAGGTAGACCTGATGTTCCAAGAGAATTTAGAAATTCAGGAGTTAATCCTTCAAGTGCTGGGTTTTCAGCTGCTTCTGACTTGTCAATTGAATCAGCGCTTAAATACTCTCTTTCGTCACCTGCAATTAATAGAGAAATATGTCATTGTAATGAAAAAAAGTTTATTAAAAGTGTGTATATATGTGTGTGCGCGCATATGTATACTATCCTAAAAATACAATAGTTAACCAACTACCTGGAATTAACGAAAGAACATAATCATTGATTTCATCAACAGTTTCAATGGTTGATGCCAAGATAGCTCTAGACTGCAAAAATTCCTCATTCAAGTATTGATCTACTAAATTGGGATATGTACTGTGAACTATAGCATCTATGGGATCAAGAAAATCTGTAATTAGAAATGAATGAGGAATTTCTATTGATGCATAGCCATCATTTGGCTCAGATAATTTTCCATCTCCCACATCTAATATCCATTGTGAAAATTGTTGGAGTTCTGAGGCATTGGTGTTGTGAGCACCATGTTGTAGGCGCATGTTTTTAGTCAGGGTTAACACTTGACAATATTCCCAGAGATATGAAGCATTTATTGTTGCATTGACAATGTCTGAACGGGTTCCTCTAGGAATGACTGGGAGAATTTGTCTAAAGTCTCCTCCAAAAACTATTACCTTTCCTCCAAATGGAGAATTATTCCTCATGATGGCTCTCACGCTTTTGTCTAATGCTTCGAAACAAAATTTATGGGCCATTGGGTCATCATCCCATATGATTAACTTTGTTTGTTTCAATAGCTCACAAGTTCACTTCCCTGGTGAATATTGCAAGTTGAGTTCTCTGCTGCAGGAACGGGGATGGAAAACTTAGAATGTGCTGTTCTACCTCCAGGTAACAATATAGATGCTATGCCACTGGATGCTACTGTCAAAACAATATGACCCTTTGAACGTAGCGCAACAGCCAATGTTTTCCACATGAAAGTTTTTCCAGTACCCCCATAGCCATAGAGAAAAAACATGCCACCACGACCGTCATTCACAGCTTGCATTATTTTGTCAAATATACTTCTTTGCTCATCTGCGAAGTTGTTATTTAATCATTAGTTGATTGATGATATATAATATAATGAGAGAAAACAAAATAGGTAACTTGGTTTGTGAAGATATAATATAAGAAGAAATAAAACAGGTAATTTGGTTATCAAGCCAGAAGAAGTTTACATCACCTGTTAAAGAACGATAGCAGTTTTGGAACTCATCATGCAATGCACGAGTATCATAATCACGTTCAGCATATATGAGTCTATTACCTAACTGACTTGTGATACTCCCTTTTGGATATGGCATTGATGGAAAGTCTTTTAGACTTTTTCTATTGGATTGCAATATCTTCTCAACTTCCAACAAAGTTAAATTTTGCAATTCATCATCATTAAGCTGCAAGTCTGAATATGATAAATGTATCTCAATCAATATCGTGACTTGTTTTTTAGGCAAAGCATATATATTAAATGTATGAATGTAATAATACACGTACGTTGGATGTTGGACGATTGTCTTTGCTCATAAAGAATTCCATCTGCCAACCACTGCCATGTTTGATCCCACACATATTTTGGCCTATTAATACTATTGGAGGTAAGCATTGTGGCAAATAACTTTCTCAAATAATGACCTGATCCCCAATCTTTGGCTTCTCTGATAGCTTCTATGTATTCTCGATCATCTTCGAGAAACCCCATTGCAAAACATGCTTCTCTGAAACTCGGATATTGGACATGATTAACAGTTCGAATGTCTTCATAGCTACGTGGACCTTTTGCAACAGATAACATCATTCTCAAATAAAAAAGCTCGCCAGTGCTTGGAGGAACCCAAATGAGCCTTCCAATGGTATACCCCTTCGTTCTTGGCTTCCAACATCTGTTCCTCTTTACATAAACAAACTTTCCAACAAATTGTGCATAAGTCAGCTGTCTAGCTTCATTGTATATCTTGTTTGTCTGCATCCAGGAAGTAAACATTGATTCTTTAACAGTTGGCTTAGACAATACTGGACCAATGTTTGCATAATCATCAAAGATAACAGATTGTTCATTTTGAAGGTGGAAGGACAATCTTTCAACTGCTGGTTGTCTGCCATGAGTTGAAAATGAAAATATTCTCCAACATGCCTCGCATGGTGAGATATACCTACAGTCTATGTAGTGTTTGATTTCATCAACAATCTGAACATGTTCACCTGCTTCATTTTGTGTGGGAACAATAGCAAAGATGAATCCGATCATATCCTTTGTGGATGTATTTGAATAAGTACTTGATGGAAGTACTTTGATTACACCATTCCATATTAATATGTGCTTGGTACTTCATCAACAACTTTGGATTATAAGGTATAACTCTACGATTGTCAAAAGTGACACCATTTTTCTCAATGGTATGGCCATTGTCTCGTCTCCTATAAACAGGATAGCCGTCTTGGTCAACAATAGTTGAGCTTTGGAATTTCTTGGGATAGTATTTAGAACACTTCCCATTCGTCATACATGGTGCTTTCATGTTTGCGTATCCGCAGGGACCATGGAGCATATGACTTTTTACTAAGTCATATAAATATCTGTGCTCCATCTGATTTGGAATTTCAGCTGAAATGATCTTGTCAATATCTTCAGGAGTGGGATACTTGCAAGATGGATGTAAGAAAATAAGAATGTGTGCATGCGGCAATCCCCTTTTTTGAAATTCAATGGTGTACATATCTGTAAGTAGAAAGTTAAGGATCAAAATATGTATGTCAATAGAAATATATTGCAATGGTAGCAAGAATGGACAAATAAATGAAGATAATAAGAATATGTGGTACATACATGCAAGTACTTTCCCGAGTATTTGATTTTTCTTCAAATATGTTAACAGTTGATCAAACTTCATTTTAAAGACCCTTGTGACTATATCAGGACGATCTTCAGGTTTCAAATGCATTGTTCTAAGTAACCTCTGAATTTCTGGCCAATTTGGATTACATGTAAATGTTATAAACAAATCAGGAAATCCAACAAAGCTACAAATTGCCATTCCATCAAAATAAAATTGATCCATGAATCGTCGACTTCCCACGTATGTTGATGGTAATATGATTCTTTTGCCTTTGTTTTCTCCTCGGGTTTGGGTTTGGTCACCAGATGCATTCAAGTTGTTGTATTTATCTACCCTTAGTTGACCTTGGTGTTTCCTGATAAACCTTAGTCTTTCAGACTCCATCATACAATAACCGTCAACTACAAATTGTTGAAATAGCCTTCTCGAGCTCAATAATGTTTGTGCTTCGTTCTTCCTAGTTTGGAGTCTAAAAGACATCCATTCTCTAATAGTAACTTTATTCCTTTTCTTTCTTTGAGATCTGCTTCTAGCACTATGACAAACATCATGTCTGTATCCGTCTTCACCATAAGGAAACAAAAGTGGATATTGATAACCCAAATAACTTGTATGCAACTCGGATATCCTTCTCGCTTACCACTTTGCTTTTCTAGAATTATATCTCTTTTGATGCATTGTCAACATCCCCTACAATAAGAGCAACACTTCAAATCAAGGTAAATTGTAAATTCGCCATCAAGAATCTCTATCGTAAATTAACTTTAATTTTAGATCCTGCATGGTCAAGATTCATATCTCTGCCTCGCCATCCTAAAAGATTTAGCGTGCACATTGTATTGATATAGCATTTCTGATAATTTGCGCACAATTTGTGGGTCAAGGTTGCCTTTGTTCCTGATTGTCAAAAAATAAACAATTGCTAGTTAGGAAATAGTTGTTGACTTCATCTAGCCAAACATGGAAAGTCAAGTCTAAAACTATGAGCATAAGAAGTACGTATTCACCTAAATCCTCCAAGTCTATTTTGTATCTCATTTTCTGCATCATATATGTAAAGTTGTGCAAACTTTGGAGTATGACCAGGCATAGGCAATAGGCTGCCAATACGGTAGCATGATTGACCTTGTATTCTATAGGAAAGGGGTCCTTTACCATCGTTCACAGATTTGTCAAGCTTTGCTCCAGGTGATGTGAAGGCAAACATCATGTTGTAGGCTCGAATATGCTGTTGATAATTCTTGCTCTCAGCTGAATCATTATCAAATAAGAGATGCTGGAGAACAGGAGGTGCAGTGTCCAACAGTGGAAGTTGAATCTTTCCAATACAACAGCATAGCTGGTATTTAGGAGATTTGGGATTTCTATATTTTTGCGTCCTCTCTTGATACCACATACATGCTCCACAATATTGGCATTCATATGCAGGGTCACCAATATCTAAATATCCTGCAACTTAAACAACAATTAAATAAGAAGCTAATATTTGTCATTATTACATACCAAATTGCAATGTACTTTATAGTACCCGGACTAAGAGTGATCAATTCTGTTGAACTGTCGCTTGCAGATGTCTCTTCTTCATTACTGAAATTGCTATCTGAAATCATGTGATATAAATGTTGTTTATTAATTCTTGACAAAGTATCAAGATTTAATAGCAATATAATTGCAATGAAAATTAAATCACAAGTAAGGTAAAAAAAAAGTTCATGAATATTTGTTACCTTCATCTCCATCAGTATAGTCACTTTCACATGTATCTTCTTCATTTAAATTGGAATTGCTATCTGACAACATGTTTATCATAGTTTTAATTCTTCACATAGATCGTTACTTGATAGCAAGCTAACTGCAATAAAAACTAATCGATGCGCAAAATAATAAGTTCATCAAGACTTGTTACCTTCAATATCTGTTCCAGAATGAATTTCCTCATTTTCAGGTGATATATAGATGTTATGACTAATAACATGTCTGCCTGGCCTCAAGGGATGACTTAATGATGGTGTGGATATGTTGTGGTTTGTATAAGAACATGATCCTTTGTTAGGATTGTGTGCATCAGCTTCTATAGACACATTGTTTTCTGTGTTAGAGAACTTGTTAATGAGATTGATGCCAAATGACTCAATATGAATAACTCTTCTTTTTCTTTGTGAAACATGATACTCTGGACTTGGTTGAGTATAGATGTTGGAATTAGAAGAACGTGTATTACTTGATTGAGCATGTACTCTTCCTTTCTCATTAAGAATTTTGGAAGTGATATCTGACAAAGGTGTGGCATGCATTGTTATTCCCAAGAATCGATTTTGTAGCAATATCCAAACACATTGCAGTTGTTGGTTAACTGATTTTCTCAGATGATGAACATGGTAAAACAGATTTGTGAGAAATATGTTTGCACAAAAAGTAAATAGATTCATTTAAAATTCCTTCTTAGATGTTACCAAAATTAGGTGGCCAAGGAACTTGTTGATTTTCACTTCTATTGCTCGAGCTATGACACGTTTTCCCTTTATAATCATTTTTCGCTTCAAACGTGCATCGATTCTTTGCATCCTTTGAGTTTTGTTGCCTATCCATGACTTTATACCTTTAGAATTAAATTGCAACTGATATTAGATAGAGAGCAGAAGATGATAAATTGATAACTATGGAAACAATCTTATTTTAAAATAAAATGTAAATAGTAAAAACCCATAACAGCAAATTAAAAAAGAGGAGTTTCTTCAATGCAATGGAAACGCAAAGTAAAAAAGCAAATTCCTTGTTGATATAGTGATTATCTAAGCAATGGAATTGCAAATTAAAATCACCACAATTCCACGGACTACATCAAACATCAAGCAAATTAAACCCTGTATCTAGGTGTATTAACAGCTCTCATTTTTATGAAATGGAAAAGCTTGCTATTTTAATATTAAAAGCAAAGTCTTCACTGGCATCAAGTTACATGAAGAAAACAAAGTTGCTATTTTCGGTTTATTAATAGCTCTCGTTTTGCTATCATGTCCAGCAATGTGTGAAACTAAAGTTGGTTATCCCATTTACTCGTTCACTATCTCCACATGTTTAAAAGAAAAAAAATAAAAAGAAAGCTGGCTGATGGAAATGAAAGCACCAGATTGTGCTAACTTGAAAGAAATTTGAATGAAAGAGAATAAAAATAGAGAACCAGTTTCAGATTGTGCTAAATACATGGAAATCAAAGCTTACTTGCAGGAAGTACCAAGTGGGTACTTAGTAGAAGATGGTCTTCTGAATATTGACCATTGCTTCTTCAGTATTGCTTCTTGAGTAGAGTTGCAAAAGACGCTGATGTTTGGGATCCGTGTTTCTCTGAAACTTGCTGAAGCACTTTAATCATCAAGCCCAATTGAAAGGCTTTACAGAGTTTGGAAAGGCCCATTTTTAATATTTTATATTTTATATTTTATTTATGGTGAGACCGCCGGGTGATGGTTCAATTGGTTCAACCGGTTGAGTCATCGGTCGAACCGGATGATAAATAAATTAATAAATAAAAAAATAAAGAAATACTAATTTTGAAGAAAAAGTAAGTAAAAATAATAAAAAAAATTAAGCTAAAACGGCCCAACCGGGTCCAATTGACCGGTCCAACCGGGTCCGACAAATGACCTATTCCTGCCCAGCGGTCCAACCTCGATCGCAATTTCAACCGTGGTTAAACCGCGGTGAGACGGCCGGTCGACGGTCCGACCGCCCGGTTCGATCCGGTTCTTACAACATTGGATTAAATCCTCACATTTCAGTGTGAGATTAAGGGCCCGTTTGTTACGGCTTAAAAAAAAGTGATTATGTTTTAAAATAATCTAGAGATTATTTTTTATAGATTTTAAAAAAATCAGAAGCTAATTTGTGTTTGTTTAGGATTATAAAAATTATTTTTTTAACTCTTATGAATGAGAAGCTACTTTTTTCAGCTTTTCATTTTTACCTTAAAAATCATTTTTTTAAAAAAAATCATTTTCTAATGCAGCAAATCCAGGTCCGTAGTAGGTCGGGTTGAACTCGTCGAATAGCCGCGATCAATAGCATGGGTTTTGACTGTCAATAATATGATGATTTTTCAGATGATCTGATCTGCGAGGTATGATGTCTAGAGGTTCGAGATGATTGGACCTCGACTGATCACGTAGTCATCCTTGGTTCATGTGCTACATGTGTCAGGCATTGACCTTATTTCTTGTCTTTATGATGGGACGTAAGCCCCCAACTGTTTAATCCGCATCGTGACTGCACTTATTCAGGCATCCTCGTTCTCTCCAGGATGGTCGATCATGGTCAAGCTTGTTCGATCCGGGGTCACTATGGCCGAGCAAGTTGTAACCGAACTTGTGAGAGCTGCACGAGGCACTTGGAGGACCAAAAAGAGTTGCAAAATGAGAGAGATCTCTTGGCTTTCGACCTTGCGATTGAGAAGGAGAAATCCTCGGCCGGCTGTCGCGGAGGAGTATAAGTTCTTGTGCTCTACAGTTCAAGGAGGGCTTTGATAATGCCTTTGCCCAAATCGGGGTGGTTGCCCCGATTTGGATATCTCGAAGCTTGACTTCACCAAGACTGCGAAGGATGGCAAGATTGTGGAGGAGGAGGACGGTTTAAAAGGCCAACCAGGTGACCCGATGAAGCAAGGGAGAAGTTCTGGCCACGCGAACGTAGAGAATTATTGCCGATGGTGGCCCAACAGGAGTCCAAGGGGATACCCGAGTAGTTTGTATTTGCTTGCTTTTATGCTGAGGTAGCTTAAGTGGAGCAGCAGTAGAGCTCGACAGGTCTTCGAGCTGATTTGATGATTTAGACCGTAGAGGTGTTTTTGAGGTCGAGTTGTGACTGAAATCGGGCTTGCTTTAGAGCTCGCCAGGTGTTGGTCTGACCTGGAATGCTTAGGGGAACCAAGTTTCGACCTTCTTTGTGGCAAGGTTTCATTTGCAGGTGAGGTCGCAAGGAGTGTCACTTTTTTGAGCTTGTGGAGAACTGGTCTTCGTCGGTTGGCTCACGGAGAGCTTTACCTCCGCAAACTCGTGGCGAGTTAATCTTTGTCGGGCTTCGTCTCTAGGAGAAAAAAGGGCTTCAGTGCTCCCCAATTTTAGGTCTCTGATGATTGGAGCTGGTTAGGTTTTTCTTTAGGTCGAGTTATCACCTTCCGAGCTGCTTTAGAGTTCGTCAGGCCTCTATGCTGACCTGAAATCTTTGGAACCGCAGGGGTTAGTCCTGGTCGCTACCGTGTTTGAGATCGGCACGTCTTTATGCTGACATGGTGTCTTTGAAACCAGTGGTCTTGTTTAGCTCGACAGGCGATCTTAGCTGAGGTGCTTTAGAGATCGCCAGACCTTTTTGCTGACCTGGTGGCTTCGAAACCACAGGGGTCACTTAGGTCGACTGGCGACCTTCCGAGCTATTTTAGAGCTCGCCAGGCCTCTATGTTGACCTGGTGTCTCGGAAACCACAAGGGGTACTTAGGTCGACTGGCGGCCTTCCGAGCTGCTTTAGAGCTCGCCAGGCCTCTGCTGACCTGGTGTTTCGGAAACCACAGGGGTCGAGCTGCGAATGAGCACACCAAGCCTCTATGCTGACTTGGGTTGTCGAGCTGCGAATGAGCACACCGAGCCTCTATGCTGACTTGGGTTGTCGAGCTGCGAATGAGCACACCAAGCCTCTATGCTGACTTGGGTTTAGGACCACAGGGGCCGAGCTGCGAATGAGGCCACCAAGCCTCTATGGTGACTTGGGTTTAGGACCACAGGGGTCGAGCTGCGAATGAGCACACCGAGCCTCTATGCTGACTTGGTTGTCGAGCTGCGAATGAGCACACCAAGCCTCTATGCTGACTTGGGGTCTTCGGGACCACGGGGGTCGAGTTGCGAGTGAGCTCACCAAGTCTGCTGACTTGGGTTCTTCGGGACCACGGGGGTCGAGCTGCGAGTGAGCTCACCAAGCCTTTATGCTGACTTGGGGTCTTTGCACACACGGGGGTCGTGTCGAGGTTCTTCCGACGCTGGGTGCCGAGCTCCGTGGCGGGCTCGACCTTTGGTTTTGGGGCACTGTTCCTGTCAAAGTATTGACAATTTGCAACAACTTGACGTAATAAAGTTAGCATTAATTTTTATGTTGAGTAAAGTGCTCGTAGTCGAGCTTTATACTTCCCTGTGAGTAGTTGATTTGGCTGTCCAAGCGGCAAGGTTGAGGTCATCAAATAATCAAGGTCAACGACGTAGCCAGGTTTAAAGCCGTCTGAATATTGAAATTGTAGAGGTGGGCCTGGTAGGTCACCCGAGTACTGGACTGCGTATCCACCTGCTGGTTGTCTGGTTTTGAGGGACGTATCTGTGGTCGTCCGAGTTGTTGAGGTCAGCAATGTGGTTGACTTGAGCTCCTCCAAATAACTGAGGTCATACGACTGTCTGAGTTGAGGTCGGTAGAATATCTGAATAGTTGAGGTCAACTCGGTAGTTGAGACGAGGTTGACCAAGCTGAGTGGTTGACTTGTTAATAAATTACGCTCATCACAGTTTATGTGATTGATACTTGCATTATTAGAAAAAAATTCTTGCACAAATAGCAATTTTGTAGTTCATGTTTGGCTGATTCCTAGCTTAAGAGTTACTGAGGTTGATGAGTTAAGCCAAAATTTTATAATCGATATTTTTGTTATATTGTTTAATTGAAAATAGTTTTTTTTTTTTATCTTATATCATGGAAGAATTATAGTTGACTACAATTCTAATATGTTGATTCCACATGAAGACCCTTTATTTTTTGGCCAACATTCAGGATCTAGAAATAATCATGGTAAATGGTAACTGTAAAATGCCTTCTCTTTGTACTGGTTTGTTAATATTAATTAACTGTGAAAAATTAAATTTAGCAGCAAAGGAAGACACAACAAATGTGTAGTCCCATGATTCTAAAAATCAAACTTACTTAACACATTTTGTTGCACTCAATTTAATCCCACACATTCAGGAATTAAGAAGCTACTGAATTAATATTAACAAAATGGAGAGGATATAAAGGTCTAAATCTTAAGCTGATTACATACTTAGGGTCAGAGAGTCATAAAACATAGTTAATATCTTAATTATACATGCTTGTGCCTCCCAAAGCAATTCTTACACCATCAGCAATCAAAAAAACAAAAAACAAAAAGCGCCTCTGACATTCAGTTAGGTTTGACATTGTCACTTCGTGTAATGAAGTTTCATTCCATTTTGATATTCTTTGTCATCTTTGTAGATGACAACTGAGCAGGAACTGAATCCTGGGTAGGGAGGTCATCGAGTAGCGTGTCAGGCGGTGTTCTTTTGGCAGGTGTAACACATCCCATCATGTCGGGATCATGATCCGCGGTTGCAGATAAAGATTGCTGTAAAAAAGAATTTTATAAACGTGTATGAGGTTAAATCATAAATGTGTTCAAAGGTAAGATTCAAGGATATAATATTTGCCAAAGTTTTCCTTACAGTGTTGTGTTGAACATCTTCACTGACCACCACAGACTTTCCTTTATGAGATGTGGATTTTTCCTAAATACATAACACATATTCAAAGTCAGAATAAGTTATCATAAATAGCATACAAAGATGAAGTCAAAAGACATATGCAATTGCAATTGACAGTGTTATAATTGAAAAAATTAGCACTTCAACTTGTCTAATATCCATTACTTCACATGGGAAATTTTCTTACTTCCAGAATGAGCAATTTATGTGGTTGATATACCTCATCATGTGCAAATAGTTTCTCAATCGATTCAATGAAATTTGCATCGTCATCCACCTTGATTACAGATGAAGATTTGAATCGTGGTTGTGCTTTTAACCTGAATGCTAAAGTTTTTCCTAAAATAATATCAAGAGATTCTGGAAAAACTTTCGGATCCTCTTCACCCTCCTAAAGATATTATATTACATCAGAATCAGAAAATAAAAATAAAAACAATAATAATACACTTTATAGTAACGTGTAAAGTTGTAATAAAGGAATAAATGAACTTTTCATACCTCTATCATTTACCGTCTAAGAGCAACAACCTCTTTCCCAATCAGTTTAGCAACATCAGTGTTCCATAATACAAACTTTGAACGACATTTTTTGTAAAAGACTTCCACCTCCAATTTATACCTATTGACAACATCATGAAGACATCAACAACAACATATAAGGCCTAACCAAATTGTGAAATTACATTACTCATACGTGGCCATAAGAAAACACCTTAGAACAACTTGTGAGTTGTAAACACCACAGCTGCATTGAAATTCTTGGGTTGTTTTCTCTGGGGCTTTTCTATAGCAACTGTAGCACCCTTGATAGAACCATCCACTTCCCGTAAGAAATTTTCCAATTATGCCAACAGTAACACAAAGTGTGTCCTACCCAAAATTTGAACAATTAATAGTAATTAAATAGATGATTACTTCATACTGCAGTATACAAATACAATTCAATAACTACATAAGTAAAAGTCTTTAACGGATACCTGCATAAGGTCATTGATCTCAGAAATAGTCTTCACTTGAGCATTGTGCATAAACTTCTCTTGCTCAGAAATCCCTTGAGAAAGCCCTTGACTATATGAAGAGATTTGGCTAAGCCCTTGACTGGATGACTCAGGGCTTAGCCAAATCCATGTCATTTATCAGCAGCTTTGAACCAAACATTGAGTTTGCAATTGATATAGGATATTGTTCTAATATAGCAATGATTATGAAAAGGTCATAATAAAAGCATAGTAATATAATAGCATCTTTAATTCAAGCCATATACAAAACATATTAGTTAAAGCATATCGTTATAACCTCGTGCTTCTCTGATCCTTGCTTGTGTCAATATAATAATAATTGGACCAGGTTCTTTTCTCTCATGAAAACTCAGAAATTTAGAGGCATGTTGTTCCCATAGTGTGCAGCTAAGCACAATGCCACTGCATTATCAATGAGTTAGAATAGGTGCATTTTAAAAATAATCAAGAACAGGTTAAATAATTACCTGTATGTTATTACCTAAGATCTTTCATTGAAATGACAACCTTATTTTTTGGTGGGTTAGGTTGCTTGTAGTTTATTTTTTGAAACTCTCCAATGACATCTGTGTGCAAGTCACAAAATTTTAGACATCTACTATATGTAATACGTAACCTAAAGGGAAACTTTAATGCAAGCATTGTATAAATTTTACCTACTAACTGATTTACAGAAATTTTTCCAGAAAGTATTTCATCGAAATCTTTGAACCGATATATATTCTGGGGTATTTCTGCAAGTTCTTGTTGCTTGACACTTGTTCCTTTCGTTAACATCAGTCTAAAACTATGTTCACATGCTTTGTATTCCAAGTCATTGGCCTTTACACACACATTCTGAACAACATAGGCAATATCTTCCTTCACTTTCAACTTCCAATAGTCCAGATCATCACTAAGTGTTGTGACTTGTATCTTGTCTCCCTAGTGTATTAATAAAAATGTACTAATATAAAAAATCCAATATAACATATTATATTGCATGAAAAGGCAACCAAAAGAGACTGAATAATACCTTTGCGTCCATAAAAATCATTTCAATGTGCGGTGGCTGTTTGCTATACCGGACAGTCCAAATATCAGTAATTCTCACCTCCAACTTCCAAGTTTCTTGTGTATCATCAATATCCTTAATCGTGCCACATTTACGCGGCATAGTGTTGGTCCTTATGCAATGAAACACACCAAAATATAATGGCGGAATCTCATTATTTGAAAACTAAAGAATTGGAATAGCATTGATTCAAAACATCTCTACAATCTCTACAATAAGTTAAAAAGAAAGAGTAACAAAGGATAAAAACTTAAACGGATATATGACTGAAACCACAAATACTATATGCCTCAAATTTGCAATAACACCAATACTAAACCAAAACTGACGTGGAGAGAAAAATAGGAAAAAATAGCAAAAGGAAACACAACTACAAACACACGTAAATACAACAACAGACATGGAAATAACATCAGAACAAATACAACAAATAAGGAAAAACATAATATTCAGTTACAGACACGTATTGGACAAAGCTTCATTTTTTCATTTCAATAAGTAATAGAAATGAAAAGGGGAATAAACACCTTTAGATCTGAAACGCGTTGCAGAGTTGTGTCCTGCATAGAAGACCAAATGCATAATTAGTGGTTTTTTTTACATGAAAAAAATGGGGAAGCAAAGGGGAGGAAAGGGAAAGATGGGGAAGGTGGTCGGAGGATCAGAAAACGCAAGGAGGATGATAAAACCACATCCCTCACCAACAAAATCTGAGGATCAGAAAACGCAAAACCCATTAAGATGGGGAAGAAGTAGCATAAACGCAAAACCGATTAAGAAGAAGAACAATGCAAAACGCAAAATGCCACAGAAACCCAAAAACCCTAAACATCAACGTTCAAAAAATCCTGCGAAGCAGCAACAATGGCGAGGGAGAAAAAGAGAGAACGAAATGAGATGAGAAGAAAAACCGAACAACAAATTGTTTGTTGAATAAAAAAAAAGCCTCACTTGGTGAAGTAGTAACAATGGCGAGAGAGAAGAAGAGAGGACGAAATGAGGGGAGAAGAAATGAAGGACAGGAAAATGGGTTGAGAGAGACAACAAAGTGAGAAAAAAATCCTCACCTGACATGAGGTGACTGCACTGACCGGGGACTGCATTGAGCCGAATTGCAGTCTGGAAAATAGAAGAAAAGATGCAGTTTTTTGAATAATAATAATCAATTCATGTTTTAAAAAAAATGAAAATTAATTAATTAATTAATAATTAATAAGTCACATAAAACTTGTTAAGTTGGGTTTAGCGGGAGAAATTTGCACCAAATGCTGACAGCTGGAGAAAAATGTAGTTGATTTTCTTTAATTAGTAATTGATATAACATTAATGATTCTCTAACTTTTGTTAGTATTTGGATTCTTTTTTCCTATTCTTTATATGTCATGTAAAAATTATAGTCGTTTTTTTTCCCTCATTCACAGAGAAAAAAAAAATTATAGTTGTTAAATGTGCACTCTACTGGAGGCTGGTGCTTAATGTAAATTCTTTTTCAACATTTATTGATTTGTTCATTTTAAATTTTCAATTCACTCATAGCTGTTATTAAACACAATTTCAAACAAATTTTATATATTTTATCAAAGGAAAAACATCTGGGTCGACAAACTTAAGAGGACCATTTCATTAAGCACTTGAAAGAACGATTACATTAAAAACCAAAGATGTTCAACTAGGACTAAATAGTAGTCTGAAGTGCATGATGATATTATTGATCCTCAAGCTCCAAACTGCCTACAAATGTATACAAGTTTGCATTTGGGACTTCACAGTTGAAGACAACCTTGAAATTCTGAAAGCTGAAGTCTTCTTGCAACATTGAAGTTCCTTCTAGTGTTTGTTTCAGTTTAAGATTTGTTTATCCTTGAGATTCAATCTCGATATAACAAATTGAAATTGCATTATCATAGTTTGACGAAAGAAATACGAGATCAACACGAACAAATTCATCCTTTTTTCACTTAACTATGTCAGGAGAGGAAAGACGACTGACCGCCCTTGAACCATCTTTTCCATGTTTTCTTCACGTGTTTGGGTTTCAGCTTTTGGCGCACTAATTTCTGTTATACACCTTCACACATGGTAAAAACATCCTTATGTATTGTGCAACACTCATTACCATGCATAATAGAAACATCCTACTAACAATTGTATAAATGCTTGAAAGTGCTTGTAAAAATAGCTTATAACATTCATAAGTCATTTTCAGCTTATTTTCGTAACCTTCCAAGAATGGCATATAATAACTTATCTCAATTCTCTCTCTGAATTCAGCTTGTACATGAACTTTTATGCAATAAACTCTAATTGAATAAACACTAAATTAAGTAGCATCTCAATTTGAGATGCTGCCATATAGATAATAAATTTCATTTCTCTTTTCGATAGCATGCTTCGGCGGTCTAGGCCATGGGAGTACTTTCTCTACCCATGCTGCTGAACAATCAAAGCAGCTTCTTCCGGAGAAAAAAGTCATATGGAGTAAGGGGCTTCACAATCCAAATGCTACTTTTACTCCATTGGATTTCCAGTTTGGCTATTTACCATGACTACAATGTAAGTAACTATTAATTTGGTAACCATTTTTTTGCATAAGTGGGCAAATTAATTTGGACCCTAACAGACTTCTCAACTCACTCGAAGAATACACCCAAGGTAATCTGTTATGTGTCAAAAAATGGTAATCTCTTATCAACGGATACTTTGGCTCCGTGGAATTATTAGAATCTCAAAAACTGTTGGCTGAGGTTTTGTGATACCCCTATCAGTTACAAATACTATTCGAGTCTAGCAGCTACCGCCACCACTTTACAGATTCCTAAAGAAGTTCCAACCTACAGCAAACATGTAACTTAAATTTTCCATCTACTAATAGTTCAACTATAATTGTAAGAACACCTTTAAAGGATGATAGTTTTAATTATAATCGATAACAGCTTTAAAGGGTATGTATGAAGCAGCGGATGGGAGGGAACAGAACAATTCAATGAATCAACATATGCTGGCATTTTATGAAATGCACAAGAGATAGGAATCATGAAGCAACACGAAAAACTTTCATTAGACTCTTGACTATATCTAAATGAACTCATGTAAAATTGTTGGCCAACGATTTGAATCAAGAAGTACAATTAAGTTGCAAAATCCAACTTCACCTAATTTTGAACAAGTCACAATACTTATGCCACAATACAGTCTGGCAAGAGAAACAAAACTCGGTGATAAGAAAAACAAAAGCGACTCCAGCCATAATGCAATTGCAGCCTCAAAGCCTTCTACCCTTCTACCACTCTTTCTATGAGTGTCGCCTGAGGAATCTGGTCACATCCTCTGCAATTTTTATCAAAATCAAATGCCATAGAAGTGAAATAATATTAGAGAATCAAACACGGAAACTATGATTTCATAGTTCATAACAATTAACTACACAAGATTTACACAGTACACATAATATATATAAAACAAAAGAACAGAAAGATATATAGAGCATAACAACTGCTTAAGCAGGGGGCAAATCAAGTTTGCTAGGATATCCTGAAAATAGATTAATGGAATACCTATGCGACCAATTTTCATTCCTGATCGAGCCAAGGCACGGAGAGCGGACTGGGCACCAGGGCCTGGTGTTTTTGTTTTGTTACCTCCGGTTGCACGGAGCTTGATATGAAGTGTGGTTATGCCCAACCCCTGCTCCAGAATACACAGAATCAAGTCAACAAATTTTGACAGTTCAGCTGAAAATAAATACCTACAAAATGACTATCGATACTTGGCCGGGAACAGAGCAATCAAATTATAGGAATTCTACAAAATTCATAAGGATGAAAGCCACATCTTGTCATGAAAGTTAATATGAATAACTAGGCAAAAATAAATCTAGTTTACCTTGCATCTGGCAGCAACATCTTGTGCTGCAAGCATAGCTGCATATGGGGATGACTCATCTCTGTCAGCTTTAACCTTCATTCCACCTGAACATACGCAAATCAGACAAGACAATTTCACAACACTGTAAAGTTCAGGGACTTCAGAATGTATATTACTCATAAATGAAAACCAAGTTTTGTAGATTATGATCGTCAGGGCCATTAAGGTAAAGTAAAATAAAATTGTAAATGGCAGTAAGGATTCACTTTCAGGATACACCATATGTCCGAAATTAACTGGAAGTCAAAAACAGTTACATAACACCAGAGTCGACAGCCCAACCATAAATATCTTAGAAAAAAAGAGATACATTGCTAGGAAGGAAATGCAAAGGAAAATGTAAAACATATACTATAATAAATAAATCCAGTGAAATTGCATATGGAACTTCTTCAACATAAGATTAGCAACTTGATGAGAATCTTAGTATGTGCAGAGAGAAACACACTAACCAGTAATGCGGACAAGTGTTTCTCTGCCAGACAAATCAGTGACATGCTGCAATCAATCAAAGCATCCAATTACAACAAGAATTCCAAAAATCACAGTCAAAACAAAGTGTGGTAAAAAAAAATTTAAATATACTCACAATAAAGGTATCATTAAATGAAGCAAAGATGAGAGCAACACCAAAAACGTGTTCGCCGTCTCTGACAGCAGGACCAAGGGTCACGTTTTCTTCCTTTGGTTCCCTAACCTTTCTCTTCGACTACAGTTAGAGAAACCACAACATAAGAAATTATCAGATCTTCGAACCAGTGGAACCATACAAATAATCAGATCTTAAATGAACAAATAGAGAAAAGGTTCAATAGAGGGGGAGACATACCATAGCTCTAGGGTTTTCGAACGGCTCAGGAATTAACAGAGTTCGCTAGCAAAGTGTGGCCTCTCTTCCCATAGTAAATAGGCTTGCTTTTTCTTTATATATGAGATGAGATGATGGATTGGGTTGTTGGACTTGGGCCTTCAAAACTCGCTGGGCCTATCAAACCCAAAAAGAAAAAATATACATACAAATTTTGAAGGGCCATTATTAAATGCACCCCCACCTGGTAGGTACACCCCCCATTTTGTATATTTTCCAAAATATCCCTCGTATAAAATCAGCAAAAATCCCTTTTTTTTTAATTCCGAACATGTTACCAGAAATTGCAATTTCCGGTATACAATTTGTATACCGAAAATTGCAATTTTCGGTAACATTGTGTGTAAAATTGTATACCAGAAATTGCAATTTCCGGTATACAATTTGTATACCGGAAATTGCAATTTCCGGTATATAATTTGTGAATTTTCCATAATGCCCCCTTGAATAACATAACAAAAACTCAACCTTCACCCCGATCCACTCACACTCATGCTTCCGGAAATTCTAAATCCTCAAATCGAAAACGCTGCATTTACCTGAAATTGAAAATTTTCAGACGCTTTTGTTATTTAAACATAGTTTAAAATTGCAATTTCCGCTTACATTGCATCAAAATTGTAATTTCCGGTGTACATATAATTGTGAATGATTGCAGGAGTGCATCATATGCCAGGCAGTTGGCACAGAAGCAGCAGAAGGGTCATATGGAATCATCAGCAGAAAGGGAGCACACGAAGCTTCCTGAAGGAAAACAATTGTCTTCTGATGGTTCTGGCATGATGCAGAAGGGTGAGGAAGAAGGATTAGATGCTTTGAAATTAAAGAAAGATAAATATGAGTTATCATCTTTGGTTAAATCCATTAAGATGAAATCAAAGCAAATCCAGTTATCCTCTGATGGCAAGACAAGGAAAGATGGAAAATCCCAATTTAAAGGCGTGGAGAAGACGAGGCACTAGTTCTCAACCTTGTGGTCCAGTTCACACATCTAGAGACCAACCAAAATGCAAAGTTTTGTCCAATAAACTTGTTTCTAAAAAAATAAATGCTCCAAAAAAATGCAAAGTTTTGTCACGGCCCCTTCCACATTTTAGCAGAATTGCGGGGAAAAAAGATAGACATATGGTTGGTATTGAATGGATTGAGGTTTGGCTGGTTTAATCTTTTGCCAAGAACATTCTGAACCAGATAATGCTTATTAATTTATTTGTTGCAAACTAGGTGGATGTTACTTAGCGCGATTAAATTATTGTTCGGTATAAATTAACAAGTGTTTTGAAATCTGCGGTGGTTTTTTGGTTGTAGTGTTGTACCGTGGGCACCATTTGATCAGCAGAAATCGTAATTAGCATGTGAGAGTTTTCTGTTTTGGGTTGTATAAGAGTATTTTCTGGTCAGTTTACAAATCGATAATAAATAGTTTTTTGGGGGACGATTCTAAGGTGTTTTTTACTAAATCTTTTTAATGCATTTGAATATTAATTTGCTTTAGTTTTCGTGTTATTGGATTTGAATCACGGTGGAGAGGACTCTTACCCCAATTTGAATCACGGTGGAGAGCACTCTTACCCCAATTCTTAGCTACTGTACCAAATAAGAATTTACTTGGGGAGTGTTAGTAGACAGATTGAATAAAGATGAGTTTTGTTCTTTTTTATGTATAGTAGAGTAGATTATAAGAAATTGTCCAAGTTCAACAATTAAGAATTTTTTCAAGTTGGTGGATGTAAATGCCTCAGTAAGTGCTTTCTGAGCCACAAGGCTTTTTTTGACTATGATGAGTCCATGAGACTTAACTCGCCTAAACTTTTATCGTAAAAAAATGAATATTTTCATGATGTTAATCTCTTTTAATCGGTAGTTTTAATCTCATCTCAGTCTTATTATTCAAATATTAAATCCAAAGGCCAGAAGTTACTTGTGCATATCCATAGGTATTGGAATCTCAAATTGGATACTGATATGACCTCAATAATGGTTATAAGCGGGGGTCAGGACATAAACTAGCTTTCAAGATTGAGTTAAGCAAAAAATCAAATTCTAAGAACAAGACTTTTTTTTTTGGGTCAATTATCCAACATTTCATTCATAATAGGGTAAAGGACTCAAAACATTAAACCAAGTGCAAATTAACGGCCCTCTATTGAGACACAATACATGATTAATGTAAACTCTTAAATAAAACCATAAGCACATGAGTTGCTCTTCACTTACATTCTACTATTCACTTGCATTCTACTAGTACTAGACAACACTAAGTACAAATAGAAATTCCAACAGACCAAAACAAGCCTTAACAAAAGGACCAAATAGCGAACCATAATCCGCTTCCATCAAGTTGGCCTGGTCCATTAGGTTTTAGTAAGAACCCAATTCCAAGAGGACTAGTTTGCCCTCCAAAGCTTTTTCTTCGCGTTTTACTGTAGCAGCACCACTATGCAAATTTGCAATCTCTTCCAAATTCAGCTTGCCCTTCTTTAGGTTTATCTGTCCTAGACTTCTTTATCAAATCTCCATCTTCAATTCTGTGAACTAGGGGTTAATGCCTAACTATTTTCCTTCTTTTGAGAGGTAAGTCATCATCGTTTTTGAATGGAGTCAACCCACACACTTTGCGAGTAAGGATTTGCAGGGGCATGGAGGGGGGCTTGAACCACTGGATTTCGTTTTTGTTGCAATAGAAACCGGGAGTTAATCAATATATTTAACTTGTAACATATTTAAAAGTCTTATTACAAAATAAATTTTTAATACTATAAAAAGTAAATTGTTTAGACTAAGGTCTTAATCTTGGCATTTAAGCCTAGCCTATTAAAAGCATAATATAGCGTTATTCGACCTATTGACCACTCATACCAACTTTATCATGAGTAAATTACAATAAAGCTTATATTACATGATCTTATTTTAAAAATTATTCTATTATCCTCTAAGAAATAAATATACATTACACTTTAATTTATTTTAATATAGCTGCTCTAGTCATGAATATAAACAAGTTTCTTGTGAATATTTTTATCTTTATTATTCTCAATATCTAGTTTGAATCTGTACTATCAATAATAAAAAATGTCCCCCATTGTTGGTTGCTTTGGCAATTTCAGCGATAGGAAGACGTCAGGATCGAAGTTCGAACCCGAGTGTTACCGTTTAGACACGTGTGTGTTTATTGTTTACTATTTCTACTAGCTGACAAAAAAAATCATAAAATAGTAAAAGAGTAAATAACCATATGAAGTAAAATTCCATCGTAGATAATACGCGTGTTTAAATTTTATTTTAACTTCTAAAATCATAAAATCAATAATAAAATACTCAAAACTAACTGTTTTTTTTCACTAGCCTCAAAACTAATTGTTGGCAACATTAGTTATTGATTGCCACCATAAAAAAGCTAATTATTGATTGCCAATTGCCACCATCAAAAGATTCATTTACATAAAAATCTACTAAAATTACAACATATTTTATCTCTTATGAAAGCATGTAATTTTAAAATAGAAACAATACAATTTAAACATTTCTAAAGAAAAAGAAAAATAATGCATTATTAAAATTGTGCCCGTTCTTCTTGCTTTGTGTTGCTTCCAAAAATACTCGTGGGATTCGAAAATTATGTCTGGACCCCAAAAGTAAACAAATCTTGCGGGTTTTTTAATTATAGCAACAAAGAGGGCAATGTTGTAATTATATTGGAAGCCAAAATTAACTTTAACAATACGATGACGGGAAATTTAACTCTGGCTAAACAAGTTAATTTTGGGTATAATACAAAGGTTGTTGATAGATGCAATACTGAAGCCAGTAAAATTTAATTAATACACATGCAGAAGCCAAAACATAGGTGAATTAATTAATAAGAGAATTTGAGATATCAACTAAGTAATTCATTAACATTATATCTGAAAGATTTCAGGTGCAACAATTCATGCCTTGCAAACTATGTATGTACTACGATAGAAGGGTACAGAAAGGTGCATTTAAACTGTTGCAGGATCGTTGATCACCCCCAAGAAATCATCTTTTATGGTACCTATGCAGAACTACAAAAAAAAAGAGTAATGTATGATATTAGATTCTAGTAAATGAGTTCTAGAAGACATTGGAAGCTACAACCTGATAAATATTCCATATTCAAAAACCGAAGGCAAAATAATTTAATAGCTCTGAAAAGGTGAAGAGTGGCACGATCATGCGTTCCTCATACACGTTATAGCCCTAGAACTGAGTGAGGGGAAGGGAATACATAGCCACGGACAACAGTTACAGAGGGCTCTCCGTTCTCAACTCAGGGGGATTAAAGCACTTGTTAGCTTGGGGCCTTGGGGTTTCGTTACTGTTTAGGTGGCCCTTCATTTCAATTGCAATTGTTTCTATCTTCAGGTAAGCTTCAAAATGTACTTGTATTTCATTTTGCTTCTTTAATTGATAACCCAAAACAAAATTGAGAGAGAAATCAAAGACAACTTGGTACTTATTTTTCAAGTTGCTGTCTGTTAACTTTCTCATCTTTTAAGTATCCTGAAAAGCTTATCATTGGCACCAAAAATATAAATAAAAGTCAAGTCAAGGGCATGTAAAGAGTAAGAGTCAGTTAACGTAATAAAATAACAGATTCATAATAAAAGACCTTAATTGATTAACCCACGCTATGTAATTATGGAATACATACAAATCCGTATTTCCTTTTCTTTTCCATTTTACCACCACTCATATTCTAGGAAGAAGAAAATACTGAAATGATTTTAAGGTGAATCACCTGCAAGTGCCTTCCACATCTTTCATTAGCTTGGAAACAAGATTATCACGAAGGTTACGAACTTACGACCAAAGTAACGTGGGTGCAGTTGCATATTTCGCTCCAGCACTATGTGGAAAAACATTTTCTTATTTCTCCTTTTTGCCCCAACCTGGGCAGTTACTCCTGGCCAAAAGCAAAGAATAAGGCCTTGTTTGATTACTCTTTTCAAAATCTATTTTCTGTTTTTAAAAATTAATGAAGAACAAAATTTGTTCTTTGTTAACTTTTATAAAACAGAAAACAGTTTCTAAAAACCAAATCAAACAGGCCCTAAGACTAGATTCAAAGAATACAATTAAAATAACACTCAAATGTATACATTAGAATGGAATGCGGAAGTTATGCATTGACAAGAACAGGTGAATGAAAAAAAAAAAAAAAAAAAGGAAATCAAATAATATTTTGTGGCATAAGCAACCCCACCCATTCTTGTTTCCTTCAAGTGACAGTATGAAAAGAAAAAATGTGTTTGATCAGTACTTATATCCAACAAGCGAACAATATAGAAGGCCAGGTATGCTTATTAAGGGTGCAGAATTAACAGTAGGATTAAGCTTGCTTAGCACTAACGTGCAATTAAACAATCATGCAGAATACTGAAACTCAAAAGGGCCACTAGACAAGTTAAACAAAAACCAAAACTAGAATTGAATTCCTAAACCCATGTCACTGAACAGACGATGAGAAGGAGGCATAAAACTCAAGTTTTTGTGTTTACATCCATTGATGGCAGCCCAGGTTATAGCCATTGTGAACTCACGGTGGCTAGAGGCCAGAGGGAGTGCCAATTGGGACTGCTTCATTTCTTGATTGAATGAAAAATCACACAAACCCTAACCTTAACCAAAAAAAAAAAAAGTATGAATCCTTTTGACCCATTACCCATTTGATCTGTCACAGCCAACCCAAGGAACGCAATTAAGCCAAGTAATAGACAAAGGTGTTTCGGTCAATAGAGATGTTTTCACTTTTCTATAGTGCAGTAGGGACTATAATAAATGCCCATTTTTCATCGAAAAGTCGCTCCTTAACTATCCCAATGGAACAAGACACAATATTTATCGTACATACATCAGTTACCAAAATCTCACCGGCGGCGTGGCACGGATGAGCGGAGCCGGAAGCTTGCTGCAGATATGAGACTTTAACTGTTGGCTGTGGCTTCTCGCCACCAGCTGTGGGGTGAGGATTTTGTTTGGATTTCCGTTTAGCGTTTTGCCTCAGGAGTCAGGAGGAGAAAAAGAGGCTTTTTGTTGGTTCGGTTCTGGCAGGTTTTGTCTGCGTTATAATACACGACGTCGTTTGGTGGATATTTTTTGAAAAATAAATTAAATTGTTAAATATGTTTTTTTAAGAAAAAATAAAAAGGAGCTAAGAACAAAACATACATTAAAAACCTACAAAGGGAAACAAATTCCAGCTCCATGAGCTCTCACAACAACAAAAATGAATCCTACAACTAACAGCTAGGCTTAACCCATATTTCGCGATGCACACCGTTATTTATCTAAGAGTATTTACAATGGGGAGTTAAAATTGAGCATCTTAACACTATTTTGTGGGTCTAAAATGACACATAGGATATAAGACACCCATAAGATATTCATCTAGTTTTTACTCCAATAGTGTGGTATCTTATTTTTTTTTGTTGGGTCCCACAATGAACCTCACATATTTATATTATTTTAGGGTTTACATAATTTAAATTTAAATTTAAATTTAAATATTAAATCAATTATTTTAGTTAATATGCATAAAATTATTAAATATTTAAAAAAATGTAGATTTTTTTTGTTAAAGGTAACATTGGCCCAAATTTTTTTTTATCAACAACACTGCACAAACGGTAACATTGGCCCAAAATTATTAATTAATAATTTTTTTTATTAACAACACTGATCAGTCAAAAAGCAACACCGATCAAACGCTAACATTGGCCCAAATTTGTGTCACCACTACTTTCCCTTTCTCAAAATCCACCATCTCCAGAACCTTCGTTCCTCTCATCTCCTTCTCCTTCCTCGTCTCCCTCGGCCTCATCCTCTAGACCTCCACCATCCTCTCGCTCTCAATCGCATGACGCCACCACACCACCATCTCCTTCATCTCATCTCCTTCGATCTCAGTCTCACGTCTCAAGATCTGCCTTTCTCACAACGATCACGTCTCAAGATCTGTTGAAACAACGATTCAGTTTCTCACAACGATGATGAAGAGAGAGAAACAATGATTCAGTTCCCTCACCTCCTTCTTCCTTGGCCTCACCATGGTGCCACCATCTCAGCTTTCTCCCTCGTAGTTTCTCTGTGTTCTGTTGAATCAATAGAGAGAAATAATTGTGTTTTAATAATAAGATCTGACATCTACAAATAGATACAGATCTCAAAAATTTGAGCTCCCTCACTGCCAGCGAGGATGTCTTTAATGCTAAAAAAAATTAGATCCCCTTCCACATGGGATAGATACCCACTATGACACCCCATTGTGGATGCTCTAACTTCCCTCAAGTTATGTGCCCATGTCCTCAAAGTATGTGTAAAGTATCCATTGGCTTTGTCGATGACTAATCTCTACCAAAAAACTTGATTGGCTACTATTAGTGAGGTCTCTTCTCTCAACCATGTTTTTTTTCCTCAATCAACAAGGCTTGAACTTGAGACCTTGCATAAGGGATATGGGTCCAATTTTACTTGGACCAAGGTAATATTGGTCTTAGGTCACACTTGTAGACATGCATTTCCTTTACTCATTTAATAATTATAGTGTAAAATTGTTAATTATCAATGTAATTAACTTGGATTGAAAAACAAAAATCAATTTGCATTAAAAAATCAACATTAATTATTACTTAAAATAGATTAATATGTTTAGATTTATAAGCGAAAAGTTTTTTTATATAAAATTGTACATTAATACATATTCAGACCTGATTTACCACAAAGATTTGATTAAGTTATTGATCATCTCACTATATTAAGTTACATTAATATATAAAGTTTGATGGATAAGTTTATATATTATAATACTTTGTACGAATATCAAACAATTGATAAAATTATAATATGTTAATTATGTAATTTTATCTTATCATACATAATACAGCTTGTCAAGAGAGCCTTTATATATAATACTAGTGTATTTACTCGTGCTCGCATGAATTATCTGTATGAGTTGTAAAAGTATCTTACGTGTAAGAATAAATCTGAAGCTTTATTTTTTCAAAACTAAATTATTAGCAAGTTTAAAATTTTTAAAAATATATTATAGATATTTCATTATGAAGTAGAGAATATAAGTATTTATACATATGCTCTAATTTTAAAATATAACAAATAAAACAAATAATATTGGCTCTATTTTCTTTATATTTATAGATAGTTTCTCAACTATGCGTTTCAATAAAAAAATATAAAGCACGCAACTGAATGATTTATCTAAATTACAGTAAGATAAACTCAAAATAACTAGCATGAAAAATAGATAATCAAATATCTACGTTGGACAATAAATTAATCATAAAATAAATTATGGTTTTTCTCACATATAATATGGAAACTTTAAGAAGAAAAAATAAAAATACATATTGATTTAACATTTATTATAATTAAACATAAACAATCATGTGAATGATGTAATACTAAAAATATTTATATTCCGATGAAATACTATAAGTTTTTAAATTTTAATAATATGTACGAGATAAAATATATAAATTATGAAGAAAAAAATTAAATTTAACATTATATAGTTATGATTTTAAAATTAAATTTTATGATGTGAATAGTAAAATTAATTATTCATGAAAAATTATAAAATTAAAACTAACCAAATTTGTATGGTAAAATAATGATGAATAGTGTTTGAAAAAAAAATTGATGAACAATACTTTTAATTGATATAAATAATAAATAAAAATAGATAAGTTATTTAAGGAAATATATTAATAATTTACACTGCGAAATTATTGTTTAATTTGACATGAGGTAATAATGATTGCTATAATTAAAACAATAATTAAAAAATAAAAAATTGAAACTGAAATTAATTTAGGGAAAAAAATTAATGATTTTTATGTTGTCACATGACTTAGATAATATTTTGATTGAATGAAAAAGATCCTGATATGATAATTAATTAATTGATATGCTTTAATTTATTATATTTTAAATTTAGAATTAATTTAATTCAAATTTAATTGATTTAATTTATTAATTGATTGATATGTCTTAATTAATGAAATATCATGAATTAAAAAAAAAAATTTTTTTACATTTTGGCAGAAAAATAATGAATGTAAAACTGCCACGTGACATGAGTCTACATGACAAAACTTTATTTTTATATATTATAACATTTTATATAATATAATAGATATTTTTTTTGTGTGGCCAAATCTAATATATAAATGGCTTTTTTCTTTTCCTTAAAAAATATTGTACCTACATTTTTTTCTTTGTGGGGTAACTATTGACACTGAATTTTTTATTAATGGTTACTCCCTTTTTCTTTTGGTCTTGACAGGCTCAGTGGGTAAGGCCCAAGTCGAACACTCTATAATAAAAACCTAGCTTATCCATCGTCTCAGAACTGCTTCTTCGCTGTGGAAAGAAGGCGGCGCACGCTCAGAAGACTCTGTCCAAAAACCCTAGACAACAACCATGGTATATCTACTCGCCGTATCTTATAAGATTTGATTATTTGGATGGTTTCTCTGATTCAAAGATCTGATAAATTCTCATGTTGTGTTGTGATTTATCTAACCGTAGTCGAAGAGAAAGGTTAGGGAGCCAAAGGAAGAAAATGTGACTCTTGGTCCTGCTGTCAGAGACGGCGAACATGTTTTTGGTGTTGCTCGCATCTTTGCTTCATTTAACGACACCTTTATTGTGAGTGTGTATTCACTATTCAGCTTTTTCCACATTTCATTTTGACTTTGTGATTTTTGGAATTATTGTTGTAATTGGATGCTTTCATTGATCGCAGCATGTCACTGATTTGTCTGGGAGAGAAACACTTGTTCGCATTACTGGTAAGTTTGTTTCTCTTTACATTTACTGCAAAGATTCTCATCAAGTTGCTAAATTTTGTTTTCCAGTTATTAATGAATTCTCAGTTATTTTTATCTTATGTTCAAGTAGTCTCATATGCAATTTCACTGGAATTATTTATGAGTGTATATGTTTTGCATTTTCCTTTCTAGCATTGTCCTTCTTTTTTGTTAGTTTTTTTTTTTTTGGGGGGGGGGGGCGCTGAGGAACTCTGGTATTATGAAACTGTTTTTGATTTCCAGTTAATTTCAAACATATGATTTATCCAGGAAGTGAAGCCATACTGCCATTTACAATTTTATTATTTTACTTTACCGTAATGGACATGACTATTAAAATCTACAATACTTGGTTTCCATTTACGAGTAAGATAACTTTGTGAAATTGTCGTATCTGATTTGCGTATGTTCAGGTGGAATGAAGGTTAAAGCTGACAGAGATGAGTCATCTCCATACGCTGCTATGCTTGCAGCACAAGATGTTGCTACCAGATGCAAGGTTATTGGATTTATTTTTACCTAGTTATTCATATTTACTTTCATGACAAGATGTGACTTTTGATATCTTTATGAATTTGGTAGGATTCCTATAATTTGATTGCTCAGTTTCCAGTATCGATAGTCATTTCGTAGGTATTTATTTTCAGCTGAACTGTCAAAATTTGTTGACTTGATTTTGTGTATTCTGGAGCAGGAGTTGGGTATAACTGCTCTTCATATCAAGCTCCGTGCAACTGGAGGAAACAAGACAAAAACACCTGGTCCTGGTGCTCAGTCTGCTCTCCGTGCCTTGGCCCGATCAGGAATGAAAATCGGTCGCATAGGTATTCCATTAATCTATTTTCAGGATATCCTAGTAAACTTTATTTGCCTCCTGCTTTAGCAGTTGCTATGCTCTATACGTCTTTCTGTTATTTCGTTTTATGTATCTTGTGTGAATCTTGTCTGGTTATTTGGTATGAAGTCATAGTTTCCCTGATTACTGTACAGGCTTTTTTCTTTTTTAAGTTTTACATTTTTTATTCCATTTCTCAGCTAGATTCTCTAATGTTAATTAATTTCTATTTTTTTACAGAGGATGTGACCCCAATTCCATCAGACAGCACTCGTAGAAAGAGTGGTAGAAGGGGTAGAAGGCTTTGAGATTGCATTTGCATTATGGTTGGAGCTGCTTTTTGTTTTGTCACTGTGTTTTGTTTCTCTTGCCAGATTGTATTGCAGCATATTCAAATTTAAGTGAAGTTGGATTTTGCAACTTAATTGTACTTCATGACTCAAAGCGTTGGCCAACAATTTTACTTGAGTTCATTTATATGTAGTCATAGTCTAATGAAAGTTTTTCATGTTGCTTCATGATTTCCATCTCTTGGGCATTTGATAAAATGCCAGTGAATATTGATTCATTGAATTTTTGTTCAGTTACCACCCATCTGCTACTTAATACATACCCTTCAAAACCCATTAAAGGTGCTCACGATCATAATTAAAGGTGTTCTTAGAATTATAGTTGAACTATTAGTAGATTGAAAATTTTGTAATCATATCCTGGCTGTAAGTTGGAACTTCGTTAGGAATCTGTAGAGTGGTGGCGGTAGCTGCTTAGACCTAAATAGTTTACCCATTTATTCAAAGAGTATCCAATTTAAATTCACAGATATCATAAAGTTAATTGAGGAAGTGACAGTGGAACAAATGGGACTGTACATATAGTTCAACTCCATGCTGTCCCAACTTACACTTGCTTAATTGAAGAAGTCGATTTTATGATTGTATATAACGGTAATGATTCTCTAACTTTTGTTAGTATTTGGATTTTTTTTTCCTATTCTTTATATGTCATGTAAAAATTATAGTTGTTTTTTTTTCCCTCATTCACAGAGAAAAAAAAAATTATAGTTGTTAAATGTGCACTCTACTGGAGGCTGGTGCTTAATGTAAATTCTTTTTCAACATTTATTGACTTGTTCATTTTAAATTTTCAATTCACTCATAGCTGTTATTAAACACAATTTCAAACAAATTTTATATATTTAATCAAAGGAAAAACATCTGGACTGACAAACTTAAGAGGACCATTTCATTAAGCACTTGAAAGAACAGTTACATTAAAAAACCAGCATGTTCAACTAGGACTAAATAGTAGCTGCTGAAGTGCATGATGATATTATTGATCCTCAAGCTCCAAACTGCCTACAAATGTATACAAGTTTGCATTTGGGACTTCACAGTTGAAGACAACCTTGAAATTCTGAAAGCTGAAGTCTTCTTGCAACATTGAAGTTCCTTCTAGTGTTTGTTTCAGTTTAAGATTTGTTTATCCTTGAGATTCAATCTCGACATAACAAATTGAAATTGCATTATCATAGTTTGATGAAAGAAATACGAGATCAACACGAACAAATTCATCCTTTTTTCACTTAACTATGTCAGGAGAGGAAAGACGACTGACCGCCCTTGAACCATCTTTTCCATGTTTTCTTCACGTGTTTGGGTTTGACTTTGGCGCACTAATTTCTGTTATACACCTTCACACATGGTAAAAACATCCTTATGTATTGTGCAACACTCATTACCATGCATAATAGAAACATCCTACTAACAATTGTATAAATGCTTGAAAGTGCTTGTAAAAATAGCTTATAACATTCATAAGTCATTTTCAGCTTATTTTCGTAACCTTCCAAGAATGGCATATAATAACTTATCTCAATTCTCTCTCTGAATTCAGCTTGTACATGAACTTTTATGCAATAAACTCTAATTGAATAAACACTAAATTAAGTAGCATCTCAATTTGAGATGCTGCCATATAGATAATAAATTTCATTTCTCTTTTCGATAGCATGCTTCGGCGGTCTAGGCCATGGGAGTACTTTCTCTACCCATGCTGCTGAACAATCAAAGCAGCTTCTTCCGGAGAAAAAAGTCATATGGAGTAAGGGGCTTCACAATCCAAATGCTACTTTTACTCCATTGGATTTCCAGTTTGGCTATTTACCATGACTACAATGTAAGTAACTATTAATTTGGTAACCATTTTTTTGCATAAGTGGGCAAATTAATTTGGACCCTAACAGACTTCTCAACTCACTCGAAGAATACACCCAAGGTAATCTGTTATGTGTCAAAAAATGGTAATCTCTTATCAACGGATACTTTGGCTCCGTGGAATTATTAGAATCTCAAAAACTGTTGGCTGAGGTTTTGTGATACCCCTATCAGTTACAAATACTATTCGAGTCTAGCAGCTACCGCCACCACTTTACTGATTCCTAAAGAAGTTCCAACCTACAAAGAAACATGTAACTTAAATTTTCCATCTACTAATAGTTCAACTATAATTGTAAGAACACCTTTAAAGGATGATAGTTTTAATTATAATCGATAACAGCTTTAAAGGGTATGTATGAAGCAGCGGATGGGAGGGAACAGAACAATTCAATGAATCAACATATGCTGGCATTTTATGAAATGCACAAGAGATAGGAATCATGAAGCAACACGAAAAACTTTCATTAGACTCTTGACTATATCTAAATGAACTCATGTAAAATTGTTGGCCAACGATTTGAATCAAGAAGTACAATTAAGTTGCAAAATCCAACTTCACCTAATTTTGAACAAGTCACAATACTTATGCCACAATACAGTCTGGCAAGAGAAACAAAACTCGGTGA
Source organism: Calophaca sinica (assembly GCA_037113605.1). Classification (NCBI taxonomy): domain Eukaryota; kingdom Viridiplantae; phylum Streptophyta; class Magnoliopsida; order Fabales; family Fabaceae; genus Calophaca; species Calophaca sinica. The sequence goes on along the minus strand of CM073734.1, from coordinate 105,829,234 downwards.
TAAGAAAAACAAAAGCAGCTCCAGCCATAATGCAATTGCAGTCTCAAAGCCTTCTACCCCTTCTACCACTCTTTCTATGAGTGCTGTCTGAGGGAATCGGGGTCACATCCTCTGCAATTTTTATCAAAATCAAATGCCATAGAAGTGAAATAATATTAGAGAATCAAACACGGAAACTATGATTTCATAGTTCATAACAATTAACTACACAAGATTTACACAGTACACATAATATATATAAAACAAAAGAACAAAAAGATATATAGAGCATAACAACTGCTTAAGCAGGGGGCAAATCAAGTTTGCTAGGATATCCTGAAAATAGATTAATGGAATACCTATGCGACCAATTTTCATTCCTGATCGAGCCAAGGCACGGAGAGCGGACTGGGCACCAGGGCCTGGTGTTTTTGTTTTGTTACCTCCGGTTGCACGGAGCTTGATATGAAGTGTGGTTATGCCCAACCCCTGCTCCAGAATACACAGAATCAAGTCAACAAATTTTGACAGTTCAGCTGAAAATAAATACCTACAAAATGACTATCGATACTTGGCCGGGAACAGAGCAATCAAATTATAGGAATTCTACAAAATTCATAAGGATGAAAGCCACATCTTGTCATGAAAGTTAATATGAATAACTAGGCAAAAATAAATCTAGTTTACCTTGCATCTGGCAGCAACATCTTGTGCTGCAAGCATAGCTGCATATGGGGATGACTCATCTCTGTCAGCTTTAACCTTCATTCCACCTGAACATACGCAAATCAGACAAGACAATTTCACAACACTGTAAAGTTCAGGGACTTCAGAATGTATATTACTCATAAATGAAAACCAAGTTTTGTAGATTATGATCGTCAGGGCCATTAAGGTAAAGTAAAATAAAATTGTAAATGGCAGTAAGGATTCACTTTCAGGATACACCATATGTCCGAAATTAACTGGAAGTCAAAAACAGTTACATAACACCAGAGTCGGCAGCCCAACCATAAATATCTTAGAAAAAGAGAGATACATTGCTAGGAAGGAAATGCAAAGGAAAATGTAAAACATATACTATAATAAATAAATCCAGTGAAATTGCATATGGAACTTCTTCAACATAAGATTAGCAACTTGATGAGAATCTTAGTATGTGCAGAGAGAAACACACTAACCAGTAATGCAGACAAGTGTTTCTCTGCCAGACAAATCAGTGACATGCTGCAATCAATCAAAGCATCCAATTACAACAAGAATTCCAAAAATCACAGTCAAAACAAAGTGTGGTAAAAAAAGTTAAATATACTCACAATAAAGGTATCATTAAATGAAGCAAAGATGCGAGCAACACCAAAAACGTGTTCGCCGTCTCTGACAGTAGGACCAAGGGTCACGTTTTCTTCCTTTGGTTCCCTAACCTTTCTCTTCGACTACAATTAGAGAAACCACAACATAAGAAATTATCAGATCTTCGAACCAGTGGAACCATACAAATAATCAGATCTTAAATGAACAAATAGAGAAAAGGTTCAATAGAGGGGGAGACATACCATAGCTCTAGGGTTTTCGAACGGCTCAGGAATTAACAGAGTTCGCTAGCAAAGTGTGGCCTCTCTTCCCATCATAAATAGGCTTGCTTTTTCTTTATATATGAGATGAGATGATGGATTGGGTTGTTGGACTTGGGCCTTCAAAACTCGATGGGCCTATCAAACCCAAAAAGAAAAATATACATACAAATTTTGAAGGGCCATTATTAAATGCACCCCCACTGGTAGGTACACCCCCCATTTTGCATATTTCCCAAAATACCCCTCGTATAAAATCAGCAAAAATCCTTTTTTTTTTTAATTCCGAACATGTTACCGGAAATTGCAATTTTCGGTATACAATTTGTATACCGGAAATTGCAATTTTCGGTAACATTGTGTAAAATTGTATACCAGAAATTGCAATTTCCGGTATACAATTTGTATACCGGAAATTACAATTTTCGGTATATAATTTGTGAATTTTCCATAATGCCCCTTTGAATAACATAACAAAAACTCAACCTTCACCCCGATCCACTCACACTCACGCTTCCGAAAATTCTAAATCCCTGAAACTGAAAACGCTCTGTTCTTACCGGAAATTGAAAATTTTCGGTACTTTTTTTTTGTTATTTAAACATATTTCCGAAAATTGCAATTTCCGGTATACCGGAAATTTGTATACCGGAAATTGCAATTTCCGGTGATTTACAATTCTGTTCCGGAAATTGCAATTTCCGGTATACAATTTGTATACCGAAAATTGCAATTTTCGGTACATAATTTATTTTATTACATTTGAATATAATTGATTTATTTGTCTTTCAGATATGCCTAAGTCGAGAGGGAGAGGAGTAGCTTCCACTCCTGGTAGTGCGCCCCCACGTAGACAACGGCAGCCTGTGACTATCTCTCGAAAGGCCGAGGCGTATTGCTAGCAGTCGCCGCACGAGGATGTAGTTGGCGACCAAGATCCCCATTTTGTATCACGAGGCTCCAGAGGATATAGCCGAGGAGACCATGGTATAGTTGGAGACCAGGCTTCCTTTCCGGAGGACCTTACGATGGGTCGTTGCTTACAGATTATCGGCATCACGCTGCTCATCGATATGGCAAAGGTGTATATATCTGGTTGTTATTTGATCAAATGTTTATTTTTTTTATATGATCAATGATGTTTATTTGTGTGCAGGATCGTGATGCGCTTAAGGTGGCCTCTCACGGCCTGAAGTTGCAAAAATGGTTGAGTGGAAGAGTACCACCGCCTCCTCATGTAAATGAGCATCTCTCGGAGGCCGGCCTAACCTCCTTGCTATACTGCAGCTTCAGGATGGTTGACAGAGCCTTACTGTCAGCCTTTGCAGAGAGATGGCATCGGGAGACGAGCAGCTTCCATCTGCCCTTTGGAGAGATGACAGTCACGCTTGATGATGTGTCTGTCCTCCTAGGCCTTAAAGTGAGCGGCTCTTTTTATGTACCCCCAGTGATGGATCCAGACATTTCCATATCTTATTCTGAACATTCTTTGGGGTATTCTTTGGGGTGTACATATGAAGAGGCAAACAAGGAGACGACAACTATGAGGGGCGCTCATATGAGTATTGACTTCTTGATGAAGACATATGACCAGTAGCGTTCACGATGGGCCGTGGGGACTGCGGCCAGGGCCATGATAATGTTGTTGTTGGCCTGTACCATTTTGGCAGACAAGAGCCATGTATATATTGACATCAAGTACCTGGACCTGGTACGTGACTTGGGGGTGGTTGGTAGTGTGTCATGGGCTAGTGCTGCACTAGCCTTCTTGTACGGATATCTGGGAGACGCTAGCCTGCATGACACTAAGCAGATTGGCGGGAACGTGACACTTCTTCGTGCACGCACCTATTTTTGTAAACAATTATTTATTTAAAGTACATTGTATGGCGTGTTGATTCGTTATTGTTGTCACAGGCATGGATATATGAGTATTTCCCTCGTCTCTGCAAGAGGAAGGATAACGGCATCACCCTGGGCATGATACGAGCCATGAGGTGGTTGCCGGTTAAGGGTGATGGCCAGGTGGAGCCCTTCAGGAGAGCGCTGGATGCGTTGGCAGTCGATGACGTTGTTTGGAGACCGTGGGAGGGCATTAGGGTGGGTTGTCATCCGGCGTGCCTGTTTTCGGGGTACATCCAGTGTGCCTCATTTATTGTGCCGTACCTGCCTGAGAGGGTAGTCAGGCAGTTCGGCTACATCCAGGACATTCCCCGGCTACCACCACCGCGTCCCACAGCTGCAGAGATGATGGATGCATGGATACAGTTTCCTATGCACTCTATCATGTCGATCGTCTCCCCGATTTATACCTGGCCTCAGATTCCAGCAGAGTGCATCGGGCAGTACATGGAGTGGTATCACAGGATGTCGCATCCACTCCTGATCAATCCGGATGCTCCTGAGGCTGCGGCTACTCCTGATTGTATAAGTGTTTAGATATACATTATGTATTTTTTGTGTTTATTTATTTTCTCTTATGTCTCTCTGATGTCTTGTTATAATTTACAGCCGCATTGTGATGATATGACTGAGAGGCTGGCCTCAGTCACCAGCATTCTCCAGACAGCCTCTGAGACCGACTATGAGATGATGGACCCCTCTCTGCTTGCCGAGTATATTTCCCAGGCACTACAGATAGCGCAGGGTGGGACGGAGGCGACCACATCCAGGCGAGCGTCGGCAAATAAGAAGATAGGTTTTTATGTTTATTATCTTTTTTTGTTATATTTGGACATCTTTTGTTGTTATATTTACATTTTGTTATATTAGCGCTTCTTTTTTGATGTTGTTTAATCGTGGCCACTCGCCGTTTCTTTTATTCGCGTAGCCTACGCTCCCAACAATGAACCAACTTCACGAGGTTTATAGAAAAAAAAATTATACATTTGGACTGCAAATTCAACACTAAAAAAAACCAACGTCACATTACATTACATTGCATAACCAACAACATAATTCAGTCTGCCACCAAACCCACATTTAAAAATAATAAAGTGTACTACATATCACTACAATGTAGTCAATCGTCGTCCAATCGTACATGGTCATCTGGGTACTGTCATGTAGTATGACGCAACGGCGGAAATAATGTAAACCATTCTTGCAATCGAGCAGCATACAGTGTTGCCCATGAGTGAGCCTCCGGATAAGCATATTGACGCCAACTGGGAGCGACGTTAGGCAATGGACATCCAGGCTTAAGAAATACCTGAAAAAATGCAGATTAATTAAACACATTGTTTAATCTTACATTAAAAAAAAGATAAATTTAAGTTAAAACACATTGCTGTAAATTTTTTTTACCTGTATCCAGTGATTTTTGTTGACAAACCCAATACAAATTATAACGTTGTTTGGTTGGGTTGGGTGACACATGCCCCTAAGAGGGAAAAATGTCCAACACGTTCGACTGCACTCATTCAAAGAGACTAGAACCAATTTATATTTGGTTGCTATTACGTAACCCACGTCTGGTAAGGTCATCCACTTGTCACGAAAGCAGGTACCTGTTACACCTATCAACGACTCCCTCAATGCTTGATATTAATCTCCAAAAAGCCGGCCATATAAATCATAATGCATTCTGATCTATTTTTCCAAGTCTTGCCGGACTATAGGCCATCCGTCCTCAGATTTACCAAGTAATGCTGCAATGGAACGATATCCGCAGTTTTCATCATCTTCGACATCCACTATTTGCTCAATATATGGATGAAACTGTGGAGAAAATTGGCTCAAGTAAGGCGTTTGATGTACATTAGATGGCACATCAGATCGTTTCTTTTTCCTTGTAGGCACATTAGATGGTAGATTATATGCCTTTGATGTATTCCCAGATGGTACGTCAGAATACATGTTGCCCACATGCTCAGAATACATGTTGTCCACATGCTCAAAATATGATGGGTCGCGCCTAACATCATATCCATCCATTGCTGGGGCCTTACCTTTACCCTTTTTCGGTGCTCCCTTGCTCTTCACCTTTTGAGGAGGTGAACACATTAAAGTTGTGTCTGGAAATACAAGTTCACGCACTTTGGCAAACAGTGTCCTCTTGCCAATAACATTAAGTGATCAAAATCGATTTACCAATGCATCCCACTGAAGCGCAAGCTCTTCCTCTGACACCCCGCCTTCTGTCTCAACTTTGTGTTGTTGCGATTGGTATTCACCAAAATGTAAACTCCTCCAGTGCAAGTGAACAGCCTCCAATGGAATAGGTGCAAATAGTTTTATGTAACCTGCCAACTCACAAGCACAAGATAACCCATGTGTCATTCTGATTAGGCAGCGACAAGTAGATTTATCGATACCCACATAATTCACTCTGCCACACTCGTCGGCAATAAGTTGTAGTGCAGTCCTTGATACAAATCCATGCAATCTGATAAACAAACGGTTGTTGTGCCTGTGCTCCACTACGTTTATGCTTCTTTCGAATGATGCTTTTATCTCAGTGTGTTGCAGTGCAATCATATTGTTCATAGTTTCCCAACAATGACACATGTCACCCCTACTGTTTTGTAGATTCCTCTTCAATGTCCAATGTGCGACTCAAATTTCTAATAACAAACAAAAATTAAACCACATCAAATACCAATGGCACCATTTAAAAACAAAATTATCAACATAATTTTATCTCTTGGTTTAAGTATACCTATTTGTTGTTGTATTTCAAGTGCATGACTTGGTTGGTCCATGCCGCAACAAACTTTTCCTTAAAGGGGTTCAACCATGTATTCTTGACATATTCAACAAAAATAGGAAATTCGAACATACACACTCAAAAGTCATCAACCGCTTTGATACTCAAACTCGTCAGTCGCATCAACAACACCATCCCATGCATTCTTCACTGCCTCATGTTTGTCTTCATGAAATACCAACTTCTTGCATTTCGCATAGACATTCTTACCTATGTGCCATTGACACAGCAAATTGGCCGAAGTTGGAAAAACAGACGCAATTGCATTCATCAGAGCAAGATCTCTATCAGTAAGAATAACTTGAGGAAATGATTCCTGTCGCACAAACAAACCTTTTAACTTTAAGAGTGCCCATTCAAAGTTATCCTGCTGCTCAGAATCCAAATAGGCAAATGCCACAGTGTATGTAAGGGATGTGCTGGTAACACCAACAATTTCAAACAGTGGCAGCCGATATCTGTTGGTTTTGTAGGTGCTGTCCATGAACAAGACAACGTGAAATGTATTCAATAAATTGACGGCATCTGGATGTGTCCAAAAAATATCTCTAACAACGTCAGAACCTTCATGTCTTCTATACCAGGACACATATCGATCACGTTGGATTAAGTTCAACAAGTGTTGCATTTCGGTTGGACCTTTCTACGTGTTGATCGAAACTTACGCCGCTCATTATATACTTGATCGATGGTAGTGAGATTGGCCACATTGTGACTTTTCAAAGGTCAATAGAATGCTTCCCGGCCTTACGTTGTTCTTTGTCATATCTTGAACAATTTCTTTCTCATTTTGATTTAAACGACCAACAAATGGATGACCCATCATGCTTTCAGGTATCCGATGGTTGTGAATTCCACAGAGGACCTTAAGTATCCAGCCTTCACCCATTGACAGGGGTCTTCCTTTAAGCGCGAACGGACACTCACACTTATGAGATCCAGTTGACTTTGAAGAACTTGATGACTTTGATCTATACTTTCCACCCCTTTCACAACCCAGAATGACTTTTGTTTTTCTTCCTCTTTGTCATGTTTCTGTGTCTGATCTTACAATGACAACAACTATATTGTTTTCCTTCCCAACCTCTCGAGCCTAATACAAAAGGTCATCTCGTGTAGGAAATATCTACAAAAAAGTATTAATCTTAATGTTTTGCAAAAAAAAAAAAATACGACATATTCACAATATCAGACAATAGTTAAATTACCTGCGTAGTAGTGAATACATCACTACAATCGAAATGTTGGGAAACGTCGGTCGGCTTGTCAGCTTCGTTAGAATTGAAGCCACTAAAATCATCCATTTCCTATGAAACTAAAATGAAACAAACAATAGATTATTACGTGGGAAAAAAAGTTTGAAAAAAAAATAACGTACCGAAAATTTGCAATTTCCGGAAAAAGATTACAAATATAACGTACCGGAAATTCAAAATTTCCGGTACACAATATTTTTAATCTTTCTCCGAAAATTACAAATTTCAGGTACGTTATTTTTGTATACCGAAAATTGCAATTTCCGGTATAAAATTTGTATACCGAAAATTGCAATTTCCGGAACAAAGTTCAAAACGAAACAAAGTACGTACCAGAAATTCGTATTTCTGGTACGATGAGAGCGTTTTGCACCAAGTCTGTGTGAAAAAAAATAAAAAATGAGTGTTTGACTACAAAATCCTTTGATGTAAAGGGGAATGGACCCGTCGTAAATAAGCTCTTTTGACCATCATAAGCTGGCATCTATTTATCAACGATTGTCTCTCGATGCATTCGGACTAGCTTACTTTGCTAAGTAAGCTAGTCCTCGATGCAAAGTAAGCTAGTCCGAATACATCGAGAGATTGTTGACAGTATGGGTGAAGATCCTTAATCAAAGGATTCCGTTTCTCCCCCAAAAGAGAATTATCTCTTTCGGGTAAAATTGTGTGTAAAATATTTGTATATCGAAAATTGTAATTTTCGGTAATATTGTGTGTAAAATTTGTTACCGAAAATTGCAATTTCCGGTATACAATTTGTATATCGAAAATTACAATTATATTAAAATGTAACAAAATAAATTCTGTACCGGAAATTGCAATTTTCGGTACACAAATTGTATACCGAAAATTGCAATTTCCGGAACTATGTTTAAAAAACAAAAAAAAAAGCGTACCAAAAATTTTCAATTTTCGGTAAGAACAGAGCGTTTTCAGTTTCATGGATTTAGAATTTTCGCAAGCGTGAGTGTGAGTGGATCGGGGTGAAGGTTGAGTTTTTGTTATGTTATTCAAGGGGACATTATGGAAAATTCGCAAATTATATACCGAAAATTGCAATTTCCGGTATACAATTTGTATACCGGAAATTGTAATTTTCGGTATACAATTTTACACACAATTTTACCGAAAATTGCAATTTTCGGAATTAAAAAAAAAAGGAATTTTTGGTGATTTTATACGAGAAGTATTTTGGGAAATATACAAAATAGGGGGGTGTACCTACCAGGTGGGGGTGCATTTAATAATGGCCATTTTGAAGAAAGAAATATGTGTTCTTGACCAAAAGAGAAAAAAAATGAAAGTAATATGTGTATGTTATATTTGGCCAAAAGAAAAAAGCAGATAAAATTACATATAGCCATTGATTGACAAGTTATATTAGGTATGATAAGACACTTTTCTCAACAAAAAAGAAAAAGTACGACACACGCTTTAAAATTATATATTGTTAGTCTTATATATTCTCAGATAAACTTATATAGTATATATTGTTATAATTATGTAGATTTGGTAGATAAACATATCAATTTGTTTTCTCGTTATATTTTTACTGTATGTCTTGATTTGGTTTAATTAATAATTTATTACCTCTATAAATAGGACTATTAGTTTTGTCTTTGACACACACTTCTTTAAGATATCGTCAGAAATAAGGGTGAAACAATATCCTTTCAACATAGGGAACCTAACCTTTCAACTACTTTGATCATTAATTCATTATAAATTATATGTCCTCATATATTACTTAAAAAAGGTAAATAAAAAAATCCTTAAAATTAGATCACACTGATATTCCACTTTTTGTGTGAAAATGGTTTAGGGATAAGCAGAGCACAACCAAATTTTATACAGGTATTAAATCAATGTTTTTTTTGACAGGTATTAAATCAAAGTTAGGTATTTATATATGGCCACAAAGTAACATCAATTACCACCCATAACTAGTGGCTCCCAAAACTATATTTGATGATGATAAATTCCCGAACCCACAATTACTAGTTTTGCTACTACTATTTCCACTGCATGGTGTGTGAATTCTCTCGCTCTTGAGATGCTAGTGTTATTCTCTCCGTAGTGAGATGATTAGTTCCTATTTTTCATTCAATGGCGGAAATCAACATGGTTGGTCTTGGAGAATGAAGTCTTGTTCTTTTTAAGTATGAGAAGTCGTGCAATTTATACTTTGTATGTGGTTGTCTAGGCCACATTGAGAGGAAATGTGAAGTTCTATTTGCCAAAGGTTCAGATGATGGAGTGCGACAACAGAGTAGTGATTTGAAAGCAGAACCACGTCGGACAGGCGGTGGAGGAAGCTGCTGGCTGAGGGACAAGAAGAAGGCGCATATAACACCGGCAGGGGGAAGTAGGTCCCAAGTTAATCAACATTCATATCAGTTTAATGGCCCAAATGTTACGCAGCCAACAATGAATGTCCAACACAACGGTGTAAATGGTAGCCCAAGACCGTTACTAATGGATGATAAAGAGACTCAATGAAGAATTTATTTATGGGCCATTCAATGCCTGGGCTCAACGCATTTATCAATGGAGACAATTCATTGCAATTGAATAGGAATTATGCTGCTATCAATGATACATTGTGAAGTGTGGGTAACAGTACCAATAATGTGAAATCAAACATTGGTAACACATCATCAAGCAAAAGTGGACCCATAATTACTATCAATGCTACCAAGGCAACCGATTGCATGAATGTTGATCCAGTTGAGAAAAGGAGGCGTAAGGAAGATAGTGATAATAGCTCCAAAAATAATCTTTTGCTAGAGTATTATGAACCAATCCCGATTCAAGATTCCACTAGCTCATATGTTGATCAACAACATATTTTACTGGCAGATCCTGGTTCCCAGGCCTGCCAGGACAAATGAAAATCCTTAGTTGGAACTGCCGAGGCCTGGGTACCCGTCAGGCAATTCCAGTTCTCCGGGACCTGGTGAGGTTCCATAACCCAGATGTGGTGTTTTTGATTGAGACAATTTTGGTTGCTAAAAAGGTTGAAGAAGTTAAGAGAAGAATTGGTTTCGATAATGCATTGTCTGTGGATAAGGTTGGCCGCAGTGGAGGTCTAGCTTTGCTTTGGAAAAATAATATTTCTTGTGAAGTCATAAACTACTTGAGACACTTTGTTAATGCGGACATTTCAGAAGTAGGCAAAGAAAAATGGAGAGTTACAGGTTTTTATGGCATTCCTGATAGAGGAAGGAGACGTGAATCTTGGCAACTTCTAAGAAATATTAGAAACATGTCATCTCTTCCTTAGTGTGTCATTGGCGATTTTAATGATATTCTATCTAATGCTGATAAGAGAGGTCATGTTATTCATCCTCCTTGGTTAATGCGGGGCTTTCGTGAGGTTGTTCAGGATTGCCAGCTTGTTGATGTTCCTTTGGAGGGTTACCCTTTTACTTGGTTCCATGGTAAGGACTCCATTAACATGAAAGAAGAACGTCTTGACAGAGCTCTTATTTCTTCTGCTTTGGGTGACCTTTACCCTTCAGCTAGACTTCATAATTTAATCTCTTCAGTTTCAGATCACTCTCCCATTTTGTTGGATACAGAAGGTCTTGCACCTAGAATTCATCAACATCGTTTTCATTTTGAAAATGCTTGGCTACTGGAAGCAGAATTGAACGATGTTGTTACAGATTGCTGGGCTCCTAATAATGATCAATGCTTAGTGGAAAAAATTTTAGTTTGTGGAGATACGCTTCATCATTGGAGTCGCTGTTTAATATCCCGCTTCACTCCAGATATTGCTAAAGTCCGGAGGAGGATTGTGGACCTCCAAGGGAAGCATGATGATAATTCTTTACAACAAATATGGGAAATGAAAAATCAGTTGAATAGGATGTTGATTCAGGAATAGAAGTATTGGAGACAGAGGGCTAAAACTCACTGGCTCCAGGATGGTGACTCTAACACTCGATTTTTTCATGTCTCTGCTACAGCCAGGAAAAGAAAAAATGAGATAAAAAATTTGCAAAATTCTGATGGAGAATTGATTGTTTCACAAGAGGGCCTTGGTGTCTTGGCCCGTTCTTATTTTTCTGACCTTTTCGTGGGAAATTTTGCAGATGTGTCTCAGGTGGTGGATCTTGTTTCCCCCAAAATTCTATCAGAGAATAACGAAATGCTTCATGCCCCTTTAACGGATGAAGAGATTAGAATAGCAACTTTTCATATGCATCCTGATAAATCTCCTGGCCCAAATGGATTTAATCCGGGCTTTTATAGGCATTTTTGGAGTATTTGTGGTGATGATATTGTCCGTGCATGTCAAGCATGGCTTGAGCAAGGCGTTATTCCTGATTTAATGAATAACACTAGAATTGTGTTGATTCCTAACTGTGATTAGCCGGTCTCCATGAAGGACTTAAGGCCAATATCTCTTTGCAATGTGGCCTATAAAATCCTTGCTAAGGCCCTAACTAACAGGCTAGCAAAGGTTATTTCTAAATGTGTTTCAGAGGAACAATCTGCTTTTATGGCTGGTAGATCCATATTAGATAATGCTCTTATTGCCTCGGAAAATAGTGCACTACCTCAAATGTAAGAGAGGTGGTTCCCTTGGGGAAGCTGCTTTGAAAATTGATATCAGCAAAGCCTATGATAGAGTTAGTTGAGATTATCTTCGATCTTAAAAATGGGCTTTGCTAGCAGGTGGGTAGATTGGATTTATGTGTGTGTCAGCGCCGTTCAATATTCCATCCAAGTCGATGATGAGAAGGTCGGTCCAATTATACCTGGTAGGGGTCTTCGTTAAGGTGATCGTCTATCACTTTATCTTTACATTCTTTGTGCAAAAGGATTAACTTCACTTATTAAGAAAGCTGAGGTTGATGGCCACATTCATGGTGTGGGTATTTGTAGAAGTGCTCCTATTATTTCTCACCTCATTTTTGCATATGATAGTTTCATGTTCATGCGTGCAACGGAAAGAGAATTCTTAGCAATGAAGAATATTCTTGCAGTTTATGAAAAAGCATCTGGACAATCAATCAACCTGTTGAAGTCGAAAGTGGTCTTTAGTACCAATGTTCCTAATGAATCTCGTGTTAACCTTTCTAATCTTCTGGGGGTTACACAAAGATTGGGAGCAGGTAAATATTTGGGTCTTCCTTCATTGGTGGGACGAAACTGCAAGGATACTTTCAAATTTATCAAGGACAAAGTGTGACAAAAGATCAACTCTTGGAAGAGTAAAACTCTTTCAATTGCAGGTCGTGAAGTCCTAATCAAGTCTGTGGCCCAAGCTATACCTTCTTATTAGATGAGTATATATCTGATTCCTACTTCCCTTGGTGATGAAATTCAGAGAATGCGAATTCCTTTTTCTGGGGCTCTGGACAAAAAGGGAATAGTGGGATAAACTGGATGGAGTGGGACAAGCTCTCTATTCCAAAGAAAGATGGAGGGTTGGGGTTTAAAAATATGTATGCTTTCAACATAGCTATGCTAGTCAAGCAAGCATGGAAATTTATACAAAATCATGAAGCTCTAGTAACTTGTGTCTTTAAAGCTAGATATTTCCCACACTGTGATTTTGTTGATGCAAGGTTGGGTACTGTTCCGGACTGGGCCGAGGCCCATTCCGGAGATCCGCTACCTTCTCGGCCCATTTCCGCTCGTCGATCCACCTTCCCTCGATGCCACGCCGGTCCTGCATGCCTTCCGCTTCTTCCTCAACGCGCCGCTACCAACGCACTTTGTGCATTAAAGGAATTTAATGCCGACTGTTTCACGACTTTGCTACACATCGACAAAGGATCGCCCTCAACTCATATTTAAAGAAGACTCGCACGAATCCTGGCCGAGGTAATGATTTTTCTACCACCTCTTTACTCACCTCGACACACCGACTTCGGAAAGGCCGGAAAGTGTTTGCGTACACCACCTAACACGCCGCCGCTATCCGGTCAGCGAGCACAACCGCACTCCTTCCTCCGGCCATCCTTCCTCGCTTCGCTCGCAACATTGGCGCCACCGTCTGGGGATCGCTTCGATTCCACCTTCTTTGTCGGGTCTCCTTCTTCACTGACGATGATCGATCGCCGCCAGTCGCGACTAGCGCTCCACTCATGCGAACGCAGATCTTGAACCACCAAACCGTACCATAGCCCGGCAGAATCCACCTCTCTCCGCATGACGCCGCTCATCGACGTTGCCGGCCAAACCGATGCCGAACGGAGATCGCCGCTTATCCTCATTCGCGAAGTTCCGCTAATTCATCCGGGCCATGCCGGGCCGATGACATGCTCAGAATCAACGCCGATCGAATGGAGAATCACAGAAGGAACTTCCACTCGCCACCCAAATCAAAATGTAAAAGATCGATTTTCTCATTCTCCCTGAGATCGGGCGAGTCCAAAATCTCAGACTGCTCATCGCCACCACCGCGGCACGACTCCACGCCCAGGCATGTAGCACTGCCGTGCTCATTCTCGCTTTCATCAACTCCTGAGCAATGACACGAGTGACTCGAGCAGGGCCTTCGTCCTTTTACATCCGAGATCATGAAACTCCCGATTCCGAAGCATCTTCAGAAACCACCCGCTTTGGACTCATACGACGGCACCACCGACCCCGACGAGCATGCTGGTTGCTTTGACATCGCCATTGGCTATCGAGGCGCTCAAGTGGCCGGGCGAAGGCAGAATCTTTCCTCACTCAAGGCAACATTGTCTTGGTTCCGCACTCTTAAGAAAATTCCATTGTTTCGATCGAGCTCGCCGACCGCTTCCCGCATTTCATCAAGGCCTAAAGTCCAACCTAAGTCGACAATGCATCGGGCCGCAATTCAAAGCAGGTTAAAGATGAGTCTATCGTAGACTACGCCAGCGCTTTCAACAAAGAAGCCATTTTGGTGAAGAAATGCTCGACGATGAAGCTGCAGATTTGCCAGAGCAAGGCCTGGTCGGCGAAGTTTATTCAAGGTCGGACATTGGTGTCGATAAACCAAGTCCCCGACCGAGTTCCCCTGCGAAATTTCAGAATTTATGAATTACGGGCAGGTTGAGTATGTTCAAAAGCCAAAGACAAATCCTGTAGTAACACCGACAAGCAAAATGAAGAAATATTATAGTTGAAACAAATGTATCATAAACACATAAATGTGAAGTGCTGAAGTATGATTGAAGAAATACACAATCAAAGATTTATTTACTATCAAAACCTTGCACCTGATGGAACCTCGTGCCGAGACCGCGCACGAGATCGCGGATAAAGCCTTGTGCCTCGCACAAGCACCGATGAAGAGATCGAGCCCTCGCGGTCGAGACCGCTGCACGAGCTCGCGATAAAGCCTCGCGCGCCACAAGCACCGAATGTGGATACGCAAACCAAGACTGAGCCGACCTACCAGTGCCCACCTCTACAATTTCAAAATTCGACGATTTACCTTAAACTCCTGGCCACGCCATTGTCCTTGATTATTTGATGACCCTAACCTTGCCGCCTGGATGTACCAGATCAACTACTCCCACAGTGGAAGTATAAAACTCGACCACGCAGCACTTTACTCAACATAAAATTAATTCGGCAGAACTTAATTACATCAAGTCGCTGCAAATTGTCTATACTTTGACAGAACAAAGATGATAAAGCTCGCGGCGCTGGGCACAAGCACCGCGGATAAGAGATCGACTGCGTCGAGACCGCGGCACGCAGCTCGTGATAAAGCCTTCGCGCGCGCACAAGCACCGATGAAGAGATCGACTTCGCACGAGACCGCGCACGAACCGCGTGATAAAGCCTCGCGCGCCGCACAAGCGCAGAACGACTCGCGTCGGAGACCGCTGCACGAGCTCGTGATAAAGCCTCGCGGCGCTGGGCACAAGCACTGATAAAGCCTCGCAGCGCGCACAAGCACCGGCGAACGAAGAGATCGACTCGCGTCGGTGACCGCGCGGCACGAGCTCGTGATAAAGCTCAGGCGCTGGCACAAGCACTGCGGATCGACCGCCGGCACCGCGGCACGAGCTCGTGATAAAGCCTCAGCGCGCACAAGCACCGATGAAGAGATCGACCGCGTTTCGGTGTACGCGGCACGAGCTCGCGATAAAGCTCCCCTCGCGGCGCCGCACAAGCACCGATGAAGAGAACCACCTCGCGTCGAGACCGCTGCACGAGCTCGCGATAAAGCCTCGCATCGCACAAGCACCTGATGAATGAAGAGATCGACCTTGTCGGCCGAGACCGCGGCACGAAGCCTCGTGATAAAGCCTCGCGCTGGCACAAGCACTCGATAAAGCCTCGCATTTCAGCACAAGTACGCTGGGCTCGTGGTCGAGAATCGCCAAACAGAGGTGGAACACGGCGTCCCGAACGAATCGATAAACAAAGCACGACCCGACGACGCTTTGTCGCCTTTACGAACAAAGACGCTTGACGCTCGATATCAATGAATCTCAACAAGTCACCACCGACATTCGAAGCTAGCGACTGGGGGTAATCGCCGGATCGGGCCGAGGCCCATTCCTGAGATCCGCTACCTTCGCCATTTCGCTCGATCCACCTTCCTCGATGCCACGCCGTCCGCATGCCTTTCCGCTTCCTCAACGCTACGACCCAATCCGCCAGGCATTAAAGGAATTTAATGCCGACTCCGTTTCACGGACTGCTACACATCGACAAAGGATCATTCTCAACTCATATTTAAAGAAGACCGCGCCGAATCTGGCCGAGGTAATGATTTTTTCTACCACCTCTTTACTCACCTCGACACACGCCGACTGAAAGGCCTTGAGTGCTCGCAGTACACTACCCTAACACGCCTGCCGCCATCCGTCAGCGAAGACAACCGCATCGCTCTCCCTCCGGCTATCCTCCTCAAGCTGCGTCGTAATGCGTACTAACCCTTCTTATTCATGGAGAAGTCTATTGGCCAGTCAAGCATTGATAAAGGAGAGGTTACATTGGTCAATAGGTAGTGGTGATAATATTAAAGTGTGTGGGATGCCTTGGGCTAGAAATGAAGATGGGCCCATTATTTTTCAACCTCATGTGGCGGGCCTGGAAACAATGAGAGCGTGCGATCTTTGGTGGCCTAACCGCAAGCAATGGAACGAGAATCTCATCTCGTTAATTTTTTCGGAAGAGCAAGCAAATATCATCTTGGCTACGCCGATGTTCAATTCAGTGACAGTAGACCATCTAGTGTGGAAATTTAATCCAAATGGAGTATATTCTGTGAAGAGTGGGTATTATGTGGCAGTCAATATTATAGTAGATAGTAACTATCTCAAATGCAGTGGTAATTGGCCACTGTTATGGAATCTGAATGTTCAACCGAGAATTAAAACCCATCTCTGGCGCATGTGTCGTGATGTTTTACCAACCCGTCCTAATTTGCAGTATAGAGGTGTCAACTGTGGCAACTTATGTGTTCGGTGTGATCAAGTTATGGAGGATAATTGGCATGTATTTATTACTTGCCAACATTCTATCCAATGCTGACAGTCATCTCCTTTCTATCTACAGGTTAGTAATGCTATGTCTATTGCAAATTCGGTTAAGGAGTGGTGTTTTTTAGTGCTGGAAAATTTGAATCATGAGGATATAGCTCTATTTGCAACTATGTTATAGAGTATTTGACACTCCACAAACACTAAACTTTTGGAGAATGATTTGGTTGACCCCTTGAATACTAAGATGAGAGCTAAAGCTTTAGTATCAGATTGGAGGCAAGCCCACCTAGGCTCTATGGAGAATTCTCATGCGCTTAATAATTCCTCTAATTTGGATCATTGGTTTGTGCCTCCCCCAGGAAAATTAAAATGTAATGTGGATGCTTATTTTCAAAACAAACAGGTGTTACAGGATGGGATATTTGTCTTCGAGATGAAAGTGGTTTCTTCCTAGGAGCCAAAATTTTATGGTTTGCCCCTTGCTTGCATGTGGCTGAGGGAAAAGCATTGGGTCTCCTTTTTGCTATCGATTGGATGCAAAATCTTCAGTTAGATAACATAGTGTTTGAAACAGACTCAAAAATTGTGGCTGACAGCATCAATAAAGTCAGGATAGATAAATCTGATTATGGGTCTATTATTAAGGATTGTTGTAACAAACTAGATCTTATCTCAAACTCTAGTGTGAGTTTTGTTAGGAGGCAAGCCAATTGAGCTGCTCATTGTTTAGCAAAAGTGGCTCCTAATATGCCTAGCTCCCAGTATTTTGAGAATATTCCATATTGTATATTGCTTCCATTATTACCAATGAAATGAAGTAGTTTGCATTTTCTCAAAAAAAAAAAAATCAAAGTTAGGTGATGATATGAAAATTTTCAATGGCAAAACGACAAGTCGAAGTTGAATGCATTGGATTTAAGCCTGAAAAAAAAAAGAATGCTGGTTATTCTATATTATGTAACGATTATAATATTATTTAATATAAAATTGATTATGCAATTATAATGACACGATCACCCACCTTTTATATGTTTTACATTTATACAGGTGATAAACTTTATAAAAAGAAGAGAAGGGTAGGGTGTAAATTGTTTCGATTTGAGAATGCTTGGATAGATGAACCTGATTTGGAGATGGTGGTGAGGGAAAGTTGGGATAGGAGTATGCCTCTTGATCTCTTGGAGAGGTTAAACCATTGCACTAGGGAGTTGAATATGTGGGGTAAGAAGCTGAGGGATAAATACCGTATTGCTATGGAGGAGTGTAGGCGTGAGTTGGAGGCTATAAGGGAGGGTCAAGGGGTTTTGCGTACCAATAAGGAAGTCCAGACAGAAATGAGTATCCATCTAGCTCGTGAAGAGGCCTTTTGGAGGCAAAGAGCAAAGATATTTTGGTTGCGAGATAGGGATGCCAACACTAAATTTTTCCATGCTATGGCTAGTACAAGAAAGCGAAGGAATACTTTACACTCTTTGGAGAGGGATGATAGGGTGAAGGTGGAGGATCAAAGAGGTATGTGTGACATTGCCAAGTCTTATTTTGATGTCCTTTTTGAGCAACACCCGGGTGACTATGGGCCGATTTTAGACTTAGTTCAAACCCGCATATCTTTAGTGGATAATGATGCTCTTACTTCAAGGTTCACAACGATTGAATTTAAAAAAGCTCTTTTTCAAATGCATTCTGATAAAGCTCCGGGTCCTGATGGCTTGAATCCGGCTTTTTACAAGAGGTTTTGTGATCTTTGTGGGGTTAAAATTTTTAATGCTGGTGTATCTTGGCTTGAGAGGGGTTATTTCCCTCCTCATCTAAATGACACCAATATTATCCTTATCCCGAAGAAGGAAGACCCCACTTCTATGAAAGATTTGAGGCCCATATCCCTTTGTAACATTGTCTATAAAATTATTTCAAAAGTGCTTACTAACAGGTTGAAGCCTTTGATGCCTAAATGTATTTCCCAGGAGCAGTCTGCTTTTGTGGAAAACAGATCTATTATGTACAATGTTATGGTGGCTATAGAGACACTCCATCACATGAAGTGCAACGTCAATGGAAAAGTGGGAGAAGTTGCTCTCAAGATTGATATTAGCAAGGCCTATGACCGGGTGGACTGGAGGTATCTTAAGAGGATGATGCTTAAACTGGGATTTTGTCAAAAATGGGTAGACTGGATGGGAATGTGCTTGGAAACTGTACAATACTCAGTCATGGTTAATGGGGAAAATGTAGGGCCAATCGTTCTAGGGAGAGGGTTGAGGCAGGGTGACCCACTGTCACTTTACCTTTTTATTTTGTGTACTGAGGGCCTGACGCAGTTGATAAAAAGAGCGGAAGTGAGAGGATATATACACGGAGTGAAAGTGTGTGGGGGTGCTCCAATCCTCACACACCTTTTATTTGCTGAAGATTATTTTTTATTTTTTAGGGCTAATGATAGGGAGAGCAGAACCATGAAAGAGATTTTGGAGACATATGAAAGAGCCTCAGGACAAACCATCAATATGCAGAAATCAGATATTTATTTTAGCAGGAATACCCAAACTGATATTCCTGCTCACATTACCTCGTTATTAGAGGTTTCTGAGTGTCTGGGCACAGGCAAGTATCTAGGCCGTCCATCAATGATAGGAAGAGACTAGAAAGCTATTTTTGCCTATTTGAGAGAATAAGTTTGGAGGAAAGTGCAACAGTGGAAGGAAAAGCATCTTTCGAAGTCAAGGAGGGAAGTCCCGGTCAGATCAATAGCTTAGTCAATCCCAACTTACTGCATGAGCACCTTTCTCCTCCCTATATCCTTGGGGGAGGAGATTGAGCGGATGATTAATTCAATCTGGTGGGGGTCTAATAGCAGTTCAGGTAGAGGCATCAACTGGTTGAGGTGGGAAAAGCTGACCATGAGAAAGGAACATGGAGGTATGGGTTTTTGTCACTTTTGTGGGGTTTAATTTGGCTATACTAGGGAAGCAAGGGTGGAAGATTGTCACCAATCATGATGCTATAGTTTCTCAAGTCTTCAAAGCAAAATACTACCCAAATGGGGAGTTTTTGGGGGCCCTGTTGGGTCATAATCCCAGTTACCTTTGGCATAGCATCCACACTTCCCGGGTGGCAATCAAGATAGGATTGGGATGGAGAATTGGTGATAGAAGGAACATTGGTATTTGGCACCAACCTTGGGTGCGAACAACAGAGACCTCTATGGTGACAACTTCCCCGGTTGTGGGCACAGAACATTGGACCATATCTTATTGATAACTCAACAACTACTTGGAAGCATGATGTGGTAAGATCTATTTTTAATAACATTGATACGAAAAATATCCTTAATATGCCTTGGCCTTATGTGACAACCGAAGATGTTCCCATATGGAAGTTAAGTAGGAACGATATTTACTCGGTAAACTCTGCTTACCATGGAGTCATTGAACACCTTGTGGACAATAATCATCTTAAGGTTCAAGGTGATTGGATGCGGGTGTGGAATCTCTAGGTGCCACTAAAAGTTAAACTACTCATTTGGAGAATCCTAAGGGGTGTCCTTCCTAGTAGAACACGTTTGAATTCCAAAGGGGTAAATTGCCCAAGTCACTGTCTTTTTTGTGAAGTTGGGGAGGAAAATGATTGACATGTATTTTTTGGATGCAATAAGGCATGAAGTGTGTGGAGGGTTGCTAGTTTAGAGCGAACCGTGAGAAGCTTCATCCAACAGGAAGCTAATGTGCGCGAGTTAGTCTTCAATTTGCTGCAGACCATGACAACAGAGAAGCAGCAGGATTTTGTCATGCTTCTTTGGGCTTTGTGGAAGTGTAGGAATGAGAAGGTGTGGAACAACCAGGAAATTGAAGTACTGCTGCTAATTGCCTCGGCCAGGCAGGGTTTAAGTGATTGGGAGCTGGCTAAGAAAATGAGGAACCCGAGCCACCACATGCAACAGCAGCTAGGACCTGATTTTTGGCAAAAACCAGCTCACGGTTCTGTCAATTGCAATGTCGACGCGACAATTTTTATGGACCAACAGAAGTTTGGTTATGGTATGTGCATTCGTAATCATTTGGGCGAATTCTTACATGATAAAACAATGGTGGTGGATGGAACAATTCAGGCATCAGAGGCAGAAGCTAGAGGTCTTTGGGAAGCACTTTCTTGGGTTAACAACTTGGGGTTTGGTAATGTCATCTTTGAATTGGATTGCAAATTTATAGTAGACAACGTTCATGGAAACACCGCTTGCCAAACTGAAGTTGGAGTTATCATTAACACGTGCAAGGAAAAGTTGTGTCATTGTCCAAATTACTCAGTTAGTTTTATTAGGAAACAAGCGAATTTTGTTACCCACTTGTTAGCAAGGGCGTCAAAAATGCTAGTCACCAATGTTTTGATTATACACCGGCTTGTATCTTTGATTCCATTTTGAAAGAAATGACATAAGTTTATCCTTTTCAAAAAAAAAAGTAATAATATAATAATGCAAAAAAAATAAGTCTAACAAAAATCACACAAAAAAATATAGATGTCAAATAATATTTATGTAAATGTGTGTGTGTGTCGGAAAAGAATGTGTCACACATGACTGTGTCTGCGTCTCAACCAGTGTCCTGAACAAATTGAAGTAAACAAACAATTAAGTAAAGAATATACAATGGTCATGGATTCATCTTGTCTCTTATTTTTATACCCTTTAATAACCTTTACAAATTGTCTGCCTCAAAATAATGAAGCGCATATCCATAAGAATTTTGACCTCTTTGTTTCTCAATTCAACGCGTCAATCTAATGACATGTTATGCAAATGTCAACCAACCCCACGTTAGAAAGTGTGGTTCTAGTATATTATTATATGTCTCAACTTTTTCATTTACAAGCTAAAATTTACATTCAACATATTCATATTGCATGTATCATCCCTTTAAAAATTTTAAAGCTTCTTTATACAAAAAGCAGATGAAGTCCCTTCACCACACTTTAAAAGCTCTTTCTCTCCCATCCCAAAAACAATCATATCCTAAAGCATCTTTTGCTTCAAAACTCAGAGAGAGACAGAGGGAGAAGCTATAGAAGTAGTGATTAGTATAGGTTTTGTTTAATTTGCTGTCATATTGTGCTGGGAGAATGCATATTTCTTCCAAGTCAGTGTTCTTTGTTATGGTTTCATTTTGTGCTTCTATTCTTCCCTTCACTCAATGCACAGCTTTCAATGAGGTGAATCAGTTTGGCAGTCACAAGAGCACAAATAATATCAAAATTCACAAGGTATATATATTTGGATTTTCCTATGTAATTTCTTCTTGTTCATCTGCTTCTCAATGCTCCTAACTATTCAAGCAAGCACTCAGCAAATATATAACAACAAATCTTCATTAATGAATGAGAAACAATGTATCAGGTAAATCATCAGGATTCATCTGATATTGCAGTACATGGATTGCTTTTATGGGCTTCAATAGGGTTCTTGATGCCTCTTGGGATACTTACAATCAGAGGGTTAAATAAAGCGGATCCAGGATCGAGAAGAAGTAGAGTCCTCTTCTATCTCCATGTTGTTTTTCAGGTCATGTATCTCTTCTATTAGTTCTTGTGCAATGAATTGTTGTTTATTTTGTTGAAAACTTAACAAGTGGAGTAGTCATATATTATCTGAGTGGAGTGTATGGGATGCTTCTTGAAAGTTACATTATGTAATCATTGAAGTTTTGATCTTTGTTTAACAACATAATCATAACTTCACTTTAACTTTTGTAGTGGTGTGTTCAATTAATGCTTTTTTCTAATTATTTATTTTCTTTTAGACCACAGATTTCATATTACCATGGGCTTTTTTAAATTAACAACAATGTTATGATTACCATTTGAACTGACCTAGTTATTATACATTTAAGGTAGCTGAAAAAAATTACTTTGGTTTATTTTAATTAACTATCATTTAAACTGAACTACTTAGGAGTTATCATACATTAAAAGTAGTTGTCATTTTTCTATTTTTTGGATGCAGTATATACTTATAGCTTTTTGCCTTTCCATTCTCATTGTACACACATTCTAACATTTCATCTAACAGATGCTTTCAGTGCTTCTTGCCACAGCTGGAGCTGCTATGTCCCTTAAAAAATTTGAGAATTCATTTGATAACAACCATCAAAGGTTAGGCCTAGCACTTTATGGTGCTATACTGGTGCAAGCTTTCATTGGATTTTTCAGACCACACAGGTTAATTCATCAATCTTTTCACCCTCTTACAAAGTTGCTAATCCAAAATCCAAACAACAAACTCTTTTTTTTTTTTCCTTGTATAATCCGTGTATCCCTGCGTGCAACTGCGAAAACTATTTTATCGAGCCGAGTAGGGTCATTCTAATACAACAAACTTCGTCTAGAAGAAATACCTAACTTTTTCTGTATTTCTGAATGCATTTTAATTTGTAGGGTCAACTTTATATTGTTTTAATAATCTTAATGTTTGACATCTGTAATTGAATTTGCAGGGGAAAGAAAGAGAGGAGTTATTGGTACTTAGTACATTGGATACTAGGGACAATAGTGTCTCTTGTGGGGATCATAAACATTTACACAGGTTTAAAAGCCTACCATGAGAGAACCTTAAAAAGCACATGGTTTTGGACTATCCTTTTCACAGTGGAAGTCACTTTCATTGGATTGATTTATCTCTTCCAAGACAAATTGGAGTATATGAAAAAGCAAAGAGTGATTGAAGGAAGTGAGTCAACCGTGTCGTCTTATCAAGATAATATTCCTCAAAGGCAAAATCAAAAAGAGTTGTTGCCAGTTGCATGTGGAAAGATAAATGCACTTGGAAATTTGTTTGACTAATACAAGACTCTTTCATTTATTTTTCATTTTTCTGTGGTTTCCCTTAGCTTAGGGTATTGGCTTTGTTTTCACTTTAGTTTTTGGTGCCTGCACTTTATGCAAGTGGGAGGTGATTTTATGAAAGGTAAGTTGATAGAGTGCATTCATCAAAAAGTGAATTAGTTTGATTGGGGTATGTTGTTGTCTCTTTTCTTTTTCTCCCCCCTAAATTTTTATGTGTATTCTTTCACATGTATTATGAATCATAAGTGTGTGTGGATAGTGACCATGTAATGTGTATACAATGGTGTAAATTAACAGTTTGTGCATTATAAGTTTTGGAGAAAAATTAAGTGTGATTTTGAAACACGTGATAATTAGCTACAAATTTTGATGTAGATCATTACACACACAGACACATTGCAATACTTCAAACGAAAGCCTATGGTGTTGATCATCTACTTGATTTGCATAATATTCACGAGTAAGCAATGATGAATACTTGCATCTCAAGCAGACTATAATATTATACTGGCGCTCAAATTTATGATATGAGTCAGATTCTTATGTATCGATCGAGTTAAGAAACATGAAACATGCATGTCAAATTTCGTGTGAAGCTTGTCCGTTTAATGTATTATGCTATCTCAAAACAATATTACAACAAGGGGAAAAGTTAAATCCACAGATATGCGGTAGAATCTGTTTTTAATTTAAACATTCACACGTTTAATTTTTTGATAACAATAGAATCTGTTAAAAAGCAATTTAAAAAAAATGTGATTTTGGATGTTAATAGAATAGTTGTACTTCCAACTTTCAATCATACGATATCCTAAGCCACCGTCCTGATTCATTATCGCCAACGATTGTCCGCCACTTACACCTACCCCTTTCAAACTTCCACCCTTCAATCATTCTTCCAACTTCATGGCTTTACGCAGTAGTTAGACAACAGGTAACAAATAATAAGTAAATAAATATTGAATATGATAAATAGCTTGCGGGGATAGCTCAGTTGGGAGAGCGTCAGACTGAAGATCTGAAGGTCGCGTGTTCGATCCACGCTCACCGCATTTTATGCTCTTTTTCTTCTTTTCTATCAGCCAACTAGACTAGACAGCGGTTCGAGAAAATCAAAAAATTAGTCAACATTTGTAATGTAATTGAATATCCATATGCTTTTGCTGCGAGCAAACCAGACAGTGGTTCAAGAAAATAATAGGGCGTATTTAATTGATTCTTTTTCGATGGGATTTTTAATTGATTCTAGAAAAAATAACATGTATTATGATCTTTTGTTATGAGCATACTAAGACCATGGTTCAAGATAAAATTGTGGGCACGTTTTCAATTGATTCTAAAAAACAACCCTTATTATTTGAGTTTAACTTTTGGCAATTATGCAAACTACCTGTATATTTTTACATGAATAAAATTGACTCTTTACACACTCTCCTCTTAATATTCTCGTCTTTATCTCTCTCTCTATTTTTTTGTAACACGTTATTATCAATACAATAGTTCTTATTCTCAAAATTAATATTTGTTAATTGTCAAGTAAGTATGTATATCACTTTTTTTTTTAATCATTATATTTGTATGGTATCTTTTCATTATTGAACTATCACGTGTGTAATTGTTGTTAAATATAATAAATTGAATAAAAAAAATATGAGTTTAAAAAAATCACGGCATAACACAAATAAATAATGAGTTAAAAAAATTATAATCTTACAAATACACTATGGGTGATGAAGAATCGTAGTATAACACACGTAGATTTAGTTCGAGACTAGAAGAACCATAACATGAAGATACATAAACTGTGGTTCCAAAAAGATTTTAGATTATTGCTTTTCATTCACAAAGTGTTGTCATAAATTATGCACTTTAAGTTAAGGATCAAAAGCACTTTATCCCTTTTTAAATTAGGATGTATAATACGTCAAAAAAAAAATTAGGATGTATAATACCTAATTTAATAAGCAGAGGTGGAAAGTGCAACTAACTCAATAAAGGAGTAAAATTTGACCCTTAAACTAATGTTTTTAACTTACGGAATGACATTGCTTTTATAGTAACATCTTTCTTTTACCCTTTTTCTATTGAATTTTTTTTTTTTGGTATTTTACTCATTTACATTTTCGTATTGAACATCATTGACTAACACAATTGTCTTGTGTTGGTGCTATTTTTTCGAGAAATTGTAAAAAAAAGTTTCATGTTGTAGTACACTTTCTAAAGAACTAGAAAATCATACCAATATTAAATCTCAAAATGTTCAATAGATTTATGGATTATTGAATGTATGTGAGAGATAATACCGATAACGATACAATGATTTCAAACTATTCTATATGGAAAATGCTAATTAGTACGAAATGAGTTTCGTACAAAACACACGAATGACTTGACATCCTATGTGTATTAGTTACGCTTACTCGTTTCACTCTAGTTTATTACAGGATTTTCGCTTTGAATCCCTGTTGATAATAACTAACCACTACAAAAAGAAACTGAAGACCTTATACGATGGCTATGTTAGCTTCAATTCTTCACTTTCTTCCCAACTCCCATCTTTTTTACAATTTTCTTCAAGATCATCGATGTGTAAATATCTTTCAACCTCTCCTACGTTATTTCCCTCTTCATAGTGAAACAACAACAGTCAACAACCACCCTCAATCACTTCATCTGGAACACCCTCTTTCGAAGCTACTCATTTAGTCCCTCTCTCGTCTCCTCCTTACACTTGAATGCTCGTATGCTTCGCTCTGGCCTTCAACCCAGTTTTTTCACTTCTTCATTCCTCTTCAACTTTAAGTTGCCAACCGTGAAGTCAAGGTCGATTGGGGGCTTATTATATCATTATTGAAGCATGGATATCTTTCTGCTTATCATGATACAAACTTGTGCAAGAACAATTTGAGAGTTTTTTATCTTTGTTATCTTTAATCAATTGGATTGATTTTAAATTAAAGATTTATAGTGGGTCAAGCACTCCTGTAGAGTGTTTCATGGTTTATGAGAAACACTTGTCAACACCATGACTCTGGTTTTAGAAAAATTGTCTTCCTTGTATTTGGAATATATACATGGATCATGCCAAAATTGTTATAATTCACAACTCTGGCTGCTTTGGCATGCTCCCACTAGCTCGAATCACTCCACCAATTGGGTTTTTCCTCAATCCTCACAATAACACAATGGAGAAACTTTCCCTCATTTCAATCTCTAAAGCTAAATTTGTAGCATTAGGAAGGGGAAAAAAATTCTACTTTGGCATGATCCCACTACCTCGATGTCATTGTATTTGTTAAAATGATCACAAGACAGATTTTCATTTGAGAGGTGGTGAGTGGCGATCGAGGTGGTTTTGATAGCAATGAATTAACGAGATCTTGAGGTGGCAGTGACGACAAGCTATAGAGACAATGAGGTGTCTCGTCTGCGACGGTGGCCACTATCCACACTAGTGTGTAGAAGACTCTTTTTTGTGGGGTATGTGTATTTTTGTTTTATTTTTCTATTTTGTTTGAACAAAACAAACTCGCACGAGAGAGAGGGCGTTTCCACTCATTCGTACGTTTCGTGCGACTCATCATTCGTAACATATAGCCGTACTCATTCTATATTGATTTCATGCCTTTTGATATTAAATATCTCGTAACACATGATCATACATAATACCAATGTTATCAAAACCGGACCGGACCGGCCGGTTCAACCGGTTGGACCGGGAACCGGAGTCCAGCCCGGTTTGAATGAGCATGTAAACCGCTCAACACAAAAACCGGACATACAACCGCTTAACCGGTCTAAAACCGGAAAAACCGGCTAAAACCGGTTACGAATTCGGTTCACACGGTCAGCACTTGGAGTTGCGTTTTTTACTTTTTATTAGCAAAACAACGCAATTCGCACAAGGACGCATGGCTAATTCCTACGCTTCGATTTTATAAGTCATGTTGCTCGCTATTTCATTACAACTTTTCGATGTGGGACTTTGATTATAAACGCAGGTGAATTGTTATTTCATACAAATTTTCGATGTGGGACTTTTCCTTCTTATGTTGCTCACTACTAGCCACGCGAGACACAACATACAATTCTCATTAATGCTCAACAATTTCTTTCTTTTATTTTCAAATCCTGTTACGGGCTTAATTCCTTTTTTGATTGTATAATTGTTAGATTGTTAATCAAATTAATAATTCCTTTTAAATTAAATATTTTATCAAAAGAGATTTTTTATCCATTTTTGACACAAGAGAGATTTTTTATCCATTTTTTTACGTCGATGTATTAAATTAAATATTATAATAAAATTTAAAATAAATTTATATATTAATATTATTATAAGAGTACTTACATTACAATATTTATGATTATTGAATATTAGAATGTTATTATAACATATTTGTTTTAATTTAATATGTAATTTTTGCATGTTATATGTTGACTTACAATATTTTAAACGGAGTTTAATTCTTTATGTCGTGATGTTATGAATATTATGTTATTTTTTGTTTATTAATGTGTTATATGTTATATTAAAAATTTTAAAAATATAATTTAATTCATTTCCGGTCCGACCCCGGTCTGACCTTTGAACCTTGAACCTGTGCCTATACCGGTTCAGTGTCCGGTCCGGTTTTGATAACATTGCATAATATCCTTTATTATGTCAATATCCTTTATTTGTTGATTCACTATTGGAAATATGTAACGAAGATTGAACCGGAGAGCCACATACAGTTGGACCAGCAAGCAAAGATGATCCCGAATCCACAAGGGTGTTATTATTAACACCCTTACATTCATTTGTAACAACCCCACATATTTCATTTTGGTCAAAACTACCCCTATTAGTTGTGTTTTTAACAATTGCTACCGTAAAGAGTGTTTTTAACAATAATAACACCCAATCCACAGTGGCAGAACAACCACCTTCACAAATGCCTCAAAAGGAAACCCATAACCAGAAAGCCACCAAAAAATTGCTCAGGCCAATGTTAATGGAAAATTTGTCTGACAATGTAATTCGAAAACTGGTGGTTGAATGCGTCATAGTAAGCTATGTTATTTAAATGTTGTTGCTGTTGATAACACAATTTAAAATAAGCTACAAATTTTGATGTTTTGTGAAACAACTCTTAAAGAAAAGTCCTAACAGGAGGGGAGTTTGCCACAAGAATCTAGAAGAGAACTCATCTTAGGTCCGAGTAGAGTAGTAACATGTTTCTGAAGTAGTTACTTAACATGCATGAAAAGACAATGATGCCATTTTTCAAAGAAATTTCAACGACGTTTCTTCCCAGTAGCTGCTTCCCATGCCTGTAAGACATGATTCACAATTTCTTCTACCCCAACCTTATGCTTCACCTGCACATTGATGCGAAATCAAGTTAAGGAGAGTAGTAAAAAATTGAAGGGTTATCGTCATACACTCATTCGCAATACAAGACAGGGCAGGACATAAAAAGAAATTAAAGAATGTGGTTAGGATGTTGTTATTGCCATTGTTGTATCTTCAATTCTTCAGCTTTGAGCTTGTGTCCCAATGATAGAGGTTCCCAGTTGAGGGAAACTCTCCTATAATATTTCGTTTCTTTCCTTACTCTGAACCAGTTCTATTAAATAGTTATGGAGGCATAAGTAAAATTTGAGTTGGAAAAAATGATTCATATAAACCTTGATGCACTTCTATAAATCAAATCAGATAAACAGACAGAAAAGTTAAGGAGAGTAGTAAAAAATTGAAGGGTTATCGTCATACACTCATTCGCAATACAAGACAGGGCAGGACATAAAAAGAAATTAAAGAATGTGGTTAGGATGTGATAGAAACTGATCATCAATGGAATAAATACTGATTTATATAAATAACTCTCTGCTGGAAATAGTTTCCAGAATCAGAGTCAGAATTACAGATGGTTTAGAAACTGAATAAACACTCTAACAAGCCAAGAATTCGAGAGCTTGGTTCTCTCCCTCCCAATATCTAATTCACACAACTTCAGGATCCTCAGAATACAATTTTGTTTCCCTTCTTATTCGACACGCCACTCTTACAAATAACTGCCTAATTAAAATAGTAACTGCTCCAGAAATAATAACTGCTCCTAAAATAATAACTGTTGCATCTATTTAAAACTAACTGTTACAAACAGCAACCTACCAATTATGTTCGCCCCCTCCTCTTATAAACATTCTTTATAAGAGGTCTAACAATACTCCCCCTCAAAAGAGTCACCTTGTCCTCAAGGTGAAATGAAGGAAACTGTTCCTTGATGACTTCCACGGATTCCCATGTAGCTTCGAATTCTGGTAGGTCTTGCCATTGAATAAGCACTTCTGCTGAACCATTAGCAGTATTCCTGACAGCCTTTACTGCAGCAGGGGATACTTGGAGTTCCAAATCCTCAGAGAGCATTGGAGGAAGAGGTTGTGGGTTGCTTGCTGGAGCAAGGGCTTTCTTCAATAAGGAAACATGGAAAACCGGATGAATTTTGCTTTCCGGTGGTACGTCTAATTCAAATGCCACTGGACCTATTTGTTTGATTATTTGATAAGGCCCATAGAACCGAGGACTAAGTTTCTCATTCCTCTTCTTAGCAAGAGACTTCAATCTGTAATGTTGTAGCTTAAGATAGACCCAATCACCTGTAGAGAGAGTGTCTGGTCTTCTAGACTGATCTGCATAAGCTTTCATCTGAGCTTGGGCCTTCACTAGATTAGATTTCAACTCATGTAACATGTGATCTCTCTCCTGGGTCAACACATTAACTTCGTCCACCAATGAAGGAATAGTAGTACCTTTGAGTAAATGATGAGGATCCCTGCCATAAAGAGCTTTAAAAGGTGTTAATTTCAGGGAACTATTATAGTTGGTGTTGAACCAAAATTCAGCCCATCCTAACCACTTGGGCCATTGTTTTGGTTTAGTGCCTGTTAGACACCTCAAATAAGTTTCCAAACATCTATTCACCACTTCTGTTTGACCATCAGTCTGGGGATGATAAGCTGAACTGAATTTCAATTTGGTACCAGCCATCTTAAACAATTCTGACCAGAAGTGACTGAGGAATATTTTGTCTCTGTCTGACACTATGGTAGATAGAAACCCATGTAACTTAACCACCTCCTTGATGAAAATTTCAGCAACATCCTTAGCTGTAAATGGGTGACGTAGGGCCATGAAATGAGCATATTTGGTAAGGCGGTCTACTACTACCAAAATCACATTTTTGTTTTGTGCTCTAGGTAATCCTTCTATGAAATCCATAGAAACATCAGCCCATACCTGAGTAGGAATTGGCAACGGCTGTAACAAACCAGCAGGGGATAAGGTTTGATATTTGTTTAACTGACAAACCTCACAAGTGGCAACATACTGCTGAATATCTTTCCTCATTCCCTCCCAATATAGAATTGCTGAGATTCTTTTATAAGTTCTGAAGAATCCTGAGTGACCTCCCATGGCTGAGTTATGGAATTCCTTCAAGAGCATAAGAATTTTTGAAGACCCTTTAGGTAGCACTAATCTTCCCTTGTAAAACAGTTTCCTATCTCTGAAAGTATACCCTGGGTGAGAGTGACTATCCTTCAGCAAGTCCTGGATGATTTCTTGTAATTTCTGGTCACTTTGAATTTCGGTCTCCCATTCCTCCAACTCATCAAACTGGACTGTGGATAAAGCTGTATAAGTCATTCTTCTAGAAAGTGCGTCAGCCACTCTATTTTCTTGACCAGGCTTATATTGAATTTCAAAATCCAGTCCCATCAATTTAGAAGTCCACTTGAATTGTTCTTCCCCTAAAACCCTTTGGTCAGAAAGAAACTTTAAGCTCTTTTGATCAGTTAAGATGATGAAGTGCCTCCCCATTAGATAATGTCGC
Organism: Calophaca sinica; assembly: GCA_037113605.1. NCBI lineage: Eukaryota > Viridiplantae > Streptophyta > Magnoliopsida > Fabales > Fabaceae > Calophaca > Calophaca sinica. Next base: position 105,797,575 of record CM073734.1, on the reverse strand, counting down.
CATTTTTGAACAGCTATCACAATGGCCATCAATTCCCTCTCATAAACTGATTTGGACTGTGCCCTGTCTGACAAGGTTTGACTATGAAAAGCCACGGGTCTACCCTCTTGTAATAAAACAGCTCCTAATCCTTTGTTGGAAGCATCAGTTTCTATGGTGAAAACCTTAGAGAAGTCTGGAACTGTTAGTATGGGTAATTCAGCCATCATTTTCTTCATGTGCTCAAAAGAGATTTGAGCTTCTTGATCCCAAAGGAAACAATCTTTCTTCAACAATTGGGTCAAAGGTCTAGCTATTTTCCCATAATCCTTCACGAATCTTCTATAATAACCTGTGAGCCCTAAAAAACCCTGTAGTGCTTTGAGGTCTCTAGGAATGGGCCACTCCATCATGACTGCAAGTTTCTTTGGATCAGCTGCTACTCCTTCCCCCGAAATGATGTGACCCAAGTATTCCAATTGTGTTTGGCTAAAAGTGCATTTCTTCTGGTTGGCAAACAATTGATGCTCCTTCAATAGAGCTAGAACAGCCCGCAAATGCTTCTGATGCTCATCATTAGATTTGCTATAGACCAAAATATCATCAAAGAAAACCAGAACAAACCTTCTTAAATACGGTTTCAGCATCTCATTCATTAACGACTGAAATGTGGAAGATGCATTAGTGAGTCCAAATGGCATAACAACAAACTCATAATGACCCTCATGAGTTCTGAAGGCAGTCTTTGGAATATCTTCTTCTTTCATCCTTATTTGATGATAACCTGATCTCAAGTCCAGTTTAGAAAAAATTGTTGCTCCCCCCAACTCATCAAGTAACTCATCAATAATGGGAATGGAGAACTTATCAGGTACAGTGATTTTATTCAGGGCTCTGTAATCTACACAAAAACGCCATCCCCCATCTTTCTTTTTGACCAAAATAATAGGACTAGAGTAAGGGCTTACACTAGGTCTAATGATGCCAGAGTTGAGCATATTGTCTACTAAACCTTTCAATCTCATTCTTCTGGTAATGAGGATACCTGTAAGGCCTAAGATTGGGAATATTTGCTCCTTCCTTGAGTACAATCGCATGATCTTGTCTCCTTGAAGGTGGTAGCCCTTTTGGTTCTTGGAACACCTCTTCAAATTCGGCTGAGTTGCCCATTTCTGCTTCAGCCTTCAAAAGCTGGTATTCTAAAAGATAACCTTGTCCTTCATCACGCATGGCCTTAAGGATGGACTTGAAAGATGCTGCTGCCCTAGACAATTCAGATTCTCCTTTCAACATATGATACCTGTTACCACAAGGAATCTTGATAATTAAGTCCTTGAAGTTTGCCTTTATCTCTCCCAAACTGGATAACCATTCCATTCTTAAAACCACATCCACTCCACCTAATTCAAAGATGAAGAAATCCTCTTGAATTTCTAACTCTTGCATGGTCAATTTCAATCGGGGACACACCCCCTCACAAGCAATCTTTCTCCCATCCCCCACCTCTACATAATAAGGAGGTGTTTCTTCCACAGGCCACTTCTCTTCTTTGACAAGCATAGATGAAATAAAGTTGTGGGAGGCTCCACAATCAATCAATACCACTACTTGCTTGTCTCCAATACTCCCCCATAGTTTGATGGACTTCTTGGTGGTAAGACCGGAGATGCTATACATAGACAATTGCAAAGCTTTCACCTCTTTGTCTTGATCTTCTTCCTCCAATTCCTCCCCTTCAGATTCTGCCCCCATGCCTTCCTCCATCAAAATAACCCTTAATTGTTTATTTGCACATACATGCCCTGGGCCAAACTTGTCATCACATCTAAAACATAAACCCTTGAGTCTTTTTTTCTTGCCATTCAGCATCAGTTAACTTCCTAAAATTCCTTCCCTTGAATGAATTTCCCCTGCCAGAATTGTTATCTCCCACTGAACTTCCACCCGTGCTTGTAGTGGTCACCACTTGTGTTGCATTTTTATTCCCAGGGTCCCATGTAACTGTACGGTTACTGTTGTAACTCTTGAATGATGTCCTTCCTCCAGAATTAGCACTTCCAGCCACTCTGTTGAGTAGATTATTCTTCTCATCCACCCTTTGTGCATAATCCATCAAGTCGGTTAACCTTTCCACCGGATGGAGCTTTAATTCAGCCCTTATCACATCTTTGAGGCCATTCAAGAAAATTCCCTTCAAGTACGCTGGTTCCGTGCATTTAAGGGGTCCAGCATATAATTCAAACTGTTCCCGGTATTCTTCCACAGTCCCAGTTTGTTTGAGGCTGAGTAACAATTCAAAAGGGCTCTGAATCATAGCAGGTTGGAATCTTTTGAGGATGGCAGCCCGAAATTCCTCCCAAGTTGGATTTTGAGAAGAGAATTCCCACCATTGATACCATGCAAGTGCTCTCCCCTCCATGGCAACCATCACTGCCTGTAACTTCTCTCCTTCGTTCATCCTTTTCAAATCAAAATAGCGATCAACCTTGTTCAACCAACCATACTCATCGGTTCCATCGAATACGGGAATCTCCAGTTTCCTCCACCTCTCTTCCCGCGAACGGTTGTGGTCATGATTCACCGAAACCTCCTCATTGTCGGTATGTTCCTCTTCCTCGGGCTGGTCTTCATGGTCAAGATGCAGAGAACGACGCACCAGAGCAGTTAAATCTGCCATCTGTTGGCGCGCTTCAATCCTTTCTCTGCGATCCTCTTCCATCCTCTTCTCCATGTTTTCTCGCATGGTTAGTATTCCTTCAAACCCCTGTTCCAGAAACTCCAATCGGGCTTCCATTTCTCCTCGAGTAGACACCATGAATCTTCCCAGAAACGCAACTGCTTTGATACCAGTTGATAGAAACTGATCATCAATGGAATAAATACTGATTTATATAAATAACTCTCTGCTGGAAATAGTTTCCAGAATCAGAGTCAGAATTACAGATGGTTTAGAAACTGAATAAACACTCTAACAAGCCAAGAATTCGAGAGTTTGGTTCTCTCCCTCCCAATATCTAATTCACACAACTTCAGGATCCTCAGAATACAATTCTGTTTCCCTTCTTATTCTACACGCCACTCTTACAAATAACTGCCTAATTAAAATAGTAACTGCTCCAGAAATAATAACTGCTGCATCTATTTAAAATTAACTGCTCCTAAAATAATAACTGCTGCATCTATTTAAAACTAACTGTTACAAACAGCAACCTACCAATTATGTTCGCCCCCTCCTCTTATAAACATTCTTTATAAGAGGTCTAACAGGATGTTGTTATTGCCATTATTGTATCTTCAATTCTTCAGCTTTGAGCTAGTGTCCCAATGATAGAGGTTCACAGTAGAGGGAAACTCTCCTATAATATTTCGTTTCTTTCCTTACTCTGAACCAGTTCTATTAAATAGTTATGGATGCATAAGTAAAATTTGAGTTAGAAAAAATGATTCATATAAACCTTGATGCACTTCTATAAATCAAATCAGATAAACAGACAGAAAAGTTCAGTATGTTCTTGTTATCCAGATGGCTGCAGATTTATCTTACGGCATGGTTCAATGGTAAATTGGTAACAGATTTGATCCAAGTATTTTAGAAATTTTATTCTGTTTTATACTTCAGAAAAATTACATACTCACACACACCTTCAATGCTATATACCCAAGTTTCCATTAAAGATACTCACACCCTTGCCTGCTTATTTCCTATTCAGAAGATTCTTTACACAACATATCAATCAATGAATCAATTTTCCCCAAATTTATCCGATGAAAATTCTGATTGTGGATCCATATCAGTGGTTTGTGAACAATTCAGTTGTTTAAACGAGGGAAAAATGCAATTCAAACCAGAGACCAAGTTACAAAGGTAAGGTGCTTATTGGTTTTACGCCTATACATGATTTTAAGGTTAGGCCGCCATTCACTTCGTATTAATGGTTCCTTATTTATTTCTTCCTAACTACAGACAAGAGCAGAGTACCTATGACCTCTTTTTTGCTCCCTCCTTTTTGTTTAAACATTGGCTTTAAGTGTGATAAACGTCTATAACTTACAAGCAAGCATCAGTAACTTGAAAAATAACATGGAGATAACGCATTCATTTTTCTTGGGAGGATTTACTTCTCTTTCAAATCTATTACTTGTGCCAGTTCTTTTTTACTCAATAGTTAATAAATACTGAGCAGAAGAATAGTGAAATGAATTCAAAGAAAAAGCTATAAACCTAATATATACCAACCTAACTAAATCCACCTTGCCAGTGTTTGATGGACAATGTGCTTAGGCCAGCTACTTAGCTGTTTGGTGAACCAGCAAACAACCCTATTTTAGTGGTTTTTGCTTAATTATTATTGCCTAATGCCTATGGATGGGTATATTTCTACAAGAAGAGTATATATATGAGCTTTTGTATTTACTTTTGCAGATGGACTCTCAAATCTAACCCTACAATCCCTCCCAAATAGTCAAATTATTTTGTCTGTAAGAAAAACAGGTGACTAAAGGTTTAAGTTAAGATGACCCAACAGTGTTAACAGGACAATAACTTTCGGGATATATTTAATGCCACAAAGGGTGCTACTTAACTCACCTGTGCAAAGACAAATGGTCCCCCATCTCTCATCCTAAGAGCATCCCGCTGCATGACTGCCAAGTCAGCCCCAATTGCTTGTGCAAGGTCAGTCTTGTTTATCACCTGGGATCAAGTCCATTTAGTTCCATAATCATATTAAAAAATGACATTAAAAGAATTGCTTGCATAGATGAATTTATGAGAGCCACAGTGCAACAGTTATGCATATAGCACATACAAGTAGATCAGCTTGTGTGATTCCAGGACCACCTTTCCTAGGAATTTTATCACCACCAGATACATCTATTATGTAAATAATATAGTCAGCCAGTTCCCTACTGAAATTGGCAGCCAAGTTATCTGCAGAAGAAAAACTCAACAAGTGAACATCCAAAGTTTTTGAGATCAAACTTAATTTCAAAAGCAAAGACAAATGTAAGTGTAGTAACTAGTAAGTATAAGTAATAACATATTATGAGCAACTTTGACACAGAAAAACATTTAACTCAATTTGAAACACAGTAACTAATCACCAATTTAGCCCCTAAAATCGTAAAAGTTGACAATATAGCCCCTAAAATTAACGAAATTCCAAAACAATCCTTGAATTTGAAAATTCCCGATAGATGCGGGAGGGACTAAAAAGACTTAAAAACCCTAAAGACTAATGCGGTCCAACACTTTCAATTTCAAAAGATTATTTTGGAATACTAATAATTTTAGGGACTAAATCGATAACGCCGTACCATTTTATTTTAGGGTTGATTTTGGCGATTCATTCAACAAATTATTCAAGTAAATAATACCTCCCCCGGATTCGCAAAGAAGTATATCTGCTCTGTAAAGGTTTGAAAGCTCTTCCAGTGGTCCAAGATTAATACTAATGTCTTCTCGAATCGCAGCGTGTGGGCAACCCCCAGTTTCAACAGCGCGTATCCTTTCCTCGGGAAGTGCTTTGTGTTTCACCAAGAACTCACCATCTTCTTTCGTGAATATATCATTTGTCACCTGAAATAAACAAATTTTCCCAAATTTTTAGATTGTGTAAAGTACACACAAATGAGGTAGGATCCGTTATAATGAGACTTACTGCAGCGAGACTGTAGTTATCCCTTAGATTTTCACAAAGGGCTAACATCAAAGCGGTTTTGCCGGTACCGACGGGTCCACCAATGCCAACGGTGAAGGCTCTTTCGTTGAAGTTTCTGTTGAGAAGGGGTTGAGCTCTTCTGCTGAAGAATCCGGGAGAGTAGATGGGTTCGTGAGAATGCGGCGCCAGACCATCGTGGCTGTGGTATACCTTCCCATCCGCACCTATCCATGACTTGCTACCTGCTCCTGCATCTCCATCCGAATGATCATGATCATGATCATGGTGGTGATGATGGTCATGGTCATCTTGATGGGTGTGTTCGCCTCCAGAAGCCATTGGACTTGGATGTTAGTAAACTGAAACACTCTCAAGTGTGAAAAATGTGGACAGCACAGTTTACATTTATGATGATGATGATGATTGTTATTATTATTATTATTATTTTACAACAAGTGTTAGTGTTTACTACCTCCGTCTTAAATTATAAGTCCTCTTTAAAAAAAATTGTCCCAAAAAATAAGTTATTTTACAATTTACAACATATGTTAATTAATTTTTTACAAAAATACTCTTATATAGTCTTGAGAAGATGAGAAGTCAAAGTAGAGTATTAAAGATTTTGTCTTATTAATTGAAGAGTAGTATAAAAAAACTAGCACATTTTCTAGACAAATTAAATTAGTTAAATAGTTTTTTTAATCTTCGTGTTTTGGTCAAAATGTGCTTATAATTTGGGACGGAGGTAGTGGTCTGTTAGAAGACAACTCCTTCATATCCATTGGCTCAACCACCGAGCCACCTATATGAGACATTTATTATTATTATTATTATTATTATAATTATTATTATTATTATTATTATTACTAGTTTTTTTACCCGTGCGATGCACGGGTTAAACAGAGTTTGTCATATTACTTCTGTGTTTTTTTGTTCAAAGAATATATTTTGTAGCTTTTGTAACACAATGAACCACCTTAACGAAAAATTGATCTCAGATTAAAAAATAAAAAACAAATCAAATTTGATTTATAGCACGAAAACAATTATGTTCTTTCAAACTGAGAAAATAATGTCATAATTGATAGATAATTGATATGGTCACATTGTTAGATAAAAAAATCATCGCACTTGTATCACAAAAGATATCACCCAATTGATACGGTTATTCAATTAAAAGATGTTACCCAAAAGATCCGTTTATAGGTATTAGGATTTATTAATTCTTACTTTTTTTTGGTAACATTAATTATTACCATTATTTGGTAGACAATTAGGTGACCATATTTATTTATTTGACCATATCAATTTGACCTATTTATTTAATAAAGAAAACAAATTGAATTCGGGGAGCCAATGTCCCTTCTAAATTAAAATTCGGCAAAAAATAATAAATTTAATGACTGAATATATGAGAAAGATATTATACTCCTAAAATAATAATTATTTGGTAGTTGCTCCTAAAATACATTGATCTAATTCAGGAAAAAAGTTGAACAATAAATTGGGAAAATTAGTTACTATTATTTTTGTAAAAATCTTAATTGATTTGTCAATTGAATAGTTTTGCTCAAATCGTCGCCTATTATATTAATTGTTTGACTAATTATAGAAATGAATTGATACCTGTAAAGTATTTATTATTAATTAAAAAATAAATGAATTATATAACTGACTTTAATCTATAGTTATTTAACTCGGGCATTACACCTAACAAATTTAGTATTTTAGTAGTATAACAATAAAATGACGTTTAATTATCAAAAATTCAAAAATCAACAAATAAAAAAAGGACGTTTGTGGTGTTTAAATAGGAAAAGAAATCTATTTGTAGTATTGAACATAATGCAAACGTGTTTCGTATAGGGAACTATTAGATCATTTCAAAATTCAAGAGAAAAATATTGTGCTTCTAAAATCATTATATTCTTTTAGTTTCTACTAATTGTAAAAATGAATAAAATCTGAATTGAATAAACAACATTCTATAATTACTATGATTATATCAATTTATTTGAATAATTTTCAAATTCAAAATAGTGTTTATATTGCAATTATTATTCAGAATAGTGTTTTGGTAGACGTATAATTTGTTATTACAACATAAATAAATTTCTTAGATATGAATTGTTATATTTTATAAAAGGAAATATGCCCATAAAAAAGGAGTCAATTTGACTTATCTAAATCATATTCTTAAGTATTGCTAATTAGGGAAATAATGACAGAGAGAAAATATTATCGTTTAAAATTTGAAATCAATATTATTTGAAGTAAAAAATTGGTCAATTCATAATTGATATGGTCACTCAATAGGTTTTTTATTCTTTTGGTAAGTACCTATTTTGTAAAAATACATCTCACTTGTCATTGATTTGTGAATTAAGGGGATTCTAATTGATTTAATAATGAATCGAAATTATTTTCTTAATTGGACCGTGAATGTGCCCTTCTATAAAATTATTTAAAATCATTGATCCTGCTAACATTTTTTGTACCAAATAAAAGAAGGAAGAATGCATACAACAATTTCACTTAAAAAAAGAAAATCAAGAATCATCAAGCCAAAATCAATCCTAAGCAATGAAATATTTCCATAATCAAATCAGTCATATTTAGTTCATGAATCAGATTCCTATATTTTGATAAATAAAATCGCATGGACAACACAGATAGCCTTTAAGTCTCTGTGCAAATTTGATCAATAAAAAGGAAAGAGACTAGATTGGATAAAGTCAATCATAGAGTGGATTTTTACAAAATGTTATGAAATTATCCTTATCCCAAAAATTCTCAAAATGAGACCACATATACAGACTCTATTAGAAATTACCTGAAAACTAACCACCTGAATGACAACAGTAATCTTACTTTGATCATACATAGTTACCCAAAATCTAATAAGACTACCCTCCTTTAAATTCTTATTTATAGAATTTTTTTCCCACCCACAGGTTAAATAGCACTCGTGCTTAGCCCATTTTTTCCATCTCATTTGCCATGGCTATCTCCTTCCTGATTTGTCCTCCAAAGTGCACCTTGTGTTTCTCTTATCTGAGAATGCCATTGAGCAAAATGCAACTTCCAATAGTTGTAAAATTTGATAAGTAAATTCTTGTTAAGTAAATTCCAAACACAACACTTATTAACCGTTAAAACATAAATCAGATTCCTATAAGAAGAGCTTACCACAACATCAACTGATAACCCCAAAAAAAATTTGCACTATTACTTGTCATTTTGTTTATGAAAAAAAATTATTCAGAAGGGTTAAAGAGGTATATAAATTAACAGTAAGATAAGAAACATGAGAACAAAGAGGGTTTGGAAGTTGACCCGTGTTTCCATTTACGGTTTCACAACATAAAACCAACAGCAAGAAGAATCGAGTTCACTGGATTCGCCGCACAAAACGCTGATGAAAGAAGCACACAAAAAAAATAACAAACATGAGAACAAATCAGTTGCAATATGCAAAATTGAAATCAAAAAAGGAGAAGTAGGAGAGAAGTAGGAGATATGCAGGAGTAGCTGGCGTGTGTTGCCGTTTATGATTTTGCAGCAGAAATCGATGAGGAGAGAAGAAGGAAGTATGCCGCCGGATTCGCTGCACATTACAAACAATGATCGCCGGAAGAAAAACGCAGGAAGAAGGATGTCGTCGCAGGAGAATAATGAACGATCGCCGGAAAAAAAAAAACACAGGAAGAAGAATGGTGTCGCAGGACAAGAAGGGTGGCGCCGCAGGAGACCAAAGCGTTTTTGAGTTTTTGATTTCTCTTCCATTGGCATCACAAAACGATGTCCTTCATTTTAAAATAATTTTTTCTAATTCTTTCTAATTATTAAATGACAAAATCTCTTTAATTTTAAATTAAATCTTTTTAATTTCAAAATAAATCTTTAAGGTTATTAAATGCTAAAATACTGTTATAAGAGATTATTTTATTGATTTGACTAAATTGCCCTCTAATTAATACTTCTTAACACTATTACTTTTAATATTATAAAGATTTGTGTGAAGATGGATACACATTTATTAATAAATAACTTTATTTGGGCTTTTAATCAACTCTCTTTTATAGCAGTAAAAAAAAAATCAACTCTCAGTCAAAAAAAAAAATCAACTCTTTTTTATCGGTTTTTTATATCAATTTATATTTCTTAAAACTGTTGCTTTTATAAAAACTTATAAATTATCCCTGTCAAAAAAAACTTATAAATTATTAAAAAAACAACTTTTAAAAAGAAACTGAAAAAGTTGTGATCAGACTCATGAATTTATATTTATTAATAAATAAGTTTAATTGTATTTTCAGTGTTTCTAATATGGTCAATATGTTTTAATAATTGAAAACTTGTTTTTCTTAATTAATACAAAAACCATAATTCACATAGACCAAAGAATTACATTGAAACTTGTTTTTTTCTTAATTAATACTTCTAAAAGTTAAGTTTTCTTTCGAAACTACTCCTTCTATGAAATAGTATATAATCAATGCCTAGGAAGTATGTAATCTCGTTAATATAAGTATTGCATTAATTAAGGGAGTAAAAATAGAAGTTAGCAATTAAAGTATTATAAAATTGATGTTTGTTTGTTATAATTTGGAACAAGAAAAAAGACACGTTTGTTTTTTATAATATGGACAAGAGGTAGTAATAATTAAAAAAATTCATATATAACTTCAAATAAAAAATTATCAAATGATTAAAGCATATTGACCATATTAGAAACAAATTCCTAAACTTTTATACTGAGTATACAAATTCTGAGTATAATAAGTTTTTTTTTTCATTTTTTGAAACAAATTCTGAAACTTTTATTTTTAACTTAAATGATTAAAAATTTCGAGTAGAAATTTTTTTAAGAGGTTCATTAGCTTAAAATTCAGTGACAAATTATTTTTTTTGGGAAATATACTATTTTAATTGATAATTTTGAATAAAAAATAAAATTGTTTTATTAATTGGTGGGGAATTTGATTGTAAAATAAAGATTTAAGAAAAAATAAATGAGATGACTTAAGACTAAATAGTTTAATTAAATTTTAGTTAAAATTTTTTCACGAGATTAAAATCATACTTAATAAAATAAATAAAATTGTGATTAAGTTAATAAATATTTTATACACGATATGACTATCTTAATTATTTATACTAATACTTCATTTTTTGTTAAATTGCGACTATAATGTTGTTTTTTTATAAAATTTGGACTAATTTCACTTTCATTGAATGTAGTATTTAATTTAGAGTTTAAAAAAAGTTTTCCAGTTATATTTTACCATTTTACTATAATGCGAACATGTTTTTAAATATTTTAAATATAATATTATGTATGATATGATAGTGAAATATAATTAGACGTTTATTTAAAAAAATTACATTTGTATAGATATTAAAATCTGTAATTTATAATTTTTTTTTCACATTCTTAAATAAAAAAAGTAAAAAATGTAATTAAAAAGAGAGAGAAATAGGAAAACATATAAAATGAATACAAAAACCGAGATGTAAACAGGTCTGTTATTTTATTATTTGTTTTATTACGGTATAGTACATAATTGTTTGTTTTAAATTATTAGTTATTTAAAAAATGAGATTATTATCTAATCTCAAGGATGAAGGGTGAACTGTGAACAGATAGAATTACTGCACAAGCAATAAAAGGGTGTTTGCAGGAGAAGATCCGGGTGAGATGTTTGTAGAGAAAGAGTAATTTATAATGTTTGCAAAACGTAAACTAGGGTTTGGTGCCTCACCTATTAAGGTGGGGCACCTTAGATGTTTGGTTTTGGTACTTTTTGGCTTTGTTTTATTCCTTGTTCTGCTTTGTTTCGCACTTCTTGTGTTGTAGCTAGCATTTTTTCATTTAATAAAATTTGGTTTATAGAAAAAAGATAATTTAGATTAAACTAATCTATGAATCTCAATATAATTATTGAGTTTTGATTCAAACATTAGTATTAACGAGAAGGAATAGTTTTGATGCAAGGGGTAGTTTTATCTGCAAGTGCTCCAGGGCCTCAAGCCCCACCACCAACACAACCACCAGGTCGAGGCAAAAATAACCATGTTTATTTTCATGACAATGTTCTATGCTCCAAGCCTCCACATATGGCTAGAGAAACCACATATTTGCTTGTTAGAGAAACCACAGGTTTGCTTGCTCATAAGCTTGTTCCCATAAAGTATGAAGGGGGAATCACATCCTTCCTAAAGTTCTTTTGGATGAACAAATATTAAAAGAACTATTTAGCCCTCGAAAAGATGCTTTGGTTATCAAACTATTGGGGAAGAATATAGGGTACAACACAATGAAGGATAGGCTCAACAGGATTTAGAAACCCGCGAAGGGTTTTGAAATTATGGATGTTGACCATGGATTGTATATGGTCAAACAAGACCTCCCGGAAGACAAAGACATGATCATCAAGGGTAGTCCATGGATGATCTTTGACCATTACCTTGCAGTCTCTGGATGTACTTTTGATGTCACCTATCCCAATGCTAAAGTCAATCGTACTATGGTGTGGATAAGAATCCTTGGACCAAACTAGGTATACTATGATGAAAGTTCTCTTGTGGCAATGGCTTCAGACGTAGGTCGTCCGATCAAGGTTGATCAACACACCTTAAGAGTAGAGCGTGAGAAGTTTGCATGTGTTTGTGTAGAGATTGACTTAACGGAACCAATGGTCGACAAGATTTGGCTAAACGGTCATTGGTACAAGGTTGCGTGTGAAATACTTCACCTTATCTGTGCTTCAAGCGATTGCTATGGCCATCTAGCTCGAAACTGTACCATCAAGCCTCCACATGAGATGGCACCCAGTAATCCTAAGCTAGTGGGCACTACGCCAGAAAGTAACACAACAAGCTCCAACAACCCGAATCCTAATGTTTCTCCACGGATTCAAAATTTGAATGATTCAATCTTAGATTTTTTTAGCATAACTCAACTCCACAAAACTGACTAGTAATGTGAGATTTGTCCATTCTTTATAAACTCTTATGAGGTATTATCTATAGTCAATGTGGGACAAGTTTTTCTTAATACACCACCTCACGCAAAAAAAATCGCCTTGGTGCGTATATAATATGGTGGGTGGCCTGATGGATATAGGATATGTTTTGATATTATATCAAAATTTTGGGTCTAATTCAACCCCACAAAATCAGCTCGTAAGGTACGGGTTGCACATTCTTTATAAACTCCTTTGAAGTCTCACTTCTAGTCAATGTTCTTATTTAAAAAAAAAATCTCTAGTCAATATAGAACTTAAAATATTCCGAATAGATGCAACACCAATAAAATGGTAGAATAATATACTTAAATCATCAACACCCCATATATCAATATTGAATTTCAACTCAACAAGAATACATATTTCTTTTTATTTTATTTTATTTTTATTTTCATTTTCAATATTTTATTCTATATTAAATATATCACATTTTATTATGCTTTATTTAAATTTAATTTAATTAATAAGAAAATTTGTAGCTTCCCTAAAAAAAAAATTGTAGCTACGACTATCAAAATTTTACCTAAGTAGTAATAAAATTGAGGGATATATGGAGGATTTTTTATTTTATTATCCTCATTTTAATAATTATTAACCGATATATCCTAGTTTTTTCAATATTTCCCTAATTGTCCTAGTTTTTGGCTAGTTGAGAAATCGGGTTTAGCAACCCCGATTTCTCAACTGTGTTGATTTATTTTTTTTGTGACTTACGTTGAGAAATCGGGATTTGTATCCCCGATTTCCCAACTGCTATATGTTTTTTTAATATTTTGTTAAGAAATCAATTTGTATCCCTGATTTCTCACCTCTTTTTTTTTTGTTATGTTTTGAGAAATCGGGTTTGGGGTCCCCGATTTCTCACCTATTATATATTTTTTTTTTCGTTTTCAGTTAGGGTTAGGGTTTAGGCATGTATTTTTTAATTTTTTTTTTGGTGAAAATATATTTTTCAATTTTAATGTTAAACAAAAATGTTAAATTTATTTTTAGGGATTAATTAAGCTAATGTGGGTCTTAATTAGTTACAATAATTTAAAAAATATTAAATTAAAAAAACTAAATATATTAATTAGATGAATTCAGAAAACATATTAGATAAAAACGGTAATTAATTACAAATTAGTTAACAAAAAATTAGTTTGAAATACTAAATATATTAATTACTTGGATTATAAAACGGTAATTAAATACATGGTTTCATTAAATACTAATCTCTTTAATGGTGCAAGTGGTGTCCAGTCCCACATGATGGAGGCCTCCTGTTACGTGCGAGATTACGGCGCCGAGGAGGTGGCTGAGGTTGTTCTTCAGCAGTAACATGGTGCTCGCCATGCTGGACGTCGACATTTATCGGCTGCACATGCTCATTTTGCTCGACGTATGGTCCTGCAGAACTAGAAGCACCATGGGCATGAAACGATGGCATTTGGAATGGGGAATATGGTTGGCCAAATGCAGGGAAAGGGGCATTCCCGTACATCTGATTAAAGGCCAGCTCAGCAGACTGTGGTGTTGGACAATTTGCACCAAACAAGTTCATAATAAAATCATCTTCGCCGTATGCGAAAGAGCGTCGACGAACGTCGTAATTTTCATGGGCCTCCTCTGGTTGTGGCGGGGTGTAGTCAAATGACTGTGCTGGCGATGTGAGTTGAAAAGAATGGCGATGCGGTTGAATCTCTTCTGTTTGCACGGTTGGGGGAAGCGGCGGGGAGGATTGTCGAGCCGTCCGACGACGTGCATGTCGTTGTCTAGGCAACTCTTGTGGTGGTGCAGGTGATGGTTGCCTAACATCCGGGTCATATTCACGTCGCGGGTCTCGTGAATCGCCGCCAATGTATAAATAGGGCATACCATTTTGATAAAACCAAGTAATATATTCACTAGTTGGAGAAATTATATCATCCCCAAGTGGTTGCCCCTCTAATTGCTGACCTCGACGTTCCTTCCAAATTAAAAGCCAGTCTGCGTGCTTCTCGACCCAATTAGTGGTGTGATTTCCCCGCATGTCGATGTCATGGACTTGTTCCAGGTTTACAGGTGGTCCTGGTATTTCTTGTCGTAGCCCAAACTGCAGCTTTCACCTGTCTGTTTGATGCCACTCTATTATAGCGAAGCAGATCAAGACGGTACAACCATTCCAATATTCCTCATGTCGAAATGCACGTTTTGGTAGGTTGTTTCGAAGACCTACATATGGCATCCACATAAACTGCAAAGATAAGACTCGTTAGTGAAAGTACATGTTAAAGAAAGCATAAATAACTTTATGCGCGCTTATGCATAATTACCTGGTCAAGTCGCATATGATCAAATCTTGATCTATATCCAACGGTATCACCTCGAGGAGTTCCAATATAGTGCATACCCCCACCACTCCATCTAGTTAAAGGTACATAAATGTTAGTGTAATCAATACATATGTAAGTAGTGCTTAGGGACAAATTTAATATTTTACCGCTCATGCGGCGGAAATGTTAGCTCACGGGTGGTTTGTGGGGCAATGAACGGCATTCGGTACCATGCCCAAGACTGCAGCAGCGTTGTGCATCCACCCATACAACGTATAGTTGGTTCGGTTGCACGACACATTTCTCGGTACAGGGTTGCTAAACATGCCGACCCCCAGCTGTAACGTCCAGCAGTCTCAAAATCCTCCAACAAAGGTAGCCACATAAAGTGGACTCTATTGCCCGATTTGTCAGGCATTAACACCCCCCGATCAAGCGTAAGATGTATGCTCTACAATGATGCTCTATTTGTTCAACTGAAGCATCAGGCGCGAGATCAGAAAAAGTTTCTGCTAACCATTTCATTTTGATAAACTGCCCTACCTTGTGGTCACTTTCTAGAACAACACCCAAGAGTCGTTGGAAAATATCATCCCAGTCGAGGAAACTGGGGTTTGTAACCAGACGACCTTTCACCCGTAGTCCTAGTTGAAGTGCAACGTCTTCTAGTGTAATCGTGCATTCACCGCACGGAAGATGGAACATGTGCGCCTCGTGTCTCCACCTTTCTACCAAAGCGCTACCAACGCGTGGTCTATTGGACAATGTTTAACTTTAGCGGCTTGGTCAAACCCGGCTTTCTTTAACAAAGGGTATTATGAGAGGATTTGGCTGGGAACTACGTGAAGGTATGATTTGATCTGTCTTTGTTGGACCCGCAAATAAAAGTTCAAGTAATTAGTATTAATGAAGTTAAAAATTGTACATAAAAGCGAAATTTAATATAGAGTTGATGTGAACTTACAAAGCTCTCTATCCACTGACGTTGAGACATGTGTTCCTCTTGTTTCCAGAGCAATTTTGAGTTAGCCATGAAAAATAGGGAAGTATATGAAAGGAAACTATTAAAAATAGGGGGACTCTGTGTGTTTGATAAATAAACTATCAAACTATTCGTAAAGGAAACTATGAAAGGACTATGAAACTATGATAAAATTTGTGAAACTATGAAACTATTTATAGAGGAAATGAGTGAAAAAGACTCATGTTTGATCAAAAAAATTTATAATAAACTACTACTTGATTAAAATATAAGCAAAAAAAGTGTCTAAAATATAAATACCTGCAGGATTTCTAATATGCACCGGTCTTAACATCATGTGATAATTATTCATAGCATAATTATTCATATCCTATACCTATGAGCATATGCATGCATCACTTTTCTCCAATAAGTGAATGCTTTCCATGACATTTTGTCCACATGTGTGTGAATAATGTGAGGGAATCGTTTATTGCTACCTGCAGGATTGTCATACAATTATTATATGTACATGCATGTGGTGTATTATATTACTTGTTTAATATATGTACATGCATGTGGTGTATTTTTTTAACAATGCTTGAACAAATCTATGGGAACTGGGAACAGTCTTATAATGAACTACCCAGATGGCTCATCGTTATGAAGACATTATGTGTTATTAATTTGTTTTAATAATAAAGAGTAATTTTTTTTAGACAAAATAAACTACTAAGTTTTTTTTTTAATAAACTATACTTCGGGCTGAAATATAACTACTAATTTTTTTTTATAATAAACTACTACTTGATGAAATATAAGCAAAAAAGTGCCTAAAATATAAAACCTGCAGGATTCCTAAAAAAGAGCATATGCATGCATCACTATACCTGCAGGATTCTCCAATACGTGAAGGCTTGTCAACAGGATTGTCATATTGGCAAACAATTATTATGTACATGCATGTGGTGTATAGTGTGATATGCTTTCAATAAGTGAAGGGTCTGTGTGGGATTCTTTTATTGTCATAATTGAAGAATTGAAAGGCAAATGTGAAGCGTGAGATTCTTGTATATAAATATGCATGAGTTAAAGTTATTTTAGTCAGTCTTTTTCCACAAGTCGATGGCATCCACACAAGTCGTGTGTATGCTATACTACGATGGACAAATTGTAAACATAGATGGCATTGGGGCAACGTTTGATTGTCAAGGAAAAAAAGCAATCAAAGTCAATAAAAGATGCAGACTTGATCATTTGAAACAGAGAATCCAAACCAAACTTAATGTGCCTACATCGAATAGGGTGGCCGATCTTATTTTTCGATTTCCTGTATCCATCGGGCCAGGATATGTCCATTATGAGACATATAGTCTTAAAGAGCAAGAAGATGTGAATATCATGTTTGATGTCTACGACCAATATGATTGTCTCAAGTCTATTGAGTTATATGTTACATTCGAGGATGTTCCATACTTTCAACCTCCATCCCAGTTATCTCTACAAAACCCACATCAACCATCAACATCCACTGAACCCACCTTCATATACTCAACAACAATCATACCAGCCATTTGACCTAAATGATCCCTACCGGCAATATCAACCTCGATCCCAAGACCACCATGAATCGTAACCCTATCAATCATTTCAACCTCCATCACAAGAATACCCGCAATATCAACCTCCATCCCAAGAATACCAAAGAATATCAACCTCCATCCCAAGACCATCACTTCGAACCATACCAACCATATCAACCTTCATACCAACAATCCCAAGAATACCGGTAATCCCAATTCTACGACACCCAAATAGACCAAACAGAGCGTCGAGCACCCATCAAATCTAACCCATGCTTCTCCTATCGGTGTCATGGTCGCCCTCACGACGAAGAAGTCGGTGAGGCAAACGACAATGAAGATGAAATTATAGAGCAATCATTCTATGACGATGATGAGGATGCCGATAATCACTTCAGTGGCATGCCTCCCCCACAAAACACCCCTCCTTATGAACCTACACAACACATGCGTACTTTGAACTTGGAGTACATGGATCATTGCACAGAGTTCGGCGGCCACACGCTAGGAAGCTCCGATTCACAAACATATTTGGCCACACAAGACCTTCGTTTGGGAATGTCCTTCCTAACAAAAGAAGACATGATATATGCGGTTAAGGAGTACCATATCAAAAACCATGTCGATTACAAGGTACAGAAGTCTGACTATGATAGATATGTTGTCAAATGTAAGGTGGATGGGTGTTTGTGGAGGTGTAGAGCTTCTTATCGCAAGAAGAGCCGTCAATGGGAGATCGGCACCTTGGAAGGACCTCATACATGTGCATCAGCCAGGCTTTCACAGGATCATTGCAAGCTCGACTCAGACATCATCTGCGACAGTATCAAGCCACTTATTGAAAAAGACCCATCAATAGCAGTGTCATTGTTGATTGCACACATTCAGGAGAAGTTTAACTATACGACCACATATAAGAAGACATGGTTAGCCAAGCAAAAGGCCATTGAACAAATCTATGGGAACTGGGAACAGTCTTATAATGAGCTACCCAGATGGCTCCTCGTTATGAAGACATTTATGTCAGGCACCATCATAGAGCTGGAGACACTACCGGCGTTCAATAGGAATAGATCAATCATTCCTGGTGTCAGGATCTTCCATCGGCTTTTCTGGGCTTTCCAACCATGCATCTCTGGGTTTCCATTCTGTAAGCCAATTATTCAAGTTGATGGCACATGGTTGACTGGAAAATACAAGGGGACTCTCTTGCTAGCAATTGCTCAGGATGGGAACAACAACATACTTCCCATTGCCTTCGCCCTAGTAGAGGGTGAGACGGGGGGTGCCTGGAGCTTCTTCCTCAAGAACTTAAGAAGGCACGTAACTCCACAAATTTCAACATATGCATTATTTCAGATAGGCACGAGTCAATAAAAAGTGCCTATAATAACCCGGAAAAATGGATGGCTAGATCCGCCTTCAGTGCATGTTTATTGCATTCGACACATTGCACAAAATTTCATGAGGGAGTAAGGATGCAGAACTTCAAAAAATAGTTGTCAAGATGGGTTAGTACTTGCGTCATATACATTGTAATTAACTTACTATTTGTATTAACTATATTGACAATGTTTTCTTCCAACTCTTCAGGATATGCCATGAATGAACCCACATATAATTATTGGTACCAGATTATCAGGCAATCAGACGCACAGGCAGCCGGGTGGGTCGATGCCCTCCAAAAACCAAAATGGGCTCAAGCTTTTGACAGTGGAGGCCTCCGTTGGGGACACATGACAACCAACCTTGCCGAGTCATATAATTCTGTATTGAAGGGAACGCGAGCCCTTCCAATCACAGCATTAGTCAGAACAACCTATATTAGGTTGGGTGAACTGTTCCCCAAATTGGGAGGGAAAGCAGAGGCAATGATCAAATCGGGCCGCGTCTACACTCCAAAGCTAACCGCGAAAATTCAGGATGCCCTAGAAATGGCCAACACCCACAATGTTCGTTCATTCGACCGGCGACATAAACGGTTCTACGTGCAAGAGACGATTAACCCACGAGAGGGCGACTGCAGGGAATTTCAATGTTGATCTCGAAAGAGGTGTTGTGGTGTGGAAAATTTCGCATCTTCACATCCCGTGCTCACATGTAATTCTTTGCTTGTTCACATTGTCGTCTTGACTATATGACACTGGTGCCAGATGTATACAAGTTACAAAATGTATTAAATGTCTACAACCAAGAATTCTCATGCGTGCCATATCAAGGATATTGGCCACAATATGAAGGAGATATGGTGTGCTATAATTCAGCCATGCGGCGAAATTCTAAGGGTCGCCCACAATCTGCTCGCATACATACTGAGATGGACCTCAGGGAAAAGGGTAACCCAAAACGTTGCGGACTATGTCGGGCTGTGGGTCATGACCGAAATAAATGTCCAAACCGTCCTGAAGATCCCGCTTAATCCTTCAAGTCAATTTTTTGTTGTTGCTATGTATTTTCAAAATTTTTATCTAATATGTTTTCTGAATTCATCTAATTAATATATTTAGTTTTTTTAATTTAATATTTTTTAAATTATTGTAACTAATTAAGACCCACATTAGCTTAATTAATCCCTAAAAATAAATTTAACATTTTTGTTTAACATTAAAATTGAAAAATATATTTTCACCAAAAAAAAATTAAAAAATACATGCCTAAACCCTAACCCTAACTGAAAACGAAAAAAAAAATATATATATAATAGGTGAGAAATCGGGGACCCCAAACCCGATTTCTCAAAACATAATAAAAAAAAAAGAGGTGAGAAATCAGGGATACAAATCCCATTTCTTAATCAAAATATTAAAAAAACATATAGCTTGGGAAATCGCGATACAAATCCCGATTTCTCAACGTAATCATAAAAATAAATCAGCTGAGAAATCGGGGTTCTTAGCCGATTTCTCAACTAGCCAAAAATTAAGACAATTAGGAAAATATTGAAAAAATTAGGATATATCGGTTAATAATTATTAAAATGAGGATAATAAAATAAAAAATCCGATATATGGAAGCAGAGCATGGTTGAATGATCTGAAAATTGTGACCGAGCGCACCGAACCAAAGGAAAGGCGGGTAAGGAAGGGGTTCGAGGGAGAAGGAAACCCTAACCATCGAAATAGATTGTTGCCGCAGAATCGGAGTAGGATGACGGGGGCGGAGGATGGGACGGGGAAGAAGAGAGCGGTGGCGGAATCGCTGGGATGGCTAACGGAATCGACGATAATGCCGAAGAAGCACCGAGCCATAGAGGGTGTGGGTGCATCCTCCCTCTTCGAGTTGAAGGCCGAACTCTACAAGTCTCAGGAAGATTCTAAGAAGTCCAGAGATTTGTCAGGCTCCGACGCCGAGTACCAACGCGCCAAACACAGGATCACTTCCAAAGATCCCTTCTCCAATAAGAACTCCGGTGTCGATGCCCGTGCTCTCAAGTAAACTAACCATTATTACCCTTTTCTTTTCTTTCCCCTTCAATTCAATCATAATAATAATTTTATTTTATGTTATTAGGAATTAATTATGGATAGTTAGCGTCTTTACTCTTTAGATAATAGCTGATTGAATTAGTGTTTGTTATTTGGCCTTGTGTGTGTTGTTGCTATGATCAGGGATAAACTTGAGTTGAAAGCCGTTAATGATGGATCGGTCAGCTATGCTGCACTGGAGAAGAAGGCTGCGTTGTATGATAAGTTAGCTAGGGGAGAACTGTCTGATGAAGAGGATAAAGAGAAGTATTGTGTAGACTTTTTCCGCAAGGGTGTTGACCCGGATGATGTCTCTCCGACTCTGAATGTGCCGCCAGAAAATGAACATTCTCATGCTAATGCTGATGCTGATGCCGATGTTTCTCTGCTGTTTAACTGGAAACCTGTAGGGCCTGGCCGAACAGCTGGAGTAGTTGACAGTGCTGAGCACAAGCGCAATGTTAGGTACGCAATTCATCTTCTCAGACCATTTTATTTGCTCAAAATACAATGTTCCTATACTAGATAGCTAGGATAGACTCAATGTGAAGGTTCTTAACATGTCTTTATTTGATCGTTTGTAAATTGGATGATATTGGTTTTAGTTAATGTGGGTTTGAAGGAAAGTGATTTATATTTGGATACCTTTGTTTGAAAAGTGATTGGGATGAATTAATGTTGTTTGGATAGTTTAGATCAAAATCAAATTTGGATGTGCAATTACCAAAATAGGTTTAATAAGTGGGAGTGATTGCAATGCTTTGAGGGTTTGCTTTCACTGTTTGCTTTCTGAAAATGACGATAATGAAGATTACAAGACGCAGAGTCCGGACCTCTGTATTTATTGAAGTCCAGTGAGCTACGTAACTGCTTCTAACTGTCAGTTAGTTAATAACCAACTTTAACTACCAGAAGTTACTAGAATCCTAAACTAACAGAAGTAGCAAAAGCTGCTAGAAGCATAAGCTACTAAGAACTTACAACAGAAATATGCCATGAGAATGCAATAGAAACATACAACAGTACAGCAAGCAGTAGAACACAGAAATTATGAATTCTCTAACATTCTCCCTTGTAATTCAAGGTGAATGCACCAAGGCAAAGTAGTCCAACACTTTGAGTTTGTCTCAGTTTAGCAACAGTGCTTTGTTTGAAAGTGTAAATAGGATTATGAGTTAAGGCAACAGTGCTCAAATTGTCATAAAGAATCTGAGGTGTTAGAATTGGCACATGTAACTCATGCAAAAGTGATTGAATCCACATAATTTCAGAAGCTGTAGCTGCTAGACTCTTATACTCAGCTTTAACACCTGATCTTACCACCAACTGTCACTTTTTAATCCACCTATAAATCAAATTAGGACATAGAAAATCACAAGAGCCAGAGGTTGATCTTCTATCATCTGGGTCAGCTGCCAAGTCTAGCAACATAATATGTTGTCAAAGGAAGAGGGCGACCTGGTTGGACAGGTTTTAGAAGAAGACCATGATGTATTGTACCCTTAAGATGCCTCAGTATTCGCTTGACTACTTTGCAGAGAGGAACTGACACTCTTTTATTCACTGAATAGTGAATTTCAGGTCTAGTTATAATGACGCATTGTAGTGCTCCTACAATAGACCTGTATAAATTGGGTTTATCCATGTAGTCAGCTCCATATTTAGAATGTCTACAACCACCAATCATAGGTGGGGAAATGCCCTTGGCTTGTGACATGTTTGCTCTGGCCAATAGATCCCAAATCGACTTAGCTTGAGAAAGGGGAAGAGATCCATCTTCTAGGCTGAATTAACTCCATCGAACTGTTTGTTACAATTATGTCATCAATATTGACAAGCACAAGTAGAGTTTTTGGACCATATGGAGAAGAAGAATCACATTTGCTGGACTTGAAGCCAAGCCTAAGTAAGGCAGAACCCAACCTTTCAAACTAGGCTCTAGGGACCTGTTTGAGATAATTTAAGGTCTTGATTAGTTTGCATAGCAGAGACTTTTCATTGGGCTCAAAACCAGGAGGTTGCTGCATCTATACTTCATCTATAAACCATTCAAAAAGGCATTATTCACGTCCAACTGATGAATATCCCAACCATAGGTGAGGGCCAAAGTAAGAATGGTTTGAATAGTTATTGGTTTTATAACCGGAGAAAATGTCTCTGTATATCAAAGCATAGCTGTTGATGAAAGCTTTATGCAACAAGCCGGGCTTTGTACTTGTTGATGCTGCCATCTAGATTCTCTTTCATCCGAAAAACCCATTAACAACCTATAGCTTGCCTCTAAGGAGGAAGAGGGACCAATGTCCAAGTACTATTTTTCATTAATGCCTCATATTTGAATCTCTTAAGCTGCCATCCAATGGAGATGGGCCAAGGCTTACTGAACAGAGTGCGTAAGAACAGTGTTGTTAAATAGTGGCTATAGCGGCGCTACGCTATAGCGCTATAGCGTAGCAGATTTTGGGCTCCCCGCTATGAAAACCGCGACGCTATTTGAAAACCGCTACAAGTGCTATAGCGGCTGCTATAGCCGCTATCCGCCATATCGGAATAGTGTTAATAGCAGAAATTTAAGAATTTTTAGGTTTTTTTTATAAAAAAAAAAACTCCAAAGAGTTCGCAGATGAAGAATTCCAATAGGCAACCCTTTTCTTTTATTTTATTTTATTTTTTTTTTAAAAAAAAAACAATGAAGAGTCACCATGTTCCTATAAAACGTGGTCAAGAAGCACTCTCTCCACTCCAATACTCAAACCCTTCCACTAAGCAAAGTGCTTTGCATTCACAACACTCACGACAACTGCCAACCTATCTTTATCTCCTTCCTCTGTTCTTTCCTCTCCCTTCTCTTCCTTTGTTTTTATTCGGCTTCTCCTTTCCTTCTCTTGCCCTGTTTATTGGTTTCTTTCCTCCTTCCTCTGTTCTCTTTTTACACTTTATCTCCTTCCTCCTTTATTTTCATCTCTGTTTTTTTGTTCTTTCATCTCTGTTTTTAGTTTTTCTCTTTGGCCTGTTCTCTGTTTTTTTGTTCTTTCATTTCACTAGTCGCTTCCTCTTTTTTTTTTTTCTTTTTTTTTTTTTGTAGATAATTTTGTTTCCCTTCTCTTCCCCTATTTGATTTCTTTCTTCTCCTTTTGTTCCTCTATTTTTACCGTTCTATCAGTATCTGTATTCTATCTTTTGAGTTTGTATTATTATGTCATTTCAGTATTTTGTTTGGAACAATTCAGCTTTTGAGTTAATATTATGTCACTTTTTTACATAACTTATGTTTATTTTTATGCAGCTTATATATATATATATATATATATATATATATATATATATATAATTGATTTATTTCACCTGCTATTTGCCCGCAACGCTATCCGCTATTTCACATAGCGAATTTTGGGCTTACCACGATTTTCCGCGATCCGCGATTAACAACACTGGGTAAGAAGAAGAGTGAGATTGGGTCTAGGTTTGTCAATCCTTGATTTTGATTTTGTTTGCATAGGACTGGGTCTAGTAGTAAGAGTAGTACCAAGAGAATCAGAGTGATGAGTAGACGAATAGGCAAAATCTGGTGCAGTAGAGAAAGATGAGGAGCCTGTAGATATGGTAGGGGAAAGCAGTAGGAATATCACTAGGAGAGGAAACCAGGGAACCAAAATGTGGTGAATTAGGATGTGTGGTGAGCTATGAGAAAGATGGGTTAGAGAAGCCGTAGGTTGTGTAGGAAGCACTGCAGTAGGTGGTACTAATGGAGGAATAGCTGGAACAAGAGTGATGGTAGGTGATGGCATATTAGATGGAAACAATTCTGTGTAAGGAAAACCTATCTCATTGAAAAGGACATCTTTAGAGATGAAAAGACTCCCATCAGAATGTAGAAATTTATACCCTTTGTGAGAATAGGAGTACATAAGATCTATTTTATTAGGTGTAGGAAATAAAATGATAAAACCTGTTTGAGAACCTCAAGATAAGGGCGACCTAATCTGCAATGCCACATGTTTTACAAAATATTTGTTATTTAAACTAAAAGAAGTAAGGGATAATAACTATAACTAATAAAAGTTACTAGAATCCTAAAAACTAACAGAAGTAGCAGAAGCTGCTGGAAGTAGAAGCTACTAGAAATAACATCGGAAATATGGTATGTGAATACAACAGAGACAAATAGAAATACAGCAAGTATTAGAACACAGTAATTATAAGTTCTTTAACACTTTGGCAGTTGGAATCAGGGGTGAGAAACTACGAACTGACTTATGATCGGTATTTTTTGTGAAAATTATCGGGCTTCAGATTGAACGTTGCTTTTGGAGGCAGTCATATCACTGTTGATCCGTATCACTATATGCAGAAATTGTTCACTCTTCTAGAGCTTTTATTTTTTGGCTTGGGTAGGGACGAGTTGTTGAATGGCCAGCGGATTTAGTTATTGATTTGATTATATTACATTGACATTGCTAGGATCATATAATATAGTGCTATAATCAGTGTTGTCAAATGGCGGCCATGGCGGCGCCATGGCGGAAAGCGGTGGCGGAATTTTGACAGGCCGCCATATAAAGGTCGTGGCGTGGCGGATTCCTCAAGGCGGGCCATGGCGGGCGCTATTCACGTGGCGTCTGTGGCGGTGACGGCGGCCATGGCGGAAATATCAGTGGAAAACCAAAGAAAAGGGGGTTGGACATGCGTCCCGACCTGGAAAATTGAGTTACAATTGTGTAAACCCTAAAAATGGGTGATAGTGGACATGACCCGACCCATAAAACTGAGGCCCAGGGGTGAAACCCTAAAAAACATTCCAGGCGCAGCCACTAAACTAATGGTCAAACTTTCTTTTTACCACGAAGGCCACTTCTCTTTGAAACGTTCCAACTCCAAGCACATTCCGTCTCCCTTTTTTATGCTCTCTCTCTTGTTTTTAATTTGTTTTTATTTATCTTTCTGTCCTTTTTAAATTTTTTTCTTTTTCATTTAATTTTTTTAATGATAATTTTTATATTTTTATTTTTTAATTCTTCTCTTCTTCAGTTTTGTTATATGATTTTTTTTATTGATTTTTCCCTTGCTTCTCTCCCTTTTTTTTTTTTTAAATTCTGCTCATCTCTTAATTCTTTTTTCAGTTCTGTTTTTTGAATCCTTCTACGTTTTTTAATTATGTTATTTTTTATTCTATTTTTTTCCGTTTTATTATTCTCTTCTGTTTTTTAAATCTGCCTTTCTATATTATTTTTAAAAAAATCTGCTTTTTAATTATTTTTTATTTTAAAACTATTTTTAATTCTATTATTTTTTGTCCTTTCCAATTCAAATTTGCCTTGTTTCTCTGAACAGTGGTCCAATTATTAGTGTTTCTTAAATAGTTTATTAATAATATGCTGTTAGTTTTATGGCTTTTTTTAATCTATTTCTGCACTATATTTTTATCCCTGCAATTTTATTTCTGCACTCAGTTTATTTATGCAGTTTTTTGTTTTTTTGTGTGTATATATAGTATTTTATTATGTCCGCCATTTGCCGCTACGCCATCCGCCATATAAATATGGCGGATTTTCGGCTCACCGCCATAAACCGCCATCCGCCATTGACAACACTGGCTATAATCTATTATGGTAATACCTCACTAGATGTACCAATTCTTTCTAGGTTGAGCTTATTAAATATATTATGCACAATGGCCTGTTTGTCTTTTTCATATAGACCAGAGTGCGGAAGCTAAGGATGTTTCTTCATCATAGTCATTTTTTTTTTGGGGGTGGGGTTGGATTTTGCAATGTTTTAACTTTTTTCCCATGATTTTTCTGGGTTAATTACTTCATTAATATTGTGAGCCTATGGCTAACCTAGTCATTTTATTGATTTGCAGGGAAGTTCATGAAGAAGCTAATCGTGCAAGAGAAAAGGCTTCTGAAATTAAACTTCGCAGGCAGGAGCAGGTAGCTGCTCATCGTGAGAAACTTAAACAAGCCTATCTTCGGAAGAAACTGGAGCTACTGAAGGCCACTTCTGTTGGATCTGGATCTGATATTAAGCACACATGATGTCTGCGCCAATTGTTGTCCATAATTTATGAATGCCGATATCGTGAAACCAAGACTTTCTTAAAGAAAGGCATGAGGAGTTGAAAGCAGACCAAAAATATGCACTGGAGCTATAGCATTGGTATATCTGACTGCTTGTGATGCAAAACAACTGCCACAACCCTTCTAGAAACAAAAAATGAAGGAAAGGAAGATGGATGCAAAAGAATCATCACTCTTTTTTCTGTTGTAACTTTGTAAATGATGTAATTTGACCATGCTGTATACGTGGAATATTGATTTACATTTGGAAAAAGCACTGCCTTTCATTTTTGTTGGCCAAACCATAAACTAGCTAGACCGGTCTTTCTTTGACCATCCTTCAGCTTTTTTCTAGATTTGTATCCTCTCATCCAGGGGCGGGACCTACTTTGTGTCACACCCTACCCTGAAAAATTAAAAATACTAATTACTTTCTATAAAATTTATATTTTGACCCTTCTAAGTATTATAATTTGCACTCAGTATGTTTACCTAGTCACTTCTTACATTTTATTTTGTCAGATCCAGTCATCTCTTTCTCAAAACTCAAAACATAACTCTTTTCACTGTCTCACATTTTGACCCATTCTCCCTCCTGTTGGTGAGTGTCACTTTCGGTCTCTGTTTCCCCCTTTTACTTGGTTTAGATTTCTCTTAATTTAGGCTAAAACCCTAATCTGATCCCTCTGTTAGTTTTCTCTTGTAATTTTTTCTGTTGTAATCGAGTCTCTGTTAATTTGGTATGTTGTTTGTTATTTTCTCTTGTAATTTTTTTAATTCCGAAACTTTTTTATTTTATTTTGAGTTTGAAGACCTGTTTTGTGTTATAAAAAATTAAGTTCTTGTTATTTTGTAAGAAGAGTAAACATTTGTTCTTGTTATTTTTTTGTAAAAAAAAATGTGTTGATACCCTTGTTTTAATTTCAGTGATTTTAAAATTTTATACACCCGTTAACCCAAGGTCCTAGACCCGCTAGTGCTCTTATCTGACATTGTTATAGAGAAAAAGACACAAAAACAAATTTAGACAATGTTTATCTCGAAATGAAATGAGATAGAAAGGAACCAACTGAAATTTTTATTTCGTTGTTTAGATGTATTATAATGGAATGGTATAAAGTTTTCGTTTTATTGTTTGGAAAGCAAATGAAATAGAATGAGGTATAATTTTGCTATTATTACATTATTTTTATTAAATACATATTAAGTTTTATTTATTAAATATTTACAAATTTTAATTTTTTTGTTATCATTTTCTTCCTATATAAGCAAAAAAATAATATTATTAACTATATTCAACATTACTAGCATTTATAATTACTTGTAATAAATTTATTTGATTATTTAGATAATTACCTTGTATTTAAGGAAAAAAAATGGAAGCTCTCTCTAGAGGAAAGGATTATAAGCACGTTATATGTAAGACACAAACACAAACCTGCACATAAAAAAATACGAATACGAAGATAATTAAAGAGTAAATTATATTTTCTTCATTTGAGAGTAGTTTGAATTATACTCTCTCTTATGTTATAATCTATACTTCTCTCTTCTGAGATATAAACATATATTATATTTTAATCTATTTTAGTAAAACTAAACTTGCTAATTGTGATGACCGACTTCAAACGATCTTCACAATAAATTTTTCTTTCTTTATTTTTACAATTTTCAACGCCATTGATAACTAATTTTAAATTCTTATTATTGATTGCAAGACTTTAAAAAATAAAATAAGGTTTTAAATATTATATCGGCTTTGAAATAATATCGAAATATTTATTTTTTGTTTTATTATTTCATAGTGGAGGAGTTTGAAACTATATATTAATGGTACCAAAAGTTAAAAATAGTGAAAAAGATGTGCATAAGAAACTTAATTATCTTAAAATAGATTAAAGTGTAACACATTTACTTCTTAGGAGAGGATAATATAGATTTTAACATAGAGGAGAGGGTCAAATAAAAGGAAAATGTGATGTTCTCTTAATTAAACCTATAGTTTTTTTATGTTTATCACTAATCACATTGAGCTTTACTAGCCGGTGGAGAGCACCCCCTTTAGTGCATGGTTGGATGCACGATAGAGATGCGAAGAGTGATTTTCCTCCAAATAAATGCGATTTTAACATGTTTGGTTACCTTGCATTAGAATTGATTTTGTTTACAAATCTCAATTTGATTAAAAGTGATAAAAAATCAATTTTTGCATTGAGTTGAAGAGTTTATACCAAGTGTGTATTCGGATTTACGATGCATATGTCAAGATTGATTTTATCTTCCTGTCAAACGTTAGTTTGGTTGCTTTGAATAAAAAATGCTTTTCTCATTTCTCCCAAATTAAATAGGAAGAACTAGTAAAAAAAAATGAATAGAAAAAAAAATATTGAATGGAATAAAATGGAAAACATTTTATTATGATCCATTCTATTTTAAATAATTCAAACAAAATTTTCAGTGATTCCATTTTTTATTTCTTTCAGTCTAAACGTAGCCTTTACACAAACGATGAAAAGATTTTAATTATGACTGGCTTTGTATTTTTTATCATAATACAGGTGTCTTGGTGGAGTCGAATTTTATTTCATGGTACTGAATTGCTATTTGGTACGTCACAATTTATACAAAAATTGACAAGTACCTTTGAAGTTTTAACTAATAAGCTTGATGAGGGATGGGTGACAATAGCAATAACTTACACAGGAAGAGTGGATGAAATGTTAGTAGGAGTTTTTCGAGTCAAATTATTGCTTATAGTTTTGTACTTCTCAGTATTTCTCTTCTACGGTATCTCCAATTATGGACATCTACTTTGTTTGAAGGTTGGAAAATTGGTGACAAAACAATTGAAATTTACCTGAAATCAATGACAAAATTGCGCGTGCAGATCATTTAGCTTGTCTCCTCTTTCTCATAGCCGTGAACTTTTCTCATCGCCAAATCAATGAAGGGAAAAAGTAAAACAAAAATATAATAATTGTCAGAAGTGGGATTTGAACCCACGCCCTCTCTCGAAGACCAGAACTTGAGTCTGGCGCCTTAGACCACTCGGCCATCCTGACTGATGCCTTGTTATTATCCTAACGTGCCATTAGTTTTCATAATTTGCTTCTTACATTGACCAGTTGTTTAATTATTTAGATATTTACATTGCAAGGGACAAAAAAAAAAAAACGGAAGCTCTCTCGGGAGGAAAGGAATATAAGCACGTTACATGTAAGATACAAATACAAATCTACACCAATAAAAAAGCAAGAAACAAAATACAAATACAAAGGTAATCAATATTAAACCTGTAAATCAAATATTTATCACTAATCACATTATAGACCAGACCAAACTTATTGGTTAAATAAATCATGCCAATTTTTTTAAAAAAGCTTATTTAACTAAAAAAAACATACTTTAGGTCATTTAAAAAGTATTTTATTAGGTCTAATAGGCCGATCAATTTTTTTTTACAAGAATATGACGACCTATTTAAGTACATATAAATAATAATTTATTGTTATTATTATTATATTAGAATTTTTATATTGTGTTAAAATCATATACTTATTCACCTTTTTAAATATTAAGCATGTTGACCTACATAAAGATTCAAACATATAAGCTTATTCAGGGATAAGTTTATGACTTATTCAAATGTCTTATTGCAAAATGGGCTTTAAATAGACCATCATGTTAGGTTTGACTTTCTAAAATGTCTGATTAGACCTTAAAACGTTTATATCATAAATAAATCAGACTCAAAATTTATAAAACTCAACATGACCTACAGATTTCCACTTTTATATATGTCTCATACATATGAATGTTAGTTATTTCAATTTTCATATTTTATAGTTTATTATATAGAATTTATCCTCGTTGACCTATTAAGACGTTAATCTATTTGAAGACGAATCAGATGGTTTAATTAAAGATCTTGATATCTTGACAAAAAAAATTAAAGACGACGATATGAAGTAGGCCTTTAAGTAGGCTAATAGACTAAATCAGACCTAAAAACCTATCACAAGTAACTAGCTAGACTTAAGCGTTGAATTTTTTTAAAAAGTTAAGTCTATTTATACAAACCTCACTTAAACAAACCTATTCCCGCCCGTAACTGCAAACCAAATATAAACGATGAAAAATCATGAGACTATTTTCGAAAAAGTTATAATGTATCTAATTAATAGAGAAAAGTGAATATGATGAGTGCAAAATATGTTTTATGATGACCACCACAAATTCAAAGTGGAGAAGGTATTGGGTCATGGATAATAAAGTTATTTTATAATTTTATAAATAAGTGCATGTTTGGAATATAACTTGAACCTTACAAAATTGTGCTTTGAAAAAATGTGCTTTAGAAGGTGTGAACTTACTTTGAAAAGAGTGAACTTAAATTTGCAACGGATATCCAAACATGCCCTAAATTGTTTTATTTCATTATATTCCATTTTATTTCATTCTATTTTAAATATCCAATCAATAGAACTTTTAATGATTTCATTTTATTCCACTCAATCTCATTCCTTTCAATCAATTTTATAGTGATTGATTTTATTCAAATTGTGAGAAATTTTATGGTGATTGATTTTGTGTTTTTCTAACTCATAATACAAGTGTCAGTGGACTAGAATCCTATTTTGTGGTACAGAATTGCTATTTGGTACGCAATAATGTATGCAAAAATTGACAAACGACCAATGAACTAATAAGTTGATGAGTGATAATACATGAAAGATGTGCGACCATCGTAGCAATTTAATAAAGAAAAATGGATGAAAAGTTTGTTAAGAGTCTTTCGTATTAAATTCTTGCTTCCAGTTTTGTACGAAGTATTTTATCTCCACTTGTGAACATCTTCACAGCACTTGGTTCTACGGTTGGAAATTGGTAACAAAACAAAACAATTAAAATGCCAACGAAAACTTTAAAAATGTCAGAAGTGGGATTTGAACCCACGCCCTCTTTCGAAGACCAGAACTTGAGTCTGGCGCCTTAGACCACTCGGCCATCCTGACTGATTCAAATCTTGTTGACACATACGATATTTTATTATAGAAAACTAATTCATACCATATTCGTTTCCGTCAGCAAGCGCCTTGTCTATTTGGCCACGATGTTAGAAAATTAAAAACGACTCCGCTGGGGATCGAACCCAGAATCTCTGGTTCCGTAGACCAGCGCCTTATCCATTGGGCCACGGAGTCGTCGTTGCTATGTCTGCTAGTATCGCGCTAAATATACAATTGTTTAGTCATTATGTTACCGATCATGCTACACATGACCATGATAAACGAAAAGAAATTTTGTCACCCCGTGCTTTTAACATAACAACGTGCTCCTTTTTTTTTCACTTAATAAATATCTAACATTGTATCTAATATTGAATATAATACTACTATATATGTAATATTATCATAGCCGAATGTGTTGGAGACAGAGAATTCCTCGTAATATGCAGTTTTTGATTTGGCAATTGGGTCATAATTGGGTCCCTACTAGATCCGTGTTGAAGAGTAGAGGAATCATCAATTTTGATCAATGTCCAGTGTCAGTGTGTGAAACAGAAGTGGAATCAATCACTCACTGTTTGTTGTCTTGCGGAGGGATTAAGTCTTAATACTTGTAGAAATTCTTGTATGATCTAATTAATTCTAATGGCCATTTATCATGGTTTGATTCTGTGTTGGAAGGAAGGTTTTAAAAGTGTGGTGTGTTACTCCGACTCTTTTCATACTATTGATTTAATTAATGGAGAGTTGAATGTGTATCACAATTGTGGTAATGTCATTGCTGCCATAAAGAGGCTATTGGGGCAGGATTGAAATGTTGGTATTCACCACACTCTAAGGCAAGGAAATTTCTCTGCTGATTATTTAACCAAGATGAGGACTAGGAGTGAGGTTAGTCTTAACTGCATCAAGGGATTTTCATAACAACAAAAATACAAAAAGAAGTTATTTCTATCATTGTCTTGAATTGATTTGAGAACCGTGGAAAATTTCAATGAATCATGTTATCAAGTTTTAAACACAGATTAAACATAGAGGAAAGAAATATAAAGACTAGGAATGAGAACATTATTGAAAAAAACACAAGTCTCACATAGACTAGAGATAAAGCCTAAGGAGAGTTTATAATGAATGGACAATCCTCACTTTATAAGTCAGTTTTGTGGAGGTTGAATTATACCCAAAATCTAAAAAACATGCTCTCGACAAATTTTCCAGGAAACAAACATGCAAATCATGTTACCAACATGCTCTCAGTTGTCAATGCAATTTCCCCTATTATAATACTCTCTTAATTAAGGACTTCGATATATTATTGTGCAATTATGCATGACAATTATATGGCGTAATATATACACAAAGATTAATTAAAAGCTTAATTATTCGTCACCTATATAGCGCATATAAATTATTTAATATCTATTTTTACCAATTTTTAAATTTGCTTTTAGGATATTGTCAAAAAAAAAATTTGCTTTTAGGATCTAAATAATTATTTTGATTCTTAATCAATCTCACATAGTTCTTACTTTGACCAACCATGAGGTGGTGGGATTGGTATTTATTAGTCATGCATACACTCCTTGTGCACCTTCATAAGACTTTTTCCCCTAACAAGGTGATTAATTAACAACTATCCCTTTTTTCTTATCTGTTTAAATCCTCATGTCAGCTAAAGAGACCCTGATAACCCAACATGGTGTTCTCACAGCTTAAAAGCAAAGCCTCATCAAGTAGGTGCTAAATAAACTCACTCATACCAAGCTATTTATAGTTTTGGCCCCAACACCTGCACGAGTAGCATTGGTTTTAAAGGAATTTACCAATGTTGCTTTATCATACTTTTATTGGCATAATTGACAATACTCTAATCTAATTCGCATGCTTAATGCTTACGATTCAAATGCTGATTACATACTAATTACTATTGGCCGAGTACCGTTATACAGTGCAGAACCGCAAAGTTTAGAATAAAGGAGACATAACATTGTTATTAACCCCAACACTCTGAAATCATTGTGCTTACCTTTAAAGCTACATATTACAGCTCAAAATTGCTCGCTCACTCACTCACTCGTCTCAAATCCCAACTATAAAAGGAGTTGCATTGTTCCTTCCACTATCATTTTCATCTCAACTATTTAAAGTACAAGTTAGCCAACTTTACTTGTGGTTGTTGATCAAGTGAGATCAGCTGGTACAAAAATGGAGACATTCAGGGTTGCCATAGTTTTCACCATCTTGATTATGGCAACACTGGTTTGCACTCACTGTGGTTTGGCTGAGAGTGTAGCTGAAGATGTTGCTGCAATTCCACCCACACCAATGGAAAGCACAGGATTGCAACTTTGTGCCCCAGCTGCACTTGCAGTCATTGCCTTTGTGGTTGCTTGGTTCATCTAAACCTTGTAACGGGAATACACAATGAAATGTCTTGGTTCTTTATTTTTATTGGACTTTTAAGTTTATTCACACATAGTTGGGATTTGGAATTCCTCCAAGTATTGTGATTTGATTTATAAATCATTGTTTCTCTCAACATTGTCAACCATCTATGTAATGTTTCATTTGCTTATAACACAGTAAATATCATGAACATGAGACACCAGAGCTGAACCACAGGCAAAGTCCCCCAAGTTCAGAAAGACAACTGCATAGTGAATTGCAATGCAGTGAAAAAAAGAAAACATAAATGCATAAAACAGTACTCCTTGTTACCACCATGGTACTAAACTACTTAAAGAGTCCTTGTTCATTCTGGCATTCTGCTGTCACAATTCATATTTTGCTTGAGCACTTTAGATTTCTCTAGAAGAAGCAAGCAACGATGCCATCTGTTAGTTTTCTACTGCATTTCCAGATTTCCTCAATAAATTTAAAACAAATTCCAAAAAATAAAAAAGAATAAAAAGAAATGAGACCATGTTGTGTCCATCCAATTGTCTCTTTTAGGATGGAGCCCCAAAAGAGAAGACAAGTCAAAAGTCTCTCTTGCAACTTTTCCGTGTCTTTCCAGGTTCAAACCTTCTTGGTGCCTTAACCACAATCCTGAAGATGATTGTTTTATAACTTGAATGGCTTTCTTTTGAAGGTTTCAAGTGTCAGCTAATAAAATAAAATAATAAATTACTTAAACAGAAGCAGCTTTAACTTCTAGAGTACTTGAAAATTGAAATGAATTCTTACTAACCTATAATGAGGAAGAGAGAATAGAAAGATCAACATGATAGGTATGTCTGAATATTTACACACAGTACTCTAGCATATAATTCAATGACCCGACACCTTTTGGAAAGAAAAAAAAAGAGAAGATACAAAAATACAAGGAAACCGTTTTGCTAATCTGCAATCAAGTAATAGACTCAGAAATCATCGTTGCATTATGGAACCAAAAAGATCATGGTACAAGCGCTTGGGAGCATCAGTGCGAGAAACTATCTCCACAACTTTATAAGATGCCTCAGGATAAGCCAATGCTTCCACAGCTACTTCTGCAACCTGATCTCTGGATATGCTACCTTCAGAAAGGGTATCCTGATACAAAGGAAATTAAATCAATCTTTCTACATTTGTTCTACAAACATACAAAATTAGAAGCGGCTTCTAGAGTGAGGAAGTGTCTCATGTGGTCTACGGTGGACCGATGTTTGAAAATAGTTCGAAATTCTAACAACAACTGACACCGCCCCTTGTAGAAGCTCATCGTATTCCCCGTCCTCACGACTGATACGGTGACCTAATCGGTGCCGCTTCGATTAAAAAAAAAATGGAAAAACAAATATGAGTGTCTTAAAACTCAACTTACATTTGTTTTCTCTTGTTTTTGTCGAATAAATACCGATCAAGTCACCGTCTCAATCATGAAGATGTGGAGGACCATGAGCTCTACTTACAGGGCGACATCGGTCATCGTTGGAATTTCAAACGATTTTCAAGCATCGGTCCACTATAGACCACATAAGACACTTTCCCCACCATAGTAATCGCAAAAACTAGATTCTATTGAGGAAATGTAATAGAATGTCGAAAATTTAGCAATACCTCGGGCTCCATAACAACATTTCCAGTAGGAGGATCGTTTCTCAATCCTCCAGGTCTTATTATTGTGTAATTTATACCGGATTTCCTAATATAATTCTCTGCCTGTAGTTTTGCCACTAAGGTGAGTCCGAAAACATTGAGAAAGATGTAAGCTGGATTGAGTAGCTGCCCCATAGCTGCCCCATTAACTAAAATGGAACTTATAAGAATGAATCTGTTAACTTTAACTTTCCTGCATGCTTCAACAAGGTTTACAGTGCCAAAATTGTCAACCTGCATCATAAGAAAGCGCTTAATAATAACAAGACACATAATAGCCCACCAACCTACAATGATATTTTGCTTTATTAGTGATTTTCTTTATTAGTGATCCTATTAAAAGGATAGAAAAAGTTTCAAATTAGTATTACATACAGACATTTTATCCATTAACTAGTAAAGAATATAAAAATCGGAAAATCTTAATTCATGAAAGCGAGTGCACATGGAGATACATAAAGTTTGCAAATCAAAGTAGAAGAAAATGGTTCTCCATCAACATCCTCAACTCAATTCCAACCAATATCCAAAATGGTGTCGGTTACCAAAAAAAGAGCTATAGCATGAACCAAAGCGCATACCATAGACACGGAAGAAACAAAGATCCTGATTAGACTACTTTTACATTTTAACACCCAGCAGGAAAATGGGGAATCAAATCAACAGTTTCAACAATGAACATGTATATATAATGTAGACCACTTCAAAAGTATTACAAACAAACAACCTCTCAACTTGTACCGACATGTATTAAGAATCAATCAGTATATTGCGCCCAACTATTTCCCTAAGTTCACTCGATTAATTTTTTTCTTCTAAACAGTCAAGGCCATTAATCATTGCCAGCTGATATGAAAAGTGGAACTGGAAGCATCATAACATCACAAAATGATTAATTATATATTTAACCATTCTAATATTCTACTATGACGCAAACAAAAAATTAACCAACCTTCCATGGAGCAAGCAAATCCCACCCTGGGCGAAAGCCTGTGGCACATACTACTGCTTCAGAATCATTGCCAATGGCTTCAGCTAGCTTATCAGAACCCTCTGTGACATCAGCTCTCACCTGCACATGAACTTACTCATAATCACATACACCAAATCACACACCAAATTACTTATACACACCCAATCACAACTAAACTGCCTTGTATGGCAAAAAAAAAAAAGGAAAAAAAAGGTCAACACCAATTGATATTTAAAAGTGTGATTAACCTAAAATTGGCATGTTTTGCAAGATAATGGGAAGGTAAAAAAAAACTTACAATTTGAAGAGATGGGTTGTTAGAGGAAAGAGTGGTCCTGGCCTTGTCCAAGTCTCTAACCCCAGCCTTAACAGCGAAACCCTTTGCCAGTAACTGTTCAACGATTCTTTTCCCAGTGCTACCACTTGCTCCAGCAACAAAAATCTTCTTCTTCACCACACTCAAATCCTCCCCTGCTTTCTCTCCCACTTGCTCCTCAGTGATTTCACTTCCTTCCATCTAACATTCAGTAACCAAAAAATGAACTCGTTTTGCAATCCAACTCAAACAAGGAAAAGATGTTACGTAATAATTAAATTAATTTGTTGTTTACCTTTGCGAAATTGAGGAGGGAAAGAGATTTGGACCTGAAGGAAGAGGATGCAGAGAAGAGTTTGTTATTGTGGAATGTGGGATTTCTGACAATAAGAGGAGCAGCCATTGAGACTCTGCCAAGGCTCTCAAACAAGAAGCTCTAACTCTGCCACGTACCCCAACACCAACACGTTACACCTTCTTACTTTTCATGCTCACACAACCTTTTTCTCGTTATTTTTTTATTTTATTCGGAAAATTACACGTATTTTCCTTTTTTTGTATATTACACGTATTTTTCTTTAAATATGCTTAAATAACATATTTATACTTTTTTTTATTCTGTAATAAATATTAATCTTCTCTTAATTACACATATATCTCATCTATTTATCTATTATGTAAAAATAGGTGGGTGTGTGATTTAAACAAACTTGAAGAGATGTGAGTGCAATTTTTTGGATAAGTATAAGAGTTGTGTGTGTTTGTTTGAAAAATAATAGGATATAGGTGTCATTTAAATATATCTCAAGGAGGTAAGTGTAATTTAAAATTTATTTTATTGTTTATTTAAATTTAATTTATTGTTAGTGTAAAAGTATTAATTATATTATATAATATTCATTTCTTATATAATAATATGGTTTAATTGCACTTTTGGTCCCAAATTTTTTTAATTTGGTGATTTTGGTCCCCCTATTTTACTTTTAACGATTTTGGTCCCCCAACTTTCACGATTTGGCGATTTTGGTCCCCATACTTTTTAATTGC
The DNA here is from genome assembly GCA_037113605.1 of Calophaca sinica. Taxonomy (NCBI): domain Eukaryota; kingdom Viridiplantae; phylum Streptophyta; class Magnoliopsida; order Fabales; family Fabaceae; genus Calophaca; species Calophaca sinica. Next base: position 105,759,119 of record CM073734.1, on the reverse strand, counting down.
ACTTTTAGTCCCTCAAAATTATGAATTTTTTACACTTTTGGTCCAAAAAATCTTGGATTTTGAGAAAGTAGGGGACCAAAAGTACACAATCCATAATTTTTAGAGGGACCAAAAGTGTAATTAAAAAAAATAGGGACCAAATCGCCAAAATGAAAATGTTAGGGGACCAAAATCGTAAAAAAAAATAGGGGGACCTAAATCACCAAATTGGAAAAGTTGGGGCCAAAACTAAAAGTGCATTTAAGCCTAATAATATTATATAAAAGTATTTTGAAATATAAATTCATAATAATAGTAAGAGTTCTCAGTTGAACAAGTTGGTCACCAAAATTAATGAAATTATAAAATAATTTTAAAAAAAAATTCTCAGTCACGTTGTCCATAAATTTAGTAAGGGGGTTGCCAATTTACACACACATAAAAATTAGAAGGTATAAATTAGCAACCTATACCTTTTGATATGGACAAAAAACCCAATTATCTATTTAAAAACACTATTCTAATGCATGGGTATTATCGTAACTTTATTTAATTTAAAAAATCGTAATTTCTCTTTCTTCCCTTAATGTGAATCGTGTAGAAGCCCAAAATCAATCATCTTCCTGAGAATAAGAACCCCTTGCTAAGGTGGTGGCCGTCGATGTTAAACAGCAGAAGCTTTTTACATAGCTCTCTCGCATTACAGTTTTAAATTTCAACACTATCTTTTTTTTGTGTTCTTTTTAATTTAAAACAACGAGGATCACAATTAAAAAAGATGCAGCAGCAAGACTTTTCTGAAGCTTTAACATTTCCTTAAAAAAATCAAATGTCTTTATCGTAGTTTTATTTCTATTGTGGAACCATGCATCAAATGTCTTTAACGTCGTTTTATTTCTATGTTGTAACTATGTACAGTAGTGTAGGAGCAACAATGGTGAGGGAAAAAACTGAAAAATGAGGGATATGACATAAAGAAGAAAGAGAAAATGGAGCAATTTTCATACTTTTGTAATTTTGTTGCTGTGATTAATGAAGAGAGAGAGCCCATTAAATTTACAAAGAGAAATGTGGAATTTATAAAAATGTGAAATATTAAATTACAATTTTATCCATCACTTTAAATTGTTTTCAAGCAAAGAAAGTGGACATTTTTGTCCAAATAAAAAGATGCATGTTGCTAATTTACACCTTCTAATTTTTAAGTGGGTGTAAAATAGCAGCCCCCATTTAATAATTGAAGTTATCCCAGATGAATTAATATAATCAAAATCATTTTGGATATCATCAATTTCATCTATCAATACCCCACCTTTCAATTTCATAGTCAATTACTCTAATTATTTCTTCTTCTTTTTTTTTTAAAGAAATAATTGATTTTAAAAAAAATTGCTAAACAGAAATAACTTTTTTCTTCTATTAAATAGAAAGCTTCATCTCATTTTAAATTAGTACACGCCTAGAGGTTCAGGTACAGCCCCATTAAGCATTTGAACCAGTATCAAATCAATATTTGATTTACTAGTGAAGATAATGATGACTGCAGATGTTGTATTAAACCAACAATAGCGATTCAGTGATTGTATGTGTTGGATCTTGACACTATTTCTGCAACTATTTACCAACTAAATAGTTGCAACTTGCAAGGAGGCAATTTCTGGTACATATAAAGCCTTCTTTTAAATTGTTAATGTTATATATATATAGGATGCATCAAGTGAGAAGAGTATTTAATATGAGAGGGTGAGAGGAGTAAATCTGGATCATACAACCATACATGGATGATCATGACTAAAAATTATTTAGTAATCACATGATCACTTAAAAAAATCACATATAAACACTCCTCTCACTTGATACTTTCCATATATATATATATATATATATATATATATATATATATATATATATATATATATATATATATATACACGCACAAAAGCGAGCAGTGCCAGTCACCCATGTCTTGTATCGACCAATAGGTAAGACGAAGCTGCAATCTTGTTCAATCAGACAGATTACAGGAGACAAAAACTGGGGCAAGGCAATAGCGTGAAGCCATGTTTGATACATGTGCAAGGATAACACAATTTGCATTCTACCATTAATATTCCTTCAATTCAACTAAAATTAACTTGCATGTAAATTGTGTAAATAGAATAAAATATATATATCATTTAAAGATATTTTATTATATTCTTACAATAATCTATGATATGAAAAAAATTATATATTTTATTTTGTGACATTCTTAATTTTTTTTTTGTAATTTTAGTTATATTTTAATAATTTGTCTTTTATATTTTAAAATAAAATGCTTTTAAAACTATAGCTATATGGTGACCATACACGAACTATTTTTAGATCCTAAAAAACTATTTATCAATTAAAATTAATTTAATTCTCTCTCCCACCGCTATCTTTACATATATAATTATTTTATATTTAGTAGTTGATGATGCATAATATTAATTAGTTATTTTTTCAGTACAGATTAACAATTAGTATTTTATGAAGTAATTTTTTAAGACTTTCTAATAAATCATATAATAATTTTTATGCAATAGTTAACAAATATTTCTTGGATTATTAAGTACTTTGAAAGTATTTTTTAATAATAAAATATATATTGTCATTGATATACCTAACCAAGTGAACTTAAAGTGTTCTTAGATTATTCTTTTTATTTTTGTAGTAATTTTTAGATATTTTTTCTATCTCTAAATTAATTTAATTAATCTCTATAAGAAGTTATTTAAAATAATTCTTACGGTGTTTAAATAATATAAATTAGCTGAATTAACTAAAATATTAGCTATTTTTCATTTCTTACTAAAATATTGCATGAGTTATTTCTCATTTTTTATTTGATAGGTAAATCTTTAATATGTGCAAATTAAAATAATTTTTTCTATACAAAACATTATCACAAAAGCATTTAAATTTTTTTAAAAAAATTAAATAAAAATAAATGAATATAAATATATTTGTGATCTTATAGAGTAAAAAATATTTTAATTTAAAATTTAATGAGTTGATTTTATTTCTTTATCGGAATATTTCTGTGCGGTCTTCAGTCTCGATTAATATATCCTAATTATATTCTATGATTAATATCACCTTTATCTTCATGTCACCGTGTGCAAACGATCCAAAATAACTAAAACGCGAGAATTATGGTAGTGTATGTTCTATAATTTTTACTTTTCTTTTTCTCTCCATCTAAACAAATACCAAATAACTATATTTTCTACTTTAATTTTTTTTCTTTTCATTTTCTCTCTCTATATTCTTGCCCGTAGAAATCGAAGTGGTAAGTGGTAACCATCAAGGGGCCCCTTGTTATTTGTGGTGTTTTCTTACTCTGAATATAATGTATATATTAAATTTATGCATGAATTGGCTTCTTTTAAATGAGATTTTGGACTAAAAATGTTATTTTTGTTTAATAAAGAAACTAAGCATAATAAGAAATTTAAAAAGGGGGGGGGGCGCTATTTTTTTTTTTTTAAAAAGAAAAGCGTTTCCAAGTATCAAAAGCATGTTCAAGTATCCGTGCAATACAGCCAGCCAACTAGTACGTGGCAAGAAAAATGCACAACCGCACACATTTAAGTTCATTTCTTAAAATATACCCAAAAGAGTTCATTCCTAGAAGCGTTGTTTACACATGAATACTTGGCGGTTAGCAGCACTGAAATAAATCGACACAGGGAGTGTCATTATAGACAAAACTAAGAACTTTTAAGAGGGGATGACAAGGTTCCTTGTGACTCAAATAAATCAGTTATAAATATGCCAAACGGAACGCAATTGCATAGGTTATCCATGTTGAGGTATTAGCAGAGAGCTCCCAGGCAGCAAGTAAACAAGATAAACTCTAAAAATTGAAAATCCCTCTCAAGTCTCCTACCGATAGACTGCTTACTACCCTGGCAGCAAACTCTGTCCCTGAAATATGTTCTTAGTTTGTTATAATGAAAAATCTTACAAGTGCAAACTTTGGAATCTAGCACATCAAGCCTTGATCATTTCCTATAGTTTTGTTTTTTGATTTGCTGAGTATTCAACAAGTGAATTATGAAGACATACATCTAAATAAAGAAAAATAAAAGTCAATTTACAAAATCGCATACCTGTCTGAATCTTTGTTCGAGAGATTGTGCATCGATCTAAAATCTTATGAAATAATATGCACCATTCCATCGACTATATATACTCTATTGTCATCTTGCAACTTCTGAAATTTCAACAAAAAAAAAAGCTTTAATCGGAGTTCATGGAATCAGTGTGTGAGATACAAGAATTAGGAAACACCTCAGGAAATCGTACCTCTAAAAGGAGTAATATATCCGCCGGGCTGTAAGGGGAATCTGCCCCTCTGTTGATAACATTCTCTATGTCTGCAATAGATATGAGATCCAAGCGGTTGGCACGAATATGCTGACCAAATAGAGAATTGAATGCTTCGATTCTGCATGTTGATGGAAAATAATTTACATCCGAAACAGGTAGAGCAGAGATTTCAATTAAAAAGAAAAGAAAATTATAGGAGGCTAGGCTAGTGACAGACAGTTGACAGACCTTTCAGGAGTGAGACCAACAGCAGCTTGTGCTGGTGGGGCATCGTCTACTTCCATGGCATCTGATGTTGACCTAGTAAAAAGAAGAACAGCAGGTGGAGAGTTCATTAATGGCCAAATAAGAAATCCGGACATCAAAAACCTCAATATTAACGTGGTATCAAAGAGTCCTCATGCTTACTAGTATTGTAAAAGGATGCTAATTTAGCTTGGGGATAGAATATGGAAACAAATGAATTTTCTCGCATGCAAAAATATGGTAATTAAGATATAAAGATGCTTGCAACGAGTATATTTAGCTTCCCCAAAGAGGGTATAAACCAACTGTCGCTTACCTTCTTTTACGATTAGGAGCATCATCGGGACCATCGTCAGGACCATCGGCCCTTCGCTTTCTCTGCTGTTCTCTTTCCCTTTCTTCCTCACGCTCGTCCATTTCTGACAGTTCTTGATGATATATTGCAAAATTAAGAATCTTCAAAGCAGCGTCAACATCAGACTTTGAAACCTGGCAAGACAGGTGGAGATTCAATCAGGAAGAGTACTGAACAGAACACACAAGCCGATGAAGTACCACTGGTTGCAACTTATAAGCAGAATAGCAGTCGTAGCAAGAAAAAAAATATGTAGTTAATGAGGACGCCAAATGCATATTTGAGTAAATGCTGTAAAATTACTTTTTAAGTAAATTTTATTTTAGAAGAATTAATTTTGCAAGAGCGAATTTTATGTTTTCAAACGTTTGCATTTGGCGGAGACACGACCATTACTTTTGGCTGAAAGTAACGGCACGCAACTCCTAACATCCACCATCCAAACAGCCAAAGAAGCGACAATACTTCTTTTGATCGGCAGAATGTTGAGCCCCAGAAATAACATTGGAAGGGTATCCAAACATAACTATAAAAAGAGAGACCGAGAGGTTAATTTGAAATGGCCTCTAGACATGTTATGACTGACTGACTGTTGCCAAAATGGACATGTATCTCACGATATTATAAATATCTGAAAGATGGAGGCCAAGTCCAGTACCTTTCTGCTCAACTTCAATTTGGCATGAGCAGTTGAGAGACGTATTATGGTTTCTAAAGTTCTGGCAGTTATAGGGAGCGTTCCTCCAGTCTGCATGAATCCATCCAGTAAGATATCACTAAAAAACTATTATGTACAACTATTGATATGCTTCAAGTTAATTGTATTCCAATTCCAAATTCTAACCTTTGCGTTTGAACTTGCATTTCTGAGCTCAGCATATGCTGTGGCAATTTGGTCAGATGCCTGTGGACAAATTAAATTGATAAAAGGGATTGTAACAAAAGCATAATAACCATTGAAATAATCAGACTTCATAAGTAGAGGGAATTGTAAAAGATATAGCAGACCAAAATGTTCATTGAAATACATAGGCTGTAATATATTAAAAGCAACTCAATATGAATAAAAAAAATGATATTGCTATTAGTAACAGAAAAGACAAGTCACCTCATCAGTCAGTTCAGGTTGAATCCTATGCTTAGCATAATGGATATACTTCTTAAGAAATTTAATTGTAAGTGTATCACATTTGCGGCCTCTTTGAGTTTTCTTTCCATGTAGCATTCTGTTATATTTGACAAAGACAGCTGATTCTGTATCAGCTTCCTCCTCTCTTCCATACCTTGAGCTCCCATCAAGTGATGCCTCCCCTACATTGGTAAGTAAGTTAATTTGAATTCTCCAATATTTTTCTCGCATTTTTTGAAAACTTCTTATCTACCTCCATCAATTGCAGAACGATATCGATGCATACGCAGAACATGCTCTGATATTTGACGATCAATATCAGGATCCATTTGATCCAACACAATAAACAATAGATCAAATCGAGAAAGCAGAGAGTCTGGGAGTCCAATATTTTTTGTTGGAGTCAGTGAACGATCATACTGTAGAATCACACAACAAAAGCCACAAAGTCAAGTTTAAAAAATTGAAGGTTTAGTAGAATTTTAGTAACTATTGTTGTTTAAACTGCTCAGCGAATAAACCACAGTATGCCACTTACAGTTCCATATATCGGATTTGCAGCAGCCACCACACTGCATCGAGCATTAAGAGATGCATGGATCCCAGCTTTAGCAATAGTTACAGTTTGTTGTTCCATAACTTCATGTATAGCAACACGATCTTGATCATTCATCTTGTCAAATTCATCAATGCAGACAACACCTCTGTCAGCAAGAACCATTGCCCCAGCTTCTAGTCTTCTTTCTCCTGGCAGAAAGAAATTACAATTTTTCTTTTGATGACCAATGTTGTAAGAGAATTATGTACAGCCCGTGAAGAATGTTTTACCTGTTTCTTGATCTGAAGTAACTGCTGCTGTCAAACCAACCCCAGAAGAACCCCGACCTGTTGTTGATATGGCCAAGGGGGCAATATTCATAATTGCTCTTAAGAGTTGAGACTTGGCAACAGAGGGATCACCAACCATCATCATGTTAATGTCACTAAAAAAAGGCATGGTAGTATTAAAAACTTCACTCGTAAACATTACTAAGAGAAATAAATGCCAGGAATCTTCCAGAAGGGATAGCACTAACCCTCGCAAGTGTGTGCCATTCTTTAAGTTCTTTTCCACTCCACCAAGCATCAATAAAATCACGGCCTTCTTTATCCAAGAATGTCCATATATAGAAGGTGCAAGTGAATTACCAAGCAGGTCAAATGCATCATCTCTTTCAGCTATCTCTTTTATGTTTTTGAGGTCATCGGGGCCGTACATTGGAGCATTAGCCTCTTTGTTGAGAAGAGAGACGTTGTTGGCTATGAGCACAGTCCTGCATGCACATCAATCAATCAAGTTTCTGTTCAATAAGCAAGAGGAAAGGAATTATATCACTATATTTTCTGAAGCTACCTGAATACACCATTCACACTGCCTTTGCTTTTTCCTGGAAGAGCCTTATAAGTCCCCACAATAGCCACACGGTCTCCAGGCTTGCAAGCATCAACAAGGTCATCCTCTACTATAACATCCACTGTTCTTGGGAGCTGACCAGGGGCGGAATTTTCAGGAACTTCTTGCATGGACAGGGTTTGATGATCTTTATATTTGCACAATCCATACTCGGTCACAAGTAAGTTGCCATTTTCATCCTACAACAAACATTTAGTCAGTAAATTTTGTCCTTTGGTAATATAAATGATGTTAGAAATCAAGGATCATGAGATTACCCTTGTGGGATAAACAGACCCTGTGGGCAAACCCAAATTAGATGTAATATCTCGATATTCACGATTGGTGAAGGTGCCAGTGGTGGGGCAGAAATGAACACTTTTAACCACCTTTGGCCTTACAAGAGAACCTATACATGAAAATAACAGGTTAGATTCGTGTATGCTTGAACAATATTATTTGTTCTCATTTATAGAGTTCATAAATATATTCTGTATGAAAGAGAAAGGAAAGAAAAAATAAGGAAAAAGAACTACCAAAAGATGAAACAAATTGCAGCTTATAAAGAAAAGAGATTACATACTTATTTACCAAAATATGACCTTCATATTTCCGTTAATGTTAGAATTACAATAACATTCATGTCTAATTAGTTTTGTCAAAAGCAAAGTATCATGGGAGTCATATTTCTTATAATAAGATCCATGTAGTATAATAACGTCCATGTCTACCTAGACCCTATCCAATGCCATCGCTTTTTAAAATTATAAAGTTTAGCATTTATTATGTAAGAATACAGTTCCAGATCATTAACCAGTGACCATAACAAAAGGTAAAGCTTAAATCTTTGAACAAAAGAACCCACACTACCCCAAAATTTCACAGTAAGAGCAGTTGACACTGAAAATAAAAACATCCCCAAAGCCGTTAATTAAGCTTTATCAAGGAACAATTGGATAAAAGATTAAAAAAAGGAAATAAAAAAGACTACGTTTGATGATACACACAAGTTCCAGAGAAATCATAGGATAAAAAAGTCATTTTAACACTGAAAAACTAGCAGCATTCAATCATATGAACTATAGACGACAAATAAAAAGGGAACAAGAAAAAGGAAAATGGAAAGGTAGTTTTACTTACATTTGGTGATAATGCCCTCAACACAGACCATAGAACCTATGAATTCAGAGAGAAGATCACTAGGGGTGACCCGGCGAGAAACAAAAGGGCCTTCAAATCCAACGAGCATTTGTTCCCCTTCCTTCAAATACTTTGAATCAATAGTACGTGTAGCATCGGTGACCGCATCGCAGAACGATTGCAAGTACTCACTTGGATTCCTCAGAATCCTGTGAGAGAGAGAGAGAGAGAGAGGAGAATTTAAACACTAAGCAAGCACGTAGATTACATTCGCATACACAATCGAATTCTACAATTGAAACAAAAAGATGTAATAAAAGGTGGTTACTAGCCTGTTACCCAAGTCGCGGAAGTTGTGGAGATCGGAGATGTTGACGATGAGGCGGCGGCGCTTGTGGTTGATGAGGGTTTTGAGTTCACGCATGTATATGCCCGTTCCGATCTGGTTCAACGCAAAAATTATTTTGTTGCAAATGAATGAACAACGACAAAACAAAAGGGGAAAAAAAAAGAGAGAATGGAGGAAAGTGATGTATAGAATTCTTACATCTTGATCCAAGAAATCGGCGATTTCTCGCTTGTGAACTTGCCGAACTTCTTCGCTCAAATCCATTTTCGGAGCCGCTGTGTGTGTGTGTGTGTGAGAGAGAGAGAGAGAGAGAGAGAGAGAGAGAGAGAGTGGCGACGGAGGAAGAAAGAGGAGTGTGGTGGTGGTTCTAGTGTTTTTTAGCTAGGGCATTGGTTTGGCGGGAAAAGGGCCAGCGTCGTGGCGGGAAAATTGTTGGTCCAGTGCGGCCGGTCCGGTTCATGCTTCACGCTATTCTTGGCTTTTTTGACTATAATAATAATAATAATAATAATGCAGTTGATTTTTTTTTTTTTGAATCATCTTAATTAGTCATTTGAGACGAGTGAGTCCACTATGATATTTCTACAGCTTAGGTTTTCGAGTTTCTATGGGACTGATCCATAATTCGACTGATTGAACAAGGTTTTATTTTAAGTAATTATTATACATAAAGATTAATAAAAACCTTCAAGTTATTAAGTAAACCATATTATAAATAAGTTGAAAAATTGGTTGATAAATTAGTGCAACGAGATTTATAAGCTAATTGTTTCAAAAAAATTACAAATTAATAAAAAAAAGAACTAAAATAAACATCCATTGTGCATCTATTTATAATATATAATATATTAAATTTAAAGCACGAATTCGGGATATAAAAGCAATCAAATCAAATTATTTCAACTGGTTTTATGCCACTTTTAAAAATTTTGAAGGATTGAAAACTTCTTCTTTATGAACTTAATGTTAACCTCTTAAGAAACTTTTTCTTTAACCATTCGACTACACCATTGTGTTGGAAATTTGGAAGCTCATTTTTAGTGGTTTTTCAACTTTTAAGGAACAGTTCTTCTATCTTCATTTCACTATATCATTATAACTTATAGGTTACAATTTTGATTAACCAATGCCGTTTAAAAAGTTTGAATGGTTTGATACACCAAAAAAAAGTTTTAGTGGTTTGTTTGAAGGCAAATCTAAATCTTCACTAACAACAACTGTTTTTAATGCAATTTTCCCAAATAATAACAATTAACTGCATGCATTTTTGTGGGAGGTTAGTAGATTATTATATTTTTCGAGTTATATAACAACTATAAAACATACTACTCCGAACTTAATTATAAGCAAAAAAGTACATGTATTCGGTTCAAATTTAGACCAAATACACGTATTTTTTTTTTGCTTATAATTAAGTCCGAAGGGAGTACCAAATTACTATGTAACAAAAAAAAAACTACCAAATAACAAACAATCAGGTGATTGTGTACGGTTTTTATATTTGACATAAGATGTTTAAGACAGACTATTGTTACATGCCTCGACAATCGTCTAGGAGTAATTGCTGAATCGTAAGAATTAATCTAAGCAAAATGATTCATCCTTATCAATCAAACTAAGTCCTTCGACCTTGGTTGAGAAAATTACAGGCATTATGCCAGTTGCCAGCGCAATCAACCTCAAGTCATATTTTCTTGAGAATGCCTCATTTTCTCTCTCAAATTTATTAGTGTAGCTTTTCATATGATAGATTCGAATTTATCTTGTTCTTAATTGAATCTTTCAAAGAACGGTGAATCAGCAAATCATCGGTTTTCTGCATATCATCCTTATATTTGGTGGTTCTGATTTCATACTATGTAACACCGGTGTTAATATTGGTTGAAGTTACATTATTGTATCACTGACAATAAATACGAAATAACACAACAAATGAAAAAAAAAAAAAATTGAGAAACTAGGCACATTAAACTTCTCAACAGCTGTGAGAAAATCTCACAAGCCTCATGTCTTTATTCACTAGTCACATGTGGACAATAGTAACATGTTTCAAGCACTGTTGCTGCTTCCACCACGACCGGCTGAAAGCTCCCTCGGCATGCTCACTACCTTCAACATGTTTCGCCTTTTGGAAGGCATGTCATCAATACACTGCAAAGTAATCTCAAAATTTCTTATCATCTCTTTCCCTTTTTCGAGAAGCAAGTCAGGTTCAATTACCTCCATTTGTTTCCCTCCACGTACCTTCATCTTGGCCCATCCCACCAACTTAGTGTCACCAAAGTCCTTATCAGTAGGGCGTTATAAATAAGCAGTTTCAACATTACAACTCCAAGTGAGTAAATATCTCCCTTGGCAGGTGGAACACATCCAGGTTTTCCTGCTAGTTTCTTCTTATTGCAATGAGGCAACTTGCTTTATAATTAACATTGATATATAACCACCGATTTTTTATCACATTTTTAGAGTAGTAATTTATTCACGTAATACATGTAATTAAGCATGGTACATAGTTTGTTATTGACATGCAAGCATCATTTTTCCTCTATTTGTGTTAGCAGCAGGAATTTGAGGAGAAAAAATTGACTGACCCAGATGCTTACTACAGAGATGATATATACGCGCATAACAGGTTTTCAGGAATTACAAATTTATCTTGAGACTAGTGAAACCATTCTTATCAAGAACAACAATAGTGTATCATCATGTATCCAAGAAGGCGATGAAATTTTGCCCCAAAAAAAAAAAAAAAGCGATGAACTGATTCAAATATACCCTCCGGTTGCAACAAAGATGCAATATCAGCAAGTATCACATGCTTGATAATAAATATCTTCACTTAACAATAAGTAAGATTGTTTAAATAAGCTATTTTGACACTTTCTATCCGCTGTATACTTCCAAACCAATGAAATCTTCGAGCTACATTCAAAAAGTTCTACAGCAAAATAGTTCGAGCTAACTGTCAGATCACAATTAGCATAAAATGAAAATGAACAATTACAAGCCTACAGCTTTTATATATCATGGACTCGGATAAAATAAATAGCCTCAATGATGTAGAGAACAAAATTTTAATTAATTTAGACTCGGTGTTCTACATGAAGTGCAGACAAGCTTGGCAATCAGGGCCTGAAAGCAGAAAATGCCACCACAGAGTTGTGTCCACCAAATCCAAATGAATTTGAAATGGCTGGAAGGAAAGGAAAAAAAAAAGAATGGCCTGTTAGCTAGCAGTCCAAATTATCGTCTTTATCGTGTGGAAATGAAAAATACATCGGTTGTTGAACCTTTTAGAATCTTACCAACATTAACTTCATGCTGCTGCTTGACATTTGCCACTGTATCAAAATCAACTGCAGGTTCTGGATTCTGCATTCAAGACCAAGGACATTGTAACTATAAGACAGCATTCATTAAAAATTAAAAACATCGTACTGAGAAAATCAAACTGGATGATTATGTATGGTTCTGGAAGGCAGAGTTTTTTTTTTTTGGGGGGGGGGGGGGGAATAAAAGGATGCAATATTTTCCCAACTATTTGCACGGACAACCACATGATTAAAACTCCAAACATCACTTCTGTTCTGTCCTCCCCAACCACCCAGCAACAGAAACAACACAACTTGGCTACTCAATAATACCATGATAGTCAATACTATGTGATCTTTATATGGTCTAGCTCAGAGCCTCAAACAAACACATAAATCCCACACTAATGACGTGTAAATTACAACTATAATAGTGTGTGTGAAATGATTCTCACATATCCTTGCATTGAGTTCTCGTAGGCATTCAGGAATGATTTTTGCCAGCACAAGAAATAAAACCCACGTGAGTAAAAAAAAAAAAGGATAAAATATTGACATTGATAAATAACAAATTTTCTACCGATAATAAAAGCCCATGCTCTCAGTCGATCCTAACACTGACACAAAATAATCCTAAACTTGAAAAACAAAAAGTATGTAAACATACGAATTGATTGATTGATGGATGCAGCCATCCTGTTGTTATGGCTTTCACTGTGGCAATAGCTTCCAAACCCCCAGCTGCACCAAGGCAGTGCCCTATCATAGACTGATACCAAGGAAGAACGTATCCATCAGTTAATGGCCAGGTAATTAATCAATATATAACCAGCTATGATCTAGCTTTCTACAGCAAACAAAAGCCAATGACGGATAATACCTTGGTGGCATTAATTTTGATGCCAGAAGTGTCCTTGAAAACCTTTTTGATAGCGTTAATCTCTGCCAAGTCACCAGCAAGAGTGGAAGTTGCATGTGCATTTATGTAGTTGACCTGAATAGAATCAAATGACATGCTTTAACTTATGCGAAATTATGGCATGCATTATTCAGTAACAGAATATAAACAAAAAATTAATCAAACATTAAGACTGCCTTCTAGAATTGACAAATAAACATGCATCAGTGGCATAACAAATCGCCTTTCCTTTTATTTACATTAGCGGTTTAAGTCCCTCACTTGACATGATGAGTAACAGGGTATAATTCTAACTTGGGGCCTTATATCCAATTGATGTTTTTACTATGTTCTAATCACACTGCATTTGTAACTTATTCTGGCAACCTCCTCAACACCTCATATGGACCAAATGTGTTTCTCATTAACCTTCAGCTAAGGATCACTATCTGTAGGGGGCTGAATATATAGGTACACAAGATCACCGACTATATAAATGACTTCCCTCCTTTTCTTTGCTGCATATATTAATTCATCTAGAATATGGTTTCTCTCCCCCATATTATTGATATCTTCCACCATGGAAAAATGTCCCGTTCTTCTCAGTAAAATGGGCTGTCTCATCTCTACCATAGAAGGCTTTAACAGGGAAGTCAGAAGTGTTTAGTGGAGCTATTACATTTGTGTTACACCAGAACTAAGCCCAGCTGAGCCATTATGCCTTTGATAGCTGCTGTTAGTTCCCATTGGTCCTCTATTGCTTCCTTCACCTTTTTCTAGAGCTTTCCTCCTTCCCTCCATTCACATATTCATCATTTCAGCTCCCAAGATTGGGAGCTCTAATACCAATTGGTAGAAACTGGGCCAGATAACAAAAATGAAAATAGCATGTATACTGTATATATCACCCTGGTACAGATATCAGTTCCAGTACCTCAAATTACAAGAGAAAAAATGAACAGAAACTTATTAAAATTGAATACAGTTAGTTAGCCCAAAACTTCTTGAGAGGCCTTGGTTTCTCCCTCCAATTCTCTCACTATGTGGACTTTTCTTGCCTTTTCTCTTTTCTCTCCTCCCATTTTATCATCCCACTCTATGCTAACACCATTCTTCCTCCTTCCCACACCCCACAGCAGGTGTGCAGGCAGCTATGCCACTTTCTCACTGCCGATATCAATCACAAGAGGTGCAAATTATCTGCCCTCTCTCCCTATGGTACACTGGTTTTATGGGTAGTTTCGTAAGACACTCTCATTCTCTGGCACCCACTACTGGTTGACTAGAAACATACATATCTACCAAGCATCATGTGCATCCTAATTATATAATTGGAGATATCTATTAAAATCTAACTTCTCCACGTCATTTATTTAGAACTCAATGCTAGAAAATCTTGGGAACCTATTTGAAATTTTATACTATGTAGTAGCAGCTTTACAAAAGATGTTTACTATTTTTCATAAACCATGTCATCCCCTATCATATCATGTGCCCAAAAGATGTTGCTAACAGACATCCAGCTCAATGCAAGCTAACAGAAAAGTAGAGTCAGCTGGAAAGGAGAGACAGGCTGGAGGAGAAAAACAAATAAATTGAATGGAAGAAGAGAGATCAACCATTTTTTTTAACAGATAAGGCATGATTAGCAACAAAAACTAGAAGACCGGTAAAAGGAATAAAACAATACCTCCTCAGGTGACACACCAGCATCTTCAAGGCTGCTCTGGATGCATGAAGACACACCGAGTCCATCAGATCTTGGATCAGTCATGTGATAAGCGTCACAATTAACAGCCCCTCCCAAGTATTCAGCAATGATAGGTGCACCTCGCTTCATTGCATGTTCCAGACTCTCCAACACCTGTCAAGTTATAGTACTCTCTTTATGATTTAGAAATTACTTTGTACTTTGTAGAGGACCCAAAAAACACAATATATCCATTTTTGAGAGACATGCAGGAAATGAGGTTTACAACTTTTTTTTGGGGGGGGGGGGGATTGATTGGAAAAGGTAGTGTTGTTGTTCAAGGAGTTTGCCACCTTTACTAAGTTCATGAAGGTCTTCCAAATACATTAATTATTAAGAAGCATGCACGGCTATTGCAATTGAATTCACCAGAAAGCCATATTACTCAGTCATCTAAGCATTTATACTGTCAATTAAAGTGACCAAAATTCAAAAGAATAATTAAAAAAAAAACAATCAGGACAAGACAAACACTGCCTTACCAGAACTCCAGAACCTTCACCCATAACAAAGCCATCACGGTCTTTGTCCCATGGCCTGGAAGCAGTTTTAGGGTCATCATTTCTCTGAGAAAGGGCCCTGCAAGCCACAAAACCCCCCAACCCAATAGGAATAATGGCAGCTTCAGTCCCACCCGCTATCATCAAATCAGCCTCACCCCTACGAATGTGGTTCGCAGCAGCATAAAAGCAATAATTTGAAGTAGCACAAGCCGTGGAAATGGAATAGTTTGGACCCATGAAACCCAAATCAATCCCAAGCAAAGCCGAACCCATGTTAGTAATTGCATAAGGAATAAAAAAAGGCGTTATCTTTCTATATCCTTTCTCAATCAGATTCTTAACACCGTCAGAAAACACCGTCAAACCACCCATCCCCGACCCAACCAAAACACCCGCACGTTCCTTATCGATCTGCGACAGAGAGAAAAAAAACAGAATCAGCAATTCAAAATCCAATTAGGGTTCATTTCAGACTCTTCAGAGTAAGCAAATGCAGATCTGAGAGAGAAGGTTAGAAACCTTAGAGAGATTTTCGGCAGCGAGGCCAGCACTCTCGAGGGCCTTCTTGCCGGCGACAATGCAGTACCGGAGACAATCGTCGAGTCTCCGGTCGTTTTTGCCGTCGATGTATCCCTCGGAGCTGAACCCACGGATCTGGCCGGCGAACCGAGTGGGGAACTTGGAAGCGTCGAACCGGTCGATCGGAGTGATCCCGCTCTCACCGGAGAGAAGCTTCTCGTAGTAACCGTCGACGTCGTTGCCGAAGACGGAGGCCAGACCCATGCCCGTGATCACGACCCGCTTCTTAGGATCCTTCTGTCTCTGCGGAGCGGCGGTGGTGAGGGAGGCGGACACGTAGGAGACTCTCTTTGGGGTGGGTCTCCTTTTACCGGCGGCATTGGAAGATTTGCGAAGCGGGTCGAGCGGCGAAGGGCGGAGGGTTGGTAGTGGCTGAACCTGAAGTGATTGCATTGTGGTGGTGGTGGTGATGGCGGAGAGTGCGAAGCTCAATGCTGCAACATTAACCAACAAGTTGTAGCAAATTTGTCATGAAATCTTGCTATTTAATGGTACCAACCCAATTGTTGTTTCCTAACAATTCGGCACTAAATTTTTTTATTCTTTTAATTTAAATATTAATTAATTAAAAAATTGAAAATATGTTTTTAGACATAAAACACATTGAATTTCAACCAATAATAGAGTAGGCGTTGAGAAAAAAGTGTTTGAGAGTATTCCTAGCATTTCTCTTACGTATAATTCTCGTGAAATGAATTTCTCAACAAATCTCATTTCTCACTGGGCAATGAGAATATGTTTAATCTTGTTTTTAATTGGTCTTTTTTATGTTAAGAGGTTTTGACTCTGTTCTGGTGTCCAAAAAAAAATGGAGTCTGACTAATCTGGTGTTCTGTTGGCAGATAAGTAAAGTCTGACCTCAAGTTATTTCATTGTCAGGGATTTAACTCGAGTATTAGCCGAATTCATCCTTTTAGGTGGAATGTGTTAATCACTCACACCAAAAATTGGATTAGTTTTTAGCTCGTCTTGTATTGCTTTATTGTATGGTGTATTTTTTATTATTATTTATTATTTATTTGGTTTTTTCCCTTTTGTCTTGTGAGAAAAAATGTTGATATGAAACTACACCGATTTCCCCGCGGATCTAGTCCAATGCACCAAGGCAATTAGCTAGGCAAACGATAATAACGATGTTTTCTGCCTTGGAAATTCCGGAGTCCTTAAATGGAGGGGTTATTCTAACTTTAGACTATCATATTAGGTAGTTCCTAGGTGAACCACCACACCGCATTTAGTGTACATTCTTTTTTTTGACGAAAAGATTTCTTATGTGTTCAGAAAAACATACAATGTATTTTTATCAAAAGTATTCATTAAAAGATTAAAAGAAAAAAAAAGATCGCATGCAAAGCTGCCTTAGGCCGTTGACAATAGCATGGTAGGTAGTAGAATTCTAGCTGGATGAAAGGAACAACGTTTTACAGTAATTCCCGAGCCTTGTCTTCTACAGGTGGAAAATATGGAAAATGCGCCAAACCATTGGATTTGTAACTTGCCGAAGGAAAAAACAATTCTAGACTTTAATATATTGTAACTCAATTTAAGTCGGAGTTCAAACATAAATTATTTT
This sequence comes from Calophaca sinica, assembly GCA_037113605.1. NCBI lineage: Eukaryota > Viridiplantae > Streptophyta > Magnoliopsida > Fabales > Fabaceae > Calophaca > Calophaca sinica. The sequence continues at coordinate 105,741,519 of CM073734.1, read as the reverse complement.
ATATTTGACTCACTTTTAACAACTAAATTTTAAGAAATCAATTATTCAGAATCAATTTTTAGCATCGTAAAACCAAACACACACTAAAGCCCCACAACATAATCCCTTTCAACATTGAACAAATGATCCTCCAAAGGCCAAAACGGGGTTGTATGCAATATTTATTGACTCAAAAAATTTGAAAACATATATTGATACTTATTAGATAAGACATGGAGCCATAAATATTTATAACTATACTAATTAATAATCCTAAATTATCAAGTGCAATATAATAATAATAATAATAATAATAATAATAATAATAATAAGTAAAAAAACGAGGCCTAAACTCTCAAGTGAGATATAATAACATTGAATAAAAATATTTTGGGGCCTAAAGCAATTGTCTTAGTTGGCTAAAGCAATACACGGCCCTGGTATTGGCACATCTCATTGTTCTCTCTACATGCATATGTTAATCAATCACATATTTGTAAATTTAAATTACATTTATGTAGGGATATACTACAAGGCACATTTTATTGTTAGAATTTAATAACTATGCATTGTTTGTGTTTTGCGTAGACGTTTTATCATATTTGACCATGCAAATCTTTGTGCAGATATTTTAATAAATAATATCACAATGTGACACTAAAGAGAAATACGAATGAAGTTTATATAATATTTTTACATTATTAGTACATAATTATTAAACTTTGTTTTGTTATAAGTAGTTTAATACTTCACTCCCGAATCCAACATAAATACTTAGTGATCCATGTGAACCACAGTCTACCCTGAACAAGGCCCTAAATTTATCGTCGTCGTTGTCGTCGTTAAATGCATAGTCTTCTCCATATCTTGATGCGCCAAGATAGCCACGTCCATGTTGCATTTGGTTTCTGCTACACATGATGAAGAGTTGTTGGTTGCATCGTTGCATCCCCCACGAGTTTCTTTCTCGCCATCTCTCAGTCCTTTAGGGCCTCTTGAGCTTGAGACACCACTTGTTGAATAGTTCTCGCAGATCCCTCCCAATTCATCTTGTTTCTTCTTTTCTAGAGACACCACAACACTACAACAAACTCCTTTCTTTGAGTCGGTGGTAGAGCAGTGAGCAGTGTAAACATAAGCCTTGTTAAGTTTTCTGCAGTATTAGCATGCGACAAGATGTCCTCCCGTGGCCTGGCTTCCTCCCACCACTTTATAGTGTGGTTACACCCAAAGAAGCAATGCCACTTATTTTCAGTATTTGTTTCACAGATGCACACAAGCTTGAGCATTGCATTCCCTTGCTCTGAAGCTTTCCTCGTGTTGGTAGGCAATCTATTATGCCTCGCCATAAAATAAGTTTTTCAACTATGGAACCTTGAGACGCCATATATTCACCCACTCTTCTGGAACCCACAAATTCGAATTGTCCACTAGGTTAGTAATAGGAAGATCACACAGAAAACTTATTGTCCCTGCTAAGCTTCCAAATTAGCTTATCTTATCCAGCTGTTGAAGCAAATGGATGTTGGATACCTCCAGCACATCTCGCTGTTGGAACATGTGGTGGATTAGGTCCCATTTCCACATATGGTGCACATGATCAATCAAGTCAAATACCTATAGCTCATTCTTTTCTAACTGGGGGAGCCCTCTTGATGAAAGGGTCATCATTGTCCTAAAGCCAAGGCTTATTCCAAACACCGGCCTTTCTACCATCATCCAATCGTCACCTCATGCCAATTTTAACCACTACCGTTGGAACCCGTATATGAGAATTGTCCACTAGGTTCTTCATGATATAGTGATGGGCAGATCACACTGAAAACTTGTCGTCCCCACTAAGCTTCAAAAACAATTTATCTTCTTCGGTCTGCTAAAGCAAAGTGATGTTTGATACCTCCAGCACATCTCGTTGTTATAACTGGCGATGAATAAGTCCCATTTCCACGTATGGTGCGCATGATCAATCAAGTAAGACACCCACATCTATTATGTACCAGTTGGGGAACACTCTTGATCAAAGGGTCACCATTGGCCTGCACTACTAGAATGCAGGCCTTTAGCGTAGCCCAAAAGCCGACGCTAAACCTCGTTTAGCGTCGGCCTAGCGTCGGCATCGTGGTCGACACTAAAACGCTCGAAGCTAACTTTTAGCGTCCGCTATTTTGAGGTCGATGCTAGTTAGCGTCTTTCGACCCGCGCTAAAGTCAGCGGCTCAAGAAAGCGAGGCGCTAAGTAGCATTGGTGTGACCCACATAAACGGCCTACACTAAAGTTAGCGTCGGCTAGAAGCCCACGCTTATTAGCGTCGGTTTGGACCACGCTAAATTTTTAGCGTCGGGTTTTAGCGTGGGCTTGGCCGACGCTAATAGTTTTGGTTTTTTTTAAAAAAAATGCTTTGTCTCTCCTTTCGAAATTCTTCCTTATCACTTACAGGCACCTTTCCCATGTACATGCCTCATAATGCCCCTTTCCAAGTTCTCAAATTATTCAATTAATAGAAATACTATGTAGTGAAGATAGAACATTTAACAATTCATCAACAGACTAAAAAAAGCCTATAGAGCTTAACTCCATGAAAACTAAAATTGACATTTATAAATGTTTCCTCCAAGAGGAAAAATAACATGTCAGAACAATAAAACAATGCCTGTCGATAAAGCAGAGATATAGTTTCAATTTTTAAATAAAGAGAAATTTATGCTCAGCTTTAGGCCGTAGATAAAACATGTCTCGAAGATCTGAATCACATAAGGAAAGAATACAATAATGAGGCAGTTCATTATTATAACAAATAGCTTGATAATATGTCCTAAATAATTTGGCAGAAGGTTGACTCATTGTATATTAGTCTTTGCTACATTTGCTTTTTGCTCACTCAGGCTAAGGATGATAACTTAGCTTGTACAATTGCAAAAATTGCTCTTCTATAGAAAGGTGGTAATTTTTAATTGAGACCTAAACAAAATCTAGTGGAAAATGGCTGTGTAAAAATAGAAATGGTATATTAACTTTAGAAAGACATACAAACAGAGGATACATGGACCGTCCAGTATTAAAACAGAATATTACTGTACAGTGTAAAACAAACTTCGACACATCCATCTTTTTGCCCGTCTCTTATCTTTGCCTTAATTTTCTTTGCTTGAACTTCTTCTCTCCTCACCCAAGCCACCATCGGCAACTCTCAAGTTTCAACCCCAGCTACCAGTAGACGAGATCTACGATTTTGTACCAACAACTCCTCTATTGAAGGGATGGTGATATAAAATTTGAAGAATTAATAAGGCAATCAAAGGGAATGACTGTAACCCTACATTGTTAGATGGGAAGCTTAATAAGGTGTGGTTATGACTAAAAGTGGCAATGAAGATAAAACTGAAATTTAGAATTTTAGACATGTATATGTTGTGAGATAGTTTATGTTGCATTAAATAGGAATTCTCCAACATCACGAAAGTTTTATTGTTTTGCAATCATTAGTGCAAATTAAATTAAAAATTGAAAATCAAATATCATTAGATATTGTCTCCTTTTATTGCTTCATGAACGATTATAGCACTGTACAATTACTAAGAAGATTCAAAACACACTATGAAATTGATAGATAGAAAAGCTAAAAAGGATGCAAGTTAGAGATAAAGCCATCTTATGAAGTAAGACATCAATATCATAGAACTAAAGTTGCTGACCTTTATAAAAAAATCATGTATTAGCAAGAAACGACTTAGGAGTTGTATAGCTTCACCAAGCTGTGTGAGAGGCTCTGTAAATGCCAGCATTACACTCCTCAATTGTATTTGAGTCCATATTTTAAAGCATAATAAAATAGTTTCTCATTAAACATGATATACACCCAAATAGTATCACCTGCTGCTAGCATTAGACAACTAACAGTAAAATCATATTCACGCGTCTTAGAATATATACAATTAATGCATTTAAAACTTTACACATTAGATGTAGCCCGGTGCTTCCAGTAATATCCATAAAAGCAATAGAATAAACTTCCAACATTTTTATTATCTAGTTTTTTTTTCTTTTTCAAAATACATAAGTGCTTTGGATCAGTAATATCTGTGTAATATCTTTTGAAGCAATATGATATAAACATGTAAGTACACAAAATATAATTTGAAAATGAAGCTTAAGTAAAATTCCCTTGGCATCATTCAACTCAAAATTGGTAGATTTCTAGGATCAAAGAACAATGTGGAGAAAAATTCAGTTCTAAAATATCTATCAACTTGTCAAGTAGAAAGACTAAGGAGAAAATATATTAGTAGAAAAGTCTCAAATATTTTTCTCATTCAATCTACATTCATAACCGAGTTATATACCATATAAGCCAATTACATACCATATAAGCCGAATTACATTACCTAAGGAGGTCAAAAAAAGGTATTGCAATAACATATGCAACTAAAATTATTACGATAATCACTTAATCAGAATAAACTATATGCAACGTATTGAAGATTGAGCTAGTCAATCCATTATTGCATTACCTCCAACCGTACAAAAGTTGTTTCATTTCCTGTAAACAGGTATTTACCAATAAAAGTAGTATCACCCTTCTTCACAGCCTACATAATTATGGACACCTTAGTTAAGGGGGAATCACATTGTACACATAATCAAGGCAAATATGAGAAAACAAAGTCCGACACACTCCCATAATAACGAAAAATATGGAAAAGGAATACCGACCTTTGATAGACCGCTAAAATTTATTGGCAATAGATTTGAAGTAGCTTCTTTGTTTTGATCTGGAGTTAAGACAACTAAAGTGTCTGCTTCAAGAGCAATTGGGCGATTAGTTTTGTTCATAACTTGTAATTTAGGACCCACAGTATCAGGTGCGCCATCTAGTGATCTGATTTCCAGAGGTAAAAAAAAAAAAACAAGCATGAATCATCACTCTGTGAAATTAATTTCCTCAACAGACTTGTGTTTAAGATTAGAAAATTTTATGAAATTGAAGGGGATACCAAAAAGGATATTCTTTGTAGCGGAAAAATATCTTCTGAAAGTCAGGAAACCAACTGCTGGAGAATATTTTGCACATGAAGAGAGCAAAAATTGGATCAACAAGGGTCAAAAACTGGTTGACCTTAATTAAATCATCATGAAACTAAAACCAAGAACACCCAAATTTTCATATTGCACTCCCATCATAGACATAGAAATGCCAGATTGGAATTACAGTGTGAAGTTGCAACATTAACAACATTAGGAGAACCAGTGACGTCAAAGATTTGAATCAGTAAAGAGCAGAACTGATGCATGCAAAACAAGATGCAACAAGAGATTCGTGAAATGATGGAACAACTAACAAAAGTTGTCATATCAGCGGGGCTTTACTTTAGGTCCTAAGAAAGGTGCATGTCCTGCCATCATGAAGGAAATAAATGACACATTGTAATGAATTTTCTCATTTAACAAAAGATTTGTTGATGATGATATTCCAAATTTGGAAAACCCTAATCCCATAAATATGCAGATTTAGACACATATAAGATAACACATTGCAACGTATAAAGCCATGAAAGGATGGCCATAACCAGGTTCACAATCCACTTCCTGAACATACAAATTCAAAGTCTCTTCCATTAAAATGCATTCCTTAACCATTCTCCATCGTGTTCTGCTTTCTCAAAAGGGATTTTTGGCAACAAAAAAAAAAGAATCGCAAAGAAAAAGAAAACCAAAATAAGAATCACAAAATTCACCTTTCAACTTGCAAATGGAAGAAAACATAGTATAGAAGAAGAACCTCAGCCTCATCATTTGATGATCTAGCGTGAATGAATTGATGATTGGAGCTATCGATGAAGAAGACGGAGCCAAAAGCCCTGCGATGACACATAGAGACAAATCAAATAAAGGGAAATTCGTTAGATCCGCCATCAAATGCACAATGGCTAGCGCGGATGAACAGAATAAAGAGAGAGAGAGAGAGAGATAAAACCCTACCTTCAGACTGTGTTTGGTTGGAGCCTCTTCAGATCTTTGGCAACTGTGAGGCCTTCTTTCCTAAACTCCATCTTACGACACTCCATCTTGACTTGAACTAGAAACAAATAAGACAAATAGCGAAGGGAAACCTCTTGAGATCTTGAAGTCAAACAACTAAGGACAAAGAGAAGCGAGAGAAAACGGAATCTAGGGTTGAGGGTTTTTGGCAAAGATGTGAGAGAGATCACAAGAGGGAGGGCAGGCAGGCTGGCCCGGAGAGGGGATAGGCGGTGAAGAAAATAAGACAAAGGAAAAGAAGGAACAAAGAATGAAATAGACAATCTGAATCTAAACGCGTTTAATTAAAGGCACTAGCGTCGGTGACTCGGCGCTATGGCACTAAGAAAATTAAAAATTTATAAAGGTGTTTGACGACTTAGCGTGGGCTTGGCGGCTACCTGGCGCCTTATTAGCGTCGGAGTGAGACCTACGCTCGTTTTTACTCTAAATGGCTGCATTCTAGTAGTGCTGGAGCCAAGGGTTCCTCCAAACGCTGACCTTTTTACCATCACTCAACTGCCACCTCATGCCCATTTTAACCACTACCATCACCTTTCTGCCACCTCATCACCCAACTTCCTATTAAGAGAATATTGATTATAATCCTATATCTATTGTTATTTTTAATTATTGAATTTACTAAAAACATTTTTCATCTTAAGTTATGATCAAATTTGTTAGTGAGTCTTTGGTTATTGCGTTTTTTTACTTTTATTTAAACTTGTTATCACTAGTACAATGACTAATTATTTTTTAAAATAAAATATTTATTATTTATTGATCATAGTGACTAAAAACCGTATTTTTGTGACGAAAGTTATAGGTAAGTTTACAATATAACATTTAGTTCGAAAAATAAATATATAATTTAATGGATAATTTAAGAACAAAGAATATAGTACCAAAATTTAGATGAGAATGACAAAATAATTCATATGATTGTCATACACTTGAATTTTACTATATTTATAAAGAAAAAATATCAATTATGCTACTTAGAAATACTAATATTACATTAAAAATGTGTAATAGAGTAAAATTTATTATTCTAAGAGATTAAACAATTCGAAGAAAAAATACAACAAAAGGTAACACTGACATAAAAGTACATTTTTTTTATAAATAGTTCTGATGATAAATGACTTCAAATAATATTTAATTCGTAGAATAGAATAAATTCCAATAAATAGAGTCTATGTGACAATGATAAACAAAAGCCAGTAACAATTGTTAAATATGTGAATTACATTTGAAAAAACATATATTTTATCATTGACAAATACATATCTTATTGTCAACAATAATGTAACCATAAGGATTGAAATAATTTGTTGATAAGCAAGATAAGAAAATTGCATACTAAAAGTGTTTCGGGGTTAAACCACGAGACCAAAAACATCTCCACTAGAAGACAAAATAAACCAAGCCCACTAACCACTTAGCGCGGGGGCAAAGCGGACATATCAAGAATAGAAGGTCATGCCTCCCACACCAAGCATTCAAGGATCATCCACTTTTCGATTCTCTCTTAACAGCCTAACAAACCATTAGGGAATGATTCCCACCTAATCAGGATGTGACACAAGCATGAGGACAATTATATATATCACTTGCCCAAGGAGGTAAAGGTACATGTTATAGCTCCATATCTTACTAAAATCCTGCATAATCACCCTCACTAACTTGAGTGTTGAAGTGTCATTGTAGGTATCCCATCTTCTCCGACATTGACGAAGGTCGGACCATCGGAGCATTGACGTCGAGGAGTACTCACCACCACCAGGGCAACTAGTTATCACTGTCATCAGCATTGTGCCGAACATGAGCTTCCTCTTAGCACAAACATTTTGGCGTTGTCTGTATGAAATCAGTAAAATGGTTCATATCTCCAAAGCATGGGAACTAATTTCGGTGCTTGACCTATAAGATCATTACCCATGTCAGAAGAACATGTCGAATATGGATCCTCCTACGAGGATCCAAAACTAAAGCCACTTCCTCATAAGCTAAAAGCGACAACCCCGCTCAACTACGAGAACGATCAAACTGGCGAACCAAAGTCCGCTAGAGAACAAGCCATTAATGTCAAAACACTGGAGCATCGATTCTGCAACCTATAGAGATTCTTCAACAAAGGAGGATGGGATGAAACAAAGAAGCCGACAAAACTATCTCTGAATTCAGAGCTAGCAAAGCTAGAGCAAAGAACCAAGGAACTCAAGAAATCGACACCCTACACCGATTACACTGGATCGGAGATGGACTATGTCCCGCAAGCTACAGGGCGGAGCCACCTCTGTGGTCCACCGCAGAATCATAAGACCATTGATTCAGGGATTCACAGGCGAAAGAACAATCTCCAAAGGATACATATGGTCATGACTAACCCTATAAGAGTCGGGAAGCAGGAAAACTATTGATTCAAAACTCATTATTGTAGATCACCCATCCCCTTACGATGCCATTATGGGAAAACCATCCCTAAATGCTTTGGGAGCTGCAATATAAACATAACATATAGCAATGAAGCTCTGGTGAGAGATGGGTAAATCATCACTATCACAGAAAATCTGGATACAACATGGGAATATTACCATCAGGAAGTAGCTTACCAGCAAAGAGTGCACGAACCAGCCAATTTCAACAGGGAAATAATAGAGCACATACTAGGTTATCGCAGAAAACCCCCAAGAGGGAAGGCCGAGCAAAAAAAGGAGCTGGAAAACACTCAGAGGCCGCATGGTTCGAGGCATCCCACCAAAGTGCTAATAGCATAACGAGGCCAAGAAACTCGTATTTAAAAACACCAGCTACCAACAACAGGGGTGAAGGACATGCCCGAATCACGAAAATACTCTAGCTTTGTCTCATCCAATTTATTTGTTTTAGAAACAAAAAATAAATATACAGACTAAAAGTAAAATTTGACATTATTAACACCTAAAAATAATTAGCTAGCTCCCGAATACCAAAAATAGCTGGTTTGACGGGTCAGTCAATAAGGTTAGCCGAACCAGGGGTCAGCCGATTAAAAGCAACGGTCAGCTGATCATTCGAATGCCAAATATTTTAAATTTGGCTAAGTTAACTGGGTTAATGGGATTGTATATGCTTAATGGGTTTGGAGGCATCCATATATGAAGAAATTTTGAAGAAAAGAGAAAATTCAACGAATTATCCCTAAGACATTGATTTTATGAGAAGTTGGTTGTAGTTGATGCCAAAAGGAAAAATAGTTGTTGGGAGTTGAAATTTCGCAACATGGAGAGCCAATATAGGCACGCGTTTGTTGGCTTTATTGGTCAGCGTCACCCTTAGGATTTGATGAGCTTAACATCCCAACCCATGGCTCCTATAATGGGTGCATCCCCTTAAGCTTGATGCGGTTCTGAGTATCCTTAAGGTAATAAAGTTGCGCCCTTGCTAACAGCTATAGCTTTTGGCCTAGTGGTAAGCGCTTGATCTTACAAGTGGTATCAGATTAAGGTCATGGGTTCGAATCCCCTGGGTGACACTGGGGGGAGATTGTTAGTTTTATTGGTCAGCGTCACCCTTAGGATTCGATGGGCTTAACATCCCAACCCATGGCGCCTATAATGGGCGCAACCCATTAAGCTTGATGCGGTTCTGAGTATCCTTAAGGTAATAAAGTTGCGCCGTTGCTAACAACTATAGCTTTTGTCCTAGTGGTAAGCGTTTGATCCTACAACGTTAATCATGGTTAATGGAGTCGGTAAGCTTGTGTTGTCGATCTATGTATAGATAGTGTTAAACTGTTGAGCACTTGTAAAAATGATTAACTTAGTGGAAGATGTGGCAAATAGAGGCAGCCTACGAGTTTTGCACTATAAATAGGAATTGTATCGTCTTGTCGAGACACATTCAATCGATCAAACAACTTATTTATTTGCCAAGTTATGTTTATTGCCTTTAACCTTTTATTTTCTATGCAAACTTAGCTTTAGCTTTGAACGTTCACCTTCTTAACATTCTTTAGAGTAGTTAAGAAATTAATAACTGAGAAACATAGTAACTTTCTCAGCGCAATCGACTGATATTTTAATTCATTCGGCTAAATTAGAGACACGTCATCAGACGTATTTGCCGAAAAAATATTTAAGCAAAAAAATTCACACAATAACGATAATTAAAACATTTTAAAATGCTTAAAAAATAAGCTGGTTTTCATTTTCAGTTTTTATAAGGACAAAACTTAGGTCAATTTATCTGAGTCCAGTTTTTCATATTCCTTACTAAAAGATATAAAAGAATGCCATAAGATGCTTCAAGTGGTGTAATATAATAAAGGCTAAATTACAATTTTGGTCCCCTTATTTTGTCCAATTTTTTATTTTAGTCCCTCTATTTCTAATTTCGGACATTTGGTCCCCTAATTTTTAATATTTCTAAAATTGAGTCACTATCTCTAATTTTGGTCAAAATTAGGTGATGTGACAGGTCAAATACTAAGGTGGTAGTGATGTGGCAAGTGACTGGACTGTATAAGTGGCCTATTTAATTTCCAAGTCATTTAATCCATTTAAAATAATAAAACTAAATCATTTATTTTATTTTTCAATTAAATAAATAAATCCCCAAATCCGTAAATCTGATGAACCCTAATTTCATCATGTTCTGGTGCTAGATAAAAATCAAATTCTGGAACAAGAGCAAGAACAACAACAACATCATCAACAGCACCAACACCACCATGTTCAACACTCTTGCATCAACATCATCATCATGTTCAACACCACCAACACTAAAACCTCTGTCTCTCTCCATCCATGGAACAACAACATTAACAACACTCCACTAACACATATCAACAAATCAAATTATGGAAAAAAAATACACCAAAATCCCCAATTTTTTATGAACCCTAGTCGCGATTTCTGCTTCTTCTTCTGCGTCGCATATTCTTCTCCTCTTCTTCTGCTTCTTCTGCATCGTCTCACTCTCACCCTCCATCGTTCTCACTCTCACCCATAAACCCTCGTTCTCACTCTCACCCAGAACCTAGAAACCCTCGATTCTTCTTCGTTTTGCTTTGACTCTTCATCGTTCTTCATAAAACCAAAACCAGTGGCATAAACCCCCGATTCTTCTTCGTTCTGCTTCGATTGATCGAGATTGTCTCACAGTTAGGGTTTTTGGAATTGGGACTGTGAGGGCGACTATGAGGAAGAAGAAGAAGACTTTGAAATTTCGAAGCATAGAGGAAAGATAAAGATGAGAGGAAGAAGAAAAAAAGACAGATCTGGAGCGAGAGCGAGAGGAAGAGAAAGAAAGATCTTTTAATTTTATGGTAGCTGCAACCAACAGAGAAAACATACAACACATAAATTATAATCAAAAATTAACAAAAGGGAAGGTGCCATGACCATTGAGCAAGTGAGTGAGAGCGAGAGGTTAAGCAGAGAGGAAGAAGAAAGGGCTCGAGGGATTTAGGGTTCATATTCCACTTTTAATTTTATGATTTTATTTATTTAATTGAAAAATAAAACAAAATGATTTAGTTTTATTATTTTAATTGATTTAATTTGTGCCAGCTGACATGACACTCATTTAATGACTTGGCAACCACATGTCAGTTGCCATTTAAGCTAATGAAGACCACATCAGCTCCACATCATCAAAATTGAGAGTGAAGTTTCCATTTGGACTAAATGTCAGAGTTTTTGAAAATATGAGACTAACTATCCAAAATTAAAAATAAAAAGACTAAAATAAAAAATTAGGTAAAATAGAAGGACTGAAATTGTAATTTAGCCTATAATAAAACTGTCTCATTGTAAGATATACACGTTCGCTGAAAATATATATATATTTTTTTAGTGAACACGTTGAACTATGGCTATGACACTAGACACAAGTTTTGTCCTTTATGGAATTGTGCATTTGTCAAACCTCACGGACACCACCACTCACTCTTCACGCGTGCTCTAATCGGACGGTCAGCATCACGCCCGCGACAAACGGAGGTGCATTTCCAAAGAACGATGCCTATCCGATCCAACGGCTCAGATCCTCCATGTTTGACCCAACCCATCACGCCTTCATATCTTGAAAGAGAAATTGCTCCCAATCTCAAAATTATTCGTCTTTGCCAAACATCTACGCATTTCCATCACAACCCTTCTCCGATTTATCTTCAAATTTCGTTGCAGATCTTCTTAAATCCTAGGTCCTACTCTGTCACTGCGCTTCGTTCTCTCCATATTTTAACATTTCAAATCGTCAATTTTGCAAAAACAGTGTTTTTTGTAGTGATTTCAGTTAAAGTGTTTTTTTTTAAATAGAACAAGAAAAATACATACATAGGTTGAGTTTTGCTTTGCTGATTGCTAGGGTTTTCTTTTTGAAATTGATTCGCTGATTTGGTACTGTGTCAAGTTTTGATGCAAAGTTTAGAACTTTACCATGTACTTGGCTGCAAAAACTCATCTAAGATAATGGGTATGAAAGTTGAATAGTGGATTCTGTGTTTGAGATTAGATTTAGGATTTTCATGTGTGGTCTTCACTTTCTTTTTTCTTTTTCTTCTGTGTTGGATATGTAATGATTGTGAAATCTGAACTGGCTAATAACTTTCCTTTTTTATTTTTCACTTGTTTTCTTTATTTTGATTTTGATTTGATTTCTGAAACTGAGAGCTAGATTGGAGTGAAGTTCTCTTCACTTCTCTCAGTTCTCTGTTATGGATGGTTGCTTTTGCATTTCAATAGAAGCCTGATTTTGACACTTTCAGTTTCAGGTCAGACTTTTGGGTTTGTCTTTTCTGATATTCTGGAATTGAGCCAAATCAAGATGCCGTGGGTTTCCTTGTTTGTGGATCACAAGAGAAACTGTGTTCGCTTGGTGGTGTTTTTTCGTGTGATTCTGTAATTTCATTAGCTCAGGTGAGTATTTTGTCCTGCTAATCTGCTGCTATAGTTTATAGTTTATAGAATTATATTTATAAATTGTAAAATTAGTTCATGTCATTTATTTTATGTTCTAATGTAATTTTGATTAGAATGTATTTATAACATTTTAGAAAAAAATTCAATGCCCATTGCTTTCTGTGGAAAGCAGAAATTTTGGAGTCAGTACAGTTGTTTTGGGTTGATTGGGAACAAACATCATGCAGCTCCTATACCATAACACTGTACATAGATGATAGAAGCAATACGCTGAATACAGCTGCCTTAGTTTCATACTTTATGAACACTATAGAACCTTATGTCTTACTCTTCTTATGCTGTGTATTGCTTTCTTATTACCTCTGCTAATCTTGTATCTTTTCTTGCTGTTGCAGGTGAAGTCCCATTAGGTTGTGGAGAAACTCCTTTAACTAGTGTTTTTTTCCCCTTTCATTACCAAAACTGCTGTGAGGGTTGATAATGTACTTTGCCACAACGATAAGAAGATACCGAGCTGCAAAAGAAGTTGGGCATTTTAAAATGAGTGTTGGAGTCATTGCATACAATCAATTGATGTTGGTTTGCCAGGTAAATATTTATTCTTCCCTTTTTCTGGGTTGCCATGTAGAAGGATATGGGATTTAAACATCAGATGGAATTTTGCATCTTTCCTCTGATGTTGCCTGGAAGATATTAGAATTTGTATAATCAGTAGCGTAGGATATAATTGTCAAAAAGAGAATTTATTTATTTTTGTAGTTTATGAAAATATTGAAGGATTGAGCTCCATTATCTTGTTATGGGTTATGGCTAATGGCTTTATAAAGCTACATGCTCTGAAGGTTATTGATATTGATAACTTTTTGAACACAAGGACTTTCTGAATGGGATGGTAGTTTCTCCAGCTATATATATTGTGTATCTTATAGATTTGGCAGTACTGAACATCACTGAATTTAAATTGTGTCTATTAACTGTGAAATCATTTTTGGTCTTTTCCCTGTTCTATTAATACCCTTTATACCACACCATTTTCTTTTGCAGGCTGAATATTTTCGTCAGTTGCTTAAACCTGTTACGTAGTCTAGCTTCAAGGGACATTGGTGTAGGGACTGATTGCCTTATATTGAACTCCATCATTAGAAGGCTGCAAAAGAGATGAAGTTTTAATTTGTAAAAGTTGCTATTACTTGTTAGATGGGATTGGAATTTGGAATCACCTTAGTACCTGCTGTCTAGTTTTTGCATTCCTGTAGGAACTTCCATCCAGCTTTAGTACAAATAATTTCCAGTTGCATAGGCCAAATCAGCATTGCTTGCACGTAGCTCAGTGAGAGTGAACAGATATTATAATGCAGACTCATGAATTTTTTCTCCCGGAAAAGGCGGTACTTCCTTTGGCAGATGAAGCCGCTGATACTTATATCAGTGCTCCACATGCTTCTGCCTTTGATGCAGTTTTACCTCCAGGTGTGAGGCAGATAACACCCTTTGAAAGATTTAAATTGCAACCCTCTGAGGTTTGCCCTAAGAATTTCATTGTCTTCGATCAAACAGATCAACAAAGCAGGATTTTGTTCCATCCTGCGATGACCTACAAATTTAACAGTCCTGGCTTAAATGCTCATGCTACTTGTACCCAAGATTTTGAAAAGGATAAAGTTAATCAAATGGAAAGGGAATTGTCCTCTCCTTTTGAAGAGGATTCTAAGGACATTGATGCATTGTTGAGCCTAGAAGTGGATGAACTAGAAGACCTTGATGAGGAAGAAATCAGCACCGCAAGGACTCATGAAGATGACGAAAGCACATTTGATACTTGCTCCAGTTATTGCGCAAAATCAAGGAAGAAGAGGCTGTCACCATCTTCTGTACGAAACTCTTCTGGGACTAGGGGTTACTGCAACAGTGAAATGAAACACTTGGAGATGAAGAGGATGGTGAGGATGCTGAGAAGGATTGTGCCCGGTGGAGGTAACCAAATGGATGCTGTTACTGTTTTGGACGAAGCTGTTAAATACCTCAAGTCTCTCAAGGTTGAAGTGGAGCAATTCGGAGTTGAACCATGAAAATGTAAGTTGGGCACACGCATGCTGCCGCCACATTTGATCTCTATTTGTTATCCTCTACGAATTAGCACACTTTCCAGCCTTGCTTACCTTGTTCCCTTTTGTGGGAAGAGCTCGCCTTGCAAAATAATAAATTGCAACTGACATTTTACTTATTCTGGTCATGTAAGAAAATGCTGTAATAATTGTACTTTTAGCTAGTGTTTGACAGTGTTGCTGGTTTATTTCTTTTTCTGTATGAATAGTGGGGATTGGCTGAAGGTTCTTTCCTAAAAATAATTTGTGTCATCCATTTTATGTCATGAACGTAATGTACTATAAATTTACAGGACTGATAATCTCCCCTGATCCATACATGTTTTCTCAATGCTTCAGTAACCTTGGTTACATATTTGTATGATGCTGGTGTGTTCCTTATTTCATTTTTGATCCAGATTTTATTTTATGAGTGCACTCAGTTTGAAGTATGTTCTTGCAATTGATGACTTTATTATAGTGTTTTTGGTGGCCTCGAATCTCTGTTTGTCTTTATTTTCCCTATATATTTGTTCTGGTCATCCTTGATGGTGTAATTGGTTCAAGAGAAAAAGCTAAGGCCCCGTTCGGGGTGGTTGCGAGTTTTTGGTTTTTAGTTTTAAAAGGTAAATTTGAAAGCAAAACCTGTTCGGGTAAAATGGGGTTGAATTGATTTTTTCACTTAATTTTAAACCAGTTTTATCTAAAACCCAAAACAATAAAAATAGGTTTTGTGATTCTTGTTTTAGTTTTTAGGCCGAAGATTCATGCTACGATATTTTTTTTCGAGAACATGCACCGTGACCATTCAGCATCTTCACCCTGTGACCATTCAACACATTCAACACCCACGAACACCATCTTTCCTCATTCTCAACACCCACGAACACCACTCACCCCTCGCAGCGCCGATCGAACACCATCCCCCGTTCTTCATCTTGGCCTCCGACCCATCGTTACCGTGAGACCCAACACCATCCCCCGACCACACTGTTGCACGGATCTCTAAGTTCTCCGCAGCAGAGCTCCTCCATGGCCATGGCCGCCACAGAGGCGGAATTCCACTGCAAATCCACCTCCGACGCATCTCTTGTGTTTCTCCCAATCATTTCTCTGCGACAAGATAGGGCGCGGTGGGTCGTCAAAGCCTCTATTATCCCTGGCGACCAAGACTAACCTTAGGGATTTTTGTTCGATGGTTTTGGAACATGCCTTGCGTGAAGATCTGTTGGATTTCTCGCCACCATCGACTCAGAGATATGTTGGATTGCCCACGAAATGTTTCAAAACGGGAAAAGAGACACGTTCACCGAAAAAGAAATGGGGAACGCGGTGGTGCCGTGGTTGGCTGTGGTGGTGCCGTGGTTGGTGACCAAGACTAATCTCTATGTTGAACGCGGAGACGGATGAGGGATGAGGGAGACACAGGTTGAACATTTTGTATTTTTATTATTTTTCCAGATTTAATTATTTTTGTCATTTTTAATTATTTTTATTTGTCAATATTTTTTTTCCAGATTGGGTGAATTCATAGTGAAACGAGGTAAAGAGAGTGGCTTGACTCAAAAGAAAAAACTGAAAGTTAAAACTTAAAACTGAAACTCAAAACTGAAAACAGAAACTAGATTTAGTTTTTGAAATTTTCAAAATATAAAATCAAAAACAACCCCGAATGGGCCTAAGAGAGTGGTAGAGAAGAGAGAAAGAAAAGAGTAGTGAATTTCTCCTGATTAGTTAGGAGAGAAGTAGAGAAGAGAGATAAAAAATAAGTAGGTCCCACAAAATTTTTATTTCTCTCCACTTGTGAAGAGAAAGGGCTAAGAAAGAGAGATTTGACCAATTTGGGTCCACCGAAATTTGATATCCAGTAGGCACACATGATTTTTGGTGTTTTAATTATTTTACGAAAGTTGTTCCAATTTAAAGAACCTCACACATCACTCATACTTTAACTAATTAATTAATTAAAATAAAATAAATATTCAATTAATTAAATTTAATTATTAATCAATTTAATTAAAATTGTATTATTTACATTAAAATTTATATTTACTAATATAAAATGGTATATTATATTTTTATTATAAGGATATTTTTGTCCTTTCAAAAATTATACACACTTCTCTCTCTTCCGTTTCTCTTCTCTTTCTCTTATACCAATCAATACATCAAATCTATTCTATTTCTCACATCTTTCTCTCTTTTCACTCTTTCTCATTATTTCTCTCTTTTCATTTTCATCTCTCAACCAATCACACACTCAGCGAATTGTGCAAAAGTTGGGTTTTAAACTTTCAAGAAACACAGATCATTGTCATGTATGCATTGAATGTGCGTTTCCGTATCATCGGCCCCTCAATATTGCAGTTAGTGGCACACCACTGAAAGCTTTTTCTCAATGGCCTTCTAACTTTATGCCAGTTTAGGCCCCACGGTGTTTTAAGTTCCACCTCGTTGGATGATCTTTGGCGCTCCGAAATTCTAAACTTTGCAAGTATCTTATATGGTCCCTTTTTTCTTCTCTTTTGTCCGGGTGCATTAAAACGTAACGATACAAACTCGGTTAAAATTAAACAAAAATCGAAATACACAGATCAGGCCTTAATAGACTTGAAATAATTATGGATCAAAAACTGATCTAACCTATTTATGATTGATTTATACGAATTATATTTGGTTATATTGTTTCGGTGTATGTGTGAAAGCTTAATAAGCTGCAGGTAGGATAATTACTTGGTGAGTCGAGCAGAAAGGTTCAAGAGTCTTATTCAGGAAAGTAGCCACATACTTTCTTGAAAAAATATCTTTATCAAAACTGTGACGTTGATTCAGCTAGAAAGCAAGTTATTGACCCCAAAAAAAAAAAAAAGCTAGCAAGCAAGTTATATTCACATCAGGCAAGAGTTATTCAAACTGAAAAATACCCAACCCCCATTGCCAAAGCAGCATCTCAAAATTTGTATAGCAGGAAAAGAAATTTTCATATATCAAATTGCTGCTATATACATTTAGTTTTAGAACGTCGATACAGTTGGAATGGAAACCATAAGGCCTTTTAAGTGCTTGCATCTATCACCATCATTTTCTCTCATCTCTGCTCCAAGGTTAAACATCTTCTGAAGAAATTACAATAAGCTGCCCAAACTCCAGCGGAACAAGATGCATAAGCAAAGTTTAACACATGATTATATGGGACTCGCTCTTGATGTCTGCAAAAATGACAGCACTTGTGTCACTACACAGTTCTTTATGTAGGTT
The DNA here is from genome assembly GCA_037113605.1 of Calophaca sinica. NCBI lineage: Eukaryota > Viridiplantae > Streptophyta > Magnoliopsida > Fabales > Fabaceae > Calophaca > Calophaca sinica. Next base: position 105,723,275 of record CM073734.1, on the reverse strand, counting down.
AGTCTGCAATAAAGTCACAAACATGATAAAAACAATGAAGAAAAGAAAAGACATGCATGCTTTAAATTAAAGGGAACTAGATCCAGAGGGGATAAAAAGGTACAAGATGTGTTATAAATAATGGAAACAATAAAAACCATTGAGGTATGACAAAAGCATAACTACTGTAAGATAAAGATGAAAACTAATCACAATAAATAAACATGCTAGCCAGTTCACTAAACAAAGTTATTTTTTTGACCAATTTATGACATCATAATATTCTGCGTAGATGTACTATTTCCGTATATGCTCAATCATCATTTAACTCCACCTTGTGACTTGTGAGATGAAACTTTCAGAAACAATATGATTTCGAATCTTAAAGTCTCAACCGTCAAGAGCAATCCATATAAAAAAAATATTTTTCTACTGATGGAGGAAAAGGTAAGGAAAGAGAATTCAGAAAATGACGCGAACGAGTCTGCACACAATTAAATCAAGCTCAAAGGCTTCAACATGTGTGATATTGGGACCTGATTCTGCATGCTTGTTGCGGTAGTCCAGCGCTGAGGATGATGAATTGCAACTGAACTATTAGCAACAAAAGCTAATGTACTTGATTCTTCTAGTACGCCAGCAGCTTCTGCAGGTGGTAATTCTCTCATTACCCACAGTACCGCTGCTGAAGGTATTGATGAACCTGGAAAAAGTGTCAGCTTCAGAATTAAAGGAGAGGAAACCATTTCAGAAAGCAATCGCCAATTGTATGCTATGTTAAAGTTGAATGGAAAACATAAACCTAGCAATAGGCAGCAGACCAGGTAAAACATTTTCAAATATCGTCATTACTGGCGAAAGGGAATGAATAAAAGATTCATGTAACTGAACTATGAGGAGATAACTATATTAACAGTACATACCCACAAAATGATACAAAATTATCAGTAGAAGAGAGATATAGACATCATTCAGACGCTGCTGATGCCAGTGATGCAGCATCTGCAATAATAAAGTAATAATGTGATGGCAAGTTCGCAAGTTCAGGAGATCTTGAATATCAAGGGGAAAAATGAACAGCTATTGCATACAGTTAACTCATACATACAGGAATGTCTGTTAAAAGTTCTACACAGGAACTTGATGTGAAGCATAGTACAGAGACCATAGTTAAGCCTGCAACCTGAGAAAATTGAATACTTCAATAATCTATAAAAATATAATATAATGCACGCAAAAGCATACCAGCACAACCCTGTATCTCTCTGTCTCTATACATGTGCATTTATTTAAAATAAGCATCTAAATTATGAGATGGAAAGGTAGATAAAGTACTCGTAGCCATTAATTGCCACCCAGTGGCAAGCAGATCACCAAGCCCTTGAAAATAAATAAGTTCAACCACAAAGGCAGTGTTATCTAATAATCCAGTGGAAAAAGCAATGCAGTACCTTCCCCATTTCAGATGAAGGTTTCTCAGCTCTCACTTTGCTCATCTTTAAGCATAATAAGATTCCTGTAAAAGAACGGAAAAAATTACAATGAAAAACCATGTCTACAAAAACAGGCATCACACTACTCACAAGTCATTAACACTTAAAAGAGAACAAAAAAGATTGACATGCACATTTTCAAATTACAAATCCAACCAAAGCTTGTCATGTAATGAATTTTTATTAGCAAATGGAAATTTTCTTCTATATTATTAATGTAGAAAATGAGATGAAAACCATGAGTACAGTTTCATTATTTTTTCAAGCTGAATCTAGTTTAAGAAGGAATAATTGTACATGCCATAGTTATCAATCCCAAATAGAAGTGTGGAGGCGGCCGAACCCAAAAATGCTATAGCGGTATAGCCGCTATTCTAATTTTTTTATACAAATTAAATAACTAATACCATATATATAAATGCTCAAGAATTTTAAAAATTACTGAAAATTCTGAGGTAGGAATGTTTTTACATTTTTATTTCATTAGACTTGGCCCATTATTCACCGAAAAAAAAAATACCCAGCCCATCATTGGGCTTATTAAAAGCCCGTTATGCGAAACCCAAACCCTAAAACTGGTCTTCATAAAACGTAAGCAGCCTCTACTCTCTCCTATTGCTGCAACCCACCGCCGCATTGCTGCATCTTTCTTCTTCCTTCTTTCTTGCTTTTTCGTTTCTTCTCTGCATGTGAACGTGCTGGCCGGAAAACAGCAGGCTGTGGCTGGAAAGTCGCCAACCAGCAATGGGTCGGGTGGCCGTGCAGTAATCAAGACGGGTTTTCGATGATTTCACCTCCGCGGCCATTTTGCATGAGAAACGCCACAATATCGACCGCTACTTGAAAACGCGATGCAACCAAGCCCAAATAGCATTCACCAGCCACTTTGCTCCATGTCACGCTGCTATCGCACACTATTGATAACTATGGTACATGCTGTGATTTTATTTAAGATTAATTTTCCATTTCCAGAGAAATCTGGCTCAAAATATGTTTAAATTTGGTATCACCGTCCGTGTTGCTCACCCAACATTACTTTACTATATATGGTTATTATTATAGAGAATAAATGGTTTTCTTTATTGAGAACAGAGTACTAATTTAGTATATATCATCATAAAAGTAAGCATTATTTTTAGTATATATTTTTATTATAACTTTTGTCTTATATATAATTGTTTTGATAAATAGCAAGGAATTGTAATCAAATTGCATGATGCAGTATCACACAAATAGTAGAAGGCATGAAGCACATGTATTATGTAGAATCTAAAATTCATCTGATTTAACAGTACCCATGCCTTCTAGATAATCAGCTGAATATATATATTATACATGTATATCCAGGTTCAAGGATTGATTGATGCACTCACATTCTAGTACATCCCCTCAAGCAAAAGAAGTTAATCAACTTCAAACCTACTAAACTTAGAATGGAAAACAGGTAGAATAGTGACTGCTCACCATAACATGCTAGTGCTCCTCCTAAGAATAGCATTCCAATAGCAGAAAGATCTAAGTACACCTGCATGATATTTTAAGTCACCAAAACATGCTTGAAAACACTTTTGAAAGACTAAAAATATGCATGATTCAAGATAACTATGGCATCTAAGCTTATCAGTACATTATAGGCTAATAACTAATAAGTAAGCACCAGTGCTTTGGCAATTTTAGTATTTACTTCATCCAATGCTGTACAAATCATCCAATCATTATAAAAACATCATAAAAATTCATCTTTATCCAAACAACATATGCCATAGATCTTCCCACTCTTTTTCGATAAGAAAATTAGAAGAACCTCCAAAGATTTCTGTATAAAGCCAGCTATACTTTTGAAAGATACGATAGTCGGTTACACAAGCCACATAATTAAAGGTTTATCTGACACATACATTGGGAGACTGGGTAGATATGCCTCATTGGTTTTTTTGATATCAGTTGTTTGTTTTCAATTTTTCCTATTTCTTTTTAAGGAGGATCTCTTATCCTGTAACTCTTTGTAATAACCTCTATTTGTTGTAATGAATTTCTTCTTTATAAAAAATATTTACAGAGGTATTTTGACCCAAATCAATAAGTATAAGAATTTAACTTTGGCTGGGCTTTTTGATGGGTTACAAACAGAAGCCCAAAATCACAAAAGCCTATTTCCTTAGGCCTAAGGCAGCAAATGGAGGAAAAACCAAAAAAAGTAGTAAAGGAGAGAGAAAATGTGTTCCCGAGTGAGAAGGAAAAACGGTAGTTAAGGAGAGAGAAAATATTTTCCAGAGTGAGGAGTTAGTTATGGGAGAGAATGGTTGGATCATAAGGGGATAAGGAGGGTTCACATAAGGGGAAGGGCCATCTTTGTTTGTGGCTTATGCCTAGGGCTAAGAAGTTTCTTCCATGGCTGGGAGCTCTACTTTTTTTCTTCTGTAATTTCCCTTTCTTTTTATTTAATCAATAAAATACATCCCCCCTAATAGATAGGAGCAGTTCGTATCAATTTGTGCTTTTATTGAGAGTTGGTTATGAGAGAGAATCCAATGTATGCAAACTCGGATAGCTTCCTAACACATTGATGTCTTAGACGCTTGCATGGCGACTGTTGGTGCCGCTGTCAAAAATCAAGAAATGTTGTTGCCGAGGATAAGAGACCTTTTGTAGCCGTGTAGGATAGGGTATTCCTAATAAGTCTTATTCTTTCCAATATTCGATGCGCACCAGATGATTCGTGAGGTCGTATTATGTTTTCCTATCCTATGTTTGAGGTAGACTAGATAATGGCATGATATGATATAAATAATATACAATTAGTAAAATTACACTTCTATTAGGTGCCAGTAGCAGTGAAAGGTGTCGCATGGCAATGGAGGATACCAGGCACCAGTGAAAGGGTTGGACGACAACAACAGTGGTGGTGGAGGATGTCAGGCGACAAAGGCGATGGTGGAGGGTACTGGGTGATGGAGGTTGGTAGGTGATAATGGCAATGGTGAAGGTGTCAAGTGGCGGAGGGTTGCAAGCAAGGGTGAAAAGAGAAGGCAAAAAAACAATCTTATCTCACTCATTTCTAACCCATCTCCCCCTTCATGATAGAATTTACACTGAAGACTAGGATAGAATAAGTCGATCCAATCGGCTTACCCCATCTCATTGACTCAAGAAACTTTGGTTTATAATAGGATATGATATTTTTTCCTGTTCTGTTTTCCTTATCCTACCACCAAACAGGCCTTAAAGGGTATCATGTTAGTGAAACAACAGCCTTGCAAGGTGTGTTACAAGAGGCTGAAAAGATGTTTTAACGGCTGTGGTGTTTCATAATCATCAGCCAGCTAAAGGTACCTTTAACCAGTTATCAGAGTATGGATGAAACTTCCATCATTGATTTCTTAATCAATGTCTTCAAAGCAACAGTTAAACGTCTGATCTATCTTATCACTTGCTATATGCATTTGCTTCCCTTCCATGGTTCTTATGATGAAATGGTTGAGCAAATCCACAAGAAAAAATCGAATGTTGCTGTTAGACCAGAAAATCAAAGCAGGAAATAACACAGAGAATAGAGTGGAATAATGTGATGAAATGAATGTTTATTAATAGAAATGATAACTCAGCAGAAGGTTATTCCCCTTCTACCCACAGAGCACAGCTCCTCAGAGAATAATCTATTCTCTGCCCACAACAGAAATGTGATCCTCTCAGATACCCTCTCTCTCCTGACACCCTACCTCATATAACCAACTCTGCTCACGCACTACTAACTTCCCCTCTCAGTGCTTGCCACTTCACTCTTTCTATTCACACCCCTATTCTTCCTCACATACACCCTCCAAGCCTTGGGCCCATTTGCCTGCTGCCCATTAACATCATTAATCTGGTTCCTGTCATTATCCCCTCCTTGAAGAACCAACTTGTCCTCAAGTTGGAGTTTAGGAAATTGGGCCCGTATGGTAAATTCTTCTTCCCACGTCGCCTCTTCAACTGCCTTTCCCTTCCAATGAATCAACAACTGCTTCGCAGATTTGCCTTGCTTATCAATCACCCTGCTGGCCAAGACTGCCACGGGTTCCCACGCAGAGGATGCGTCACTATCCAGCCCCTGTGGAAGCTACTTTTCCACAGTATAATTTCCAATAGCCTTCTTAAGCAGAGAAACATGAAACATTGGATGAATACGGGCTGTTTCGGGAAGTTGCAGTCGGTATGCCACAGCCCCCACCCTCTCAAGGACCTGAAAAGGGCCATAGTAGCGAGGAGACAGCTTGGGGCTGATACGGGCTTCAACTGACTGCTGGACATGCGGCCTCAACTTCAGAAATACCCAGTCTCCAATTTCAAAGCTGATGTCCCGCCTCTTATGGTCTGCTTGGTTTTTCATTCGAACTTGGGCCCTCTGCAGATGGTACTTCAGCTGGCGTAAAGCTTCATCACGGTCCATTAAATCTCTCTGAACTGCTTCTACTTTTATTTCGCCTGGTAGAAAACGAATCAGAACTGGGGGAGGTCTTCCATACACCATTTCAAAAGGAGTAGACCCAGTGGACACGTGGAAGGTAGTATTATACCAATACTCCGCCCATGGTAACCAGAGAATCCAAGTTTTAGGCTGATCTGCTATAAAACACCGCAAGAAAGTCTCCAAGCAGCGGTTAATAACTTCGGTTTGTCCATCCGTTTGTGGATGGTACGCCGTGCTCATATTCAATTGCGTTCCCTGCAACTTAAACATCTCACGCCAAAAATTGCTCACAAAAATTGGGTCTCTATCACTAACAATGGAGACCGGTACACCATGTAAGCGGACAATCTCTTTTGTGAACACCTCCGCTAACACACGAGCGGTGTAAGGGTGCTTGAGCGGAATAAAGTGGCTATACTTGGATAAACGGTCAGCCACCACAAATATAGCATCAAATCCCCTCAACTTAGGCAATCACGTAATGAAATCCATGGACAACTCTTCCCAAATCTGGGCGGGAATGCCCAGGGGTTGCAAAAGACCACCCGGGGCTGCTGTCACATACTTTTGCCGTTGGCAAACGTCACATTCCTGAACATACTGCTGCACAGATTTCTTCATACCAACCCAATAAAGATTTGCAGCCACCCTTCTATAAGTACGGTAGAACCCCGAATGCCCTCCTTGAGGAGTTGAATGAAATTCCTTCAACAGAATAGGGATCCAAGCTGAAGTAGCCGACACTACCAGTCTCCCCTCATATAACAGGACTCCCTGGTTATAAGAAAAACCAGGTTTTGCGGGCTGTCCCTGCTGTAAGGCAGCAATGATTGGTTGTAACTTCTCATCCCTATGAACTTCAGCCACCAATTCCTTGCCTCCCAACCATTCAGGCATGGATTTCATTGCTGCAAACTCAGCAGAACCATGCATCCTTGAAAGGGCATCGGCTCCCTTATTCTCCAAGCCCGGTTTGTACACTATATCGAATTGATACCCCAGCAATTTTGCAGCCCAATTCTGCTGATTTACTGTTGTAATTCTCTGTTGAAGTAATTGCTTCAAGCTCTTTTGATCCGAACACACCGTGAACTTCCTTCCCAACAAATACGGCCTCCAATGTTGTATTGCCAAAGCCACCGCCATTAATTCTTTCTCATAGGCTGATTTGGAAAGGTTTCGGTCTCCGAGTGCTTTGCTGAAATAAGCGATCGGTCTACCGTCTTGAATCAAAATAGCGCCTAATCCATTTCCCGACGCATCACACTCTATCACAAATTCCTTACTGAAATCCGGCAAAGCAAGAACCGGAGCAGCGGTCACCTTTTTCTTGAGAACCTCAAAAGCTTGAGCCTCTAGCAGCCCCATTTAAAATTATCTTTCTTGGTCAGATTAGTTAAAGGACGGGCCAACTTCCCGTAATCCTTAATGAACTTGCGATAGTAACCGGTGAGGCCTAAGAACCCTCTCACTTCCTTGGCATTCTTCGGGATCGGCCACTTGAGGACACTTTCCACCTTACTAGGGTCCATAGCTACCCCTGCACTAGATATTATGTGGCCAAGATACTCCACAGACACTTGAGCAAAATAGCATTTCTTTTTATTCGCAACCAGCTGCTGCTCATGTAAAATCTGAAGCACCTCCTGCAAATGGATGATATGGGACTCCAAAGTAGGACTATAAACCAATATGTCATCGAAAAATACTAGAACAAATTTCCTCAACTTGATTTGAATACCTCATTCATAAGAGCTCGAAAAGTGGAAGGAGCATTCATCAACCCAAATGGCATAACAAGGAATTCGTAATGACCTTCGTGAGTACGAAAGGCTGTTTTATGAACATCCGCGCCCCTAACTCGCACTTGATGGTACCCGGATTTAAGGTCAAGCTTTGAAAAGAAATGTGCGTCATGTAGTTCATCCAACAACTCATCTATCACAGGAATGGGGAACTTGTCCGGCACCGTCACTTTGTTCAAAGCTCGGTAGTCCACACACATTCGTCATGACCCATCTTTCTTCTTAACCAAGATCACCGGGCTAGAATAAGCGCTCTGGCTAGGCCTAATAACCCCTGCTTGCAATAACTCCTTCACTTGTTTCTCAATCTCATTCTTGTGGTGGTGAGGGTACCTATAGGGTCTAACATTCACTGGCCCATGCCCCTTAATCAGGTGGATGGCATGCTCATGCTTCCTTCTAGGAGGTAAACCTCGTGGATCCTTGAACACGTCCTGAAACTGAGACAACAATTTCACCACAGCACTGTTCTGTTTCAACTCCACTCCTTTTTCAGCCACTAAATAGTCTCCTCCTGTCCTTCTGGTACACTCAGTAGAACCAAACCACGATTCAGCCCATTGTTTTGGTCTCCCCAAAAGGCTTTGCAAGGCTTGCTGACCTGCCTTTCCTGTAGTCTCTCCCTGAAGCTCAACCCATTTCCCATTCACTGGGAATTGCATGAAATGCGCAGCCCAATCCACCCATATACCTCCAATCGACGACAACCAAGCCATTCCCAAAACAATATCAATACCATCTAAATCAAATAACCAAGCATCGATAGTTACCTCCAAACCGCCCAATTCCAACACCACGTCTCTGCACACCCCCTGAGACTTGACGTGATAACCATCCCCCATTTTGATTCTTAAGGGTGTGGTTTCCTCCACCGTCCAGCCCCAAGCCCTCACCAACTTCCGCGAAATGAAGTTGTGGGTCGCCCCACTATCTACCAAAATAAGGAGAGGGACTCCCTGACTAGACCCCTTTATCTTCATCGTGCGTGGCTCCCTTTTTTTAGCTACCTTTTCCGCTCCCAAGTGCAGTAGGCTCATAGCGCTAATTTCTCCAACCTCAACATCGTCCTCTTCTTCACCGGCGGCCATTACAGCCACCTCTCCCTCATCGGACTCTTCCTCGTCCACCACCATGATCCTAAGTTGCCGGTCCGGGAACTGGTGGCGCGGATGGAAAGCACCACCGCACCAGAAACAGAGTCCCTTCTGGCGTTTATCAGCGACCTCTTGCGAAGACAAATGTTGCACGCCTCTGTCGCGCGAGCAAGCCCTAGACCTTTCTGCTTTGGGCTCCAATTTTGGGTTAGGCCCAAGTCCACCCTTATCCAACTTGTCTCGGTTGCCCCGAACATAAACCCAATCATTATTGGTTGCCCGACCCGAGTTAGGTGACCCGGATCCAGAATTGGAATTGGATCTGAAAGGCGGGCCGAATCCACTCTGTTTCTTCGACCCGTCTCCACGCGACCCACTCCACCCAGTCTTCTTCTCCTGCATCTCAATTTCTACTGCTTTAGCCAGGTTCAAGAGACGAGAACGAGGAATTGGCCCGAGTGCCTTCAAGCTACGCACTCGTCCTCGAAATTCTTCGCGCAGACCATGGATGAAATACCCCTCATACTAAGCATCGGGTATGCGATCAACCTGAGCCACCAGCCTCTCAAACTCGCTGATGTAGTCATCTACACTCCCGTCTTGTTGAATGGCAGCGAGCTGCTCAAAGACACTCCCATCACCCATTCCTCCATATCGTTCCAGTAAAGCATATTTAAAACTTTCCCATGTCAGATCTCCTTCTTCGTCAATTAGTGCTTTAAAGAAGTGAATGGTAGAATCATCCATGCAAAGTTGAGCTAGACGGACCTTCACTTCTGGGCTCGTATCCTGTACCCGGAAGTAGACTTCAGCACGGGCGATCCACCCGGCTGGGTCTTCACCAGTGAAATTAGGTAATTCCACCTTCTTAGCAGAACGGCGGAATTCGTCGAGTGGTTCGCCGTGCAACTGCTGAACCCATTTCTTGACCTCCGAAAGAGCGGCGTGGTTAGAGTTCTCCCCGTCGTGCTCCTTCCGCACCGATTTCCCGTCGTCCTCAGATCCCTTGCTCTGAGTGATGAGTGAAATCAACCGCTCGTTGTCCTCCTTTGCTTGAGCTCGCAGTGACGCGATTTGCTCAGCAAAGTTGTCCTTGAGCGATACGATCTCGTTCTCCAGAGCTGCGATTTTGGTTTCCATCTTCTTGGGTGGCATTCGATTCTCCTAATGCGCTGATCCTGAATGAGACTCTCTCAATCCGACAGGTCGGACCAAATGTTAGAGACCAGAAAATCAAAGCAAGAAATAACACAGAGAATAGAGTGGAATAATGTGATGAAATGAATGTTTATTAATAGAAATGATAACTCAGCAGAAGGTTATAGATCCCCTTCTACCCACAGAGCACAGCTCCTCAGAGAATAATCTATTCTCTGCCCACAACAGAAATGTGATCCTCTCAGATACCCTCTCTCTCCTGACACCCTACCTCATATAACCAACTCTGCTCACGCACTACTAACTTCCCCTCTCAGTGCTTGCCACTTCACTCTTTCTATTCACACCCCTATTCTTCCTCACATACACCCTCCAAGCCTTGGGCCCATTTGCCTGCTGCCCATTAACATCATTAATCTGGTTCCTGTCAGTTGCAGTCAAAGATTCATAAATAATAATTGCATATAGATATCACTTTGTAGAATCTATACAACTGTATGTTGAATCTGGCCTTTTATGGTAGTTACTAAGGATATATCAAAAGAAATGTGGATGGTTTTGAAAGCCTTTAAAAAAGAGATGTGGTTGATGATGATTGCAATGCCCATTTTCATGGGAGTTAATATTTGGTTTATGAATGGGAAGTCAAGGCAGAACAAAAAGGGGTTGGGGGCATGCTTTAGATTTTAGTCACGGTAGCTTTCTCACCAATAAGAAGCTCCTTGACTTGCGTTGTGCCGGAACCATGGTTGTATGTATTCTATATTGTATGAACAAATTTCAAAGCAAGTTTGACATCCATGATGACCATTAGAATATGAGAATATCTTATCTTATCATAGAGCATTTTGTATCATTATCATCAATCACAATCATATTTTAGAATCTTCATTCTCTCTCTTCCCATTCTCTATCTAAAATTCATAACATTAACATGATATCAGAGCGGTATCATCCTACGTGACCAGCCGTGTCACTATTATGCTGTCGTGTTCCCAAAAGTTTGGGACCGTTCTTATAGTTGTATACTTGTATTTGGAATCCTTTTGTTGAACCCTCCTTTTTCTTTGTTTCAAACAATTTTCTCTAGGGCTTCTGTAGCCATCCAACTCCAGAAGCGTTCTGCACATCTCTTCTGGCCACCGCCGCCGGCCACCATCAGAAAAAATTTCGAACCTTTTCTGGCAAAACCACCACCACCATGAAGATCGGAATCCCCAAAGTTGCAGATCCAAACGCCAAGTCACATGCTCCCACAGTGACCATCTCGCAACTAGCACCATGTATGTTTGATAACCAACCCCTTAAAAGAACAAATGCCTTGGTTGGTTGTAATGGAAATCTTTTATTGTGAGGTACTTTGTTGAAGAATTGAAGTTCAAGCCTAAGCCCAAGAACATTAGAAGAATTAGTCTTGAACTCTTTGCTCGCTATTATGGACCTTTCCAAATCAGCACTTGTGTGTGTGAGGTGGCCTTTAATCTGATGCTACTAGAGACAGCAAGAAAAAATTATGGGTTCCATGTTCCTCAGCTCAAGAGAGCCATATGAAACCATCCAGTGCAATCGGAATTGCCCAATGGTTTGGAACTGGCAGAACTTCCTGTGGTCCTTGACGCAATCCTAGGCACCAGAAACATTACCAACAAGGTGAAGACTGTGACTGGGTGGCTGGTTTCATGGAAGGACAAACCAGCAGAAGAAGCTCCTTGAGAGGAGGAAAGTACAATTTGAGGGCAGTCCCATGATTTCTGATTTGAGGACAAGGCAGCTCTTAAGGGTGCCGATATTGATGGGTTATTCGAATACAAAGACAAGCCCCAAATCCTACAAGTCTATTACCATAGGCCTAAGGAAGCAAATGGAATTGGAGGGGAAAAGTAGTTAAAGAGAGAAAATGTGTTTTGAGTGAGTAGTTAGTTATGAGCGAGAGAATGATTGTTGATAAGGGAGGTTCATCTAACGGGAGAGTTCATCTTTGTTTGTGGCTTATGCCTTGGGTTAGGAAGTTTCTTCCATAGCAGGGAGCTCTTCTCTTTTTCTTCTCTAATTTCCCATTCTTTTTTCATCAATAAAATGCATTCTCCTAGTTAGACGGCAGTTCCTATCACTTTGACCGCTTTCTTTTACCAAGAAAAAAAAAATATAGAATTAGGTGAGAAGGGTCCTTCTTAAGTTTATATGTTTAGAATTTTGTATCAAATCAAAATCAAATAGAAGGTTCTTTATATAGTAAATGTTAGCTTTGGTTTTATAATTAAAAATAATAAATTAGCAACCTTTTACTTCTTATGTAAAGAAGAAAAGAAATAGCGACAGCGGTTTAAACAAAATGTCATTCTCAACTTTTATGCCATTAAGAAAGTCAACGAGTGGTGTATGGCATCATAGATTATTAAATAACAGCCACCACCACCACAAACTTTTTCCATTGGATGGGATTGACTACATGAATCAATCGATGCCATTGTGTTCTGTCATAAAGTAAATCCTCAGCAAGTAATTTAGATCTAAGTCTTTCTTTAAGGGATTATGGATAGATTATAAAACATAACAAATTACTGTGTCCATACCCGAGCTGCCACTTCAGAATCAATGGGATTCTTTCCTAGCCCGATCCAGATTGTTACAGCAAATGCCATCATGATGATGAAAACTAGCAATGTAACCTGGTGAATCATATCCAAGTCATTATCTTCAAGGAAATACTTAGTAAAGTGAATTATTATATAAGACTGTCAAATCAAAGGGGAAAAATGATACCACCAAAATCAGAACTACATGAGAAGAAACATTTATTGTTTCTCATACCAAAATCACAATCTTTTGCCGATTTCCGATACGAGCAAACCGAATAGGAAAGCACTTTCTATGGCTATCTGTGTTTGTTAAATTTGATTCATTTGAATTCTTTTCCAGCAAAGGTTCCTCAGAAAAACTTCCTTCATAGTCATCGTCATCGTTTGGCTGATGGCAAAGGTCAACCCTGCAAAGGGGAACCCAAGTGCAATGTAGCAAGTAGTTCATATTTAGCAACATAATAGCCTAAAACTATATTAGATATTTAGATATATCATCGTTAAAGGTACTTCTCAATTCTCATTCAATAATGCACTTATCATGTTAATATTAGATGACGACTTGTAGAGTTAGATCATAAAATTTACATGCAGGAGTGGGGTTAAGTGGGGGGCAAGCCTCCAGCAGACACGGGCAGAGGGAGGGGGACATGGCTATGCCATGGCACCCCCCAATTTTTTAAACTCATGTCTTTTTTTCATCTATTCTTTAATATTTCAGATAATAAAAAAAAAAAAAAGCTTACAATATATGTATGTGTGTGTGTGTGTAAAATACATGTTTGGTCACCCCACACCATATTTGGTCCCCCTCAAATGAATTTTCTGCCTCCGCCCCAGCTGCGGACATACCGCCTCCCCCCTCATCAAAACACGCCTTGACTATTCACAATTTTTAACTTTTGCACAAAGATTTCTTCATGTGCTCCCCTCAAACGTTTCACTCATTGGCATGCAATCCTAAATTTTTTTTATCGATCAATCCTTTTCATTTTTTGTCTAAAAAAAATCAATATCAAGACCACATCATGCCCCCACAAAATATTATAATAAAGCTTTTGTGTATCATTAATGTCACTTTTTAGTCATTCTCTGGTTGTGATTCATTTTGTAGCCAAAGATTATTGTCCTAACAAGACTTTGTAAATAGAAAAAGAAATAATAAAAAACTGAAAAATTTAATATTAGTGTCTTTATTTTGCAACACCAATCAATGTAATACATAATTGAGAAATTTGCTTGCACAATATTTATTTGGTGGAGTCTAACATACAATTTCTTATTTTTAAGTTTAATCAAGTTTACATATATGTGACCCAACTCAAGAGTCCAGTTCAACCACTTAATGTGAATAGCCGACACAGTAGAAATGGTTTGAAACAAGAAATGCCTGCAAAATAAATTAGATCACAATGCTACCTCAAAGTCTATAAATGCCAAAACAAAATTATGTTTGAATTCTTGACAACTCTCATAAAACTAAAGATAACTGGAAGTCAGCAACATCTAAGAGCTATGCTCACACAAAAATATGCACACATCATATTATAAAAGCCATGCTTGTTTGTGGTATATACTACTAATAAAGCAGCCTGAATTACAGTCTTGCTGTCATAAATTAAACAACAATTCTCGATTACAGTAGTACAAAGTAGGAAAATGAAACAAAAAGTGATGAACAGACAAATAAATAAAAAAGACAGCAGCAGAGACTTCTCATGGCTGAAGAGAGACTGTGATGTGAGTACTTGCAATAAGTAAAATTTTTGTAGCAAACACTACTAGTCAGAAAAAATAAAATAAAATATCTTAACAATAAGCAAGGTTACATACCAGAAGGATAAAAGAAGAAGAAATGCTGCAAAAAAAAGTACTTTGGGGAATGCTGCAAAACAATTTTCAACAGTTCAAAGTTCAAATATTTTGGTAAATGATAAAATCTTATCACTGGTGTGTAGTTAATACAGCATAGAGGCATACCCATAAAGACAAAACCACAAGAGTGTGACCAACATGTCCATCCCTTGCAAGCAGCAACAAGTGTCAATGCCAAATAAATGAAGTAACCTGAAATTTGAAATTTTATATTGAAAAGTTCGGATAGAATAAAGAAAAAACAAGGGGGATGGGCAATATAAATTATTGCCAGCTCACAGTTCATTCACCAAAGCATGTATTTTGTGATAACTAACTAAAATAGATCTATTTAACATAATGGACAATAATAGTATCATGAAGTTATTGAAAGATTATTTTTTTCCTCATAGAAGAATTGCCAGGCAAAGAACCAAGGTATTTCACGTTATGCCATCACCCAAGCCCTATCCTTAAGCAAAAGCAGACTTAGACTACTTGGATAGGTAGGCAAGCAACCCATGATATCAGCCTTAACAAACATCGGAAGGACAACAGAATGTCAGACTTACCAAGTTTTCTACTATGATGAAGAAGCATGAGCAAGGAATATGTTAGGCATTTGTTAGTTAGTTGCTTGTTAGTGACTGTAAGTAAGAGAGTTGGTTAGTTAGCTCAGTTGGGTTGGGATAATTAGAAGAAAAAAGGAATGTTGCCTATAGATAAGAGAATAGGTTGAGAGGGAGATGAAACCTGTCATTTGTGAGAAATAATTGGGGCCTTTGGGCATAGGTAAGTGCAGACTCTCGAAGTTCTGCAAGTTTGTAGTTGTATTCAAGGGAGATTTCCCTTAATTTTTGCTAATAAAATACCAAGTTCCTATCAACTGGTTAGGGATGGCAATTTACACCTGTAAATGGGGATCTCCGCTGGGACTGCCCCATTTGGGGCCCCGCGGGGGAGAATTTTTCCCCGTGGGGACGGGGATGGGGGAGAAAACCCCCCCGCAGCCAATTCGGGGACGGGGATCACACCCCCCCAACATATTACCTAATTAACCCTAAGGATACATATATATATCTATTATAATATTGGTGTTATTGGTCTTTTCATGTCTTTCTAAAAAGTATAATTTTTTAATAAAACAAAAGAATAGGTCCCACATTTGACTCATCAGATATTGAGATTCACAATTCTTCCTCCCCCATTCAAAGAACCCTAATTTGGTGCTAAGGAAAGCCGCACCGCAGCCCTGCTCCTGTACGCTAACAAGAGACCAGTGGGTAGAGAGGACCCATCGACTGGCCGCCGGCGCTAACCCACAGTTCGTCGTCACCACCTCTGCTCCCACTGGCGCTCTCGCTCTCTCTCTCTACTCCATTTTTGTGCGAAGCAAGAGATCCAACCAAGACACTTGAAGATCAGGCTTGAAGATCTGACGCATCTCTGTTCGTCGTCGTCGCCACCTCTACGCGCATACAGCTGCTGTCGCGTCGCCTCCGTCATCCTCTCGCCCCTGCTCAGCATTGTTCACACCATCTACTTCGCGTCGCCGTAGTCTACAAGTTTGTTTTTTTTTGTGTTGTTTGGAGAAGAAGATTAGAGGGTTATTTGCCTTTCTTCTTTTTTTGGTATATATGTGCCTCTGTTCTAGCCTCTACTCGTGGAAGGGAAGACATGATAGTAGAGAGGAAACCTAAATATTTTTGCAATTTTATTGAATTTCAGTGTATTTTTTATTTTTATTTTTTAAATTTTCTGGTCCCCATGGGATCTGGGGAGGATGGGGAGGAAACCTCCCCATGGTGGGGATCGGACGGGAGGGAAATGGTGGGGGGCGGGAGCGTGGGAGCACTCTCACCTGCATCGCTCGCCTGCCATCCCTACAACTGGTATTATAACTCCAATCTTGGGTGCAAATAGTGTGTATTGAAGGATTCAAGAGCTGTTCAAGGTTCAGCAAGAATGAAGAAGCACATTCCTGGCATTCTTGGAGAGCTGGTGAAAAGAGATTATGATAGAAACCAACTGGTATATTGCCGTAAAATGAAGATTACAATTCTATTCTCTGGATATTCGAGAGATCTAGAACTCTCCCAATGCCTAATAGGCCCCCAAATCCATACAAATACCAAGATACCCTTCTCTAATCACTACTCCTTATTTATAGGCAACACGCCTTATTCTCCTAATTAACTAACTCTTATTATAACTGCAGATAGCAGTTACATATGACAGTTATTCCTAATAAAAACTGCCTACTAATATGTTAAAAACTACCTACTAATATTACATGCATGCTTAACTAACAAGGCCCATTATTATTCCTCCTAATTAAGGCCCATACCTAACAGATTGCAAGTTTCAAGAGAGAACTCAAGGATGAACATCTATGAATTCCAATCTTCCAAGGAGGTGATACATATGAATGGCAGCTTCAGCTTATGCAGCACTTTGACATGAAGAGAAAGGAAGAAGAAAATCTGCAGTTTGCTCTGGAAGCACTAGAAGGACATGCCTACCATTGGTATCACCAGTGGGGTGTCGCAAGGCATCATTGGCAAGATTTTTGGAGGGCACAGCTCAAGCAATTCCAGCCTAAGTATGATCTGAATTTGCCAATTTGGGTCCAAGAAAGGAAACCCAAATCTTGTGAAGAAGAACATAAAAGGGAAACTGAAGGGTCGAAGATCAAGAAAACCAAAATTGCAGTGATGATTGAGAAACAGAGAACAATGAGGCAAGAACACTGAAAAAAGAAACACTACGCTAGATATGGACATATGGTGGAGGCTGTAACAGAGAAGGAACAAAGGCAAAAGAGTCAAAACTCAATAGTGGAGGAGATTTTGTTGAGTACAAAATAACTAATCCAAATGACAACGTGTGGGTCTTCGTGGAACTGGTCTCTAACCCATTGTGTAACAAGAGTGCAGCAAGGGGCATCAAGGAAGAAGCCGTGTGAATTGTCGATTTGCTTACTAAGGCCAACAAACATGAGAAAGGGCATTGCCCGAGAACAACAATTGAAAAAGGATGGCAGTTGCAGTAGAAGCATGGATGGGCACTAGGTAAGTGGTGTTCTTGACAGCAAGAATGACAGCAGCTTAGGCAGAAATATTAATGGACTAGGTGGGGGTGATGGGTTCGGAGCAAGAAAGCCGATGGTTTAGGTAGCGGTGATGATGGAAGTGTGCGGGAGGTAGTCAAGACTCAAAATAATGTGGCAAGTTTTTGAATGGTCATATTAGCAACCTTCAAAGCACGTGTAGAGGAAGGAAATAGCAGCATGGGTCGTTGCGGGGAGAACCACGACATCCCAAATGCATAGTTTCCAAAGGGAGGAGATGGGTGAGTCAGGTGGGATGTTTCCAATATCTCAAAGTTGGTGGAAGGCAATTTCGACCTGCATCGACATGGCTATTCCAAGAAGGGGTGCAAAGAGGAGATTAGGGTAGAATGAAGTGGGTACCTATTAGACCCCCTTCCACAACAAATGGGCCAGGCCCCAACCTACTAATATGAGGAAGTGAGCCTTGTCTACCCGTCAAAAAGAAAAATGGGAACTAGATCTCACTGTAAGGAATATTCAAGCAATTGCAATGATTTTGGGTTTGTACTTTGTGATAGCAGCTCGGCGTGCGAGTTACATGAAACATGAGAAATATAGAACTACAGTGGATATCTGGTAGAGAAACATGAGAAATATAGCCATTTCTGACAATATACTAATCCAAAACAAAATGCAATAGAATGAAAGGGGAAAAATCAGGAAGATAATTAGGAAAATCAGGTCAAACTATCGAAGTACCCTCAGGTAAAACAAAATTCCAACGTCAATGGTACTAATCAATGTATGTGACGACATGTATAAAGTTATAAAACTTTCTGATGAAATGGCACAGTTGTGTACAAAACCTATCTAAATCCAATCATTTATCAATTATAACAATAAAGTAATGGATAAAATATCAGGACGGGCTCATATATTGTTTCAAATTATGATATAATATACTGGTTCAATTTAGCCATTAAAAAAAAGGAAATGATAACAAATTAGTAATCGGGACCTGCATTATATATACTGTGTTAAGTACTTTACAATAAAATTGAACATTAAAAATAAATACAACTAACCCCAATTAGAAGAGCCAATCAACAGATGAAACACCTGCAATCCATTGTATTTACATTTCATGAGAAGCTAATATATATAATATATATAAACAACTGGCATACAAGTACTTCACCTAGAGTGGTGACTGGCAATGAATCGAACCAACTCAAAATTAGTTCAAGACTCGATTTGACAATTAATACGTTGAACTTGGTTCATGAACCAAATGAGCTGAACTCAAGCATTATGTTATGTATAGTTTGACTCAATTGGTTCATGAACCGGCTCGATACACACACACGTGTATAAATAATATATTTTATATTTATTAAATTCATATAATTAATTTTCTAATTAATTTCATATTAATTTTTTTGTATGTAATAAAATGCCCAGGATCTAAATTATTTTGACTTTTGATTCATGTGATTTGAGCTAACGATTTGAACTGAAACATTCGCGGGCTTGAATTGAATCGGGTTTGAGATGGAAAAAAAGGTTCATATCGAACTCGAGTCGAGATTCGAGCTGAATCAATTCTTATCGAGTCCAGTCGAGTTCAACTCGACTCGACTCATTTCTAGCCCTAGTGTTGGGTAACATGGATACTAAACACCCATAAAAAACTATATATTCATAAAAATTCAAAGGATAAGTAATAGATGTAGCATATTCCTATGCACAATATACAAATCATAGTCGTATTACAATATTCCTCTGCATGTCTATCCTTTCTTATTACAAGGATGGCAATAAAATTAGCTTTTGTAGACACATGGACATTAGATTGTGACCAGAATTTGTCACATACATTGACCATTTAAGACACACACACACACATTTGCAAAACACCACACCAAGAGCGAAATTTAGAAAGGACTGATGGCAAGTGCAGAAATTTAGAAACCCCACATTCTAATGAATGCTGAGTTGGAAAACCTCTCAAATCTTGGTAATTGGTATAGTAAGGACATAAGTCCAACAGCACTTCTATGTGCAGTGAGACTACAGTACTAACCACTATGTAGTGGCCAGTCACTTACTATATTTACCACTTAAACAGGTTCATCCATTCAGAAAATATCTGGTTATAATAGCAATCTCAGACGCAGTAGCTTAGAAAATGTACTTACTTTTTGCCGAGTCCAACCAAGCTGTAAACTCCTCATGTGAATCCTCAGCAACTGGAGTACCCAAATAAAAAATAAAAAACTGACAATGAGTAAAAGAAAAGAATTTCAGTACTTCACACTTTAGCACAATGAGCTTAATGACTTAAATCAATGTTATAAAATACTATCAGTCAACTGGAAGTGAAATTAAAATTGAGTTAATTAACCATGCAACCAATCCAAAGCTAACCAATTTTGCCATGCCAACACAGACCACTCACTACCCATTCAACATAACATACTTCCCATTCTCATTCTTCCTTACTGAAATAGGGTTTATGAAGGTATTCTATCGAATAATTATTAGAAATATTTAGGGGATTAAAAAACACTCTTAATGGCACAGACACAGCACGTGATTGAATTTGAAAATCAGCATAATACTAATTTTCGAAATGCAAGTCTCGAAATCGCAATTTCATTATCTGAAATTCCACACATTTTCCCACGCCGCGTTCCTTATCCATCCATCTCCCATTCTCCCAACAATTAGACGAAAAGAAAAACCTAAATTGGTCAAAAATCCCAAAAATAAGGAAAAAAAATGGAAATGCAGGAGGAACCTGAAAAGAGGCAAGGAAAGCAACAATTGCGTCAGAGAGAGCGATGACGAGAATGACAGCGAAGAGAGGCCGCGGGAGACAGTGGCCGCCTCCGAATCCCGACATGGTTCGAGGCTGTGGTAGGAAGGAGGAGGAACAGCGTTGGAAGAAAGAGAGGGAAAATAGAAGAAGGGGATTGTGTTGTTGTTGTTGTTGTTGTACTCTCATGAAGATCTCTAATCTCTATCTGTCTCTATCTATCTATCGATGCATGTAGGAGATAGACAGAGAGAAAGAGATTCAGAGGAACAACACCCCCACATGACACAGCTCGCTGGTTTCGTGGAGAGGGTTATGATGGTAAATAAAATACGCTGAATCTGTTGTGATGAGATGATGATAATGATAACAATGCGATTGTGCCAGCAAGAATTATGGTCTTGTTTGTGTGGAGAATAGACGCCTCTTCCCTTCTCTTTTGTTTTTCTCACATAATAATATTGATTGATAATTACATTGTCGCCTTTTTTTTTTTTTCTTCTTTAGGTCTTCAAATCAAACCCTCGTCCAGTATACCCAGAAAGGAAAAAAAAAACACTCGTCCTTCCCGTTGACTTCATGCTTTGACTCGTGCATGTTTTTGTTTTTTGAAATTTTACTATTTTATCTATAACATTTCTATAACATATAATAAAGGGGATACAAGAGTTTTGGTGTGAATTTTTTCTTTTCGAAAATACCTTTCATATTAACCACTCTCAAACCACAACAAAGAGTCGGTTAATCTTTTTCCCCAGTTTTACCCATAACTCCCGTCCAATATTATACGGTTACTGGAAAAAAAAACTGTATAGAGTGGTTTTGAATTTACAAAAGGAAAAAATGTCTCATCTATTCTTCTCTGGGTGGGCTGTTTCAATTTCAACTTTCAATGAAGCCAGAGAGAGAGGACCATCACATTTTGCAAATGCGGAAAGACGGGCACGATAATGTCCGTCTTGCCGCTAGTTTTAGAATAAAGGCCCTTTTTGGTCCCTCACAAAAGTAAATTATCGAATTAGTCTCTCACATTTTCAAAAAAGTGCCACATTAGTCCCTCCGTCAATGGGCTTCCAAATCTGTCAGTTAACTGGCTGATGTGGCACGTTAAATGCTGACGTTGCAGTTAACCCTCTCTCCACGTATAAGCTAACATGTCATTTTTTGTGAGGAACTAAATATGCCCCATTTTAGTCCCTCACATTTTTTGGACCCATTTCAGTCCCTCAAAATGCCCTTTGGACTTTTGTGAGGGACTAAAATGCTACCTTTGGACTTTTGAAGGACTAAAAGGGTCTTTACTCTAAATTTTATCTTCGGCATTTATTTTGTGATTTAAGTTTTGACGTGGTCACTTGTGTATGATGACTTTTTCTAAAAAAAACTTTCATGTGTCCTTTGGTTTAATTTAACCTTATTTTTACTTTGATCCTCAATTTTTCTTGACCTAGTCTAACCCTATCGTGCCCGTCTTTCCGCATTTGTAAAATGTGATAGTCCTCTCTCTCTGGCTTCATTGAAAGTTGAAATTGAAACAGCCCACCCAGAGAAGAATAGATGAGACATTTTTTTCTTTTGTAAATTCAAAACCACTCTATACAGTTTTTTTTCCAGTAACCGTATAATATTGGACGGGAGTTATGGGTAAAACTGGGGAAAAAGATTAACCGACTCTTTGTTGTGGTTTGAGAGTGGTTAATATGAAGGGTATTTTCGGAAAGAAAAAGTCCACACCAAAACTCTTGTATCCCCTTTATTATATGTTATAGAAAGGCCCTTTTTGGTCCCTCACAAAAGTAAATTATCGAATTAGTCTCTCACATTTTAAAAAAAGTGCCACATTAGTCCCTCCGTCAATGGGCTTCCAAATCTGTCAGTTAACAGGCTGATGTGGCACGTTAAATGCTGACGTTACAGTTAACCCTCTCTCCACGTATAAGCTAACATGGCATTTTTTGTGAGGAACTAAATATGCCCCATTTTAGTCCCTCACATTTTTTGGACCCATTTCAGTCCCTCAAAATGCCCTTTGGACTTTTGTGAGGGACCAAAATGCTACCTTTGGACTTTTGAAGGACTAAAAGGGTCTTTACTCTAAATTTTATCTACGGCATTTATTTTGTGATTTAAGTTTTGACGTGGTCACTTGTGTATAAAATTTTGATTTAATCTAATCTCTTTTTTAGTTCAAATTAATAAAACTATCACATTTAAGTGTATGATGACTTTTTCTAAAAAAAACTTTCATGTGTCCTTTGGTTTAATTTAACCTTATTTTTACTTTGATCCTCAATTTTTCTTGACCTAGTCTAACCCTTTTCACCTCTCTAAAGAAATAAATTTGTCTTGCTCCTTTCTTTTGTAGTCACACTGTGAAATGGGTTAACCATTAATAAATGGGTTGAACATAGTATTGTTCATCACTGGATTGTAACCAAAAAATAGTATTGTACCTATATGTTTAAGTGAAGTTGGATGATTTTCTATATTTGCTACATTTTCCATTCAAGAAGATATAATGATGTGCAAAAGAGTGTGTCAAACACACTATATATCAAATACCCTCCGGTAACAAATACAATATTACCAAACACAAAATATATCACCCAAAATGAAGTGCAAAAGTACCAAATACAA
The DNA here is from genome assembly GCA_037113605.1 of Calophaca sinica. NCBI lineage: Eukaryota > Viridiplantae > Streptophyta > Magnoliopsida > Fabales > Fabaceae > Calophaca > Calophaca sinica. The sequence continues at coordinate 105,700,356 of CM073734.1, read as the reverse complement.
AATTACCTAAAGAGCCACAAACATTGGCAATAGTTTATACACCATTGTACCCAAAAAAGACATCATAAACTTCCATAAGAATCCACAGAACCAACAAAACAAAATATATTAGCAGCCTATGTCGATGATGGTGGCCTCACTCCATAAGTAGGCATAAACTGAAACACCATGTTTCTTGCACTAGTCTCTACATCAACAACATTTCTCAGGGGTACGAAAGGCCTAACTGGTGGTGGCGATGGGCGTATTGGTTGTGTACTAACTGCTGAAGATGGAGACGGGTTGAAAGGTGGAGGTGTTATCTGTGATGTCATTTGAACACGTGGCCTGATTGGTGGTGGCCGTACAGCTGGTGGTTGTGGTGGTTGTGGTGGTGAAGGTGGATTAGCAACCATTTCCTGAAAGATGATACATAATTCAAATCAGATTTCAACGAGTGCATAACAGTGACAGTAACAATATAAAAAAGATCCATGTCTGGTCCCTCCCAATATTAAAAACATCCTAATTTGGTCCCTCACAATATTAAAAACATCCTACTTAGGTCCCTAATTGATAATGTGTACTGTGCATAACTCATGTACCTGTGTTATACTCTCCGATTGAGATTGTCTCTCTGAGCCTTCACCGTCCCCTCCTGATTGAGCAGTAGCATATCTCGTCTTGTTTTTTCTCATCTTTGCAAGCCTCCTTTGTTCATATCCTGGTTGAACAGACCCCTTACATGTTTTTTGATAATGACCAGTTTCACCACACTTTGTGCATTTCACAGAATACTTCTTTTTCAGCTTTGTCTGCTGGCCGCTTGGTCCCTCATCAGTCACATGATCTTTTCTCCTACGTTTCTTTGGCCTGCCAATAGGCCTTTTCAACTTGGGTGGCTCCGGTTGTCGGTGGTCTGTAACAGCCCAATATTCTTGATTATTGACAGGCTGAATATAATACTCATAAGTTGCATTTAAGGCATTCATTGACAGCCGTGGATGCACATAATCCTCGGGCCTCTCATTCTTATGTGCAATAGCTGCAATGACATGTTCACAAGGCATGCCTGTCAACTGCCACAACTGACAGGTGCAAGTATGGTGAGTTAAGCTAACCCCAACCTGTGACCGGTTTCTATGTCTGCGAACCTTGTAAGTCTCATTCCCAGGATCACCTGTATAGGTAGGTGTCCAAAAATTACTCTCTACCTTAATCTCTTCAATTACTTTTGTTGCACAAGAGGTAGTATTCCTTTGTATGTGTTCAAAAACCTTTTATGGCCTGCCAACCTTCTCATTATATAACACCTTATCTCTTCTAGCATTGTCAAAATTGGCTTGTCTCTATATCTTACAATCTTGCCATTCCATATCTCTTCTAGCATGGTTCAACATTGTTCAGATAATTCCATGCTCGTTCATTCATTGTCTTCAACTTAAGCATCGAGGCCTTAAAAGCTGCTTCAGTCGTGCATTTTGAACATTCCCACACCATGCCACGCAACTCTTTATCCCTCCATTGCTTCATAAAGTTCTTCCAAATATGCACCACACAGTTTCTATGATGGACGCCTGGCATTAATTCCTTCAACGCGGGTATTAATCCCTGCACGCATAATAGAAAACACGACATTCAAATATATACACAATAACATGACCAACACGGTTTGAACAGGCACAACAGGTAGAGTATCAATATGATAAGATAATATAATAGACAAGAGTTAGAACTAATATTGAAATTTGAACACAATAACAGGAACAATCCCTGCACGCATTACAGAAAATAGCCTCATTAGGTCCCTCATAATATTAAAAAGATGATTATTTGGTCCCTCACAATATTAAAAACATCCTAATTTGGTCCCTCACAATATTAAAAAAAATCCTAATTTGGTCCCTAATTGATAATATATATTGTGTACGTATGAAGTTAAAGATACCTTTTGCTGGTCTGAAATAAAGTTCCAGCCATGTGTCCTGTGGTCTCCTATGTCTTGTAGTAGAAGTGTCAGAAACCACTTACAATTGTCTTGGTCTCAGCATCGACCACAGCATGTGCGATGACGAGGAACTGGTTATTAGCGTCACGAGAAACCGCTGATAGAAGTTGTCCCCCCATAATATCCATTTAAGAAGCATCCATCCATACCGATCAAAGGCCTACAACCAGCTTTGAATGCCTTTTTGCAAGCATCTAGACAAATAAAAAGTTGTTCAAACAATGGTGGCAAATCCAAACGTGGCAACACATCCATCTTTGCAGTTGATCAGGGGTTGCTTCTCAACAACTCACCCAAGTAATCCCAAGTCCTCGCATATTGGTCCTTTTCTGAACCTTCCACTACAACTTTAGCCTTTTTCAATGCATTTGCCAACTTTTTATCACTCAAATGCACAATGAAGTCTTATTTCATAATGTCATGTGCATGTCTCCTTTTAAGGTCAGGTTGTACAAATAACTTTGGTTCCAATTTCTTTGTAACTCAACCTCCAGTGGCAGCCTTGTTCCTGAACACCCTACAGCATGTATGTTCTAACTCAAGTGTCTTTATTTGATAGGTATTCACATCACTACTCCAAGAACAAAGTGTTTTCCAAGGACACTCATCAACCCTACAAACAGCCCTAGCCCTTTGCCTATCATTCTTCACCCACTTAATTTCCCTTCCAATGGCAATGTTGAAGTCCCTAACAGCATCCTTAAAAAGCTCCAATGTATTAAACTCCATCCCAACTTCTAAGGACACTTGGCCAAAGCCAACAGATTCCTTAAAAGTGGAAACAGAGGCGCCGAATCTACCTCGTCATCCGTAGATACTGGAGTCCTCATATGCTCAGAATTTTGTGCATACCCATCAATCTCAAATGACACAAGGCTACATTCATCCTCATTATATGATTCATTTAAGGTTGTCTTCTTAATGGGACCTTTTTTACTTGAGTCAACATCTTTATCCGTGTCACTATCACTATCACTGTAAGTTAATTTAGAAGGCTTGTACAAGGAATCCTCCACACTATCATAATCATCATCATCATCAGATACCAAATGTGGATCCACGCTAACCCCAGCCTTGTCACCATCATCTACAACCTCATTTGGGTTCAGACCAATAGCCTTGCTGCCAGCACCTACAACCTCAGTCAGCTCTACAAGCTCGACATCCTCAATTCCTGACACTAGATGCTCAAAATACAGATGAATGCTACATTCATTTGACTCACTTGCTTGCATTGCGGCCTTACACATACGATATAATGTCACTATCACCGCGAAGTGGCATTAACCCAATATTAAAGCAAGTTTGACTAGGATGCATCCACTGCATAGACTTGAAGTCATGATATCCCAAGCCCTTGAATAATGTCAATAACTCACCTTGATGCGTTTCAATGGAGTTGCGATTCGAATGCCACCATCTTACATCGCTGTCGCCGTCGCCATTGATGACCTTACTCAGGCGCGTCGTCGCGTTTCAACAGGAACAGGGTTTTATTCTTTTCTTCTTTTAAAATGAACAGGGTTTCTATTTTGATTGTAAAGGGACTGAACAGGGCGTGAGGGATTGAAAGGGCCTAAAAATGTGAGGGACTAAAACGGGACATATTTGGTCCCTCACAAAAAAATAACACGTCAGCTAATATGTGGATAAAGGGTTAACTGCAACGTCAGCATTTAACGTACCACATCAGCAAGTTAACTAGCGGATTTGGAAGCCTATTGACGAAGGGACTAACGTGGCACTTTTTTGAAAATGTGAGGGACTAATTCGGTAATTTAATTTTGTGAGGGACCAAACGGGTTAATTTGCTGGATTTTTGTGAGGGACCAAAAAGGGCCTTTACTCTTTATTTTATTATTATTATAAATATAAATTACGTAATTACTTCTATCAGTGTATGATTATTGTGATTGTCTGTGAAACTGTGAAAGCCACACATTCGATCGACTATTCGGTTAATTCGATCGTGACTCAAACTTTTGATCTGTCCAGTAAATTTTGTGACAACACTGATCTAAGAAGCAAAGACTGAACGGTTGAAATGGCTATGAACAATCAAGAACAGGGAAAATGGATTTAGGTTAATGCATCACATGTTCAATAATAATGCTAAATTAATAGGTGATTTCTAGGGTGAGTTAGATTATCATGTGGTTCATGGTGAACCAATATGTGTTTGTAATTTTATTATTATTCAAAAGTCCTTTAATTTTTTTAAATTCTCGCTTATTTATTCAAGGTGGCTTCTAGGGTGGTGAAATGTATCATGTGGTCAATGTGTACCAATGCTTGAAGCGTTCGAAACTCCAACAACGACCGATGTTGCCCCTTGTAAGTAGAAGCTCATGGTATTCTTCGTTCTCACGACTGAGACAGTGACCTAATCGGTGTTGGTTTGCCAAAAAACAAGAAAAAACGAACATGAGTGCCTTAAAACTCAATTTATATTTGTTTTATCTTGTTTTTGTCAAATCAACACCGATCAGGTCATCGTTTCGGCCGTAAGACATGAAAGACCGTGAGCTTACGGGAGGCATCGGGTAATTGGAGTTTCGAGTGATTTTCAAGCATCGGTCCGCCGTAGACCACATGACACATTTCTCCCCTAGCAGTCGCCTTTATTCAAACCCAAACTTTCCAATCCCCAGCAAACTTTAGCAAAAACCCATATTAAGCTGCCTATATCTATCTTCGGCGTTCCACCAAAGCGTCGTTGTGCTTTCGACAACCTGAATCCATCTTTGGTAGCCTCAGCCATAAGAAATTAAATATATTCTTATTCCAACCACGAACATTATGCACAGGCAACTACTAACTCTCAAAACCCGAGCCAAAACAACACGATTCATATGTGTGGCACAACACCTACATATTTACGCAATAGAACAGAACCAGTGTATGATATGAAGACGGAAATGTAAAGAAAAACATCACAACTAAAAATTGCTTTTAGGTTAGACTCACCAACACGCAAAAAAATAGTGCCAATTAAAAAATAAGACTCATTCAAAACATACACTTGTTATCTTTCTCCTCCTCCTCCTCCTCCTCCTCCTTTAGTCAACTTGTTGTTCGGTGACCTTTAGGTTCCAATCTTTGAACTCTTCTCCCACTGCTATCTTCTCTCTCTCAGAAGTGGCATTTGAACCAGCAAAGATGACATCCAAAATGATGATTGGTGGCAGCTATACTACAGAAAAATTCCCCATTGCGGTTGTTGTGGTTGTTCTAGCAAAGGCTGAGGCTAAGGTTGAGGGTGCAATGAGATAAGAGGAGACAAAGGCGTAAACCCAAAGAAATTCTTGGAATCCATGGTGTAGATGAGGTTTTGCATATCGCGTATGCATGCAGAGATGGTGGACTCGGTGGGTGCATGAATAGTGGGAAACAGTGCACCTACGTGAACCCCGGTCAAAATATTTATGCTCCCTTAAAAGATAAGAAGCGGGATGAGAAAGGAGAAATAGCAAAAGCTAATGGAGAAAAAGACTGAAGTTTCCATCAGGAATGAAAGAGTGGGGAAAGGAGAGATAAACTGGGGAGGAACTGATTCTAGAATGAGAGAAGGAAAAAGGGTCCATTTAGAAACTTTTAAAAATTGTAATATATATTGAACAAAATAATAATATATCTAACAGTGAATTATAATGATTCACGAGACCACATGATAACCTGATCCACCCTAAAATTAGCCAAAAAAATAAATTTATATTGACTTACGTAAAGACTCTAAGTAATGTCTATCATTCCATTAAAAAATGTAATGTATATCACATGGATGTATGGCGTGGAGAAATCCATTAGAGGACTAACACATCATAATTATGCCCTAAATGCACCATTAATCTAGAAATAATTTCTTTTAACCTTTACAATCTAAGAACAAACTAGTTTTTCAACATTCTGTAAGCATGTATATGGTGGAAAAATAAAGAGAGAAAAATACACACTATTAACCATAAGAGTGGTGAATCAATCCAACACATGTCTAGCCCATGTGAAAATAACCATCAATAAACAAAAAATTTGAACAAATCCATTGAGCCTTGGTTGGAAAAATGGTTATACTCAACACTGGATGAAATGATCCTATGATTTTTTATCAACCCTTTTCAACCACCAAGAAATTGCAAATTGTCCTCTTTAACCCTTCAATTCGTGTTAGCACTAATTAAGTCCAACCACTGCATATAGGTCACCCTACGTTGTTGGGCCTCATCCTCATCAAAGCTACCACATGTGCTGGAGCCATAAGCAACGTCTGACTATTACATTGTCATCTTTGTTTGTTGTCAAGCTAGAAATTATTGCCCACTGATTTTCCTTAACCTCAAAAGTTTCATTTCTTTATAATATGTATGAAACAAGTGAACAAGCGTTATCACGAGCTTGAACAGTTTGGGGTGATTAGAATCATGCAAAACTAGCTATACAAGAACCACATATTCCCACATAAATAAGATTCAATCTAGAATTATAAGGTTAGGTTGGTGGTTGTACTGGGGAGTTAAAGAGTGGAGTGATAAGGAATGAGAGAGTTTAAATCCCACCCACTAACAACATATTAACATTAGCACTAACATTTGTCACTAAAAAAAAAAAGATTTGATCTATCTATTTCGAGGAAGCCACTGCTAGGTAAACTCAAATGCAATGTTGATGCAGCCTTTTGCAAGCAGTTGAACACCACAAGCATAGGGATGTGCATAAGAAATGAGGAAGGAAAATTCATCAAAGCTAAATCCAACGATGATGGAATTAAGAGAAGGAGAGGCCCTAGACCTTTGGCATGCGGTTCACTGAATGATGCAAGAAGAATTTCACGAGTTAATGTTCGAGCTTAACTCTAAAGGTGTAGTGGACAACCTTAAGGGTCTGTTTGGTTCAAACGAGGGGAGGGGAGGGGAGGGAAGGGTAAGGGAGGAGAGGGATTTAATTTGATTTTGTGTTTGGTTGAGAGGAGGGGAGGGGAGGGGATGGGAGCCTTTGCTTGTTTGGTTTCAGGAGGGGAGGGGAAGGATTTTAATGAAAGGAAGGGATTAATTTACTAGTATATCCTTATAGTCTTTTATATTATATTATATATAAGGATATTTAAGTAATTTTATTTTAAATAATTTAATCTCCCCCTCCCCTCCAAAACCCCCCACTTTGGGAGGGGAGCCAAAATTGGCTTAGGAGGGATTTTGCTCCCCTCCCCTCCCCTTAAAAAAATTGAATCAAACAAACACAATTTAAAATAACCCCTCCCCTTCCCTCCCCTCCCTTCCAAAACCCCCCAATCAAACACACCCTAAGAGTACTAAGAAGGATGTCTTTGAATTTGATTGCATCATATATGCTTGTAGGGAACTCCTTAGCTTGAGACCAAAACTCATTATTGAGTTTATTAGGACGCAAACGAATGTAATAGCCCACAATGTTGCTAAGGTAGCTATATCTCATGCTATAGCCCCCATATATTTGAATTTACGACAATTTGTATTGTGGCAAATATTGTTTTTGAAATGATATGGGTTTATTTTTTTCAAAAAAAAAGAAATGATTGATAATTTTAAATCGATAACTAGTTAGAGAATTTTTTAGAACACGTGAAATAATTAATCTTTGACATTATAATGATATTTACTATTTATCCTATTCTACAAACTCACGTAATAGGAACAATTATATAAAGAAAAACAATTGATATTATGAATAGGTAAGACATTCAATTATCATAACTAGTATAATATCACTTAGAGTCTCCAATTATGGATACAACCTTCAGTAATTATTATCTGTGAAAGTGAATTTTTTTCCACATTCCTTAAAACCAGTGTTAAGACATTTTAATAGGTAACATGTTACGATTATAAAATGAAATTAAATACTTTATGTTTAATAGGTAATATCATTTAATTAATTTTAGAATTAGTGATTGACAATTAACATTGTTATTAACTAATCTTAATACATAATTTTTTCTTATATAAACAGTTTTTAAGATTTAAGTATGTTTTTTATCCCTATAAAATTGGTACATTTGGTTTTGGTCCCTACAAAAAAATTAGCACTTTGTTTTTTTTTGTCACATATTTTAGTCCTTACTCTTAAGTTGTATCCGTGATGATGTGTCAAAATTAGTGATAATGTGACCTATGTGGCTACCACATCATTATCCACATGGAATTATAATAAAATAAAAAATATGTGAAACAAAAACTGATTCACTTAAATCCCTATTCCCCTTCGAAGCCCTAAAGGAGATTGGGCATGTCTCTGTAAACCAATGGAGTGCCTCCATGAGTAAAAAAACCTTGCACAAACCACATTCGACAGTGCGAATGCTGTCAAAGAAAAAGAACTCAAGGACAGAGACTATAACAGCCACAAAGAAGAGGACCATGATTGACAATTGTTCGTCATCGTCTTCCCTCCCTCAATGGAGAAAATATGAGCATGGAGAGAGAGAGAGAGACTAATATTCATAACGTGTGTATACTTACCAGATTTTGCTTGAGATGTGCATACCCTATGCACAATTTCCTGTATAGAAACTGAGATTTTGATACTCTATCGATTTACATTGCTTAGTTGCTATAAAAAAGTAAATATCATATCAAAGTTACACGATTTTGGTATATCATTGATAACTATGCATGTGTTTACTTTTCGTAACTATTAAAGTCTCATGTGCATGTATGATATACCAAAATAACAATTTATAACTATGCAACATCATTGGTATATTATTCGGGTAAAAAAAACAACAAGAAAACTCGAATGAAAGATTCAACCAAATAAGGATGAGAGGAATAGGAAAAACAACCCATCTACTAGAATGGTACCTTGACCCTCTAAAGCAAATAAGTTAACATAACAAAGGCAAATGAGCTTACTTCACAATAATGGGTACAAAATCTGTAAATTTGAATATGCAGCACATTAGGGTTCAAACGTGTGTGTCTTTGACGGTAGTGAAATTGTATGGTTGTGTGTCTTCGATGGTGATAGCGACGGAGGGAGACTACTTTTGAGGTCGCATCATTAGGGTTAGCTACCATGTTAAAGATAAAATTTTGAAAAGAGAAAAGGAACGAGATAGTGCCCATATATGTGGTGACGATAATGGTGATGAGTCCGCATGTGATAGATTCGCAAGTAAGCAAAGAGTACATGAGCACTCTGAGTTGGAGGGAGAGGGTACTGATAGGTTCCTTGCTAGAGAACCTTGTGTGAATTTTTGTGTGTGACATCCAAGGATAATCAATTTTCTTACTTATGTTCAATTTTCGAGGATGAAATTTTTTATTTGTTGGGGGGTAATATAACACCCCAATTTTTAGAAAAATTGTTAAAAGGTTTATGAAAAATTCTGACGTAGTTTTGTCATAAATTTCACTACCGGGTGAGTTTTTACCTGAAATAAAATCCTAACGTGACCCAATTTCGATGAAATTCAGAATATTAGTGTTTTCCATTATTTGAGAGTTTTTAGAATTTATTTGGTAATTTTTAGGTGAAAGAAAATATTATAGAATATTTTCTAGCGTTTAATTCGCTAAACGACGGAGAAATTGGACGTGCTCCGAAAAATGACATTCACAGCAATGATGACAAGACAGAGAGAATTCTTAATATGTCATAATAATTTTTTGGTAAAAGAAAATATAATAGTATATTTTCTACTGTTAGATTAGTTATAGGTGTGAAGAACCTATCGTGCGACGTGATTGGTCGATAAGAAAATATCTAAGATATTTTCACAAGAGAAACTTGCAAGGCAAGTCTTCATTAATGTGTTGGACTAATATGGATTGAGCATGTGTGTTTGGTGTGATGTGTGGCCAAGATTACAACAATTGGATTAAGGATAGGATCGATGACTAAGTGCTGACTAGGATTAGGATAAGAACAAATGAATTCATCTCCTTTGGACCAAAAGAATTGTAGCACGTAGGTAGTAGCCGTCGGACCATTAGATTCTTGACACGTGTAGCCGTCAGACCATAGAGATTCGACAAATGGCACCATAGGAGAGCGACATGTGTCTCGAATTTGCCTATAAATACAAGACATGACTTAGATGTTTTTCATAAGTTGTCTTAGAAAGAATTCTAGTGACAGAAAGGTAAAATTCTAGTGAGAGAAAGTGGTGGTTTAGCTTGAATTTCTTCTCCTTTCTTCTTCTCTTTTGTGCCACCTTAGTGAGGTTCAAGCGTCGAGGGAATTGACGATTTAATAGTTTATCATGGATTGTTAAAGTGCCTAAGGTTAAGGCATCTTCCATTTATTGCTTTATTTGTTTTTATGTTTTGTATGGATGTTTGAGTTGATGATGATGTTTACTTGAGATTTGAGATAGTGATATGTTGTGATTACCGATGTGGATATGCTTTGATTGGGTTGATTAATCGTTGTTGCTTGGATGTTATTGAGTGGTGTTATGTGTAGCATGCTTATTGAAGTTGTGTTGTGTATATATATGGTTTCAGGCCTGGAGGGTTTTTCCAGTGTCTTTTGCATCCGTCAAGCTGGGATTGCAATCGTGTGTACACAAATGGTTTCATATGCACTGGCATGCATAACTAACCACATTATAACATGTGATGGGTTGGTTTTTTCTTGATTGTTTGATTACATGCTGGGTGTTGATATACCATGACTTTATGCGTGTTTGAATTTGAATCGCTAGTACAAAATGAATTGTGCATATGTTGTTGCTATGATATACTTGTTTGGAAAGATGATCCTTTCTATATATGGGCATTCTTATGGATACCACCATCAAATGGAGTTGTACGAGAAGGTTGATTGCAGAGTTATTACTGAGTAGAGCAAAGCAATTGGAGTTTTTTAAGTTAGTTGCGTCTTAGGAGAAAGTTAAATTCTCTGACGACGTGGGAAATAGGGAGTTCTTTGAGAATGCTCAATGAATGACCCTATGAGTTGACAATCTATGTTGTAGGTGCGTCTGTAAAGATTTTTATTTTATATTTGTAAGACCTCTCTTGATTAATAAATTGAAGGTTTTATATCGAAGTGTTCGATTTAATTATTTTTCGAAAGCAAATCAGCAAGATTTTTTTAAGCACCGCTTTTCGCATTAATCTTTTAACCTAAACATTATTTTTTTGCAAAAAGAACTGATTAAGAAAGAGCGTGACACCCAACTTTCGTACGTCGGAATTGAGGGTGTTACACAGTCCGTGTATAAACCTTTCCAATGTGACCCAGACGTAATATGCGCTGGCCAAATCTTGAAGTCTTACGTCCCAAAATTTCATATACGCACTCCCTCCGGAATAAATTATAAGCAAAAAAGTACATGTATCCGGTCCATAATTGGAGCAGAAACATGTACTTTTTTGCTTATAATTCATTCCAGAGGGAATATTATATAATTGAAATAAGTGTTGTTTTTCTATCGAAAAAACAAATAAGCGTTGTTTTCAATTGGATCAAACGGGCCGAATCTGCTGCCCATGTTTCCTCTAACTTATAAACTCAATAATAACGATGACAATATCAAGATAAACTTTAAATAAAAATATAATAATTAATAATTTTAATAAAATATTATTATTAGTTTTAAAAAAAGGCTCATTTTAAACTTGGCTTTAGGTCTAAATAGGTATTTGGTCGGCCCTGCGCTTTTCTGGCGTAGTGTAACATTCTCCTTATCAATAAGCCATGACATGATGTTGCTATGGCATATCTACTTCCTGTTTCTATGTTCAATTTAGAACAAGTAACAATTCACATAACTTTATAGCAAGAACACTTTGTAGAAACGACCATCATATAATTTTTATTAATTAACAATTTACCAGTCAGGTGCAATTATTTACAGAAGTTAATTAGCAAGTGCAGCATTTTTTTTGACTCTAGTGATGCATTTACATGTTTGAGACATGTCAAGAGAGAATGTTGGTCCACAAACCTACGTACAATAACACCTGTCCATAATAGTTTGTGTCTTTTTGGGAGTTAACAACCAACATCTCGCATTTGGAACCTTTGCTGCAGGACCTTCTCTATAGCCCCTACTTCATCTATGCCCCTCTCTTAATCTCTCTCCCCCTCTCTTTTCAACATCTCTCTATTTTCTTAACTTTCTCTCTCTTCTTACACTTAGTATTGCTGCTACAATGGTGCAACAGTCGAAGACGATCCAAACACCAACATTTCCTTTCCAACAGCACTTGTCAGAAAGACTTGGAGTAAATAAATGTACACAAAATAAAAAAGTGCTGGACTGCTGGAGTAAATGAATGTTGAGTGAATAAAATAAAAATATAAAGTATAGGTAATTAACTTAGAGAGCACGCAGTTAATAGTACTCGTTGTAAGGAAAGCAAAATTAATATAATGTTTGTTTGAGTTTGAATAATATTTACCTTGATAAGATTGATAAAAAAATTATGTAGCCTACTCATATCCTCTCAAAGATCCTTTTATATTTCAAAAGATCTTATAATAATTAATACACACTTAATCAAATTGAATTCCATACATTCAATTTCTATTATCTTTTATGTGTATAACAATTAATTGCAAGTTGCAAACGAATCAATGCGGTTCTCCTACATTTTTCAATTACTTCAATCAATTTCCTTAACTAAAGAACCTCGATTATAAACCAAAGGCTATAGTGGTCATCTATAAATTCATCATCGAAATCATTTCGATTGGTAGCGTGTGTATTTTATATATCCTTAAATGTTACTTTCCTATTCTTTTTGTATATTGTTCTGATCATAAAAGTAGGGCCGACAATGAAGTGAACCAACTTGAAATTAATTCGAGAATCGTAATTGAAAAAAATAGCATTGAGCTTATAAAAACATAGTTACTTAGCATCGACCACTTATAATTGGTGCCAATTTGGTGGATTAGCACTGGATTATAAATGTTGGTAAACAAAGGTAGTTTTATTTTGCTTAACAACATTTGTAAATCGACCTTAAATAAAAGTGACCGAATTAATATAATTTGGTAAAAAAAGATGTTTATGAAATTGATAGTGATTAATTCATCATAATCACCCTTGTGCACAAATTAAGGACCTATTCATTCACATGTTTTCACTTTTCCCCGCTTTTATTTCATAGATGTACCTCTTCTCCCCTCCCTCTCTCTTTTATTTTCAATCTGCAAAAATGTTCCTTTGAAAGTGACATTATCAACTCTTCACCTCCCACCACTGCTGCTCATGGGTCTGTCGCCATAACTGCCTCATTTCTTGTGTTTTCTAACTCTCACGCCAACTCACTCTCTCTTTACTGATTTTTTTCTTCTCTTTCTCTCTCTCATAATTTTAATAGTGGTTTCTCTGGGAATAGTTTTCAAATTAGAATATTTATTTTAGTGGTACTTTTGGGTTTGGATGTCACAAGGTGGGCATAGAGGATGATGAGTTTTTCATAAGATAAAATGTGTTTTGTATATCTATAATATTCTTGGGAATGTTATTCTTGGTGGGATTTAGTTCCTAGTTTTTTAGAGGAAGACTTTCACCGCAACAAACATGGTATTCCTTTTTATAGGTTTAGATAGTTTCTTTTTAGGCTTTGGTCTTGCTCTCCCACGTATCGATGTACTCTTTTATTTGTTTTTAATATATTTTTAGTGTGCTGCAAATGATTGGTAGAGTTGTAGATGCCAACATAGTTGGGATCTACCTCTCTATAGTGATGTTTTTGCATGTCAATTTTGCTTAAAAAAAAATTCTTGGGAATGTTGGAAAATATTCATGAGAAGTTTCCCACCTTCATGGGAATCTTTGATTCCCACCCCATATGAGAGTGTCTAATCAAGAAACATAAAAAAAAAATTGGGAATGTTAGTTCTCTTGAAATACTTTTTGAAACATTCATATCAAACATGACAAGCTTAGACTTCCAAATTAATATTTCTAAAAAACTTTTAAAAAATATTCCCTACCAAACACGCCCTTATTGCACACATATAAATATAGAAAAATATTTTATATTTCCACTTTAAATTTTTATACTAGCTAGTTGTGATTCCTTCATACATGTCTTTTATTGCTCAAATGTAAGCAAGTCAAACCATGACCTTCTCTAAACTCTTTCACAAAAACCTCTTTAGGTACTTTAACATATGTTTTTTTTGCCAATCCAATATCTTTTCATCAATCTTCGTAGTAGGTATATAGCATCCATGACTGATTTCTTCGACATAAAACTAAACTTGTTTTCTGCTATGTAGGTCTCTTATCTTAGTATTTGCTCAATTATAATCTCTCTTCCATGTTTTCATAATATAACTCAAGAATTTATGCATCATATAATTTTCATGGCTTTATAAATATATTTCATCACCCATTTATATAATGATTAACGTTTTAATTATCTATGGTAAAAAAAACGTTTTAATTATCTAAAAATTACTATAATAATTTTTCTCTTCCTATAGTAATGCTTTTGCACGTTAGTAATCTTTTATCAAATAAAAATCTAAAAATTACATATTTTATATTTGTATTTGTAAATAGTAATTTTATTTTTGACATAATATATGTATTTTATTTCTTATTCAACGTGTGAAAAGCACGTCTAGAATTTTGAGTTATTTAACAAATTTTATTAATTTTATATAGTTTAAATTTGATCATTAGGGTCCATTTGATTTGCTCAAAAATGAAGAACCCAATAAGAGTTTCTTTTCTTCATTGTTTGATCTCTAAAATGGTTATGAAACAAAAACAAAACCAAGAAATTAGGTACAATTTAAACTTTAAGGGTCCATTTGATGGTAAGGATAAGAGAGACATAATAAGATAAATTATCGTATCATGTCTTAATTCAGCATTTTTTGGAAGAAAACTCAATCATGTCACATATCATATCTTGTCCATCTAGTTAAAATATTTTCCCGAGGGGAAGACTGAGTTAGAAACTAACAGAATATGATAAGAAAATTGTTTCTGCATTCACCCGCATAAAAAATGATTTAAAATCTTATAAATCTAAAAATATTTAAAATAAAAACTAATAACTAATATTAAAAATTATAAAAAATACTATAAGTTAAAAATATCAAAAATAGCTTTAAAAAGTTATATATAATTTTGTCATAAGGGTAATTTTGTCATTTTATGTGATTAAAAATAAAAAATATACAAAATTAAATCTAATAAAATATCATAGAATTTAAAATAAAAACTAAAAAAATTAAAAGTTCATATTAAAGATTATAAAAATATTTTAAATTAATAGACATATTAAAAGAAAAATAAAAAAGTTAAATATAAATTTTTCACATGGGTAATTTTGATATTTTATATTATTTATATCTTATTATACTATTATTTGATTCATCTCAAACACATGATAAAATGATATAATGTTATCTAGTTTGTTATCATATGCGCATCAAACGCAAGATAGGATAAGAGCTTATCATGTCAATATCTTATCCTATCCTTATTCAACCCTCTTATCCTATCTATTTCTATCATATCCTAACCATCAAACAATTCCTAAGGGCCGTTTGGTGGCCAGGATAGGAGAGACATGATATGATAAACAATCATATTCTGTCTTAATCCAGTATTTGTTAAACCAGCAGAATATGTTAACTCAATCCTATCACCTATCATATCATGTCTATCTAGTTAAATTTTTATCCTGAGGGGAAAGTTGGTTTAGAAATAACAGGATAGGATAAAAAATTTGTTTTAGTATTCACCCTTATGAAAAATAATTTAAAATCTAATAAAATATAAAAATATTATAAATAAAAAGTAAAATTGAAAAAATTAATAATAAAAGTTATAAAAAATAAAAATAAATAAAAATTATATAATTAATTTTAAAATTTATATATAATTTTTAACAAGAATAATTATGTTATTATACATATACAAAAAATTAAATTGTAAAAAATAATTTAAAATCCAAAGAATATAAAATCATTTAAAATAAAAACTAAAAATAGAAAATTAGTATTAATATTAAAAATTGTAAAAATTATAAAAATTAATTTAAACAATTAAATATCTAAATACTTAATTTAAAAAATTATATGAAACTGTGTTACAAGGATAATTTTGCCATTTTATATTATTTTAAAAAAATAAAGTCATGATATAATGATATCCAATTTGTTATCCAGTGTGTACTAAACACATGATATGATAAGAGCATATCATGTCTATATCCTATCATTTTCTTATCCAGTTCTCTATCATATGTTGTCTCTGTCCGATCAAACTTCTTTGTCCTAATAACAACACTACTAAAAGACAAAAAAAAACTTAGTTGTTTTTTTTTCCCACTCAACTTTCTCTCTCATCCATAATAGTCTAGTTTTAATGTTTGACTTGCATTTAATGTACATTCCAATCAACCTCATATTTCCAATAAAGGATACTCCTTTCGTCCTAAATTATAAGATTCTTTTAAGTTTTTATTTGTTTAATTTTATAAGACTCTTTTAAAGTTTATCTGTAGCATTAATTATTTTTTCCTATTAACTTTATTTAATTTACCTTTATTTTAATCAATAAGTTAAATAAAGTGCAATGTAATTTACCTTCTCAATAAATTCAAGGGTAGTTTAGGTAAAATAATAAAAATTGTAGACAAATTTATTATTTTTAACTACATTAATTACATTCCTTGATGGGAGAGATTTTACCAAAATACTTTTATAATTTGGGACAGAGGGAGTAAATAATAAAAAATGTCTTTAAGATATTTATTATAATAAAATGGAAAATAAATATATTAAATACAAATAATTTTCAAGCTTTTAGTATTTTAAATAATATTATTTTTTATTAATTTTTTTTTACTTGATAAATATTGTACTGATTAGTTGATGGTTAGGGACCTTAAAAATATGAGTAGAAATCATCTCTATTTCTCAAAAGAAATGGAAGAAATAGAAAGGTCTATTACTATAGTTTTAAGTATATAAATACAGACGCTTCTAAAATTGGTAACATACGTTTGATATTTATGAGTATTTATATACCAAAAACTATAATAATGAAGTTGTCTATGTTTGGCATGAATTGCTGGAGCCTTATTTTACGGTTACCAAAGTCATTAATTAAATAGTTTGTTATTCTCGTCCTTCTGGTGTAGTAATCTGGTCTATCATTTATCTCTGGCATAATTCCGTCAAATGTCAAGTGCATTAGAGCTTATTTAATTACTCCCATTGTCGTTTAATATAAATTTTTTTTGTAAAAATTTTTTGTCCTATAATATAATTTTTTTTTAAAGACCAATGTGTATTAATTATTTTTTTTTTACAAATTAATCTCTCTCTTAATAGTCTTGAAAGATTAGAATAATAACTTAGAAAAAAATAGCACACATTTTGTACAAATTTAATACTAATAACTAATAAAACCTATTTTTTTAAAAGGCGTGAAATGGTCAAAGAAATCTTATATTAAAGAATGGAAGGAGTATTATTTTGTTTATTGTTTTTTGTTATGAAAATATCATCTTATTTGTATTTTATTTTATGTTTTCAAATATTTATACATAAAATAGTAAAAATAATTTTTTTTTAAAAATAAGAAATAAAATGAATATTAAGTTGCGACTTAATTTTGTGATGGGGTTATTTTAAGAGTTAATTAATAGGCTTCTTCCTTTCCTTTTTCATTTTTTATTAGTTCTGCAGATTTTATCAAAGAAGTGAACAAAGCGAAGTTGGAGCATAAAAGAGCATTGGGATTGGCACTCAAAAAGATCACTTATGCAGTTTTATCACAAGAATATAAGTAACAATTCGTAAATCACAATCTTCAGTTACATAATATTGAAAATGTAGATTTACATGCTGCAAGGGATTTCAATCTATTTGACCCTCTTTACAGGTTTCTTTGCAAGGAGAAGCAAAGATGACGCTGCCTCTAAATCAATCAAGAACAATTTCAATTCCGAATCATCACGCAGCTCTTTCAACGAAGCCTTCAATTTTTGAAGCCCCTCCAAATCAAGACCATCATCAACAATGGGGACTTTTTTCAGAACATTCTCAGGTTTCTCCTCCTCCTCCTCCTCCTTCTTCTTCTTCTTCTTCCCAACCTGCAGTTGTTTCATCAGATATTCAAGTTGTTCGCCGAGCTTGTCAATCTCGCCATTTGTAGAAGGCTCATCTTGGCCCCAACCACTTGATTCGTTCCCTTTGTGAAGGAACTTATCAGTCACAACATCAATGTTTGGAATACCAAAAGAGAAAGGCACACCACTAAAAGAGAATCCAACAATTCCCACTTGAACACCACAAAGAACTGATAGCTCATTGGCTTTCTTAAAAAGGCCACTCCTTCGCTTAGAGAAGGTGACCGTCCTGGCCTCCTTGTTCTTCACCAATTCCATCTCTATTTTTCGGCGACCCATGATTCCTTACCCTAGCTAGCCGATTAACCTATTTCTATCCCAATAGAGATTGTGGAAGCGATAGGATCAAGTTACTTGTGATTTTAAGGAGGAACCAGAGGCTTGTGGGCACATTTATTCTTTGCCTACAAATTAATATTATATTTGAATTAATTAAATGAATTAAATGTTTATAGTACTAGATATTTTCAATCTAAAAAATATAATGTGGAAATGTATTAATTGCTTTTCATTTTCTTTTTTAATTACTACCTCCAGATACACATTACAAATAACAATTGTATACCCCACCTCATTTCTTCATCAATTTCGTCTTAATTTTTTGACTACCAATATTCCTTACCCAAGCCGATTCACTTAATTCTTTACCAATAGAGATTGTGGAAGTGATACGATCAACTTACCACCGCAAACTATTATTAAAAAAAATCAAAAAGTGAAGACAGGAGAAGTATGGGGGATCAAACCAAAACCCATGAGAGGAAATACATCAAGAAAATCTAAAATAAGGGAGACTAAAACAATTATAATAAAAGTCTTCCCAAATAAACTTAGGGGCTAAATCCCACCAAGAAAAGCACCGCCTAGAAAGACCATGAGAAACTAGTTTGACTGCACAAGAATTCCCCTCCCATTAGATATGAGAGATGAAAAATTGCATCTGAGTAACAAGCTGGGAGCAATTTTTCCAGCGGTTTCTATATTGCCATGGCACTAAAGCATGATTCTTGAAGGTTTGCATCACGAGCATGGAATCACATTCTAACCAAAGTTTATGGCAACCTTTTTAATGAGCAATCTCTATGGCCATCATAGCAGCCATTAACTCGGCATGGAAAAAGGACATAACGCCTAGGTAGTCGACAAAACAACCCAGGATGGCTCCACTAAAGTCCCTATAAATAGCACCACAAGTTGTAGGACCCGGATTCCCTCTTGAAGCACCAATAACACCCCAAACTTTGATGTGACTTATTTTCATTTTTGTCTCTTATTGGTATGTTTGACCCCTTGATTAAGTTGATTATGCATAGTTCATATTATGGATTCATTTCTAAATTTAAGAAGAATGCGGTGTATTAGAGAGTTGAGGTGCACCAAGTAAAATGATTAGATTGTTGAGAAGGGATGGGGTGCAATCCATTTAGAGGAGAAATGCAACTAGTAGGATGAATAAGTGAAGTAAAAAGGAAAAAGATAAGAAAATGAGAAATAAAAGAAAGAGAGATAAGTGAAGAGGGAAAGGAGTTGTAGGATGAAAAACATAAGGGAAGAAAGAAAGAAAAGAATAAAAAGTAGAAAAGGAGGAGGAGGAGGGGAGAGAGAGAGAGAGATAACCCAAGAAAGAGTTGTGAGGGAAGGGTGAGGCTTCCATGGGAGAAAAAGGGGAAGGATATGAGGAGGAGCTAGTGTTTCCTCTTCAAAGGAAGAAGCTCAACTTCAAGACCCAAGATTCCTAACTTTCTTCTAATCTTTTAAGGTGACAAAGATTACCCCTTAAAACCTCTCCTATGGGTGTTTTAGTTTGTTTGATTCTAGATTTTATGGGAGTTTTTATAGAATTGAGGGATTTTGTATTAGAATGAGTATTTCACGTGTTGGAGTAAACTTAAGAATTGAGGATGTGAATGCTTTCTTGTTGTATGGGTTTGTTTAATATGAGCTTGCGAATGCATGATTTTTGAGACAATGTATGGTAGTTAAAAGTTATGGGTGTTTGGGGCTATAGGGTTCAAGTTGTTTTCATGGGATTGGGTAGTTTGATCTCGATATTCTTGTAAATCTATAATTGTTGACCTTATAAATGATATTCCAATGTTGATCGATCACGTATACATATTGGAATAGAGTATTTCGTTTGGTGAATTCTTAGATACCCCAGAAAAAAGTTGGGTATTGATACCCTTGAGACAAAAATAATTTAAAACTCAG
Organism: Calophaca sinica; assembly: GCA_037113605.1. Taxonomy (NCBI): domain Eukaryota; kingdom Viridiplantae; phylum Streptophyta; class Magnoliopsida; order Fabales; family Fabaceae; genus Calophaca; species Calophaca sinica. The sequence continues at coordinate 105,680,061 of CM073734.1, read as the reverse complement.
GACCAGTTTGTTAGATATTAAAAAAACTTTGATATAAAATGATTTAGTGATTTTGTTTTTTGTTTTTGAGATTTCTAAGAAAAGCAAATGCTAATTTATGTTTGTTTACAATCATAAAAATTACTTTTTTTTAAAATAAGTTATTTTTAACTTATTAAGATACAACCATATAAAAGTGCTTTTTTCTAAAACCAAAATCATAAAAGACATGAAAAAATCATTCAAGAAAGCATATTTATTTTAAAAAATTAATTTTTATATATATTTGAATATTGTAATAATTTAAAATTGTTCAAAATTGGATAAATTCAAAATGGGGGTAATTCAAAATGGGATAAAATAGAAATTCAAAATGGTTCAAAAAAATGATTTTTATGAGAATCTAGTGAAAATAACTTCTCACTTTAATTAGTTTTTAGATTATTTTCAAATTCTCATTTTTTTAAAAGATGTAACAAACAGATGCAAAACTCTTAAAAGTGATTATTTTTGAAAAAAAAATGATTTTTTTTTCCAAAAAAGCTATAACAAATGAGCTCTTAATTTCACTTAAAAATTAAATATAAAAAAAATTATGTGGCATCAAATGATTAGACATTGGGTATCATACCCAATAAAACTCTTGGGTATGGGAGTTGTCGCCATTTCGTTTTACCTATGGGAGTAAAATCATGCCGATTATTCTTACTTGCGCTAATTCCACAAGCTTTGTTGTTGGTCGAAAGACAACTTTAGAGATACCATTTCCACATGCATATTAATTCAACTTGTTTGATTTATGGAAGGAAAATTAGGCTGGTTATTCTTACTTGCACCAATCCCATAAGGTTTTTTTGTTGGCATCAAATATACAAACACACACACTAAATTTACATTACTTTTAGAAACAACTGAAACCAATCTTTTAAATATAATTTTTTGTCAAAAAAAAAATCTTTTAAATATAAATTTTGAGCAATTTAAATAATATCTTACCTAAATCTTTACCTAAATATACATTCTCCTTCTCATGAAGTTGAGTCACGCTCTTATCTCATTAAGCCACATGTTTTTGTCGTAGTGATAAAATATACTCCTTTCGTCCCTTAATATAGGGTCCTCTTGTAAAAAAATTTAGTCTCATAATATAAGATCCTTTGCACATATCAAGGTGCATTAATTTTTTTTTACAAAATTACCCCTCAATTAATGGAGGAAATTAAAAGACACACAATTCATCTCTCTCTCCTAATCATTAATTGTTAGTGTAATTTGGACAAAATACTACACAATTTGTACAAATTTAATACTGATAACTACTTTCTTAAAGGACGTGAAATTTATAAGGGGATCTTATATTAAGAGACGGAGAGAGTATAAGAAATTGAACCTCAAGGGCAGAGTAATTTATTATTATGATTAAATTACTATTCACACTACATGTGTTGGGTGGGTTCCCTCCTAAGTGGGACCCATAAAATATGGCGTTGTTTTGTTTATTTGTCAGATATGTGGAAGATATGTAAAAGATTTTGTGCATATATGTTTTTCTAATAAAAAGAAGAAATATGGAAGAGAAATGTTATGGAGACACTCTCTAACATTCTATTTTCAACACACACTCTCCTATTGGTTGAATTTCATATAGGTTCCACTAAATTTATGTGGGACCCACATGATTTAGTGGGTCTATTTGAGCTTCAACCAATAAGAGAGTGAGTGTTGAGAAAATAGTGTTAGAGAGTGTGTTGATAGCACTTCTTAATAGGGAATGATGAATATTTACAAAGAGAAAAAAGGGAAAACATATCTCAATAAATATCTCAACAGAATCAGCGTCATATCTCCACAGGTGCAGACCAAAATACATGTTCTTTATTTGTTGCTCCTCTACTATAAATGGGTATGGCATACGAAAGAAAAAGTTAGTGCAAAATGTAGAAAACACTCGAGAGAAAGAGAGGGGTAGCTGTGCAACACAAGCACGTGAGTTTCCAAGTTTCAAACCAGAAAACTTGTATTGTGGGGTGAGTGTTATCATTCTTTGTAACTCTTGAGTGAGGTGTTCGAGTTTGTAAGATGATATACAATTTGGGGTAGATTTTTCAAGTTTGTGCCAGAAAATTTGTTATATTGTGGGGTGGGTTACAATACTAATTGCAATCTTTTTTTTGATAATGGATATTTTTGCTGTCGTGTTCCATCGACGCAAGCAAGAGGTGTCAAACCACGTAAATCCCTGTGTCTTTTTCGCTTTCTATCTGTGTGTGTGGAGATTCCCCAACACTAATATCAAAAATCCTTAGACGTGTGTGGGTAAAACAAAGTGGCGCGTGCAAATTTTTTCCAACATCATGAATATATATCACCATCAGTCACGACACTGTCAATAATATGGAATGATCAGCCGCAAAACCAACCAAACATGAATGGTAGTAATTGCCTAAATTTTTACTACCACTACTACTTTTGTTCTTTTTAGATGTCGTTTAAAATTGTTTTACACAAATCAAGAGAGCAAATAAATTTTATTGTTCTTGATGAAATTATTAGTTTTTTCTATGATATCCTTGACTGTTTACCCTATTACACTTATTTCTCTCTTTAAAATAAATAGTTAAGGGTGTTCCGGACTGGGCCGAGGCCCAATCCGAAGATCCAGCATTCACAGGCCCATTCCCGCTCGTCGATCCACCTTCCCTCGATGCCACGTCGTCCGCATGCCTCTCCGCCTTCCCTCAACGTGGCCGACCCAACGGCTTTGTGCATTAATGGAATTTAATGCCGACTTCCGGGTTTCACGGGACGGTTACACATCGGCAGAACTGGCCCTCGACTCATATTTAAAGAAGCCCGCGTCGAACGGTCGAGGTAATGATCTTTCTACCACCCTTTACTCACCTCGACACACACTGACTTGAGCGTCGGAGTGTTTGCAGGTACACCACCCAACACGCCGTCGTCATCCGTCGCGAGCACAACCGCACTGCTTCCCTCCGGTCATCCTCTCAAGTTCGCTCGTAACATTGGCGCCTGTGGGAAATCGCTTCGATTTCATTTTCTTTGTCGAAGTCTCCTTCTTCACTCGGCGATGACTGGTTGAAGCATCAAGTCGCGACTAGCGCTCCACTCGCTAACGCAGATCTCGAACCACCTCACCATGAACTCGTTGATTTTATCGGTGAGTACGAGGGACAGAGGAATAACCTTCCGCTCCACATCAGATGACGCCGTTCGATCGTTGCTACTCAAACCGATGCCGAACAGAGACCGCCGCCGTTCTCATTCGCGAAGTTCCGCGACCATTCGGCCATGCCGGCGATGCAGCTCGTAATCAACGCCTCGATCGAATGGAGAATCAGCAGAAGGAAATTCCGTTCGGCGTTGCCACAGATCGACAACAGAGAAGATCGTGTTTCGCTCTCCTCGTAGATCGGAGGAATCCAAAATCTCTGGTCCGTTTCACCACCACCACCGAGGCACGACTCAACACCGCCTGGGCATAGAGCAAACCGCCAGTAACACTTCGGATCGTACTCCACCTCGCCGCCACAGATCCGAGGTCCGCTTTGCCTCAAAACTAAGACATGAGCAAACACACCGCAGTAAGAGTTTCTTCCGTAAGTCTTTCTCCCGAATCCGATATGCCACACTCTCCATCACGCCATCGCCGCTTCGACGCTGCGCGTCTCATCGCGAAGGTACCACCACGAGCAAATGACACTCCCCAAGAAGAGTCGCCACCTCTGGCGGCGAGTAAAATCTCCTGGCCGCACCTCTCACCGCCGCTGCTCATTCTCGTCTCATCAACCCTTCTCGAGCGATGACACAGATGACACGTGCAAGGCCTTTCGTCCTTTACGTCCAAGATTATGAGATTCCCGATTCCGAAGCATCTTCAGAAACCGCCCTCGTTGGACTCCTACGACGGGACCACCGATCCCGACGAACATGTTGGCTGCTTTGACATTGTCATGGACTATAGGGGCGCCTGGCGGTAAAGTGCGTGATCTTTCCCTCACTCAAGAAGTCGGCCTTGTCTTGGTTCCGCACTCTTAAGAGAAATTCCATTGGATCGTGGATCGAAGTTCGCCGACCGCCCCGCACATTTCACCGCATCTAAAGTCCAACCTAAGTCGACAAAGCAGCTCTAGCCGCGATTCAAAGAGAGGAAAGGTGAGTCTATCGAGACTATGTCGGCGTTTCAACAAAGAAGCCATTTTGGTGAAAAAATGCTCGACGAGATGAAACTATACTTGCTAGAGCAAGGCCTGGTCGAAGGAAGTTTATTCAAAGGTCGACATTGGTGTCGATAAACCGAGGTCCTCGACCGAGTTCCCCGGCGAGCTCGTAAATTCATGAATTACGAAGAGAAGTTGATGGCATCAAAAGCCAAAGGTAAAACCCAGGAGGAAGCTGGTGGACAACGCGAGGACAAGTCGCGTAGGGAGAAGGAAAGTCGGGGTCCAACAAAGAGATATGACGAATATACCCCTTTGAACACTACCCCTAAGCGCATACTGAATGAGTGCGCGAACACCGAATTCCGTGATGCTGGAATTAAATTTCCCCAGAAGGGAAAAGAGAAGCCGAATGCTGATAAGTCGAGGTACTGCCACTTTCACAAGTGTGTCGCACGAGACCGATGAATGTTTTCACCTGAAGGACGCCATAGAACAACCGATCCGTAAGAGGCGGAGTTGACCAAATATGTGAAAGGAAAACCGAGGTTTGGAGATAGAAGGTCTAGATCTAGATCACCTCGACCTCAAAGGAGAGACTCACTGGGACGCAAAGACGAAGGCGATTCGTGCATCCGAGGAGAGATCTCGTCCTCCTCCCGCCGCCATGGTCATTTCCTGAGGATTCTCCGATAAGGGAAGGCGAGCATCAATTCAAAGAAACGAAAGATGAGAGAAGCGATGACCGTTTCTACTGTTTTTCCTTCATCAAGTCGGCATAAGGGAAGACCACCCCTAGCCTTTTCTGACGAAGACTTGGTGAATGGAAAGCCGAACTATTTGATTCCCCTGTTGGTGAAAGCCTATATGGCTAACTTTGACGTCAGAAGAATCTTGATAGACCAAGGGAGTTCGGCGGATATCATGTTCTATGAGCTGTTTAAAACCTTGAAACTACCGTAAAAGATCTCGTGATCGCACTCGGTCCGACCGACCGTTTCAATCGGTTCAAAACAAAGCCGCTGGGCTATGTGGAGTTGATGGTGACTTTTGGAGAGCAACCAATCTCCAAAACCGTGAAGGTCCAATTCATCGTGTTACCATGCAAATCATTTACAATCGCATCGTCGGACGCCCGACACCGGGTGAGTTAGGAGTCAGAACCTCGACAGTTCACCTGAAAATGCGTTTTCATGATGACGAAGACAAAGTCGCCACCATCGGCCCGACCAAGAAGCTGCGAGGAGATGTTATATTTTATCTTTGAAGGCCAAGAGCAAAAGGAAGAAAAACAACTCCCATCGACCAAGAAGCTTGATCCCGCAAAGGCTGCCGCAGACGTCAATCTCACCGATTTCGACGCCAGGATCGAGCTCGAGGACGAGATACAGGAAGACGACCTCCGCCCGCGAGCTCCACCAAAAGATTAAAAGACCAAGACTGATGGAGAATTCATCCGAGTTCAACTAGAGAAGACCCAGGGAAGACAGTGAAGCTTGGTGTCGATCTCCCTGAACAGGTCAAATTGCAAATAACAGAGTGCCTGAAGTCCAATGCCGACCTCTTCGCTTGGACAGCTGCTGACATGCCAGGCATTTCTCCTGACATTGCCTGCCACCAACTCGCTCTCGATCCCAAGGCTCACTGGGTAGCTCAAAGGCACCGTAAGCAAGCTCCTGAAAAAGCCGAAGCCACTGCCAAAGCTGTCGAAGACTTAATTAAGGCTGAATTCATTAGGGAGGTCAAATATACTACTTGGTCACAAATGTTGTATTGGTTAAGAAATCTAATGGAAAGTGGAGAATGTGTGTTGATTACACTGATCTTAACAAGGCGTGCCCCAAAGACGCCTACCCCCTCCCTAATATCGACAAACTCGTCGACAATTCCTTTGGCTTTCAATTGTTGTCTTTCATGGACGCATACTCTGGGTACAACCAGATTCCGATGCATCATGCTGATCAAGAAAAAACCGCGTTCATGACGGATAAAGGTAATTACTGCTATAACGTAATGCCTTTTGGCCTTAAGAACGCTGGAGCGACATATCAGCGCATGATGAATAAAGTCTTTGCCAACCAGATCGGTAGAATGCTGGAGGTATATATGGATGACATGATAGTAAAACAACGAAAGAAATCGACCACGCCGTCGATCTTAGAGAAGTCTTTGCCAAGTACGAAGACATAATATGAGGCTCAATCCGAAAGGGCACTTTCGAGTTCGAATCGAAAATTTCTAGGTTTCTACCTAACCGAGAGTGGAATCGAGGCCAACCCCCCGGATAAATGCTCTGGTCAGAATAGAGATGCAAGAACCATCGCCAAAGAAAAAACATCCAGCAGCCTCTCGAATGCTAGCCTCTCGACGCAGGTTTATCTCAAAATCGCATGCATTGCCTTTCTTCCGCTTGCTTCAAGAAGTGGAATTCACAATGGTCACCCGAGTGCGCGGTTAAGCCTTAACACAGGTAAAACGATACTATCCTAACCAACCACTGTTAAGTGTCGGGACTTTTAGACCGCTCTCTGTGGAGGTCCTTTATCTCTACTTGGCAGCTGTTTCGAACTTAAGCCTCGAAAAGTGCCGGTCCTCATTCGTGAAGGGACGAGACCGTAAACCGGGCCATTTTATAAGCAAAGCACTTCAGGCCCAGAACAGATACCGTAGTAATCGAGAAAGTCGCGCCAGATCGATAATCGCGGCCGACGCTGAGACAATACTTCTTAGCACATCCCATAGTTGGTCCGAATCGACTCGTACCAATCAAACAGATTCTACACAGCCCTGGACCCGGGCAGGCGATGACATCAAGCTGGTCGATCGAGTCAGTCCGACCCGGAGTTACTTTCGAGCCGAGACAAAATATCAAAGCCCGCATCGCGGATTTCGCTGCACGAGTATGACTCTCGGAGCCGCGCAACGTTGTTCCAAATGGACGGTCCCAGCGCACGACTCCGATCGTCACAATTCCAAGCGAGTGGCGCTGCCTCAATTGCCGAGAACCACGACTTACGGCCGGGCTCGCCGACTCTTTCATCGGGATTCTCCTTCCCACCTCCAACAACCAGGCAGAGCCTAAGCGCAAGCTCACCGGCTGCACACCGCCTCGACGACTTTAATACCGGTTATGCAAAGCCGAATCGGCCTCACTAGTTGCGTCCCTGCATGTTGGAGAATAATGCTAAAGCAGCATCCACTCTTCAAAATACCGTCTCGGCAAAGAAGAAAATGATCTTACCTCACTGGAGCACGCATCAGACACGCCCCGGCGAGAACAAAACGCCGTGAGTCGACATTCTCGCCCAAACTCCGCCAGCCAGACGAAGCCAGGCGATCACAGACGGTAGAATACAAGAAACACTGCCAAGCTTCCTAGCTATTACCGCCAGGCGGGTCGATACCATTTATGACTTGTGCATCGTAGGAAACTCCAGAAATCTTCGCTGTACAATTTCAGCAAAGTTAGTCGATGATCCGCCTGACGATGAGGTCGGATAGCTGATGACACCGACCTAAAAATTTATCCACTGGCTATTACAATTACCTGATGATGAGAAAGTCGCGCCAGAAAATCCGGAAAGGCACTGCACGGGATCGATCACGGTATCTTATACGTCAATACAGGTACTCTTCCATCTCCTGGCTGAAAATCGCCGATGATACCCTGAAAGGCCACATGCACTACGGCCGGGCTGCAACGAAGGTATACTGCATATGTGGGCAACAACACTGGAGCGACGCCTCGTGGCCAAAGAAGTAACTCACAGGTAATTGATCGTCGACTCCCAACGACGACGAGATCGCCGTGAAGAAATGCGACAAAATGCCGAGGGCATTACGGCTTATCCACCCTTGGGCCTTCCTACTGCAGTTAATATCACTGACACATGGCCATCTTCTGCTTCGTGCGTGGCATCGATAGACTTCGTGATCTCTTTCAATGGTTCGGACAGAAGTGAAATACCGCCGCTATGATACTTACCAGAAGGTCGGTGCGCAGGCTCTCGCCAAGACTAACCCAGAAGAACCTGATTAAGTTCTTCGCATATATTCTCCGACAAGTGGTCCGATTCCTGCATGGTGGTCACACTTACAATCTAACGCACGCACAGATCGCTGATTCCGAAAGATTTCAGGAAGACTCGACAATCAAATAAAGACTTCACTCGCTAGAGAACACTCGCACTTTAACAGACTGCGAATAGTCAGGTACTAAATGCGGCTATCTCACGAGGTCCCAAACGAAGACTGATCGATTTGTGCCGGGAACCGCAAGTAAGAGCTTCCCCGAAAGTTGCTCGCATATCGAACTGATCACATCGACGACGTTATAATCTCCTCGCCTCACATACGGGACGTGGCTGCCATCCGCCGATCAGAATTTACTGAGGAACTTAGATTGAGAACCTCAGCATCATCCGTCAGAGTATACGCTGATCAACCCGCCGAGCACGAAGATAATTGGTCACTCGATTTAATGCAAAAAGCGTGATCAAAGATCGCCGTAGGTAACGCTATGAAAATGTAAATCATGCAAAAGATACTCAACCAAGGTCAGCACTCTAGTGAACCCATGCTCGGGGACTCTAGTTCTTCGGGACGAGTCGATGTCACCTGGCTCAGTTAACGCCACAAAGCTGCGGAAACTTGCACCCAATCAGCCCGCATAGCACCGTCGCGAAAGACATAAATTTCGCGCCATTACTCTGAGACTTAGCGGACAAAGTTGTTCCAAGAACTTGAACGCGAGTTAGCATAAAGAAATATTATAGTTGAAACAAATGTATCCTAAACACATAAAATGCGGAAGCAAATGAAGCACGATCGAGCAAATACGCAACCAGCATTTTATTTATTATCAAAGCCTGCATGGCGCCGGCACAAGCATCCGGACAAAGAGATCGCACTCGCTGCGCACGAGACCGCGCGTATCGCAGCTCGCGTTAAAGCCTCGCGGGCGCTGGGCAATAAGCACCTATGGATCGACTGCTCGCGTCGGCATCACTGACCGCACGAACAGCGCCGCGGATAAAGCCGTTCAGCGCGCTGGGCACAAGCAATTATCGAAGCAGATCGAGCCCTGCCGAGACCGCATCCACGAAGCTCTGCGATAAAGCCCTGCGCGCCGCACAAGCACTGACGAAGACGATCGACGCTCGTGAGATCGTTGCACGGCTCGCGATAAAGCCTTGCACGCTAAGTACAAGCACTCGTGAGCACTAATTCGCAGACTACGCTACGAGCCTCGCGGATAAAGCGCCTCAGCATTACGCGAAGCCCTGGCGGATCGAATTTCTCGCGTCGACCGCTGCACGAGCCTCGCGATAAAGCCTTCAGCGCGCTACGCAAGAAGACCTGATGTTAAGAGATCGAATTCGCGTCGCAGACCGTTATAGCGCGCACGCAGCCCGCGATAAAGCTTTCTGCGCGCGCTACGCCAAGCGCCAGCGCGCCACTGATGAAGAGATCGATTCACCTACGCCAGACCGCACGCACGAGCCGCGATGATAAAGCTACGTAGCGCGCGCTAAAGCCCGACGATCGACGATTCTCGCAAGCTCGCAGACGCTGCAAGGCCAGACGGTGCTCGAAATGAGACGACTTCGCCGAGAGCTTCTAACTTCGCGATGTACTTGTAATCTGCGACAAAGACAAGCCTCGCGGTCGATAATCGCCTTCAGCCAGAGTACGAACACGGAAGATCTCAAACGACCGGATAAAGATAGTCACGGCTTCGACGACGCTGCAGCTCTCATTTGCAAAGACGACTTAACGCCGACATCAATGAACTTCAACAGTCTTCACTCGGACCGGCAGTGCCGCTGACTTGTAGGCATCGTTCGACCAGGCCGGATCTGCCGAATCGACAAGATCCAGGCGCCATTCACAAATGATCCATTCTTCCGCCGACACGCCCATGATTATCTTCGAGGCTCTTTCAACGTGCCTACGCTTTTGCGGAATTAATGGAATTTATCACACGACGCCACTAGACAGATTTACAGCATCGACAAGCAATCTCTCGACTCATTTAGCATATCAGATGTTAATCCGCCGAGGTAATCGATCTTCTCTAATTACAACTCATTATCATCTTCGACACACAATCGAGCCATTATCCGCCGGAAAGGAATCAAGGAGTACACCACTAACACGCCGCCGTCGTCCGCTACAGCATTACCAAGATCCCTCCTGCGCCATCCCGCTGCAGGCGATGACCTAGAGGGAAGCAGCGCATAGTGCGTTGTGCTCGCGACGATGATGACTGTTGTCGCGTGGTGTACTCCGCAAACACCCGACGCCAAGCCGCCGCTAAAAAGGCTGTCGAGCGTGAGCAAAGCGGCGCAGAAAGATCATTACCTCGACCGCCTCGACGCGCGGGCTCTCTTTAAATACGAAGTCGAGACGGTTACATCGCCGATGCGTAACCGCCTCCGGAAACTTTCGGAAGCTCAGCATTAAATTTCCATTAATGCACAAAGCCGGGTCGCCACGCCGAGGGGAAGCGCGAGAGGTACGCGACGCACGTGGGCATCGAGGCAAGGGATCGACGAGCGGAACGGGCCTGGTGAATGTCGGGATTCTGATCGGGCCTCTACCAATCGCCTGGAATCAGCTGCCCCCCCAAGTCGCTAGCTCGAATGTCGAGGTGAGATCATGAAGTTCATTGATGTCGACGTCAGTCGCCTTTGTTTCGTAGCGGAACCGCAAACGCCGCCGTCGCGGCTATTTATCGGCTCGTTTGGGATCTTCGCGGTTCCACCTCCGCTGCAGGCGCTTATCGACACGAGGCTCGACGCGGCTTTGCGGTAAGGCAAGGCTTTATCACGAGTTCGCACGCCGGGTCTCGCAGACGCAGGTCGATTCTTCGCTCGTGCACGGCCGGTCTCGCAGACGCAGGTCGATAAGGTTTTATCATGAGCTCAAGGCACGCGCTCCCTCAGACGAGGTCGATCTCTTCATAGTGTAAGCCAGGCTAACGCACAAGGCTTTATCACGAGCCTGCACGCGGTCCTCGTGACGAGGTCGATCTCTTCATAAGGTGCTTGTGCTAACGCGACAAGGCTTTTTCACGAGCTCGTGCACGCTGGCTCGGCATGAGGTCGACAAGGCTTTATCACGAAGCTTGCAGCACGCTGGTCTCGACGCAGGTCGATCTCTTCATCAGGTGCTTGCGCCTAACGCGACAAGGCTTTATCACGAGCTCGTGCACGCGGTCTCGCACGAGGTCGATCCACAGTGCTTGCGCTAACGCGACAAGGCTTTATCACGAGCTCGTGCACGCGGTCTCGCACGAGGTCGATCACAGTGCTTGTGCTAACGCACAAGGCTTTATCACGCCGCTGCGTGCACGCGGTCTCGGCACGAGGTCGACAAGGCTTTATCACGAAGCTCGTGCACGCGGTCTCGCACGCAGGTCGATCTCTTCATCAGTGCTTGCGCTAACGCGACAAGGCTTTATCACGGGCTCGTGCACGCGGTCTCGGCACGAGGTCGACAAGGCTTTATCACGAGCTCGTGCACGCGGTCTCGGCACGAGGTCGATCTCTTCATCAGGTGCTTGCGCCAACGCACAAGGCTTTATCACGAGCTCGTGCATGCGGTCTCGGCACGAGGTCGACAAGGCTTTATCACGAGCCCGTGCACGCGGTCTCGGCACGAGGTCGATCTCTTCATCAGGTGCTTGTGCCAACGCACAAGGCTTTAACACGAGCTCGTGCACGCGGTCTCGGCACGAGGTCGATCTCTTCATCAGATGCATGTGCCAACGCACAAGGCTTTGATAATAAATAAATGCTGGTTGCGTATTTCTCCAATCATACTTCATTGCTTCACATTTATGTGTTTAGGATACATTTGTTTCAACTATAATATTTCTTCATCTTTGCTGCGTTCCAAGTTCTTGAATTTGTCATTCTTGCAGTTGTCTCGAGGGTGTAGGCGCCTGCACTGCCTTTGCCACAATTCTATACGGGCCTTCCCAATTGGGTGCAAGTTTCCCTTGTGTGGCGTTCTTCAGGCCAACATCAGCTCGTCGAAGAACTAAGTCCCCAAGCATGAATTCCCTAGGTACAACACTTCGGTTGTATCTTGCTACGATTTTCTGTTTTACTGCGACCTCGCTGAGTGCTGCAAGCTCCCTGCATTCGTCAAGGAGGTCGAGTTCTTCTCGTATACTCTGACAGTTGTCAACGCTACTCTAGGGATGCGAGGTTCTCCAACTAAGTTCCCCAATCTCGACAGGAATGATGGCCTCTGTCCCATATGTGAGACGAAAAGGAGATTCTCCTGTCGTCGAATGTGGAGTAGTTCGATATGCCCAGAGCACTCGGGGAAGCTCTTCCGCCCGCTTCCCTTGGCCTCATCCAATCTTCGCTTCAGACCTCGTAAGATAACTCCGCTTTGCGGCCTCGGCTTGCCGCTCGTCTGCGGGGTGTTCTACCGAGGTGAAGTGTCGCTTGATGTCGAGATCTTCCAAGGTCTTTCTAATCCGCGATCCGTGAATTGCGCTCCATTGTCGGTGACGACCACCCTAGGAATCCCGAACCATGTCGAATATATCTTTGAGGAACTTAATCAAGTTCTTTGCGCTATCTTCGCCAGGGCTCGCCAACCCATTTGGTGAAGTAATCTACCGCAACGACCAGGTATTTCACCGCCCAGGAGCCATTGGAAAAGGTCCAAGTATATCAATGCCCCACCAAGCAAAGGGCCATGGTGATGTCGTGATGTTAACTCAGAGGAGGAGCTAAGTGTAGATCACCATGTCTCCTGGCATTTGTCGCATTTCTTCACGAACGATATCGCGTCCGCTGAGTCAGGGTCGCCAAGAGTACCTGCGCGGAGGATTTTCTTTGCCAAGGAACGCCCTCCAAGGTGTTGCCCACATATGCCTTCATGCACTTCAGCCAGTGCATATTGCGCCGTATCGCCGACGATTTCAATGGGGGTGGAGAACCCTCTTCGATATAAGATACCGCCGATCATAGAGTACGAAGATGCCTTTTTCGATTTTTGCGGCTTCCTTCTCATCATCGTAGCCGATCAATTGAATAAATTCTTGAATCGGTGTCATCCAACCGTCGGGCTCATCGGGCGGATCATCGACACTTGCCTGGAAATTGCAAAGGAGAATTTCGAAGTTTCCTCAAGACTCGTCATAAGTGGTATAAACCACTACAGAATGCTAGGCTTGGCCGCGTTTCTTGTATTACCGATCCGTTGTTTCGAGCTTCGCGTCTTGCGAAGTTTGGACAGAATGTCGTCACCGACGCTTTGTTCTGTCGGAACGTGTACGATCTCCATGGAGGTGAAGTCGCTCATTTTCTTCTTTACCAGGGCGAGGTATTTTTGAAGAAGTGGATCTTTAGCCTGGTATTCTCCACTTATCTGGGACACAACTAGCTGAGAATCAGTTCTGAGCTTTACCTCTTCAGCGCCGAAGTCTCGAGCCAGTGTGAGGCCAGCCAAACACGCTTCGTACTCTGCCTGGTTATTGGAGGTGGGTGTTTATAAACTCTCATTGGCCTTGATTCCCAAGCAATGTGGGACTTTTTGGTGTATCCGGAACAAAGGGTATCTATTTACTATTGAAAGAATGTAAGTCCTGGCCGAGCAACGACCTCCCTTTGCAACAAGTGGCAATCTATATTATTGACACATGGCATAACTATTATTTACAAAGTCAAGTCAAGTCCTGGCCAACCAACCACCTCCACTTTTTCTTCTCTTAAATTGAATTTTTAATTATATCACTTTCTCCAACTTCTGAAAATTTCGTCTGTGTACAGACTGCCACTCTGCTTCATTTCATTTTACACAACCTCCAACACAATGAAAAACCATCAGAACACAATAGCTTTTCTCTCCCTTTCTCCTTCTAACCAATCTCGACAACGAGCAGCACTAAACCAACCAACTCGACAACGAACAGAACCAACCAACTCGACAACGAGCTTGAACCAATCTCGACAACGAGCAGCACTAAACCAACCAACTCGACAACGAGCAGAACCAACCAACTCGACAACGAGCTTGAACCAATCTCGACAACGAGCAGCACTAAACCAACTAACTCGACAACGAGTAGAACCAACCAACTCGACAACGAGCTTGAACCAATCTCGACAACGAGCAGAACTAAACTCGACAATGAACAGGCCCAACTCGACAAGGCCCAATATGATTTGGATTATATCACAATATTTTCTACCTATTATCTCTAAATAAAAGACAAAATAGACACCACAAATGGAAAAAACAATTTCCTATTATCTCTTTTACGGGATTACCCAAGTAGTAATCCCTCTTTTGCATCATTTTGTATATCCTATTGTTGCTGAAAAAACACTAAAAGACAAAATAGACACCACAAATGGAAAACAATTTCAAATATAATACTAAAATAATGATTTTAATTATATCACTTTCTCCAACTTCTTCAAAATTTCGTCGTGTACGATCGCCACTCGCTTCATTTCATTTTACACAACCTCCAACACAATAGCTTTTCTCTCCCTTTATTTGATCCAATTTCTTCTTTCTTCGTCATCTTTGCATCTCCTCACTCATATGGTAAGTCGCATCGCTCACTTCCACCATCCAACTTCTCCTTCCATTTTTTTTCTTTAATGAAGCTACTACTGGAAATTTTACAGATTTTGAGTTACTGATATTTTTGTTTACTTTTTTTCTCGCAGTTAGATCGCAGAATGTGTTAGATCGCCTAACTCGCACTCACTTCTTCATATTCCCTTCTCTTTCGCTTTTTCTCGCAGTTGATTTTTAGTTATTGATATTTTTGTCAATTTTTTCTCGCAGTTGGATCGCAGAATGTGTTAGATTGCCTAACTCGCACTCAATTCTTCGCTTTTCCCTTCTCTTTCGCTTTTTCAGAGTGTGTTGGTACATGATTTTGTTTGACAAACTTTTTGTCTTCTCGCTTTAAAACTTTTGGTCAAGTGTAACTTCGCCTATGATGCATGACTTGAGTTCATCCACTAACTTTGGTAATTTCCTTTGGTTATTTCGTAGTTACATTCTTATTGTCGTAGTCATGGCCCGCAAATTTAGCATGATCATGGACATAAATGACAAAAAACAGACATGGAAGCTTGCTGTCAGAATAACACGTGTTTGGTACGTTGAGATTCCGGAAACCAACCGCCATAGAAATGCTTTTGATCGATGCAAAGGTATAATCTTTTTCTCGTATCCGCAACTTTTCACATTAACATTGTACTTAGATTTGCTATTTGTGAAAAACTAGGAGATAAGATACACGTTGTTGTAAAGGGAAATGATGCCATTCCATGGAAGCCCATCTTAAAGGAGGATAGTTGCTATACTATGCGAATTTCGATGACAAACCTAATGTTGGACAATATAAGACCTGTCTCCATCCATTTAAGTTGCTATTTATGAGCGGAACAACTGTGAAAGAGAATGATCTACCGGAAGTTCCTCATGATGTATTCCATTTCACACCCTTTGATGAAATACTAAGTGGAAAGGCCTGTACAGATGTGTTAGTAGGTATATCATAATTTTACTTCATTATCATTTCATAAATGTGACTATAAGCTGACTGATAACATTGAATACCAACCTTTCTGTCACTTGGTGATTTCCAACTGAATTTTTCTTTATCATTTCATAGATGTCATTGGAGTTTTTGACAAAATGGGCGTTACCATCCCGATGCCAAATCAAGAAGGTTGAATTTTCTTTGAAAAGTCAAAGGTATTTACAAGTGTTGGCGGTGTTAATTAATTTGTGGTCATTGTGTTTTTCCTTAAGGTTATATATCAGACCACTTATCTTTTTAATTCAATTATATTATTATATTATAGTGGATCAACACTTAATCAGATTAATCATGGGAAGGATATGCCTCGAAATTGGTTAGTTTCATCGACAACCATAATAGTGGTGCAATTGTGATTATCCTTACCTTTGCAAAGATAAAGGAGCCCCAAGGTCATGATATTGTGCTCTATTTTTCAATTACTTTGTTGTTTGTACTTGAGTTAATTTTATATCCATACATTTAGAATGTCAAGTTCGCTATGTTATTAGGAATATTTCCTTAAGCATACAAAATAGCAAGTTTTGTTCTAGGCTTCGATAAATGAAGATGTTCCAGATATTCGTAAGTATAAAGAAAGGTATTAGTTGTAATTGTAATATCCTAATATAACTTTAGTTTGCTTAGTGTAATATCCTAATATAACTTTATGTCTATGAAATCATTATTTGCGCTTTGGATCCAAGTCATGCATACGAATCAGAAGTATAATAATGAGTCAGTGTCCTGATCCTCTCGCTTGTCTTCCCAAGACAACTTTTTTATAAAGCCGATGTGAAGACTTTATCCGAGATCTGTAGTTTAATGAAGGTATGTCCTAATTAATAAAGTTTACATGCTAAGGTGGAATCCCATGTGTGATGTACATACTAATGTGAGTGGATTTTATTGATCTACTTTTGATTTTGGAATGTCAGGGTGTAATCAAGTTGCAACAATTGATATGATCTTAACACAACATGGATGGAACTATGATGGTTGTACTAGCTGTAGTAGAAGGGAAGATAGTTGTAAATGTGTGAATCCAAAAATCGCTCCAAGGTACCTAAGTTTACTATGCCTTACATATAATGATGATTCACATATAGAAGAGTTATTAATGATATTATGCATAATGACCAATAGGTTCAAATTAGAGATCAAGGTGTGTTACAAGGGTGAATACGCAAACTTTGTTATGTGGAACAACGAATGCTTTGAACTTCTGAATGAAACTGCTCTTGAACTTAAGAACAAAATCATAGCAGTAAGCATGCTCGAACATTTTTCTTTATTTCAAAATTATTATTAGGTGTGTGTGGGTATTTATATCATTTTTTATCACATTTCAAAGTGTGAATATGATCCCCACGAAATTCTAACCCATTGATAACATTGTGGGAAAAACTTTGGCTCAAGATCAAAGTGCAAATGACATATAACCGCTCATCCGTCGTTAGAGTGTCTGCAGATAAGAATATGATTGACATGATATTGCGTAAATTTGAAGTCGAAAAGGTGTGTGCAATTTAAACAATTTAATTAACTATACTTTTAGAATTTTTATGTAAAATAATATTCTATAATGAACCGATTGTTCTATCATCTATGTCAACATTTTAGGTTATCATATCCCGCCCTTTGAAAATGCAACTAAAATTAGTGTTTGGCGATAATAAAACTTGTGTCATTGTTCCAGTTTTGTTTCAGTTTATGGCATTAGTGTTTGGTTTCAAAATTAACTAATTTGCTTGCTTTTATATACAAATAAAATTTTAATCTATCTGAAAACATGCAATAATTTGAAATGCTTTTCAACCAGATTTTTCTTAATGATTAATTTGATGCATTATATTGATAGCAGGCATGCACACATGATAAGGGAAAGTCAGTGTCCTCTGGTGTGAAGGAAGATAGCCAGTGCGAAATTGTGAGTAAAAATGTATTCATATTTATTGTTATTTAGTTACAATCCATAGTTGAATTCTGATTAGTGTTTATTATTTTTTTCCATATCTAGCAATCTTTATCTGCCACAGCAGATTATGATCCTGATCTACTTGAGGTCATATTACTCCTGCTAAGAGGGTGTTATCTGATACGCAGTTCGAAGAGATCGCTACTCAAGACTTGGCATCTACTCAGTTGTCTTCTACAAAACTTTCCAAACACATCAAAATGGAGTAAATCTGAATGACTTGACGATTGACAGACCTGTAGAAGAAGCCTTATATTTTGGCATGGCATTGGCTCTTTAATACCACTCTTTTTTTTGATGTTGCATCACAAATTATAGTTTGTGGTGCAAGTATGTAAGCCTGTAATATTTTGTGTGACCTTATGAAGATGTTCCCAACTTGAAATGATAAACTTTAATGTCTTAGTTAACCAATTTTCGACATGTCGTATCAGTTTCAATGTGTAATAGAACTTTGCTATTAATTATTCTCAAGTATTATTAATCTGCCTCATTTAGTCCAAAAAAAGCCAAGTAATTATTTTTTACAAAACATTAAAGACAAGTCTTTAAGTGTGTTACCTACTTAGCTTGATTTCAGCATTGGGATGTGTTAATTTAGCTCACTCAGCAGAACACAGCAGCTGGTTATGATAATTTGAGACTTGGCAAAACACAAATAAGGGCTTATCAAGGGAATAAGGATAATGTGTGCTATTGTTATGGGAAAGTAAATGAAACGAGAGTAAATATTAACTATTTGAAACGCTGCCAAATTATGGGGACTTCTACTCAACTAATGTAATTGCAATTTCTGTTCTAACAACACCCAATACAAATACAATAAAAGCACTAATATTATATCATTTACTTAAACTATTCTTTATTAGTAGTATCAAATACCGTGCATACGCATGCGTGTAGAGGCGTCGTTATGGTAATTAGTCAAGCCCGATATCGACAGTTGAGTTTGATCTCGACACTACGAGGTTGAGGTTGATCTCGACAGATCAAGCTCAACATGTCGAGATCAAGCTCAACCTCAGAGTCGCCGAGATCAAGCTACACCAGGACTCAAGCTCAACCTGCCGAGATCAGGCTTCACTTCGACAAATTGAGGACCAACAAATTGAGTTTGATCTCGGCAGTTGAGCTTGATCTCGGTTGAGCTTGAGGACCACAGCTATTCACATGATTCTGATGGGTGTTGATGCTCCAATAGATAGTTGTCTTAAAGCTGTCGAGATCAAGGTCAACCTGTCGAGGTCAAGCTCAACCTGGAGTTATCGAGATCAAGCTCAAGCTGTTGATATGAAGCTCAACCTGTCGAGATCAGTCTTGACTTCGACAGCTTGAGGACCAACAGCTTGAGTTTGATCTCGACAGGTTGAGCTTGAGGACCACATCTATTCACATGATTGTGATGGGTCTTGATGCTCCAATAGATAGTCGTCTTCAAGCTGTCGAGATGAAGCTCAACCTGTCGAGTTCAAGCTCAACCTGTCGAGATCAAGCTCAACCTGTACCTGTCGAGATCAAACTCAAGCTGTCGGTTGAGCTTGAGGACCACAGCTATTCACATGATTGTGATGGGTCTTGATGCTCCAATAGATAGTTGTCTTCAAGCTGTCGAGATCAACCTCACAACCTGTCGAAGTCAAGCCTCATCTCAACAGCTTGAGCTTGATATCGACATCTTGAGCTTGATCTCGACAGCTACAGGTTGAGCTTGATCTCAACAGCATGAAGACAACTATCTATTGGAGCATCAAGACCCATCACAATCATGTGAATAGCTGTGGACCTCAAGCTCCACCGACACTGAGTTTGATCTCGACAGTACAGCCGAGCTTGATCTCGACAGGTTGAGCTTCATCTCGACAGGTTAAAGACAACTATACAGGTTGAGTATCTCGACAGCTATAGGTTGAGCTTGAACTCGACAGGTTGAGCTTCATCTCGACAGCTTGAAGACGACTATCTATTGGAGCATCAAGACCCATCACAATCATGTGAATAGCTGTGGTCCTCAAGCTCAACCGAGATCAAGCGCAACCTGTCGAGATCAACCTCAACCTGTAGGTGTCGAGATCAAGCTCAAGCTGTCGTTGTCTTCAACCTGCCGAGATCAAGCTCAACCTGTAGTGGTCCCAACCAACTCGACATCGAGCAGAACCAACCAACTCGACATCGAGCAGAACCAACCAACTCGACAACGAGCTTGAACCAATCTCGACAACGAGCAGAACTAAACTCGACAATGAACAGGCCCAACTCGACAAGGCCCAATATGATTTGGATTATATCACAATATTTTCTACCTCCTCTTTCTTTTCATGATGAGAACTAAACCAACCAACTCGACATCGAGCAGAACCAACCAACTCGACAACGAGCAGAGCTTGAACCAATCTCAACATCGAGCAGAACTTAACCAACCAACTCGACATCGAGCAGAACCAACCAACTCGACTTCGAGCAGAACCAACCAACTCGACATCGAGCAGAACCAACCAACTCGATAACGAGCTTGAACCAATCTCGACAACGAGCAGAACTAACCTCGACAATGAACAGGCCCAACTCGACAAGGCCCAATATGATTTGGATTATATCACAATATTTTCTACCTCCTCCTCTTTCTTTTCATGATCAGTGAGTTTTGAAAACCTATTATCTCTACTCGACAGTGAACCAACTCGATAACGAGCAGAACCAACCAACTCGACAACGAGCAGAACCAACCAACTCGACAACGAGCTTGAACCGATCTCGACAACGAGCGACCAACCAACTCGACAACGAGCTTGAACCGATCTCGACAACGAGCGTAACTAAACTCGACAATGAACAGGCCCAACTCGACAAGGCCCAATATGATTTGGTTGAATTATTTTCAAAGATGACTTCCCTTACTCTTTCTGCATTTTTAAGAATTAAAACAATTAATCAAGTTTGTCACATAAAAATTTAGTTTTATAAAACATGTGTATTTAAAAAATGCGTGAAAACGAAGTGACCCGTGCGAATGCACGGGTATCTTACTAGTAATTGATAAAAAAAAATAATTAATATAACTTTGAATTTTGAGAACGACATGTAAATAATAACAAAATTTATCTAAAAAATGCACAAGTAAAAAGGAGCGAAGGAAATATTTTATTTTTCATCATAATTAGAGATAACCAAACCGATGGTAAATTAACAAAAATCCGGGGCAAAGCTTACATCAAAACGCACACTACGTTGCATCAGTCTAGCCGACAATGAAGTTCATGGCTAACCAACGACCAAGTCATTGCTATGACTATGACTATTGTCAACTCAACAATGGAAAGTACTCCCTCCTCTTCATATTATAGTAGGAGACAAAACAAATTCAATTTTTTTTTTGTCAAAAATTCGAGAAACATGCATTAATTTTTACACAGATTAAATGCTACTCCCTTTGTCCTAAATTATATTATTATTTAGAACATTAAAAGTTTAAAAAATATTTTTATTTAATACATTTATTGTCCAATTCATTATAATAAATATCTTAAGGATATTTATTACTAAGGATATTTATTATTATTATTTACTCCATTTGGAATGAAATATAAACAAAAAAGTATATGTATTTGGATATAAGCAAAAACGGTACATATATTTGGTCTAAATTTAGACTAAATATATATATATATATATATATATATATTTTTCCTTATATTTTATTTCAGAGAGAGTATTATCGGAAGTATTCAATTAATAGGAATGTATGTTAAATGCAAGTCAAACATTAAAACTATATTATTATGGATGAGAGAGAAAGTTGACTTTTGGATATCAATCAAGCAAAATTTTATTTCCATTGAGAAATCTTCTACTCAGCATTAATGATGACCTACAAATATTAGTGCACAAAAACTCTAAATACTCCCGTTTATCCATATTATAAGAAATAAAACTCTAATTTACATAAACTAAAGAAATATTTTGAAATTAGCTAATTCTAATTATTACACCTAATTTTTTTTTCAAATATACCCCTTTCATATATAAATGATGGCTAATAATTAATGACACCAAATTTTACTAACTTAAATAAGGGCATAGTTGAAAATCACTCTCTTCGTCCCAAATTATAAGATCCTTTTAGCTTTTGTATTTATCACATTTTATAAGATTATTTTGAAGTTTGTCTGTAGCATTAATATTTTTTTTCTCTATTACCCTTATTTAATTTACCTTTGTTTTAATCAATAAGTTAAATGAAGTGTAATTTAATTTATATTTCCAATAAATTTAAAGGTAATTTAGATAAAACAATAAAAATTATAGATAAATTTATTATTTTATTATATTAATTAGGATAAACCTAGACTTCTAGTGACATTCCCAGCGTCATAGCACGTCACTGCCATACAGATATACTTTTGAGTGACTTTATAGCATTGCTGGCGAATACTACTAGCGTTGTTATTTTCAGCGATTTGGATTGTTATTTGGATGAGTACAGCTGTGTGTAACCCGTGCAGTGCAATGTACGGGTATAACGTTCACATTTTAAAAGATTGAAAAAATTATTATATGTTTGATGTAGGTACAAATTATAAAATGATTAATAAGATATTCGGATAATTAGGTGACAATTCATGCAACGTTTAATTTATGCATTTAAAAATCTAAAATATGAATTTACTATTAAATTAAAAAAATAGAGTTTAAATAAATTATAAAGGTGTTTAACTTAAAATAGCGTGTATAATATCAGATAAAATGTAATAGAAATAAAAAAATTATAACCAAGAATTATATATTTCATAATTCATAATATGATAAACAAAAGAATAAATAAATGATCTAAAATCAGATATTATCGAACATAATATGGGACCAACTTTTTTTTGTTAGACATAAAATACCAAATTCTTAAGTAATGGATGGAAGTTTATAGTAAGTTTAATAATTTGAATATAAAGATTCTATATATATCTTATAAGAAGGTAACAAATCTTAGAAAACCCTAGTGCCTCTCTCCTTTCTCTCTAAACCCTCTCTCTTCCTTCTTTCTCATCCACCAGAGGGGGTAGTTTTTGGCCATTTTTTGGCTTGGACCCATCCCCTATACATTTTTTTTCCCTTTTTTTTATCTAAATAAATGGTTTTTCTACATAGATCTAGTTTTTCTTTCTTGTTTTTTCGTGATTTCGTCGTCTGAGTGCGATGTTGTTTTGTTCGTCGTCTTGGTGCGGCGTTGTTTAGTTTTCCGCCTTGTTGCGCGTTTGATTCAGATTGACAGATCAGCTTCAATCCATCATAGTTTCAATCAAGACGTGAGCGTCAACGTTACAGATCCGAAGTGTTAATGGTGGTCACCGGCAACCTCAACATCCTTTCCTCCCTACAAATGGCTCCTGAGCATGTGGTTCGATTGGTCATATCCGAGACCACTTATAGTCGATTTGAGTCTGTACAGAATATAGTAATGACCCGTAACTGGATGAGTTTAAAGACTGTGGCTCCTCATTTCTCTTTGGTCATCGTCCGTACTTGGAAGCTTTTGTTTTGGCTGTTAGGATTAAGATGACTTGGTAATGCCATATTGGCTTCTGTTCTGATTAAGTGTTTCATTTTCGTGTAGTTGGCTAACTTAGATGTTCGTGTTGATTTTCAATTATGGATGGGGAATGCCCCAACACATGCTGTTCAATCTGGGTGTATTGATCTTTTTTCTAATTTTTGAATGAAGTTAGATTTTCGTAAAAAAAAAAAAGTAGCAAATCTTAACCTACTAAATTTATAATCTCATTTAAAAAATTTCTTTAAAAATTAATATTTTAAATAAGATGTAAATAATTTTGTTTACATTTAAGCAAATAGGAAAATTTATGTGTTGGGTTTATTATATAAAACGATCAGACGGATTTATTTTTTGTACCTCATGTGTCTAATATTTTATTATTTATTATCATTCATATATAAACTTACCTCTTAGAGTCTCCCCACATAGCGAACCCTATTTCGAGCGATAACCATTGAAACGACGCAGTGCATCGAGGAGAGAGAAGCGGGTCGCAACTCGCGGCAGCGGCCGTAAGAGTGGTACTTTTCAATTGTTCTTTATGAGTATTCGTTCTGTATTCTCATAATCGCACATGTACAGAACATGATCTATGGTATATTTTTCGTTTTAACCTTTTTTTTCCTACTACTTTGTATATTAATAACCTTAAACGTTAGATGTTAATGTTATCCCAAATTGAAAGATGAAACCTGTTCCGGACTGGGCCGAGGCCCAATCCGAAGATCCACCTTCCAGGCCCATGTCCGCGTCAGGTCGCTCCGCCTTCCCTCGAGACCACATCGACGCGGCCGACCCAACGGTTCTCAGCATTAAAAGAATTTACTGCCGACTCCCGGGTTTCACGGAACGGTTACTCATCGGTAACCGTCCTCAACTCGTATTAAAAGAGACCACGTCAAACGATCGAGGTATTCATTATTTTTCCACCTCTTCACTCACCTCTTACACACACTGACTTGAGCGTCGGAGTGTTTGCAGGTACACCACCACCACACGCCGTCATCATCCGTCGCGAAGAATCAGTATTGCTTCCTCCGGTCATCCTCTCAAGTTACGCTCGTAACATTGGCGCCGTCTGTGGGAATCGCTTTTGATTTCATCTTCTTTGTCGAAGTCTCCTTCTTCACTCGGCGATGATCGGATCAAGCGTCACATCGCGACTAGCAGTTCCACTCATGCGAACGCAGATCTTGAACCACCAAACCCGCCGATAGCTCCGGCGGAACCACCTCACCATGAACCTGTTAATTTCATCGGTGAATATGAGAGACAGAGGAATAACCTTCCGCCTCCGCATCAGAGTGACGCCGTTCCGATCGTTGCTGCTCAAACCGATGTAGGAACAGAGACCGCCGCCGTCCTCATCCGTGAGTTCCGTGAATTCATTCGAAGCCATGCCGAAGCGATTCATGCTCAGAATCAACGCCTCGATCGAATGGAGAATCAGCAGAAGGAACTCTCTGCTCGCGTTGCCACACAGATCGAAAACAGAAAAGATCGAGTCTCTCGTTCTCCTCGGAGATCGAAGGAGTCTGAAAATCTCAGATCTGTTCATCGCCACCACCGTGGCACGACTCCACGCCGCTCTGTGCATAGAGCACTCCGCCGTGCTCATTCTCGTTTCATCAACTCCTTCTCGAGCAATGACACGAGTGACTCGGCGGGGCCTTTGGTCCTTTACATCCGAGATCATGAAATTCCCGATTCAAGCATCTTCGTAAACCACCCGCTTTGGACTCATACGACGGCACCACCGACCCCGACGAGCATGTTGGTTGCTTTGATATCGCCATGGGCTATCGAGGCGCCCAGGCGGTGAAGTGCGTAATCTTTCCCCTCACTCGAAGAAGAAGCGGCGTTGTCTTGGTTCCAGCACTCTTAAGAAAATTCCATTGGTTCGTGGATCGAGCTCGTCGACCAGTTCTCGCGCATTTCATCTGCGTCTAAAGTCCAACCCAAGTCGACAATGATCGCCGCAATTCAGCCAGAAGAAAGATGAGTCTATCGGAGACTACGTCGAGCGCTTCAACAAAGAAGCCATTTTGGTGAAGAAATGCTCGACGAGATGAAGTCAGTACTTGCTAGAGCGAGGCCCTGATCGAAGGAAATCTATTCGGCGTCGACGTTGGTGTCGACAAACCAAGACATCAACGAGTTCCCTGGCGAGCTCGTAAATTTATGAATTACGAAGAGAAGTTGATGGCATCAAAAGCCAAAGACAAATCCCCAGGTAACATTGACAAGCTGCCAAGATATCTGAGAAGAACTCGACCTCCTTGACGAATGCAGGAGCTTGCGGCCTCGAGGTCGCAGCGTGAAACAGAAAATCGCGAAGATACAACCGGTGTCGTACCAGTGCAATTCATGCCTGGGATTTAGTTCTTCGACGAGCTGATGTTGGCCTGAAGAACGCCCCTGAGGAAACTTACGCCCAATTGGGAAGGCCGTCTGCAGAATCGTCGCAAAGGCAGTGCTGGTGCCTACACCCTCGAGACATCGCAAGGACTAATTCCAAGAACTTGGAACGCAAAGCAAAGATGAAGAAATATTATAGTTGAAACAAATGTATCCTAAACACATAAATGTGAAGCGGTGAAGTATGATTGAAGAAATACGCAATCGGCATTTATTTACTATCAAAACCTTGCACCTCGATGGAACCTCGTGCAGAGACCGCTGCCACGAGCTCGCACTGATGAAGAGATCGACCTCGTCTGAGACCGCGTGCACGCAGGCTCGTGATAAAGCCTTGTGCGTTAGCGCACAAGCACCGATGAAGAGATCGACCTCGTCGAGACCGCGCGTGCACGAGCTCGTGATAAAGCCTTGTGCGTTGGCACAAGCACTGCGGATCGACCTCGTCGCCGAGGACCGAGTGCACGAGCTCGTGATAAAGCCTTGTGCGCCGCACAAGCACCGATGAAGAGATCGAGCCTCGTGTCGAGACCGCGTGCACGAGCTCGTGATAAAGCCTTGTGCGCTGGGCACAAGCACCGATGAAGAGATCGACCTCGTCGCCGAGACCGCGTGTGCCGAGACCGCGTGCACGAAGCTCGTGATAAAGCCTTGTCGCGTTGGCACAAGCACCACGAAGAGATCGACCTGCGTCGAGACCGCGTGCACGAGCTCGTGATAAAGCCTTGTGCGTTGGCACAAGCACCGGTGATCGACCTCTTGCCGGGACCTCGTGCACGAGCTCGTGACAAAGTCTTGTGCCTTGGCACAAGCACGATGAAGAGATCGAGCCTCGTCGAGACCGCGTGCGCAGGCTCGTGATAAAGCCTTGTGCGTTGGCACAAGCACCTGATGAAGAGATCGACCTCGTGCCGAGACCGCGTGCACGAGCTCGTGATAAAGCCTTGTGCGTTGGCACAAGCACCTGATGAAGAGATCGACCTCGTGCCCGTGATAAAGCCTTGTGCGTTGGCACAAGCACCTGATGAAGAGATCGACCTCTTGCCGAGACCGCGTGCACGAGCTCGTGACAAAGCCTTGTGCCTTGGCACAAGCACCTGATGAAGAGATCGAGCCTCGTGCCGAGACCGCGTGCACGAGCTCGTGATAAAGCCTTGTGCGTTGGCACAAGCACCTGATGAAGAGATCGACCTCGTGCCGAGACCGCGTGCACGAGCTCGTGATAAAGCCTTGTGCGTTGGCACAAGCACCTGATGAAGAGATCGACCTCGTGCCCGTGATAAAGCCTTGTGCATTGGCACAAGCACCTGATGAAGAGATCGACCTCGTGCCGAGACCGCATGCACGAGCTCGTGACAAAGCCTTGTGCGTTGGCACAAGCACCTGTGATCGACCTCGTGCCGAGACCGCGTGCAGGAGCTCGTGACAAAGCCTTGTGCCTTGGCACAAGCACCTGATGAAGAGATCGACCCTCGTGCCGAGACCGCGTGCACGAGCTCGTGATAAAGCCTTGTGCGTTGGCACAAGCACCTGATGAAGAGATCGACCTCGTGCTGAGACCGCGTGCACGAGCTCGTGATAAAGCCTTGTGCGTTGGCACAAGCACCTGATGAAGAGGCACGAGCTCGTGATAAAGCCTTGTGCGTTGGCACAAGCACCTGTGATCGACCTCGTGCCGAGACCGCGTGCACGAGCTCGTGATAAAGCCTTGTGCGTTGGCACAAGCACCTGATGAAGAGATCGACCTCGTGCCGAGACCGCGTGCACGAGCTCGTGATAAAACCTTGTGCCTTGCACAAGCACCTGATGAAGAGATCGAGCCTCGTGCCGAGACCGCGTGCACGAGCTCGTGATAAAGCCTTGTGCGCTTGCACAAGCACCTCGCAATGTGGATACACGATCCGATGCTCGGCGACCTACCAGGCCCCCCTCTGCAATTTCAAAATTCAGCCGGCTTTAAACTCGGCTACATCGTTGACCTTGATTATTTGATGACCTCAACCTTGCCGCTTGGACAGCCAGGTCAACTACTCTCACAGGGAAGTATAAAACTCGACTACGAGCACTTTACTCAGCATAAAAATTAATGCTAACTTTATTACATCAAGTTGTTGCAAATTGTCTATACTTTGACAGAATGTAACCTCGTGAGAGGCGGTGACAAAGCCTTGTGCCTTGCACAAGCACCTGATGAGGAGATCGACCTCGTGCCGAGACCGCGTGCACGACCTCTTGACAAAGCCTTGTGCCTTGCACAAGCACCTGTGATCGACCTCGTGCCGAGACTGCGTGCACGAGCTCGTGACAAAGCCTTGTGCCTTGCACAAGCACATCAAGCCTCGTGTCGAAGCGCCTCGGCCAGACGTGGAACACGAAGGTCGAACGAACTAATGAACAAGCACGACATGACGACGCTTGCGGTTCATTACGAACAAGGGCGTCGAACGCCGACATCAACGAACCGACAACAAGTCACCACCTCGACATTCGAGCTAGCGACTTGGGGCAATCGCTGATCGGGCCGAGGCCCAATCCAAGATCCACCTTCCAGGCCCATGTCGCGTCAGGTCGCTCGCCTTCCCTCGAGACCACATCGACGGCCGACCCAACGGTTCTCGGCATTAAAAGAATTTCTTTGCCGACTCCCGGGTTTCACGGAACGGTTACTCATCGGTAACCGTCCTCAACTCGTATTAAAAGAGACCACGTCAAACGATCGAGGTATTCATTATTTTTCCACCTCTTTATTCACCTCTTACACACACTGACTTGAGCGTCGGAGTGTTTGCAGGTACACCACCACCACACGCCGTCATCATCCGTCATGAAAGAATCAGTATTGCTTCCTCCCTATTATCCTCTCAAGTTCGTTTTAACAAAACCTTTTACTGGTTCAAAAATCATCTCAAATCGTATATTTGCATGAGTAATTATCCGGAAATAGGTTAGGTATTAAGTTAAATGAATAACACGTGTGTTTGTGTATGTCTATAGTTTTACTACTTTACAGGATTTTTAGTTACAAATTAAGCACTTTTTTGCTACTGTTATTTTTTTTTTGATAAAGTTTTGCTACTGTTATTTAAAGATGTGTGAAACATATTCTGACATAGATGTTGCTCCATGATAAATTAAGGAAGTAATATGAGAGTGTATCTTTTGCTAGCGACCTTAGTGTATTGTTGGCAAATAGTTATGTTATTCCCAACGATTTTGGTTTTTGTTGGGAAAAGCATACCTTTTTCCTCTGCGATAAGGATGTTGTTGAGAAATGAATTTTTTTTTGTCGCTGCCATGTGTATATTTTTGCCAACGACTTCGTTTTCCCTAGGAAAAAGTCGCTTCCAAATATCTTTTTCTTACAGTGATGTGAGAGTGTCTCACAAAGAAACATAATTAAAAATCTCAGAAATGTTAGTTTTTGGAATATTTGTTGGTGAGAACTCTGACATCCTGGAGTTTTATTGGGTATGAATATCCAATGACTAATTATTTGACGCCACATCATTTTTAAACTTTTTTAAAGTGAAATTAAATGCTTAATTTTCATACATGTTGTTAGTGTGAGAATATAGGAGAAATTCCCTGAAAATTTTCTATATTTATTAATAAATTTTCACTTTCTTTAAGGAGTCTTTTTATTCTTTTTTTATTTCATTTTTTATAAAAATTCGTTCTCTATTTTTGTTATTTGGATCACTGCTTAAATAATATTCTAATGTTTGTGTAAACTATTTAATTTTATTCTTAGCTTATTCTTTTTTTCTTATTTCATTTCTAATAATAAAATTATATTTTTGTCAACTTCTTCTATTGTTTTACTTATTTCATACACGATTTCTATTTTTTTTGATATTTCAATTTATTTTTTTATTTCGAGTTTGTTTTGTAGGTTTTATTTATTTTGTCATTTATAATTTATGTTTGAATTATAGTTTTTTTATTTTAATTGAGATTATTTTTGTTTGTTTTACGGATGAATATTGATACCTATATTTCTTCTTGGGTATGGAAGAATTTACCATATTTTTTAAAACATTCAGACAAGCTTAGTTTCCCAAATTAAAATTTCTGAAAAACTTCAAACAAAATTTTCCTACAGCACCCCATTATGAACATCTTTAACTATAGCAAAATATTTTATATTCCCACTTTGTATTTTTATAGTAGTTGTGATTCCTTCATACATGTCTTTTATTGCTAAAATGTGAGCAACTAGAATAATTGACCCGCGTCACGCACGAGTATAGCTATGTCATTGAAAATAGTTATAGAATAATTTATATTTTGTAAGTTAATATAAGCACAATGCATGTAGTGCATTAAAAATATTGAATAATAAGTAAATAACGGCTAGTATTCTGCATAATTTGAATAAGAAAATTTAAACTATTGAAACTTTATATTAATTTGTTATCTTGTAGCATAAACCACATCACCTTTTGGTGGGTAAGATTTTCCATCGCATACTCTGTCGCTAAATGATAACAACAAAAATGAGCATACCACAGCGGAACCATGTCATACAGAGGTTGTATATTTGGTCCAAACAACGCACAATGTGTATTAAAAATATATATTTTATATTAAAAGATTATATTAATGTATATTATTTTTTTAAATATTCATTTAGAGGATTTTATGTATTAGTGTTATTTCTTGTGAAATATTCAATCTACTTATAATATATTTTTACTCGAAAGTTGAAATACTAATAAATTTTTATTTAGATAGTAATACGTCTTCATGCAAAATGTTCAATTATTTTTTGTGTATTTTTATTCATGTTTTATGATCTTTTTGTACTACATGAATAACATACTCAAGAAGAAGAAGAAATGCATTACTTCTTGTTTGATCAAGGATTATGAAAATTCAAATTTCTTTCTATATTAATCAATTTACATGTAGGCACTAATTTTGAAAATGGAATTTTAAATTGATAGGGACACGATTAATCCTATACTAATAATTATTACATCAAAGAAATGAATTTAAAAAAAACTTTAAACTGATTTGAATCAAAATTAATGACTGATTGAGTGAGAATAGCAATCTGTGGTCTTCTATCGGGTATTAAAGGTAATATATTTAAATACCATTTATATGAATTCCTATTAAAAAATCAAATTTTGCAATAAATATTCTTATAAATTATTACTATAATTACTATTTTTTGATTGGACTATAATCACTATTAAAAAACGAATTTGCACAAAAAAAATTGAATTAAATACCAATTTAATGATAACATTAATTGAATTAAATAACATCTAAACTGTAACATATGTTTCGCAAAACCTATTTAGATACTTTAATATATGTTTTTTTAAGTCAATGAAACACACACACACACGTCTTATTGATTTCTCTAATATCTTTTCACCATTCTTCGTAATAAGTATATATAGCATCCATGGTCGACCTCTTCAATATAAAATTAATCAATTTTCTATAATGTTTTTTTTGAATGGATAGAATGTTAGGGTCACACTCTCTGACACTCTCCCTTAAACACACTCTCAACTATTGGTCAATGTTATCCATTTTTTCCAAACCCCAACTTGGTTACCGGTTCTTCATGTTTATTACTTTTTAATTTCATTTTATATTTTAATTATTGGGTTAATAATGGTCTTCCTCTGGATTTCGAGGTTTTGTTGGAATTAAGACCTTATTAATAACAACAACAAGAACAAGCATGCTCAAATCTTATAGAAGAAATACCTTAGGTGGAAGCTATCAAGACATACAAGCGCGGTCAACAAGAACAACAAGTTCTCTACCCTTATGATCAACGACATGTTGGATTATCAAGGATTAAAAAAATACCTGGATCCATAGCAATTAATCACCTGAAGCGGAATACCAAAAGAATGATCACGAACAAACTACAAGCATCTGGATCCATAGCAACAAACATCTACTCATATAAGGCTCATATCAATTAAATTAGGAGTCCAATGAGCTTACTTTATTTTAACTTTATATGATCACATAAAATATAGCTTATATATGATAAATAACTAATATAATTATTAATGATATTAGCCTATAGTAATAATTGGAATATAAAATTCCAACAATCTTCCACTTGGGCTGCATACTGTAATAATTATACAAGAATTCCTTAATGCGCATATCCAAATGCTATTTATCTTTAGACTTCCTCCTTACAATTTGGTCCACCTCATGTATCAATAATGAAATCATCGCGGCTTTTGTCACTTCCGTAAATTGCGACTAAACCTCGACGATCACCACATCAACATACTTGATGACATAGATCAATATGGATGAGTAGCATGAAAATTTAATGGAATGTGATCTCAATCATGTCTATTTCCAACTGGTCCTACTTAAATCTTTAGTGAGATCAATTTTGCAAAATTTAATTTTGCAAACCAAAGTCCTTAATGTGTAAATAAAATTTACACACAACAAGATACAAAAAAAAGTTTATAATGAACTAACTTTATTTCTGCAGAAAAATCGAAATAGCATAAAATTTGTATCTCAAACATAGAACACAAATAAAGACTTCCACTAAACTAAGACAACCTTAGTGACAACACATTCATATGAGCAACATGCTTATGAAAAAAGCCTTAGGTGTCAAGCCCTTAGTTAGTGGATAGCTAGCATGGAATCAGCCTCTATGTGCTCTATAGAAATTCTTTTATCCTGAATTCTTTATTTCAACAATGAACACATTTATGTCAATAGACATTGTAAAATTCATTATTGTTGTCGAAGTATGATACGACTGACTTATCTGTCACACTGTAACTTAAGTGGTATTTTAATATCTTTTACTATATGCAACCTTGTAATACCTACAGTCGTCCACAATACTCATCTCGAGACTAAATGAGACAATTACCTGATGAGACTTTGTGGTATCACTAACGAGACAACTTCTTTAGCTAATTGGTGGATTCTGTCAGTTCGCAAACCATCTTTGGGTTTATCGACACAAAGTATCTCGATTGCACCATATACATTTGTTTCATTAATGTTGCCATTAAGAAACATCGCCTTGACATCCATCTTATGTAGCTCCAAAGTTATAATAAGCAATGAGCGCTGTGATTGTCCGAAAAAGTCCTTCAATAAAACCAAATAGAATGACTCTTTACAGTCAATCATTTCTTTTATGGCTCTCGATGCTGTAATTCTTGAGGGTGTTGAGTTTGATCTTCATGAATAATTTCCTTAACTTGATTGGGAGGAAGAACAATATGTCCTCACGAGGATTCAAATTTGTTACACCAATAGCACCTGTATGAATTGGTTCAAGAATTAGAACCGCTTCTTCCTCACTCAATTTTGTTCTCTAACCTTATCTTTCCCCCTAACTCAATATCCTCAAAGAACTTTGTAGTTGCCATCTTAAAAAATTTCTTTAACTTGGGACTAAAATTTATACCTCTCAATCTTTAGAAATTATAGATTGTCATAAGTCATAGCTTAATTGGCTCCAACAATATTTGAATTTAAAAGACAAATGGAATCCATTGTTTAAAAATAAACCCAAAATAATCTTAATTTGTTTAAAGACAAAAAAAAAACCAAACTTTATCCCAAAAATTGATTCAACCAAATTGTCTTTTAATTTCAAATATAAGTCAGTAACAACAATCTAAAATGCCTAGAGTCTCAATCTTCACCGACTTTGCCAACTCCTATATGGACGCATTTTTCAGCGTCACTTGACCTTTGTTTGTTCAGACAATCTTAGTTGTTTCTTTTGAATAGACTTTTAGCAGATTCATCATTAGTTTTCTTTATTTGCCCTTATCCTTTGAGGTATTTGCCAAATGAGCAATATTTTATTTTCCTCTTACTTCACCATTTCTTTTCTTGCACACCTCATGAAATAATCTTATTAAAGATTATTTCTTCCTTTGACAATTGTAAACTGACATCTGATTGAATTGTGCAGGAAAGAATACCAATACTAAATGTCTGAACAAGTCATTAGACTGCTCAAGTTTTAGTGCCTTAAATTTGAAGGCAAGATTTGAATATTCCCATAATGTGCTCCTCATATTCCCTTTACTTTCATACTTAATGAAAATTCAGCTCTCTAACGAGTGCTCATTTTCGCCTCATTGCCTTTTACAAGTATTTTTAATTTTAGCAAGGAAATTTGCGATATAAATTATGTTATAAAAAATAACACCCCTAAAGGTCTTTGAAATATTGTACTTTATGATCACCAGACTTATGCGGCTGGATCGGTCCTACTTCTCATACTTGATTCTCACTTTATAGATACCGAATTGAGTGAGAGAAAGTGGATTTCTCCATTCTTATGCTAAGTTTAGATCCAAAGGTTTCTTTAATGTTCTGCCTTTAATCTTAAAAACTCTAAACTTTTAAGCATTAAATTGAACTCAAAACAGCAGATACACCAATTATTATAGTTCAACGAGAACAAGAGTATTAAAATATACTTATCAAAATACCCGATGCAACATTAATACAAAGTCTTTGGACAGTGATATTAATTGCTGGTGGTATTTTGTTGTAATGATCAAACACTGTCGATAAGTCCTGTCAAACAATGGTTGTCTTTGGACATCCCATTGTTCACATGGAGAAATTATCCTTATAATCGCCACATGTTTACCATCACAGGTGTGAATGCAACCCAGCCAAATATTAATCTTCCTTTAGGCTTATTAATATTCGCATGGACACGCACCCACACAATGTTAGTTGACACGTCAAATTAAAATAATTAATAAGACATGCTCAATTATTATTTATCTGTAGATTAAAAACCCAAACAAGATTCCAAGCGCACCATTAATCCCCAATCTTTAGATTGTAAGGACTAACTGCAAGCGGTACTCTCAATGCAACGATCAAACATTGGTGATAAGTCTTGTCAAGCAATGGTTGTCTTTGGGCATCCCAATTGCTCACATGGATAAATTGTCTTTTATAATCACCACACATTTATCATCGCATGCATGAAATTATGCGGCCAAGTTGCGCCTTCCTTTGGGTCGACAACAACTCGCATGAATAACTCCACGCTACATCTTTTGTAAATTTAATTGAACTAATCTACGCAACAGATGTTACTTTGGCAACATATTGTTTCAATCAACTCAATTAATTAAAATACTAGACAATTTTAATTAAAAAATAGGAGGGGTCTTAAATTCACACAGTTTCCACACATAAGCGTAGAAAACCCAAAACTGTATGTACGGTTATGGCCACCTAAACGTAAAAGAATTAAATAACTAAATTATTACAATTCTTTAGCACATAAGCTAGCTTCTCCGAGTGGCGTCCTCATATGGTGTTTTCCCCTTTTTTGTCTTTCTCGATCAATTACAATATTTAAAAATAAAATAAAATAAATAAAGAGAAAGTCACGACACGCAAGCCGTATTTAAAAAATAAATCACGACACGCAGGTCGTATTTAAAACAAATAAACAATACCAAATTCTAAGGTCATAACCATACCACAACACAAATCATTTAATAATAAGTCGCACCGTAAAACGAAACCAAACATTCATCAGATCGAAAACCATTACCGAAAAGGCCATTGCCGAAAAAGAAATTGCAAAGCAGGCTATGTCTAATATGGACCACATTGACAAGTGGTCCACCATGAAAAAAATGTCCAAAACTTCAACGACGACCGACGTCGCTGCTTGGAAGCAGAAGCTTGTAGTCCTACTCGTCATTACGACTGAGACGGTGACTTGATTGGAGCTCGTTCGACTAAAAACAAGTGAAACGGATATAAGTTGAATCATTTCGATCAAAACTTCATTTTTCTTGTTTTTAGTTAAACGAGCACCAATCAAGTTACCGTCTCAGTCGTAATGACGAGTAGGACTACGAGCTACTGCTTTCGAGCAGCGACGTTGGTTGTCGTTGAAGTTTTAGACTTTTTTCCACGGTGGACCACTTGTCAAGGTGGTCCATATTAGAATTTACCTTGCAAAGCCAACGCAAAATGCATCTGATAAAGGCTTTAACTATAACGTACAGATTCAATAACTAAAATCACGTAAAAGACAAAATCATGAAAAGCCAGTACTCCCTCTGGTCCCATATATAAGAGTCAAATGTACTTTTTAGGTTCATTGAATAACTGATGTATCTGGTACCAGATACATCAGTTATTCAATGAACCTAGAAAGTGTATTTATCTCTTATATATGAGACGAGAGGGAGTATAATATATATACATTATTATACATGTGAGCATTGATTGAAACTAGTACGTGATAATCAAGTAAAAAATTGTTCTTGTGAACAATCAATCTAAATGAGTCTTTCTCGGAAATAATTGTCAAGCCATTATGCTTTCAAATTTTCCAAAATACCTTTGATATATAATAAAAGGTTTACGGCAACACAAGAAATCTTTCTATAATCCCCTCAAATAAAAAAAAAAGGAAATCTTTTCTATTCACTTATTACAAAAAAAAACTTTCTTTGTTTCCTTATTCTTTTGTGTATGCAATATCCAAATCCAAAAGCTTTATTGGTTACACAAAGACACCAAAAAAAAAAAAAAATTAAAAAACAAGTTCGGTCAACTATCGCATATGCCCCATCTGAAGCGAATAACGCAAATAGAAAGCCAATGATATTTTGTTACCGGTAACTCGTGAAACAAAACGCATATGATAGGGGTAAAACGTAGATGATTTTAAAAAAATTATATGACTCTCAGCGTGAAATCATTTGACTTGCAGCGATATTGAATAAAAGATACGCGTAAAACTTTCAAAACGCAGACATGAAAACCAAATTTAATCCTAATAAACCAATATAGAAGACTGCTACTCTGATATCACTTGTTGGAATTAAGACCTTATTAATAACAACAACAAGAATAAGCATGCTTAAATCTTATAGAAGAAATACCTTAGGCGGAAGCTATCAAGACATACAAGCATGCTCAACAAGAACAACAAGTTTTCTACCCTTAGGATCTACGATATATTGGATTATCAAGGACTAAAAGAATACCTGAATCCATAGCAATCAATCACCTAAAACGGAATACCAAAGGAATGATCACGAACAAACTACGAGCATCTGGATCCATAGCAACAAACATCGAGCACGTTAGCGGTGATTTTATGGTTCTTCTCCATCGAATCTTCTTGAGCTCTCTCACGAGACTTTAGGTTCTCTTCAGATGAGAAGAAGAGAATGGATGACGGCGATTCGGTGTATTGGAGACCATAGCCTTCTTTATAGTGTGTTAAACCTAACAGAGTATCAATTATCCCCTTATCGGGCCACACTGACATCTACTCATATAAGACCCATATCAATTAAATTAGGAGTCCAATGAGCTTACCTTATTTTAACTTTATATGATCACATAAAATATAGCTCATTTATGATAAATAGCTAATATACTTATTAATAATATCAGCTCATATTAATTATTAAAATATAAAATTCCAACAGGTTCCTAAAACCCCAACCATGAAAACTCCATCCAAAAGCCCTGTTTTAAAATTTGATGCGAACTCCAACTCGATCGATTGGTGATTGTTCACTAGAAAAATATGGGAATATGAATTTTATCTCGAACTCCATCTCTAAAAAGCAGCTTTTTTCTCTTCTGAAACTGTGTCACTATCTCAATTCATTTGCCTTCACGTGAATGATTTTCGTTTGTATAATGAATTCATCTGTGCTCGTGTTCTTTTCTCTGGACAATGAAATCAATGGCCAGCCTCGAACACGTTGCTTACATTGGCACCATTAACTTCATGGTGAAAAACGTGTAGATGCAGATCGTTTCATTGATAATAATTATAAAATAAAATAAAATAAATAAAAAACAAAAACAGGTCAACTTGTAAAACCGGTAATCCAGTAAACAACCGGAAAAAAGGGTGACGTGGCTTCTTATACGAGAGTGTGTTCAAATGAGTGTGTTTGAGAGTTTGTCCTTAACACTTCTCTTTCTATTATGTAAGTCTCTTATCTTAGTATTTGCTCAATCATAAAATCTCTTCCGTAGTTTCATTTGTATGTCATGTTTGTTTTTATATATAGATATTAAAGATTTTCTTCTTCCATTTAATACCATGATTAAACGTTTTTAATAGTTTAAAAATGACATACTTTATTAGTAAAAAAAAAATGACATACTTTATGTATTTATTAATAAAGAATAATTTCAGTTGTTACATAATATATATTTTATTTTTTAATCAATGTGTTAAAAGTCCTTTTAGAAATTTAGTTATCGAATAAATTTTATTAATTTTGGATAGTTTAACTTTAACAATCAGGGTCTATTTGATTTGCGTAAAAATGAAGAGCTTGATAAGAATTTTTTTATTCAATGTTTGATTTTTTAAAATGGCTATCAAACAAAAATAATCTAGAAATGAGTTACAATTCTTTACTCTAAAAACTATGGTACGACTTCTTTTTTCCAAGAACAATACTACTAACGTATAAAAATACTTTTTTCCCACTTAACTCTTTCACTCATCTATAATGGACTAATTTGTCAAAAAATAAATAAATAATATATAATAGACTAGTTTTAATGTTTGACTTGCATTTGACATATATTCCAATAATCTGAATACTTTTAGTAACAAATAAATAATAATAAATTTCATTAAGATGTTTATTTTTTATTATAATGATAGGTAGTGCAAAATACACCATAGGTAAAAAGTTACAAACTAGTCCTTTAATTTTGTTAGTTTTATTGTTATTAGACTCTGTCTATCTCAGCCCCTCTCTCTCGATGCTTCCACATATACTACGACGGCTGCATTGAAGCCTCCAAGGGAGTTGGAGGCATATGTTGTTTTTGGCTCAACTAAGAGGTTTGGGGTTTCGTTGGCTAAGAGGTCGCAACTTTGGAACACTCTAACCACCCCAAAGAAACTGAGTGTGGCGCATTGATTCGTCGCCATTGTAGTGAGAAATGTCGTCGAAGAAATCACCGACGTCTGAAAGCAAGTAAGCATCAACCACAAGTCCATCTTGTTCTTCATTTCGTACCCGAGTTACTGTCACCAACCCTGACAGTAGTGACATTAACGCCTAGAAAGTATGGATTGGATCCCCAAATCCTTTCATGAACACGGCTTCCCTCACCTAGTTGTCGTCAAGCTCTGTGTGGGCATCTTTACCTAGCTGCATGAGCTCACTGATGGATGACCCAGTCTGCTGCAACAATGAATACGGGCCCAAAGATCCTTTGCTGCACCCAAAAAAACTACCCATAACAAGACAAAAACTCCATGCAATATGTTAGAATTAGTCACAATTTATTACAACTAGAGCGTTGACATGTGCGATGCACGGAAAAAATGTGACGTGTCGACAATATAATTTTCTTTTTTAAAATAAAATATATATTATAAAGGAGAAAAAAACTAAAAGAGAAACAATATACATTATAAAGGTGGAAAAAAATAAATTAAGTTTTCTAGATTAACATCTACATGGTTTTCTCTTCGTCAAAGATATTAAAGTTTTTGTGTGGCATACAAATACTTGCAACTATTTTTTACCATGAGATTTACCTCTAGATCTGTATAGTGCCACATCAACACTTCTTAGTATATCTCCCAAAGCAACCCAATGACTATGTAATTTTGACTCTTTTTATTCTCTTCAAGTATTGTTATGACATTATACTTTTTTTTAATCAAAATCAGAACAATGCAAAAAGGGATAATTATAAAACAAGCCACCAATGCCTATCAAAAAACAAAAAAAACACGCCACCAATATCAAGCATTGCTACACCCTTTGTTCAACATATATCAGTCATCAAATGAAAAGCACCTATTTTAAATGATAGTAGACTAACATGCACAAATCATTAAAAAAAGTTATAAATATTGTGTATGTATTTACATTTGTCCAAAACAATTAACTAACAACACTGATTTTTCTTTTTCAATAATGTATGTATATCTTGTGGTTTTTGAGCGGATATTTAGACCCACTATGAGAACAAAATCCAGCAATAACTGCATCTTGAGAGAAGCTCACAACCACCAGCTACAAAAATCTTAGTATTAAATTTATCATGGTTGAATTGATTATGCTAACATCCTTATAAAAGACTGCATTCAGATTCAGAATGGATGAAAACAAAACATTCTCTCAAAGACGACACAAAAACTAATCACAATAAACAAACAGACAAAATCTGATATTGGTTTAAAATATAAAAATAAAAACCAAAAGAAGAAATCAAACTACAAAAAAAAAATCTTACACATTATAAAAGGGTTGAAAATCCCAAATGATCTTAGAATACAATATGTTTCTATCTAAACTCTTAAATCAGAAAGAAATTGCAACAAAAGATACAAAACAAAAGTGGATATCACTTTGATCCTTTCATATATGCTCCTCAGCATTGGCAACATTGTCCGATTGCCAACTTCTGCAATAGAAGTTATAGCATCTGAAATATGTTACAACGAACTCCAAAAAAAAATTGCAAAATGCATACAAAAAATAAATAAACCAATATCATATAATCAGAACACCACCAAATATATCCATAAAAATCAAAGAAATCCATCCTGAAGACTCAAGTAACATAATCATGTATTATCTTGTTAGCCACCAAAATTGTTGTTACTTGTTAGCTTTTGAACATAAAAAATATAATCTAAAGTAGTATTTATTTTTTTCTAACAAAAAGGTAAACGATGAAAGACTTTAATAGAACTTTGAAACATTAAAGGAAAATGATACTTCCCTCTTGCTTAAAAATGAAATAGAACACACCAGACGCATGGGCATTTGACATATTCATGTCACATAAAAGCCTAGTTGCTTAAATTAACACCTAAAAGGCCAACCAAAGCTATATGCAAAAACATAAAAAATCATTAGTGCATTACCCCCACTTACCGCTAAAGTCATAGGCAAATCAAACTCAAAAATCACAAGACACTCAAAACATGTCAAGCCCATTTTTGATTACCAATTAGTAACTATTCAAATAGTTGAATAAGTAATACTAACAAAAAGAGAAAATGCCAAGTCAACATCACAATCCACTAAAGAATCTTTTTCATTCTCCTTGTAAGAATAAGCAAAAAGCCTTTGAGCTTTGCACAGATATACACCAAACTCCAAACTACTTACTTTTGCTTATCAAAAAAAAAAAAAAAAAAAAAACACCAAACTCCTTACAAGGATCTTTGCACAGATATACACCAAACTCCTTACAAAATAAGTCTTTCTTTTCACAATTAATGCTTCCAACATGTAAACAAAGTGAGA
The DNA here is from genome assembly GCA_037113605.1 of Calophaca sinica. NCBI lineage: Eukaryota > Viridiplantae > Streptophyta > Magnoliopsida > Fabales > Fabaceae > Calophaca > Calophaca sinica. Next base: position 105,639,107 of record CM073734.1, on the reverse strand, counting down.
GAAAAATATGATTTTCTTTGGTTGTTGAAAGAGAAATAATGTCACTACTACTTATTGGCTATGTCACCCACAATGGACTCATCTTCTTGGTTCAAAGAACCTTCAATCTGTAGTAGAACCATACCCTAACAAAGAATCACAAACACACACACACACATTCCCTATCATCTTTGTCCAGATGCCTCTTTTTTTTTTTGCAAAAAAAAAAATCACAAAACTAATAAGAAAAAATAAGAAAAAAAATTCATCGGTCACACATTATTATTAAAAAAGAAAAACAATATTCAGGAAACAAAACCTTCCCATTTTCATATTTTACTTTGTACTCGCGAAAAAACAACCCATTTTACGATTTCAGAAACTGCACTCATTCAACATCTGCAACAAATCCAAAACAGAGAACGACACATCAACAGGCGCAAACCATTTTTAGTGGAAGATGAAGACACCAACCGCGGGAAGAGGAAAGAGCATAAAGAAAAGCAAATTATTACAAAGATATTGAAGCAATAACACAATCAGGAACCATAGGGATTGAAAATATACAAAAAATAGAAGCAATCCAAATAAAGTCCTAACAACAAATTCAGAAAACTTAAATTTGTTCTCCAATCCCCTTTATGACAAAACTCAGGAAAAAAAAAGGAAATATGAGTGGAAGGCATGGTATAACTGGGTGCAAGAAGAGAAAGGAGCACAAAGAAGAGCAGAATAGACCACCTAACTTACAACAATGGCAGAAACAAACATATCTATAGAGGAGAAGACTGCGTCTGTTAGACGATCAAAATGAGCCCATCTTTGCCTCTACAAAGGCGCAACCCCAAACACTCTTCCATTCTCTCTTCGTCTCTCCCTCCCTTTACCTGTTTTCTTTCTTTCACTTGCTTCGAACCCCTATTTTCTTCTGTCTGCCGTAAGAGAAAGGAAGAGTCACCTTTAATTATAGAGATAGAGATAGTTTTACTTCCAAACTAATGCAGTATTATCCATATCAATTTAAGAGAAGAATAGGCTGTTGAAATGACCAAATTAGTTCTCTTATAATTATGCTACCTGTCCTTTTTTAAGGGTAAATTTGTCTTTTTGTGATTACAGTACCCAACTTTTCTGCTGTTTCGATTCAAAATTTGAACCCTCCATCTTATCTCTCTCCCGATCTCCCTCCTTTCTTCCTCCTCCATCTTGCTCTTCCTCCTCCCTTCACATCACCAGATTCGCCCCCTTTATCCTCCTCCGTAACCAAAAAAAAAAATCCCTTTCAAAGAAAAATGAACCCTCAATCTTATCTCTCTCTTGATCTCCCTCCTTTCTTCCTCCTCCAATCTCCAAGGACCGTGATTTCACTTTCCTCTTCTTCCTCCTCCTTCCACTTTTCAACGCACATTCACTCTTACGGATTGTATCAAAGGTGGTTTTGTAGGTTTTGATGCGTCCACGGTGACAACAAGCAGTGTCGTCGGAGAACCTGATGCGTCCGCTGATGGACGAGGTTGAGCTTGATCTCAATCTGTCGAGATCAAGCTCAAGCCGTTGGTCCTCGCCGCCGAAATCAAGCTTGATCTCGGCGGGTTGAGGACCAACACTGAGCTTGATCTCGGACGGTGTTGAGCTTGACATGAAGCCGCTGATCTCGGCTGACTATTCACACTGTCGAGATCAAGCTCAAACTGTTGGACCTCAGTCGCCGAGATCAAGCTTGCTCGGCGGGTTGAGCTTGATCTCGACAGGTTGAGCTTGACATGAAGCTGTTGATCTCGACAGCTATTCACACCTGTCGAGATCAAGCTCAACCTGTTGGTCCTCAACCTGTCGAGATCAAGCTTGATCTCGACAGGTTGAGCTTGCTCTCGACAGGTTGATGCGCCACAGTGACAACAGTGTGTCGTCGGAGAACCTGATGCGTCACAGTGACGATAGGTTGAGCTTGATCTCAATTTGTCGAGATCAAGCTCAAGTTGTTGGTCCTCAAGCTGTCGAAATCAAGCCTGATCTCGACAGGTTGAGGACCAACAGCTTGAGCTTGATCTCGACAGGTTGAGCTTGACATGAAGCTGTTGATCTCGCCAGTTATTCACACCTGTCAAGATCAAGCTCAACCTGTTGGACCTCAAGCTGTCGAGATCAAGCTTGCTCTCGACAGGTTGAGCTTGCTCTCGACAGGTTGAGATCATCTCAAACTGTCGAGATCAAGCTCAAGCTGGTGGTCCTCAAGCTGTCGTGATCAGCCTTGATCTCGACAGGTTGAGCTTGATCTCGACAGGTGTGAGCTTGACATGAAGCTGTTGATCTAGACAGCTATTCACACCTGTCGAGATCAAGCTCAACCTGTTGGTCCTCAACCTGTCGAGATCAAGCTTGATCTCGACAGGTTGAGCTTGCTCTCGACAGGTTGATGTGTCACTGACAACAGTGTGTCGTCGGAGAACCTGATGCGTCACAGTGACGACAGGTTGTGGATGATCTCAAACTGTCGAGCCGTTGGTCCTCAGGCTGTCGAGATCAAGCTTGCTCTCGACAGGTTGAGCTTGATCTCGACAGATTGAGCTTGACATGAAGCTGTTGATCTCGACAGCTATTCACACCTGTCGAGATCAAGCTCAACCTGTTGGTCCTCAACCTATCAAGATCAAGCTTGATCTCGACAGGTTGAGCTTGCTCTCGACAGGTTGAGCTTGCTCTCGACAGGTTGAGGATGATCTCAAACTGTCGAGATCAAGCTCAACCTGTTGGTCCTCAAGCTGTCGAAATCAAGCTTGCTCTCGATAGGTTGAGCTTGCTCTCGACAGGTTGAGCTTGACATGAAGCTGTTGATCTCGACAGCTATTCACACCTATCGAGATCAAGCTCAACCTGTTGGTCCTCAACCTGTCGAGATCAAGCTTGGAAAAGAGCAACATGTTGCCCTGTTTTGGAAAAGAGCATAGGGCCATTTTGGATTTTCTCATCGAATGAGCCCCTCCCATTCAACCAGCAAGATCAACCTGTCGAGATCAAGCTTCATTTCGACAAACGAGGACCAACGGCTTGAAATTTGTTTCTCGACAGGTTGAGCTTGATCTCGACAAGCTTGATTTCTCAAGATATGTGAGATACACTTAAAACTCATTGGTGTTATTTTGTTATAAACATGAACCATTTCAGATCCTTCATCCAATGTTCTTATATTAAAGATTAACAACTCTTCCTGAATGTGTTTGGTTTTTCTTCTTCTTCTTGGTTCCTATTAATCTTCTTTTCTTTCGATGCTTATTTATATTTTCCCGGTGTTTGCAAGTAATAGAAGAAGCAACTCACACTTTTCCTTTGTTTTTACGCAAGTAATAAATAGACAAGTAAATAGAAGAAGCAACTCCACGCTTTTCGATCGTTTTTGTAGGTTTTGATGCGTCCACGGTGAAAGCGATGTGTCGTCGGAGAACTGATGCGTCACATGATGTGACGACAGAGAAAATAGGGTTGTTGATTTTCCATATATACCCTTTATTAACAAACTTACACGTGTCTATTTTGAGGACAAAATTGAGAATTACGATTAATTAATCAATTGGCGAGAAAATATTGCTCTTCTTTGCGATCACTTTACGCTCTGTCACTCACTTCGCCACTGCAAGGAAGAGCTTTTCTTCTTCTCGGCTCTTCCCCATGCGCCTCGAGCTCCTCATTTGTCTTCTCCGTCTACTTCCTTCTCTATCTACTGGTCTTCTCCATCTACTTGCTTCTCCATCTTTGCTTCTTCTTCTACTTCTTATTTTGGTTAATTTTCCATTGTCTGCATCTCCATCTTTGTTCTTAACACATTGTCAAAATCATCTCAAGCCTATGTGATTTGTCTTTTTCTGCTGTGTCTTTTTACTATTTTTTAACCACTTCTTAGTTGGTTTTTAATGACTTTGTTGTTGGATTTTTGCATTTTCAGGAAATGGCTCGCAAGTTTGACATGCTCAAAGAGATAGATAACTCTAAACAGTTATGGAAGGTTGCTGTTAGAATTGTCGATGTTTGGTGGGTGTCGCTGAAACCTCCTCAACTAGAGCATCTTGAATTACTCTTAATGGATGCAAAGGTTTCATTGTCAATCCCATTTGAAACTATGTTTTGGTATTCCATAACTTTCATCTTTCTTATTCTTTGTGTTCATCTTACAATGAACTAGGGTGATAAGATCCAAGTGTCACTTTATAAAGAAGAATTGGTGAAATGGAAGTCAAAGTTGAAGGAGCATAGTATTTATATCATACACTATTTTAAGGTAGTGTCTAATGATCTTCAGTACAAGGCCTGTGACCATCCGTACAGAATTTATTTTATTGGAGGTACAATTGTCAAAGAGCAACACCTTCTTTGAGATTCCACCATATGAATACCAGTTTAAGAATTTTGGTGACATTCTTGCCGCAATTTTAAATCTTGATCATTAGTAGGTAATAGTTCTGATAATTAATATTTATCAACATATTTGCTAATGTTATTTCGTTTTACAAAAAGTTTATTAAGTATCGCATTGTTATCATTCTTGAGAGATCATAGGAGCAGTGCATGAAGTTTCATATTCTCAACCTCTTTGGAGATCGTAAGAAATTTGTTTTTACCATTAGAGATTTTAGGTATTATACTTGCTTTTTCTTAAGTTTTATGAAAATTTCATTTTACCATTCATATTATAAGTATTGTTTGTATTTTAACAGTTATTTATTTATAAACGGTGTTGTAGTGGTGAGCTGATAGGTTGTACTCTTTGGGATGACTATGCCATGAAAATGATGACTTATAAAGAAAAAGCCAAGTCTGAACAAATTATTTTTATACTGACACATGCAAGAATCAAACCACCAGAAGGTTAAAATAATGTGTTATACCTAATTGTCATTTATTAATGGATTCCTATTTAAGCAATCTGTTATAAGAATATATACCTCATGTGTTTTCAGGAAAATATCCAGCATCGATATCAAATTCTTGGTACGGTTCAAAATTGTTGATTAATGAAGATATACCTGAGATAGAGAACTATAAAAATAGGTAGAGCACTCTCATTTTAGTGATCCATAATGACAAATAATAAAATGTAGAATTCTTATAATAAATACTCAATTTAATTTCTGCAACATCATTTATTGCAGATTTGCTGCAATGAACCTACCTGAACCATCAACACAAAGATTGAGTCAATTCTCTGCAGCCTCTCAATTTTCTCAGCGCGAAAGATTCATGTATAAAGCTGAGGTTAAGTCTATTGCAGATATAAATAGAATTACAGAGGTTAGTATTAATTGAATCAGATTGTTAATGATTTTGTTATTATGTGTATATTCCCTCTTTGTTTTAGTACTAATTGCCCTTAACTCATCCTAATACAAGTAGGAAGTATCTTTGTGTAATGTTGGGACCACCGGAGATTTTGTTGTTAGCAAGAATGGTTGGAGCTATGAAGGGTGCATGAGTTGCACTAGAAGAGCTAAGGTGGCACATGTTCCATACAAATGTGAATGTGGGAATGTCAATGAACACTCTATACCAAGGTACTTTTGTTTGAAATTTAGAACTTTTTAATTAAGAATAAGTAAAACTATGAGCTTAATTTTTTGTTTAACTATGGCAACTGATTGAGTAGACAGGTATAAGCTAGAAATCAATGTCTATCATAACAACCATGGTTCAAAATTTATCTTTTGGGATCAAGATTGCCGTGACCTTATAGGCAACTCAGCTCTTGAACTAAGGCAGAAGATGATTGAGGTATGTATTAATCAGTGATCTTACAGATGTAGTATTTATTGTTTTCACTTATCAATCTGATTTTTATTTACTTCTGAAACTTATTATCTTCTGAGCTAGGAAGGTGAAGACGAACCTAATGTTTATCCAGAGAACCTTGATACAATGCTGGCTAGGACTTTAGCACTTAAAGTTAGGGTGCAACCATCCTATAGGCAATCATCTGTGATTAAGGCATTTGATGATGCTGAATTGGTTCAATCAATTCTGAACCAATTCGAATCTCAAGAGGTATATTAAATCTAGGCTATATAAATTTTAACAATTATTAACTATAGGATTATTACATTTTTTAAATCTGTTGTTATTATTATTAGGAGACATCCAAACTGGACAAAGGAAAGTCTTTGGTCAGTGAAGATCTTCAGTTTGAAACTGTGAGTATATATGGTCCAGTATATAAATTATAGCAATTATTAACTATATGATTAATGCATTTCAAAAATCTGTTGTTATTATTAGGAGACATCTAATCTGGACAAAGGAAAGTCTTTAGTGAGTGAAGATCTTCAGTTTGAAACTGTAAGTATAAATGGTCCAGTTTAGTGCTTTAGTACAGTTATATTATTACTATTGTTGTACGTGCTGGATAAGAGCTAATTCACTCTAGGTATTTTGTCAATGCAGCAGTCTTTATCTGGAACAGCAGATCATGATCCAGACCTAGCAATTTGCTATAACTCGGACCAAAAGACTTTCATCTGAAATGCAGTTTGATGACCAACAAAGTCAGGAATTGCTTTCTGGCCAAATGTCATCTACAAAAATCGTGAGGAATATTAAAAGTGAATGAAATTTTATAGCTTCATCGGACTTTGACAAACTGGTGTAACTTTTTTTGATGGCCATTTTGATTACCTTGAAGTGTTGTGTAACTTTTTGTCTTTGTGTAAGATATTAAAACAGTGATGTGTAGAGGTTATCACCATGGAATATAATTTCCATGTGTTTTGCAAAATGAATGTACCATGATAAACAATGCCTCATGGATTAATTTTTTTTTTTTTGGATCAGTCAATATGTTAGTATTACTATTGTCTCTCACTTCCTCCCAATTATATTCTCTTTCAAAATGTGTGGAGATGCTATAATATGTTTGTATTACTTCACTTTACTTGACAAAGTTTGCTCCACAATACTTCTCTGTGAAAATCTGTGGAGGTGTTATAATATGTTTGTATTACTTAAAGTATTTGATATTACTTTTTTAACAATTTTCAAAAGTTAGCCACTAAACGTAACTATTAAAAAACCATTAGTCCCAAAAGATAAAGAGCTGACTAACTAATCAGCATTCATTGAAGTAATATATGGTTACGTTATGGAAAGGAACGAATTCAACAAGGCAGAACATCATACGAAACTGCAAGACAATCTATTGAAACATAAGATGTAATTTCACACTAAACCTAATTGTGAAGGAAAGCAACAATAATACATGAATATGAAAAGTATGAATCAGGTAAGAAACCAATCAATGAATTAAGAAATGTACAGCGCCTGTCCTTACTCCTAACCCATAAACTCAAGTATAAAATCAACAAAAGAATATCAGTAAAAGAACATCTCAGTAATATATGGTTATGGTGTAAACAATTGAAACTTTTTTACTTTTTATGATTTATTATAAATTAAAAAGACCACTCATTTTAAATTATCATCATGACTGAATTGGATTTGACTAAAATCAGATTGTATAGATATTATAAAATCAGAAAATTACATTTATTCTAGGGAGTTGTTATAGATAGCCATTATCAAGAAAAAAAAAACTCATGGAAAATGGTGTAATAAAAATGGTCATTTAAAAGGATGGAGGCGTTTCAAGAACTAGAGAGATAAAAATGGAACAAGAAAATTGAAGTTTAAAAAACCACGGTTTCGAGTACACTTGCAGATCAAACATTTACTCTTTGTAACAAGTTTTCATCTTCTCCAGGAATAAAAAAAAGAGTTCAACCAAATGAAGCAATAGAGGCAGATTCAGTAAATTAGTGTTCCATTTCTTCTGCAGAAAGAAACTTCTAAGGTTAGTAATCTATGTAAATATTCATCTCTTATCAATGATATAATATGGTGGACCATAAAAAAGCCAAGTTTGTCCTGCATATAGTATATAATGGTATGATAATAGAAGAATAGCATATAAAACAAAGAATGTGAAGCATAAAGAAGCCAAGTGTGTCCTACTGCAATTAGACATCAAAACGAGGATAAGCATAAAGACAGAGTCTCGAAAACAAATGAGAAGCATAAAAAATTTTCAAAACTGGAATATTTGTTCAAAGGGGAGAGGAGATAGTTGTCTTCAAGCTGTCGACATCAAGCTCAACCTGTCGAGATCAAGCTCAACAGCTTGAGGACCAACAGCTTGAATTTGATCTCGACATGTTGAGCCTGATCTCGACAGGTTGATCTCGACAGCTATTCACATGATTTATTTCGACAGCTTAGATCAAGCTCAACCTGTCGAGATCAAACTCAAGCTGTTGGTCCTCAAGCTGTTGAAGTCAATCCTGATCTCGACAGGTTGAGTTTGAGCTCGGCAGGTTGAACTTGATCTCAATTTGGGAACCAATCTTCTCATTTGCAATTTCTCAGCTTTCACTCATCATTTGGTGAGCTGCCAATTGTGCTATTTCCCTTCTTTTCTTTTCCACCTCCAACCTATATACAAACTAAAACAATGTCAAAAAGCCTACATAACAGCACAAGCAGATGCAGAGTGAGCTATACACCACAAGCAGATGCAGAGTGAGCTATCAATGTTGAAGTAAGAATTCAGAATGGAAAACATGCATTGACCAAAGTTTTCTATACCAGTGTTTATAAAACTTTGTTATTGCGCTTTGTTATTGTACTTAGTCATATGCTAATGTAAACACAAATTAGGAGTTAGTTATACTATTTAATTACATTGTCTCTTATTCTGAGTCATTTTCTTAATGGACAATACTGATAAGAAGTTCTTCTAAAATATCGTTATATTTGATGTTGGTGCATCACTATGTCTACTGGAGGCATTGCATCCTACTGCTTAAGGAGATTTACTGTTTTATAAAAAGAGATGACATTCATTTTGATACCTTACTTTAATACCTTCATTGAGTTGTTGGTTCAATGACTACCTGTTAAGCTATCAAGTTACATTTGAAATTACAAGCGATCAACAAAATGGATAAACAATAAAGAACAATGAAGGATCTAGCATCAGTAGCACGTTTGAAAAGAAAGAATGTGCTCCGAGAAAGAAGTGCAAGTAAATCCACAAGTACAACTCAGAATCAACGGGAACAACTTCAGCCAATTTCAAGAAATAGGACACCATTGTCTGATATTACTTCTAACACACTCAATGAGAGGAGACCTAACAATACACAATTTACGTTCAGCTCTAATGCTAATGTATATACTCATCCAAGTGCTAACGAACATTCATTTCAGAGAAAAAGAAGAGCTGTTTGTATTGATACAATGCGAGTGAACTTAATGAGCAAATTTACTGAAACGACACATAATTGGGTCAATGAACATAATGCAAGTAGTTCCTCCAATGTAGCATCCACTTCAACTGCGACATTTTCGGATCATTTTAGCCCAACCACAAGTTTTAATAGAGAAAACAGATTTCATTCAATTTTTGATGTGCTTAGTGATTCAGACACTGATATTCATCCTACTCAAGGTACTGTTTTTTAATTATATTATGTAACTTATCTCAGGATAACCTATGCATAACTTATTACTCTATACTAATGTATTAAACATGATTAATTTTCTGTTTCCATTAGGATTAAATTCTCGACAAAGGATTCGAAGTTCAGATGATGAAGGACCATATGCGAATATTAATCCTACTGAAGACAACAATGTTAAAGAAGGTACTTTGTTAGATCTTTTAATGAATATGTATGCTGATAATTATGTGCTTCTTATTAATACCATCTTCATTAATGTATAGGATACGAAGATATCGGGGATTCACTTATTGAATGTCAATACTGCGGAGGATGTATGTGGTATCAAGAGAGAACTTCAAGCACAGGCACACTACGGTTCCTAAGTATCAACTATGTTGTGGTCATGGAAAGATTCAACTACCGCTATTGAAGCCACCACCGACTATCTTCAACATCTCTTGTTTGATAATCATTCAATAGACTCCAAAATTATCAATGCATGTTCGAACCTATAACATGATGTTTGCATTCACATCGCCAGGAGCAAAACTTGACAACTCAATTAATAATAGTAGAGGACCACCAACTATTAGAATACAAGGTCAACCATGCCACAGAATTGGTAGTCTATTGCCTATGCCAGGTCAACCTCCATAGTTCGTACAACTCTACATTTATGATACTGAAAATGAGATACAAAACAGGATTCAAGTAGTAAGGTACATACATATGCTTATGCATTTTCACCTCACCACCTTTTTTATTCATTATATGAAGATTCTTTCCTACAGTACTATTACAGTTCTTTTATTATACATAAACCTATTAATTTACCAAGTCAAATTTTTTTACTCTTTTAACAGGAACCACAACAATATTGATCCGTAGATCAGGCGTAAATTATCCGCCATGCTAGATCAATATAATGAACATGCCAAGTCATTTAGGATGGCCAGGGATAGATTGAAATATGGCAATGTGCCTGATCTAAAGTTAAGGCTCATTTCTGAAAGATCTACTGATGGTAGAATTTATAACCTACCTACTGTTTCAGAAGTAGCTGCTCTTATTGTTGGTGATGTTGATACTGCTTCAATCAGGGATATAATTATGGAAACGCAAAGTGGTAAACTTCAAAGAATAGATGAGTTACACGCAGGTTATTTGGGTTACCAATATCCACTTATATTTCCCTATGGTGAAGATGGCTACAGACATGATGTATGCCATAGAAATACAGGTAATTCTCAGACCACCAAAAGGAATCGAGTTACTATCAAAGAATGGCTTTCCTTTAGAACTAGTAACATACCCGTGCATACGCACGGGTAGCGCGTCGTTATGGTAATTAGTTTGCGTTTACAAACAAACTATCTCGACAGGTTGAGGTTGATCTAGACAGGTTGAGCTTGATCTCGACAGCTTGAAGACAACTATCGCTTGATGCATCAAGACCCATCACAATCAAGCTGTCGAAATAAATCATGTGAATAGCTGTCGAGATGAACCTGTCGAGATCAAGCTAAAGCGAGATGAAGCTCAACCTGTCGAGATGAAACTCAAGCTGTTGGTCCTCAAGCTGTCGAAGTCAATCCTGAGACAGGTTGAGCTTGATCTCGGTTGAGCTTGATCTCGACAGCTATTCACATGATTTATTTCGATTGGGTTTGATCTCGACAGGTTGAGGTTGATCTCGGTTGAGTTTGATATCGACTGGTTGATCTCGACAGATATTCACATGATTTATTTCGACACTTGATTGTGATGGGTCTTGATGCTCCAATAGATAGTTGTCTTCTAGATGTCGAGATCAAGCTCAACTCGTCGAGATCAAGCTCAACGACTTGAGTTTGATCGCGTCGGGTTGATCTCGACTACGCACATGATTTATTTCGACTTAGATCAAGCTCAACGTATCGAGATCAAACTCAAGTCGCTGGTCGTCAAGGCGAAGTCAATCCCGATCTCGGCGAGGTTGAGTTTGATCTCGGCGAGGTGAGCTTGATCTCGACGACCAAGAAAAACCAACATTTGCAAAAAATATAAGAGTAGCTGCAGAATTGAAAGCACTACCAATGTTTATGTTACCGAAGCTTACTTTGAACAGAATACAACTTCATTGTAAACCATGTAAAAGATCAACCATCTTCACCAAAAGGAATCGAGTTACTATCAGAGAATGGCTTTCCTTTAGAATTCAGACTAGAAAAAATGAGGCACAAACTTTATTGAGATCAAGAAGACTGTTCCAACAATTTTTGGTTGATGGTTATACTATGATGGAGTCAGATAGGCTATCTTTCATCAGGAGAAATCAATCCAAATTAAGAGTTGACAAATACCGTAGTTTGAATGAGGGAGATAAAAGTCTCCAACCTCAAGGTTCAAATAGAGGTAAAAGAATCATATTACCTTCGACGTTTGTGGGAAGTCGTAGATATATGGATCAGTTGTACTTTGATGGCATGGCAATATGCAGTTTCGTTGGTTTTCTTGATTTGTTTTTAACTTTTACATGCAATCCTAATTGGCCTGAAATTCAAAGGTTACTTGCTCCCATTCATTTGGAACCACATGATCGTCCTGATATAATATCAAGAGTTTTCAAAATTAAATTGGACCAACTGTTATCAGATGTGACAAAGAAGCAAGTGTTCGGCAAAGTACTCGCATGTAAGTTTCAATTTCTTCATTCACAGAATTTTAATTCATAATATAATTATGAACAGTTTATCATATAAGTATAGTTCTATATATTAATTATTAGTTTTTTAGGAACACATTTACTAATAAAATTTGCTGTCGAGATCAAGCTCAACCGAGATCAACCTCAACCTGTCGACATCAAACTCAAGCTGTTGGCCCTCAAGCTGTCCAAGTCAATCCTGATCTCGACCTGTCGAGATCAAGCTCAACATGTCGAGATCAAACTCAAGCTGTTGGTCCTCAAGCTGTTGAGATTGATCTCGACAGGTTGAGCTTTATCTCAACAGCTTAAAAACAACTATCTATTGGAGCATCAAGACCCATCACAATCAAGCTGTCGAGATCAAGGTCAATCTATCGAGATCAGGATTGACTTCGACAGCTTGAGGACCAACAGCTTGGGTTTGATCTCGACAGGTTGAGCTTGATCTAAGCTGTCAAAATAAATCATGTGAATAGCTGTCGATATCAACCTATCGATATCAAACTCAAGCTGTCGAGATCAAACTCAAGCTGTTGGTCCTCAAGCTGTTGAGCTTGATCTCGACAGGTTGAGCTTCATCTACACAGCTTGAAGACAACTATCTATTCGAGCAACATTTGATATTACTATGAAGGAATACCAACATTTGCAAAAAATATAAGAGTAGCTGCAGAATTGAAAGCACTACCAATGTTTATGTTAATTATTAACATAAACATTGGTATAGTTCGAAATATAAGTATAGTTCTATATATTAATTATTAGTTTTTTTCCCAGATATGTACACAATTGAATTCCAGAAAAGAGAATTGCCGCATGCACACATACTTCTTTTTCTACATCCCTCCAATAAGTACCCAACTGGAGATGATATTGACAAAATTATTTCAGCTGAGATACCAAACGAGAATGATGACAATGAGTTGTATAACTTAGTAAAAACTCACATGCTACATGGTCCGTGTGGCTTAGCTAACAGATCAGCTCCATGCATGATGGATGGGAAATGCTCTAGATATTATCCTAAGTCATTTTAAAGCACAACTATTGTTGACCAATCTGGATATCCAGTATATAGAAGAAGAGATAATGGTCACACAATTATGAAGAATGGTGTTGTTTTTGACAATCGTCATGTTGTCCCTTACAACCCAAAGTTGTTATTGAAGTACCAAGCACAAATAAACATGGAATGGTGTAACCAAAGTACTTCAATCAAATACTTATTCGAGTACATCAACAAAGGGTATGATCAGATTACAGCTGTTATAGTTCCAAGTCAAGATCAACAGTCACCTAATGATGGAAACATTGATGAGATCAAGCAATACCTTGATTGTAGGTATGTATCACCATGTGAGGCCTGTTGACGAATTTTTTCTTTTCCAATTCATAGTAGAAAGCCAGCGGTTGAAAGGTTGTACTTTCACCTTCCAGGAGAGCAACCTGTGTACTTTAATGATCATGAAGACATTGATGATGTACTTTCTAAGCCAAGTGTTACAGATTCAATGTTTACAGCTTGGATGGAATCCAATAAAACATTTTCTGAAGGCAGAAACTTGACTTATGGACAATATGTTTCCAAATTTGTGTATGTGAAGAAAACAAGGTCTTGGAAACCAAGAAAAAAAGGTTACACTATTAGAAGGCTAATATGGGTTCCTCCAAGCACTGGAGAGCTATTTTATTTAAGAATGATGTTAACTGTTGTAAGAGGAGCAACTTCCTATGAAGACATAAAAACAATTGGCAACATCCAATATCCAACTTTTAGAGAAGCATGTTTCGCAATGGGATTGCTTGAGGATGACAGAGAATACATAGAAGCTTTAAAAGAAGCTTATCATTGGGGTTCAGGTCACTATTTGAGGAAGTTGTTTGTCACAATCCTATTATCAAGTAGTGTTAATAGACCAGAACATGTGTAGGATCAAACATGGCAATTGTTGTCTGATGGAATCCTTTATGAACAAAGAAGGTTATCAAATAACCATGGTATGTATGCACCTACCAATAGTAAAACCTTATGATACTATCTGTTACTATTTATGTTCTATATTTTCAAACAATGATAATACTTATAATATTGTTAATCCTATGTTTGTAGAGTTGCAGCTTACTGAAGAACAATTGCAAAACTTAACTCTACTGGAAATTGAAAAATTATTGCAAGCTAATAGAAAAAGCTTAAGGGATTATCCATCAATGCCAAATCCAAATGGATATATCACAGGTCAGCTAGGAAATAGGCTCATATATGCAGAACATGATTATAATGTGGGAGCTTTACGTGATCAATTTCAGACTTTATTTAGTTCTCTAACTGGTAACATATACTTTCATGAAACTATTAAAATTTAACTATTATAATTACTTTTATCCAACGAATGGAATACTTTTACTAATATCAAGTAAGTGATTTTACAGATGAGCAAAAAGGTATATTTGACACCATTATGAAAGCAGTGAATATGCAGCAAGGTGGTATGTTCTTTCTATATGGTTTTGGTGGTGCAGGTAAAACATTCATGTGGAACACTTTCTCCTGCGCCTTACGTTCTGAAGGTCATATAGTACTGACTGTTGCATCAAGCGGTATAGCTTCCCTATTATTACCAGGAGGTAGAACTGCACACTCAAAGTTCAAAATACCTGTTCCCACACTAGATAACAGCACTTGCAACATCCATCAAGGGAGTGAACTTGCTGAACTTTTGAAACAAACTAAGTTAATAATATGGGACGAAGCTCCGATGGCACATAAGTTCTGTTTCGAGGCATTGGATAAAACTCTAAGAGACATCATGAATAATGGATCTTCAGTATTCGGAGGTAAAGTAGTTGTCTTTGGAGGAGACTTTCGACAAATTCTACCTGTCATTCCTAGAGGAAGTCGTTCGGATATTGTACATGCAACAATTAATGCATCATATCTCTGGGATCATTGTCAAGTATTAACCCTCACGAAAAACATGCGTTTGCAACGTGGCATGGATAATACAAGTGAAACAGAACTTAGAGAGTTCTCCCAATGGATTTTGGATGTTGGAGATGGCAAAATTTCTGAGCCTAATGATGGATATGCAGAGATAGATATTCCAGAGGAACTTTTGATTACAAATTTTCATGATCCAATAGAAGCTATAGTTCAAAGCACATATCCTAATCTAATTAATGAATACATGAATGAAGAATTCTTGCAATCTAGAGCAGTGCTAGCATCAACAATTGAAGTTGTTGACGAAATCAATGATTACACGTTGAACTTGATTCCAGGTAATCAATTATTTATTTCATTTAAAATTTCATTGATACTATAATACCCTATATTTCAACAATTATGAAAATTCATTTTATTTTATTTTTCATGATTACAGGAGATGAAAAAGAATATCTAAGTTCTGATTCTATTGATAAGTCAGAAGCTTATGAGAGCGAACCATTTGAGGTACTTACCCCTGAATTTTTAAGTTCTCTCAAAGCTTCGGGTCTTCCTAATAATATAATCAAACTTAAGGTTGGCACTCCAATAATGCTATTAAGAAATTTGGACCAATCTCAAGGTTTATGTAATGGAACAAGATTGATTGTTACAAGACTAGCAAATCATGTCATTGAGGCAAAAATCATGTCTGGAAAGAACATTGGAACCAAGGTATATATCCCTAGAATGTCTATGTCACCATCAGAATCACCTTGGCCTTTCAAGCTTATCAGAAGACAATTTCCAATAATTGTTTCATACGCCATGACGATCAACAAGTCTCAAGGTCAATCATTATCAAGTGTGGGATTATACTTACCTAGGCCCGTCTTTAGTCATGGTCAATTGTATGTGGCAATTTCTAGAGTTCAAAGTAAAAAGGGCTTGAAGATATTGATACATGATAAGGATAAGAATCCACTAAACAAAACCACCAATGTGGTTTTCAAAGAAGTCTTCCAAAATTTATAACAAGTAAGTATCTTAATATGCTACTTCAATTTAAATTGTTATATGTACTCTAATACTTTAAGACTAGCATTATACCTTTACTATATATAGCAGCATATTATATTTGACAGTTAAGCAAATTTATAGTTCACTGATAATTAAATTTCTCACAGTTATAGAATTGTTACATTTTATAAAACTTTTAAGCTTCAATTTATTCACTTGATTATTTTTAACATTTGACAGTGATTCACTATGAGACATCACTTTGGATAGTTTACAAATCCACAATCTTTAAGCTGAATACATCTTCTTGGGTATGACTTCCATTCTTACGCAACCTATAAATCAAGTATCTAATAAATATAATTCTGCATTACGTATTACTTTAATTTCTGATTTTTAATTCTTTTCTTTCTTTATGTGTCTTTTAGTTTATTTCAACAGCAATCAGACAAAGAAAGTCTTCATATTACTTTCACGTCATTGAAGAAACTCCTCTTTTATGATTCTCATTTTAAACTTTTATATTATTTGCAGAACTTTATAGGAAGTGAGGAATTAGTGTAAGCCCCATACCCATAGTCAAATTGTGTTCAAATTTCTTGAATAATGAACCCCCAATAAAGATAGCTATCAGTTTTTTCCATTTAAGTCAAATTTTAGTTGAATATTACTCTGAGATTGAGTTACATTATTGGACAGATTTAGTGATGTTCATTTGGTGATTATATATACCCCAATAATATATAGCTTATTGTCTTTGGCCATTCTATTATAATTGATTTCATAGGTGTTCTGTGTTTTTTAGTTCATTGTTCTAAATTTATATTGTCACAGTAAAACTTGACTGTCTAATTGTTGGTTGGTTTTGGGCAGAGGATTAACCGGAGCCAAGTCATCGCTTGATTCTGCCTTGCAGGGTGCACTTAAACTCCTTTTTTGCTTCTCTTATTGTGACCACCTTCATCAATTCTAATTTTTGTACTGCCTGAAGGAATAACAATGTGTCATACTAGATGGTTGATCTTTTACATGGTTTACAATGAAGTTGTATTCTGTTCAAAGTAAGCTTCAGTAACATAAACATTGGTAGTGCTTTCAATTCTGCAGCTACTCTTATATTTTTTGCAAATGTTGGTTTTTCTTCAAGCTGTCGAGATCAAGCTCACCCTGCCGAGATCAAACTCAACCTGTCGACATCGGGATTGACTTTGTCAGCTTGACAACCAACAACTTGAGTTTGATCTCGATAGGTTGAGCTTGATCTAAGTTGTCGAAATAAATCATGTGCGTAGCTGTCGAGATCAACCTGACGCGATCAAACTCAAGCTGTTGAGCTTCATCTCGACAGGTTGAGCTTGATATCGACATCTAGAAGACAACTATCTATTGGAGCATCAACACCCATCACAATCAAGCTGTCGAAATAAATCATGTGAATATCTGTCGAGATCAACCATTCGATATCAAACTCAACCAAGATCAAGCTCAACCTGTCGAGATCAAACCCAATCGAAATAAATCATGTGAATAGCTGTCGAGATCAAGCTCAACCGAGATCAAGCTCGGCTGTCTCAGGATTGACTTCGGCTGACGAGGACCAACAGCGAAGTTTCATCTCGACGGGTTGAGCTTCATCTCGCTTTAGCTTGATCTCGACAGGTTCATCTCGATTTATTCACATGATTTATTTCGACGACTTGATTGTCATGGGTCTTGATGCATCGGCGATAGTTGTCTTCTGTCGAGATCAAGCTCAACCTGTCTAGATCAACCTCAACCTGTCGAGATAGTTTGTTTGTCAACGCAAACTAATTACCATAACGACGCGCTACCCGTGCGTATGCACGGGTATGTTACTAGTTTTCTATAAAAAATAATGTAATTGCAAATTCCCATAACCCATTTTTCTCGTAACTCATCAATATTCCATAACACAATACAACTTTAACGTTTTACTTTTATATTTTTTTATTTCCAAAGCTGCCTTTATTTTGAAATAAAGTCATTCAATTGACACATTTTAAAATCCAAACTATGCAACTTAAAATGGTTTCAGCAATTAATAAAAACACAATTAAAGTGAAAATTTTCAATTCCCATTTTACCCTAAAATGGGCGGGAAAAATTGCTTCAGTGACTACTTTACTTTTATATATAAAGATAACAAATTCAACATGGTATCAAAGTGGTACCATCCTCCGTGACTTATCTGGGCCACTGTCCTCTGCTGTCGTCTATTGTCCACTGCCGCTACAGTCACCTTGATGGCCTTACTAAAAAATAGACACTGTAAAATTGTAAAAGTAACGGTTGGCTTACCAAAAAATAAACATTTAAAAGGAATGGAGGTAGTACTATTTTACTAAAAAAAGTAATATTTTTTACATATTTTTTACTAATATTTGTGTATACTACTAGAAAAACTTAAAATAGCGACGAAAATGTAGAAAAAACAATAAAATGACGTTGACAAAGGAATTGGAATTAAAATATAAAGAATTAAATAAAACACTAGAAGAAATTAATAAAAATATATTCCTATTATTAGAAAAAATCAATAAAATTGCAAATTATACTTTAAATAAGTTACAGAATGGAAGGAATGTAATAAATAATATACAGGATACATTAGATAATATAAATATTGATGGCAATAGAGATATTGATAGAATTAAGGAAGTTCTTCAGCAATTAGAAAATGTGAATACATGCCTTGACAGGATGATTTTGATGATTGACAAAAGGGAGTCTTGCAAATAGTCAACCGTGCAAAAAGTGGAAAAGAATACCAAGACGCGTATCAAGAATGATTGTTTCTCAAGTCTTTGGGTTCTGGGTATTTATTTATCTTTATTAAGACAATTTGTAAGTAGTAATAAAAAGCTCTCAATTAAAATTAAATCACACACGCACAAAATATTTTGACATGCATATCTCGTGTCGGATGTCGAGCTGAGGAAGTCGGATGTCGAGCTGAGGAGGAAGTCGCGTGTCGAGCTCTGAGGAAATCGGATGTCGAGCTGAGGAGGAAGTCGGATGTTGAGCTCTGAGGAAGTCGTATGTCGAACTGAGGAGGAGGTCGCGTGTCAAGCTTATGAGGTCGCGTACCGAGGTCGCGTGATGAGCTATTGTAGCGTGCCGAGCTGATGATCCGTGTCGAGCTGATGAGGTCGCTTACCGAGGTCGCGTACGAGCTGATGAGGTCGCGTGTCGAGCTATGTGAACCGAACTGATGAGGAGGTCGTATGCCGAGCTGTGTTCCGAGGTCGTGTGCCGAGGTCTTTTGCCGAGCTGTTCAGAGGCCGTATGCCGAGCTGTATCGAGGTCGTCTGTCGAGCTGTCTTCAGAGGTCGTCTGCCGAGCGTGAGACGCTCCTCGGTCGGTCTATAAATAAACAACGCTGTGCTCTTTCTTACAACACGACAATACAACGCAGTGCTTAATTTTTGTGCCAAAAACTCTGTCAAATATTTTTCATCACTCACACTTATTTGAGCACAATTTTTGAGAGTCCTTTTATTCTACATAATTTGAGTTGTATTATTTGAGCTTCAATTTGTTATATCTGCACTATTGAGTGTATCTTTCTCATCTCATTTTATTTGTGAAAATCATTTCTTTTTGGGTAGGAATCCCAAGGTGTTCATAGAGAGGTGATATCTCTTGAACGTATTGCTCGTATAGAGTTGTAAAGGTTTCTAGTCAACCTGATTTAAAAGCTAGTGATTTAGTGAAAATCCCATAGTGGTTTGCTTTGGGAGACGGGCGTAGGCCACAGGTGTTTGGTGGCGAACTCGTATAAATTGTCAAGTGCTCTTCTTCTTTGCTCTCTGTCTCTTTATCATTCAAGCACTTTATTTATTTTTGTTCTTTATTTATTATTCGGTCATTTATTTTCTGTAATTTTTATATAAGCACCGCTATCACAATTCACCCTCTTGTGTTTGAAGTCAATTGGTAACAATTGGCATCGAGCTAGAATCTTGTATAAAGGACTTAACCGCCTCAAGAGAATGACTTCAAACAATTACGAGGAACTTCCATGAAACAGACCCCATTTTTCAATGGTGAGGGAGATGGTTATTGGAAGGATAGAATGCAAATCTTTCTTGAGGGTGTTGATCTTGAGATTTGGGATCTTTGTGGAAAATGGTCCATTTGTCCCCACTCAATCAATTAATGATGCAGTGGTAGACAAACCAAGATCACTTTGGACCGAAGATGATAAGAAAAAGGTTCAATACAATTTGAAGGCTAAGAACATCATCACTTCTGCTTTAAGCTACGATGAGTTCTATAGGGTCTCAAATTGCAAGACTGCTAAAGAAATGTGGGACACCCTTCTATTGACCCATGAAGGTACTACCGAGGTCAAGAGGGCTCGAATGAACACATTAACCCATGAGTATGAGTTATTTAGGATGAAACCAAGTGAAAACATACAAGATATGCAAAAAAGGTTCATCCATATAATAAACCATCTCAGAGCTCTTGGGAAAGTCTTCAGTAATGAAGATTTGATTAACAAAGTTCTTAGATGTCTAAACAGGAATTGGCAACCCAAGGTCACTGCTATAGCTGAATCTAGAGACTTATCTTCTATGACCTTGGCTACTTTGTTTGGAAAATTGCAGAACATGAAATTGAACTAAATCGTCTCATGGAAAGCGAAGAAGGCGATAAGAAAAAGAAAGGGCTCGCCCTCAAAGCAAGCATTGAGAAACTGACGATGACGAATGTGATTTCCTTGAAGATGAAAATAATGAGGAAAACATGAGTCTAATGGTTCGCAAATTCAAAAGGTTCATGAGACTCGAAACAAAGGTAAGTTCCCAAGCTCTCAAAAGAAAAGTGATGAAACAACTTCTTTTAATCCTACCTGCTACAAGTGTGGAAAGAAAGGTCACATAAAACCCGATTGTCCTCAAAACCAAACGAGGAATGAGAAATTTGAAAAGAAACCACCAAAGGATTCCAAGGGAAGAAGAGCTTACATTGCCTGGGATGATAATGATATGGATTCTTCTGATGAATCTGAAAATGAAGAGGCTCACCTTAGTCTAATGGCAAATCATGATGAAGATGAGGTAAATTTTTATGATCCTGACTCTTCTTTAACTTATGATGAATTACTTGCTGCTTGTGAAGAATTCAATAATGAAACGATTAAACTTGGAAAAATTGTTCTTTCTTCTAAGAAAACCATCTCTTCTCTTGAATCAGAAATTGAAATTTTAAACAAAGAGATAGTGATTCTTAAAGAAAAACAAGTTCTTTGTGATTGAAACTTCTCCTCCCATATCTTGTGAAAATAAAAAGGATGAAGTTTTAAAATGCAATGAGTGTAGTGTTTTGAAAAATAAGGTTAAGGATTTAAATAACACTCTTGCAAAATTTACGATGGGAAGAGATAATCTAAACATTATGTTAGGAAACCAAAAAGGTACTTTTGGAAAAGCTGGTTTAGGTTATCATCCAAAAATTCATGAAAAATCTTTTAAACTCTTCAATCACAACAAACCCTCAAGTAGTCCTTTCATTAAATGCTTTCACTGTGGTAGAAATGGTCACACTGCCTCCATTTACAATATTAGGAAAAACCTGAATGTGATTGGTAAAAAGATGTGGATTCCAAAGGGTACTTTGCCAAAAACTAATTCACCTGGACCCAAAATGGCTTGGGTACCAAAAGTTAAAACCTGATTTTATTTTGCAGGTGTGCTTGAAAGCCAAAGATTCAAATTGGTATCTTGATAGCGGCTGTTCAAAGCACATGACAGGAGACAAAAGCAAGTTCTCCTCTCTGGAACCCAAAAATAAAGGTTATGTTTGTTATGGTGATAATAATAAAGGTAAAATTCTTGGAATTGGTTCTATTGGTAAGAGTCCTAATCCCACTATTGAAAATGTTTTGTATGTGGATGGTTTGAAGCATAATTTGCTAAGCATTAGTCAACTTTGTGATAAAGGAAACAAAGTGGTTTTCGATTCTTCAAAATGCATGGTCATGGATTCTATAAATGAAAATGTTATTGTTATTGGACCTAGAATTGGAAATATCTATATGCTTGATTTAGATAAAATACCTTCAAATGATGCATGTTGTCTTATTAGTAAAGAGGATGAATCTTGGCTATGGCATAGGAGAATGGCTCATATTCACATGGATCATCTTAATAAGTTGGTTCGAAAGGACTTAGTAATTGGCTTACCAAAGCTCCGCTTTGAAAAAGATAAACTTTGCGATGCATGTCAAAAGGGAAAACAAGTAAAGGCTTCTTTCAAATCTAAAAATATTGTTTCAACAAATCGGCCTTTACAACTTTTACATATGGATTTATTTGGCCCTTCTAGAACTAAAAGCTTTGGTGGCAATTACTATGCTTTTGTTATTGTGGACGACTATTCTCGCTATACATGGACTTTATTTATTTCTCACAAAAATGATGCTTTTAATGCTTTTCGAAAACTTGCAAAGGTTATACAAAATGAGAAGGGACCTAACATTGCTTCCATTCGAAGTGATCATGGTGGGGAATTTGAGAATGAAGCATTTGAAGCATTTTGCACAGAAAATGGCATTGATCACAACTTTTCTGCTCCAAGGACACCGCAACAAAATGGAGTGGTTGAAAGGAAAAATCGGTCTCTTGAAGAGCTAGCGAGGACGATGCTCAATGAGACTAACCTTCCTAAGTACTTTTGGGCAGACGCCGTGAGAACCGCTTGCTATGTGATGAATCGAGTTCTTATAAGGCCGATCCTTAAACAAACACCGTATGAACTCTACAAAGGAAGGAAGCCCAACATTTCCCACCTTCACGTTTTCGGATGCAAGTGTTTTGTCCTAAACAATGGTAAGAATAACCTTGGAAAATTTGATGCCAAAGCGGATGAAGGTATATTTCTTGGATATTCTATTTCTAGTAAAGCTTTTCGAATTATAATAAGAGAACTTTGACTATTGAAGAATCTGTGCATGTTACCTTTGATGAGTCTAACCCAAAATCTTTGGTAGAAGATAGTGTTGATGATCTTGCAGAAATATTGGGAAATAGTCACTTAGAAGATTCAAACAAGTCAAAAGATGAAGATGAAAATCCTTTGCCACAATCTTCTAAGGAATCCCCTCATTCAAATTTACCAAAAGAATGGAGAGTCTCAAAACATCATCCACTTGACAATATAATTGGCGATATCTCTAAAGGGGTAACAACTCGAAACTCTCTTAATCATGCATGTCTTTTCATGGCTCTTGTTTCTCAAGTTGAACCAAAGGACATCAATGAAGCCATTATTGATGAACATTGGACCCTTGCTATGCAAGAGGAATTAAATCAATTTGAAAGAAACAATGTTTGGGAACTAGTTCCTAAACCTAAAGATCATATAGTCATTGGGACCAAATGGATCTTTCGCAACAAGCTTGATGAAAACGGTATTATTGTTAGAAACAAAGCTAGACTTGTTGCAAAAGGCTACAACCAATAAGAGGGCTTAGATTTCGATGAAACCTATGCACCCGTGGCTAGATTAGAAGCCATTCATATGCTTCTAGCATTTGCATGTGTCATGGATTTTAAACTTTTTCAAATGGATGTAAAGAGTGCTTTTCTAAATGGTTATATTCAAGAAGAAGTATTTGTTGATCAACCTCCTGGTTTTGAAAATTTTGAATTTCCAAATCATGTTTTTAAATTGAAAAAGGCTCAGATGGTTTAAAACAAGCTCCTAGAGCTTGGTTTGATAGGTTGAGCAAATACTTACTTGAAAAAGGTTTTGAAAGAGGAAAAGTTGATACTACTCTTTTCATCAAACATAAGAAGCATGACATTTTACTTGTTCAAATTTATGTCGATGATATAATATTTGGTGCTACTAATGAATCCTTGTGTAAGGAATTTTTCGATATCATGCAAAGTGAATTTGAAATGTCAATGATGGGAGAGCTAAATTACTTCCTTGGACTTCAAATCAAACAAACAAAGGAAGGAATATTCATCAATCAATCCAAATATTGCAAGGATTTACTCAAGAAATTTGGAATGACCGATGCAAAAGAAATCTCAACTCCAATGAGCACTTCATGCTATCTTGACAAAGATGAAGGTGGTAAGTCGGTCGAAGTAAGTAAGTATAGAGGTATGATAGGATCTCTTCTCTATCTCACTGCTAGTCGTCCTGATATTATGTTTAGTGTTTGTATGTGTGCACATTTTCAAGCTAGTCCTAAGGAATCACATCTCTCTGCTGTAAAACGCATTATGAGATACCTCATTGGCACACAAAACACGGGTTTATGGTACCCCAAAGGTGCCGAATGCACTTTGATTGGGTACTCGAATTCTGATTTTGCGGGTTGTAAATTGAACCGAAAAAGCACTAGTGGGACATGTCACTTACTTGGGAATGCCTTGGTCTCATGGCATAGTAAGAAACAAGCCAGTGTGGCTTTGTCCATTGCTGAAGCGGAATACGTTGCAGCAGGCAGTTGTTGTGCACAAATTATTTGGATGAAACAACAGTTGAATGATTATGGGATTAATCTAAAAACTGTTCCAATTAAGTGCGACAATACTAGTGCCATAAACCTCACGAAAAACCCGGTTTATCACTCCCGGACCAAACACATAGAAATTAGGCATAATTTTATTAGAGATCATGTTCAAAAAGGAGATTGTGTGATTGAGTTTGTGGAAACATCTAAACAACTTGCAGATATTTTTACTAAACCTTTGCCTAAAGAAAACTTCTTTTTTATAAGAACCGAGTTAGGAATTTTAGATCAATCATGCATTGAATGACTGCGTGTGAGTGCATTTTATTATGAATAAGTTCTAACTTGGGCGTTGGAGTGTGCTAACATTTTTATGTAGGTTCCGTTACCAAGACTAAAAGTGGAGAAATGCAACCGCCCTTCCTGTAATCGCTAAAATAAAAGTTTGTGCAGGTTATGTTAATCGCAAACAATTATGCTTCATTGAACCCTTGATACTCTATTATTTTTCGCCATCTAGTTACACGATATGCATAACGCTTTTACATGCCTTTCCTTTATCTTTCCGCTTTTTGATGTTGCCAAAAGGGGAGAGTTATATGATTCAGGGGAGTGGTTTATTCCATGCATATTGTGAGGGGAGTTCTTCACCAAAATGCCAAAATGCGCCTAAACTCGATATCTTTTTTTTATATTGTGAGGGGAGTTTTTCTAAAATACGTGCTTAAACTCGATATCTTTATTGAAAAACCTTGCTTATATCTCATTGCTATATCATGATTATATTTTTACTAAAAACCCTCCATGAGATGTTTGTCATCATCAAAAAGGGGAGTCTCAGAATACATGCCTTGACAGGATGATTTTGATGATTGACAAAAGCGGAGTCTTGCAAATAGTCAACCGTGCAAAAGTGGAAAAGAATACCAAGACGCGTATCAAGAATGATTGTTTCTCAAGTCTTTGGGTTCTGGGTATTTATTTATCTTTATTAAGACAATTTGTAAGTAGTAATAAAAAGCTCTCAATTAAAATTAAATCACTCACGCACAAAATATTTTGACATGCATATCTCGTGTCGGATGTCGAGCTGAGGAGGAAGTCGCGTGTCGAGCCCTGAGGAAAACGGATGTCGAGATGAGGAGGAAGTCGGATGTTGAGCTCTGAGGAAGTCGTATGTCGAACTGAGGAGGAAGTCGCGTGTCGAGCTGATGAGGTCGTGTACCGAGCTATGAGAACCGAGCTGATGAGGAGGTCGTATGCCGAGCTGTGTTCCGAGGTCTTTTGCCGAGCTGTTCAGAGGTCGTATGCCGAGCTGTGTCGAGGTCGTCTGTCGAGCTGTGTGGCGAGGTCGTCTGCCGAGCTGTCTTCAGAGGTCGTATGCCGAGCCGTCTCCGTGTTTTCAATTCTTTCATGTTCAACGCAACGGACAAATTCCAACGGACAGATCCCTGCCGCAACGGGCAAATCCTCAACGGACAAATCTTCTTAAAGTGACGCTCCTCCATTGCCTATATAAACACAAAATTTCGTGAGCCTTGTAAAAATACAACAACGCAGTGCTTAATTTTTGTGCCAAAAACTCACAAATATTTTTCATCACTCACACTTATTTGAGCACAATTTTTGAGAGTCCTTTTATTCTACATAATTTGAGTTGTATTATTTGAGCTTCAATTTGTTATATCTGCACTATTGAGTGTATCTTTCTCATCTCATTTTATTTGTGAAAATCATTTCTTTTTGGGTAGGAATCCCAAGGTGTTCATAGAGAGGTGATATCTCTTGAACGTATTGCTCTGGTATAGAGTTGTAAAGGTTTCTAGCTGAACCTGATTTAAAAGCTAGTGATTTAGTGAAAATCCCATAGTGGTTTGCTTTGGGGACAGGACGTAGGCCACAGGGGTGTTTGGTGGCCGAACCTGTATAAATTGCTGCGTGCTCTTCTTTGCTCTCTGTCTCTTTATCATTCAAGCACTTTATTTATTTTTGTTCTTTATTTATTATTCGGTCATTTATTTTCTGTAATTTTTTATATAAGCACCGCTATCACAATTCACCCCCTCTTGTGTTTGAAGTCAATTGGTAACAAAAATGTTTTGTATGTGGATGGTTTGAAGCATAATTTGCTAAGCATTAGTCAACTTTGTGATAAAGGAAACAAAGTGGTTTTCGATTCTTCAAAATGCATGGTCATGGATTCTATAAATGAAAATGTTATTGTAATTGGACCTAGAATTGGAAATATCTATATGCTTGATTTAGATAAAACACCTTCACGTTTTCGGATGCAAGTGTTTTGTCCTAAACAATGGTAAGAATAACCTTGGTAAATTTGATGCTAAAGCTGATGAAGGTTTATTTCTTGGATATTCCACTTCTAGTAAAGCTTTTCGAATTTTTAATAAAAGAACTTGGGTGTTGAAGAATCTGTATGTTTCTTTTGATGAATCTAACCCCAAATCTTCAAGAGAAGAAAGTGTTGATGATCTTGCAGAAGTATTTGGAGATACCTATTTAGAGGAACAAGAGAGATCAAAAGTTCAAAAGGAGGATCAAGAGTCCTTGCCTCAACCCTCTCAAGAACTCTCTCACTCAAATCTTCCAAAAGAATGGAGAGTCTCAAAACATCATCCACTTGACAATATAATTGGCGATATCTCTAAAGGGGTAACAACTCGAAACTCTCTTAATCATGCATGTCTTTTCATGGCTTTTGTTTCTCAAGTTGAACCAAAGGACATCAATGAAGCCATTATTAATGAACATTGGACCCTTGCTATGCAAGAGGAATTAAATCAATTTGAAAGAAACAATGTTTGGGAACTAGTTCCTAAACCTAAAGATCATATAGTCATTGGGACCAAATGGGTCTTTCGCAACAAGCTTGATGAAAACGGTATTAATGTTAGAAACAAAGCTAGACTTGTTGCAAAAGGCTACAACCAATAAGAGGGCTTAGATTTCGATGAAACCTATGCACCCGTGGCTAGATTAGAAGCCATTCATATGCTTCTAGCATTTGCATGTGTCATGGATTTTAAACTTTTTCAAATGGATGTAAAGAGTGCTTTTCTAAATGGTTATATTCAAGAAGAAGTATATGTTGATCAACCTCCCGGTTTTGAAAATTTTGAATTTCCAAATCATGTTTTCAAATTGAGAAAGGCTTTATATGGTTTAAAACAAGCTCCGAGAGCTTGGTACGAGAGGTTGAGCAAATACTTACTTGAAAAAGGTTTTGAAAGAGGAAAAGTTGATACTACTCTTTTCATCAAACATAAGAAGCATGACATTTTACTTGTTCAAATTTATGTCGATGATATAATATTTGGTGCTACTAATGAATCCTTGTGTAAGGAATTTTCTGATATCATGCAAAGTGAATTTGAAATGTCAATGATGGGAGAGCTAAATTACTTCCTTGGACTTCAAATCAAACAAACAAAGGAAGGAATATTCATCAATCAATCCAAATATTGCAAGGATTTACTCAAGAAATTTGGAATGACCGATGCAAAAGAAATCTCAACTCCAATGAGCACTTCATGCTATCTTGACAAAGATGAAGGTGGTAAGTCGATTGAGTAAGTAAGTATAGAGGAATGATAGGATCTCTTCTCTATCTCACTGCTAGTCGTCCTGATATTATGTTTAGTGTTTGTATGTGTGCACGTTTTCAAGCTAGTCCTAAGGAATCACATCTCTCTCGGTCAGAAACGCATTATGAGATACCTCATTGGCACACAAAACACGGGTTTATGGTACCCCAAAGGTGCCGAATGCACTTTGATTGGGTACTCGGATTCTGATTTTGCGGGTTGTAAATTGGACCGAAAAAGCACTAGTGGGACATGTCACTTACTTGGGAATGCCTTGGTTTCATGGCATAGTAAGAAACAAGCCAGTGTGGCTTTGTCCACTGCCGAAGCGGAATATGTTGCGGGAGGCAGTTGTTGTGCACAAATTATTTGGATGAAACAACAGTTGAATGATTATGGGATTAATCTGAAAACTGTTCCAATTAAGTGCGACAATACCCGGTTTATCACTCCCGGACCAAACACATAGAAATTAGGCACCATTTTATTAGAGATCATGTTCAAAAAGGAGATTGTGTGATTGAGTTTGTGGAAACATCTAAACAACTTGCAGATATTTTTACTAAACCTTTGCCTAAGGAAACTTTCTTTTTTATTAGAACTGAATTGGGAATTTTAGACCAATCATGCATTAAGTGACTGCCTGTGATTGCATTTTCTTTTTGAATAAATTCTAACTTGGGCGTTTGAGTGTGCTAACGAGTTTATGCAGGTCTTTTCCCCTTCCATTTTCTTTAAGTACGGAATAATGAGTGGGTGACGCATTTGTCTTATGCAACGAGCTAATGATGTCCAACCAAATTTCATCTGTCACACACCAAGCTTGGTATCACGTAACTATCAAAATATGCTTGTTTAATCCTGAATATATGCCTTGCTTTATTTGTCTTTCCCGCTTTTTGATGTTGCCAAAAGGGGGAGAGTTTTATGATTCAGGCGGAGTAAATTATATTATGCATATTGTGAGGGGGAGTTTTTCTAAATATTGTGCTTAAACTCTGATATCTTTTATTGAAAAACAATGCTTATATCTCATTGCTATATCATGATTATATTTTTACTAAAAAAAACCCTCCATGAGATGTTTGTCATCATCAAAAAGGGGGAGTCTGTGAATACATGCCTTGACAGGATGATTTTGATGATTGACAAAAGGGAGTCTTGCAAATAGTCAACCGTGCCAAAAGTGGAAAAGAATACCAAGACGCGTATCAAGAATGATTGTTTCTCAAGTCTTTGGGTTCTGGGTTGTTGATGCTGGAATTGACGAGGTTCTCTTCCTCCTCGGGATTGGGCGTTTTCTCCTTCAGGGTCCGACGACCCGGGTGGTGGTACCTGCAAAACACTCCGACGCCTAAGTTGGATAGGGATTTGGAGGGGAAGCGGCGCAGGATGTATTAGGGTTTAGGGTAAGTCGAGCGTCTCAAACCTGGGGGGTCTAGCCCCCTTTATATAGTGGAGTTGCTTGGAAGGAAGGAAACCTCCGATCCGATTTCTGGCGCCCAGAATCCTCTCCCTGATAATTCGGGATTTAGCTGATCTCTTCCTGATATTTCGCCGACCTGGTCCAGATGAGCTCGGTTCCCTCTCACCCGACCTCGACAAATTGCCTTCGACCGAGACCGCCGGACCGACTTCGGTACAATTTTAACGGCGATGACGCCGAGCTAAGGAAGCGGGCGAAGCTAATCCGCACAAGGTCGTGGCGTACTAGGACTCGGCTCGGGGCCGGTCCATAACACAAGCCCCCTGCACTCTTCGCACGAAAGGCGGAGGGTCTATCCAATGTCCTTGGGTCGGTATCCAGTCGAGTCACCAAGGTGGGGTGTGTCCCGAAGCTTGTTTGTCTGAGGGGTCACGCTCCACGTCTTTGCACCTTTACTCGGCTCGCCACGTGATGGGACTCAGATGGGACGTCTGCTCAACAGTTCCTCTTCCCGCCGTCGATCATCTGATGCGGCCTGAACCGCTAGAACTATATCCAGTTTCGTAAATGTAGAGCTCGGATTGGTTCGGCTCAGCTCGGTGATCGATTAGGAGCCCGGCTGAGGTCGACGTAACACAAGCCCCCTAGACTTGTTAACTTGAAAAGTTAAGAAGTCTATATTATTTGTTCTTTTTTGACCCTATGCATGAGGGCTATTGAATGGGGAGTGACCCGTTGTTGATTTTGAACCATAAGTCCCCGAGACTTGCTTGCCGAGTGGTCGAGCAACTTTGTCGAGAGTAGTAGGTCGGGTTGGACCCATCTAAGCCGCTTCAGAGCTAGCCAGGCCTCTTTGCCGGCCTGATATTTTCGGAACCGCAGGGGTTAGTCTTTGTCGCGCTGTGTTTGAGCTCGGCACGTCTTTATGCTGACATGGTGTCTTTGAAACCACAATGGTCTTGTTTAGCTCGACATCGACCTTAGCCGAGCTGCTTTGGAGCTTGTAGGACTTTATGCCGACCTAGTGTCTTCGAAACCACAGGGGATGTTTAGGCCGACTGGCGACCTTCCGAGCTGCTTTTGAGACAAAGCCTCTATCTTTGACCTGGAATCTCGGGAACCGCAGGGGTCGAGCTGCGAGTGAGCTCACCAAGCCTTTATGCTGACTTGGGTTTAGGACCAAGCCTTTATGCTGACTTGGGTTTAGGACCAAGCCTCTATGCTGACTTGGGTTTAGGACCACGGGGGTCGAGCTGCGAGTGAGCTCACCAAGCCTCTATGCTGACTTGGGTTTAGGACCACGGGGGTCGAGCTGCGAGTGAGCTCACCAAGCCTCTATGCTGACTTGGGTTTAGGGGACCACGGGGGTCGAGCTGCGAGCGAGCTCACCAAGCCTTTATGCTGACTTGGGTTTAGGGGACCACGGGGGTCGAGCTGCGAGTGAGCTCACCAAGCCTCTATGCTGACTTGGGTTTAGGACCACGGCGGTCGAGCTGCGGATGAGCCCACCAAGCCTTTATGCTGACTGTTGCTCGGTCAAGACCTTCCGAGCTTGGGGCTCGATGACTTAGTTAAAACACCCTGAATGCAATATTAAAACACCCTGAATGCAATGGGGATTGACTTATATTAAATGGGGAAGAAAGAGAAAGAAGGATGCGCCTCGTTAAAACCTTTCCAAACCAAAAACCCAGTGGGAAAAAGGGTTTGCAAAGGAAAGAGTACGTCATCCGTTTACAATTGTTTAACTAAAGTAGAGCTTGAGGTGCGTGGCATTCCAGGTCCTCGGTATTGCCTTTCCGGATAATTCTTCTAGCCCATATGCGTCGTGTAGGTGTTCGATCTGATGCGGTATGGCCGCTTCCCATGTCGGCCCTAGTTTGCCTCGCCTTACATCTTTTCTCGGCCGCTCGACTTTTTCTGAGGACCAGGTCTCCTACCTTGAAAGTTACCGGCCTGGACTGAGTTGTAGTGCTTGGCGACGCGCTGTTTAGTTGCAAAGTTTTGCACACGGGCAAGTTCCCGAGTTTCTTCCAGGAGATCGAGCTCGACTCTTGCTTCCTCTGGCGTCAGTGCCTGAGTGTGTTCTCTTCTCGCTGATGTGGAACCGAGCTCTACTGGCACCATGGCCTCCATCCCATACGTTAGCCGGAAAGGTGTTTCATTTGTAGCCGACTGGGGGGTGGTGTGGTATGCCCACAGCACCCCGCAGAGTTCATCCGCCCAGTCGCCCTTTGTCCTCTCCAGCCACTTGCGGAGGCCATTGAGGATAACCCTGTTTGCGGCGTCGACCTGACCATTGGTTTGTGGATGCTCGACGGAGGCGTAGACGAGTCGGATTCCTAGACCTTTGCAGAAGTCTTTGAACGCTGTGCTGGTGAACTGTGTGCCGTTATCTGTGATGATGGTGTGGGGCAGGCCATGGCGGCAAACCAGGCTTTTCCAGACAAATTTTTTGACCCTCTCGGAAGTGATGGTTGCCAGCGGGCACGCCTCTATCCACTTGGAGAAGTAGTCTATGGCGACTATGATGAACTTGAGTTGGCCCGGTGCGAGGGGAAAGGGGCCAAGTATGTCAAGCCCCCAGGTATTGAAAGGCCAAGGGGCGACCACCACTCCGCGGGACTTAGGTGGAAGATGGTCTCGTTTGGCGAATCTGGCACTTGTCGCACTTCCCACGTATTCTAGGCAATCCGACCTGGCGTCGTGAGTAGCCTGGCTCGTAGGATTTTAGCCGCCAGGGTCCTAGTTCGCGATGGTTCCCGCAAATACCCTCATGTAGTTCTCTCATGACGTGCTGAATCGACTTTTCTCTGCAGTGAGTAGTGGCTGCGAGAAACCTCTCTTGTAAAGTCTGTCTCCGATTAGAGTGTAGTGCGCGGACTGCCATTGGACCCTGCGTGA
Source organism: Calophaca sinica (assembly GCA_037113605.1). Classification (NCBI taxonomy): domain Eukaryota; kingdom Viridiplantae; phylum Streptophyta; class Magnoliopsida; order Fabales; family Fabaceae; genus Calophaca; species Calophaca sinica. Next base: position 105,606,588 of record CM073734.1, on the reverse strand, counting down.
TTCTGCCTGGTCTTCGGGCAATCTCCCCTGTTTCAAGTACTCGACGATGTTCTTTGTAACGACCCGTTTCCGGACCGCTACCGAGCTCAATATACCGAGTTCGAGTTACCGAGCTCAACACACCGAGCTCAACATAAACCTGTATGAGATGTGTTTTAAAACGAAACTCTTGTGCCTTTTAAAAATACGATATATTTTTTTTTTATAAAACCAACTCGTGCACATCAGAGTAATTACAGCTTTTCGAAACATGGTGCAACTAAGACACAAGACTTAAATTCTAATAAAACATACATGCATAACATACATATATATATATCACTCTAAATAATCATGTATACAAAATACAGAGTAGCAAATGTATAAAGAAAATACACCTAAGGTATGACGACTTCAAAAGAGCAATCATACCCTGGGGGTACTTCCGGCAGACTCCCACGCAGGGGGCTGCTCCAAAAGTAAGACCACCAGTCTACTCTGTAGCAACAAAACTTAGCCGGCCCAAACTGGTCACGACCTCCGAACACAAAAGAAAAACAAGTACAGTCATCAAAAGAAATACGTCGAACAAACATAATCAATCACGACAAGTACAGGTCGTCACTCGGGTCCTCGTCGAGCTCCTCCTCGGCATCATCTGCTGTCGATTTCCTGCGCTTCGACATCGCCTGGGTAACCGCTCATGGATTGAAGGCACCACGGGAAAGGGTCAACTTCTCAACAATTCAAGATAAGCTCGACATAAAGGATATAAGCAAACAGCAAAGTATAACATTCACCGACGTGACTCGACCATCTCACTCTAACTCGACACAACTCGCAAATCCATTTTCTCGACTCGACAATTTTTCCGAATGCACTCGGCCATCAGTATGTCGGAAAGTCCGGTAGAAGCCTTGGGATCCTCGCTCTCCCTAGGAACGGTCGACTCAGTCCCATAGCGTGGCGGCGTCTAGTCAATCTCCAGTAAACAAAGGGGACCTAGCACCCTTAGTTATCCGGGTCACGGCTCAAAAACGTCATACGACTCACCTAGCTCGGTCACTCGATGGACAATTCGCCGCATACGATATTCAAAGAGTTAAACACAAGATATTCAACCGCATGTCAAATAAAAAGAGCAAGCTCGACATGAAGAAACGCAATTCAACATGCAATACACAATTCACGACATATATTCAATCACATATTAAATACATGCAAAAACTCAATCATATCACGACATTTCAAGCTCGACACAAATCAGGAAATCCATACACAATAACATAACCACGTAGAATATGAAGTGCCCTTACGCTAGCATACTATGAAAGTATTAATGTGAAGCGCCCTTACCGCACTCCAAGTAAATGCTGCTCGACAACGACCTCGACACAGCTGTCTTCAAATGAGCTCGACAACGACTTCTCTTACTCGATCTCGACACGTACAGTTCTCGATCTGGATTCCGCTGCTTCCACGTCCTTGGATTCGCTTTCCCGTACACCTCGATTCGGAAATCACACGATCTCGAGAATCAGACTTCCTAAAACAAACACAACTCAGTTCGATCTATGGGTTCTAATGCACTTAGCTCTCTTCCCAAACTTAACCACAACCCAGAAAATATAAAAACTCAAGAACTGAAATATATTTTTCCTCTAACACAAAGTTAGGGTTTTCGATCAAAAGTTCATGAAAAGGTTATCGATGCTTCAATGATAGATCGACAACAACAACAAACTGTAAGCAACAAACGAAAAATAAGAAATCGAAACAAACCAAAAATGAAGGGTTTACGGCACCGCTGATTGCGTAAATCGAGAGAAAGAAATTTGTTTTACAAGCCCAAATAATCGGTTAGAAAGATAGGTAATATCGTGAAGAAGAAAACCCATCAATTTGACATGATTTGGAAGCATAAAACTGGCTAAAAATGGAAGGAAAAGTAGCGCTAAACAGTAGCACAGAGGAAGAGAAAAATCTGTTCTTCATACCTCAATGGTGATGGTCGAGCAGGCGAGATATGTCGAGAAGATAATGAGGAACAAGGTTGATGAAGAAAGCTTGTGCAGAATCTCGATGGAACTCAAGGTTTCTTCGATGGAAGTTTTTGGAGAAAAACAACGAAACTCAGAGCAGAAGGAAGGAAGAAGAAAGAAGAAAAGAGAAATGAGTATCTGAGGGAATCGGTCGTGGTATACAGCTGGTGAGAAAAGGGTATAATCGTAATTCCAGCTATAAGATGCCAATCCCATCAATCATTCTACCCGTCTAATCGTTCCTCTCTCATAATTACCCTCTACTCGCTTGGCCAACGGTCTAGACATCGCGACGAACGGCAAGCCGACAATGTAATTATTACAAACAATATAATAATAGCGTTGAATAACGTTCGAAAGAATACGGGTTATCATCTCGACACGATGTCGACCAAGGGTGCTCGTGCAAGCGCACAAGGCTCTAACACGAGTTCGTGAACGCGGCCTCCTCATTTCGATGCAGCGACTTCATCAACTCGACACTCGACCTCCTCATTCAAAGCTGGTGCACGCGGCCTCATCATTTCGCAAACGATCTTGGCACGGGATCTCGACACAAGGTCTTGGTCGAGGTCTCGATACGTCGTCTAATACGATGTCGATCTCGCCCTCAGGTGTTACAATCTCTCCTCTAAAAAAATTTCGTCCTCGAAATTGCAAATAAGATTCTTACCTCGGAAAAGTTCAGTGGTCTCGAAGTCTTCATCTTCTCCTCCAGCTCCTGTCGCATCTCCCGCCTTCTCGATCCCACACAACTTTGGACGAGTTGAATCTCTTTGTTCCAAGAATCGCTTGGCTTTCCGATCAACGATCCTTGAGTGATGCTTCAAAAGATAGGTCGCCCTTCAGTTGAGTCACATCCGGTTCGCTGACATGAGGAGGGCCGGAAACATCCTTCCGTAATTGTGAGACGTGGAAGCCGTCGTGGATGTTCGACAAGAATGGTGGCAAGGCAACTGATATGCCATCGACCAATACGACGAAGAATCGATAAGGTCCAATAAATTTAGGGGTAAGTTTCTTGGATTTGATCGCCGACCAACTCGATGGTGGGGGTGACTCTAAGAAATACATGTTCTCCTTCCTCGAACTCGAGTGGTCGACGCCGTTGGTCCGCATAACTCTTACATCGACTTTGAGATGTTCGCATCCGATCTCCGATCAAACGGATCTTCTCGGTGAGTCTGCTGGATCATATCTGGTCCTCTGACGATTAAGCTCGCCGCCCTGGTACCAACAAAGAGGCGTCGACATTTCCGCCCATACGATTGCTTCACAAGGTGCCATTCCAATACTCGCATGGAAACTGTTATTGTATGTGAACTCCACCAATGGTAAGACGTCGTCCCAACTTCCTCGGTGATCTAAGGTACACGCTCGCAACAAATCTTCAAGTGATTGGATCGTTCTCTCAGTCTGACCGTCGATGCGTGGATGATATGCCGAGCTAAGCCTGAGCTTCGGTTCCCATCGCTCCTTGCAATTCCCTCCAAAATGAGACGTGAACTTTGATCTCGGTCCGACACGATCGAAGAGGGTATACCATGAAGTCGTACTATCTCGCGATGTAGATCTCGGTCAGATTTTCCACGTTGTATGTCGACCTCACCGTAAGAAATGAGCAGATTTGGTCAATCGATTCGACGATCACCCAAATCGAATCATTCTTCTTCTGCGTCTTCGCAAACCTACAACGAAATCCATGGAAATACTATCCCATTTCCAAACCGTACGTCAAGTGATTGTAGCATTCCGCAGGTCGTTGGTGCTCCACCTTCGCTTCGACATGTCAAACACGGTTACGTGCTCGGCCACTTGCTTCTTCATTCCGACCACCAAAAATGCTTCTTCAAGTCTTGATACATCTTCGTAACTCCTGGATGAATACGAAAGTTGCTCTTGTATGTGCTTCGAGAATCAACTTTCTCACTCGGATCGTTAGGTACACATACTCGGCCATTGCACCTCAAGATGTCGTCCGCTCAGGCGTGAAATTGCACGCCTTCCCTTGCGCTATCAACTGAATCTTCTCTTGCAGAAGCTCGTCATGAACTTGCTGGTCTCGGATCTCGTCCAACAATCTGTTAGAAATGGTAAGCATACCAAATCTCAGCTTCCCCGGTGAAACTTCGACACTCAACTTCAAGTCTCGGAACTTCTCGAGCATCTCCAACTCCTTGATCATCATCGCCGAGGTTAAAACGCTCTTCCTACTCAACGCATCTGCTACTACGTTAGCCTTACCGGGATGGTATTCCAACGTAAAGTCGTAGTCCTTGAGAAATTCTGTCCATCTACGCTGACGCATGTTGAGCTCTTTCTGGTCGAACAGGTACTTCAAGCTCTTGTGATCGCTGAAAACAGTAAGAGTGCTCCCATAAAGGTAGTGCCTCCATATCTTCAGCGCAAAAACTACTGCTGCCAGCTCCAAGTCGTGAGTAGGGTAGTTCCTCTCGTGAATCTTAAGCTGTCTTGAAGCATACGCGACCACCTTCCGATGTTGCATCAAAGACGCATCCCAATCCTTGGTGTGACGCATCACAATACACCTCAAAAGGCTCTTCGTGTTGAGGCAAAATCAGCACAAAGCGCCGCCGTCAAAAGCTCCTTCGCCTTTGAAAATCGGCCGCACTCCTCGGTCAGGCAAAGGTTGATCCTTCCTCGTCGATCGTGTAAGAGGCGCGAAAATCTTCGAGAAACCTTCAATGAATCTTCGGTAATATCCTCGCTGGCCGACAAAACTCGACCTCAGAATCGTCTTCTACTGTTCCCACGCTAACACCGCCTCAATCTTAGTTGGATCCACAACTATCCCTTCTTTGGAAATCACGTGACCAAGAAAATTCACATCTTCAAGCCAAAATTCACACTTGACAGTTGGCATAGAGTTGCTTATCTCGTAATATCCGCGATTACTCGACATAAGTGTTCTGCGTGCTCTTCTCGGTTCCTCGAGTAGATCAAAGATGTCGTCGATGAACACTACAACAAACTGATCCAAGAACGAATGGAAAATCCTGTTCATGTAGTCCATAAACACGGTGGCGATTCGTCACTCCAAACGGCATCACCAAGTACTCGTAGTGACCGTATCTAGTCCTGAAGCTGTTTTGGCGACATCTTCCTCCTTCACGCGAATCTGGTGGTAGCCCGACTTCAAGTCTATCTTGGAAAGATCGCCGCTCACGAAGTTGATCCATCAAGTCGTCAATACGTGGTAACGGATAATCGGTTCTTCACGGTAACCTTGTTGAGCTCGCGATAGTCCACGCACACCTTGATCGTCCATCCTTCTTCTTAACCAACAACACCGGAGCTCCCCACGGTGACACGCTCGGTCGTATGAATTGCTTCGACTCAAGTGTTCGATCACGGGACTTCAGTTCTTTCATCTCGGCAGAGACATCCTGTATGGCGCTTTGGAAATCGGTCTGTCACTGGAATCGGTCGATGGAGAACTCGACCTCTCGTCTTGGTGGTAACCACAGCACGTCTTGAAAACGTCCTCAAAGTCACACACCACCGAACATTCTTCACGCGTCGATCTGTTTGGAAAACTTCCGAACTAGCTGGATACATGTATTCCCTAGTTCCTTCTTTTCAAAGAAACTCCAATACGCTCGGCAGAAAGATAATTGGAGACTCCAAGGTCCGGAAAAATTACGCTTTTACTGGCACAAATTAAAAGGACATGGTGGTGTGACAACCAATCCATCCCGAGAATGACATCTAAGCCCTTAAGAGGCAAACAAACCAAATTGACCACAAACTTTCTACTCACGAATAACCACTACACAATTAAGACATGCGGTGTTTGTGACTAAGGTTTTAGCGGTGGGGTTGTAACTACTAATTTAAGCAGAGCGATCCTGATCAAGTTCAAATGGTTCACACAATCGGAAGAAATAAAGGAATGTGTTGCACGAATCAAAAAGAACGGATAAGGATTTACCCTCGATCTCACATTCACCTTGGATAAGATCATCGGCTCGTTACGCTTCCTCGCCACTCATGCAGAAAACTACGCCTTTAGCTACCTGGCGCTTTCCTTTGGCTCTTTGCAAGCATAGTCGGTTGACTTTAGGTGTAGGACAATCCTTGGCAAAATGCCCTGGCTTCTTGCGGTTGAAACACACCTCCTCCTTACGAGTACAGATTACTCGCGTAATGTCCGACTTTCCACATCGATAGCAAGTCACCTCGACACCGGCCTGACCTCCACTCCTCGCTCCTGGGTCATCTGACGATCGTCCCCTGTTATGTCGTTCCCCGAGGCCTGGTCGTAAGGCTTCTTCTGCGGTTGTTTCCTTTCGTGCAAATCTACGCCCCGCACTGGGTCTCACCGGTTCACCTACAATGATCTTCTTCTTGTGGCTCCTTACTCCTTCTACCTCGACACATCGATCAATCAGCTCTTGGAGATTTCGAATCCTCAACGACACCACTGACTTCTGAATGTCGAATCTCAATCCCCGTTGGAATCTCTCACTTAACCATCTTTGGTCAACTCGATCACGGAAAGCACTGGAATACCTCGCCAACGACTGAACTTGGCATACTTGGACCTTGTCGAGTTGCCTTGCTGCAATTGAAGAAATTCTTGCTCCTTCTCGGCTCGTGCAGTATCTGGGAAGTACTTGTCCAAGAACCTTTCACGAAAAAGCTCCCAGGTCATCTCGCGACGTTACGCTTATAAATGTTTGCTTCACTCCTCTCCACCAATACTCTGCGTCTCCTAGCGGTAAGTAGGTGGCATAGTCGACCTTCACGTTGTCCCGCAATGAAGTGCCTCAAAGATCTTCTCGATCTCTTGCATCCAAAGATCGACTTTATCCGGATTTGGCTCACCATAGAACCCGGTGGATCATGCTTCACGAAGTCGGCCAATCCTCTCGCTTGACATTCGATTTACGCTCGTTCTTTGTTCTTTGCCAGGAGTTCTGAGTTAACGCCGTCTGTTGAGCCATCGCGTTAAGCTGTTGAGTTACGGCGGTGATTGTTGAGCCATGGCTGCCGCCATCTCGGTCATAGCTTGAATTGCTCGTTCCATGTCGACGTTCTCGGTTGCATTGTCGTATTCCTCACGAGGTGGCATTAGATTCCACAAAGTTCAAAACCTGTCGAATCTCACAACAAGGATGTGTTAAAACACACTCCTTCAATCAAGAAAGCTTCAAACAATTTCTCAAGCAATAAGTGCTTCACTTAATCAAACAAAGAATCAACATATTACAACTAGGTACCCAAACACGGATATCCCGAGCACGGTGACCACCCAAATCTCCTATGCACGGCTCGGTCGAACCGAAGCGCTCGATACCAACAAATGTAACGACCGTTTAGGACCGCTAATGAGCTCAATATACCGAGTTCGAAAGTTCTGAGCTCAACACACCGAGCTCAACTAAACCTGTATGAGATGTGTTTTAAAAACGAAACTCTTGTGCCTTTTAAAAATACGATATATTTTTTTTTTATAAAACTAACTCGTGCACATCAGAGTAATTACAGCTTTTCGAAACATGGTGCAACTAAGACACAAGACTTAAATTCTAATAAAACATACATGCATAACATACATATATATATATCACTCTAAATAATCATGTATACAAAATACAGAGTAGCAAATGTATAAAGAAAATACACCTAAGGTATAACGACTTCAAAAGAGCAATCATACCCTGGGGGTACTTTGCAGAACTCTCACGCAGTGGGGCTCCAAAAGTAAGACCACCAGTCTACTCAGTAGCAACAAAACTTAGCCGCCCAAAACTGGTCACGACCTCGGAACACAAAAGAAAAACAAGTACAGTCATCAAAAGAAATACGTCGAACAAACATAATCAATCACGACAAGTACAGGTCGTCACTCGGGTCCTCGTCGAGCTCCTCCTCGGCATCATCTGCTGTCGAGTTCCCTGCGCCCTCGACATCGCCTGGGTAACCGTCATGGATTGAAGGCACCACGGGAAAGGGTCAACTTCTCAACAATTCAAGATAAGCTCGACATAAAGGATATAAGCAAACAGCAAAGTATAACATTCACCGACGTGACTCGACCATCTCACTCTAACTCGACACAACTCGCAAATCCATTTTCTCTCGACTCGACAATTTTTCCGGAATGCACACGCCGTACCGTATGTCGGAAAGTCCAGCCGAAGCCTTGGGATCCTCTCGCTCTCCCTAGGGCGATCAACTCAGTCCCATAGCGTGGCGGCGTCTAGTCAATCTCCCAGTAAACAAAAGGGGACCTAGCACCCTTAGTTATCCGGTCACGGCTCAAAACGTCATACGACTCACCTAGCTCGCTCACTCGATGAACAATTAAGCATACGATATTCAAAGAGTTAAACACAAGATATTCAACCGCATGTCAAATAAAGAGCAAGCTCGACATGAAGAAACGCAATTCAACATGCAATACACAATTCACGACATATATTCAATCACATATTAAATACATGCAAAAACTCAATCATATCACGACATTTTCAAGCTCGACACAATCAGGAAATCCATACACAATAACATAACCACGTAGAATATGAAGTGCCCTTACGCTAGCATACTATGAAAGTATTAATGTGAAGCGCCCTTACCGCACTCCAAGTAAATGCTGCTCGACAACGACCTCGACACAGCTGTCTTCAAATGAGCTCGACAACGACTTCTCTTACTCGATCTCGACACGTACAGTTCTCGATCTGGATTCCGCTGCTTCCACGTCCTTGGATTCGCTTTCCCGTACACCTCGATTCGGAAATCACACGATCTCGAGAATCAGACTTCCTAAAACAAACACAACTCAGTTCGATCTATGGGTTCTAATGCACTTAGCTCTCTTCCCAAACTTAACCACAACCCAGAAAATATAAAAACTCAAGAACTGAAATATATTTTTCCTCTAACACAAAGTTAGGGTTTTCGATCAAAAGTTCATGAAAAAGGTTATCTGATGCTTCAACAGATAGATCGACAACAACAACAACCAGAAGCAACAAACGAAAAATAAGAAATCGAAACAAACCAAAAATGAAGGGTTTACGGAGCCTTGCCGTGCAGAAATCAGAGAAAGAAATTTGTTTTACAAGCCCAAATAATCGGTTAGAAAGATAGGTAATATCGTGAAGAAGAAAACCCATCAATTTGACATGATTTGGAAGCATAAAACTGGCTAAAAATGGAAGGAAAAGTAGCGCTAAACAAAGAGTACGTAGGAAGAGAAAAATCTGTTCTTCATACCTCAATGGTGATGGTCGAGCGGGTAGATATGTCGAGAAGATAATGAGGAACAAGGTTGATGAAGAAAGCTTGTGCGAGAATCTCGATGGAACTCAAGGTTTCTTCGATGGAAGTTTTGGAGAAAAACAACGAAACTTCAGGCGAGAAGGAAGGAAGAAGAAAGAAGAAAAGAGAAATGAGTATCTGAGGGAATCGGTCGTGGTATACAGCTGGTGAGAAAAGGGTATAATCGTAATTCCAGCTATAAGATGCCAATCCCATCAATCATTCTACCCGTCTAATCGTTCCTCTCTCATAATTACCCTCTACTCTGTCGGTCAACGGTCTAGACACGCGACGAGAACGGCAAGCCGACAATGTAATTATTACAAACAATACAATAATAGCGTTGAATAACGTTCGAAAGAATACGGGTTATCATCTCGACACGATGTCGACCAAGGGTGCTCGTGCAAGCGCACAAGGCTCTAACACGAGTTCGTGAACGCGGCCTCCTCAGCTCGGTACGCGACTTCATCAACTCGACACGCGACCTCCTCAGCTCAGCAGCTAGTTCCCGCGGTCTCATCAGCTCGGCAAATGACCTCGACAAACGATCTTGGCACGGGATCTCGACACAAGGTCTTGGTCGAGGTCTCGATACGTCGTCCTAATACGATGTCGATCTCGTCCTCAGGTGTTACATTCTTCATCCAAGAATCCGAGCTGATCACTGCGTAGTTTCCGGCTGTCGCGATGCTTGGTGCCTCTAAAGTTTGGACGACCACCGTATGGAGCTGTCCCTCGGTCTTCATACTAGCCAATTTTGCCAGCAGATCTGCCTTGTTGTTTTGTTCTCGAGGGATGTGCTCGAGTTGGACCTCTTGGAAGTTCTGGATCATGGCATTGACTTTCTGAGCGTACTGGGCAAGTATGTCGTCTCGACACTGGTACTCGCCCTTGACCTGGTTGATCATCAGTTGGGAGTCGCTCTTGACTCGGAGCGTCTGGGCTCCCAGCTCCCATGCGAGCTTGAGGCCCAGTAATAAAGCCTCATACTCGGCTTGGTTGTTGCTAGCTTTGAATAGGACCCTGAGTGCCTGTTCGACGCTGATTCCAGCAGGGCTTTCAACGATGATTCCTGCTCCGCTGCCTTTGGAATTGGAGGAGCCGTCCACATATAGCGTCCAGTACTCGACCTCAGGGGTCGGTGTTAGCTCTGCAATAAAGTCAGCTAAAACTTGTGATTTGATGGGTCCTGCAGGCTCATACCGATTTGGAGTCGGAGAGTTCTACCGACCATGCCACCATTCGCCTGAGTTCGGCCTGCAGGATCCTTTTGATTGGGTAGTCGTTTTGATTACCACCGCGCGCCAAAGTAAGGCCTCAATCTCCTCGCGGAGGTCACTATCAGGAGCGCCAGTTTCTCCACCTTCTGGTACCTTAGCTCCGCCCCGTGGAGGACTTTGCTCACGAAGTAAACTGGGCGCTGCTCGGCTTCTCTCTCTTCTATTAAGGCCGAGCTGATCGAGGTGTCGGTGGCCGCCAGGTAGAGGAGGAGAGGGGCTCCTTTGGTGGGCCGTGTAAGGACCGGTGGTGACGCCAGAAACTCCTTGAGCTTTTGGAAAGCCGTTTCACAGTCGTCGGTCCATTCGAACCGGGTCGGTTTCCTGAGTACCTGGTAGAAGGGAAGCGATTTGTCAGCGGAACGAATTACGAACCTGGAAAGGGCCGCGATACGACCAGCGAGTCTTTGCACTTCCTTGATAGAGCTCGGGCTGCGCATCTCCAACACTGCTCGGCACTTGTCGGGGTTGGCCTCAATGCCTCTGTGGGTGATCATGAACCCCAGGAATTTGCCTCCGAGCACCCCGAACGAGCACTTCTCGGGGTTTAGCCTGATGTCATATTTCCTTATAATGTCAAACACTTCCTGGAGGTCCCGGTAGTGTGCCTCGAAGCTGGGGGTTTTGACCACCATGTCGTCCATATACACCTCGATCGTCTTCCCGATCTGCTTGGCGAAGACCTCATCCACCATCCTCTGGTAAGTTGACCCCGCGTTCTTCAGACCAAAGGGCATAGTGACGTTGTAGAAGTTGGAGGTCTCCGTCATGAAAGCCGTCTTTGGCGCGTCGAGCGGGTGCATCTTGATCTGATTGTACCCGGAGTACGCGTCCATGAAACTGAGCACCTGGTACCCCGACGTGCCGTCCACCAGAGCATCGATGCTAGGAAGAGGGTATGGATCTTTAGGGCAGACTTTGTTTAGGTCGGTGAAGTCCGTGCACATCCTCCACTTACCGTTGCTCTTCTTGACCAAGATGACGTTGGAAAGCCAAGTTGGGTACTTGATTTCCTTGATAAACCCGCTTTCAAGAGCTTTGATGTCTCTTCTCTGTTGCTGCTTCTTTTCCCTGCGAGTCTTCTTTTGCCGAGCAACGGCGAGCGCCATGCTCTATGGCTAGCTTGTGGCGAGCCACTCGAGGTCTATTCGGGCATGTCCTCCGGCCCCATGCAAACAGATCCGCGTTGTCGGCGGGACCTCGTCGAGGCGCTCGCTCTGCGGCGATTCGTCCCAATCGTATGCTCTTGCCGGCCCTCTTACCCGATCTCTTTGATGTCATCGACCGGCACGCCGGAAATCACTCTCCCCTCGGGTCGAGCTCAATCATGCGCTCGACTTGGTCGGCTATTCTCCTGTCATCCCTTAGGTCGCTGACATAACATCGCCTCGCCTCCTTCGGTCGGCGTGTATCGTAGCAATCGCCCATCGGATGGGGGACTTCATCGCCAAATGGGGTGGAGACAATGGCGCCGATCCCATTGATGACGCTTCTCTGATTATCATATTGTGGCGGTGTCCGCGGCTGAATCGGCTTCTACCACCAGGAGGTGGGCTTCGATCGTCTTGACCCCGACGTCCGCTTTGAAGGTGAGCAACACGTCGAAGTACCCGGTCACCCGAGCTTTAGCACCTGAAAAACCGACTAACGTACCTCGATAGGGCCTGATAATCGAGCTCGGTAACTTGAGTCGGTCGAAGGTTTCTTTGTAGATCACGTCTGCGAACTTCCTTGGTCGACGAGTACTCTCCTGACGTTAAATCCAGCGAGGTGCACGGTGATCACCATTGGGTCGTCTTGGCATCGATCTATTCCCTGATAATCCCTCTCCGAGAAGGTTATGGTTGGTAAGGCCTCGGGCGGGGCCGCTGTTGATGTCGAGCTGTTGACGGATCTCAGGTGCCTCCTCCGACCGTCACCTGCAATTAAATTGAGTGAGGGGGTACCTTCGTCTCGACCCTTCCTGCGTTGACGGGCGGGTGAACGTCTTTCGCCTCTCTCGAGCCGGCGATCGGTTGCTTTGCCGGGCGAACGGGATCTTCTACGATTTGTTTCGTTCTCCCTGGGGGTTGCCCCATTCCCTTTGTCCACGTACTTCGCTAAATGTCCTTCCTGTATGAGTTTTTCAATTTTTATCTTCAGCGCTTGACATTCATTGGTGGTGTGCCCGTAGATCCGGTGGTATTCGCAGTATCTCTGGCGATCCGCATCTGGTGGGGAGTCCTTCCGAGGGGGCAAGGTTATGAGGTTGCCCGTGTAGGCCTCCTTCAAGACTCGGTCCCTACCACGGCCAAGGGAGTGAACCGCCCTTCTGTAGTCTTGCCTCTCGGCGCTCGTTCCTTATCTGCGCTTTTTCTCGGCGGATCCCTACCTCTGTCTTGCCGATTCTGGGTTTCCGCTTTTGGCGGCAAAGAACCTCTTCCATGTTGATATACCCCATCGCTCGGCGTCTCACCGTCCAAAGATCCTGCAGTCGGCGAGCGAGGAGTCCGAGAAGGACCAGGTTTTAGTCTTGACACTATGGCGTGGAGCGCCACATCGGTCTTGAGATTCCCGATTTGAGCCGTTTCGTTGTTGAAACGCCTATGAAGCGACTTCAACGTCTCGTCCGACTTACGCTTGAGTCCGACCAGGCAAGTGGAATTTTTCCGAAGGCTCGGCTCGTGGTGAACCTGGCCACGCAATTGCTCGGCGAGTTACTGAATGAGTGGATCGAGCGTTGTGGGAGGTTAGAGAACCACATCATGGCCGTCCGCCGAGTGCGTGGAAAGGTCCGACATTTCAAGCCCTCGGATGCGTCGATCGCCAGCATCCGTAGCGTTGAAGGAGGTAATGTGCTCTTCGGGGTCGGTCTTGCCCTCGTGGCGTCCATGTTGGGATTTGGAACCGCCGGGACCAGGTCGGCCATAACCCTCTCGCCAAAGGGGAGCAAGGTTAGCCCGATTTGGAGGTCGGTTCTCTCATTGCGGCGCTGCCGGACGTGACCTCTCGCCTTGGGCTCTCCGTGGCGCCGATGCGTTCGATCTGGACGAGTCCTGGCCATCTCTTCTAGTCCGCGAGGGCGTCTCGTGGCCTTGTCTTTCCTCGCGATCGCGGGCTTCCGCGATCTGGCGCCTTAACTCCTCGTTTTCCGCCCTGAGGAGCTCCAAAGCGGGGTCAGGTGGTGGGTGTCCGTTCGGGCCGGCCGAGTGATGACTTCGCAGCGGCGATCTGTGATTCGCCGTGCTCCTGGTGCGCGCCATCCAGCTAGGGGTTTTCTTGAGGCCTGGGTTAGTTTTACCGGGCCCCACGGTGGGCGCCAATGTTGATGCTGGAATTGACGAGGTTCTCTTCCTCCTCGGGATTGGGCGTTTTCTCCTTCAGGGTCCGACGACCCGGGTGGTGGTACCTGCAAAACACTCCGACGCCTAAGTTAGATAGGGATTTGGAGGGGAAGCGGCGCAGGATGTATTAGGGTTTAGGGTAAGTCGAGCGTCTCAAACCTGGGGGGTCTAGCCCCCTTTATATAGTGGAGTTGCTTGGAAGGATGGAAACCTCCGATCCGATTTCTGCGCCCGGTAATCCCTCCCTGATAATTCGGGATTTAGCTGATCTCTTCCTGATATTTCGGCGACCTGGTGCAGATGAGCTCGGTTCCTTCTTACCCGAGCTCGACAAATTGCCTTCGACCTGAGACCCGCCAGACCCGACTTCTGGTACAATTTTAACGACGATGACGTCGAGCTAAGGAAGGGGCGAGCTAATCTGCACAAGGTCGGCAAGCGTACTAGGACTCGGCTCGGGACCGGTCCATAACATGGGTATTTATTTATCTTTATTAAGACAATTTGTAAGTAGTAATAAAAAGCTCTCAATTAAAATTAAATCACACACGCACAAAATATTTTGACATGCATATCTCGTGTCGGATGTCGAGCTGAGGAAGTCGGATGTCGAGCTGAGGAGGAAGTCGGATGTCGAGCTCTGAAGAAGTCGTATGTCAAATTGAGGAGGAGGTCGCGTGTCAAGCTTATGAGGTCGCGTACCGAGGTCGCGTGATGAGCTCTTGTCGCGTGCCGAGCTGATGATCCGTGTCGAGCTGATGAGGAGGTCGTATGCCGAGCTGTGTTCCGAGGTCGTGTGCCGAGGTCTTTTGCCGAGCTGTTCAGAGGTCGTATACCGAGCTGTCTTCAGAGGTCGTCTGCCGAGTTGTCTTCAGAGGTCGTCTGCCGAGCCGCCTTCGTGAGGTCGCCTGGCCAGCCGTCTTGAGGTCGTATGCCGAGCCGCCTCCGTGTTTTCAATTTCTTTATTTCAAAGCATAGCAGGCGATTTTCCTGCAACGACAAATCCTTTTAATAATCAGCATAGCGGGCAAATCTTCAACGGGCAAATCCTCAACGGACATTTTTTTAAGTGCGTGAGACGCTCCTCGGTCGGTCTATAAATAAACAACGCTGTGCTCTTTCTTACAACACGACAATACAACGCAGTGCTTAATTTTTGTGCCAAAAACTCTGTCAAATATTTTTCATCACTCACACTTATTTGAGCACAATTTTTGAGAGCCTTTTTATTCTACATTATTTGAGTTGTATTATTTGAGCTTCAATTTGTTATATCTGCACTATTGAGTGTATCTTTCTCGTCTCATTTTATTTGTGAAAATCATTTATTTTTGGGTAGGAATCCCAAGGTGTTCATAGAGAGGTGATATCTCTTGAACGTATTGCTCTGGTATAGAGTTGTAAATGTTTCTAGCTGAACCTGATTTAAAAGCTAGTGATTTAGTGAAAATCCCATAGTGGTTTGCTTTGGGGACAGGACGTAGGCCACAGGGGTGTTTGGTGGCCGAACCTGTATAAATTGCTGCGTGCTCTTCTTTGCTCTCTGTCTCTTTATCATTCAAGCACTTTATTTATTTTTGTTCTTTATTTATTATTCGGTCATTTATTTTCTGTAATTTTTTATATAAGCACCGCTATCACAATTCACCCCCCTCTTGTGTTTGAAGTCAATTGGTAACAGAAAATCTCTTAGAAAAAGAAGAAAATAGTAGATATATAACTATAGATGATTTAAAGGAATTTCTTAGTGATAGAAAATTAGTAAAGAAAGAAGAAATTACAACTTTAGTTTATCCACTAGGATTATGGAGAAATTAGTTAGAGAATATCAAGAGGATATAAAAAATGCGACATAAATAGAAGAAATAAGTAGACTTATGAATGAATTAAAAATTTTAAAGGATGAAATTTGTAATACAAAAATATATAAAATAAATAATGATCAAGAAAATGATCGAGAAGAAGTCATTCTAGGATATGAGGACGAGGACGAAGAACATATAAGGGTAGATATGAAAAATGAAGAATCCAGTAGCCAAACAAACCAAGGAGCTAGTAATCAACCAAATTACTAAAGGAAAAGGACTTGGGGTACCTTTTGGAATGATCCAAATTATTGAAAATCTTATGATGAACCATTTATGGGTAGGCAAGGATATTATAGAAAGAAAGAAAAATGGGAAAAATACCCATCAAATTATAAACCAAAAGTAGAAACACTTAGACATAGAAATATTTTAAATCTAGATTGTGTTACAAAGAAAGAAGAATTGATAAATGAATGGACAAATGAAATGATCAGTCTAATACTCCAGATAGATGAATATTTAAAAACCGTAGATTTCGAAGCAGTTATAAGTCTAGTTTATATAAGACATCAGGAAATGTTTAGAAAATGCTGAATAGTATTGAAATGTTTCAATGGCAGCATATAATAAGTGGTGTCACAAAGAATACTGATATAATACAAAGAATTACTAAACTTATCTATAGAGAATTTGTTGGTTTTGATAATGTGAATTTAGACAACCAGAGTTAGATAGAATGAGACATGAGAAAGCATTACTACATCTAGATAATATGAGTATATGTGATATGTGTTACTTTGAAGAATTTACTTGTGAATTTCTGAAATATTATTATCAATTAGATAATCAATCTCAGGAAACATATAAGGGCATATTTATTAATAAATTACCATTTCCAATAAATGAAAAAGTTAAGAAATTATGGCAACAAAGAAGAAATTGAAGCTGCATACACTTTAGGAGGAATTATATCAACTGTTTATGAATTGCTATCTAAGGAATGTCAACAAAAACAAATTAGAAAGTCCATAAGACATAACAAAGGAATTTGTTGTAAGAACCCAAATATAGACCATCCAAATCAATGAGGGTGTAATGATTCTAGAAAACCATATAGAAAAAAGAAATATTTCAAGAAGGGAAAGAAATATAAATTTAGGAGATCTTATCCTAGAAAAGAAACATATAAAAATAAGAGATATTTTAAGAAGAGAAAGCCAAATAAGATCCCTAAGAAATATTGTCCTGAAGGAAAAAAGAAGTGTACATGTTGGTTGTGTAAGGAAGAAGGACATTATGCAAATGAGTGTCCTAAGAAAGGTAAGAAGGAAGAAAAGGTTAAATTGATTAATTTAGCTCTTAGAAATAATTACGAACCAGTAGAAGAAGAATTTAGTTCAGATGAAGAGATATATGAGTATAGCACAGAACCTAGTGATGTTGGAGCAACTTCAGAAAGTGAATCTGAATAGTACATACATTAGAATAAATATAGAAATAGATAAGATCAGATATGCTACGAAAGCATATATATATAGTGGAACAAGTATTTGTTTAGCAACAAAGTATTTATTTCCGAAAATAAATGGATTGATTTAGATAACTCTTTAAAGGTTCAGATTGCTGATGGATCCACCAAAGAAATTACTAAGGTTGTTAGAAAAGCTATAGCATATATAGAAGATTATATATTTGTTATACCTACTATATATCAACATGAATCAGGTTTAGATTTAATCTTAGGAAATAATTTTTTTACGACTATATGCACCTTTTTATCAGTACAAGAGGTTTATTTAATTAAAGACACCCTATACAGCAGGAAAGCAAAAGAGGAATCTTATATCGATTCCTATAATTCATGAATCTCGAAATAGAGCTACAAAATATAAATCAGAGTTTCACGCGAAAAAACATGGGGATATATATAATAAAATAACAAAAAATTTAGGACTTTTTGAGGATAAAATATATGTATTACGCCAAAAGGAATTTCCAATCCCTCAGGAAATAGAAGAGCTTTTAGATAAAGTATGTAGTGAAAATCCATTTGATCCCAAAATTAATAATAAAAATCAGGAGTTAATTTCTCTTAGGTTAAAAGATCCTAGCAAGAAAATTAAGTGTAAATGTTTTACACTAAATAGGATAGAGATGAATTTGAGGAAGATATAAAGAAATGGTTGGATTTAGGACTAATTCGACCATCAAAAATTAAATATTCTGCACCAGCCTTTTATGTAGATAATCATAATGAACAGAAAAGATGAAAGAGAAGAATGGTAATCAATTATAAAGCTATGAATAAAGCTTTAGAAGATGATGTATATTTCATTCATAGAAAGGATCATATAATTGAATTAGTTCGTGGAAAGAAATTATTTAGTAGTCTTGATTGTAAATGAAGTTTCTATCAATTAAGACTTGATGAGAAAAGTAAACCTCTAACAACATTTAGTTGTCCCCATGGACAATATGAATGGAATGTGTTACCAATGGGTCTGAAGCAAGCACCAGGTATTTTTCAACGTAGAATAGATAATGTATTAAGAGATTTTAAAGACTTTTGTCTTATTTATATTGATAACATTCTTATATTTATTGATAAGGATGATTTATTAGATCATTTTAAATATGTTAAGAAAGTTTTAGAAAGATGTTTAGAACAAGGAGTTATCTTAAGTAGAAAGAAAGATGTTCTTTGTCAAAAAATAATAGATTATCTAGGTCTAGAAATAGATAGAGGTAATATTGTTATGCAAAAACATGTTTTAACAAAATTACATGAATTGCCTTCTGAAATGAAGAATGTTAAAGAATTACAGAGATTTCTTGGATTACTAACATATGTTTCAAACAAATGATTTAAAGATATTGCAGAAGAAAGAAGATTTTTGCATCTTAAACTCAAGAAAGACGCGGAGTGGAAATGGACAGAGGATGACACTGCGATAGTTGAAAGACCAAAGCATTTGTGCAAAAATCTACCCAAATTATACCACCCTCGTGAAGAGGATTATATAATTATCGAGACTGATGCGTCTGATGTAACTTGGGGAGGCTGTATGAAAGCCAAACCAATAAATAAGCCAAAAATAGAGTTACTCTGTAGATATATGTCAGGCTCATTTCATGATCATGAGCTAAACTATCCAATACATGAAAAAGAAACCTTAGCATTAATAAGAATGCTAAGAAAGCATCAAATATACCTAACGCACCAGGAATTCCTAGTAAAAACTGACTCTACTTGTGTTGCAGGTTTCAAGAACTTAAATATTAAAGAAAGCCACAAGACACAAAGACTTATTTGGTGGCAGATAGAGCTAAATCATTACGATTATAAAATAGTCCACATTGCTGGAAATAAAAACGTGTTAGCAGATATTCTGATGTGTTCCTGGCTGCCCTCAAGAATTTGCAACAACAATAAAGGATTTTTCTTTAAGTGTTTTTAGTTTGTTTAAGATTGTAATAAGTCTATTGGGCTGCACTACTTGGGTTTTACGTTTTAGCCCATAAAACTTGGTTATTTTTTATTTTGTTGTTTTAATTATGTGTGCTGCAAAAATTTTATATTTCAATTAAGAAAGCAACAACTACATGGAGCTAGAGGAGCACATTTGAAGCCTTTGGGACAGTTACAAACAAGTGTTAATGAGCCATTTAAGAAGAGGAACATGTGGGGCAGCATAGGAAGGAATATTAGACAGCTCCCTAAAGCCTTATTAATGCACCAGAGTTATTTGGGAGGAGTTACAATAGCTGGTCATTGGTGTGAAGATTACACATTCAATTAGGCACTTTACTACCAGTTAATGGGTTGTTATCAATTAGGCACTTAACTACCAATTAATGGGTTGTTTAGTGTACAATGTAGCTGACACATTGCCTTGTTTTTTTACTCTATATGTATGCACGAAAATTACATCAATGAATGAAGAATTTGGATGTTAAAAATTGTGTTTTACACATTATGAGAGACTTGTTTCTCTTGGGTTCTGGATTGAGCCAAAACTGACTTATCAAGAAGTTAACTCTTCTTGTGGTGTCTTCATCTTACTCATCAATTCCTTAGGGAATTGTGGTGCATCCATCTCTTATCTCTATTCCATTTCTTTTCTATTTACTTGTTCTAAAATTCAGTTCCATAAAAATTCAACCTAAGATCATTTCAAAGGCTACTATGGAGGTTGGTAGTCATCATATCTAAATAGAGAATGGAATGCGAGCAGCTGAAAAGAGAAAAAGCAATAAAGCAAGCCCAAATAAAACAAAAGGAGCAGGAGCTTGAATTATTAAAGGCAGATCTTCAATTACCCAACCTTCAACTTGGAGAAGAAGTAGAAGAACCTAAAGAAAAGAAGCAGAAAAAATGTTGGGTTGTGTTTAATGGCTCAATGCTTGGAATCTATGATGACTGGCACAAAGCAGCAGTTCACATAAATGGAATCCCCAATATAATTCAACAGTCCTATGAATCATTGGAGGAAGCAAAAGCTGAATTGGAAGCATTCAATAGAAGGGAAGCCCTTAAAAAGAAAAGCCAGAAAAATATTGGTTTCTGCCCAAATACCAGTTCTCTTGAACTACGAGCACCAGGACCAGCAAATAACAGTCCTAAAACAGGATTAATGAGGGATGCCAGAACCTTTGTCCCAAATAAACAGAGCCTTAATTTACTTCCAATCATGACAAGGGAGGAACACGAAGCAATGATTCGTTTCTCTCAGTAAAATTTTAATAAGTCAATCTCTGAATTATTTAATTGGAATGAGGAGACAAAAATATACAACTTCTATGTCATGAATAGAGGCAAACACGGAGTAAAGGCAGTAAGTACTCCTGGATGTCCAGCCAATAGAGTGTTCAATTATTTTCAGTTTGGATTAATTGAGTGCATCTATTTATCAAATGATCTTCAAGAATTACAATTTTTTCTTATAGGGATAAAGGAAGCAGTGAAGTATTACAAGCAAACAGTTGCCAAGAATAAGGCAATATACATGAAGATGTATTCAAGCTACCCAGAGTTTGAATCAATGCAGATGACAAAGCATTTCATCAGCATAGGACTTAGCAATGACATGTTTCCAAACATAGATAAGCCTCAAGAAGCACCCTACAACGAAGAAGAATACACAACAATTATTTCATGCCAACTGTCCTATATATTTGAGCAGACTCGGAAAATTCGAGGAGATACGCTCATGAAGATTAATTACAAAGGACCAAATACGATAATTACATCAAAAGTAAACACCCAATTAAAAAGGAAGAGTTAGAAAGGGTGATTAATTTTGAAGCCCCATTTTTTATTCTAATGGGACCATTTATCAACAACACGTCAGCTGTCAAGAAAAAGCTGTGTGAAATTATTAAAGTATATCAAGATCACGCATGTGAATTATGCTTTGAAGTAAAATCAAGACCGGATATAGACAAAAATGAAGATAGGGGAGAATCTTCAGGACTAGCCGACAAGGCATTTTTGAAAGAGTCATGAGAAGCGATAGTAGAAGAATGATGTAAGCCATGAAGTCATAGCGCAATTATGTAAGGGCAAAAGCCCAAAATATCATGTAAATAGTTTACGTGTCATATGTGAATAGTTGTTACGTGTCAGGTGTAAATGCCACGTTGCTGTAAAAGATAAGTTTGTTAGCATAAGACAAAAAAGAAAAAGCTAGAGTGGTATTAATTTCTAGGTAAGTTAAGTTGGTGGCAAAAAAAGTGATATATGCCACGTATAGATGCGTAGTAGTTTCCTTTTGTAACTATAAATACGACCTCTTATGTTGAGGCTCGGGGAGAGGAAAAAATTCCAAGAAGCTCTCTTTACAGAGACTTTGTCTTGCTTCTCTGATTAGGAAGTTTGTGCTCTTTTCCTTGTGGAATTGAGTCGTTATCTTGAGAGTGGTAACACTTATGTATCTATCCTTGTGAAATATTAATAAAAATACCAAGGTAATTAAAACTGGACCGGACATTAAACCGGAGAGGACCAAGGTTCAGGGTTTTTGGGTTGGACCGGGGTCGAATCGAGGTCAAACCGGGTTTAATAAAATACTAATAAAATATTATTTTTTAAATATATATATATATATACCAAATATATAATATATATAGTATATATATATATATATTATATATTTGGTATATATATTAAAAAATAGAAAATATATAGATAATATTTCAATTATACACAAAATAACAAGTAGCCTAGTGGTAAGATGGCTTGTTGTGGCCTTGAAGACAGGGGTTCAAGCCCTGTTGAGACCAAAAATTGATTTTTTTTAATTAATAAAGACAATTAAATTAAAAAAAAAGAGACGAACCGGTTCGACCCTGAACCGACTGGTTTAGAACCGGCCGGTTCTCTGCTAGCCGGTCCAAGAGACCGGTCGGCCAGGTCCGGTTTTTGTTACCATGAAAAATACCCAGTTTCTCTACATATCCCAGAAGTATTCCTTTTCTTTTCAATTTTTCAAAAGCATGATTCCTACTCAGGTATACTCAAAATCGCATCTCTAATTATGAAAAATATACGTTTGAGTTTAGATTTAAATATATTATTTAGTATCTATCTTGGAAAATTATATTGTTTCTAAATAAATATGGCCTCTACGTCAAATGATTTAGAAGTAACCAAATATAAAGATATAGAATATCTAGAAGTCCATGAAGAAGCAGAAAATTATTCATCTACTATAGTTTTAAATAAAGATAAATTTAGAGAAATACAGAAAGAAAATATAGATCTTCCTTAAGGATATAATATTAGAGGATCTACAAAAAATGAAAAATTAAAATTAGCAATAAATGTTTTTAGTAAGAGAGAAAATATTCTTTATTTTAGAAAATCAGCTGTGGAGACAACTATTAATATTGAAGACACTGAAGAAAATACAAGTTTACAACTAATTACTATAAGAGACATAAATAACGTTATGAGAACAATTAGAAATAACGAGCATAGAAAGAAAATAAGATATGTTCATATAGGAGCAACATAGATTTTATTAAAAACAACTTATGCTGATGGGACAAATTCACTAATTAAAATTATTTTCATTGATGATAGAATTGTAGATAAATACGATTTCTATTTTAGGAATTATGGATGCTAATTTAGCATATTCAAAGTTTAAATTTGAGGTTTTTCCAAATATAGGAGTTCCATTAAGTACCAAAAGATTAGAAAGAACTTTGACTTTTATATATAAATTTGCTAGAAAGAATTTAATGAGACCAGGGGAAAAAGTATTTTCAATTACTTATTGTGTTAGTTTTGCACTTAGCAATTCTCATCATAGTATAAAATTCAGACATAATGATAGAATAAATTTACCTAAATTATTTATAGATATTGGAAAGATATATATGCCTAAGAAAAATAATATAGAAGATCTATCGGAAAAATTACAATTGAAATATATTGATATTAATTTGGCAGAAAATAGAGAATTTAGAAATATGATAGAAGGATGTAGTACACAAATAGAGAGATCAATTATGCTTTCAAAACCAGAAAGGGTTAGGATTGAAGAAAATGAAATAAATAAGTTAGCAAATCAAGTGAGGGATTTAGAATTATATCTAAAAAATAAGATATGAGTACGACTATATTTTCTATAAATAATAGAATTATGGAGATACAAGTAAAAATAAATGAAAGATCTACTATTATATATTCAAGTAGGATTGAAGATGAAGAGATGAACTTTTATGACAAAATAAGATGTATATGGAAGTTGGATTTGCCAAAAGAAATAAAGAGGATAATATGTATAAATGATGGAAAATTATGTGCACAGTCTATATTATATAATAATGAGATTATGGATACTTTATGGTGGGAAAAGTTCATGTTACCTGATAATTATCCAGAAATATATTTAGATAGACAATTAGAAGATTTTGATATGGAATATTGGTTTGCAGATGATGACTAGGAGTTTTAGGATTTATTGTATCCCTGATTTAATTAGAAATTTAGGAATTCTAGGATTTTTAAATATTTATTTTGGGAATTATTTAATATGTGTAGGTCCCGAAATTAATTGTTATCAGAGCAGGAAACTAGTCTCCGGAATTGAAAAATGAGAAATACATTTAGACTTAGTATAATTAATAGAAAATTACATGTAGTAATGAAAATAAGTAATGACATGAGAGTTTTATATATAGATAGAATAGATAAAATAGATGAATTTTTCTATGAAAAGTTAAAGTATATTTGGAAATTAGAATTATCCAAAGAAATAAAAATAAAAATAATAGAATGGTATGCATGGTTAGTAGGTTAAGATTTATTATATATAGGAAATAGTTGATGTTGTAAGATTCTCTGATGATTTATTTTGGTATTATGGATGAACATGGTATATCTCAAGAAAAAAATAAGAGAATATAAGAAACAATTAATTTTAAAACAAATAAGGCGCGAGAAAATTGAATTAGAACGACTTTATAGATCTTTGAATGAATATATACAAAGTCCAGAAACGTTGAGTGAGCAAAATTGGCAAGAAAATAAAAATAAAATTTTAATACAAGAACAAAATATAGAACGATTAGAAAATGAGCTTAGCCAGATCTAAAAAAGAACTACGAATTACAGAACTTATAGAATTTATTAAAGGAACGAAAAATATAGTAGCAGAATTGTGTATTAGATTAGATTATTTTATAAGAAAAGGAGATAATATAGAAATTAATGATATAACAAATTTTTTTATATAAAATATCAAAATAAGTTGTGTGAATATGAAAAAAATTAAGAGAATTAAGAAATTAAAATTATGTCCATCACAAATATTTGCAAACAAAGATTTAGAGACGAGAAATGACTTTTTCATCGCTAAAATCCGTCATTAATTCAGCTTTTTCTAGCCGTGGTATCTTCCATGTGTACCATGTTTGAATGAACTTTTCCCTTTTTTTTTCCAGTAGAAAAAAGGTCTAAAGCCCCAATGGGAAAGCTAAACAGCTACAAGATGGGGAGTAGAAACTCTCCGAGCAAGAACTGCCCAACTTGAGCAGGTACTACTCATAAGCAATCAGAATTGGAACTGGGCACATCCCATATTAGTCAAGATTTGAGCACAACGGTTGGCTTCCTTATAAATGTTGATAATGCGAACCTCCGAATCTATCCTGATAGTCTTCCTGGTCTCATTCACGATGCTCCAACCAAAAAGTCTACTAGTTTCATTGCCTTGAATAATGCGATGTGAAACTTTAACATCCGCTTGAATCTCCACTGCCAGAAAACCCCTCTCTCTCTGTCTCTCTCTCTAACAAGCTTCAAACCTTCTAAAACTCCCCACAGTCTAGCAATGAGAGCATTCCAGCTTCCCAAAAACTTTGAAAAGTCACAACCAATTACCATCATGACCCCTTGTAAGACCACCACACCCCTTTCTAAATATTAACCATTTGATATAATAAGGACATATATATATTGATCCACATAAATCGACTCTTTTATAGCTTAATTACAGTTTGTAGCGACCGAAAAATCCGGAGGGATTTATTCGTGTTTAATGGAGCCGCCACCAATAATTTATTTTCGAAGGGAAAATATTGGAAAAACCTTTTTTGAAGAAAAGTGGTCCTTAAGACCGGATTTGGGTTCGGGAGTCGATTATGCGTAGGGAAGGTATTAGCACCCCACGACATCCTTTCGAAAAAGGTTACCTCTAACTAATTGTGCAAAATTTATTAACTTCTAAAAAATATTTATTTCCTTTTATTTTAAAAAAATAATTAACCAAGGTAAAAGAGGACTTAATAAAAGTCGTTTATTTTTGCGCTGACAGAGTGGGCTCCTCGCCTCCTACGTATCTCCGGGTGCAGTGGAGAAATCAAAGGCTACGTAGTTCTTGGGTAGAAAATGGTTGTGTGTTGGTTGATTTTAATTATATATTTTTGATGGAAAAATATAGGTTTTGTAGGAACCAAACAAGAAGCAATCAAGAGTGGTCCTTACCAATAACCTATTTTGTTTAGAAAATTAACGGTGTTCGTAATGATCAAACGGGAAGCAATCTCGAGTGATCGTTACTAGTAAAAAACTTAATTTTATTTTTTATGAAGAGGATAGGTTTTCATGGGGACCAAACAAGAAGCAATCAAGAGTGGTCCTCACTAATAACCCATTTTTATTTAGAAAATTAAGATATTTGTAATGACTAAACGGGAAGCAATCTCGAGTAATCATCACTAGTAAATTAATTTTCATGATTTTTATCAAATGTTTTTTTAAGAAAAAAAAATAGGGTTTCGATATTTGTATGTGAACTTTAGTTGAATGAGACTGTACTAATTTGACTAGAAATAAATAAATAAAAAAAGACCAGAATAAAAGAAAGGAAAGGAAAAAAAACACAAAAAAAAGAGGGGGGCGTAAATAAAAGGGAACTGGGGTGTGAAAAGAAAAAATAAAAATAAAATAAAAAAAAGAGCAGAACATGAAATAAGGGGAATTAAACCTAAACACACACACACACCAACACAAAACCAAAGGAAAGAAAAGATGCAGCGCCGCTGCTGACAGAAGAAAAAAGAAAGAGGCGAGAGTGAAGGAGGGGAGAGAGAGAGAGAGAGAGAGAAGAGAGTGGAAGAAGAGAAACCTTTTTTTTTCTTCTGCTTCTTCTTTCTTCTGTTTGCTTCTTCTGCGTTTTTTTTTAGTTCTTCTCTTTTTTCTCTCAATTTTCTCCCAAATTATTGTGTATAATTGGTACCAAGAATGAGATATCCAATTCTGAAATTTTTGTGTCCTTTTCTTTTTTTGTCCTCCTATTCTCTACTGCTATTTATAGAAAAAACAGAGGGCTCAGTTTGTCCACTTAAGGTTGCAACTTGTATGCTAAGTGTGTACTAAAATGATGCTGAGGAGATGGTAACATGTGCAAAGTCTGAGATGGTATCAATGGTTTGAAAAAAAATATTGCAATCAGTAGTGAATTCAACAACTGCTCCCCTTTTTAATTAAATTGCATTGTTTGCCAAACTTGGTTGTGAGATGAAGAAAAAGCAAAGAGGCCTATGGAGGACATATAGTCAGAAGACATAGTTTGTAGAGTGGTGAGGAGATATGCAGAGGACTTTGGTGAAGATATCTGAGATGACTTTGTGAAGGGTGAAGTGTGGAAATCTGACTTTGATTTTCAGTTTTAGATTTTAGGTTTTTTTTTGTTAATTATTTTGGTTCTAGAACGCTTGTAATGGACTCTTGTAATGGACAATTCTTGCAATTGGGCTAAAATAATTTATGAGGATTTGTCCGTTGCAGCATTAAAGAATTGAAACACGGATACGGAAATGATTCTCGGACACGACATCGTATTTTCAAACGACCTCTCCCAGCTCGTCATACGACCTCCCCAGCTCGGCATACGATCTCTCCACACAGCTCGACATACAACCTCTCCACGACCTCTCCACAGCTCGGCATACGACCTCTTCACAGCTCGGCATACGACCTCTCCACAGCTCGGCACGCGACCTCAGCTCAGCTCGGCATACGACCTCTCCACAGACAGCTCGGCATACGACCTCTCCAGCTCGGCATACGACCTCTCCACAGCTCAACATACAACCTCCACGACCTCTCCACAGCTCGGCATACGACCTCTCCACAGCTCAGCACGCGACCTCAGCTCGGTACGCGACCTCCCCACAGCTCGGCGCGCGGACAAAAAAATGAAAATCTGAGCGGACAAAATTGGGGTATAACAGCTGCCCCTCTTTAGTTATATTTTATTAGAAAATGCAAACAACAATGGTTGTTATATTTTTGTCATAAAATAGAGCTAAAGATAAATACACTAATTTTGTCTTGAACTTGACGTGAGGAATGACAATGAGAGATCAACGCTTGATGCGTTTAATCGGAAAGTGATAAGGAAAGAATACGGCCAGGTCGGGTACTGACGAGGTAATCTAAAAGCAATAAAGAGGGATTAACGCTTGGCGCGTTTATCAGAAAACTATAAAGAAGGATCTCCGCCAGGTCGGGTACTGACGCGGTGATCAGAAAGCAATAATGAGGGATTAACGTCTGGCGCGTTTATCAAAAACTATAAAGAAGGATCTCCGCCAGGCCGGGTACTGACGCGGTGATCGGAAAGCAATAATGAGGGATTAACGCTTGGCGCGTTTATCAAAAAAAACTATAAAGAAGGATCTCCGCCAGGTCGGGTACTGACGCGGTGATCGGAAAGCAATAATGAGGGTTCGATGCCAAGTAGGGTATTGACACGTCGATGGAAAGCAATAAAGAAGGATCGCCGCCAGGTCGGGTACTGACACGGTGATCGAAAGGTTCGACGCCAAGTAGGGTATTGACGCGTCGATGGAAAGCAATAAAGAAGGATCAACATCAGGTCCGGAACTGATATGTTGGTCAAAAAGCAATAATGAGGGACTACCGCCAGGTCGCATCTTGGCGGTAATCTTTAAAGCAATAAAAAGGGTGATGCTCGGCGCATTTATCAGAAAACTATAAAGAAGGATCTCCGCCAGGTCGGGTACTGACGCGGTGATCGGAAAGCAATAAAGAGTGAGCGATACTTGGCGTGTCGCTCAGAAAGCAAAATAAAGACCAATGCTAGGCGCATTGTCTGTAAACGAGAATGAAGGATCAAAATTTGGTGCACGGACCAGGTGTAACGAAACGGCTAAAAGGTGATGATATGAAGATGATGCACGAATATATGGTATGTGATGCATGCATGCAATGCGATTATTATTTTTTACTGATTCCTCGTCCCGTATGATCTCTAGTGCTTAAAGATATGGGACGGATCGAGGTTCATCGGGTTCATTCATACTATGCTTTCGACACCGGGAGGGGGTGAAAGTTATAGATGCAATGCTTGTCATTCTTTTTTTTTTTTTAAGGACAATCCCTTTGTCATTGCCCCTTTTGAAGTTTATTTATTGAGATTTGGCGTGTCCTCGTGATTCTTAAGATGTATATAATAATTGTAATGCTTTCCCATATCATCACATGCTTCACAATTCAGTGTCTATTATCATAAAACAACATTTTGAAATACGAGAACGGAGGTGTTTGGTATTCAAAAAAAAAGAGTCATGTGTACAAGGACTGAAGTTACACAGACTTAAAGATACATCAAGAAAAATGCAGGAAGAAGAAAAAACAAACAAAGACAATAACTAAGCAGATATTTTATAGTTTGTGTCTTTGTAGGAACAAATGCCAGCTTCCCATATACATAGCTTTGATTACTCATTACTCTACTTCTGAAAATATATAGAACTGCCACAGTTGGGTAAGAGCCCCTTGATGCGTCAGCCTTCTTCAATGTCCGATTTCAGACCCTAACTTTTGCTTGGATTGTTCTTTCAAGTTTTCAATCCAACGGGTCGCTCTAATTTTTGCCTAGGTCGCCCTTTCAGGTTTTCAACCTAGCGAGCTCACTTTTACTTGGTTTTTATATGTTTTTCTTTTTTTTTTTGGGCATAATATTTTTTGACTGCATCAGAGTTTACTGGGAGCGAGAGATCTTCACCGTCCATCCTTGTGAGGATTAAGGCTCCTCCAGAAAAAGCTTTTTTCACAACATACGGACCTTCATAATTTGGAGTCCATTTTCCACGAGAATCCTTTTGGATGGGCAAAATATTCTTGAGTACAAGGTCTCCTTCTTGGAATTCCCGAGGGCGAACTTTCTTTTCGTAAGCCCTCTTCTTCCTATGTTGATATAGCTGTCCATGACATAAGGCCATCACTCTCTTTTCTTCAATGAGATTCAATTGATCCATCCGAGTCTGAACCCATTCTGCCTCTTCTAGTTTTGTCTCCATTAATACCCTTAACGAGGGGATCTCGACTTCAATGGGAAGCACTGCTTCCATTCCGTACACCAGCGAGAAAGGGGTTGCCCCTGTTGAGGTACGAACCGAAGTTCGATAACCGTGCAAGGCAAAAGGGAGCATTTCGTGCCAGTCTCTAAATGTTACCACCATCTTCTGGACAATCTTCTTGATGTTCTTATTCGCAGCTTCAACCGCCCCATTCATCTTTGGGCGGTATGGTGAGGAATTATGATGTTGGATCTTGAAGTCATTACACAGCTCCTTCATCATCTTGTTGTTCAAATTAGTCCCATTATCAGTGATAATCTTATTTGGCAAACCATAGCGACAGATCAAATCTCTCTTGATGAATTTGACAACCACATTTTTTGTCACACTCACATATGAAGCCGCTTCAACCCATTTAGTGAAATAGTCGATTGCGACAAGAATGAAACGGTGCCCATTGGATGCCTTAGGTTCAATGGGTCCAATGACATCCAATCCCCACATTGAGAAAGGCCATGGTGCTGTCAAGATGTTCAAAGAGACTGGTGGCACATGGATATTATCGGCGTAAATCTGACATTTGTGGCATTTCTTCACATAACCGAAACAATCAGTCTCCATAGACAACCAATAATAGCCAGCCTCAAGATTTTTCTTGCCATTATGCGTCTGCTTATGCGTGAGTCCCAAAGGAACCTTCATGACCCTCTCGCATGATCTTCTTCGCCTCGGTCTTATCACCGCACCTAAGAAGTACCATGTCATGGTTTCTCTTGTAGAGCACTTCGCGGATTTAGAAAGAATCCCATTGCCAAACGCCTTAATGCTCTTTTATCATTCTCTCGAGACATTAAGAGGATATTCTCTATTCGTGATGTATCGCTTTGATGTCGTAATACCAGGGTTTGCCATCGTGCTCTCCTTCTATTGCTAGCAAAGCGGTGTCTTTGGCCGTGATTCTCGTATTTTTATGAGCGGTAGGCTCTCCATTCTTGATTTTGAACATTGATGATAGAGTAGCTAAGGCGTCCGCTAGCTGATTATCTTCACGTGGAATGTGATGGAAGGTGACTTCATCAAACTGTTCCATCAATTCTTTGATGTAATCGTGATAAGGAACTAATTTGGAATCCCTCGTTTCCCATTCGCTTTTTAATCGATGGATAACCAAAGCCGAAGTCTCCATATACTTTGACTATCTTGACCTTTGATTCAATGGCCGCCTGAATGCCCATGGCACATGCCTCATACTCTGCCATATTGTTTGTACAATCAAAACACAATCTTGCAGTAAATGGAATGAAATGATTTTCTGGGAAATCGACAGCTCAATCCCATGTCCCAATGCATTAGAGGCACCACAAACAACAAGATCCATTTTTCACCATCGTGGTTTTTTTTCTTCAAATAGAGCCATTATGTCTTCGTCTGGGAAATCACATCGCATTGGCGATAGTCTTCCACAGGTTGATGAGCCAAGTATTCACTAAGGTCTTGCTTTAATTGCCTTTTGGGTGACATACACAATATCATACTCAGATAACAACATTTGCCAACGAGCAATTCTTCCTGTGAGAGCGGGCTTTTCAAAAATATACTTGATCGGATCCATTTTGGACACCAAACAAAGTTATATGGGATAGCATATACTGTCCTCAAACGATGTGCGGCCCAGGTTAACGCCAAGCAACACGCGTTCGTTCTAACAATGAATACCTTGTCTCGCGACTAGTGAATTTCTTGCTCAAGTAGTAAATGGCATGCTCCTTCTTACTGCAGATTCATCATGTTGTCCTAGCACACAACCCATTGACTCGTCAATCTTTGTTAAGTACATGATGAGGGTCTCCCGGCACAGGGCGTACCAAAACGGGTGGATCTTGTAAGTCCTGTTTGATTTTCTCAAAAGCTTTCTGGCAATTGTCGTTCCATTTGGTTTCCTGATTCTTACACAGCAGCTTGAAAATTGGCTCACAAGTAGCGATTAGTCGATATAAACCTGGCGATGTAGTTCGGTCTTCCCAAGAATCCACGAACTTCTTTTTTGGTCAGGAGTCGGCATTTCGAGGATTGCTTTTACTTTGGCCTGATCAACTTCTATTCCCTTCGGCTAACTATAAACCCTAGTAGCTTGCGACCTTACACCAAAACTACACTTAGTGGGTTTAACCGAGTTTATACTTCCTCGATCGCTCAAAAAGTTTTTGTAGGTTAATGGCATGACCTTCCTCTGCTTTGGATTTTACAATCATGTCATCCACGTAGACCTCTATCTCTTTGTGCATTATGTCATGGAACAAAGCCACCATTGCTCTTTGGTATGTTGCCCAAAGATTTCTTAATCCAAAGCGGCATTACTTTGTAAATGTAAAGTTCCCATAAAGTGATAAATGTGGTTTTTCCATATCTTCTGAGCCATCTTGATTTGATTATAGCCGTAATATCCATCCATGAAAGAGAAGACAGAGTGTTGAGTGTGCTATCTACCAAGACATCAATATGTGGCAAAGGGAAGTCATCTTTAGGGTTACTGTTTAGATCTCTATAGTCAACACACATTCGGACCTTTCCGCTTTCTTTG
Source organism: Calophaca sinica (assembly GCA_037113605.1). NCBI lineage: Eukaryota > Viridiplantae > Streptophyta > Magnoliopsida > Fabales > Fabaceae > Calophaca > Calophaca sinica. The sequence continues at coordinate 105,574,443 of CM073734.1, read as the reverse complement.
GGGATCGCACAATATTAGCCACCCATTGAGGGTATTTTGCTCTGACCCGAGCAGCGTCAAAGCGTTTTTACCTCATCTCTAATCTTGAGTGACATCTCAGGTTTCATCCTTCTCGCCTTCGCTTGTGGGGTGGGCACTCGGGTTTTAATGGTAATTTGTGTTCGACTATGCTATTATCTAATCCAGGCATATCTCGGTATGTCCACGCGAAAACATCCGCATATTCAAATAGGAGTTTAACCAATTTTTCTCGCTCACTGCTTTTCATTGTGGTTCCAATCTTAACTTCTTTCTTGTCGTTTTCAGTACCCAGATTGATTGTTTCAGTTTCTTCCTCGTGGGGTTGAATCACTTTAGCTTCTTGTTCCACCAACTTCATTAATTCAGGAGGGGTATCCCAATTGTCCTCATTATCTTCCTCAGTATGATTAATGGGGTATTCAAAATTATAGTATGAGTTACTGGCATCGTTATTTTCAAAGACAATGTTTTTGGATCTGCATTAGTTAAAAATAACGAAATGAAAAAGCAGAAAAAAAATGAAGAGAGATGGAAAAGATGGAAAAGGAAAGAAAAGAGAAATGATTGGAAAATTCAAAGTGCATTTTATTGATAATGATACTGAAATGAAACATGTGCGCCCTTTTGACAATAAATTATTCTAAGGCCTTGGGCAGAGCAATAGAATTTGCATTACATAATTACTTTGAATCAAAGATCACGGGAAACTCAACGATCTCCCAATTTCCAAGTTCTTCATTCGGCGAGCAAGGACGGACAAGGTTGACATTGTCGTTTTCTGTACTGCGATCATCCTTGATAGCTGCTATTTGATTCGGATCCAATATTCCTACACTCCGAAAGCTTTGCCTGATGTCATAGATGGGAATACTCTCATCTTTTGGCTCCCTGCCTTCCAGTCTAGCTATCCTCTTTTCTTTTCTTTCTTTGGCAATTCTCTTTTTGTCAAATCTGTTAGGCTTGTATCCCAACCCATATCTGTTTCTGTTATCTGGAAGTTCTAACAGCATCACGATCCCTTGTTCATATCTTCCCAATCCACATCCGGCCTGATACCCTCCTTTCATCATAACTTTAGCGATCATCATGGAGGTTTCAGACAATTTTGGTTTCTTCATTAGGACTCCTTCTCCTGCGAAAGTGGCATTCGCAATCTCCAACGTTTGAAAAGACGTCTCAAGAGCTTCTTCTGCAGCCTCAATATAGCGCGTGGAGGACGGCTTGCTTACTAGCATCTCTTCTTCACCAGAGACAGTCACCAACTTATTATCCATTGAAAATTTTAGCTTTTGGTGTAAGGTTGAAGGCACAACTCCAGCTGAATGGATCCATGGTCTTCCAAGGAGGCAGCTGTATGCTGGTACGATTTCCATCACCTGAAAGACTACCTCGAATGTGCGAGGGCCGACTTGTATAGGTAGCTCGATTTCTCCAATAACCTCTCTTCTAGACCCATCAAAGGCTCTTACCACCATGGTGCTGGGCTTCATATATGATCCGTCAACAGACAACTTTGCCAAGGTAGATTTTGGCATAACATTTAGAGATGACCCATTATCGATGAGTACCCTAGCAAGGATATAGTCTCCACACTTCACAGAGATGTGCAATGCTTTATTATGCCCCGTTCCTTCAACTGGAATTTCTTCATCAGTGAAGGTAAGGTAATTACTAGCAACAATATTACCCACAATCCCGTCGAATTGGTTCACTGAGATGTCATGGGTGACATGAGCTTCATTTAGCACCTTCATCAACGATTCCCTATGGCGCCTGGGACCAAAGAAAGAAATGATAACACGTATATTTTTGCAGGAGTATGATTCAACTGATCCACCACCTTGTATTCACTCTGCTTCATAAATTTCAGGAATTCACAAACCTCTTCTTCAGATACTGCCTTCTTGTTTCCCTCCTCTTTCTTTGCCTTATTACCCATATCTTTATCAATGGATTCTTCTTCTTTATCTTTTCCCTTGCGAGCTTTGTCCATGGGTCCGATAGGGGTATAAATTCGTCCACTTCGGGTCATCCCACCTATTCCCGAGATGTTAGTGATAGCAGGATTGCTAGATCCAGACGCCGCCTTTAACTGGTCATCCCCTAAGTTGTCCACAAAGACCTTCATATTGTAATCCCATGGCACTGCATTAACGTTCTTGAAAGGGAAAGGAGTTGGTACATGAATAGTTATCGGTTTAGGCACACCTCGGACTGGCTTGTTGTAACAAATCTCCAATGGTTTTGGGAAGGTCGTGTTTTTATCTTCACTTGACTGAAGGGTCAATATGTTTTCATCTTTCTTCACACAACCTACCTGTATCAAGTGTCTGTTTAAGAATTCTTGGAGAATTTGCCTGAATTCCTCGCATTCCTCTATGCAATGACTGTCATCAGGATGCAAGCTACATAAGTCCCTCTCATCGTATTTCATCTCAATTATATCGAATTCGTAGAGTTTGGCATAAATGATCTTCAAGGGAGTACGGATATCCTCCACTTTCATTATCAGGGGCTGATCCCTAAACTCTTCAATAATGGCGTTGACTGCTGAACCTCCATGACCTGGAAGGGGATTATTACCCACATTAGGTCCATCCTCCTTAAAACTCAACCATTTGGCATTGATCAGATCTTGAACCACATACTTCAAAGCTTTGCAATTTTCAGTTGTGTGACCTACTGCCCCTGCATGAAATTCACACTTGGCATTTGGGTCATATCCTCTTGGGAAGGGAGGTTGGAGTGGTTTCATTGAGCGTGGAGAGATCAAGGAGTTACTGATTAGGTGCTGGAACAAATCCGTATAGGTCATGGGAATAGGATCAAATTGGACTGCTTTCTTTTCTTGGTCATTTGGTTGTTTCTGGTTTTGGTTCGGTTGGGTGGGAGCAACTGGCTGTGCTTGTGTTTGAATGGGAGAAGGTGGTCGAAAGGGCATCATTGGTTGGTTTGGCCGGGGGGTAGGATTATGAGAGGCGGCGGCAATGTATGGAGGTGGGAAGTAGGGGTATGGAAAAGGATGTGGGAAATTGGTAAAGAATTGGGGTGGTTTTCCTTGTGCTTGTCCTCCCGGGCTCGTCATCACAGCATTGGTTTCCCCTTCTTTCTTCTTTACGAAGTTTGTTGGGGGTCTCTTGATATTACTAGTTCCAGCAAAACTTTGGGCAATCTTTCCATTTCTCATTCCTCCTTCAACTCTTTCCCCTACGATGACCATATCTGAAAAGTTTGAGGATACACTTCCGATCATTTTGTCATAGAAGGGTGATTGAAGAGTATCCATGAACATGGCCACCATTTCTTTTTCAATCAGAGGCGGTTCCACTTGGGCTGCCAGTCCTCTCCATCGTTGGGCATATTCCTTGAAGGTCTCATTGTCTTTTTTTGCCATGTTTTGCAACTGCATTCTATCAGAAGCCATATCAATGTTATACTTATACTGCTTCAAGAAGGCATCCGCCAAATCTTTCCAACAACGAATGTAAGATCGCTCAAGGTGTGTATACCAACTCGACGCTGCCCCTGTTAAACTATCTTGGAAAAAGTGAATCAGAAGTTTATCATCATGTGCATAGGACGCCATCTTCCTACAGTACATGGTCAAGTGGCTTTTTGGGCAAGTTGTCCCTTTATACTTGTCAAAGTCTGGCACCTTGAACTTTGGCGGTACAACCACATCCGGTACGAGACAAAGATCTGAAGCGATACTTGAACCGAGATAACTTACTCCTTCTACAGCTCTTAGTCTATCTTCGAGGATTTGCAACTTCGTATCAGACGACTGATTCCCAACTGGGATGCTTGGATTGGGTCCTCCCATAGCTGGAGACTAGGCAATGCGGTTAGTCTGGGGATTCAATGGATTTCCTTGAATATAATAGGGGTAACCAAATGGTCGGTGATTCACCACGGGGGTCACTACGGGTGTACTGACTCCGTGAGTATTCCCGAGATGAGATGGTGCATAACCAGGTGGAAAGGTGTATGTCATGAAGCCAGGAGTTGAGCTTTGAACTGGTATGGTTTCAGTACCGGAGCCAGATCCTTGAGCTACATCTTGCACAACAAGTGCTTGGGAATCAGTTTCTGCAGAGTTATTGTTAGCACCTGGCGGTGTGTAACCGGGCGGGAGACCAAATAGTGGGAACTGTTGTGCCTGTGGGCCTTGGGGGTTATGGTTTGCAGTATCATCATTGGCCATAGGTGGCGTGTAACCAGGCGGGAGTCCGTAAAGTGGGAACTGTGGTACTTGATTCTGAGGGTTACTAACTGGTGATGGTGTAGGACCCTGCGGGTAAATTGCAAAAGGTACCATCATCCATTGAGTATTGAGACCATATTGCAACTGCATAGGACCAAAGCCAGGTGGGTGGGAAGGTGTAGCTTGACTTTCATCATTCACTGCTGGAGAAGCCCCATCTGCAGTCTTGTCTTTGTTTAGGGATTGCAGAAGCTCCAAAACTTTGCTCATCTGTTCCTTCAGCTGGTTGACGTCCTCTTTCACCTCTTGGTCATCCATGATCTTTGATTGAGAGCGAGTTCGATAAGGGTGTCGAGGAATCAGTTTGTTTGATTATTTTCTGAGTGATTAAAAAAATGATATGAGTATGTAAGAAAGAAAAAAAAATAAAAAAAAATAAAAAAAATAAAAATAAAAATGAATGAATGGATGTGGATGTATGAGTCTATTCATTTTGTACCAGGGAACCGTAGACCTCATTGCTTTGTTGTAATTATCCATTTTTTTTTTAAAAAAAGCGTTAAGTAATTTGGAGAATAAAATGGGATCAATAAGCAAAATGACAAATCCTTTACAAATAGTACAAAAGCCTCAGCAATTAGTTGTCCCCTTTTTCTTCTTAATAGGACAACCAGCCTTTTCTCTCAATTCTTCTATCAAACTTTTACAAAATTCAATAAACTTGTAAACATTGACTGGAGTATTCAGTGGGTGCATTGCCGTATCAGCCTCCTCTAGACGCCTTGGGATATCTATGATTGCTTGATTGGCCAAACTTGCCAACTTTGAAAAACAGTCCCTCCAATGCATGCCTTCGTTCCTCAGTTCATTAAAGAGTGCTTGATTTTCTATCTGACTGACCAGTTTTGTAAAACGATTCTCCCAATACGTGCTTTCATTTTTTAGGTCGTCATAGATCTTCTCTTGATATTCAATATAGTCCCGCAACTCATTTGCATCCTCTTGTTCTTTTTTCAGCGCATCTTGATATTTCACAAGCATTTCTTCTATTTCTTCCTTGTATTGCTGCTCCTTTTGGGCTCGGTTCTCATACCCAGCTACTACCTTCTCAAGATGTCGCTTTAAACCTTCAAGCTCCTCTTGCAAGTTCTTTTCGGTAACCGAGGACTTTTTCCACAATCCTTTCCATATATAGGCATTTTCTATAGCCTTGTCCCTTTCTTGGTTACGCAGCTCTAGCTCTTCATTTGCTCCTCTCAGACAAAGTTGCACATCATGCTTACTCTTTTCCTCTACTTTTGCCCTTTTGTTGCTTCTCTCAATGAACTTCCCTTTTAGGATATTTTCCGACTGCAAGTACTTGTTCTCTTGAAGTGCCTTTTCTAACTTTGCTTGTAATTCTTCCTTTTCCTCATTAGCTTTTGACAAAGCTATTTTAAGCTCTTCCATCTCTTTACTCGTAATAGGGATAGATTTTGGTACTTCTGGTTCCGGTGGGGGTGTACCATGGAACGGCAATTTGATTTCTCGAACCCTACTTTCGATCCATTGGTGGTAACTATCCGTAGCACCAATGCTTCTTTTTCCGAGAACTTTCCCTTTCCGAGTGACTTGGTCCCAAGCATGTCGAACCTTTCTAAGCATTCCGCTATTTCCTTGATCGAACTCAAATACCACAAAGGGGGTTGTCATCTGATCTGACGGTGGATTCATCATAGAATAACCAAGTTGTCTTAGCAGCAGAGAAGGATTATAGTTAATACATCCTCTTGTTCCTATAAGTGGAACATTAGGGAAATTCCCGCACTGATAGATCACTTCATGTATATCCAACCACCCTGGGTACCATCGGACCGTCTTTTCATCAAGATCTGCCAGAGACACAGCCCATCGATCTCCATCTCTGACCCCTACATTACATGTATTGAAGTCTGCAAAAGGACATGACATTTTCCTATTTTCGAATACATGGGTGACAAGCCACACATAGAGAGTGGATAAGCAGCATGATAGCGTTTTCCCTTTTTTTTCACGACAGTGAGTGAGGGCACAATAAGTATCCACAAGAATGGCTGACACTGGGCTCTCTTTCCTTTTTTTAAAGGCTAGGAACACATCAATCGAGGCCAAGTCTATATAGCCATCAATGAGTGGAAATAACATAATGCCAAAAATTGTAAGAGCCAACACTTCCATGAAAGACGCCCAATCCTGAACACTAGCCAAATGCCTCATCTTTTCTTCAAAATACTCTAGCGGAAACCCCTCGACGCCATTTCGGTTTAATTTTCTTTTCTTTAGTTCATCCTCCTTGTCTTTTAGAATTATAGCAACCTCTTGTAGGAGATTAAAATCTCAAAAGTGCGTTGGTAAGGCTTCATGTTTTTCGGTTGAGTATCCTAAAATCCGGCAAATTCTTCCAAAGTGTAGGAGCCATTTGGAAATTCTTAAAAGTGAAGCACCTCATGGGAGAATCATAGAATTGGATAAGTGCGAAATGGCATTTACTTGCACATCCACCTCTAGCAACTTGAGAATATTCCCATATTTTCCAATGAAGGTTACAGAATACTCGTCGTCATTAAATTGGCACACTTCTTCAGGCTTTCTATTTGGACTTTTTATTCTCGGATGTATGTGCTTCTTCAAAGGGACAGTTTCGCCACTTGATCCCATATTATCTCACAAAATACTTGCAGCCAACCTTTGAGTTCCTATGCTTCCCTAGCACCTAAAATGAAATGAGAATGAATGACATTCTTTTTTTTTTAAAAAAAAAATTTCAACATGTTTTTTTTTTGGAAGTATGAATGCATGAAGATATAATGTTGAGTGATGATGATGACTATTCAATGTAGCGTGCAAAAAATATGTGATTTGGCAGACCCTTTTTTATTATGCATGGATGTGATATAACAGATTTTGGTGGAAGAATAAAAATGATATGATGCCCCTTGTGTCTTAAATGGGTTAAACCTAAAATTAGAGATTTTCTAACCTAAGGGGTCTATAGTCTTGTATTAAGTGATAGATCTCATGGTGGCTCTAATCACATTCTCACCAAAGGCCTCTAGAGCTAAAGTCTCCTCCTGAATATTAACCACAACGATAGATAACTATCCGGTGCGGAATACTCAGAGGGAGCACACTCTAGATGAAGTTCTCGCAATAGCCAGAAGGAAAGCAAATTCCAATTGACCATCACCGAACCTCCACTCAACTTAAGCTTTGCTCTGACCCGGGTATAAGGCCTTACTCACATGTGTGTGCGAACGTGTAGGTGCGGTGTGTGAGAGGGGCAATACCCTAACACTACCCAAGCTGCAAAACAAATGAAATATACAACATATGGTCTTCTATCCTAAGGTTCAATATATGCATAATATTCACAACAAATATTCACAAAAGAACAATAAATAAATAAATAAATAAATGAATAAATAAATAAGTAAATAACAAATGAATAAGTAAATAAATAAATAAATGAATAAATAAATAAATAAAAACAAGGGAAATTAAACATAAAAGTTAACTATTTAGCACAATCAATTATTCAGGCTTGACTCTCTAAAAAAAATGTCCCCAGTGGAGTCGCCAGCTGTAGCGACCGAAAAATCCGGAGGGATTTATTCGTGTTTAATGGAGCCGCCACCAATAATTTATTTTCGAAGGGAAAATATTGGAAAAACCTTTTTTGAAGAAAAGTGGTCCTTAAGACCGGATTTGGGTTCGGGAGTCGATTATGCGTAGGGAAGGTATTAGCACCCCACGACATCCTTTCGAAAAAGGTTACCTCTAACTAATTGTGCAAAATTTATTAACTTCTAAAAAAATATTTATTTCCCTTTTATTTTAAAAAAAAATAATTAACCAAGGTAAAAAGAGGACTTAATAAAAGTCGTTTATTTTTGCGCTTGACAGGAGTGGGCTCCTGCTCCTACGTATCTCCGGGTGCAGTGGAGAAATCAAAGGCTACGTAGTTCTTGGGTAGAAAATGGTTGTGTGTTGGTTGATTTTAATTATATATTTTTGATGGAAAAATGTAGGTTTTGTAGGAACCAAACAAGAAGCAATCAAGAGTGGTCCTTACCAATAACCTATTTTGTTTAGAAAATTAACGGTGTTCGTAATGATCAAACGGGAAGCAATCTCGAGTGATCGTTACTAGTAAAAAACTTAATTTTATTTTTTATGAAGAGGATAGGTTTTCATGGGGACCAAACAAGAAGCAATCAAGAGTGGTCCTCACTAATAACCCATTTTTATTTAGAAAATTAAGATATTTGTAATGACTAAACGGGAAGCAATCTCGAGTAATCATCACTAGTAAATTAATTTTCATGATTTTTATCAAATGTTTTTTTTAAAGAAAAAAATAGGGTTTCGATATTTGTATGTGAACTTTAGTTGAATGAGACTGTACTAATTTGACTAGAAATAAATAAAAAAAAGACCAGAATAGAAGAAAGGAAAAGAAAAAAAAAACACAAAAAAAAAGAGGGGGGCGTAAATAAAAGGGAACTGGGGTGTGAAAAGAAAAAATAAAAATAAAATAAAAAAAAAGAGCAGAACATGAAATAAGGGGAATTAAACCTAAACACACACACACACCAACACAAAACCAAAGGAAAGAAAAGATGCAGCGCCGCTGCTGACAGAAGAAAAAAGAAAGAGGCGAGAGTGAAGGAGGGGAAAGAGAGAGAGAGAGAGAGAGAAGAGAGTGGAAGAAGAGAAACCTTTTTTTTTCTTCTGCTTCTTCTTTCTTCTGTTTGCTTCTTCTGCGTTTTTTTTAGTTCTTCTCTTTTTTCTCTCAATTTTCTCCCAAATTGTTGTGTATAATTGGTACCAAGAATGAGATATCCAATTCTGAAATTTTTGTGTCCTTTTCTTTTTTTGTCCCCCTATTCTCTACTGCTATTTATAGAAAAAACAGAGGGCTCAGTTTGTCCACTTAAGGTTGCAACTTGTATGCTAAGTGTGTACTAAAATGATGCTGAGGAGATGGTAACATGTGCAAAGTCTGAGATGGTATCAATGGTTTGAAAAAAAATATTGCAATCAGCCGTGAATTCAACAACGGTGCTCCCCCTTTTTTAATTAAATTGCATTGTTTGTCAAACTTGGTTGGCAGATGAAGAAAAAGCAAGAGGCCTATGGAGGACATATAGCTGTGTTCTGAACAGAACTTCAGAGGATGACCGGAGGGAAGCAGTGCGGTTGTGCTCGCGACGGATGACGACGGCGCGTCGGGTGGTGTACCTGCAAACACTCCGACGCTCAAGTCAGTGTGTGTCGAGGTGAGTAAAGAGGTGGTAGAAAAATCATTACCTCGACCGTTCGACGCGGTCTTCTTTTAATATGAGTTGAGGACGGTTACTGTCGATGTGTAACCGTCCCGTAAAACCCGGAAGTCGGCATTAAATTCCTTTAATGCACAAAGCGGATGGGTCGGCGCGTTGAGGAAAGCGGACAGGCATGCGGACGGCGTGGCATCGAGGAAGGTGGGTCGGCCAGTTGGGCCTCGGCCCGATCCGAACGATTGCCCCAGTCGCTAAGCTCATTGTCGAGGTGGTGACTTGTTGTCGGTTCGTTGATGTCGGCGTTCGACGTCCTTGTTAAATGAACCGCAAGTGTCGTCATGTCGTGCTTGTTCATTAGTTCGTTCGGGACCTTCGTGTTCCACGTCTGCTGAGGCAGTTCTCGATACGAGGCTTGATGTGCTTGTGCAAGGCACAAGGCTTTGTCACGAGCTCGTTCTCTTCATCAGGTGCTTGTACAAACGCACAAGGCTTTATCACGAGCTCGTGCACGCGGTCTTGGCACGAGGTCGATCTCTTCATCAGGTGCTTGTGCCAACGCACAAGGCTTTGTCACGAGCTCGTGCACGCGGTCTCGGCAGGAGGCCAATCTCTTCATTCATCAGGTGCTTGTGCCAACGCACAAGGCTTTGTCCCGAGCTCGTGCACGCGGTCTCGGCACGAGGTCGATCTCTTCATCAGGTGCTTGTGCCAACGCACAAGGCTTTGTCACGAGCTCATGCACGCGGTCTCGGCACGAGGTCGATTCATCAGGTGCTTGTGCCAACGCACAAGGCTTTATCACGAGCTCGTGCACGCGGTCTCGGCACGAGGTCGATTCATCAGGTGCTTGTGCCAACGCACAAGGCTTTATCACGAGCTCGTGCACGCGGTCTCGGCACGAGGTCGATCTCTTCATCAGGTGCTTGTGCCAACGCACAAGGCTTTATCACGAGCTCGTGCACGCGGTCTCGGCACGAGGTCGATCACAGGTGCTTGTGCCAACGCACAAGGCTTTGTCACGAGCTCGTGCACGCGGTCTCGGCAGGAGGTCGATCTCTTCATTCATCAGGTGCTTGTGCCAACACACAAGGCTTTGTCCCGAGCTCGTGCACGCGGTCTCGGCAGGAGGTCGATCTCTTTATTCATCAGGTGCTTGTGCCAACACACAAGGCTTTGTCCCGAGCTCGTGCACGCGGTCTCGGCACGAGGTCGATCTCTTCATCAGGTGCTTGTGCCAACGCACAAGGCTTTGTCACGAGCTCATGCACGCGGTCTCGGCACGAGGTCGATTCATCAGGTGCTTGTGCCAACGCACAAGGCTTTATCACGAGCTCGTGCACGCGCGGTCTCGACGCAGGTCGATTCATCAGTGCTTGTGCTAACGCGACAAGGCTTTATCACGAGCTCGTGCACGCGGTCTCGTACGAGGTCGATCTCTTCATCGGTGCTTGTGCCCAGCGCGACAAGGCTTTATCACGAGCTCGGCGCGCGGTCTCGATGACGAGGTCGGTCTCTTCATTCACGAGCTCGTGCACGCGGTCTCGACGCAGGTCGATCTCTTCATTCATCGGTGCTTGTGCCCTAACGCGCAAGGCTTTATCACGAGCTCGTGCGGGTCTCGACGCGGTCGATCCGCAGTGCTTGTGCCAGCGCACAAGGCTTTATCACGAGCTCGTGCACGCGGTCTCGACGAGGTCGATCTCTTCATTCATCGGTGCTTGTGCCCAGCGCGCAAGGCTTTATCACTGTTCTGTCAAAGTATAGACAATTTGCAACAACTTGATGTAATTAAGTTAGCGTTAATTTTATCTTTGAGTAAAGTGCTCGTAGTCGAAGTTTTATACTTCCCTGTGGGAGTAGTTGATCTGGTGTCCAAGTGGCAAGGTCGGGTCATCAAATAATCAAGGTCAATGGCGTGGCGAAGTTTAAGGTCGCTCAGATTTTGCAATTGCGCAGGTGGGCCTGGTAGGTCGCTCGAATACTGGACTGTGTATCCACCTGTTGCAGAGGTGCTTGTGCAAGCGCACAAGGCTTTATCACGAGCTCGTGCACGCGGTCTCGGCACGAGGCTCGATCTCTTCATCATGTGCTTGTGCAAGGCACAAGGCTTTATCACGATCTCGTGCACGCGGTCTCGGCACGAGGTTCCATCAGAGGTGCAAGGTTTTGATAGTAAATAAATGCTGATTGTGTATTTCTTCAATCATACTTCACTGCTTCACACTTATGTGTTTAGGATACATTTATTTCAACTATAATATTTCTTCATCTTTGCTTGTCAGTGTTATTCTGGGGATTTGTCTTTGGCTTTTGAGGCTATCAACTTCTCTTCGTAATTCATAAATTTCTGAGCTCGCTTCAGGAACTCGGTCAGGGACCTCGGTTTGTCGACACCAATGTCGACACTGAATAGGCTTCCTTCGACCAGGCCTTGCTCTAGCAAATGCGACTTCATCTCGTCGAGCATTTCTTCACCAAAATGGCTTCTTTGTTGAAGCGCTCGACGTAGTCTCACGATAGACTCATCTTTCTTCTGCTGGAATTGCGGCCGGTCTGGGTGTCAACAGGTTGGACTTTAGACGCAGCGAAATGCGCGGAGAACTGGTCGACGAGCTCGATCCACGAACCAATGGAATTTTTCTTAAGAGTCCGGAACCAAGACAACGCTGCCTTCTTGAGTGAGGGAAAGATTACGCACTTCACCGCCCTTGGGCGCCTCGATAGCCCATGACAGTATCAAAGCAACCAACATGCTCGTCGGGGTCGGTGGTGCCGTCGTATGAGTCCAAAGCGGGTGGTTTCTGAAGATGCTTCGGAATCGGGAATTTCATGATCTCGGATGTAAAAGGACCAAAGGCCCCGCTCGAGTCACTCGTGTCATCGCTCCGAGGAGTTGATGAAACAGAATGAGCACGGCGGAGTGCTCTATGCACAGAGCGGCGTGGAGTCGTGCCACGGTGGTGGCGATGAACAGATCTGAGATTTTCAGATTCCTTCGATCTCCGAGGAGAATGAGAGATTCGATCTTTTCTGTTTCCGATTTGGGTGGCAACACGAGCGGAGAGTTCCTTCTGCTGATTCTCCATTCGATCGAGGCGTTGATTCTGAGCCTGCATCGCTTCGACATGGCTTCGAATGAATTCGCGGAACTCGCGAATGAGAACGGCGGCGGTCTCTGTTTCGGCATCGTTTTGAGTAGCAACGATCGGAACGGCGTCATGCTGATGCTGAGGCGAAGGTTATTCCTCTGTTCCTCGTACTCACCGATAAAATTGACAGGTTCATGGTGAGGTGGTTCGAGATCTGCGTTCGCAGGAGTGGAACTGCTAGTCGCGACCTGATGCTTCAACCCAGTCATCGTCGAGTGAAGAAGGGAGACTTCGACTAAGAAGATGGAATCAGAAACGATTCCCACAGACGGCGCCAATGTTACAGCGAGAACTTCGAGAGGATGACCGGAGGAAGCGGATGCGGTTGTGCTCGCGACGGATGACGGCGGCACGTCGGGTGGTGTACTGCAAACACTCGACGCCAAGTCGATGTGTGTCGAGGTGAGTAAAGAGGTGGTAGAAAGATCATTACCTCGACCGCTCGACGCGGTCTTCTTCAAATATGAGTTGAGGGCCGGTTCTTTGTCGATGTGTAACCGTCCGTAAAACCGGAAGTCGGCATTAAATTCCTTTAATGCACAAGCGGGTTAGGTCGGCCGCGTTGAGGGAAAGCGGACAGGCATGCGGACGACGTGGCATCGAGGGAAGGTGGGTCGACGGATTGGGCCTCGGCCCAGTCCGGAACAAGCTGTAAGACATAGTTTGTAGAGTGGCTGAGGAGATATGCAGAGGACTTTGGTGAAGATATGCAGATGACTTTGTGAAGGGTGAAGTGTGGAAATCTGACTTTGATTTTCAGTTTTAGATTTTAGGTTTTTTTTTGTTAATTATTTTGGTTCTAGAACGCTTGTAATGGACTCTTGTAATGGACAATTCTTGCAATTGGGCTAAAATAATTTATGAGGATTTGTCCGTTGCAGCATTAAAGAATTGAAACACGGATACGGAAATGATTCTCGGACACGACATCGTATTTTCAAACGACCTCTCCCCAGCTCGGCATACGACCTCCCCAGCTCGGCATACGATCTCTCCACACAGCTCGACATACAACCTCTACACGACCTCTCCACAGCTCATCACGCGACCTCAGCTCAGCTCGGCATTCGACCTCTCCACAGCTCGGCACACGACCTCTCCACAGCTCGGCACACGACACGAGGCAGTTATCGACACGTCGTCGGGTCGTGCTTTGTTTATCAGTTCATTTGGGACCTTCGTGTTCCACCTCTGCTGAGGCAGTTATCGACACGAGGCTTGACGTGCACGCGGTCTCGGCGCGAGGTCGATCTCTTCGAGCTCGTGCACGCGGTCTTCGGCATGAGGTCGATCTCTTTATCAGGTGCTTGTACCAACGCACAAGGCTTTATCACGGGCTCGTACACGCGGTCTCGGGATGAGGTCGACAAGGCTTTATCACGAGCTCGTGCACGCGGTCTCGGCACGAGGTCGATCACAGGTGCTTGTGCCAACGCACAAGGCTTTATCACGGGCTCGTGCACGCGGTCTCGGCACGAGGTCGACAAGGCTTTATCACGAACTCGTGCACGCGGTCTCGGCACGAGGTCGATCTCTTCATCAGGTGCTTGCGCCAACGCGCAAGGCTTTATCACGAGCTCGTGCACGCGGTCTCGGCACGAGGTCGATCACCGGCAGCCTTGCGCCTAACGCCAGGCTTTATCACGAGCCCGCACGCGGTCTCGGCGCGAGGTCGATCTCTTCATCAGGTGCTTGCGCCAGCGCGCCAGGCTTTATCACGAGCTCGTGCGCGCGGTCTCGACGCGAGGTCGATCTCTTCATTCATCGGTGCTTGTGCCAACGCGCGAGGCTTTATCACGAGCTCGTGCACGCGGTCTCGATGCAGGTCGATCTCTTCATCAGTGCTTGCGCCCAGCGCGCGAGGCTTTATCACGAGCTGCGTGCGCGGTCTCGGCGACGAGGTCGATCCGCGGTGCTTGTGCCAGCGCACAAGGCTTTAACATGAGCTCGTGCACGCGGTCTCTCGACGAGGTCGATCTCTACATCAGATGCTTGTGCCAATGCACAAGGCTTTGATAATAAATAAATGCTGGTTGCGTATTTCTCCAATCATACTTCATTGCTTCACATTTATGTGTTTATGATACATTTGTTTCAACTATAATATTTCTTCATCTTTCTTTGCGTTCCAAGTTCTTGGAATTTCTTTGTCCTTGCGATGTCTCGAGGGTGTAGGCGCCGGTCCCTGTCTTTGCGACAATTCTGTACGGGCCTTCCCAATTGGGTGCAAGTTTTCCTTGTGTGGCGTTCTTCAGGCCAACATCAGCTCGTCGAAGAACTAAGTCCCCAGGCATGAATTCCCTAGGTACAACACTTGGTTGTATCTTCTTTGCGATTTTGTTTCTTTGTGACCTCATTGAGTCTTTGCAAGCTCCTGCATTCGTCGAGGAGGTCGAAGTTCTTCTCGTATACTCGACGGTTGTCAATGCTACTCTGGGGATGCGAGGTTCTCCAACTAAGTTCCCCAATCTCGACAGAATGATGGCCTCTGTCCCATATGTGAGGCGAAGGAGATTCTCCTGTCGTGGAATGTGGAGTAGTTCGATACGCCCAGAGCAGTCGGGGAAGCTCTTCTGCCCAGTTTCCCTTGGCCTCAGCCACTCTTCGTTTCAGACCTCGCAAGATAACTCGTTGCGGCCTCGGCTTGGCGTTAAATGCGGGTGTTCTACCGAGGTGAAGTCTTTGTTTGATGTCGAGATCTTCCAAGATCTTTCGGAATCCGCGATCTGTGAATTGCGTTAGTTGTCGGTGGCGACCACCACAGGAATCCGAACCTTGTCGAATATATCTTTTGAAGAACTTAATCAAGTTCTTTGCGATTATCTTCGCCAGGGCTCGCCTCAACCCATTTGGTGAAGTAATCTACCGCAACGACCAGGTATTTCACCTGTCCGGAGCCATTAGAAAAGGTCCAAGTATATCAATGCCCGCTGAGCAAAGGGCCATGGTGATGTCGGGGATGTTAACTCTGTAGGAGGAGCTAAGTGTAGATCGCCATGTCTCTGGCATTTGTCGCATTTCTTCACGAGCGATATCGCGTCGCGTTGAGTCGGCGATGGTACCTGCGGCGGAGGATTTTCTTTGCCAAGGAACGTCCTCCAAGGTGTTGCCCACATATGCCTTCATGCACTTCAAGTGCATATTGCGCTCGGGTATCGTCGGCGCATTTCAACAGGTGGAGAACCTCTTCGATATAAGATACCGTCGATCATAGAATACGAAGACGCCTTTTTGATTTTGCGGCTTCCTTCTCATCATCAGTAGCCGATCGAATTGAATAAATTCTTGAATCGGTGTCATCAGCTATCGGGCTCATCGGGCGGATCATCGGCGCTTGCACTGGGAAATCGCAGCGGTTTGGAAGTTTCCTCGATTACCTCGTCATAAGTGGTATCAACCACGGCGGTAATGCTAGGCTTGGCGGTGTTTCTTGTATTACCGATCTGTTGTTTCTGAGCTTCTCGTCTTTGGCGAGTTTGGGCGAATGTCGACTCGGCGTTTTGTTCTCTCGGGCGTGTCACGATCTCCACGGAGGTGAAGTCGCTCATTTTCTTCTTTACCAGGCGAGGTATTTTTGAAGAAGTGGATCTTTAGCCTGGTATTCTCCACTTATCTGGGACACAACTAGTGAGAATCGATTACGAGCTTTACCTCTTGGTAGAAGTCTCGAGCCGCGGTGTGAGGCCAGCTAAACACGCCGTACTCTGCCTGGTTGTTGGAGGTGGGAAAGGAGAATCCCGATGAAAATTCGACGACCGGCCGTCGTCGTTCTCGAGCAACAAACCAGCGCCATCGCCGCTTGGAATTCGGCGATCCGTCGACATGGAGCGCCCATTTGGAACAATGTTACGTAGCTCCGGAGTCATCTCGGCAATGAAATCCACCAAGCAATCGGGCTTTGATAGTTTGTCTCGGCTCGAAGTAACTCCGTCGGACAACTCAACCGACCACTTGATCATCATACGCCCGCCAGGTCAGGCTGTGTAGAATCTGTTTGATTGGTGGTCGATTCGGACCACTATGGGATGTGCTAAAGTATTGTCTCAAGCGTCGAGTCGCGATTATCGGTCGCGAGCACGACTTTCTCGATTTTACGGTATCTCGGCTCACGGGCCCTGAAGTGCTTTGCTTATAAAATAGGCCGGTTTACGGTCCTCGTCACGCCGCGAATGAGGGCGGCACTCGAGCTTCGTTCGACCTTTGCCAAGTAGAGATAAAGGACCTCCCCACGGAGACGGCCTCGTCAACAATGGCGGTTGGGATAGTATGCGTTTTACGTGTTAAGGCTTCTTCGCTTTTCAGGTGACCATTCGAACTGAATTCCCTTCTTGAGTAAGCGGAAGAAAGGCAATGCATGTTCTGCAGATTTTGAGATAAACCTCGTCAAGGAGGCTAGCATTCCGTGAGCTTTGGATGTTTTTCTTTGACGATGGTTCTTTGCATCTCTATTACAGCCCGACATTTATCGGGGTTGGCCTCGATTCCTCTCGGTTAGGTAGAAACCGAGAAATTTTCGATTCGAACTCAGAAAGTGCACTTTTCGGATTGAGCCTCATATTATGTCTTCGTGCTTGGCAAAGACTTCTCTAAGATCGACGACGTGGTCGACTTCTTCTTTCGTTGTTTTTACTATCATGTCATCCATATATACCTCCAAAGATTCTACCGATCTGGTTGGCGAAGACTTTGTTCATCATGCGCCGATATATGTCGCTCCAGCGTTCTTAAGGCCAAAAGGCATTACGTTATAGCGATGATTACCTTTATCCGTCATGAACGCGGTTTTTCTTGATCGGCATGATGCATCGAAATCTGGTTGTACCCAGTATGCATCCATGAAAGACAACAATTGAAAACCAGAGGAATTGTCGGCGAGTTTGTCGATATTAGGGAGGGGTAGGCGTCTTTGGGCACGCCTTGTTAAGATCGATGTAATCAACACACATTCGCCACTTTCCATTAGATTTCTTAACCAATACAACATTTGTGACCAAGTAGTATATTTGACCTCCCTAATGAATTCAGCCTTAATTAAGTCTTCGACGGCTTTAGCGGCGGCCCGGCTTTTCAGAGCTTGCTTACGGCGCCTTTGAGCTACCCAAATGAGCTTTGGGGTCGAGAGCGAGTTGGTGGCAGGCAATATCAGGAGAAATACCTGGCATGTCAGCAGCTGTCCAAGCGAAGAGGTCGGCATTGGACTTCAGGCACTCTGTTATTTGCAATTTGACCTGTTCAGGGAGATCGACACCAAGCTTCACTGTCTTCCCTGGGTCTTCTCCTAGTTGAACTCGGATGAATTCTCCATCAGGTACTGGTCTTTTAATCTTTTGGTGGAGCTCGCGGGCCAGGAGGTCGTCTTCCTGTATCTCATCCTCGAGCTCAATCCTGGCGTTGAAATCGGTGAGATTGACGTCTGCAGCAGCCTTTGCAGGATCAAGTTTCTTGGTCAAGGGGAGTTGTTTCTCTTCCTTTTGCTCTTCGGCCTTCAAAGACAAAATATAACATCTCCTCGCAGCTTCTTGGTAAACTTCGATGGTGACGACTTTGTCTTCGTCATCATGAAAACGCATTTTCAGGTGAAGCCGAGGTTACTGACTCCTAACTCACCCGATGTCGGGCGTCAAGCGATGCGATTAATAAGCAGACTTGCATGGTAACCACGATGAATGGACCTTCACGGTTTTGGAGATTGGTTGCTCTCCAAAGTCACCATCAACTCCACATAGCCCAACGGCTTTGTTTTCGAACCGTTGAAACCAGTCAGTCGGACCCCGGGTACGGTACGAGATCTTTTTCTGGTAGTTTCAAGGTTTTAAACAGCTCGTAGAACATGATATCCGCCGAGCTCCCTTGGTCTATCAAGATTCTTCTGACGTCAAAGTTAGCCATATAGGCTTTCACCAATAGGGGAATCAAATAGTTCGGCCTTCCATTCACCAAGTCTTCGTCAGAAAAGGCTAGGGGTGGTCTTCCCTTATCTTGAGCTTGATGAAGGAAAAACAGTAGAAATGGTCATCGCTTCTCTCAACTTTCGTTTTGCTGAATTGATGCTCGCCCCTCCCTTATCGGAGAATCCTCCGGAAATGACCATGGCGACAGGAGGAGGACGAGGTCTCTCCTCGGATGCACGAACTGTTCCTTCGTCTTTGCGTCCCGGAGTCGAGTCTCCTTTGAGGTCGAGGTGATCTAGATCTAGACCTTCTATCTCCAAATCTCGGTTTTCCTTTCACATATTTGGTCAACTCGCCCTTTTGGATCGGTTGTTCTATGGCGTCCTTCAAGTGAAAACATTCATCGGTCTCGTGCGACACACTTGTGAAAGTGGCGATTACCTCGACTTATCGACGTTCGGCTTCTCTTTTCCGCCGGGAAATTTAATTCCAGCATCACGGAATTGGTGTTCGCGCACTCATTCAAGATGCGCTTAGGGGTAGTGTTCAAAGGGGTATATTAAATCGTATCTCTTTCTTTGGACCCCGACTTTCCTTCTCCCTACGCCGACTGTCTTGGCGTTGTCCACCGGCTTCCTCCTGGGTTTTACCTTTGGCTTTTGATGCCATCAACTTCTCTTCGTAATTCATGAATTTACGAGCTCGCCAGAACTCGGTCGAGGACCTTGGTTTGTCGACACCAATGTCGACCTTTGAATAAACTTCCTTCGACCAGGCCTTGCTCTAGCAAGTATAATTTCATCTCGTCGAGCATTTTTCACCAAAATGGCTTCTTTGTTGAAAGCGCTTCGACATAGTCTCACGATAGACTCACCTTTCCTCTATTTGAATCGCGGCTGAAATTTGCTGTCGACTTGGGTTGGACTTTAGATGCGGTGAAATGTGCGGAGAACTGGTCGACGAACTCAGTCCACGATCCAATGGAATTTCTCTTAAGAGTCTGGAACCAAGACAAGGCCGACTTCTTCAGAGTGAGGGGAAAGATCCTGCACTTTACCGACCCTTGGGCGCCCCTATAGTCCATGACAGTGTTAAAGCAGCCAACATGTTCGTCGGGGTCGGTGGTCCCGTCGTAGGAGTCCAACGAGGGCGGTTTCTAAAGATGCTTCGGAATCGGGAATCTCATAATCTTAGGCGTAAAGGACGAAGGCCTTGCACGTGTCATCTGTGGTCATCGCTGCGAGAAGGGGTTGATGAGGCGAGAATGAGCACGGCGGCGGTGAGAGTGCGGCCAGGAGATTTTACTCGCCGCCAGAGGCCGAGGCGGCTCTTCTTGGGAGTGTCGCTCGTGGTGGTACCTTCGCGATGAGGCAGCGTCGAAGCGGCGATGGCGCGGTGGAGAGTGTGGCATATCGGATTCGGAGAAAGACTACCGGAAGAAACTCTTCTGCGGTGTGTTTGCTCATGTCTTCCGCTTTGAGGCAAAGCGGACCTCGGATGCTGACGGCGAGGTGGAGTCCGATCTACTGAAGTGTTACGGCGGCTTGCTCTATGCCCAGAGCGGTGTTGAGTCGTTCCTCGGTGGTGGTGATGAACAGACCTGAGATTTTCGGATTCCTTCGATCTCTGAGGAGAACCAAACACGATCTTCTCTGTTGTCGATCCGTGCGGCAACGCGAACGGGAATTTCCTTCTGCTGATTCTCCATTCGATCGAGACGTTGATTCTGAGCCTGCATCGCTTCGGCATGGCTTCGAATGAATTCGCGGAACTCGCGAATGAGAACGGCGGCGGTCTCTGTTCCGGCATCGGTTTGAGTAGCAACGATCGGAACGGCGTCATGCTGATGCGGAGGCGGAAGGTTATTCCTCTGTCCCTCGTACTCACCGATAAAATCAACAGGTTCATGGTGAGGTGGTTCGAGATCTGCGTTTGCAGGAGTGGAACTGCTAGTCGCGACTTGATGCTTCAACCCAGTCATCGTCGAGTGAAGAAGGGAGACTTCGACAAAGAAAATGAAATCAGAAACGATTTCCCACAGACGGCGCCAATGTTCTGAACAGAACTTCAGAGGATGACCGGAGGGAAGCAATGCGGTTGTGTTCGCGACGGATGACGACGGCGTGTTGGGTGGTGTACCTGCAAACACTCCGACGCTCAAGTCAGTGTGTGTCGAGGTGAGTAAGAGGTGGTAGAAAGAAGATTACCTCGACCGTTCGACGCGGTCTTCTTTAAATATGAGTTGAGGACGGTTACTGTCGATGTGTAACCGTCCCGTGAAACCCGGAAGTCGGCATTAAATTCCTTTAATGCACAAAGCCGTTGGGTCGGCCACGTTGAGGGAAGGCGGAGAGGCATGCGGACGACGTGGCATCGAGGGAAGGTGGATCGACGAGCAGAAAGGGCCTGTGAGTGCTGGGTCTTCGGATTGGGCCTCGGCCCAGTCCGGAACCGAAATGGATTATCTCCTTGGTATTGATATGAAGGAGAAAAAGAAAGAGCATGACTACCACTTCCACCAGAATTCTCATTCCTTGTATGATCTATGTGAGCAAAATCGTGCTGATTATTATTACTTGCAGCATTTTCACAAGCATTGTTGTTGGCACCAAAGACGACATCAGATATATTACTCTCACATGCATTTAGTAGGATTTGAATTGACTCCACTTGTTTGATCTATGTCAGCAAAACTATGCTGATTATTCTTACTTGCACCAATTCCATAAGCTTTGTTGTTAGCCTCAAAGACAATTTCAGACATATTACTCTCACATGCATAAGTAGGATTTGAATTGACTTCATTGGTTTGATCTATGAGAGAAAAAGATATAATAAAAAGTTATAACCACTTCCATTTATATTAGAAGAGAATACATGAAATAAAATCATTTGACATCACTAATAGATCAAATCTAAGAATAACTAATCATAAGAGCCCTTACCATGAGAAGCAATCTCCCCTCCCTTGATTAAAAGTTCATTTACCAATTTATTGTGGAGATCCACAAAAGATGTCTCCATTCCCTTGGCTTGGTCATGGTTAAGATCTTCAACTTCGGCCTCCCACCAGCCGCAACTATTCCTTGTCTCCAAAATCGCACCCAATTCTTTCTCTCGTGCTTTCTCAACATGCGATTGATCCGAAAAGTGCATCATTTTTTCTATTGAGATCTTCGATCTCCAATCTCCTTTGTTGCATCAAAAGCTTATCAATGCTACCTTCTAATGGGTTTTCTCCATTCAAAGTAGTCATTTTCAACGACTGGAGAGAAGGTTCCCCATAACAAAATGGTTTCCCTGTTGGAGAAAACATAAGAATATCAACTTTAGCTCCACAAAGTGTATTTAACTCAGAGGCCTTCTTGTGTATGCCAGATTTTCGTTTTGTAAAAGCAATATAAAGATCTTTTTCACTCTCAATCTTCTTAATCTCTCGCTTTTGTTTTCCTCTTGTCTTCTTACCCTCCATTCTAACCAAGATAATATTATGTGAAGAGAGAGCAAGGAAACTATGCAATGATGTATTTCTTGTGTGACCTTTGATGTTAATATAGATAAAGAAAACTTGGTAATTTAATACTATAATACATAAAGCAATTCAAAATATATGTGTTGTTCTTACAATTTTTTGCCGCCTTTTGATATTTTTCAATTAAAATAATAATTTTGATTCACTACATAAATTATAACATTAATTACTAGAGTTTCACACAACAAATCATTGTTGGCAAAATATTAAAAAGCACACCACAATTACCTTAGATCTCATGAGCGAATCCAAATATTAACTAATTTCTATAAACAAAATCATTTTGAGATATTGAGATATATGCCTTAGATTTTTAATAGTCTTAATTTTTAAGGAAACTTAATGGTTTAACCAACCTGTCATGCACGTACAACAAAAGAGACAATGGGCCCGTTTGGATTGGTTTATGAACAACTTATTTGAGCTTATCTATTGATATAAGCACTTGTGAATGTGTCTGAAAAGGCTTACGAAAACAGCCTATGGTCTGTCTATAAGCTGGCTTAGGCTTATTTTCAAAAGCTATATTCATTAGCTTATCAAAAGTCTAATGCGGCAGCGCAGTCCTTTTTCCTTCTTGCATTTCATTTTTTTTATACGTGTGCCTCTTTGTTTCGTTTTGTACTGATTGCCTTTTTTTAATTTCTGGTTTGTGTTTTGCATTTAAAATGACATTATTTTTTTATTACTATTATTCAAACAAATTTTATTTTTTTTCATTACCAAACTAAATGGAACCATTTTTCTGATCTTTTTCCAATGTTAAAGCAATATTATCTTTTTAATAATAATTGTGATATGAAATGTTATTTTTATAAATTTTTAGTTTATTTTTTATTACGATTCTATTCTTATTTTTTTAATTAATTCCTTTAAAAATATAATATCTTATAAGAGCTTATGTAATGATGTATCCAAACACTTCAATTTTTATAAGCACTTTTCAATATACATATCCAAACGCAAATAGCTTATTGAATTTAAGCGCTTATGGCGTAAGCTCTAATACGATAAGCGCTTATGCCATAAGCGCTTAATTAAGTTGTTTATCCAAACAAAGCCAATTAAGTATTAATATAAAAATTGCAAGGATTTATATGAAACAGTACAGGGAAAAAAAGAATTAATTAATTTGTTACCTATTTTACAAAATTAATTCGTTGCCTAATGTGTTTAGATTTTGGCTTCTTTATTTTTCATAAATTTATTTATTTTTCTCTTTAGTAAATAGAGGTTCTATGATTTTGTTTCATTATATTTTTATTTGAATATTCATTATACTCATTTTTTATGAAGTTGTTTTATAAATGAGTGTATATTAAATGAATTGGAATATGTTGATATTAGGGATAAGTGTTTGACACTTACACTGTATTTAATACCTTTTTTTTCAAATGTGGATTAATCAATTTAAAATTGAATATTGTGTTATTAATTTTAATGATGCTCGTCAATTTTTTTAAGGGTCTTGCTAACAAGTGTTCTAAGGATACTAGTTAAGAAATCAAAAAATAGAAATTCTGTATTGAAAAGAATAACATTTAAACTTTCAAGTAATTGAATGCACCACTTCCAATACAAAATTTCTATATTTGATTCATTAACTAGTGCCCTTAGGACACTTGTTAGCATTTGCCTTTTTTTAATGATCATGCATGTATGTCACATTTTAGATTATTTAAACATTTTAAAGTAAAAAAATCTAATAGCATATATTTATTTATATTTATTTATGGTATATTAAGGTGATGATTTATACCAAAAAAAGGTGATGATAGCGTATCAATCGAGTTTTTTTAGACCCACCCTAATTAGTCTTTTAGAACGAGTGAGTTCCTCGGGTATTCCCATAGCAAAGCCCTTTGGGTCCGTATATGACCAATGTCAAGTCGACGAGTCGGAGCAATGTGTTTTACACCCGATTGGCCGTCTTTCCAAAGTAGCTTCTCTAAGATTTGATATTGTGACATTCTCCTAGAGTTGTTATACTTCGCTTACCAGGTCAATCACCTATTTGGTGGTATCAATTGGCATTTAAATTTTATAAAATTAATTTGGTATAATTGATTTACGTCATATATACGAATTGTTATTAAGTAACATAAGTATATTAAGACTTACATCTAGGTTGCTTTAACTCATTATATACATCAAAATTAAGCACAAGATGTATAAAGTTATCATAATGAAAATGACAATAGAAAAATAAAATAAAATCATGTATCAAATTTTATAAGTAAATGGAAATTTTAATTGATCATGAAATATTTTAGGTCCTTGAATTGAATTAATGCTTAAAAGAGCATATAAATATACCAATAACTAATAATATGCAACATCAACAAATACATTAATTAAAAAATAACTCGACAGTGCAAAACACAAAAATCCCAAATAAAATTGTAGAGCGCAATAAGGAGTACGGGGCAAATTAAAATTAGAGGTTGACACCCAAAGATTGCCCTTTAACTCTTCGAATTTGGGTTTGGGTCTAACTCAACTTTAAAAGTTAGTTTATGGGGTGAGGATTGCCCCCATCACTATCCAATGTGGGACTCCAATACACCTCTCACACGCCCAAGACTGAACATTTTGAGCGTGAAGTTTGCGGGACTAGACATCTGTAGGTGGCCCAACGGATCTCGATAGGCTTTGATACTGTTCTGAACAGAACTTCAGAGGATGACCGGAGGGAAGCGGTGCGGTTGTGCTCGCGACGGAGGACGACGGCGGGTTGGGTGGTGTACCTGCAAACACTCCGACGCTCAAGTCAGTGTGTGTCGAGGTGAGTAAGAGGTGGTAGAAAGATGATTACCTCGACCGTTCGACGCGGTCTTCTTTAAATATGAGTCGAGGGCGGTTACTGTCGATGTGTAACCGTCCCGTGAAACCCGGAAGTCGGCATTAAATCCCATTAATGCACAAAGCCGTTGGGTCGGCCACGTTGAGGGAAGGCGGAGAGGCACGCGGACGACGTGGCATTGAGGGAAGCCGTTGGGCCTGTGAATGGTGGATCTCCGGAGTGGGCCTCGGCCCGATCGAGCGATTACCCAAGTCGCTAGCTCGAATGTCGAGGTGGTGACTTCTTTGTCGGTTCGCTGATGTCGGCGTTCGGCGTCCTTGTTCGTAAGGAACTGCAAGTGTCGTCATGTCGTGCTTGTTCATTAGTTCGTTCGGGACCTTCGTGTTCCACGTCTGCTGAGACAGTTCTCGACACGAGGCTTGATGTGCTTATGCAAGACACAAGGCTTTATCATGAGTTCGCGAACGTGGTCTCGGCATGAGGTCGACAAGGCTTTATCATGAGCTCGTGTACGCGGTCTCGTCACGAGGTCGATCTCTTCATCAGGTAGCTCGTGCCCGCGGTCTCGGCACGAGGTCGATCTCTTCATCAGGTGCTTGTTCCAACGCACAAGGCTTTATCACGAGCTCGTGCACGCGGTCTCGGCACGAGGTCGATTCATCAGGTGCTTGTGCCAACGCACAAGGCTTTTATCCCGAGCTCGTGCGCGCGGTCTCGGCACGAGGTCGATCGATTCATCAGGTGCTTGCGCCAACGCACAAGGCTTTATCACGAGCTCTCGTGCACGCGGTCTCGGCACGAGGTCGATCTCTTCATCAGGTAGCTCGTGCCCGCGGTCTCGGCACGAGGTCGATCTCTTCATCAGGTGCTTGTGCCAACGCACAAGGCTTTATCACGAGCTCGTGCACGCGGTCTCGGCACGAGGTCGATTCATCAGGTGCTTGTGCCAACGCACAAGGCTTTATCCCGAGCTCGTGCGCGCGGTCTCGGCACGAGGTCGATCGATTCATCAGGTGCTTGCGCCAACGCACAAGGCTTTATCACGAGCTCGTGCGCGCGGTCTCGGCACGAGGTCGTCAGGTGCTTGCGCCAACGCGCAAGGCTTTATCACGAGCTCGTGCACGCGGTCTCGGCACGAGGTCGATTATCAGTGCTTGTGCCAACGCACAAGGCTTTATCCTGCGTGCTCGCGGCGCGCGGTCTCGCAAACGAGGTCGATCTCGGTGCTTGTGCCCAACGCACAAGGCTTTATCACGAGCTCGCGGCACGCGGTCTCGCAAACGAGGTCGATCTCTACATCAGATGCTTGTGCCAATGCACAAGGCTTTGATAATAAGTAAATGCTGGTTGCGTATTTCTCCAATCATACTTCATTGCTTCACATTTATGTGTTTAGGATACATTTGTTTCAACTATAATATTTCTTCATCTTTCTTTGCGTTCCAAGTTCTTGGAATTTGTCATCCTGCGATGTCTCGAGGGTGTAGCGCCAAGACTGTCTTTGCGACAGTGCAGACGGCCTTCCCGATTGGGTGCAAGTTTCCTTGTGTGGCGTTCTTCAGGCCAACATCACGTCGAAGAACTAAGTCTCCAGGCATGAATTCCCTAGGTACAACACTTGGTTGTATCTTGCTGCGATTTTCTGTTTCTTTGCGACCTCGAGTCTTGCAAGCTCCTGCGTCGTCAAGGAGGTCGAAGTTCTTCTCGTATACTCGGCGGTTGTCAATGCTACTGCAGGGATGTGAGGTTCTCCAACTAAGTTCCCCAATCTCGACAGAATGATGGCCTCATCCCATATGTGAGACAAAGGAGATTCTCACGCCGTCGAATGTGGAGTAGTTCGATCGCCCCAGTACTCGGGAAGCTCTTACGCCAGCTTTCCTTGGCCTCATCCACCTTCGTCTCGGACCTCGTGAAGATAACTCATTGCGGCTTCGCCTTGGCCGTTAAATGCGGGGGTGTTCTACCGAGGTGAAGTCTTTGTTTGATGTCGAGATCTTCCAAGGTCTTTCGGAATCCGCGATCTGTGAATTGTGTTCCGTTGTCGGTGACGACCACCCTGGGAATCCCGAACCTTGTCAGAATATATCTTTTGAAGAACTTAATCAAGTTCTTTGCAGTTATCTTCGCCAGGGGCTCTGCCTCAACCCATTTGGTGAAGTAATCTACCGCAATGACCAGGTATTTCACCTGTCCGGGAGCCATTGGAAAAGGTCCAAGTATATCAATGCCCCACCAAGCAAAGGGCCATGGTGATGTCGTGATGTTAACTCAGTAGGAGGAGCTAAGTGTAGATCGCCATGTCTCTGGCATTTGTCGCATTTCTTCACGAACGATATCGCGTCCGCTCAGGGCTCGGCCAAGAGTACCTCGCGCGAGGATTTTCTTTGCCAAGGAACGCCCTCCAAGGTGTTGCCCATATATGCCTTCATGCACTTCAGCCAGTGCATATTGCGCTCGGGTATCGTCGACGCATTTCAACAGGGGGTGGAGAACCTGCTTCGATATAAGATACCGTCGATCATAGAATCACGAAGATGCCTTTTTCGGATTTTTGCGGCTTCCTTCTCATCATCGTGTGGCGGCCAATTGAATAAATTCTTGAATCGGTGTCATCCAAGCTTGCCGGGCTCATCGGGCGAATCATCGGCGCTTCCTGAAATCGCAGCGAATTCTGGAAGTTTCCTCGATACCTCGTCATAAGTGGTATCAACCACGGCAGTAATGCTAGGCTTGGCGATGTTTCTTGTATTACCGACCGTTGTTTCTGAGCTTCGTCTTTGGCGAGTTTGGGCGAATGTCACTCGGCGTTTTGTTCTCTCGGGCGTGTCACGATCTCCACGGAGGTGAAGTTGCTCATTTTCTTCTTTACCAGGGCGAGGTATTTTTGAAGAAGTGGATCTTTAGCCTGGTATTCTCCACTTATCTGGGACACAACTAGGCGAGAATCGATTCGAGCTTTA
The DNA here is from genome assembly GCA_037113605.1 of Calophaca sinica. NCBI lineage: Eukaryota > Viridiplantae > Streptophyta > Magnoliopsida > Fabales > Fabaceae > Calophaca > Calophaca sinica. Next base: position 105,546,580 of record CM073734.1, on the reverse strand, counting down.
CCTCTTCGGTAGCGAAGTCTCGAGCCGGTGTGAGGCCCGGCTAAACACGCAGCCGTACTCTGCCTGGTTGTTGGAGGTGGGAAAGGAGAATCCCAATGAAAATTCGACGACCAGCCCGGCCGTCGTTCTCGAACAACAAACCAGCGCCATCGCCCTTGGAATTCGACGATCCGTCGACATGGAGCGCCCATTTGGAAAACTGCTACAGTAGCTCCGAGAGTCATCTCGGCAATGAAATCCGCCAAGCATTGGGCTTTGATAGTTTGTCTCGGCTCAGTAACTCCGGTCGGACAACTCGGCCAAACCACTTGATCGTCGCCCTGCGGTCGGCTGTGTAGGATCTGTTTGATTAGGTGGTCGATTCGGACCACTATGGGATGTGCTAAAGTATTGTCTCAGCGTCGAGCCGCGATTATCGATCTGAGTGCGACTTTCTCGATTTTCTACGGTATCTCGACTCACGGGCCTGAAGTGCTTTGCTTATAAAATAGGACCGGTTTACGGTCCTCGTCGCCTCGCGAATGAGGCGGCACTCGAGCCGTTCGACAACGCGCCAAGTAGAGATAAAGGACCTCCCCACAGGCGGCCTCGTCAACACCGGCGGTTGGGATAGTATCGTTTTACGTGTTAAGGCTTCTTTCGGGTGACCATTCGAATCAATTCCCTTCTTGAGTAAGCGGAAGAAAGGCAATGCATGTTCTGCAGATTTTGAGATAAACCTCGTCGAGGAGGCTAGCATTCCGTGAGTCTTGGATGTTTTTCTTTGGCGATGGTTCTTTGCATCTCTATTACGACCGAGCATTTGTCGGGTTGGCCTCGATTCCTCTCGGTTAAGTAGAAACCGAGAAATTTTCCATTCGAACTCAGAAAGTGCACTTTTCCTGATTGAGCCTCATATTATGTCTTCGCATTTCAGCAAAGACTTCTCTAAGATCGACGACGTGGTCGACTTCTTTCGTTGTTTTTACTATCATATCATCCATATATACCTCCAAAGATTCTACCGATCCGTTGGCGAAGACTTTGTTCATCATGTGTCGATATGTCGCTCCAGCGTTCTTAAGGCCAAAAGGCATTACGTTATAGCGATGAATTACCTTTATCCGTCATGAACGCGGTTTTTCTTGATCGACATGATGCATCGGAATCTGGTTGTACCCAGTATCGTCCATGAAAGACAACAATTGAAAACCAGAGGAATTGTCGGCGAGTTTGTCGATATTAGGGAGAGGGTAGGCGTCTTTGGGCACGCCTTGTTAAGATCGATGTAATCAACACACATTCGCCACTTTCCATTAGATTTCTTAACCAATACAACATTTGACAACCAAGTAGTATATTTGACCTCCTAATGAATTCAGCCTTAATTAAGTCTTGACGGCTTTGGCAAGCCGCTTTTTCAGGAGCTTGCTTACGGCGCCTTTGAGCTACCCAATGAGCTTTGGGGTCGAGGCGAGTTGGTGGCGTGCAATATCGGAGAAATACGGCATGTCGGCGGCCCAGCGAAGAGGTCGGCATTGGACTTGAGGCACTCTGTTATTTGCAATTTGACCTGTTCGGAGATCAACACCAAGCTTCACCGTCTTCTGGGTCTTCTCCTAGTTGAACTCGGATGAATTCTCCATCAGTCTTGGTCTTTTAATCTTTTGGTGGAGCTCGCGCCAGGAGGTCGTCTTCCTCAGTATCTCATCCTCGAGCTCACCTCAAGCGTCGAAATCGGTGAGATTGGCGTCTGCAGCCTCTTCGCAGGATCAAGTTTCTTAGTCAAGGGAGTTTTTCCTCTTCCTTTTGCTCTCCGCCTTCAAAGACAAAATATAACATCTCCTCGCAGCTTCTTGGTCGGCCGATGGTGACGACTTTGTCTTCGTCATCATGAAAACGCATTTTCAGGTGAACTGCCGAGGTTACTGAGCTCCTAACTCACCCGATGTCGGGCGTCTGGCGATGCGATTGTAAACAGATTTGCATGGTAACACGATGAATTGGACCTTCACGCTTTGGAGATTGGTTGCTCTCCAAAGTCACCATCAACTCCACATAGCCCAACGGCTTTGTTTTCGAACCGTTGAAACCAGTCAGGTCGGACCCCGGGTACGGTACGAGGTCTTTTTCTGGTAGTTTCAAGGTTTTAAACAGCTCGTAGAACATGATATCCGCCGAGCTCCCTTGGTCTATCAAGATTCTTCCGACGTCAAAGTTAGCCATATAGGCTTTCACCAACAGGGAATCAAATAGTTCGCCTTCCATTCACCAAGTCTTCGTCGAGAAAAAGGCTAGGGGTGGTCTTCCCTTATGCCGACTTCGATGAAGGAGAAACGATAGAAATGATCATCGCTTCTCTCAACTTTCGTTTCTTTGAATTGATGCTCGCCTCCCTTATCGGAGAATCCTCCTGAAATGACCATGGCGGCGAGGAGGAGGGCGAGGTCTCTCCTCGGATGCACGAACTATTCGCTTCGTCTTTGCGTCCCCGAGCGAGTCTCTCCTTTGAGGTCGAGGTGATCTGGATCTAGACCTTCTATCTCCAAATCTCGGTTTTCCTTTCACATATTTGGTCAACTTGCCCTTTTGGATCAGTTGTTCTATGACGTCCTTCAAGTGAAAACATTCATCGGTCTCGTGCCCGACACACTTGTGAAAGTGGCAGTACCTCGACTTATCAGCATTCGGCTTCTCTTTTCCCTTCTGGGGAAATTTAATTCCAGCATCACGGAATTCGGTGTTCGCGCACTCATTCAGTATGCGCTTAGGGGTAGTGTTCAAAGGGGTATATTCGTCGTATCTCTTTCTTTGGACCCCACTTTCCTTCTCCCTACGCCGACTGTCTTGGCGTTGTCCACCAGCTTCCTCCTGGTTTTACCTTTGGCTTTCGATGCCATCAACTTCTCTTAAGTAATTCATGAATTTTTGAGCTCGCCAGGAACTTCGGTCGGGGACCTCGGTTTGTCGACACCAATGTCGACACTGAATAGGCTTCCTTCGACCAGGCCTTGCTCTAGCAAGTATAATTTCATCTCGTCAGAGCATTTTTTCACCAAAATGGCTTCTTTGTTGAAACGCTCGACATAGTCTCTGAGGGATTCTCCTTTCCTCTGCTGAATCGCGGCTAGGGCTGCTGTCGACTTGGGTTGGACTTTAGATGCGGTGAAATGTGCGGAGAACTGGTCGACGAGCTCAGTCCACGATCCAATGGAATTTCTCTTAAGAGTCTGGAACCAAGACAAGGCCGACTTCTTCAGAGTGAGGGGAAAGATCCTGCACTTTACCGGCCCTTGGGCGCCCCTATAGTCCATGATAGTGTCAAAGCAGCCAACATGTTCGTCGGGGTCGGTGGTCCCGTCGTAGGAGTCCAACGAGGGCGGTTTCTGAAGATGCTTCGGAATCGGGAATCTCATAATCTTAGACGTAAAAGGACCAAAGGCCTTGCACGTGTCATCTGTGTCATCGCTCTGAGAAGGGGTTGATGAGACAGAATGAGCACGGCGGCGGTGAGAGGTGCGGCCAGGAGATTTTACTCGCCGCCTAGAAATTTGGCGGCTCTTCTTGGGGGAGTGTCGCTGCTCGCGGTGGTACCTTCGCGATGAGACGCGCGCGTCGAGAAGCGGCGATGGCGCGGTGGAGAGTGTGGCATATCGGATTCAGGAGAAAGACTTCTGGAAGAAACTCTTCTGCGGTGTGTTTGCTCATGTCTTCCGTTTTAAGGCAAACGGACCTCAGATCTGTGGCGGCGAGGTGGAGTACGATCTCTGCGAAGTGTTCACGGCGGCTTGCTCTATGCCCAGGCGGTGTTGAAGTCGTGCCTCGGTGGTGGTGATGAACAGACCTGAGATTTTCGGATTCCTTCGATCTCGAGGAGAGCGAAACCACGATCTTCTCTGTTGTCGACCGTGTGGCAACGCGAACGGAATTTCTTTCTGGCGATTCTCCATTCGATCGAGGCGTTGATTACGAGCTGCGCATCGCCGGCAGCGGATGGTCGCGGAACTTCGCGAATGAGGATGGCGGTGGTCTCCGTTCGGCATCGGTTTGGCAAAGAACGATCGAACGGCGTCATCTTTGGAGAAGTGGTTACGTCGGAGCTATCGGTGGTTTGGTTGGTCAAGATCTGCGTTCGCATGAGTGGAAGTGGTAGTCGCGACCTGGCGCTTCGATCCAGTCATCGTCGAGTAAAGAAGGAGACCGACAAAGAAGATGGAATCGAAGCGATTCCCACGACAGCGCCAATGTTCTGAACGAACTTGAGAGGATGGCCGGAGGAAGCGGTGCGGTTGTGCTCGCGGACGGAGGGCGGCGGCGGGTTGGGTGGTGTACTGCAAACACTCCGACGCCAAGTCGGTGTGTGTCGAGGTGAGTAAGAGGTGGTAGAAAGATGATTACCTCGGCCGTTCGACGGTCTTCTTTAAATATGAGTCGAGGACGATTCATCGATGTGTAACCGTCCCGTGAAACCCGGAAGTCGGCATTAAATCCCATTAATGCACAAAGCCGTTGGGTCGGCCACGTTGAGGGAAGGCGGAGAGGCACACGGACGACGTGGCATTGAGGGAAGCCGTTGGGCCTGTGAATGTTGGATCTCCGGATTGGGCCTCGGCCCAGTCCGGAACAGATACCATCTTAGAATTTGGGTTTGGGTCTAACTCAACCCTAAAAGCTAGCTCATGGGTTGAGCGTTATCCCTCATTACTATCCAATATGGGACTCCAACACTAACACCACTATCTTCGGTCAGAATAGTTGATGACCATCATAACCTAACCCGGTGTAAGCACCATAATATATCCTCGATACAATGAAAAGAAAAATAAAATAAAAAGGATAATTTTTATATTATTTAAACTATGTTACAAGAGCATACAAACACAATAAATTTACATATTTTTAGAAAAAATCGAAACCATTTTTTAAAATGCAAAATTTGAGCAATTTAAAGAATGAATTAACCTAAATTATTATCCACCTCTCTCTTCCTCTCCCCCCGTCTCTCTCCTTCCTTGTGTGTATCTATATCTATCTACCTAAGATAGCTCTACAATACATTAAGAGTTATAATGCTCTTATTACAAAATAAGCATGCATGGAGGTAGAAAATAGTTCATTTTATAGGTGAAGCTATGCATTTTACATGTAGATAGGATTAGAGTAGGTAGTGTAGGATTCTATTAAGTTTTTACTTAGTTTTCATTGATTTTGTGGATTAGAGTAGGTAGTGTAGGATTCTATTAAGTTTTTAGTTAGTTTTCATTGATTTTGTGAATTATGACAACCTTTGTGCCGCGAAGCCATCAAGGTCGTTAGAAAAAGACTAACTTTATATACCCTTTCTTTTACGTTCATTTCGGCAAGAGGAAGTCTTCGCCAAACAAATATGCGAACAATTTTGGATGATTTCTTTTTGGAAGGTTTCACAAGGCGAATGGGGGAAGTTCACACTGGTATCAGAGAAAAGAATACCAAGACGCGTATCAAGAATGATTGTTTCTCAAGTCTTTGGGTTCTGGGTATTTATTTATCTTTATTAAGACAAATTGTAAGTAGTAATAAAAAGCTCTCAATTAAAATTAAATCACACACGCACAAAATGGAGTGGTTGAAAGGAAAAATCGGTCTCTTGAAGAGCTAGCGAGGACGATGCTCAATGAGACTAACCTTCCTAAGTACTTTTGGGCAGACGCCGTGAGCACCGCTTGCTATGTGATGAATCGAGTTCTTATAAGGCCGATCCTTAAGCAAACACCGTATGAACTCTACAAAGGAAGGAAGCCCAACATTTCCCACCTTCACGTTTTCGGATGCAAGTGTTTTGTCCTAAACAATGGTAAGAATAACCTTGGTAAATTTGATGCTAAAGCTGATGAAGGTTTATTTCTTGGATATTCCACTTCTAGTAAAGCTTTACGAATTTTTAATAAAAGAACTTGGATTGTTGAAGAATCTGTGCATGTTTCTTTTGATGAATCTAACCCCAAATCTTTAGTAGAAGAAAGTGTTGATGATCTTGCAGAAGTATTTGGAGATACCTATTTAGAGGAACAAGAGAGATCAAAAGTTCAAAAGGAGGATCAAGAGTCCTTGCCTCAACCCTCTCAAGAACTCTCTCACTCAAATCTTCCAAAGGAATGGAGAGTCTCAAAGAACCATCCTCTTGACAACATAATAGGTGATATCTCAAAAGGGTAACGACTGAAACTCTCTTAATCATGCATGTCATCATATGGCCTTTGTCTCTCAAATTGAACCAAATGGCGTCAATGAAGCCATCTTTGATGAGCATTGGACCTTTGCTATGCAAGAGGAATTAAATCAATTTGAGAGAAATGATGTTTGGGAACTTGTCCACTGAGCCTAAAGATCACCTAGTCATTGGGACCAAATGGGTCTTTCGCAACAAGCTTGATGAAAACGGTATCATTGTTAGAAATAAAGCTAGACTTGTTGCAAAAGGCTATAATCAACAAGAGGGCATAGATTTCAATGAAACCTATGCACCCGTGGCTTGATTAGAAGCTATTCGCATGCTTCTCGCATTTGCATGCATCATGGATTTTAAACTTTTTCAAATGGATGTTAAGAGTGCATTTCTAAATGGTTTTATTCAAGAAGAAGTATATGTTGATCAACCCCCCGGTTTTGAAAATTTTGAATTTCCAAATCATGTTTTCAAATTGAAAAAGGCTTTATATGGTTTAAAACAAGCTCCGAGAGCTTGGTACGAGAGGTTGAGCAAATATTTACTTGAAAAAGGTTTTGAAAGAGGAAAAGTTGATACCACTCTTTTCATTAAACACAAAAATCATGACATTTTACTTGTTCAAATTTATGTTGGCGATATCATCTTTGGTGCTACTAATGAGTCTTTGTGTGAAGATTTTTCCAAAATCATGCAAAGTGAGTTTGAAATGTCCATGATGGGAGAGCTCAACTACTTCCTTGGTCTTCAAATCAAACAAACAAAAGAAGGAATTTTTATAAATCAATCCAAATATTGCAAGGAGTTGCTTAAAGATTTGGAATGAGCAACGCCAAAGAAATCTCAACTCCCATGAGCACATCATGCTATCTTGACAAAGATGAAGGTGGTAAGTCGGTCAAGTAAGTAAGTATAGAGGTATGATAGGATCTCTTCTCTATCTCACCGCTAGTCGCCACGATATTATGTTTAGTGTTTGTATGTGTGCACGTTTTCAAGCTAATCCTAAGGAATCACATCTCTTAGCGGTAAAACGCATTATGAGATACCTCATTGGCACACAAAACACGGGGTTATGGTGCCCCAAAGGTCTTGTGCACACTTATTGGGTACTCGGATTCGGATTTTGCGGGTTGCAAAATGGACCGAAAAAGCACTAGTGGGACATGTCACTTACTTGGGAATGCCTTGGTTTCATGGCATAGTAAGAAACAAGCCAGTGTGGCTTTGTCCACTGCCGAAGCGGAATATGTTGCGGCAGGTAGTTGTTGTGCACAGATCATTTGGATGAAACAACAGTTGAATGATTATGGAATCAATCTGAAAACTGTTCCAATTAAGTGCGACAATACTAGTGCCATAAACCTCACTAAAAATCCGGTTTATCACTCTCGGACTAAACACATAGAGATTAGACACCATTTTATTAGAGATCATGTTCAAAAAGGTGATTGCATGATTGAGTTTGTGGAAACATCTAGACAACTTGCAGATATTTTTACTAAACCTTTGCCTAAGGAAACTTTCTTTTTTATTAGAACTGAATTGGGAATTTTAGACCAATCATGCATTGAGTGACTGCCTGTGATTGCATTTTCTTTTTGAATAAATTCTAACTTGGCGTTTGAGTGTGCTAACTTGAGTTTATGCGAGTCTTTTCCCTTCCATTTTCTTTAAGTGCGGAATAATGAGTGGGTGGCGCATTTGTCTTATGCAACTAGCTAATCATGTCCAACCACTCATCCATCACACACCAAGCTTGGTATCACGTAACTATCAAAATATGCTTGTTTAATCCTAAATATATGCCTTGCTTTATTTGTCTTTCCGCTTTTTGATGTTGCCAAAAGGGGAGAGTTACATGAATGCATGATTCAGGGGAGTGATCTTTTAAGTATTACTATTGTGAGGAGAGTTTTCTAAATATCGTGCTTAAACTCTGATATCTTTTATTGAAAAACCTTGCTTATATCTCATTGCTATATCATGATTATATTTTTACTAAAAAACCCTCCATGAGATGTTTGTCATCATCAAAAAGGGGGAGTCTGTGAATACATGCCTTGACAGGATGATTTTGATGATTGACAAAAGGGAGTCTTTGCAAATAGTCAACCGTGCAAAAAGTGAAAAAGAATACCAAGACGCGTATCAAGAATGATTGTTTCTCAAGTCTTTGGTTTCTGGGTATTTATTTATCTTTATTAAGACAAATTGTAAGTAGTAATAAAAAGCTCTCAATTAAAATTAAATCACACACGCACAAAATATTTTGACATGCATATCTCGTGTCGGATGTCGAGCTGAGGAGGAAGTCGTGTGTCGAGCTCTGAGGAAGTCGGATGTCGAGTTGAGGAGGAAGTCGGATGTTGAGCTCTGAGGAAGTCGTACGTCGAACTGAGGAGGAAGTCGCGTGTCGAGCTTATGAGGTCGCGTACCGAGGTCGCGTGATGAGCTCTTGTCGCGTCTTGGGTGATGATTCGTGTCGGTGATGAGGTCGCGTCTTGAGAGCTATGAACCAGGGGCGATGAGGAGGTCGTATCTTGCGTGTTCGAGGTGGGTGTCGAGGTCTTTCTTATGTTCGAGGTCGTATCTTAGAGGCGTGGCGAGGTCGTCTGCCAGCTGTCTTGAGGTCGCCTTAGCCGTCTTGAGGTCGTATGCCGAGCCGTCTCTGTGTTTTCAATTTCTTTATTTCAAAACGCAACGGGCAGATTTTCCTGCAACGACAAATCCTTTTAATAATCAACGCAACGGGCAAATCTTCAACGGGCAAATTGTAACACCTGAGGACGAGATCGACATCGTATTAGGACGACGTATCGAGACCTCGACCAAGACCTTGTGTCGAGATCCCGTGCCAAGACCGTTTGCCGAGGTCGATTCTTGAGATGAGGAAGCTGCGTGCACTAGGCCGAAATGAGGAGGTCGCGTGTCGAGTTGATGAAGTCGCGTCTGCGATGAGGACGCATGTCGAGCTGAGGAGACCGCGTTCACGAACTCATGTTAGAGCCTTGTGCGCTTGCACGAGCATCCTTGTCGACATCATGTCGAGATGATACCTCGTATTCTTTCGAACGTTATTCAGCGCTATTATTATATTGTTTGTAATAATTATAGTGTCGGTTTGCCGTTCTCGTCGCGTGTCTAAACCGTTGACCGACAAGAGTAGAGGGTAATTATGAGAGGAACGATTAGACGGGTAGATGATTGATGGGATTGGCATCTTATAGCTGGAGTTACGATTATACCCCTTTTCTCGCCAGCTGTATACCACGACCGATTCCCTCAGATACTCATTCTTTCTCTTTTCTTCTTTCTTCTTCCTTCCTTCTGCTCTGAGTTTCGTTGTTTTCTCCAGAACTTCCATCGACGAAACCTTGAGTTCCATCGAGATTCTGCACAAGCTTTCTTCATCAATCTTGTTCATCATCATCTTCTCGACATATCTCGCCTGCTCGACCATCACCATTGAGGTATGAAGAACAGATTTTTCTTTTCCTTTGTGCTACTGTTTAGCGCTATTTCTTCCTTCCATTTTTAGCCAGTTTTATGCTTCCAAATCATGTCAAACTGATGGGTTTTCTTCTTCACGATATTACCTATCTTTCTAACCGATTAATTGGGCTTGTAAAACAAATTTCTTTCTCTGATTTCTGCAATCGGCAGTGCCCAGAAACTCTTCATTTTTGGTTTATTTCGATTTCTTGTTTTCGTTTGTTGCTTCTGGTTGATGTTGTTGTCGATCTATCTGTTGAAGCATCAGATAACTTTTTCATGAACTTTTGATCGAAATCCCTAACTTTGTGTTAGAGGAAAAATATATTTCAAGTTCTTGAGTTTTATATTTTCTGAGTTGTGGTTAAGTTTGGGAAGAGAGAGCTAAGTGTATTAGAACCCATAGATCGATCTGAGTTGTGTTTGTTTTAGGAAGTCTGATTCAGAGATCGCGTGATTTAGAATCGAGGTGTGCGGAAGCGAATCAGGGCGGGGAAAGCGGAATCGGATCGAGGCTGTGCGTGTCGAGGTCGGTGAGAAGGATCGTGTCGAGGTTGATTGAGGGCCAGTGCGTTTGAAGTCGTTGTCGAGCTCATTTGAAGGCAACGGTGTGTCGAGGTCGTTGTCGGCGGCATTTACTTGGAGTTGATGAGCGCTTCACATTAATACTTTCATAGTATGCTAGCGTAAGGGCAACTCTTAGACATTATTAAGACTTTATTTTCATTGTTATATTTATGTATGGACTCCTTGATTGGTGTCGAGATTGAAATGTTGTGATATGATTGAGTTTTTGCATGTATTTAATATGTGATTGAATATATGTCGTGAATTGTGTATTGCATGTTGAATTGCGTTTCTTCATGTCGAGCTTGCTCTTTTTATTTGACATGCGGTTGAATATCTTGTGTTTAACTCTTTGAATATCGTATGCGGCGAATTGTTCATTGAGTGAGCGAGCTAGGTGAGTCGTATGACGTTTTTGAGCCGTGACCCGGATAACTGAGGGTGCTAGGTCCCCTTTTGCTTCCGGGAGATTGACTAGACGTCGCCACGCTATGGGACCTGAGTTGACCGTCCTAGGGAGAGCGAGGCTCCCAAGGCTTAATTTGGACTTTCCGACATCTGATGCAGCGTGTGCATTCTGGAAAAATTGTCGAGTCGAGAGAAAATGAATTTGCGAGTTGTGTCGAGTCTAGAGTGAGATGGTCGAGTCACGTGTGGTGATTGAGATATATTATTGTGTTGCTTATTTCTTTATGTCGAGCTTATCTTGTATTGTTGAGAAGTTGACCCTTTCCCGTGGTGCCTTCAATCCATGACGGTTACCCAAGCGATGTCGAGCGCGAGGAACTTCGGCGATAGATGATGCAGGAGGAGCTCGGCGAGGACCGAGTGACGACTGTACTTGTCGTGATTGTTTGTTTGTTCGACGTTTTTGTTTTGATGACTGTACCTTGTTTTCTTTTGGAGTAGTATGTCGTGACCAGTTTGGGCAGTGTTGTTTTGTTGCTCTGAGGTAGGCTGGTGGTCTTACTTTTGGAAGCCCCCTGCGTGGGAGTCTGGGAAGTACCCCAGGGTATGATTGCTCTTTTAAGTCGTCATACCTTAGGTGTATTTTCTTTGCACATTTGCTACTCTGTATTTTGTATACATTATTATTTCGAGTGATATATATATGTATGTTATGCATGTATGGTTTATTAGTATTTAAGTCTTGTGGCTTTGTTGCACCATGTTTGAAAAAGTAATTACTCTGATGTGCACGAGTTGGTTTTATAAAAAAAATATATATCGTATTTTTAAAAGGCACAAGAGTTTTGTTTTTGAAACACATCTCATATAAGTTTATGTTGAGCTTGGTGTGTTGAGCTCGGTAACTCGAGCTCGGTATATTGAGCTTCGGTAGCGGTCCGAAGCAGTCGTTACATTGTTGGTATCAGGCGATTGATTCGGCCAGAAGCATAGGAGATTTGGAATTTGGGTCATCCGTGTCGGGTTATGTGTGTGGGTACCTAGTTGTATTATGTTGATTCTTTGTTTGATTAAGTGAAGCACTTATTGCTTGAGAAATTGTTTGAGCTGTTTCTTGATTGAAGCGGTGTGTTTTAACACATCCTTGTTACGAGATTCAGCGGGGTTTTAAACTTTGTGGAATCTAATGCCACCTCGTAGGAATCGACAGTACCGCAACCGAGAACGTCGACATGGAGCGAGCAATTCAAGCTATGGCCAGAGATGGCGGCAGCCATGGCTCAACAATCACCGCTACAACTCAACAGGCTAACGCGATGGCTCAACAGACGGCGTTAACTCGTGAACTTGCGGCAAAGCGAAGCGAGCGAAATCTTTGAAGCGAGAGGATTGGCGGACTTTAGGAAGCATGATCCACCGAAGTTCTACGGTGAGCCAAATCCGGATAAAGGCGATCTTTGGATGCAAGAGATCGAGAAGATCTTGAGGCACTCCATTGCGGACAACGTGAAGGTCGACTATGCCACCTACTTCATCGCTAGGAGACGCAGAGTATTGGTGGAGGAGTGAAGCAAACATTTATAAGCGAGCGTCGGGAGATGACACGGGAGCTTTTTCGTGAAAGGTTCTTGGACAAGTACTTCCCAGATCTTGCACGAGCCGAGAAGGAGCAGGAATTTCTTCAATGCAGCAAGGCAACTCGGCGATGTCCGAGTATGCGCCAAGTTCGAGTCGTTGGCGAGTATTTCAGTCCATTTCGTGATCGAATCGACCAAAGATGGTTGAGTGAGAGATTCCAGCGAGGATTGAGATTCGACATTGAAGTCGGTGGTGTCGTTGAGGATTGAAACCTCCAAGAGGTGATTGATCGATGTGTCGAGGTAGAAGGAGTGAGGAGCCACGAAGAAGATTATTGTGGGAGGACCGATGAGACCCAGTGCGAGGCGGGATTTGCCTGAAGGGAAACAACCGCGAGAAGAAGCCTTACGGCCAGGCCTCGGGGAGCGACAACAGGGGACAATATCGTCAGATGACCCAGGAGGCGAGTGGAGGTCAGACCAGTGTCGAGGTGACTTGCTATCGATGTGGAAAGCCGGGACATTACGCGAGTAACTGTACTCAGAAAGAGGAGGTGTGTTTCAACTGCAAGAAGCCAGGACATTTTGCCAAGGATTGTCCTATACCCAAAGCTGAACCGACTATGCTTGCGGCAAGGGCCAAAGGGAAGCGTCAAGTGGCTAAAGGCAGAGTTTTCTGCATGAGTGGCGAGGAAGCGGTCGAGTGAAGATCTTATCCAAGGTGAATGTGAGATCGAGGGTAAATCCTTATCCGTTCTTTTTGATTAGTGCAACACATTCCTTTATTTCTTGATTGTGTGAACCATTTGAACTTATTTGTGGCCCCTTTCTGGTTTAAATTAGTAGTTACAACCCGGTACTAAAACCTTAGTCACGAACATCGCATGTCTTAATTGTGTAGTGGTTATTGAGTAGAAAGTTTGTGGTCAATTTGGTTTGTTTGCCTCTTGGGGCTTAGATGTCATCCTCGGGATGGATTGGTTGTCACACCACCATGTCCTTTTGGTGTGCCGTAAAGCTGTAATTTTTCCGGACCTTGGAGTCTCCAATTATCTTTCTGCCGAGCGTATTGGAGTTTCTTTGAAAGAAGGAACTAGGGAATACATGTATCCGCTAGTTCGGAAGTTTTCCGGCGGATCGGCGTGAAGAATGTACGGTGGTTTGTGATTTTGAGGGCGTTTTTCAAGGCGTGCCAGGGTTACCACGATCTGAGAGGTCGAAGTTCTCCATCGACTGATTCGAGGACATGGACCGATTTCAAAGCGCCATACGGGATGTCTCTGCCGAGATGAAAGAGTGAAGTCCCGGATCGAACACTTGGAGTCGAAGCGATTCATACGGCCGAGCGTGTCACCGTGGGGAGCTCCGGTGTTGTTGGTTAAGAAGAAGGATGGACGATCAAGGCGTGCGTGGACTACCACGAGCTCAACAAGGTTCTTGTGAAGAACCGATTATCCGTTACCACGTATTGGCGACTTGATGGATCAACTTCGTGGAGCGGCGATCTTTCAAGATAGACTTGAAGTCGGGCTACCACCAGATTCGCGTGAAGGAGGAAGATGTCGCCAAAAGCGGCTTTCAGGACTAGATACGGTCACTACGAGTACTTGGTGATGCCGTTTGGAGTAACGAATCGCCCGGTGTGTTTATGGACTACATGAGCAGGATTTTCCATTCGTTTTTGGATCGATTCGTTGTAGTGTTCATCGGCGACATATTGATTTACTCGAGGAACCGAGAAGAGCACGCAGAACACCTATGTCGAGTCTGCGGATATTACGAGATAAGCAACTCTATGCCAACCTGTCGAAGTGTGAATTTTGGCTTGAAGAGGTGAATTTTCTTGGTCACGTGATTTCCAGGAAGAAGGGATAGTGTGGATCCAACTAAGATTGAAGGCTGTGCTAAGCGTGGGAACAAGAAGACGATTCACGAGATCGAAGTTTTGTCGGCTTAGCGAGGATATTACGAAGATTCATTGAAGGTTTCTCGAAGATTGTCGCGCTTCTTACACGATCGACGAGGAAGGATCAACCTTTTGCCTGGGCCAGGAGTGCGAAGCGGTTTTCAAAGGCGAAGGAGCTTTTGGCAGCGACACCGTGCTGATTTTGCCTCAACCCGAAGAGCCTTACGAGGTGTATTGTGATGCGTCACACCAGGGATTGGGATGCGTCTTTGATGCAACATCGGAAGGTGGTCGCGTATGCTTCAAGACAACTTAAGATTCACGAGAGGAACTACCCTACTCACGACTTGGAGCCGGGCGATGAGTTTTTGGCGAAGATATGGAGACACTACCTTTATGGGAGCACTCTTACTGTTTTCAGCGATCACAAGAGCTTGAAGTACCTGTTCGACCAGAAAGAACTCAACATGCGTCAGCGAAGATGGACAGAATTTCTCAAGGACTACGACTTTACGTTGGAATACCATCCCGGTAAGGCTAACGTAGTAGCAGATGCGTTGAGTAGGAAGAGCGTTTTAACCTCGGCGATGATGATCAAGGAGTTGGAGATGCTCGAGAAGTTCCGAGACTTGAAGTTGAGTGTCGAAGTTTCATAGGAAGGCGAGATTTGGTATGCTTACTATTTCTAACAGTTGTTGGGCGAGATCCGAGACCAGCAAGTTCATGACGAGCTTCGCAAGAAGATTCGATTGATAAGCGCAAGGAAGGCGGCGAATTTCAGGTCGGAGCGGACGACATCTTGAGGTGCAATGGTCGAGTGTGCGTACCTAACGTATCCGAAGTGAGAAAGTTGATTCTCGGCGAAGCGCATAAGAGCAACTTTAGTATTCATCCAGAGTTACGAAGATGTATCAAGATTTGAAGAAGCATTTTTGGTGGTCCGGAATGAAGAAGCAAGTGGCCGAGTCGTAACCGTGTTTAACGTGTCGAAAGCCGGCGAAGGTGGAGCACCAGCGACTGCGGGAATGCTCTAAATCGCTGACATACCGGTATGGAAATGGGATAGTATTTCCATGGATTTCGTTGTAGGTTTGCGAAGACGCAGAAGAGGAATGATTCGATTTGGGTGATCGTCGGACCGATTGACCAAATCTGCTCATTCTTGCCGGTGAGGTCGACATACAACGTGGAAAAGCTGGCCGAGATCTACATCGCGGAGATAGTGCGACTTCATGGAATACCCTCTTCGACCGTGTCTGACCGAGATCCGAAGTTCACGTCTCATTTTTGGAGGGAATTGCAAGGGCGATGGGAGCAGAAGCTCGAGGCTTAGCTCGGCGATATCATCCTCGTGACCGACGGCCGAGAGAACGATCCAATCGCTTGAAGATTTGTTGCGAGCTTGTACGTTAGATCACCGAGGAAGTTGGGACGACGTCTTACCATTGGTGGAGTTTACCTACAATAACAGTTTCCATGCGAGCATTGGAATGGCACCTTTTGAAGCGCTGTATGGACGTAAATGTCAGACGCCTCTTTGTTGGTACCAGGACGGCGAGCGAACTGTCGTAGGACTAGATATGATCCAGCAGACTACCGAGAAGATCCGTTTGATCAGAGATCGGATGCGAATGCGAACATCTCAAAGTCGACAAAAGAGTTATGCAGACCAACGACGTCAACCACTCGAGTTCGAGGAAGGAGAACATGTATTTCTTAGAGTCACCCCCACTACTGGAGTTCGTCGAGCGATCAAATCCAAGAAACTTACCCCTAAATTTATTGGACCTTACCAGATTCTTCGTCGTATTGGTCCAGTGGCATATCAGATTGCCTTGCCACCCTTCTTGTCAAACATTCATGATGTCTTCCACGTCTCACAATTGCGGAAGTATGTTTCCGACCCCTCTCATGTCATCGAACCGGATGTGATTCAACTGAAGGACGACCTATCTTTTGAAGCATCACCAGCAAAGATCGTTGATCGGAAAGCCAAACAATTCGCGAACAAAGAGATTCAACTTGTCAAAGTTGTGTGGGATCGAAGGCGGGAGATGCGACTTAGGAGCTGGAGGAGAAGATGAAGACTTCCCCACTCGAACTTTTCCGAGGTAAGAATCTTATTTGCAATTTCGAGGACGAAATTTTTTAGAGGAGAGATTATAACACCCGAGGGCGAGATCGATATCGTATTAGGGCGACGTATCGAGACCTCGACCAAGACCTTGTGTCGAGATCCCGTGCCAAGACCGTTCACGAGGTCGAGCCGAGATGAGGAGATCGCGTGCACTAGTCAGCCGGCCGAGGAGGTCGCGTGTCGATTTGATGAAGTCGCGTACCGAGCTGATGAGGACGCATGTCGAGCTGAGGAGACCGCGTTCACGAACTCGTGTTAGAGCCTTGTGCGCTTGCACGAGCATCCTTGTCGACATCATGTCGAGATGATACCTCGTATTCTTTCGAACGTTATTCAGCGCTATTATTATATTGTTTGTAATAATTATAGTGTCGGTTTGCCGTTCTCGTAGCGTGTCTAGACCGTTGACCGACAAGAGTATAGGGTAATTATGAGAGGAACGATTAGACGGGTAGATGATTGATGGGATTGGCATCTTATAGCTGGAGTTACGATTATACCCCTTTTCTCGCCAGCTGTATACCACGACCGATTCCCTCAGATACTCATTCTTTCTCTTTTCTTCTTTCTTCTTCCTTCCTTCTGCTAACTTCCATCGACGAAACCTTGAGTTCCATCGAGATTCTGCACAAGCTTTCTTCATCAATCTTGTTCATCATCATCTTCTCGACATATCTCGCCTGCTCGACCATCACCATTGAGGTATGAAGAACAGATTTTTCTTTTCCTCTGTGCTACTGTTTAGCGCTATTTCTTCCTTCCATTTTTAGCCAGTTTTATGCTTCCAAATCATGTCAAACTGATGGGTTTTCTTCTTCACGATATTACCTATCTTTCTAACCGATTAATTGGGCTTGTAAAATAAATTTCTTTCTCTGATTTTACGCAATCGGCGATTGCCCGTAAACTCTTCATTTTTGGTTTATTTCGATTTCTTGTTTTCGTTTGTTGCTTCTGGTTGATGTTGTTGTCGATCTATCTGTTGAAGCATCAGATAACTTTTTCATGAACTTTTGATCGAAATCCCTAACTTTGTGTTAGAGGAAAAATATATTTCAAGTTCTTGAGTTTTATATTTTCTGGGTTGTGGTTAAGTTTGGGAAGAGAGAGCTAAGTGTATTAGAACCCATAGATCGATCTGAGTTGTGTTTGTTTTAGGAAGTCTGATTCCCGAGATCGCGTGATTTCCGAATCGAGGTGTACGGGAAAGCGAATCCAAGGACGGGGAAGCAGCGGAATCCAGATCGAGAACTGTACGTGTCGAGGTCGACTGAGAAGGATACGTGTCGAGGTCGATTGAGGACGGTACGTGTCGAAGTCGTTGTCGAGCTCATTTGAAGACAGCTGTGTCGAGGTCGTTGTCGAGCAGCATTTACTTGGAGTTCGGTAAGGGCGCTTCACATTAATACTTTCATAGTATGCTAGCGTAAGGGCAACTCTTAGACATTATTAAGACTTTATTTTCATTGTTATATTTATGTATGGACTCCTTGATTGGTGTCGAGATTGAAATGTTGTGATATGATTGAGTTTTTGCATGTATTTAATATGTGATTGAATATATGTCGTGAATTGTGTATTGCATGTTGAATTGCGTTTCTTCATGTCGAGCTTGCTCTTTTTATTTGACATGCGGTTGAATATCTTGTGTTTAACTCTTTGAATATCGTATCGCGGTGTTCATCGAGTGAGCGAGCTAGGTGAGTCGTATGGCGTTTTTGAGCCGTGACCGGATAATCGAGGGTGCTAGGTCCCCTTTTGTTTACGGGAGATTGACTAGACGTCGCCACGCTATGGGACCTGAGTTGACTGTCCTAGGGAGAGCGAGGATCCCAAGGCTTCGGCTGGACTTTCCGACATACGGTACGGCGTGTGCATTCCGGAAAAATTGTCGAGTCGAGAGAAAATGAATTTGCAAGTTGTGTCGAGTCTAGAGTGAGATGGTCGAGTCACGTGTGGTGATTGAGATATATTATTGTGTTGCTTATTTCTTTATGTCGAGCTTATCTTGTATTGTTGAGAAGTTGACCCTTTCCCGTGGTGCCTTCAATCCATGACGGTTACCCAAGCGATGTCGAGGGCGCAGGGAACTCGACAGTAGATGATGCCGAGGAGGAGCTCGACGAGGACCCGAGTGACGACCTGTACTTGTCGTGATTGATTGTTTGTTCGACGTATTTCTTTTGATGACTGTACCTTGTTTTCTTTTGGAGTAGTATGTCGTGACCAGTTTGGGCAGTGTTGTTTTGTTGCTACAGGGTAGACTGGTGGTCTTACTTTTGGAGCAGCCCCCTGCGTGGGAGTCTGTCGGAAGTACCCCCAGGGTATGATTGCTCTTTTGAAGTCGTCATACCTTAGGTGTATTTTCTTTGCACATTTGCTACTCTGTATTTTGTATACATTATTATTTCGAGTGATATATATATGTATGTTATGCATGTATGTTTTATTAGAATTTAAGTCTTGTGTCTTAGTTGCACCATGTTTCGAAAAGCTGTAATTACTCTGATGTGCACGAGTTGGTTTTATAAAAAAAATATATATCGTATTTTTAAAAGGCACAAGAGTTTTGTTTTTGAAACACATCTCATATAGGTTTATGTTGAGCTTGGTGTGTTGAGCTCGGTAACTCGAGCTCGGTATATTGAGCTCGGTAGCGGTCCGGAAACGGGTCGTTACACAAATCCTCAACGGACATTTTTTTTTAAGTGCGTGAGACGCTCCTCGGTCGGTCTATAAATAAACAACGCTGTGCTCTTTCTTACAACACAACAATACAACGCAGTGCTTAATTCTTTGTGCTAAAACTCTGTCAAATATTTTTCATCACTCACACTTATTTGAGCACAATTTTTGAGAGCCTTTTTATTCTACATTATTTGAGTTGTATTATTTGAGCTTCAATTTGTTATATCTGCACTATTGAGTGTATCTTTCTCATCTCATTTTATTTGTGAAAATCATTTCTTTTTGGGTAGGAATCCTAAGGTGTTCATAGAGAGGTGATATCTCTTGAACGTATTGCTCTGGTATAGAGTTGTAAAGGTTTCTAGCTGAACCTGATTTAAAAGCTAGTGATTTAGTGAAAATCCCATAGTGGTTTGCTTTGGGGACAGGACGTAGGCCACAGGGGTGTTTGGTGGCCGAACCTGTATAAATTGATGCGTGCTCTTCTTTGCTCTCTGTCTCTTTATCATTCAAGCACTTTATTTATTTTTGTTCTTTATTTATTATTCGGTCATTTATTTTCTGTAATTTTTTATATAAGCACCGCTATCACAATTCACCCCCCTCTTGTGTTTGAAGTCAATTGGTAACACACACGGCCAGTGGCAGAGCTTCTCGAGAGCGGGAAGGCGCCACTGCACCCCTCAAAAATTTTTTTATTTTCTTTATATACTCCAATTTTGAAGTCTCAGTGCTGGAGCAAGTGAAAAATTAGAGAAGAAGAAGCTTGAGCTCGCTGCAGAAGAAGTCACGTAAGGTCCAACATTGTAAGCGATGGTGTTGCAGAAAAGGTAGTAGGGGAAGGAAAGAATAAAATGGTGTAGAAGCAATGGCAGCTGGTGTTTTTGAGAGAAGAAGACAAATAATGAAGTTAAAGCGGCGCCCTACTATGAAGAGATAAGGGATATCTCTTAGGGTTTCATAATGGGCCGGATGGGCCTTTAAAAAACTATAAAAATTTAAAAACTAGTCTACCACTGCTCCGCAATTTAGAATTAACGCAAATGTGACAGACATAATATATATATATATATATATATATAGAGAGAGAGAGAGAGACTTATAATATATATGTATTTATTAGTAGTTTTGTACATGATGTAATTATGTTTCAAACTCTTCTGCAAAAAAAAAAATATTATGTTCCAAACTTTTTGGGTTTTGTACTTATTTGTGGTGAAAATCTTGGTTTGAGCATTGTTTATGTTCAAGTTAAACACCATACTTCTTATAAATGGATTATTATCTTTTGCCTTAAAAATTGATTTATGCATTGAAATTTTTTTTTTTGCACCCCCAAAGTTTTCGTTCAAACTCCCCCACTACACACGGCAAGGAAGATATGACCACGTTTCGCATAGCAAAGAATCCATTTCACATGGTGAAAGCTCCCTGCAGCATCAACACTTAAGTGGTGTTTCACCAAGCGAGGCTATGTCTTCATAGCTTCCAGCTTGTGAGGAAAGAGGTGCCTCGACTTAAAACGCTTAATAAATATATAAAGTAATAATAAGCAAAAAGTAACATAATATTCATTTCTAAAAAAAAAATATAATATTCATAAATTCACATCATTAAGAATTAAACTCCACTTAAAACGTTATAAGTCAACATATAATATGCAAAATTACATATTAAACCAAAACAAATATGTTATAATAACATTCTATATTCCATAATCGCAAATACTACAATGCAAATACTCCCACAATAACTTTAGTATACAAATTTATTTTAAATTTTGTTATAATATTTGATTTAATCCATCAATGTAAAAAAAATAGATAAAAAATTCTCCTATGCGCAAAAAATGACATCATTTACCATTTTTAAAAAATAAAAAAAAATGTCTTTTTTTAACCGCATCAAACCGGTTTTTTACCCGGTTTTTTCTCCATTTTGCAGGTCTTTTACCAGTTCTCCCGGTTTTGTGGCCAGTTCTTGATCCAGATGATTATGAGGTTCATACGAAATAGGTGCAAGTTCGATTTTCAGTTCAACCGATCGAACCGTCAGGTCCGGTTTTGACAACTCTGACAATTAGACAATTGTTATGAACACAAGATTCACTACAAGAATTTTCGTCATTACCGACGGCCAATTTCCGTCGGTAACGCAAGAAAGCCGTCGGTAAATCGTGATTACCGACGGATTACCGACGGCCTCGGGGCCCTTGGAAAATCGTTCGTTGGAAATTTTTTACCGACGTCGGTATTACCGACGGCTTAGCCTTCGGTAAATTATATACAGCCGTCGCTATTTCGTTGGTTTTTTTAAACTTTTTGTGAGATTTACCGACGGCTTTTCCGTCGGTAAATCTCACGAATTAAAACAGTTTTTCCATTGGCAAATATGAAAATTTCATTGAATTTGCGACGGCTAAGCCGTCTGTAATTTACCGACGGCTAAGCCGTCTGTAACCCTCTCAAAATCTGGATTAATTTAGCGACGGCTTGGTCGTCGGTAATGTTATTTTATTTTTTATTTTTTTTTACGAAATTTTTGTTTTTAAGCAGCCCCAAAATTTTACGGTACCTTCCATATGAACGCAACAACAACAAAGGCTTCCTTTTGCAGAAAAAAAACAACAACAAAGGCTTCAATGGCCATCAACATACATTAACAAAAAGAATCAATTCTATTACAGCACATTGATACCATCTTTCTTTGCAGTGCACAAGACTTGCTACTCGGACATCCTCCCAAAGAAATCACAACATGTAAGAATATGTAACAAAGTCACTCTACCTCAACAAAGTGCAAATGCGCTAAAGCATTAATGTATGCAAATTCTTCGGTATGGGTAATGATGCTTGTACACTATCCAAGGCTCTAATCCATAATCAAGTATGAAATTCCAACAAGTCTATGTCCACTTTTCTCTCATCTGTCCTATGCACTCTCTTCCAATGTTGACATCAATACCATTTTCTTTAGAATCCAGATTAGTATTGGATTCCTGCTCCTGGATGCGGTGTGATGGAAAAGCGAAGGTTGTCTCGCCTCATCACCTTGTCTTTCCTTCCTGTAGAACAAAATTAGTTAAAGTATATGCAATGTTATTAAAAATTAACATGTCATTATGATGCATCGTAAACAAGCCGTGGAAACCAAGTTTCTGAGAATTTTCCCTTCACCATTTGCATCTGCATTGACAAAGCTCCTATAAAGAAGCACCATTCTATTTCTTACCTTGCAAATTTCCATCGATTGCCAAAGATAGCCTGATTTTCCCATCTGCACTTTCTATAGATCTACAAACAAATACAACAAAGAAAAACTTAACCATCAAGCTTACTTAGCATATAATAGACAATGTCTACCCCATGAAGGTGAAAACATATTTTTATGATTCAAACATTGGAATGACCATATACTGAAGGATATGAACCAAGCAACTTAGACAACACCAAGTGATTGGAACAAGCATAGACACTAATTCGAGTTATCACTACTTACAAGAACAATGACACATTTTAGGTATCATAACTGTGAATATTATTGTGTTGTTGTTGCCATAACGCCTCGAGGTTAATATATTTTTAAGTGCTAAGGAGAAATATATTATACATAATAAAGCGAGAATTACGATAATCGACCTTGCTCATCGCTAAACCAACAAATGAAAACTATACAGAACATGAGTGATCCGAGAACAAATAAGAACGTGCAGTTGCTCAAGACCCTCATATGAAACAAATGGCTCATGTCCCTACATTCATTTATTAGTATATTTGGAAGGATTATTTGTAGTATTGCAAAGAAACAGCAATTTAATCTCAGGTTGTTTAACAGAAGATAATGTCCTGCATTTTATTTTTCTGTATGTTCTAATCTTACCTCTGCACATTGATGTAATGCACCACTAATTAGCCCCTTTGGAATAGTAGTTTCATCGGGGAAAGGGAAGAGCTTTCATCATGACTTTCTCATTCATGCCAAGGTCTTGTTCAAAGACAGATATAAAATTGATCAGAAAAGTGATGAATTTACACAAATTTCAGAGATCCACCTCGCGCTTTGTGCCAACAACAAAGAGATAAGCCCAGCGACATCGACTCTATCAGGAAGGAAGGAAGCATCAATCCACGTTAAATACAAAACACAAAATCAGTAAAGCAAAGCTGCCATAGATTTTGATAGGAAACTGGAATGACTAAAGACGCTAGTAGTATATTATTTGAACATTACATGTTTTACTTACCTTCCTTAATTTTCTCCAGTGAAGCAAAAAGTGCCTTCCTTCTTGTCTTCTTCAACCACTGCACAGCCAAGAAAAATAGTTAAGTTTCACGTCTTCAAGAGAAATCATTTTCGAAGCATTTTGACAAATAATACTCCCTCTGACTCTCTGTTTTTTTTTACCTTTCCAAAGTGGTAGATTGAACGCTCAACCAAGAAGCAAACGAAGACCATGACAGTAACAACGGAGGCAACTGAATAAGTAGGCGTCTCAGCCAGAGAGCGACCTCGCTGCAGAACTTCCTCCTCCTCCATTTCTCACATCAACACAACATGACCCCTCTTTAGCTTTAATTTAATGTAAAAAGTTGAAACCTTTTTCATGAAGGGAGGGAAAACAAAAAGCACTCTCTTGATGATTCCACGAAATGAGGCGACGGATGGGATAATTCTCACCAATCGGTCACGCTTTACACAAAACAAACACACGCAGCGTCATCAAAATCAAAGCGTGATAATGGCTAAAGACAACAAGAGTGAAATAAATAAATATAGAGAAAAATAACCTTGATGAAAAGTGGCGCATGGCGTAGAAAGCGGACAAAGCAAGTTGGGGATTATTAGGTTAAGCGGCGGATATAATGGAGCAAGAATCGAGGTGGAAACGACGCCGTCGTTTCGGGCAGAGTTATCGGCGATCATCTGCAATGCCTCGCCGGCGTCTTTGGCGGTGGCGGCGATTCGAGCGAAGCTTTTGGTCCAATAGGTCCGAGTCGAGGTTTCATTTGACTCTCGATTGTGAGCTTTGGCGTTGAGGAACCTCGATGGTTTGGGAAGCGAGGAAGTGGCGAACAAGAGAAGGGGATAAGGAGCGATGATGCTGTTGTGGTTGGAACAGGTTTCAGAGAATTTGAGGAGAGCAAAGGAAGAAGACGAAGAAGGGTGAGGAAGTAGGCGAGAGAAGGAGGGAGTTGATGCGTTTAGAATCATAGCAGAAATGCAAATGCAAAGAAGGAGGGTGAGGAAGTAGGTTATGAATTGATCTTTGTCTATGGCGCTGTGCTGATATTATCACATTGCTTTGTGGTTCACATTGCTTTGTGGTCAACAAATTTTGTCTGAATATTAGCCGTCGGTAAAGCACGCCGTCGGTACTTCGTCCACCGTCCGTCAATTAAACGCGGGACAACAAAAATTTTTACCGCCAGCATAATTTTGTACCGACGGCTTAGCCGTCAGTAACGTAGGAAAAAAATCAGTTTTTATATTCCGACTTTACCGACGGCTAAGCCGTCGGTAATGTCGGAAAAAAATAATTTCGCAAGTCATATTTTTCCGGCGCATTAGCGACGGCTTAGCCGTCGGTAATAAAAATATTACCTACGGAATCGGGGCTGTCGGTAAAATTTCGTCGGTAACGAGCTGTTTTCTTGTAGTGATTAATTTTGCCAAAAACAAAAGATATTAATTTAGCCAGACACTCTCATTGCAAACGTTCATCCAAGACTCTTTGAATATGAATGGAATCACGCAGCCAGAGAACTATAGCTGTAGGCTTCAGCTTTTGAATATGAAATGCTAGTTGGCTACATGAATCCACAATTACTAACTGAAATCTTCTTAAGCATACTTGTAGTCTTTACAGAGTGCTAATATGATTAAATATTGTAGTAGTTTCGTTTAACAATTCACTCAATTTCAACATATTCCCCCTCCTTTAGATCAGTGGGCATCTTTTCGCTTCTAATTCTTCAAATTACAATTGCGTTATTGGTATTAGGACTAACCACACGTCAAGATGGTACTGATTCTCCACACTTTTCTAACTTTATTGTTGTGACGACTTGTGATTCTCGTGAAAATTAACCATATTTCTGATTCGGTTATTGCCATTCTCATGTGGACGTACGCTGGAATCAAATATACAAGTTTTATTACTTTAACTTTTATGACTGGTTCATATTTAAGTTAAAAAAAAAATTGATTCGATATAACTTTTTCCCCCTCAAAATTAACTTTTTTTAGCTTTAGAGCAAGTATTTACTTTTTTTCCCTTTTTAGCTTAGAGCAAATGTTAAAATAATATTTTGAATTTATTCAAAAAAAATATTTTAATATTATATTTTTTGCACTACCAAAAAAGTATCTTATTTTTTCCAAATCTTTTAATTATGGAAAGTATTATTTCTTGAAAAAAAAACCAGAAACAAAACAGCTCTTAAAATGAATTGTTTTATAACTTTATTATATTGTATTGATTAGTTTATAAGCTTTTCAAGATAACAATTCATACGAAAAATAATTATATAAGCAGGAACAGTAACACACAAAAAGTTTATACATATATTATCTGTGTTATTAAATTTATCTATTAATTTGTATATGAATAAATTATTTCTTTTAATATATCATTTAACACCAATAGGTTGGCCTAATAGAGCATGACAAGACTTGTATCCGACATACCAAAATTTTTGTAACTAAAAAAATTAACATTTTTTACATAAAGACGCATGTATGTATTTGTGAGTCCGCGCATAAGAAGTTTATATTAATACAGAAAATCTAACATTCATTTTCATGAAATATGTTTTTCTTTGTCTAGTTTAAAGGTTAAAAGAAGTTTGGTAAGTTATCACGAGAACATTATAAAATTTTGTCTTCCTATTATATTGATTAACAATTTTTTTGGTGAGTGACAGTTTGATTTCAAGTAATCTCTGACCGATTGAAAAAAAAATAAAGTAGACTAAAATTTTCAAGTAAACACGAAAAGTGCATTTAAGTACCAATATCAATATTCTTTTCAAGCTGTAAAGTAACAGGAAGAAGCACTACTAGACGTGCTTACGAAGAAAATAATTTACTCAACCAATTAAAACATGACTAGTCACACAAGAAATGAATTATACAACACATTCGTTTTCTATTATCACAAATTAAGCAAAAAAACATTTAAATATAGGTTAGTCTAATAATATAGTGTATTATTATAATATTTTAGTTGTTAAATTTTTGTATGTACCCGTAATGATTATCTGTGTTTGGTCAAATAAATTTAAGATAAAACTTGAGGTGTTGTTTTTTGTGTGCTGTTTTTATTGTTTCTAATCACAATTCAATAAACGGATTATGCATCCAATAATATAAAAAGAGTCATTTTAAATTTGAATTTAACTAAGCAATTTAATCTTCGTGGCAAGTTATAATTGGTGAAAAATATAAACAGTATCTATAAAATAGTATCTACTTAAGTTTTGTCCATAAATCTATTATATTTTATTTATTATTTATTTTTCACGATCACTAGTAAAATATTAGTTATAAGAGTTGCCAACTTTTTTGTTTGCAAACCTATCGAAGTTAGGGTCTTTGACCCCAACAAGCATCTCAGGTATCTTTACGACTTAGACCTTTTGGATTCGCTATAGGATTAATCTCTGAGTTGACAGCGATATGTTCGGTTTTTTCGCATGGGTTGGACTGTCTCCCAACTAGACGACTCCAGAAATCGAACTCGCATTTTTTTCTTAGAGAAAAGTCACATTATCAACTCTCCATGGCCAACACCAAACATTAGTTGAGTTGGTTTACTTTTTGTTCTCGGTTCGAGTCACGCCAGGACCAATTCTCAAATCAATATTAATTGTTTACTAAGCCTGTGATTGGTTCACGAGAGAAATTGTGAAAAGAAAGTATAAAAAGAGAGAAATGTGAGAAATATGGCAGATTTTGGGTATTGATTGGAATAAGAGAAAGAGAAGAAAAAAAGAGAAGAGAGAAGTGTTGATTTTTTTTAAAAGACATCAATGTCTTTGACTAAAAATTTAAATAATTTGAGATATAATGAGAGAATAGGGGTAGAAAGGGAAAAAGAAAAAAATCAAAAGACCACTTTCTTCGCACTTCTGCAAAGAAAAGAAAAGTGTGTGGGACCCACGTTATTTTTTTTCCTTTTATCTCATTTTCAGCGCTTAACAACCAGGAGAAAGAGTCCATTTCTCGCGAAACTCTCTCGCGCATGACTCTCTCGCATCAAACTCTCGCTAACCAATCACAGTGTAAGAGTTGGCTTACTTGATCCTATAACAAATCTATGATTTGAGTTTGTTGTAAGTACGCATCGGTTAACTTTAGATTAATAATATTGTGTGTTTTTTTTTTGGTTGACTAAAACATATGTCCAAAAGTTTTTTTTTGACAAGAACATAGATTAATTGGTCATATTGGTCTCTGAAAGTGTAACTCGGTGTCATTTTGGTCCCTAAAAGAGTGAAAACTCCAAAATAGTCGCTGAAAGTGTTCAACGTTTGTCACTTTGGTCCCTGCCGTTAACAATTTCATCGACTCCGTGAGTAATTGGTCACATTGGTCCCTGAAAATGTAAATCGGTGTCACTTTGGTCCCTGAAAGAATAACAACTCTAAAATAGTTCCTGAAAGTGTTATACATTTGTCACTTTAGTCTCTTACCGTTAGTCATTTGATTGTCTCCGTTCCAAAATAATGGCTAATGGTAGGGACCAAAGTGACAAACGTAGAACTTTCAGGGACTATTTTGGAGTTATTACTTTTTCAGGGACCAAAGTGACACCGAGTTACACTTTCAGGGACCAATGTGACCAATTACTCACGGAGTCAATGAAATTGTTAACGGTGGGGACCAAAGTGACAAACGTTGAACACTTTTAGGGACTATTTTGGAGTTTTCACTCTTTCAGGAATTAAAATGACACCAAATTACACTTTCAGGAACCAATGTGACAAATTCCTCCGAAAACATATGTCCAAAAGTTTGTAATCAATATTATTATTATTATTCGACCGTTAATAAAAAAATATACTAACTCGAAAACTTATGCATACATCATTATTATTAATGGCCAGTTTAAATTTTTTTTTCCTCACTGTTATAATTTTTAATTAAAAACAATTTATAATTTTTTATTTACGAATATTTTTTACAAACTTTGTTTTGGTACAATTTTTTTACAAACTTTTAAAAGTATTAAAATGCATAAGTTAATGTTAATCCATATGAAATGAAAAATTATTATTTAAAATGTGTCTGGAAAGGTTATGTTCCAATTGGCACCTAAAAATTTTCCCATTTCATAAGACGCGCATATGACGCACGCACGTCGTGCTTGACTCCAAACGCGGAGCACTTCTCATTCCACTACTCTTCAAACTTCTCAATCAAAGTCCAAACCACCAAGCACGACCATAATAGGGGAAAAAAATTCAGTTTTATCATTTAAATTTTTAATAAAAAATAAAAAAATGAGTTATTTAAATCTAGGTAAAATTATTCTGTTGGTCCCTTAATTTATTTTTAGGTAACGAATCAGTCATTTATCTTTTTTTTTTCTCGAATAGGTCATTTATCTTTTTTTCCCGAAAAAGTCTTTCAAGTTTTTAATATGTTTCAAAAAGGTCCTTCAAGTTTTTAGTATATTTCAAAAATGTCCTTTAATAAATGGACACGTAGGACTTTTTTAAGTATGTTTTTCAAATCTAAAAGACCTATTCGGAGATAAATGACTGATTCGTTACCAAAAAATAAGTTAAAAGACCTACAGAACAATTTTGCATTAAATCTATTATTATTGTGAAAAAAGTAGGATTAAGTATTTATTATTTAGTATTATATTATGGGAGGAATTTAAATTTTCTCAACTATATTCTTTCTTTAATTTCCTCTCCCATCCAGCACATCAGTGCGCAACATTACAAAACCGTGAGTCCTAAGAAAAGTAAATGAAAACCCAAAGGGGAAGCTTCCTTTTCTCCTCAATATAAACCCAACCCGTTTTTATCTTTGTTGCTCCAAGGAAGGAAAAAAAACACCACAATTGATTTGAGTAAATTAGAGGAGAATGGTTGGGAAGAGATGGTTTTCCAAGAGGCTGAGGAAAGAGTCATTGAGGTGGAAGTTTCTGTGGCCTGCATTCAAGTGGAAGAGGCTTACTTTGCCGGTTTCTTTCATGGACGACGTCGTTTTCAAGGTTGTATCTGCGTTTGAGGCCGTTGTGCTCGTTCTTACCGTCTGTTTTTTTTACCTCTGTTGCGGTTGCAGCTTCTGATGATTTTGCAGCTTTCTCCACTGCTTACTTCTCCTTCATGTATAACTAATTACTCTGTAGCAGTTTTGTAATCCTTCAATATTCTAACTTCCTACTCAATGCAAAAACAATGTTTTTTAGATTTTGTATTTTCATATCTATTATATTATATTATATATGGAAACTTAATTCAGCAATTGAAGTTAATTCAATACCGCCTTAAAGTATTTCTAGTTCCTACTTTGGATACTTGTTGCAACGAAAGAAAATTTGTCGCTTCAATTTCGTGGTGGTTGTGGAATCAGGCAGAGTGTTGCTCTTTCTGTTTTTTTTTTTTTTTTCGGTATTAAAAGGGGGCCAAGGCCCAGTGTTGCCCTTTCTGATTATGAAAAATCCGGTATTTCTTAATTCCAAACTTAAGAGGCAAGAAATCACAGACGGAATTAAACCGGATAAATTCTCATTGATTTTACACTTTTTTTTAATGAGATCAAAATATATCTCATTTTTTTTATCTTTTATTCTATTAAACAAATAACGGAATTTATATATTTTGATAAACCCTACAATGTCCCTTATTCTGCTTGAAGATAAGCAAACTTCTTACAAAAATTTTGAGTTAGAATACTCTTTAATTTATATAATTTTAACCTTTACTAAGTTTATTGTGCTCGTGTGGGTAACTGCCATGCAGGGCTAGACACCAGTCGGTTTCGGGCAGTGTCGGGCCCAAAAAATCCAATCCGACGAAAACCAACGAAGGCGGGAAGTCAACCATTTTCGTCCGTTTTGCTTTGCTGATTGGTCGGGTGACGGAAGTTTCGGGTGACGGTCGGGTCGGACGGATTTACACGGGTAAAATGAAAAGAAGAGGAAGAATGAGTGAAATAGAAAACACAGAGGGATAAAAGAAGTAGAGTGAAAAACACAGATCCGGCGAGCCACTCTGCCGGCAACTCACACCCAATGGCCCATCGTGTGCGCTGTGTTCCCTCGACACAAAGAGGGGTCTGTGTCGCTATTCTGTCGCACAGATTAGAACTTGCATCCCAAAACTCCGACCATAACAGTATCACCAGACACCAACACCTCACAGTCTCTCACACAAGTTTCCAGAAATTATGTAAATGAGAAGACTGCACCAAAATACAAGTTAACACTAGCAAGTTGAAAGAAGTAGTAGCGTCGTTACGCCATAGCTGAATGAAGATCTAGAGAGGGAGGATGGGGTTTGCCGACTGGGGAAGAAGACTTAGAGGAGATAGAAAAATGTTGGTTCCACTTTGTTCTTCGAGAAATACAAGAGCTAGCCAACCGTTCACTTATTAAAATACTTGTTTTTTTTTCTTATTTTTTAATTTAGTTCATTTGTTTTAATATTATTTAATTTATTGCTTTTTGAAAATGTAAACAGCCTGTGAAAGTGTGAAGTCAAGTCACGTCAATTCATGATATTAATTAATAGTGAGTAGCAGTCATGTCTCGAAGACCATGACGGTGAGGGCACATCACGCTTCTGTGTCTTGCGAAAATGTAATGAATATTTACATAGCCTCGGTCGGTATTGGGCCGCCGTGGATTTAAAGTCCAGAAACCGAGTCCGCCCATGTAAATCTGTTTGTGACTGAATTCACCACCCGTTGACCCGAACCCACGAACCGACCCGAATCATTATTGTGTTTTATGGTGAGTTGTTCGGTTTCCGGGTTGGTTTTTTTT
This sequence comes from Calophaca sinica, assembly GCA_037113605.1. NCBI lineage: Eukaryota > Viridiplantae > Streptophyta > Magnoliopsida > Fabales > Fabaceae > Calophaca > Calophaca sinica. The sequence continues at coordinate 105,515,611 of CM073734.1, read as the reverse complement.
TTTTTTTTTTGTCCAGCCCTGCCATGGCCAGCTACTGCCTTGATCTCACCGGAATGTTCCTTGCTCAGTTAGGATACTTGCAAAAAAAAAAAAAAAACTATACCATTATATAAAGAGGATGGGGTAAGGAATCGCCAATTTTCGCAGACACTTTACGCCCCTTTTTACCCTTGTCTACTACTAACTGTACCAAGTAAAACAAAAAAAAAGCTGTCATAGGAATTGATAACTACTTTTTTGGTGTGCTATTTTTTGTCTCTATTTTACCCTTTAACTTTCGGTTCAATTAAAACTGCATAACTTAACCACGTGTGCCCTTCAACTCCTTCAAACACCCCTGTAAACAAAATAGAACAGTTAAAAAACCAATAATATGTTAAAAAAAAAACTGCCACGCCTCACTCACATTAAAAAATAAACTAAATACTGATGCAAAATAGGAAAAGCGGAGTGACGGGCACGCGTCAGGACGCTAGTACTAATAATAATAACACTTTAAGTCGAGTTGAAGTAAGTATAAAATAATATGAGTAAAATATAGTCTATAAGCCTCTCAGAACATATGGAGATGGTGTGGTTAAAATAATAAAAACACTTTTGTTCTCGTTGCTCTTTCCTGTTTTCTGTTTTATTTTTCTCACATATGAAGGTGGTGTGGTTAAAAAATGAGGTGGTGCAAAAAGAAAAAAATAATTCCACCCCTTTTTACGTAACACCCCTCTTTTTAATAGTTCTGGGTGTGTTACCAAAGTACTATTATACCGTTCCTCCTTCGCTTTTTTTACGGGATCTTGGCTTTTTCTATACCTCCCCAAGCTTCGAACCATATTTCACTTTAAGAGTTGCCAAGTAAAGAGTTTAGTACCATCTCATCCACATTAAATTTTGTTTTAGTTATTTTCTTTTTTTGACCGAGTTTTAATTATTTTCTAAAAAAATTTCTTATATATCAATACAGGGTCGATCCTTAGATTTTGGATGCCCTGAGCGAACAAAAAAAATGGTGTCATTGTAATTATTTGAATATTATTCTCCTTGCATTTTTGTTGAAAAATTATTAATAATCAGTTCATAATCAAGATTTTTTAAAAAGTCATTTTCAATAAAAATCAAAACAAGACTATTTAATTTATCTTGTGACATAGTAAATCGCAAAAATTTTAACAATTTCAATTTAAAAAAACTTCTTTCAATAGATGCAACAGTAATATGGATAGTTAATATTATTTTATAAGGCGTGCAACAATTAATTGTCTTCAAAGAATTCAATATGATATAGTTTAATTTTTATTCAACGGTTAAACCTCTCTAATGACTTTCAATTCTTCAAATAGAATTTTACCATCAAGATCATAAGAATTATCATGTTTTAGGTAAGTTTCAAGATGTTTGCAACATGATTTCAAGTCCTTATAAGAGAATGGTCTAAGTTTTTTAATATTAAACAAAAATCCAAAAATCTCCTCATATATGTTATAGTACTGCTCAAATCTTTTTTCGTAAGTGAACCAATTGTTTGATCTACAATATATAAAAAATAATGAATCCTAAAAGACACCTCAGCAGGCTCAAGGTTGTGCATTTGGAGGAATTTTCATCATAGCTTTTTTTCTACGAATTTGACGTTTTTGAACAAACACACATTCAATCTCCATTTCATTCAAAAAAATTTCAACACTAACAATAGTATTTGCAAATCCAGATTCTCTATATTTTTTCAAGTGGTTAATCAAACATTTTACTAATTCTATAGCCACATCAATACACATGTCTTTTTTTTTGGTAAATTTTTGCTAACTTCATTTACGGCAGTTAACTACTCAGTTTCCAAAGGAGAAAGCCCAGTGGAGGAGGTCAGGGGTTCGAACCCTACTTCCCCCACTAACACTAACAATGAGAAAATACTAACATTTTCCATTCAAAAAAAAAGTTAACAACTCAAACCAAATAACCATAGCTTATAAAAACTCAGTTTCTAATTCCATAAGTTGCTAAAGATTCAACTTCGTTCTTAATTTTTGGATCATTATCTTGTTCAGCTAGTTGAAGTAAGGCTTCTCTTATGTTTGAAGCTTGAGTTTTAATTGCGCACACACTATTCACATGACTTTCCCAATGTGTTTGTAACAATGGTTTAATAGTTAAACCTATCTCTTAATATTTTTCAACGTTTTGTTGTTTTGTTAAATGAGAAAATATAGTATAAATACGTTGTAGCACTTCAAAACAAAAATCTTTAACTTCAGTATAAGAATTTGTAATATCACAAAGTGTCAAGTTAAAGCTATGACAACCACATGGTCGCTCTAGGATTTATATCTAATAATTTTTTTTGTACATGTTTACCTTTCATGTTTGATCCATTATCATATCCTTATCCTCTCAGGTTATTAATATCAAGACCAAGAGTTTCTAAAATATTTTATAATTCTTCAAACAATGATTGAACTATTGTATGATAACTATTTGTGTCCACTATCAAATAAAAAAAAATTGAGGCCTTGTACACCCATGCTCATGGCCACACTGTATCAATATTGTATACCATTAAATATATTTAAAATCAAAATAGTTGACACCTGTATCGTCGTTAAGTGGCACGGACTACTACGACTCTGGCGAGTCTCCCCGCATTGACATGCTAACCGGTAGAGTGGTAGTAGTGACCCATTTAAAGGCAGGCAAAATATCTTATCTGTTCAATTTCCTTTGCTTTCCTCTCTCGGATAGACACACACACTGCTTCTCAATCCAACCTTCCTTGCCGCTTTCTAGTTTCTACTGATAAATTAAACAGCAATAGGTATATCAACATGCATTCCTTGACATGCGCACCACTTTCCTCTCCCTCTCTCACCTTTCTAAAGCCAAACCACAACCCTCATCTACTGGGTGCAACTTCGAGGCCATCTCTACTACCTTTAAAAAGAAGACCCTCCTTTAACTTTACTACCACAGCTCTACTCTCGTCCACCAAAGAATCTGTCCTCAAGGATTTTCACCAACGAACAGCTCTCAAGGTATACCATAACCCATTTCTATGTGTCACCCAAAAAATGTTGTTTTTCTTTTCTTTTTCATTTCGTTGAATAAGAATTCTTTCATTAAAATCTATTTGTGCGTCTGAATTTTTTATATATTTATACCGTATATGTTAATAAACATTATTTGGCTTCTTTTGAAGATTATCACAGGCTTGCAGAATTTTGATAAAGACAATGTTGCCTCAGTTGTCACTGCTGCAGACAAGGTTCTTCACTTGCCACTTTCACATTTTTTTTCTGTGTTCTCAACTCTGTAGGTTAATGTAGTATTCATTCACTGAAAAATAAGACCTAGAATCCTTTGCATTGTTTTTGGATCTGATAGCTGATAGCCAACAAAGAACTGCATATGTATTATTCTCCTTGTTAGCAGACTATTATTGACAATTAAGATGATCTTGTGTTTGGAGTTGGGACCCTTGCCTTTTCATAAATTTTTATTTATGTCTTTGACCAAATTCTATTCTTGTGGTTTCTTTTCTTCTATTAAGTACTTTACAATTTATTTATGTGCTTACAGGGTGGAGCAACTCACGTGGATATAGCATGTGACCCGGAGTTGGTGAAGCTAGCTATCAGCTTAACTTCTTGTCCTGTATATTCATACTTTTCTTATGAATACCTTGAATACACTCATTTATATGGTTTCTGGACTTGGGCAGAGGGGATTTGAAAATTGCCGTAGCATAAGTACAAAATTTATTATAGTCATGGGATATCTTAATCATTTATGAAGTTGATGGTGAACATGCATATTAGTTCTAATTTGCATGTATGTTTGATTGTCAAAGAATTGATTGCAGACTGGATAGACATTTATGATCATAATTTTTAGGGGAATTCTATAAGAAATCCCCTCAAGTTTGAATGTTTAAGTTCTAACCTCTTTCAATTACCACAAGGCAATTGAAACATGTAAAAAAGACCCCAAAAGTTAAAAAAAAAAAATTGTGCATGTGGGAGACTTATTTACAAAAATTTTAAAAGAACCAACAATTTATGATTCATCTCTCTTGCTGCAGGTTTGTGTTTCTTCTGTAGATCCTGCAACATTTCCAGCTGCAGTTGAAGCAGGAGCACTAATGGTTTGACCTTTTTGCCTAGCTTCATTTCCAATTTCAGTTCCAAGTTCACACACTGGTCATCCCATGAAAGATGCATTTAAATGGACCTTATGAGATTTGTACTTAACATGATATTGCATTGGCAGGTTGAGATTGGAAATTATGATTCATTCTATGAGAAGGGAGTGATTTTTACTCCACAGCAGGTAAAGAGTGCTTTTCAATTCATTATTAAATCTTGAATTTGTGATGTTTGTCACCCCACATATTACCCCTGCAGAAAATCGTTTTGGGCTTCAATTAGACCAGAACTGTTTCACCACATCATAGTATCCAGTTTGATTTGCTTACGATAAACAAAATAATTGTGATAGCCGCTAAAAATTAAGGAACAAAAAGACATTTATATATGTATGTGCATGTCAGTGTACGGGTGTCTGCGTTGCTGGGAGAAGGTAGTGAAGCAAATAAGTGTTTATGGGGAGGGATTAGATGCTAATGACAATAGCAATTTATATTTTGAAATAAAATTATGTTATCAGTTTAATAAAGATATAATTTTGTATTTTGGGTCAGTTGATCAGTACCGAATTGAGTATCGAAGGGGCATTCATAAAATGACCAGCAGCTAATTCTGGTATAGATGTATATAAATATTTTTTGGTTTGCAAGGTAATAAGATATTTTGAATGTGTAATCATAATGTTTGGCCTTTCTCTGCTCTTTCTCTAAGAAATAGTTCCTTCTGAGATTCTCTTGCCAATTCAAAGCAGTACTAATTAGCATATTGTTACTAATTTGTTTTTTTCATGATCTATCCTTCTGTGCAGATTCTAAGTCTAACAAAAGAAACAAGGATGATACTTCCTTCTGTAGTCTTGTCTGTCACTGTTCCTCACACACTAAGCCTTCCTGATCAGGTTACAAACATTTTGACCTTCTAAGTGCACAATTATGCTGATACTATCAATATTTACCAGAGTATATAAATTAAAAAAAATCTAAAACTTTTACAGGTCAAGCTTGCAGAGTCACTAGAACAAGAAGGTGTAGATATTATTCAAACCGAGGGAGGAAAATGTTCCAATCCTACAAAGTCTGGTGTTTTGGGTTTGATTGAGAAGGTAACCAGAAAAATATGTTTGATTTACTCATATCTTTTCCTAATTGCCAACATCTTCATTACTGAAGATCTGAGAATGTAATGCTCAACATCAGAATGTTTGTGGCAATTTTGACCAAGAATGTTTGTGGCAATAATTAACACAGTTTAAAACATCCAAGTGACGTTACCTGGAACATTAGCTAGATGACTGATTAATTATGGAAGTTTTATAAATACTAATAGCAAATAAGTTTTTTTGCTGGTGGGCTTAAAGCAAGGGCTTAAACTTCTTTATGCTTGAAAAAGAGCAATGACCTTGGCCTAGTTTGGATTAGTTTTTAAATTAAAGTATGCGACAATAAGTGCAGGATTATATTGACTTTAGATAGACACAAAATTTCGACATGCAAAATTTTAACATGGGAGTATCCTTTTCCATTGGTAGATAATGGTTGCTTGTTGTGACAAACCCTTCGTTAAATTATCAAAATTCTAATCACTGGTCATTGAATGGTAGGCAACACCAACTTTAGCAGCAGCATATTCTATATCACGAGCTGTTAAGATACCTGTCATGTGCTCATCTGGGCTAAGTGCTGTCACAGCTCCTATGGCTATCACAGCTGGAGCTGCTGGTGTGGTAAGGATTTTTATTAAATTTCTTCCCAATTTTATTTTTATAGCAAAAGAGCAATCATAAACCTATGTAATATTCTACCTTTCTGGTGTCAAGTTATTGATAATTGACTCGGTGTATTTCCTAATCACAGGGTGTGGGATCTGCAGTTAATAGACTAAATGATGTGGTTGCTATGATTGCTGAGGTCAGAAGCATTGCTGATTCATTGAAGACATCCTTTCAGATACGCACTACACATGAAGTGGAAACTCACAGACAGTAGTTCAATATAATGGATTGGATTGCAAGGAACAGCTGAAGGTAGTGAATAAAACGTGTGAAGAAAATTTGGATCGATCCTTAAAAATAAGAACTGCCAGGATCCATCTTTCCTCGTCCTTTTCTATTTTAGACCTTTTCTAGTTCTAATTTTTGTGTTTCTTTATCCCATATCGTCAAAGAATTGCAAAAGAATTAATGAGCTATTTGGAATTTTGCTTCCTTGATGGGTGGAGTTGGCCAGTTGAGTGAAATGGTGTATTGTTTGTTATTCTTTTGCCAAAATCGTGCATGTATAAAATTTTGTCACACCATGCATGTGTGTTAGTAACATTTATTTTATAATGATTACGCAGATGGTAAATTTTATACACACCTATTAACATGGACACAGGGTGACCCGCTGTCGTAAACACAATCTCTATTTTATAAGTGCCAGTGTTAAAAAAAATTAAACGAAAGAAAGAAATAAACTGTCACTCACTTTACCTCTTATCAGCATAGGTTGAATGTTACTTTTATCTACTCAACCCCAAAGCAAGGAGGCCAGGAAATTAGGTTCAGCTTAATAACTTCATTAAAATTTTAAATAACAAGGAAATATTATTATTGCATACAAATGTATCAGAAATGTTATTTGAACACCCAAAAATCGACATTTGAACGGCGTTAGTTAATGATGTGCAAAAGTTTAGTTAATGCAGTTCAGTAGATGGTTAATCAGTGGATGATTAATAATGCAAATATTTAGTTAATTAATACAATTCATCGTTAACCATCTACTGAACTGCATGTGTCGCCCCAGGTGTCGATTTTTGGGTGTTCAAATAACATTTCTGCAAATGTATTGATGAAGTAAGTGCAAGTTTTGTTTTTCTGTTTTTTCTTGAAGTACCTGACTCCAGGTTGGTAAAAGGAATACCTTCTATTTAGCTGTTCACACAGCATATATGTCCAAAGCTGCAATTTCAATCATCTAAATGCAACTAACATAAGTACTTTACTCAAAAAATTACAATTATTCACAAGGACAAACCAGAGCTGACTACAACTGAATATACAATTTTGAGTTCAAGTAGTTTCAATCAATACAGATGAAGCCGTTTTAGCAAGAAAATGATTACATGGCTTTACTCATCAAACTCTGACTCCTCATCAGTTTCGTCATATTCATCGTTTTCCTGCCAATCAGCAGAAAACATATTGTAAATTTCATAACTGGGAAAATTAAGAGCCAGCTCCCTAGCCATGAATATGACAGATTGGTTACCATTTTCTTGTTATATTCTGTCATTGCTCTATCAAATTCTGCACGTTTTTCTGTTGCTATATCATAGTATTGAACTTTCTCCTGTCAGATACTGGTGTTATTAACATAGAACTCAACCGAAGTGATTTGTCTTTTTTGCTCAGAACTAATTAAACAAACTATATGGTAACTTGCTACTCCACATTGCCAAGTAATTAAACAGGAAACAAACTTCAAAAACTAATTCTATATTGATTTGGAATGAACACTAGCAAATGAATATGGTCACCTACTCACCTACATAATTAATAATGGAATGATGAGTATATACTGGTTTTTTTAATTCCGAGAGAAAAGGGGAACCGACGGACATGTTTCAAAGTTCTAACTTTCGTTGTAAATATAAAAATCATATCCTAAACCAAATGTTTTACATGATAAATAAGCATAGATGTACAAGCTACTCAACCAAATCCTGAAAGACAATTTCGGATTTTCCTGAATTTCAAGATGATTGCAAAGACAAACCAACTGGGTGCTGTCAGGTCTGATGAAGAACTAAACGACTAAATCAACCTTTTGTGCAGTTAATACTGTACACTTATGCAGTATTACAAGCCTACAAAGGTACTATTTTTAATTCGACCAACACCACGAAAAATACTCTCTCCCTCTATCAATCAATCAAGAATTTAAAGATAATGCCAGCATAGAACTCCGACCAGAGGAGACAGTTCTGAAACTTTTGCATTACAGTAGCTGAATTCCAAAAATGTATATAACCTAGAAATGCCAAAGTAGTGATAATGAATTCCAACTGTTTGAAATATAACAAAAACTTGTTCTTCACATGCTTTGTTCAAAATTTAATTCATCCATATCCAAACAAGTCATGATCAAGCCATGGCAATCAAGTTCAAGCATTCAGCCACATTAAAAACCTAAACAGTTTTGGCAAAATTGACGAAGCCAATTTTGAAACTTCAATCTATGACGCACTCGGTTTTCAACCATCAAACATAACAATCATAAACACAATTCAGGTTAAATATGCAAAGCAGAAGTACAGAGAAAAACTAACCTCATAAGTCATTGTTTTCCACTTCTCTCCACATGCCTTGCCAATCTGAATGAACACAGGAAGGAAAAAAAATGATAAAGAATAACATTACATTGCATGATGATGATGATAGAGTCGCTGTTTGCACAACAAAGTATATATACTTTTCACAACTCTTAAATAACCGGCAATTTTTAAAAATTGACGCTCAGCTTTTATGTTGTATTTATAATTTGGAAATATTTAAATGATCAATTATGCAGCAATCTTGCTTCAAGAGAAATTAAAAGTATAAACTAAATTAGAAGAAATGTTAATATAATGGATTCTATACATACATCACGCATTGACTTTACATCTGGATTCTGCTCTTGAAATTCTTTCCGAAAATCCTCCCTTAAGAATGAAAAAGAACTTCCAGTAAACACAATAATTTTGAAGCATTATAAGACTTTCCACATAAAAAAGAAGCAATTCATTGTTAAATATGGTCACTATGCTAGATTAATTAGCACAATGATATGTATAAAGTAAATAGCAGTATGAGTGGACAAAGAACAATAAGACAAAGTAGAAGCAAGGAAAGGAAACTTTCAGAAGAAAATCATCTTTCAATGACTCATGATAATCATGTTTGAAGATGACTGGTTGTCTTGACTCTTGAACTTGAAGTGGTAATGCTAGTCAACAAATGATTACCTCCTCGGCATGATTCCTCTAGAGTCAAAATACATTCCACCTTACAATCCCATGTATATTGAAAAGTAAAAAATCCATGAGATACAACAGGATCCCATCAACTTCAGTGATAATATTAACTCCAAAGTCAAATGCTAAAGATCAGTAGGATGGCAAAAGAAAGTAGGTATATAACATCAACTATAGTTGTTCATTCTAATAATGAACCCCTAATATTGTTGCTACTTTTTGGGAGAGCTTTAATATTTAACAAATTCAATATATGCAATTCTAACAAATGGAAAATACACAGAGTAGTTAATACTAACACCTAATAAAAGATTAGAAGTGACCAGCATAAATAAAGAACAGGTGGAGATAAAAGTAGCTGTACAAGAAGTAGAAGAAAGCAGTGGGAGGTTTCTTTGGCTTCTTAGAATCAATCTTTTGTTTGTTCTTTTTTTGCTTTGCTTTGGGTTTCTTTCCTGACTTAGTCTGCTGCACCGATCTCTTCATTCCCTCATTTGATTTAATCCTTAACACTAGTTTGCTGAAAAATCCAATGCAACATTTTGTTTAGTTATGGAAATTATTTCTGAATATAATTAAATGTAATATATCAATTTTCACCCCCTAGCAACACCTGAAGCTAGAGGAGTAAACCTAGACCCGCTTGAACTTCACAAATCACAATGCCTTCTTAATTTTATTCAGTTTCTGGTGTAAAGTCTAAAGCCATCACATAAAAATCAACAACAGAATCCCACCATTTTTAACTTTTAACTACCCTCCTTTCTTGAAGGCTTAATTGCACTTTTGTTCTCTTTATTATGACCAATATGCAATATGCAATTTTGGTCCTCCAATAATTTTTTACTTGAATTTAGTCCCTCAATTTTTAAATTGTTATAATCAAATCCTTCCATCAATATCCCTTGAGCTAAAAACAAATCCTTATTTTTTACTCAAATAATTTGAGATTCAGGACAGGTAGTAAAGAAAATTATCTAAAAGGATCAGGAGCCGAAATTTGGTGGAAATTTGAAGGACCTTTTAGGAAGTGAATTAGGGTTAAAAAATGGAGAAATTTGGTATTTTATGATTCTGGATAAAATCAGATGTTTTGATTGTGGATTTTGAATGGAAAATGGTTTTAAATAGCTTAATCGGTTTAGTTTATGGAAATTTTGAGAAGAAAACAAGGATTTGGGAGTTATAAGAAAAGAGAATCTCAGACAAGGACTTGATTGTAACAATGAAAATTTTGGTAATTAAATTTGAGCTAAGAAATGTCATAGGAAAAAAACCACCCATTATTAAACCTTTGATTAGAGTATTTGGTTGGAGAAAAATAGAGGGAAAGGAAGAGGACTAAAATCCCTTCTCAGTTTTGACACTCCTTCCCATATTTGGAAGGAAGAGACATTGGTTTAAAACATTTTAAAAGAGTGGAGATCCTCTCCATTTCTTTTGAGAAATGGACACCTCCATTACTATGATTTTGGGTGTATAAAGTCCCAATGTATGTCACCAATTCTAGAAATGTGTGTCTTTATATCCTTTATACACCCAAAATAATAGTAATGGAGGTGTCCAATTCTTTTGAGAAATGGAGAGGATCACCACTCATTTTAAATACATTGACTAGAATATATTTACCTATGAAATATAACATGAAAGGTTATAAAAGTAAATTAATTTTAAAATTCCTCCTACCAAACAAAGAGAGAATTATGTCCCCTCCTCCCCTACCCTCCTTTGGCCCATAGTGAATTTTGAAACAAGTTAAAAAGAGCAAAATTCTATACAGAAAGGAAAAAAAAGATGCTCAAACAGCCAACTTCAGTTTCTCCGTATGTGAAACAACACAAAAACTTGCAAAATTCAACATAGAAAAAAAAATAAAAATACAACAGAATCCCGCCCAAATTGTGTAACCTAACATCTCCTTCTTAGCAGATTTTCCCCTTAAAAAGTACTAGCAAAGAGAGCAAAAAGTTCCCAAAGAGAATAACAAGAAGAAAAAAATCAAATTGGTGAAAACCCAATACTCAACTAAGTGACTACCCTTATTACATGGATAAAAACAAGAATACAAAAAAATAAGGACTTTTCTCCCTCTTTTGACCATTGTTCCTTCTACTGGGTTCCAATGGGGACCGCAGAGAAGGTCAATGGAACTGTAAAATAGTTATGTAAATGAGAAAGAGCAGAGGAATGAATGATGAGACGATAATACAATGACAAAGAGAAAGTGAAGAGAAATGGGTACCCGGAGGAAGCGGAGGCGGAGGCAGAGGCCGAAGAAGCAGAGCTCTTCTTAGCCTTTTTCGCCATATCATATGAGACGTTGGTGTGGTTCCCAGCACGCAGACCTGTTATGACGGTAAATTAGCTTTAGATGATTTTTTTATTTTATTTTATTTTTTTTGACCTTTTCGTATGAGAAATGATTTTTGAACACAATATTTGACACATATATCGTATAGCATACGGTCTGTACTGTACGGATATATGGTCTGTATAATATGGACAAATTTTTTTTTTCAAAAAAAATTTTTTATTATTTTTTTTAGATTTTTTTTAACTGGTTAAAAAAATATTTGACATCAACCAGATAATGAACTGCATTATCCAGATATTTGAACTTGATTAACCAGAAAAATAAATGAAATGTGAGTTTGACATTCACCAGATAAGTGAACTTCGTTAACCAGATAAATAAATGAAATGTGTTAAGTTCCGGGATTGACATTCACCAGATAATAAGAACCATTAACCAGATAAGTGAACTTCGTTAACCAGATAAATAAAATGGAACGTGAGTTTGACATTCACCGGATAATGTGAACCATTAACCAGATAAGTGAACTTCGTTAACTAAATAAATAAATAGAATGTGTTAAGTTTCAGTGTTGGCATTCACTAGATAATAAGAACCATTAACCAGATAAATGAACTTCGTTAACCAGATAAAAAAAAATTTGGAAAATTTTTTCTGAAAAAAAAAAGTTGGGTCCGTACAGTACGAATGAAGTGGTGTCACGTATTGTTGTCGAGTGCTGTGTTCAATTAACAACACTGTTTTCTTATTACTACCTCGTATCCATGTATGAGAATTTTTAGAGTATTTTTTTGGCCTAATTATAAAAAAAAAGACGTATTTTAAGTTATATTAATTATTAAAATACTTTTTATATCCCTATTTTAATGAGACATATGTATTTACTATAAGTTCACATTTTTTCTATGCACCAAATTATTAGGAGTATATTTAGAATAAGAGTTTAATTTTATATATAAAATATGCTTCCTTGGTTTTGGTAATTTTTATATTTTTTTTTATATTAAGGACAGGAGATAGTACCAAACTATCACTATAACTTTTTTTTTATAAATACTGCTGTAATTTTTAATTTAGTAATTTGACGCAACTTTTAAAATAATTATTTTTTTACTAAAGAAAAATAATTATTAAAGTTAAGACTTAATAATATTTTTTTGGACCACGTTTGATTTTATTCCTTAAGTTTTTTTTAACCAATCAAGTCACTTTACTTTAATAATTTAGCAAATATGTCCTATTATCAAATTTCTTTTATCTAAACATCTTAAATTTTAATTTTTTATCAAAATATTTTGCGGTTATATGAATTTTATTTTTTTTCCGTTTAGAAGTTAAAAATTTAGTGAAATTTTGATACAATTTAAAGGATTTTGTTAGATGTGAGAATAGGGTTTGAATTTAGAATTTTTTTTTTAATTTTGAGTGAAATTTTATATTTAGTTTTGAGTATAAGAGAATATAAAACAATTTAGTCAATTTAATTTGTAAATGAGTAGGGCTAACAAAGTAGTTTTTAGTCAATTCAGTTTGAGAAATAGGTAGTTTTTTTTTTTTTACTTATATTCGCGACAGAGAGAGAATATTAAGACAACAGAGTAGAGCTAATCATTAACTTCAACATTACAAAGAGCTATAGCTAGCTCCAATTTCATGATTATTAATTTATTACATTATGCTTGCTAGTACATCGGGTACACCCCACACACAGCCACGGAAACTAAAGACCTTTATTTCCCAGACATACATGCTCCTCAAACGTAGAAGCTAGTAGAGTAGTAGTAATTATAAGTAAGGTTTAGTTTCGGGTTCCAATCCTGGAACCAGTGTCAAACCTGGCCTTTACGGGCAAGGGTCATCACCAAATTGGCCACCAGTGGTGAACCGTGCCTCATCGAAATCTTGTGTGCCACCCTTGTTGTTAAAGGCATCCACAGTGCCATTGTTTCCACCCTGGAAACGGTTGAGGTTGTTCCATAAGCTAGCCATCGTAAATGTTTGTTGATATAATAATAATCTCTCTGTTAATTGAAGTAGTTTTGTATGCTTAATTTATGGTGCCTTGATATGATATTTACCACTTAATGAGCCTGCATTATATAGATGCATAAAGTTATAGGTGAATCTTGTGCTACTGTTTCCTTCAACATGAAGTAACTTAATTTTCCTCTCACAAAAATCCTATAATGAGCCTAATCCGGCCACACGTCTTGCGATGTAACTACCATAATGTCACACCAGCAAACAACACAGAATAAGTACTCAAACAAGACAATAACTTAATTAGCATAATTTCAAGGGTATTTATTCGCTCACATTTTTTATATACCCGACAGTTACACGTATACATTTATGATAAAAGAAGATAGAAAAACTTAATACTTCGTGCATCCCATAATTTTGAGTGTTTTAATATTTATTTTTGTCTCAAAACTTTGGTTGTTTTAAAAAACCAATGTATAATTAAGTCTTCCCATTATACGCCTAAATTAAATAGGAGCTTCATTAATTAGATTTTATATTTCCTATAGTTGAATTTGCATTAAAAATGACAAAAAAGAAGCAATAATTAATAAATATTAGAAGAATTTGTAAAATATTACTACTAGAAAAGGTTGAAATAGTTTGTCAAAAAAAAAGAAAGCGGAAATAGCGTCGAAAATTTAAAGACGGAAAAAAGGTAAAATTTGCTTCTAATTCCTCCACTAAGTGTTATAGACGACAAAATTAGAGATCAATTTTATTTTGTCTCTAATTTTTATTGCTATTTAAATTTTTTCTGGTAGTAATTAGTGACCAAAAGAAACAATAACTATAGGTAATATAGTTTAAATTTGTTTCAAATATTTCTTAACCAATGTACCAATGGCCTGTTTGGTTCTGTTTTCATTTATAATTTTAATTTTTTATAAACAGCTTTTATTTTCAGATTTTCAAGATTTAAGATATATGTTTGTTTTAACTTCTTATTTTTATTTTCAAGAAATGAAAATATTGAAAATGTGTTTAGTTTGACCATTTTGACTTTTAATTCATAAAATATTTTGTATATATAATTTTAAAATAAAATTTTAATAATAACAATGTCTCAAATATTTTTTATTGATTAACAATATACTAGTAAATAAAAATATTATTTATCATTTATTATAATAAATAATACAGAAACAAAGAATTCATATAAAAATCATATAATATTTTTATCTCATTTAGTTTTTTAGTTAAATGAATTTTAAGAGTTTTCACATATATCATTTTTTTAGGTAATACCCATAAATTTTTTTAAACATATATACTTTTATATTCTAATTTTTTTAGGGAAATATTCTAATTTATTTTATCGCCAAAAAATAACCTTTTTACTAATTACTTTGTTAAGTTAATTTAAAAAAATTATTTAATACTTTATAATTTAGAAAAATAGTACGAGATATTTATTAATGATAATTTAGTTATTGTTAATAAAGCCATGGCTATACGCTTATTATTATAACTAAAATATTCATTAACGGAACCAAGTTAAAGAATTCAACGCAAAAGTGGTAAGTGTGAAATTGTTTTAGCCTTTTTTGTTTCATCAATGGCTGAGAGTCAGAAATGAATGCATGACCATTCATCTGTCTATGCCTCGAAGATTTTTTTTTTTTTTTTTTGACAGGGCCTATGCCTTGAAGATTATAAAGTAGAAACAGAATAAGTGTAATTATAATTGCACATCTGCCACCTTGTTTTCATCTCATAAAATGAAACAACGAAAAGGACAATTTTTTGTTTTCATATTTTGGCTCAAGTTCGAAAATGTTTTTAAACAAGAGTACTTTCAAAAGCCACACCAAACATATTTTCATTATCATTTTCTATTTTTGTGAAAATGGAAATAGAAAATGATCAAAGTAAACATGCTCAAACACCGAAAGTTTTGGAACAGAGTGAATATTGTTTACCTTTTTTCTTAGAAATGAATAAATATAAAAAAAACAAAAAGAGTTTAATTTTTATACACCATTATTGTAAAAAGATTTTACACATGCATTTAATGATGTGTTGTCACTTCATCCAATGACTTTAAAAATACATGACTTGTCATATCATTGTGGCAACACATTATATAAATTAAATCCAAAAATAAATGTGAGACAATCTTCTAATTCAAAAGAAATTGTTTACGACGTGTATCGGCGTGCTTCTATTAAAGGAGTGAGCCCGGGTTTCTTCAGCTAATATTCGACCGGATAATAGCGATAATAATAATAATATGAAGTATTTTGTTCGTTTTGCTAAGGACGAATATTGGCATATAACAAATATTAATTAGAGTATTAATGATAAGACAAGATCAATTGATAGCAAACGCAAGCTGCATCCAATTCTTTGTATAATTGATACTAATATATAGAAAATATGTTGGAATTGATGCTTGAACCACTCATTTTAATTAATGAGAAATCATTTAGATACGGCCCTCTTTGCTTTTTCTTAAACCACAAGAAAGGTTCTTCAATTTTTTAAAAGAGGGAAAATTAACAAAAGTGGATATGGATAGAAGATCTTCAAATGAGAAGAACAAGATCGGGCTCATCCAACCCTATACTACTTGACTATGTTTAGGGTGGGACATTATATCATGTGGTCTATGGTAGACCGATACTTGAAAATAGCTCGAAACTTCAACGATGATTGATGTCTCCTTTCATATGTAGAAGCTCATAGTCCTCCATATTCACACGACTAAGACTGTGAATTAATTGTTGCCGGTTCGGCAAAAAAAAAAAAACACATATGACATATTAGTTTTTTTTTTTTTGCTGAATCGGCACCGATTGGGTCACCGTCTCAGTCGTGTGGAGGACCGTGAACTTCTACATACAGGAGGTGACGTCGGTCATCGGTGAAATTTCGAGCTATTTTCAAGTATTTGTCCGCCATAGACCACATGATTCATTGTCCACCGTAGAAGCAGTCATACTACTTGGGCCACATATTCACATTTCCGTTATTTTTGGGAGTTGGTATCCACACCCATCAACTCTTCAACCACACCCCCACAAATTTTGAAATCCACAAAATATCCCTAACTAAAAATTTCTAAAAATCACTAAACTTTCCCACACACACTCCATCTCATTTTTTTTCCTTTCTGTTTCATTATGTAATTTACAGTATATGTTTTTTGAAAAATGCATATCGTAAATTACATATTTACGGTATTGTAAAAATTTTGTCTATACCGTAAATATGTAATTTATGGTATGCATTTTTCAAAAACACATACCGTAAATTACATATTTACTGTATTTTTTTTTAAATGTCGTAAATTGTTTATTTACGGTGCACATTTTTAAAAAATATATATATACCGTAAATAGGCAATTTATGGTACCTGTTTTTTACAAAATAGGTATTATGGGAGGAGGGATTATGGAATTTTTGGTAGTAGTATTTTGGTCAATTCATGTTTTGTGGGGGTGTGGCTAATGATATGTTGGGTGTGGATACCAGCAGCCTTATTTTTTCCCACGTGGGCTTGGCCCTCCATTAGTAATTAGTAATAATAAAAAAAAGAAAGAAAAAAATTTTGGGTTCGAAAGCCCTGAAACAAAAACACATTAGGGAGAATGAGGGACTGCACTAAGAGTAGGGGTGTTCACGGGCCGGTTTGGATGGATTTTGACTAAATCCGTTATCCGAACAAATCATATTTAATCGGTTTGGGTTGGTTCGGATTTTGAGTTTTTTACTATAAAATCCGAACCAAACCAATCCGATATTGAATGGGTTGGTTCGGATTGGGCTCGCGGGTCATGTGCTAACGCCAACTTTTTAAAACATAACTGCGAAATAATAATCATAATTTAAGAAGTCTAAGCACACATCACGTGCTTTTAATTAAAAACCAAACTGAATCATAATTAAGAAAAAACATCCGATCCAAATTCTAAAGTGTCTTACAACTTAACTGCAAAACAAGAATAAAAAGTCTAAGCACACATCACGTGCTTTTAAGCACAAAGCAGGCACTATTCAATGTAGCTCCAAAAACAAATATAAAATCTTGCTCATAATGATTAATTCTTCTTTTCATTGTAGCTCCAACCAAGCCATAATTCTGCAAAAGAAACATCAGAATGATTACTTCTTTTCATTTCATTATCTATAATATAAAACCCATTACAAAAGTACACTCTCAACCCAACATTACAATAAAAACAATAAAAGCCAGAAAGCCAAAAAAGTTTGATGAATTGCATCAACTAAATTTACCTTAAGATGTAACTATATTTAGCACCACATTAAGCACCGCAATAGCATCCTCGTCAGTTGTTGCAGCCAATAATTCTGGAATTTCAGACATAACCACAATCTTATTAGCATAGAATACAAATTTACTTTGATATTCATATTGAAAACAAATATAAAATACAATAGATTCAAAATTACAAAATTAAAACTAGTGATGCATACCTGCTTCAATTCTCTGCAATTCTTCCAATTCAGCTTCTAAATCAACCACCTTTGGAGATTTTATCCAATTTTGAGTACAAATCAAAGCTTCGACAGTAGAAGGGCTCAAAGAACTACGAAATGAATCAAGAACCCGACCTCCGGTGCTAAATGCATATTCAGATGATACAGTGGATACCGGAATGGCTAATATATCTCTGGCCATGTAAGAAAGAACATGATATTTTCTTGTCTTACCTTTCCACCAATTCAAAATGTCAAATGTAGGAGAAGTTTCCTCAACACCATCCTCCAAATACCTTTCCAACTCATTTCTTTGCACCTCACCTTGCTTTTTCTTCATCTTTAATCTAAACTGACCATCCCAATCCTCCTCCTCCTCTCGATTCCCCACGTTAAATCCAGATGAAATGTTTGAAGCCAAGGTACTAGAACCAGAAGTTTCAACAGAAACAGGATACACTACCATGTAATGCTCAAACAACTTATTGACAATATCTTTTAATTTAGTCATCATCTCCTTACACTTCTTATCATCATACATCCGACTAAAACAAAATTCGATATAATCAAACTTATAGCGGGGATCAAGAAAAACAGCCACTAACAACAAGTAGTTTATCATACCACTTTCCCAATATTTGTTGAACTTTACCTGCATGTTCGCCGTCATCTTTTGCAACACTACATCATCACTCATCCTCCACCTATTCAATGCTTTCTGAATATCTATCAATTGCTTGAAGAAATTATTAGCAGTGACATGCAATGACCCAGAAAAAGACAATGTTGCATCATAAAATATATTTAGAAACTTCAAAAACACACGAGCACGATTCCAATCAAATTGATTAGGACAGCCACCTGATTCACTAACTAGGGTGATCATGTATGCAGCATCATCATATTCAAGGCGATAAAAAGCTTGTTCATATTTCTCAGCAACCTCTAACATTAAGTAGGTGGAATTCCATCTAGTTTGACAATCAAGTATTATCATTGCCTGACTAGGAACACCTACAACATGTGCACACTTCTTAAAAGTAGCTAATCTACTAGAAGAAGCCTTTACAAACTTACAAGCAGCCCTTATCCTAGCAATTGATGGATCAATTTCCTTCATTCCATCATGTACAATCAGGTTTAAAATATGAGCAGCACACCTCATATGCATGAACTCTCCATTTAGCAAAGTATGACCATTCCACACACTCATGCCTCTAGTTACATATGAAATAGCCACATTGTTAGAACTTGCATTATCGACAGTCACACAACCAATGTTTTTGATCCCCCATTCTTTCATGCAACCCTCTAAGTTTATCCCTATGGTTTCACCCTTATGATCGGTAATCAAACCAAAATGCAATATTTTCTTCCTCAATTCCCACCCCTCATCAATATAATGGCCAGTTACACACATGTAATTCATGTTTTGGATTGAGGTCCAAGTATCGGTGGTAAATGAAACCATTTGTTTATTTGTAGACAAAATGCATTTCAATTTATCCTTCTCAATGTTATATAATTGAATGCAGTCCCTAGCAACAGTGATACGAGATGGAATTTTAAATCTAGGCTGAGCTTCACCCATGAATAGTCTAAAACCTTCATTTTCAACAAACTTAAAGGAAAGTTCATCTATAATTATCATCTTTGCAAGTGAGACACGAGTTTTCTCTTGATTGAACTCAACAAGTTTGAAGCTAACACTATTAGGGTCATCTTCATATTCCTTTCCAAGAGCAAGTGTCTTTTGTTTCTTATCAACATTCCTATATGGGTTTTTCAAACATTTTTTTGAATGTTTTAGCATGTTACTAGTTCCATGAGTACCACTATTTGCTCTATATAATTTCTTACAGTACTTACAGATAGCATTGTCCTTCTCTCTAATGAAATGTTTCCAAGCACTTGAAGGAGGCCTCGCAGGCTTTCTTTTTGGAAGCTCAGATTGTGATGCTGGAGGTTTTTGTACTTGCTCTGTTAGAACAGCCTCGGTTGCTTGCTCTCCTAGAGGAGCTTCTTGTCCTTGTGGAGTTATAGCAACAACTGGACTTAGAGTATTGACTGCTGGATTTGGAGTTTGAGGAGGAGGATTAATACTCAGATTACCACTTTCCATTTCTGTAAAACATAAAAAGATGCAAATTTAGCTTAACTTCTTTTATTCAAACATAGACAAAATTCAACAAACCAGAATATGTATGCTATTATGCTAAATCAAATACTACAATGAAACAAATTACAGATTAAGAAAAGGCATTAAATAAAAAATAATAATAAGGAAATTGATTTAACAACACATGCAAACCCAAATGAGGAAAGGGATTAATACTTATCAAAAATAATAAAACAAATTACAGATACAAGAAATGAAAGCAGAACAGAGACAATAAATGAAAACAAGAAAGCAAACCCAAAAAATATAAAAAAAATAAAAGCAAGAACAGGGACAAAGGGAAATGGATGATGAGAAATCATCAAAGACATGGAGCAGTAAACGTAATTAACGAAAACAAAGAATAAATCTTGAAATCTTACCGTGCGAGTGGGAGGAACCAAGTGAATCTAAATGATTGATGAATGTGAAATTGCATGGCGCTGATGCGGAGCTGCTGTGAAGGAAAGGAATGGGAGGATGAAATCAAATGATTGATGAATGTGAATCTTAGGGTTTGGAGAATGAGACATTATATAGGCGATTGAAACTTGTGAATTGTGTTATTGTGATAATTGTGAATTGAAATGTGATTCAATGGAAGCCTTGGAAATGTGCTAAATGGGAGAGGCTAGAGGGAATAATACTAGAACCGAAGCGGTGGCAACTGAGAGTCTGAGAGTAATTGAAAGTTATTGAAAGTTTTTATTTTTTTGGTCAACAAAAAAGTTATTGAAAGTTAATAATATTAATAATAATACGCAGAATATGAGAAGACCCCTATTATATATGCCATGGTTCGGGTATACGGGTCTTCGGGTTTATAAATTAAAATCCGTTGCCCGAACCAAACTATGACGGGTCTTTACGGGTTGGATCGGATTTGGCCCGATTAAGAAAATTGTCCGAACCAAACGCTTCGGTTTGGATTGGATTACGGTTTGTTTGGGTTTATCCAAACCACTGAACACCCCTAACTAAGAGCTAGGCAACGACAGATCCGGTGGCTATGGGTGCGTTGAGGGGTCATATAAGCTTGCATAGGTGATGCTTTCAGAAGACAATTGTGAAGGTTAAGGTGGGGAATTTGATGGTTGCAACTAATAATTTTAGTGCTAAGGCTTATCTTCCTGATGGTTCCACGCTCAAGATGAGAAGATAAAGACGAAAATATAGATGCCTATATTTACTTGCACCTTTTGTAAAAAAAAAGGCTTAAATGCATTTTTGGTCCCCTAACATTCTTAATTTGGCGATTTTGGTCTCTATATTTTTTAATTACACTTTTGGTCCCAAAAAATCATGGATTGTGCACTTTTGTTCCCGACTTTCCCAAAATCTAATATTTTTGGGACCAAAAGTGCAAAAAATCTATGATTTTGAAGGATCAAAAGTGCAATTAAAAAGTATGGGGACCAAAATCGCCAAATTGAGAAAGTTGAGGACCAAAATCGCGAAAAATAAAATAGGGGGACCAAAATCACTAAATTGAGAAAATTGAGGAACCAAAAATACAATTAAACCTGAAAAAAAATTACTTACATCTTTGTCTTTCTCGTGCAATTTTTCACATAAAAAATAGATCTGGATCTTTCCAGAAAAATCCTTATTTTTCAAACTGATATAATCTGTTAATTAATTGTTAATTATTATTATAATATTAATAATATTTTTTATTATTGTGCTGTAAAAGTTAATGTAGCAATAAAAAAAATAGATTATGTTCCGGACTGGGCTAAGGCCCAATCCGAAGATCCAACGCTTTCAGGCCCATTTCCGCATGCCTCTCTGCCTTCCCTCGATGCCACATCGACGCGGCCGACCCAACGGTTCTCAGCATTAAAGGAATTTACTTCCGACTCCCGGGTTTCACGGAACGGTTACTCATCGGTAACCGTCCTCAACTCATATTTAAAGAGACCGCGTCAAACGGTCGAGGTAATGATTATTTTTCCACCTCTTCACTCACCTCTTACACACACTGACTTGAGCGTCGGAGTGTTTGCAGGTACCACCACCAAGGTCTTCCACCGGAGCTCGGAACACCACTGTGACCGTCTAATTCTTCCACCGTGAAGCGATACTTTCTCAGGTATCTCTTATGTTCGTCCAGAACATTGGCGCCGTCTGTGGGAACGACAAATCGCTCTCGTTCTTTTTCATGTTCACGGTGGCGAGAACATTCACAAAGAAATTTTCTCCTCCCGGTTGCGTGTTTTTCGATTCCGGTGAGAGATCACGAAGTTAAAGATCTGGTCAAATTCACGATTTCTAGGTCAGAAACTTGGAAAATTTGGGGGAAAGCTCTCGATCACGAAGATCGAAGAAGGAGATCTCATTCTTCTTCTCTCCAGACAGGCGATTTCTTTCTGGCTCTCACCTTGATTCCTGAATCGAGCTTTCACTATGGATCTACTCACGGATCCAAATCGGGTTCATTCCTCTCGACTAAACTCCTCGTCGTCATCGGCAACATCGACGCGACGATGTCTTCTTGAATAAGCCTCAAATATTGGCTTTACGGAAGTTTCACGATTTCGGAAAGAGAGGCGAGTTGCTAGAATCTCAATTCAATTCGCCATCGATTTGGCGCTTATTGACAACAAGGTCGTGAAGCGTAAGAAGCGACTCAAATTCGAGTTCTTCCAGCGATGGCGTCTGGCGAGATCACAATCGCACGATATCCTTATGACTGAGGTAAGATTCGAATTTCTCGAATTTCTTAACTAATTTCATTAGGTCGAAGAACATCGAAATCATTCTACATCACAAGGGACTAACGACCTCATCCATCAACTCACGGCCAACATATCGAGCTCACCTTGCAAGTGACCCCGAAGTCAGTCTGCACCGAAGTGCATTCTACATCACCAAGCACGGGCAGGCATATGTAGATTTGTCACGAGTTCAATCTTACATAAAGGACTTCAGTTCACAGTTCACATCGTCGGCAATACGTTCGACATCTCTAGTTCGAAACACTGAGCTCGACAAGCTCACCACCTGCAGAAGAGTGGATTCATGACATGGCTCTCCTTAAAGCCACCACCAAAGATGAGAAGTTGGGCAATGTTTCTCTTACGCAGGAACTAGACACCGATTAAATCAACAAAGTGAAAGCAAAACAGCTTCACATGATTATCTCGGATCTCAGATATCGACCTCGGACGGATTCACCTCCAAGCTCTTCAGCTTGGGAGTGAATCTTATCTTCTCGGACCTCGGATCTCAGATATTGGATCTCGACATCTCAGATCTGGTCAGCTTCGAGTGAGCGAATCATATCTTCTCGACATCAGCAAAGTCAGATTATCCTCTAAAACACAAGGGTAAAGAGCACGAGTGTATTTGAAAACAAGCCACGTGCGAAGAGCACATGCACTAAAATGACCTCGTGCACGATGGATGTCAAAATGACCTCGTGCCGGAGAGCACGTTGGATGTCAAACGAAGTCATACACATTGGATGTAAAACGACCTCGTGCCGAAGAGCACGTACGTTGTCAAATGACCTCGGATCTCAACATCTTGGATCTAGGATCTCGACGACGCGACAGATGATGAGGATGACAACCTCGGATCCCGGATCTCGACATCTCGGATCTAGGACCTTGACAGCACAGCAGGTTTCTCCCACCAAGCTTTTCAGCTTAGATGAGGACGACAACCTTGGATCTCGACATCTCGGTTCTAGGACCTCGACATCATAGCTCAAAATCTAGACGAGGTATACATTTTCATGTTTTAATGCCTGTTTTTTAAAATTCGAACGACACTTGATGCTATTTCAAGAACTTTGGTTTCTGAACCTAAGCGGCACTCGATGCCAATTAAAGGGATTCAATCCCAAACGCATATCCCCAACACGCCAATTAGATCGGTATGGGGGCAACACTATCAAAACACGTTTATATCGTGCACATCTTGTATCTTTTGACTAACATGCAGGATAACGACTCCTTACAAGTCGGCTCCACATCATATGAGCACCCGACTTAGGGGGCATAGCCTCGTGCCGAGACCGCGTGCACGAGCTCGTGACAAAGCCTTGTGCCTTGCACAAGCACCTGATGATGAGATCGAGCCTCGTGCCGAGACCGCGTGCACAAGCTCGTGACAAAGCCTTGTGCCTTGCACAAGTACCTGAGCTCGTGACAAACTACCTGATGATGAGCCTCGTGCCGAGACCGCGTGCACGAGCTCGCGATAAAGCCTTGTGCCTTGCACAAGCACCTCTGCAACAGGTGGATACGCAGTCCAGTACTCGGGCGACCTACCAGGCCCACCTCTGTAATTTCAATATTCAGACGGCTTTAAACTCAGCTACGTCGTTGACCTTGATTATTTGATGACCTCAACCTTGCCGCTTGGACAGCCAGATCAACTACTCTCACAGGGAAGTATAAAACTCGACTACGAGCACTTTACTCAGCATAAAAATTAATGCTAACTTTATTACATCAAGTTGTTGCAAATTGTCTATACTTTGACAGGAACAGTTGCAAATTCCAAGAACTTGGAACGCGGCAAAGATGAAGCCCTGAGATCGAGCCTCGTGCCGAGACCGCGTGCACGAGCTCGTGATAAAGCCTTGTGCGTTGGCACAAGCACCTGTGATCGACCTCGTGCCGAGACTGCGTGCACGAGCTCGTGATAAAGCCTTGTGCGTTGGCACAAGCACCTGATGAAGAGATCGACCTCGTGCTGAGACCGCGTGCACGAGCTCGTGATAAAGCCTTGTGCGTTGGCACAAGCACCTGATGAAGAGATCGACCTCGTTCCGAGACCGCGTGCACGAGCTTGGCACAAGCACCTGATGAAACCTCGTGCCGAGACTGCGTGCACGAGCTCGTGATAAAGCCTTGTGCCTTGCACAAGCACCTGATGAAGAGATCGACCTCGTGCCGAGACCGCGTGCACGAGCTCGTGAAAAAGCCTTGTGCGTTGGCACAAGCACCTGATGCCGAGACCGCGTGCACGAGCTCGTGATAAAGCCTTGTGCGTTGGCACAAGCACCTGATGAAGAGATCGACCTCGTGCCGAGACCGCGTGCACGAGCTCGTGATAAAGCCTTGTGCGTTGGCACAAGCACCTGATGAAACCTCGTGCCGAGACCGCGTGCACGAGCTCGTGATAAAGCCTTGTGCATTGGCACAAGCACCTGATGAAGAGATCGACCTCGTGCCGAGACCGCGTGCACGAGCTCGTGATAAAGCCTTATGCGTTTGCACAAGCACCTGTGATCGACCTCGTGCCGAGACCGCGTGCACGAGCTCGTGATAAAGCCTTGTGCGTTGGCACAAGCACCTGATGAAGAGATCGAGCCTCGTGCCGAGACCGCGTGCACGAGCTCGTGATAAAGCCCTGTACCTTGCACAAGCACGTCAAGCCTCGTGTCGAGAACTGCCTGAGCAGAGGTGGAACACGAAGGTCTCGAACGAACTAATAATCAAAGCACGACCCGACGATGCTTGCAGTTCCTTACGAACAAAGACGTCGAACGTCGACATCAATGAACTTCAACAACAAGTCACCACCTCGACATTCGAGCTAGCGACTTGGGGGGCAACTGTTCCGGACTGGGCTAAGGCCCAATCCGAAGATCCAACGCTTTCAGGCCCATTTCCGCATGCCTCTCTGCCTTCCCTCGACGCCACATCGACGCGGCCGACCCAACGGTTCTCAGCATTAAAGGAATTTACTCCGACTCTGGTTTCACTAACGATTACTCATCGTGAACCGCCCTCAACTCATATTTAAAGAGACCGTCAAACGGTCGAGGTAATGATTATTTTTCCACCTCTTCACTCACCTCTTACACACACCGACTGACTTGGCGGGTGTTTGCAGGTACCACCACCAAGGTCTTCCACCGGAGCTCGGAACACCATTGTGACCGTCTAATTCTTCCACCGTGAAGCGATACTTTCTCAGGTATCTCTTATGTTCGTCTAGAACAGATTACATTATATCTAAAGTTATCAATGATATAATTGTTACTGCATAAATATTAAATTCTTTACCATGCCCACCATATATCATGATAAACCTTTAAAAGAAGATATATATATATATATATATATATATATATATATATATATATATATATATATATATATATTGCAGTAAGATTTAAGATAATAGAGTAGAGCTAAACATTACCTTCACCACCATTAGTTTACAAAGAAGTTTATTACATTAACATGTTCGCTAGTACATCGGGTACACGGTACGCCCCTCACACAGACACGAAAATTAAAGACCTTTATTTTGCTATTATTTCCCATTATTCATACATATATATGTGTTTGCGAAGCCGCTACTCATAGCTCCTCAAACGTGGAAGCTAGTAATTATTAACTCAAGTAAGGTTTGGCTTTAGGTTCCAATCCTAGAACCAGTGTCAAACTTGGCCTTTCCGAATTTCCGTGATCCTCCACCTGAGTTGTTGAATGCATTTCCAGTCCCATTGTTGAGATAATTAGTGTAATACCCATTGGTAACTTGGCCACCAGTGGTGAACTGCGCCTCATCGCAATCTTGTGCGCCACGATCTTCGTTGTTAAAGGAATCCACAGTGCCATTGTTTCCCACCCTGGAAACGGTACTGGTTGTTCCTCCATAAGCCAGCCATCCTTGAAGTGTTGTACCATATGCTTAGCTTTGAGTTGAGTTGGTGAGTTTCTGTGTTATTGTTTGCCGCTAACCGAGCCCCTATTTTCTAGATGCATAAATAAATTATTTAAATCAACGAAGAATCTTGTGCTACTATTTCCTTCAACATGCTGCAACTTCATTTCCCCGTCTCACAATCTTTTGAGGCCAATAAGGGCACATGTCATGTGATGATGTGATATAACCACGATAACGTCACACTAGCAAACAACACGAATAAATTAGCTATTTGAGCACCCCTTTTGAGATACCGTATTAGACACTGTATGTTAGTATATGTACGGATAAATTTTTTTTATTCAAAAAAAAATATTTTTTTAAAAATAATTATTATAAAAGTGGTTAATACAGCATAAATAAGTGGTTATACGATTCATGGCCCAGTTAATGAAATTTCTTTACGATGAATTTTACTTGTATCTATTAACCAATTCCAACATTGTATTAACTACTAATATCAACTTTGTTAATCAAGTGTCATTCACCACCTTTATTAACTTTCACAAATCAATACAAAAGTGGTTAACGTTGTGCAACTAAGTGGTTAATACAGTTCACTAACTGGTTAATGGATAATCTGATGCCACAAGTTGCACTACCACCTATTAACCATTTTCAACACTGTGTTAACTAATAATATCAATCCGGTTAACTAAGTGTCATTCACCATCTTTAATAACTCTTTCACAAATCATTATAAACGTGATTAATGCTGTGCAGCTAAGTGGTTAATACAGTTCACTAACTAGTTAATGGCTACCCTAATGCCACAAATTAAGTTACACTTACACCTATTAACCACTTCCAATAATGTATTAACTACTAATATCAACTTTGTTAACCAAAAAAATTTCTTTAAAATAAATAAACACTACAAGAAAACTCGGGATTACCGACGTCTTAACGCCAAAAAGCCGTCGGTTAGGCGAAATATCCGACGGATTACCGACGACCACAAGCCCATCGGTAAAATGGGCGTTGCAAATGTTTACCGACGGGTTTTTTTTTTACCGTCACTATTACCGACGGGCGAATCTGTCGGTCAAAATCTGACGGTAATTTTTGACAGGCAAAACCTTCGGTAATTTTCTGACGGCCAGGACCGTCGGCAATGCCACACTTGTTTTTCCGACGGCCAAACCCGTCGGTAACACCGAATTTTTTTCCCACGAAATTTAATTAAATAATAAATTAATTGAATAATTTTTATATTTAATTTAATTAATTGATTAATTTATTTCATTTTTAAATTAATTAATTTATGTAATTGATTTAATTAACTATTAAATTAATTTAATTAATTAATTAATTATTTATTTATTTATTCCCATATTAAAAATGTGATTGATTTATTTATTTAATTTTTATATTAATTAATTTCTTTAATTAATTTAATTAACTATTACTAGTAATTTAATTTAATTAAATTGATTACTTTTAGTTATTAATTTATTCCCATATTAAAAAATGTGATAACGTAAACCAAAAAATAAATTAAAAAAAAGAAATGTAATAAATAAATAAATAATCCGAATAAACATCAGTAATTAAAAAAATATTCGAAAATATCAAAAAATATCAGTACAAACATCACTAATAATCCCGGTAGTCCTGATCATGATCGAGATGCTCTACACCATCTGCGTCATCGACATGATCAGTACCAAGAGACAAAGGAGGTTGCTGGCGAGCTAGCATCTGATATATCTCTTCCTGTTGCTGCAGCACCTGAGCCAAAATGGAGTTCGTCCGACGGGTCTCCTGCTGCTGCTCGGCTAACTCCTGCTCATCCGCGGCAGAGCGACGACTAGCACCACCACTACTCGATGACTCCACGATGTGGAGGTGGCTGGTCCCTTTCTTGTAGTTGTTGGTAAGGTCTCCAGCACCGTATAGGCGACCCTTCTTCTTTCCCGTATCTACGTATCTGCTTGAAGCACCTGTGCAATTATCGCCAACCCTAAATCAACTCGAGGCAACTCTTCACCATGTCTAGTCTAAATCCAGTAATTAGGCCTAAATCCAACTCTCTGCAGGTGATACATGACCTCACCTGGGCTCTTAATCCTTCTGCAATTGCAATTAAGACACGAACATCTAATCCCTCCATTAATTATGAAATCTTCATGTGCCATTGCGGCTTGGACAAAGTGATCAACCCTATCGCAAAAAGATTGTTTCAAAATCATTCTCCCCGGATACAACCTATCGTACATCCAACTACGACTCGAAGGAAAAAATTTCATCTTCTGCATGTTAAAAAAATGACAATTTCAGCAGCACGATGTTCTTACAACCGCTATCTTTCTTTAAATGGTATAACCCTATCCCATTCAAGGAAAAACTTTTTCAGAACTCGTATAATAGTGCTTCCTTAATTCTCATATCTTATACTTGACAAAATTTCAGCAGCATTTCTCATTGATCTCTGAGTACACTAAATGATCGCAGTTATGAATATCGCGATCAAGTATGCACCCAGAGAACAAAAGAAAATAAATCGAACCGAAATTTTATCAAATATAAAGATACGAGAATTAAGTAACAACTATTATACGAGTAAAGTAGAAGTTTTTTTCCAAACTGTCCGACTTGGACAATTCAAGGTTCAATATACAATGAACACGTGGTACCATAAAAGAGTACATGCACTCAATAATATATTGAACTTCAAACGGGAAGCTAAGGCTTTTCTCCGATACTAATAACAATAATCAAACATTCATTTCATCAATAATTAACATAACAATTTTCGTATAATAGTTAAGTTAATTTTATATGCACGATTCACATGTAAAGAAGGATGCAAAGCAAATGATTCACTAAAACTCAATTTTCGTATAAAAATAGAGATGATAGAAGTAGAAAATCGACTTGGTCATTTAAAAAGAAACAGGTTGGAAGTTGACATCCTCTTAAAGGATAGAATTAGACAAGCAGAAGTGGCAAGGGAAAGAAATACAGAGAGATGTACAAAGCAAATTATAGCCAAGAAAGCACTTGGGAAGGCCAAACTTGCACTGAAAAATTAATTACTGGTGACTCAATGTTTATCCAGTGAATGTAGTGGAATAGTTGTGAGTAGTGTACTTGATTTCTTCCTCCTACTTAGGGCCAATTTAACATATGTATAATGTATTATCGGGGTGTACTTGATCTCTAATAGGATCATGAAGCCTAAGTAAACATAGAATTATCAGCATTAATCACTTTACTAAACACTTCACACTCAGGGTGTGACACTAACCAATTCGTGACCATAAACCCTTCTTAGACTCTCAAATATAGGTAAGGAATATAAAGGTACTCACTCACGTATATTTGTTAGCCAAAACATACATCACTTCAAAATTCTCTCTGTGGAGAGATCTATGAAGGAAATCAAAGATATATGTCGATGTGGGGTCAATAGCCAACCCTTTTCCACCAAAAAAGAACTGACATTTCAACCATCAAAGCATGATAGAAAAATATTCAATAATACTATTTAAAGCACGAAATCACTAACAACAAAACAATCCTATAACATACAATTTAATGCACGAAATCACTAACAACCCTAAACCCTATAACATACAATTTAAAGCACGAAATCACTAACCATGTATGATCAAGTTTTCACAAAATCGGGGTGTGACTATGACCAATTCGTGATTATAACCCATTCCTAGACTCTCAAATATAGGTAAGGAGTACAAAAGTACTCACTCACGTATATTTGTTAGCCAAAACATACATCATTTCAAAATTCTCTTTGTGGAAAGAACTATGATGAAAATCAAAGAAAAATGTCGGTGTGGGGTCAACAGCCAACCCTTTTCCACCCAAAAGGAACTGACATTTGAAGAGAGTGCATACCTAATCCTCATAACAAGAGAGTGCTAAGGAGAAGTAGAACGTCCGCGTCCTTCGATGCCGGTGGTGGTCTCGGAGCAGTGTGGCGGCCTCAGACAAAAAATACTGAAAAAACATAGAAAAGTTAAACTGACAAGCTACCCTATATAGCAAGTACTATTATGACAATTTAAAAAACAAAAAAAAACAAAGAGGGTACACATAAAAAATTTCAATTAAATACCATAAACATAAAAAACATATATGAATGACCCAATCCCACTCATAAGTATGACTTCCAACGATTGTAAAGCAAGGAGCCCAACAACACACAATTAATATAGCACATACATTCCACTAATTAGCTTAACACATGATCTTAAAAACAACCTTGTTAACCCACCCAAACACAATGTGATCATCAAAACAAGAGTGCTACCAACAAATCTTATGGACATTAAACTCAATACAGCCATTAAACACCAAAACAAAAAGGCAAAACAAATTATGCAATAAAACATAATTATTCATGCACTCTTGTGCTCAAGCAACACTAGTTTGTCAGCTTTTACTTTTAACTAGCATCTATTGCAACTTTCTAAGCAAACCAATGCCAAAGAAATAATAAAACTTGGGGAAACAACAATCCCAGAGCAGCAAAAAAAAAAATTAATCCATACCTGAAGAAGAGAAGACTGTGGCGTGCGGTAAACTGGAGGAAGGAATAGGCAAAGCTGTGTAATGCAGCGAACAATCATTTTAGATAACAAGCATCATATGAAATCAGTTTCTAATCCTACTTATTTTACAATTTGATAAAGTATCTAGTTTATGCTTTGCTTGAACTTTTTAGTATTTTATAACATTCTCTATATTTGCTAAATCTATATTAATCACCACCCATGTCAAAAATGTAATTCATAATATAGTAGTCCAAAACTATGAACTTTTTAATCCCCTTACTTACTCGAACAATATATATACATCCTAAAGCCACATTCCCTTTTTACCTTATTCAAATTCTTGGTTTTCTAATTTATTAACATAAGCCATTGTCAATCTCTAACCTAAGGATTTAATAAAAATTATAAGTTCTCTACATGAATTTTTATGCACTCAAAATACGTTTTAAAAGCCTTCTACTTTCACACATAATTTATTTTGTCTAAATTTCTAATTTTTCCTACTATCAAGCCCTAATATAAAAGTTTCAACAATCAAAAGACAGTAAGCTCAAACCAAACACAAAAGTTTCAATAAGAACGATTTTAGGATTTCATGAATCTATAATACTAGACCAAACACACCAATCATGAATTGATTTTAAAATAAGCTCCACACCAAACAATAACATGTTAGTAATGTAGTCACTTCCTGTGAAAACAAAGGAAAGAATTATCACATACCTTCAAATTAATGTTCGGAGGAGACTGGGAGGCAATTTGGGAGAAGACTGGGAGGAGATTCCGAGGCCACTTAACTGAGAGTTCAAGAACCCTAACTATGAAATCACAAACACAAAATGCCAATGAATAAATTATTCAAATCATAGATTCAACACAACATAAGAAAGCAAACGAAATTGAAACTGAGAAGAAGTGGTTAAGTTACGGACTGAGGCGGAGGAGGTTCTGTTGGTCCCTTTGTCAGCGACAGTGGGTGGCGGTGGGTGGCCGACGGCGTGGTGGTGGCGGCGACACTTCAAAGAGGAGACGGAGGACGGAGGACAAGGAGAAGGGGAGAGGTTTGGGGTTGGTGCTCACGACATGGTGGTGGTCGCGGCACTTCAAAGGGGAGACGGAGGACGAAGGACGGAAGAGATAGAGAGGAGAGAACAATATGGTCGTATACAGAGGGAAGAGGAGAGAACCAAATGGGGGAGACGATTCTCATCCTAGTCGTATACAGAGGGTACCGACGGCCTCATTTAACTTACCGATGGCCAAAACCCGTCGGTAAACTTACGCGGTCTTACCGACTGCCAATTTCAAATACCGACGGGCTAGTTCGTCGGTATTTGAAAATTTAGCGGGAATCAAAAACACATCACGGGGATACCGACGGCTAAAACCCGTCGCCAAAAACCAGGATTTTCCGACGGCACTGGCCATCGGTAACTCCATTTCGTCATACACTGGTGGTTACCGACGGACACGGTTGTCGGTAACCACCAGTGTACGACGGAATGGAGTTACCGACGGCCAACGCCGTCGAAAAAGCCGGGTTTTTGGCGACGGGTTTTAGCCATCGGTAAAAGGCCGTCGGTATCCCTGCTTTTTCTTATAGTGAAAAATAAAAATATTAGTTTGAAAAAAACCAGTATGGTGTCGTCCGTACAGGTGTCGTATTTAGTTGTTCATTTATTATTTCTGAATAAATTAAACTCAGCAACTTAATTAGAGTATATAGTTGTGTAGCCTTTAAACTATTTGGAAATTTGTAAATAAGTCTCCAAACTATAAAATCGTAATTTGTCAAACATTTTGTAATTGAATCCATGCATGTTAAAATATTTAAATAATTTGTAATTAAGTCCTAAACTTTTAAATAATTTGTAGTTAAGTCCCTACATTCAATGACTCGAATACAAATTATTTAAAAGTTTATAGATCTAAATACAAATTATGTAAAAGTTTAGGGACTCAATTACGATTTTTTTAATTTAGGGACCTATGAAGTAATTATAAAAAATATATAGTTTCAAGGGTATTTATTTTTTTTTCCATATTTTTTATATGACATATTCATTTCTGTTAAAAAATATAGAAAACCTTATTCGAATTTTTTAATTACTTTTTTATAATAAATGCATAAAAGTGAAAAAAGTGAGAAAATAATTATTCTAATTCAAAAGTGATAAGTATTCCATTAATTGAAGTGTGTATGTGTATATATCCATGTCTTTTTTTTTGTGCTTCATGAACTAATATTCTACCTACAGGATAAAAGAAAATGAAGAATTATTTTTTCGCTTGCTAAGGATAAATATTGACATATATACCATTTAAAGATAAGATAAGTACAATTGATTCCAAGTGCTGCATCCAATTCTATATATATATATAAATAAATAGATAAATAATATATAGAAAAGATGTTAGAATTAATGCTTGAAACACTTTCAGATGAGTTTGTGGACATCCATTTTTGTCCCATTTCCCTTTAGGCTCTGTTCGGTAAAAAAATAGTAAATAGTGGATAAGCTAGTAGATTAAATTTAAAGTATTTGATAAAATTGGCAGTTGAACTAGCACATAAATATAAAATGACATAAAAAAACATTTGTAATAAATGAGATAGAGATTACATGGGTTAATAAGTGTAAAAATGAGAGAAAAAAATGAAATGCTATAATTTATAATTAAGCTCAAACGTTACTTGAAATAACGTCTGAAAAAACACTATAAGCTAGTGAAAAAACGCTATAAGCTAATATTACTAAACACATTCTACAAGCTTATCCGCTATAAACTCGCAAAATGATCTTACCAAAGAGTGCCTTAATTTGCTTTTCTCCTAGCGCTTGTTTTAATTTTATTTTGTTTTAATAAAATGAAAAATAATAAATAATAAAATGGAAACTCAAATGTTTTGCTTTGTTCCATATATAGCGCTACAAAAACAAACAATATATACAAGAACAAATATCACAAATAAAAAACAACAAATAAAACAAAAATGAAGAAAACGACCCTTTGAGCTTGAGGTTGGTCAATACATGGCTGTCCAGGCGAAAGCGGTGTTTCAAACATGCATACAAATGGAAAGGTAAGCTGAAGAAAAACCATTCAGAATATTTTTTAAAGTAAAAAAATAAAAAAAAATAAATAAGATCTAAGCTCTCGTCTCCTACCGATTTTCCATCCATCGAAGGGAGGAAAAAAAAAAAACCTCAATCACCATGAAAAAATGAATACAGCCACCGGGAAATGGACTATATGCAGTTGTAGACTGTATGCAGTCACGCAGTCGATTGAGATCGGTTTGGCTGTCCGATCTCGATTAAACGGCTCACAAAACACACATTTTTATTTTTCTAAAAATATAAAATACCAAACTTGAATTTGGAAGTCCGATAGAAATCGAACGGCCGATCTCGACCAACTGCATGACTGCATGTAGTCTGCGACATCACACAAGCCAGATCCCAACCACTGCAGCCAAGAAAAGAGTCCAGCCCCTCCCTATTAGGCATTAGCACATCATCTTTTTTTTTTAATTTGACTTTACTGTTGGGTTTAGTTTGGGTCTCTAATATTTTTTGCCCCAATTAATACTCATTTGTGCTAAAATAGTAACAATTCATCAAGGAAAAATAGCAACAACAAAAAAGATAAAAATGTGTAAAACTTCTAACAATGCATTGAATTTAGACCTAATTTCAGAGAAGAGAAGAATTGATTCTTAAATTTCATTGAATGTAAATCGGTGAATACAACAGTGGCAACTGCCACATATTTATACTAAAACTAACTCTCTCTAACAACCTGACTACTAAGTTAATTTGTTAGTTACAATTGCTGGAGGAATAATAATCCCCTGTTGCAAGACTACAGAACTTTAAATGAGCTTCCTCTAATACTCCCCCGCAAGGTCAGCAGTGGGTGAGACTTGGATTAAGGGAGTCGCACACTGTGAACTTGACTCTAAAGTCTTCAAATTTGGAAGGAGGAAGTTCCTTGGTTAGAATGTCAGCACACTGAGCCGAGCCAGGAACATAGTAGACATGAAGTTGTTTCTGCAAAACCTTTTCTCTTAAGAAGAATAAATCTAACTCCATAAGCTTCGTTCTAGCATGAAGAACTGGGTTGTTTGCTAGAGCAATAGTACTCTGGTTGTCGCAGAAAACAGTAGTAGTATAGGGAACTACCAATTTAGTTAGGAGAGACTGAACCCATAATAATTCATATGTTGCAATGGCAAGGCTTCGATATTTGGATTCTGTGGAAGACCTTGAAATCATTGGTTGCTTCTTGGCCCACCAAGAGACAAGACTAGAACCAAGAAAAACACAAGCATCAGATGTGAAGCGCCTGTCATCGGGGTCAGATCCCCAATTTGCATCAGTAGGCATGCACAGCAATAGGAACGCTTGAAATAGGTTTCAGGTGTAAACCCCAAGAGGTAGTGCCTTTAAGGTATCTTAGTATTCGTTTTACTGCAGTCCAGTGTGCTTCCAATGGATGAGACATAAACTGACAGACTTTATTGACAGAGAAGGCAATATCCGGCCTAGTGATGGTAGCATATTAGAGAGCACGGACTATAGACCTATACAGAGTTGGATCAGGTAAGGAATCCGAGCCATGATTGGACAATTTTGTACCAACAACCATAGGAGATGGAAAGGGTTTAGCATCTTGCATATTGGTCTTGGCTAGAAGATCTCTGAGATATTTAGCTTGGGTAAGAATAAGAGAGCCATCAGGTTGAGGCATGACCTCTATTCCTAGGAAATATTCCAAATTACCGAATTCCTTGAGAGAAAAAGCTGAGTTAAGCTTTGTCACAAGCTGTTGTAAGAATACAGAGTTATTTCCAGTGATGATGATATCATCAACATAGACTAGCATATATACCAAAACAAAATTTCTTGAGTATACAAACAAGGAAGGATCATACTTGCTGGCCACAAATCTAAGATGCAGTAAAGTACATTTGAGTTTGTCAAACCAATCTCTTGGGGCTTGTTTTAAGCCATAAAGAGCTTTATGAAGTTTACAAACTAAAGATTTGGCACTAGCCGCAAAACCTAGGGGTTGTACTATATAGATTTCTTCTTCAAGTATGCCATTTAGAAAGGCATTGTTAACATCTAGTTGTTGTAGTTTCCATCCCCTTGAAATAGCCAAAGTCAAGATTGTTCAAACTATGACAGGTTTGATGACTGGTGAAAAGGTCTCAGTGTAATCCTCACCATACCTTTGGTGAAAGCCTTTTGCAATAAGCCTAGCTTTGTATTTATTTACTGACTCATTCGGATTTTCCTTAGTTCTAAAAACCCACTTGTAGCCTATAGGAATTCTCTGTGGAGGCAGTTTAACCAAAGACCAGGTCTTGTTTTTAATGAGAGCATCAAATTATGCTTGCATGGCTGCTAGCCAAGTAGGACTAGCCAATGCTTGCTTTACTGTCTTAGGTTCTGCATGAGCTAGAAGAAGGGTGGGATGAACTTTAGGACACACAATGCCAGACTTGGCTTGGGTCTGCATAGGGTGCACATTTGTGGGCAGATTAGGAGGTCTCAAAGGGTGTAGAGAAGGTGAATTTGCAAACTGAGGAGTTGTTACAGTCTGAGAACTGCTAGAAAAAATTGAATTAGGGGAATGAACTGGACCATTGGAAGGGTTGTGTCCTGAAGAAGCAGCTGCAGGAGATGGTGCTACAGAGGGTGTTGCTGTAGGAATTGCTTGCAAATGTGCAAAATTTGATGAATTGGACACTGCAGGTGATGGTAAGTTATTCTGGGCTAAGGGAATTGATGCAGAGACAGAATAGGGCACAAAGACTTTAGGGGCTACAGATTTGAAACGATCATGATAAGGAAATCTGTTTTCATTTAACGAGACATCTTTAGATATATAGACTCTCCCATTAGAAGCTAAGCATTTGTAACCCTTGTGAGATGTTGAGTACCCTAAAAATAAGCACTCTTGAGACCTAAAATTAAGCTTGTGAGCATTGTAGGGTCTCAATAAGGGAAAGCAAGCACACCCAAAAGTTCTTAGAAAGTTGTAATCAGGTGGTGTTTGGAAAAGTTTACTATAGGGGACCTCAAATTGCAGAGCTGAAGTAGGAAGCCTATTAATGAGATACAAACTTGTTAAAAAGGCATAATCCCAAAATTTGTAGGGCAGTGAGGCTTAAGCTAGTAAAGTGAGACCAACTTCCACTATTTGCTTATGTTTTCTTTCCAGTAGACCATTTTGGTGGTGAGTATGAGGGCAAATAAGCCTATGAACTACAACACACTAATTTAGAAATTGTGTAAATGGCCTGAATTCTCCTCCCCAGTCAGTTTGGACAGCTTTGAGCTTGTAGGGAAATTGATTTTCAACTAAGGCTTTGAATTGATGAAAAACAGAAAATGCCTCAGATTTTCTTTTAAGAAGATAGATCCATGAAAACCTAGGGTAAGCATCTACAAATGAGATGTAATATGTGAAACCATGAGTGGATTCCATAGGAGCAGGGCCCCATAGGTCACTAACAATTAATTCAAGTGAAGCTGAATATGCAGTAGTAGAAGAATGAGATGGCAAGCGATGAGCTTTGCCTAAACAACAAGATGCACAAAAATTAAGTG
The DNA here is from genome assembly GCA_037113605.1 of Calophaca sinica. NCBI lineage: Eukaryota > Viridiplantae > Streptophyta > Magnoliopsida > Fabales > Fabaceae > Calophaca > Calophaca sinica. The sequence continues at coordinate 105,477,731 of CM073734.1, read as the reverse complement.
TACTCTTATTAGAGATGGGAATATTACAAAGTTTGAGTACAAGTTTTTGGATCTCAGAGCTTGGATGCCCAAGCTGAGAGTACCAAGTAGAAAAACTAAGTGTGTTCACAACAGAAGAATGAACACTAGGCAATGGATTTAAACAATGAGCAAATGCAGAAGGTGTAGAAAGTGAAAGCAAACTCAGGAACTTGTAGAGTCCAGTGTGATCGAGCACTCCCTTGAGAAGAGTCTCACTAGAATCCTGTGATTTGACAAAGCAAGCATTAGGATGAAACTCAAAGAAGACATTGTTGTCTTTTACAAATTGGCTGACACTAAGAAGGTTTTTGGTAATTGTGGGAACATGTAATAAATTATTAAGAATGAGGTTAACATTGGGATTAATAGGGGATTTAAACACTGAACAACCAGTGGAAGAGACAGGCAAACCTTGGCCATTTCCAATAACTATCTGATCTGGCCCTTCAAATGGAGATTGTTGTTGGATGTTCTGTGCTTGGGAGGTGACATGGTGTGATGCTCCGGAGTCTGGATACCAGTTAACTGATGGAACTTGAGCAGTATTGGCCATGAAAGCCTATGGTGTGGGAGCAATTGTAGGAACCGAAGGCATCACAGCAAGGCGACTCAGGTACTGAGGAACCTGTGATGGTTGAGAGAACCCTGGCATTTGTGGTGTAGGAGCTATATGAGGCAATGAAAACATAGATTGATAAGGTTGAGCAGGTGCACAAGGAGGACCATAATAACTCCAAGTAGAATAGGGCCATGGCAGTGGAGTAGACATAGTAGGCATGATATAATTTCCCTGTGCAGTGGAACCACCATAGGACTGCCACGGTGATGTATTTGCAGAAGCCTGATTGTCAAGTGGAATGTTAGGCACATAGTCTCGTTTGTATCTATGATAACAAACAGAAGCATCATGACCATATCGATGACTTGACATTGTAAGGATCCACGACCACCTCTACCTCAGCCACCTCTTCCACCACGATTGTTCCGGCCACCACAAGCATCGGATTGCTGAGATCCAGTATCAGCACCAGTTTGAGCAACATAGGCTTATGGAAACGAGGCCTGAGCCGAAGAGTTAGAGGCAGAAGACGACATAGCAAGATTAATTGACGAAGAATTCTGCTCTGCCTTGCGAAATCGTGCCAAACGAGATTCGTGCCCTAAAAGTAGGATTTCAACCTCTTCAATAGAAATAGGACCGAATTTACCACAAATCAGTTAAATTGTTGACTCATAATCTTGAGGAAGACCTTCAAGAATGATATCAAGGTGTTTGCGAGTTGAAATTGGCTCACCAATGGCATTGAGAGAACCAATAAGAGCCTAAACACGAAGCAGAAACTCTGAAACAGAAAGATTGTCCAATTTCGTGTTGCAAAGTTCGGACCTGAGTTGCCTTGATTTCGCTTCGTGTGTGCCTGGAAATAAGCGTGAATCTTGTCCCAAAGCTGCCACGAGCTTTTGCAACCGATCACACGTGTGAGCAAATCACGCGAAATTGTAGATTGGAGCCAAGACAGAAGAAGTTGATCTTGTTGCTCCCAGGTCTTGAATGTTGTATTGACACGATTTGCATTACAATCTTCAACATTGATGAACTTAGGTGGAATTGTAGGATTAACCAGAAAGTGATGCAATTGATGAGCTTTGATCACAAGTTCAACCTGTTGACACCAAATAAGGTAGTTTTGAGAATCTAATTTCTCAGAAATCACCGTGAAAGACGTTTTATGCGACGATGCAGCCAACTCGGAGGCGGTTGGAAGCGGAATAGCAGCGATTGGAATCGGAATGGCGCATTGAACCACCAGTGATGAAACGTGAAGTTGAACAGCGGAATCAGCCATAAAGGCGTGCGAAGAGTCGCCTAACTCGATGATACCATGTAAAACTTCTAACAATGCATTGGATCTAGACCTAATTTCAGAGAAGAGAAGAATTGATTCTTGAATTTCATTGAATGTAAATTGGTGAATACAGCAGTGGTAACTGCCACATATTTATACTAAAACTAACTCTCTCTAACAACCTGACTACTAAGTCAATTTGTTAGTTACAATCGCTGGAGGGATAATAATCCCCTGTTGCAAGATTATAGAAACTTTAAGTGAGCTTCCTCTAATAAAATGTAAAGAGTGCCAAAATGGAGAGAGAAAAAATTGAAGATGTTATTTTCGTTTCTAGGCTGATTAGGTTAGGATTTCTATTTAAATTAATCTTACTTTCATATGAAGCAAAAGCTAAAGAAAATTACTACAAAAATTAGAGATAAAAATAAAAATAACATGATAAAAAAATATATTGATTTATTTTGTTTTGTGTATTTAAGATTAGAGTATTTACCACTTTTTTTTTAACCCAGAGTACTCTCAATCGGGAGTCAGAGATAACTTCGCCGAAATATTGAGATTCATTTAAGGAACTTACTTCTCTTAATAAATGATCTTCCATGCATTCGAGTTATTGAAGCATTAGCTACAAGCTTAGGTAACACTACCACTACCACTTGATTTTGTGTTCATTTTGATGATATGTTATTTACGTTTGTAGTTTATGGTTATAAAAGTGCCCAATTCATGAGCATGCATTTTGCATTGTAAGAAGTATTTTTCGTTCCATATTAACCATCCCGATATCCCCATTATTTGAATCTCTCGCGTAAACCTCTCCATCTAGCAAATACTGAAGTTTAATGAATTAGTGAGTTTAATTGTTTTATTCGAACGATAATCTTGTCCTTATTAATTTTACCTGTTAAGTTTATGTAATGGTATCGAAAAAATAATTAATTAAATAAAATTCCATTCGATTCTAACTTCTATATGAAGCGCCTCAGGGGAAAATTTGTTTGCAAATCAAATTGAATGTTTATTTATGAAGAGCCGTAACATGGAAACCAATTCATGAATCAAATTAGTCGTATATTTTAATTATTTCTAAAATACAGATGATAAATTTGATAACTTACTTAGTTTAATTTTACAAATGTAATGTTAATAAACTAAATGTCAACATCATAGTTCAGGCGTGGGCATTTGGTCTAGTGGTATGATTCTCGCTTAGGGTGCGAGAGGTCCCGAGTTCAATTCTCGGAATGCCCCATTCAATTCAATTTTGGCACTGTTTTTCAATTAAAACCTCATATTTTATCACTTCATGAAATAGAAATACAAAGGCATAGTACATAGTAAACTGCACCCTATGAAATATAAATACGACCCCAGTAGCTCTACGGGGTTTGGTATTTTCAAACACGGCCATACAATTAAAAATCTATATCTAAGATATCTCCCAACAGATTATTCCCACTAAGCATACTCGCAGCTCCCATAACCTGTAAGATCAAACAAAACAAAACAGATCGAAATTGAACTAGTTCAGAATCCAAATCAAAATACAAAAAAAATCCAATGTTTATTACCAGAAAATATCTTTATGCAGACATATAAATATATAATGCAGTATGCTGGCCTTATAATTATAGCAGCATATAATTAATTAAATAGCTTGCTTACTTGGGTCATTGACAACAACAATAAGACCAGAGCCAGAGAAGTTGCAGTTCCAGGTGTTTCTTCCATTCATTGCATAGTACTGATTCATGACAACAGAGGCATGGTTTGTTAGTGTGTCTGGGTTGAAGCAGGACCCACCTGATTGAATCATGCTGCAATCTCCCAAGGCATTGCAAGCATATTCAATGTTGGAATTCAGTTCTGCTTCACTTGCTGAAGGTTTTGCTATGCACCAAGTCTTCTGTGTTTCCTGACCAAATCAAAATAAAATCTGAGTTTTCATATATATAATAACTATGCAACATACTTAAAATTTAGGTGATGAAAATGACTTTTTTTTTTTACCAATCCATTAGCAAACTTCAAATGCCCTCCTGCACAAGCAAATCCAAAATCAATCAAATCATAACAAATTAGAATTATGACTCAAATTTGCATCATTACCTCACTACTGGCAACACGGCTCTCAATTTCTAAAAGGGTCAAATATATATAAATTGATTTTTTTTTTTTTTGTAATTCTAAGCATCTATGAAAATTTGTAATTTAGAATTTTAGATCAACCAAAAAAGAATAATCATTTACACATATTATATATAAACTTCATGTGGAAATTATTGGATACTATAAACATATAGTACACACAAAAAGAGAAATTGAGAAATATATCATAAAATGCAATTCATGTAGCCAATAGCTAATTACCTGAATTGAAAGAGAGGAGAAGAGGAAAGAGTAAGAAGAGAAGTGACCCAATTGATTTGGTCATGGTGTGTTAGCTTGGAAATTTTGAAAATTAAAGCTAAATGGTGCTGTTTTCACTAGACAAACTAGCTATTACTCTGCTTATTGTTGTAATGTGGAGTTAAAGGGTACATTATATATAGAGGCTACGTAGCTGATATAGTAAGATAATAGTCGCCGTCTATCAGTTTATTTCACCATTTAGGGAATTAACCATTATTTATTGACCCATCAAGGAGAAAACATAGCGTTGAAGCGGTTGAAATGTGATAAAAGAGTGGTATTTGGCGTTGAAGGTCCAATCACCTTCTCATACACACACGATTGGAAGATGTAACGATGGCCAAAGGGTTCACCGGGTCAAATCCTAGAATGTGTTTGGATATTTAATTGAAGGATCACTGTCCTCTAGGAATTAATAAAAGAATTAAAAAGAGGTTTTTCTTTAATTTTAATTTCAAAGTATAATATTTAATCTTACCAGTGTAATAAATACTCCCTCCGTCCCAAAATATAAACAAAAAAAATACATGTATTTGGACCATATACTCCTTCTATCCCAAAATATAAGTAAAAAAGTTGCTTATATTTTGAGACAGAGGGAGTAGTGTGTTTTAAAATTAAAAAAATATTATTTTTTTTAGGAAAACAGTATTTCTTGATTTCTTAATTTTAGGACACTGGTTAATAGGACCATTAATTTAATGAAAAGTAAAATGAAATCAAATAAATGTACAATTTTGTTGCTCGGTTTTTTTATCGAATAAAAAAAATTGGTTATACCCAATACTCTCAAATAGGAAAGAAGAAATTAAAAGTAAAATATTGAATAGATAGATTGAATTTGAGAGTACATTCTATAATGTTACATTTTGTTCTGAACTCAAGTCCCGACATCGTTTTCCGAGTTATTATCCACTTTGGGACACATGTGATGTGGGCCCTCATGGTTTTGCCCTTAAAAGGAGCATCGGTGGGTTAAGACATGTGTGTGTTTATAAACTCCTATTTGACCTTGATTTCCAAATAATATGGGACTTTTTGATGTATCCGGAACAGTAGCTTCTCAGTCAAGGCCAAGGGGCTAAAGGGTCATGGCCCCTCTACCTGGCGCGCCATTGTTCTGACCTCAAGTCCCGACATCGTATTCTAAGGTATTGTCCACTTTGGGTCACATGTGATGTGGGCCATTATGGTTTTGTCCTTAAAAGGCGCCTCAGTGAGTTAAGGCATGTAGGTGTTTATAAACTCCCATTGACTTTGATTCCCAAACAATATGAGATTTTTTGGTGTATCCGGAACATATTTCATTCCATTCTTCTTTAAACAATTGAAACGATTAAATTTATTTTCATCTCATTTCATTTTATTTTATTTCATTTCTTTCGATCAATCTAAATATAGTCTTAATCATACGACATCTTTCTAACCACCGTTGGCTTGAAATTCTAGTCAGTTTGGTTAAAATTATTTATTATTTTAAAAAAATTAAAATTATTTTTATAACTTTATCTTTGATTTTTTTATTAAGTAAAAATAAAAAATGTTAACAGAGTGTGATAAAAAAAGTATTCAAATTTTTTTGTAATTTTTATACAAAGTCTTAACTCCTAGTGCAACCATTTCGAATCAAAAGAAGAATGAAATATGAAAATGGTGACCTATTGTTTCCTCAACTAATATATAAGGCTTCTTGAAAAAAAAAAAAAAAAAACTAACAAGACAAGGCTTATTAAGGAAAGCAGAGACGTGTAATTTTAATGTTGCTAATATTAAAATAAGCAAGCTAAATACGTAGTCTTTCCTCTTTCCTCTTTTTTTATTTTTATTTTTTATTTAGCAACTTATATGCGCATGAAGACCATATACGGAATAACTTTGAACTTTCTCGTGTAACTGGGTAAATAGGTGGGATGGAACTCATATATGACATTCCAAGGCACACGTTTTAGTTGGTGACTGAAATGACACAATTTTAAAGTTTATTTACTAACCTTGAATTTGAAAATTATTAGCTTAAGGAAAATACCGTGAAGTGTGCAGCCACTTCGAGCTGGATAGGATCATATTGGACGGTAAAGTTTTCTATCAAGAGTATTAAGTTTTAATATTGTTGTATTCTGAGACTCAAATTCGATACATCTGGTTAAACTGGAAGAAACTCATGTCATCTCATCAAAGTGCTCTTGGGTATTGTTCTGAACAGAACTTCAGAGGATGACCGGAGGGAAGCAGTGCGGTTGTGCTCGCGACGGATGACGACGGCGTGTTGGGTGGTGTACCTGTAAACACTCAACGCCAAGTCGATGTGTGTGTCGAGGTGAGTAAAGAGGTGGTAGAAAAATCATTACCTCGACCGCTCGGCGGTCTTCTTTAAATATGAGTTGAGGGCCGGTTACCGATGAGTAACCGCCGTTCGTGAAACCAAAGTCGGCATTAAATTCCTTTAATGCCGAACCGCTGGTCGGCCAAGGCGTTGAGGAAGGCGAGAAGCGAGCGGATATGGGCCTGAAGCGTTGGATCTCCGGATTGGGCCTCGGCCCAGTCCGGAACAGTTGCCCCCCAAGTCGCTAGCTCGAATGTCAAGGTGGTGACTTGTTGTTGAAGTTCAATGATGTCGACGTCAAGCGTCTTTGTTCGTAAGGCAGCGGCGTCGTCGGGTCGTGCTTTGTTTATCGGGATTCATTCGGGACCTTCGTGGTTCCACCTCTGGCAGGCGATTCTCGACACGAGGTTGATCACGGTGCTTGTGCCAACGCACAAGGCTTTATCACGAGCTCGTGCCGCGTGGTCTCGACGCAGGTCGATCTCTTCATCGGTGCTTGTGCCAACGCCGCAAGGCTTTATGATCACAGCGCCAGTGCTAACGCGACAAGGCTTTATCACGAAGCTTCGTGCACGCGGTCTCGACGTAGGTCGATCTCTTCATCGGTGCATGTGCCAACGCACAAGGCTTTATCACGAGCTCGTGCACGCGGTCTCGGCGCGAGGTCGATCACAGGGGCCTGTGCCAACGCACAAGGCTTTATCATGAGCTCCTGCCCGCGCGATCTCGACGCAGGTCGATCTCTTCATCAGGTGCTTGTGCCAACGCACAAGGCTTTATCACGAGCTCGTGCACGCGGTCTCGGCACGAGGTCGACAAGGCTTTATCACGAGCTCGTGCACGCGGTCTCGGCACGAGGTCGATCTCTTCATCAGGTGCTTGTGCCAACGCACAAGGCTTTATCACGAGCTCGTGCACGCGGTCTCGGCACGAGGCTCATCATCAGGTAGTTTGTCACGAGCTCAGGTGCTTGTGCAAGGCACAAGGCTTTGTCACGAGCTTGTGCACGCGGTCTCGGCACGAGGCTATGCCCCCTAAGTCGGGTGCTCATATGATGTGGAGCCGACTTGTAAGGAGTCGTTATCCTGCATGTTAGTCAAAAGATACAAGATGTGCACGATATAAACGTGTGTTTTGATAGTGTTGCCCCCATACCGATCTAATTGGCGTGTTGGGGATATGCGTTTGGGATCGAATCCCTTTAATTGGCATCGAGTGCCGCTTAGGTTCAGAAACCAAAGTTCTTGAAATAGCATGAAGTGTCGTTCGAATTTTAAAAAACAGGCATTAAAACATGAAAATGTATACCTCGTCTAGAGGTTGAGCTGTGATGTCGAGGTCCTAGAACCGAGATGTCGAGATCCAAGGTTGTCGTCCTCATCTAAGCTGAAAAGCTTGGTGGGAGAAACCTGCTGTGCTGTCAAGGTCCTAGATCCGAGATGTTGAGATCCGAGGTCATTTGACAACGCATGTGCTCTTCGGCACGAGGTCGTTTTACATCCAATGTGTATGACTTCGTTTGACATCCAACGTGCTCTCCGGCACGAAATCATTTTAGTGCACGTGCTTTTTACACATGGCTTGTTCGACATCCAACGTGCACGAGGTCGTTTGACATCCAACGTGCTCTCCGGCACGAGGTCATTTTGACATCCATCGTGCACGAGGTCATTTTAGTGCATGTGCTCTTCGCACGTGGCTTGTTTTCAAATACACTCGTGCTCTTTACCCTTGTGTTTTAGAGGATAATCTGACTTTGCTGATGTCGAGAAGATATGATTCGCTCACTCCAAGCAGGGCGGATCTGAGATGTCGAGATCCGATATCTGAGATCCGAGGTCCGAGAAGATAGGATTCACTCCCAAGCTGAAGAGCTTGTAGGTGAATCCGTCCGAGGTCGATATCTGAGATCTGAGATAATCATGTGAAGCTGTTTTGCTTTCACTTTGTTGATTTAATCGGTGTCTAGTTCCTGCGTAAGAGAAACATTGCCCAACTTCTCATCTTTGGTGGTGGCTTTAAGGAGAGCCATGTCATGAATCCACTCTTCTGCAGGTGGTGAGCTTGTCGAGCTCAGTGTTTGCTCATGTCTTCCGTTTTGAGGCAAACGGACCTCAGATCTGTGACGGCGAGGTGGAGTACGATCTACTGAATTGTTACGGCGGTTTGCTCTATGTCCAGAGCGGTGTTGAGTCGTGCCTCGGTGGTGGTGATGAACAGACCTGAGATTTTCGGATTCCTTCGATCTCTGAGGAGAACGAGAAACACGATCTTCTCTGTTGTCGATCTGTGTGGCAACGCGAGCGGAGATTTCCTTCTGCTGATTCTCCATTCGATCGAGACGTTGATTCTGAGCCTGCATCGCTTCGGCATGGCTTCGAATGAATTCGCGGAACTCGCGAATGAGAACGGCGGCGGTCTCTGTTCCGGCATCGGTTTGAGTAGCAACGATCGGAACGGCGTCATGCTGATGCGGAGGCGGAAGGTTATTCCTCTGTCCCTCGTACTCACCGATAAAATTAACAGGTTCATGGTGAGGTGGTTCGAGATCTGCGTTCGCAGGAGTGGAACTGCTAGTCGCGACCTGATGCTTCAACCCAGTCTCGTCGAGTGAAGAAGGGAGACTTCGACAAAGAAGATGAAATCAGAAACGATTCCCCACAGACGGCGCCAATGTTCTGAACAGAACTTCAGAGGATGACCGGAGGAAGCGATCGCGGTTGTGCTCGCGACGGATGACGACGGCGTGTTGGGTGGTGTACCCGCAAACACCCGACGCTCAAGTCGGTGTGTCGAGGTGAGTAAAGAGGTGGTAGAAAAATCATTACCTCGGCCGATTCGCAGCTCTTCTTTAAATATGAGTTGAGGGCGATTCTGCGATGAGTAACCGCCCGTGAAACTCCTAAGTCGGCATTAAATTCCTTTAATGCTGAGAACCGTTGGGTCGGCCGCGTTGAGGGAAGGCGGAGAGGCGAGCGGAAACGTGGCATCGAGGGAAGGCAGAGAGGCGAGCGGATATGGGCCTGAAGCGTTGGATCTCCGGATTGGGCCTCGGCCCAGTCCGGAACAGGTATATTTTAAAAAAATTGCATAAATTGATTTTGAATTGAAATTTATCGCTTCTAGTCATATCTCACTATATATCTTTTCCCCAATTAATAGTATTTGCCTTGATTTTGAAACCAAAAAAAACTTTTATCAACACTTATTTTTAGAGCAAAATTTTCATCCACACTAAACTTTATTTATTATACAAAAAATTTATGAGGGTAGAATTGAGATTCTCAACTTTTTTAAACAAAACTTATATATATATATATATCAACTATTTTTTTGGTACAAAAATATATATCAACTATTAAAACTGAAATTTATTATATATGTAACAAAAAAAAACTGAAATTTATTAATAATAAAAATAAAATTTTATCAGATAAATATAATTTGTTGAATGATAACTGCACCATCATGCAATTATGTCATAATTTTAGAGGCATGTCGTCCTTAAGCTTCAAATCTTTAGTGGCATCTTTGGAATATACAATTTAAAGAATGTTTTTCGAAGAGAAATATGCAGTTTCCCTATATATACACACATACGAGTCGAAGGAAATATTGTACCTTTCTAAAAATATGTATTTTGATTATATTTGTGCTTGTCAAAACAAACCATCACGTGCATTCATTTTGATTTTCACTATGATATGTATCTCCTTTTTCTTATCCGCTTTTTTTTCAATATATAGAAACATTTTTTTTCATGCACATGACAAATATAGAAACATATGTTCACCTATTCGTAGAATCTTGGGATATATAAGGGAAAATATTATACCGCAAGAAAAATATATTTTTTCATTATTTGTGTGTTTATCATCAACTCAACCATCTATTTTTATTTTGATTTTCCCAGTCTTCATAACTCTTTTTTCTTATTCTTTTTCCAGCCTGTGGATCTGTATATATAGAAGGGGGGAAGAAGGAGGGGATGTTGACACTAAATGTAAGTTTTGATATATTAAATTATTTAAATATTTTTCTAGATAATAAACTTTATATATCCAGTTGCTAAACTGAAAGTTTTTATAAATTAAAATTAACTAATATTTTCAATTAAATTATATACCTACAAATATCTGAATTTTTGAAATTTAATTTTTTTCGATAAGTAATTTTTGAAATTTGATATGTGTGTGTGTGTATTCAGGTCATTCAAAAATTTTAAAAATCAAAAGGTATAAAAAATAATACCAATATCAAAAGTTTGATTTTCATGATATAGTACATTGGGTATCCTTTTTTTGTTTAATTTGGTTATTGATGTTAAAATAAAAATACATATATATCTCTTATTTCTTTAATTTAGTTCTTGATGTTAAAATAAAAATACATATACGTACCTAAAAAAAATACAAAAAAAAAATTAGGTATAAGAAATAGAAAAGAAGAGAAAAGAAATAGAAAAGAAATGAAAAGAAGAGAAATAGAAATAGAAGGAATTGTCAAAAAAAAACCATTTTCTTTTTTTTTTGTCAAAAAAAAAAGAAATAGAAAAGAAGAGAAAAGAAAAGTTGAAGAAGGAATTGGATCCGACTCATCATCACTCTCTGAATGTCTCTCTCCTCGTAACAAACTAGCAAGGCAAAAAGATGGAAAATGGCAAGCAAGACTTTTTGGTACATACACATCGGTAATATCGGGGTGAATCATCCCCATGTATATCAAAGTGCCACTTACGGTAGTCCACAAAAAATTTGGTCTCCCGATGTAAAAAGCCTTATACACTCTATGCAAAAAGCCTTTTATATATGTAGCAGTGTAGGAATCGCATAAAGATAAAGGAGAAAAAACGTAAGAACATGAAGAAAGAAGGATGACCCAAGAAGTCGATTTATAGAAGGTCAAGCCTTATTGACCAAAAAAGAAGGTCAAGCCTTAAATAATGCCTCACGGGTGCACCAACTAGGGAACGAACTTTTAATGTTCACTAGTATTTTACCCAGATAATATCTGTGAGTAGGGCATTTTGTAATTATATACGACTATAAAGTAATTGGAGGAGTGACTAATGAGATTTTTGTGATCCAGATTTAATATATTTCAAACTATTTAGACTATTTTTGAAATTGAAGAAATAATAGTTGTAATCGCTTTGATATTTTTTATAATTAGAAACTTTTATAATGAAAAATACCAAAGAAACCATTCCAAAAGAATTGGTCATCCTTACATACCAAAGAAATACCAAATCCTTCCAAAATATGACAAAGATTTCTTATCAATAACAATAGAAAACTAAGTAGTAATCTTTTTACAACCACCATGTTGTTCTGATTGGGATAGAAAGCCAAAGATGAGTTTTTTACCACCCTTAAAACCATTAATTCTTCAAAAAGTTTTCCATCAAGCATCAACCATCAACCGATAACTTCTTGAATGAGCAAAAAATTTGATCGCAAATTGAAATTGTGAAATAATAGTTGTAGTTATCAACCTTGTCACAATAAGTAGAGAAAAAAATATAATAAAAGTCCATTAACACGAACATACCTAAAAGCTACAGGGTGGGGAAGACTTCTTTGAACACGACGCTTGTGGTTGTGCTCAATGGTTGTTTCTCCTTATCATGGAGTAATATCTTTAACCCTTTCTTGGTCTGGACTGTGGAAATTGCTACATATAACTGGCCATGACTAAAACCTGGTCTAGGTAAGTACAAACCAACACTTGCTAGTGATTGACCCCGAGATTTGTTTATGGTCATAGCATATGAGACAATTATAGGAACCGTCTCCTAATTAACTTAAAAGGCCATGGGGATTGGGATGGTGACATACACATTCGAGGAATATATACGTTGTCCATATTACCATTTGAAGACATCTTTTTGGCTTCAATGACACGATTTCCCAATCTTGTCACTATCAGTCTGGTACCATTACATAAACCTTCTGCTTGGTCTATATTCCTCAAAAGCATAATAGGAGTTCCAATCTTAAGTGTAATCTTATGGTTGGGAAGTCCAGAGGTTCTGAGAGAATTAAGAAATTCAGGAGTAAGAATCTCAAATGGTTCACATTCATAAGCATCAGACTTATCAATAGAATCAGAGCTTAGATATTCTCTTTGTTCACCTATGTTGACAAAAAAAAAATATAATATCATCAATCATTAGAAAACTAACTGATATAAAGTCTTTGGTATGTAAGTAAGTGTAAAATAATAATGATGTAATACCTGGAAGCAAGTTCATCATATAATCATTGATTTGGTCGACAACTTCAATTGTTGATGCCAGTATTGCTCTTGACTGCAAAAATACCTCATTATTGTGTTGCTGTATAAAATCTGGATATGTGCTTCTAACTATAGCATCAATGGGGTCATCAAAATCTGTTATCAAACATTCATCTGGAATTTTGATTTCTGCATATCCATCATTAGGTTCAGATAATTTGCCATCCCCAACATCTAGTATCCATTGTGCAAATTGAGCAAGTTCAGAAACACTTGTATCTTGTGGATCATGCTGTAAACGCATGTTTTTTGTTAGAGTTAACACTTTACAGTGATCCCAAAGATATGATGCATTTATAGAAGCATGTACAATGTCAGAGCGGCTCCCTCTTGGAACTACTGATAAGATTTGTCTAAAGTCACCCCCAAAAACAATGACTTTTCCTCCAAATACTAAAGACTCACCATTTTCACTACTCATTATATCTCTTAGACTTCTATCCAATGCTTCAAAACAATACTTATTTGTCATTGGAGCTTCATCCCATATTATCAACTTTGCTACCTTTAACAACTCACCTAGTTCACTACCTTGATGAATGTTGCATGTGGAATTTTCTAGTGTAGGAATTGGGATCTTGAACTTTGAGTGTGCTGTTCTACCTCCTTGTAATAAAAGTGATGCTATCCCACTTGATGCCACATTTAATACAATATGTCCCTCAGAACGTAAACCACATGTGAAAGTTCTCCACATGTGTGTTTTTCCAGCACCTCCGAAACCATATAGGAAATACATACCTCCTTTTCCATTATTCACAGCTTCCATAACTGTATCAAATATTACCTTTTGCTCATCTACAAAATTTATGTTGTCAACCATAAAAGTAGAACACAATTTTTAAATTATATTATATAATTTCAGGTGGGAATGAAAGAAATTCCAAATACAGTAACATAAGATTGTAACATTTATATGAATATAATTTATGAATGTCACCGTGAGAGTAACAAGCAAATTGAATTGAAGTCGCAACTCGTATAAATTATAATCACGTCACGCGATAAGTCTATTTCCGACCGCTTATTACATAGCCTTTTGGATATGGTATTGATGGGAATTCCTTTAAGCTTCTTCTATTAGCTTGCATCGTTTCTCTATTTCAATTAGAGTCGATTCTCAGAATCCTCGTTGCTAAGGTGTCAGCCTATAAATTCAATGATTCAATGAATGTGAAAATGATTATAAACATTTGATACCATGTAAGACAATTTTGTTGGTTCTCGCCGTCGAAATCAAGCTTGATCTCGACAGTTGAGCTTGATCTCGGCAGATTGAACTTGATCTGAGTCGCTGATCTCGGCTGACTATTCACACATGTCGAGATCACGCTGAAGCTGTTGGTCCTCGTCGTCGAAATGAAACTTGAATGAAGCTTGATCTCGCAGATGAGCTTGATCTCGACAGTTGAGCTTGATCTCGCCGCCGAGATCAAGCTCAACCCGCCGAGATCAAGCTCAACCCGCCGAGATCAAGCTTGGTTTCGGCGGGTTGAGGACCAACCGCTTGAGCTTGATCTCGACAGTGTGAATAGTCAGCCGAGATCAACAAATCAAGCTCAACCCGCCGATATCAAGCTTGATTTCAACAGTTGAGCTTGACTCGGCAGTTGAGCTTGAACTCGACAACTTGAGATCAAGCTCAAACTGTCGAGATGAAGCTCAAGCTCTCGAGATCAAGCTTGATTTTGACAGCTTGAGGACCAACAGCTTGAGCCTGATCTCGACAGCTTGAGATCAAGCTCAACCTGTCGAGATCAAGGTTAACCTGTCGAGATGAAGCTTGATTTCGGCGACGAGGACCAACGGCAAAGCGTGATCTCGACATGTGTGAATAGCTGTCGAGATCAACATCTTCGAGATCAAGCTCAATCTGTTGAGATCAAGCTCAATCTGCTGGCCTATAAATTCAATGATTCAATGAATGTGAAAATGGTTATAAACATTTGATACTGTTCTGAACAGAACTTCAGAGGATGACCGGAGGGAAGTAGTGCGGTTGTGCTCGCGACGGATGATGACGGCGTGTTGGGTGGTGTACTGCGCAAAACACTCCGGCCTTTCAGTCGATTGTGTGTCGAGGTGAGTGAAGAGGTGGAAGAAAATCATTACCTCGACCGCTCGACGCCGGTCTTCTTTAAATATGAGTTGAGGACTGCTATCGATGAGTAACCGCCCGCGGAAACCCTAAGTCGGAAGTAAATTCCTTTAATGCCGAGAACCGCTGGGTCGGCCGCGAGGGAAGCGCGAGAGCGTCGCGGAAACGTGGCATCGAGGGAAGGCGAGAGGCGAGCGAAAATGGGCCTGAAGCGTTGGATCTCCTGATTGGGCCTCGCCCATCGGGCTTGCCCTCAAGTCGCTAGCTCGAACGTCGAGGTGGGGACTTGTTGTCGAAGTTCGTTGATGTCGACGTTCGACGTCCTTGTTCGTAAGGAACTGCAAGTGTCGTCATGTCGTGCTTGTTCATTAGTTCGTTCGGGACCTTCGTGTTCCACGTCTGCTGAAGCAGTTCTCGACACGAGGCTTGATGTGCTTGTGCAAGGCACAAGGCTTTGTCACGAGCTCGTGCACGCGGTCTCGGCACGAGGTCGATCCACAAAGCTTGTGAAAGGCACACAAGGCTTTGTCACGAGCTGCGTGCACGCGGTCTCGTGACGAGGTCGATCCCCTCATCAGGTGCTTGTGCAAGGCACAAGGCTTTGTCACGGTCTCGGCACGAGGTTCTGTTCCTGTCAAAGTATAGACAATTTGCAACAACTTGATGTAATAAAGTTAGCATTAATTTTTACGCTGAGTAAAGTGCTCGTAGTCGAGTTTTATACTTCCCTGTGAGAGTAGTTGATCCGGCCGCCCAAGCCGGCAAGGTTGAGGTCATCAAATAATCAAGGTCAACGACGTGGCCGAGTTTAAAGCCGCCCATTTTGAAATTGCAGAGGTGGGCCTGGTAGGTCGCCGAAAGTACTAGGATCGCGTATCCACCTGTTGTAGAGGTGCTTGTGCAAGTGCACAAGGCTTTATCACGAGCTCGTGCACGCGGTCTCGGCACGAGGCTCGATCTCTTCATCAGGTGCTTGGCACGAGGTCGATCACTTCATCAGGTGCTTGTGCCAACGCACAAGGCTTTATCACGAGCTCGTGCACGCGGTCTCGGCACGAGGTCGATCTCTTCATCAGGTGCTTGTGCCAACGCACAAGGCTTTATCACGAACCCCTGCACGCGGTCTCGGCACGAGGTCGATCACTTCATCAGGTGCTTGTGCCAACGCACAAGGCTTTATCAGGTGCTTGTGCCAACACACAAGGCTTTATCACGAGCTCGTGCACGCGGTCTCGGCACGAGGTCGATCTCTTCATCAGGTGCTTGTGCCAACGCACAAGGCTTTATCACGAGCTCGTGCACGCGGTCTCGGCACGAGGTCGATCACTTCATCAGGTGCTTGTGCCAACGCACAAGGCTTTATCACGAGCTCGTGCACGCGGTCTCGGCACGAGGTCGATCACTTCATCAGGTGCTTGTGCCAACGCACAAGGCTTTATCAGGTGCTTGTGCCAACGCACAAGGCTTTATCACGAGCTCGTGCACGCGGTCTCGACACGAGGTCGATCTCTTCATCACACGAGCTCGTGCACGCGGTCTCGGCCCGAGGCTTGATCTCTTCATCAGGTGCTTGTGCCAACGCGACAAGGTCAGATCACGAAGCTGCGTGCACGCCGGTCTCAAAGACGAGGTCGATCACTTCATCAGGTGCTTGTGCCAACACACAAGGCTTTATCAGGTGCTTGTGCCAACGCACAAGGCTTTATCACGAGCTCGTGCACGCGGTCTCGGCACGAGGGTCGATCTCTTCATCAGGTGCGTGTGCCAACGCACAAGGCTTTATCATGAGCTCGAGCACGCGGTCTCGGCACGAGGTCGATCACAGGTGCTTGTGCCAACGCACAAGGCTTTATCACGAGCTCGTGCACGCGGTCTCGGCACGAGGTCGATCTCTTCATCAGGTGCTTGTGCCAACGCACAAGGCTTTATCAGGTGCTTGTGCCAACGCACAAGGCTTTGTCACGAGCTCGTGCACGCGGTCTCGGCACGAGGTCGATGATCTCTTCATCAGGTGCTTGAGGTGCTTGTGCCAACGCACAAGGCTTTATCACGAGCTCGTGCACGCGGTCTCGGCACGAGGTCGATCCCTTCATCAGGTGCTTGTGCCAACGCACAAGGCTTTATCCCGAGCTCGTGCACGCGGTCTCGGCACGAGGCTCGATCTCTTCATCAGGTGCTTGTGCAAGGCACAAGGCTTTATCACGAGCTCGTGCACGCGGTCTCGGCTCGAGGGTCGATCTCTTCATCAGGTGCTTGTGCAAGGCACAAGGCTTTATCACGAGCTCGTGCACGCGGTCTCGGCACGAGGTCGATCTCTTCATCAGGTGCTTGTGCCAATACACAAGGCTTTATCACGAGCTCGTGCACGCGGTCTCGGCACGAGGTCGATCACAGGTGCTTATGCCAACGCACAAGGCTTTATCACGAGCTCGTGCACGCGGTCTCGGCATGAGGTCGATCTCTTCTTCAGGTGCTTGTGCCAACGCACAAGGCTTTATCACGAGCTCGTGCACGCGGTCTCGGCACGAGGTCGATCTTTCTCGCTTTCGACCAGGTGGCAACGCTAGCGGAGAGTTCCTTCTGCTGATTCTCCATTCGATCGAGGCGTTGATTCTGAGCATGCATCGCTTCGGCATGGCTTCAAATGAATTCACGGAACTCACGGATGAGGACGGCGGCGGTCTCTGTTCCTGCATCGGTTTGAGCAGCAACGATCGGAACGGCGTCACTCTGATGCGGAGGCGGAAGGTTATTCCTCTGTCTCTCATATTCACCGATGAAATTAACAGGTTCATGGTGAGGTGGTTCCGCCGGAGCTATCGGCGGGTTTGGTGGTTCAAGATCTGCGTTCGCATGAGTGGAACTGCTAGTCGCGATCTGACGCTTCGATCCAGTCATCGTCGAGTGAAGAAGGGAGACTTCGACAAAGAAGATGAAATCAGAAACGTCCCCACAGACGGCGTCAATGTTCTGAACAGAACTTCAGAGGATGACCGGAGGGAAGCAGTGCGGTTGTGCTCGCGACGGATGACGACGGTGTGTTGGGTGGTGTACCTGCAAACACTCCGACGCTCAAGTCAGTGTGTGTCGAGGTGAGTGAAGAGGTGGTAGAAAAATCATTACCTCGACCGTTCGACGCGGTCTTCTTTAAATATGAGTTGAGGACGGTGTAGCGACCGAAAAATCCGGAGGGATTTATTCGTGTTTAATGGAGCCGCCACCAATAATTTATTTTCGAAGGGAAAATATTGGAAAAACCTTTTTTGAAGAAAAGTGGTCCTTAAGACCGGATTTGGGTTCGGGAGTCGATTATGCGTAGGGAAGGTATTAGCACCCCACGACATCCTTTCGAAAAAGGTTACCTCTAACTAATTGTGCAAAATTTATTAACTTCTAAAAAAATATTTATTTCCCTTTTATTTTAAAAAAAAATAATTAACTAAGGTAAAAAGAGGACTTAATAAAAGTCGTTTATTTTTGCGCTGACAGAGTGGGCTCTGCTCCTACGTATCTCCAGTGCGATGGAGAAATCAAAGGCTACGTAGTTCTTGGGTAGAAAATGGTTGTGTGTTGGTTGATTTTAATTATATATTTTTGATGGAAAAATGTAGGTTTTGTAGGAACCAAACAAGAAGCAATCAAGAGGGGTCCTTACCAATAACCTATTTTGTTTAGAAAAATAAAGAGGTTAGTAATGATCAAACGGGAAGCAATCTCGAGTGATCGTTACTAGTAAAAAACTTAATTTTATTTTTTATGAAGAGGATAGGTTTTCATGGGGACCAAACAAGAAGCAATCAAGAGTGGTCCTCACTAATAACCCATTTTTATTTAGAAAATTAAGATATTTGTAATGACTAAACGGGAAGCAATCTCGAGTAATCATCACTAGTAAATTAATTTTCATGATTTTTATCAAATGTTTTTTTTTAAGAAAAAAATAGGGTTTCGATATTTGTATGTGAACTTTAGTTGAATGAGACTGTACTAATTTGACTAGAAATAAAAAAAAAAGACCAGAATAGAAGAAAGGAAAAGAAAAAAAAACACAAAAAAAGAGGGGGGCGTAAATAAAAGGGAACTGGGGTGTGAAAAGAAAAAAAAAAAAAAGAGCAGAACATGAAATAAGGGGAATTAAACCTAAACACACACACACACCAACACAAAACCAAAGGAAAGAAAAGATCTTGGTACCATTTGTGACAGAAGAAAAAAGAAAGAGGCGAGAGTGAAGGAGGGGAAAGAGAGAGAGAGAGAGAGAAGAGAGTGGAAGAAGAGAAACCTTTTTTTTTTCTTCTGCTTCTTCTTTCTTCTGTTTGCTTCTTCTGCGTTTTTTTTAGTTCTTCTCTTTTTTCTCTCAATTTTCTCCCAAATTGTTGTGTATAATTGGTACCAAGAATGAGATATCCAATTCTGAAATTTTTGTGTCCTTTTCTTTTTTTGTCCCCCTATTCTCTACTGCTATTTATAGAAAAAACAGAGGGCTCAGTTTGTCCACTTAAGGTTGCAACTTGTATGCTAAGTGTGTACTAAAATGATCTTTGAGGAGATGGTAACATGTGCAAAGTCTGAGATGGTATCAATGGTTTGAAAAAAAATATTGCAATCAGCCGTGAATTCAACAACGGTGCTCCCCCTTTTTTAATTAAATTGCATTGTTTGTCAAACTTGGTTGGCAGATGAAGAAAAAGCAAGAGGCCTATGGAGGACATATAGCTGTAAGACATAGTTTGTAGAGTGGCTGAGGAGATATGCAGAGGACTTTGGTGAAGATATGCAGATGACTTTGTGAAGGGTGAAGTGTGGAAATCTGACTTTGATTTTCAGTTTTAGATTTTAGGTTTTTTTTTGTTAATTATTTTGGTTCTAGAACGCTTGTAATGGACTCTTGTAATGGACAATTCTTGCAATTGGGCTAAAATAATTTATGAGGATTTGTCCATTGCAGCATTAAAGAATTGAAACACGGATACGGAAATGATTCTCGGACACGACATCGTATTTTCAAACGACCTCTCCCAGCTCGGCATTCGACCTCCCCAGCTCGGCATACGATCTCTCCACACAGCTCGACATACAACCTCTCCACGACCTCTCCACAGCTCGGCACGCGACCTCTACACAGCTCGACACGCGACCTCAGCACAGCTCGGCACGCGACCTCAGCTCAGCTCGGTATTCGACCTCTCCACAGCTCGGCACACGACCTCTCCACAGCTCGGCATACGACCTCTCCACAGCTCGGCACGCGACCTCAGCTCAGCTCGGCATACGACCTCTCCACAGACAGCTCGGCATACGACCTCTCCAGCTCGGCATACGACCTCTCCACAGCTCCGCATACAACCTCCACGACCTCTCCACAGCTCGGCATACGACCTCTCCACAGCTCGGCATGCGACCTCTACCACTCGGCCTGCGACCTCACCGGCTCGGCGCCGACCTCACCAATCGCAACGACCTCTCCACACGGCTAAGACACGACCTCTCCACAGCTCGGCCCGCGACCTCAGCTCAGCTCGGCATACGACCTCTCCACGCACAGCCTTTCAAGATACGACCTCTCCACAGCTCGGCATACGACCTCTCCACACTCGGCCGCGACCTCGGCTCGACGCGACCTCCCACGCCACGACGCGACCTCACGGTATCGACCTCCCACAGACGCGACTTCCCACAGCTCGGCACGCGGACAAAAAAAAATGAAAATATGAGCGGACAAAATTGGGGTATAACTGCCCTCTTTAGTTATATTTTATTAGAAAATGCAAACAACAATGGTTGTTATATTTTTGTCATAAAATAGAGCTAAAGATAAATACACTAATTTTGTCTTGAACTTGACGTGAGGAATGACAATGAGAGATCAACGCTGATGCGTTTAATCGTAAAGTGATAAGGAAAGAATCTGGCCAGGTCGCATCGACAAGGTAATCTAAAAGCAATAAAGAGGATTAACGCCATGCGCGTTTATCAGAAAACTATAAAGAAGGATCTCCGCCAGGTCGGGTACTGACGCGGTGATCAGAAAGCAATAATGAGGGATTAACGCCTGGCGCGTTTATCAAAAAACTATAAAGAAGGATCTCCGCCAGGTCGGGTACTGACGCGGTGATCGGAAATCAATAATGAGGGATTAACGCTTGGCGCGTTTATCAAAAAAACTATAAAGAAGGATTAACGCTTGGCGCGTTTATCAAAAAAAAAACTTATAAAGAAGGATCTCCACCAGGTCGGGTGCTGACGCGGTGATCGGAAAGCAATAATGAGGGACTAACGCTTGGCGCGTTTATCAAAAAAAACTATAAAGAAGGATCTCCGCCAGGTTGGGTACTGACGCGGTGATCGGAAAGCAATAATGAGGGTTCGACGCCAAGTAGGGTATTGACACGTCGATGGAAAGCAATAAAGAAGGATCGCCGCCAGGTCGGGTACTGACACGGTGATTGGAAGGTTCGACGCCAAGTAGGGTATTGACGCGTCGATGGAAAGCAATAAAGAAGGATCAACATCAGGTCCGGAACTGATATGTTGGTCAAAAAGCAATAATGAGGGACTACCGCCAGGTCGGGTACTGACGCGGTAATCTTTAAAGCAATAAAAAGGGTGATGCTCGGCGCATTTATCAGAAAACTATAAAGAAGGATCTCCGCCAGGTCGGGTACTGACGCGGTGATCAGAAAGCAATAAAGAGTGAGCGATACTTGGCGTGTCGCTTAGAAAGCAAAATAAAGACCAATGCTAGGCGCATTGTCCTGCATGAAACGAATGAAGGATCAAAATTTGGTGCACTGACCAGGTGTAACTAAACGGCTAAAAGGTGATGATATGAAGATGATGCACGAATATATGGTATGTGATGCATGCATGCAATGCGATTATTATTTTATCGATTCCTCGTCCCGTATGATCTCTAGTGCTTAAAGATATGGGACGGATCGAGGTTCATCGGGTTCATTCATACTATGCTTTCGACACCGGGAGGGGGTGAAAGTTATAGATGCAATGCTTATCATTCTTTTTTTTTTTAAGGACAATCCCTTTGTCATTGCCCCTTTTGAAGTTTATTTATTGAGATTTGGCGTGTCCTCGTGATTCTTAAGATGTATATAATAACTGTAATGCTTTCCCATATCATCACATGCTTCACAATTCAGTGTCTATTATCATAAAACAACATTTTGAAATACGAGAACGGAGGTGTTTGGTATTCAAAAAAGAGTCATGTGTACAAGGACTGAAGTTACACAGACTTGAAGATACATCAAGAAAAATGCAGGAAGAAGAAAAAAACAAAGAAAGACAATAACTAAGCAGATATTTTATAGTTTGTGTCTTTGTAGGAACAAATGCCAGCTTCCCATATCCATAACTTTGATTACTCATTACTCTACTTCTGAAAATATATAGAACTGCCACAGTTGGGTAAGAGCCCCTTGATGCGTCAGCCTTCTTCAATGTCCGATTTCAGACCCTAACTTTTGCTTGGATTGCTCTTTCAAGTTTTCAATCCAACGGGTCGCTCTAATTTTTGCCTAGGTCGCCCTTTCAGGTTTTCAACCTAGCGAGCTCACTTTTGCTTGGTTTTTATATGTTTTTCTTTTTTTTTTAGGCATAATATTTTTTGACTGCATCAGAGTTTACTGGGAGCGGGAGATCTTCACCGTCCATCCTTGTGAGGATTAAGGCTCCTCCGTAAAGGTTTTTTCACAACATCCGGACCTTCATACTTTGGAGTCCTTTTTCCACGAGAATCCTTTTGGATGGGCAAAATCTTCTTGAGTTCAAGGTCTTCTTCTTGGAATTCCCGAGGGCGAACTTTCTTTTCGTAAGCCCTCTTCATCCTATGTTGATATAGCCGCCCATGACATAAGGCCATCACTCTCTTTTCTTTAATGAGATTCAATTGATCCATCCGAAGTCGAACCCATTCTCGCTTCTTCTAGTTTTGTCTCCATCAATACCCTTAACGAGGGATCTCGACTTCAATGGCAGCACTGCTTCCATTCCGCACACCGGCGAAAGGGGTTGCCCTGTTGAGGTACGAAGTTCGATAACCGCAAGGCAAAGGGAGCATTTCGTGCGATCTCTAAATGTTACCACCATCTTCTGGACAATCTTCTTGATGTTCTTATTCGCAGCTTCAACCGCCCCATTCATCTTTGGGCGGTATGGTGAGGAATTATGATGTTGGATCTTGAAGTCATTACACAGCTCCTTCATCATCTTGTTGTTCAAATTAGTCCCATTATCAGTGATAATCTTATTTGGCAAACCATAGCGACAGATCAAATCTCTCTTGATGAATTTGACAACCACATTTTTTGTCACACTCACATATGAAGCCGCTTCAACCCATTTAGTGAAATAGTCGATTGCGACAAGAATGAAACGGTGCCCATTGGATGCCTTAGGTTCAATGGGTCCAATGACATCCAATCCCACATTGAGAAAGGCCATGGTCATTGTCAAGATGTTCAAAGAGACTGGTGGCACATGGATATTATCGGCGTAAATCGACATTTGTGGCATTTCTTCACATAACCGAAACAATCGGTCTCCATAGACAACCAATAATAGCCACCTCAAGATTTTTCTTGCCATTGCGTGCCGTTTGCGTGAGTCCCAAAGGAACCTTCATGAACCTCTCGCATAATCTTTTCGCCTCGGTCTTATCAACGCACCTAAGAAGTACCATGTCATGGTTTCTCTTGTAGAAACGCCAGTTTAGAAAGAATCCCATTGCCAAACGCCTTAATGCTCTTTTATCATTCTCTCGAGACATTAAGAGGATATTCTCTATTCGTGATGTATCGCTTGATGTCGTAATACCAGGGTTTGCCATCGCCTCTCCTTCTATTGCTAGCAGCGGTGTCTTTGGCCGGTCGTGATTCTGTATTTTTATGAGCGGTAGGCTCTCCTGATTCGATTTTGAACATTGATGATAGAGTAGCTAAGGCGTCGCTAGTGATTATCTTCACGCTGAATGTGATGGAAGGTGACTTCATCAAACTGTTCCATCAATTCTTTGATGTAATCGTGATAAGGAACTAATTTGGAATCCTCGTTTCCCATTCGCCTTTTAATCGATGGATAACCAAAGCCGAGTCTCCATATACTTGAGAATCTTGACCTTTGATTCAATGGCGCTGAATGCCCATGGCACATGCCTCATACTCTGCCATATTGTTTGTACAATCAAAACACAATCTTGCGATAAATGGAATGAAATGATTTTCTGGGAAATCAAGAGCTCAATCCCATGTCCCAATGCATTAGAGGCACCGGTCAAACAACAAGATCCATTTTTCACCATCGGGGTTTTTTCTTCAAATAGAGCCATTATGTCTTCATCCTGGGAAATCACACGCATTGGTGATAGTCTTCCACAGGTTGATGAGCCAAGTATTGACTAAAGTCTTGCTTTAATTGCCTTTTGGGTGACATACACAATATCATACTCGGATAACAACATTTGCCAACGAGCAATTCTTCCTGTGAGAGCAGGCTTTTCAAAAATATACTTGATCGGATCCATTTTGGACACCAAACAAAGTTATATGGGATAGCATATATTGTCTCAAACGATGTGCGGCCCAGGTTAACGCCAAGAACACGTTCGTTTCTAACAATGAATACCTTGTCTCGCAGCCTAGTGAATTTCTTGCTCAAGTAGTAAATGGCATGCTCCTTCTTACAGATTCATCATGTTGTCCTAGCACACAACCCATTGACTCGTCAATCTTTGTTAAGTACATGATGAGGGTCTCCAGACACGGGGGTACCAAACCGGTGGATCTTGTAAAATCTTGTTTGATTTTCTCAAAAGCTTTACGGCAATTACCGTTCCATTTGGTTTCCTGATTCTTACAAAGACTTGAAAATTGGCTCACAAGTAGCGATTAGTTTGGGATATAAACCTGGCGATGTAGTTCATCTTCCCAAGAATCCACGAACTTCTTTTTTCAAGCGAGTCGGCATTTCGAGGATTGCTTTTACTTTGGCGGATCAACTTCTATTCCTTCCGCTAACTATAAACCCTAGCAGCTTGCCTGACCTTACACCAAAACTACACTTAGCTGGGTTTAACCGGAGTTTATACTTCCTCAGTCGCTCAAAAAGTTTTTGTAGGTTAATGGCATGACCTTCCTCTGTTTTGGATTTTACAATCATGTCATCCACGTAGACCTCTATCTCTTTGTGCATCATGTCATGGAACAAAGCCACCATTGCTCTTTGGTATGTTGCCCCAGCATTTCTTAATCCAAACGGCATTACTTTGTAACATAAAGTTCCCGTAAAGTGATAAATGTGGTTTTTCCATATCTTGAGGAGCCATCTTGATTTGATTATAGCCGTAATATCCATCCATGAAAGAGAAGACAGAGTGTTGGTCGTGCTATCTACCAAGACATCAATATGTGGCAAAGGGAAGTCATCTTTAGGGCTGGCCCTGTTTAGATCTCTATAGTCAACACACATTCGGGCCTTTCCGTCTTTCTTTGGGACTGGCACAATATTAGCCACCCATTGAGGGTATTTTGCTCTGACCCGTAAAAACCGGCGTCAATTGTTTTTACCTCATCTCTAATCTTGAGTGACATCTCCGCTTCATCCTTCTCAAACCGCTTGGGGTGGGCACTCGGGTTTTAATGGTAATTTGTGCTCGACTATGCTATTATCTAATCCAGGCATATCTCGGTATGTCCACGCGAAAACATCCGCATATTCAAATAGGAGTTTAACCAATTTTTCTCGCTCACTGCTTTTCATTGTGGTTCCAATCTTAACTTCTTTCTTGTCGTTTTCAGTGCCCAGATTGATTGTTTCAGTTTCTTCCTCGTGGGGTTGAATCACTTTAGCTTCTTGTTCCACCAACTTCATTAATTCAGGAGGGGTATCCCAATTGTCCTCATTATCTTCCTCAGTATGATTAATGGGGTATTCAAAATTATAGTATGAGTTACTGGCATCGTTATTTTCAAAGACAATGTTTTTGGATCTGCATTAGTTAAAAATAACGAAATGAAAAAGCGAAAAAAAATGAAGAGAGATGGAAAAGATGGAAAAGGAAAGAAAAGAGAAATGATTGGAAAATTCAAAGTGCATTTTATTGATAATGATACTGAAATGAAACATGTGCGCCCTTTTGACAATAAATTATTCTAAAGCCTTGGGCAGAGCAATAGAATTTGCATTACATAATTACTTTGAATCAAAGATCACGGGAAACTCAACGATCTCCCAATTTCCAAGTTCTTCATTCAAGAGCAAGGACTGACAAGGTTGACATTGTCGCTTTACATCTGCGATCATCCTTGATAGTTGCTATTTGATTCGGATCCAATATTCCTCGCACTCAAAGCTTTGTCGATGTCACGGATGGGAATACTCTCATCTTTTGGCTCCCGCCTTCCAGCTAGCTATCCTCTTTTCTTTTCTTTCTTTGGCAATTCTCTTTTTGTCAAATCTGTTGAAGCTTGTATCCCAACCCATATCCGCTTCATTATCCTGGAAGTTCTAACAAAGATCACGATCCCTTGTTCATGTCTTCCCAGTCCACATCCTACTGATACCCTCCTTTCATCATAACTTTAGCGATCATCATGGAGGTTTCAGACAATTTTGGTTTCTTCATTAGGACTCCTTCTCCTGCGAAAGTGGCATTCGCAATCTCCAACGTTTGAAAAGACGTCTCAAGAGCTTCTTCTGCAGCCTCAATATAGCGCGTGGAGGACGGCTTGCTTACTAGCATCTCTTCTTCACCAGAGACAGTCACCAACTTATTATCCATTGAAAATTTTAGCTTTTGGTGTAAGGTTGAAGGCACAACTCCAGCTGAATGGATCCATGGTCTTCCAAGGAGGAATGTATCTTCACGATTTCCATCACCTGAAAGACTACCTCGAATGTGCGAGGGCCGACTTGTATAGGTAGCTCGATTTCTCCAATAACCTCTCTTCTAGACCCATCAAAGGCTCTTACCACCATGGTGCTGGGCTTCATATATGATCCGTCAACAGACAACTTTGCCAAGGTAGATTTTGGCATAACATTTAGAGATGACCCATTATCGATGAGTACCCTAGCAAGGATATAGTCTCCACACTTCACAGAGATGTGCAATGCTTTATTATGCCCCGTTCCTTCAACTGGAATTTCTTCATCAGTGAAGGTAAGGTAATTACTAGCAACAATATTACCCACAATCCCGTCGAATTGGTTCACCGTGATGTCATGGGTGACATGAGCTTCATTTAGCACCTTCATCAACGATTCCCTATGGCGCTCAGAATTCAGCAGCAGCGATAACACGGATATTTTTGCAGGAGTATGATTTAGCTGATCCACCACCTTGTATTCACTCTGCTTCATCAATTTCAGGAATTCACAAACCTCTTCTTCGGATACTGCCTTCTTGTTTCCCTCCTCTTTCTTTGCCTTATTACCCATATCTTTATCAATGGATTCTTCTTCTTTATCTTTTCCCTTGCGAGCTTTGTCCATGGGTCCGATAGGGGTATAAATTCGTCCACTTCGGGTCATCCCACCTATTCCCGAGATGTTAGTGATAGCAGGATTGCTAGATCCAGACGCCGCCTTCAACTGGTCATCTCCTAAGTTGTCCACAAAGACCTTCATATTGTAATCCCATGGCACTGCATTAACGTTCTTGAAAGGGAAAGGAGTTGGTACATGAATAGTTATCGGTTTAGGCACACCTCGGACTGGCTTGTTGTAACAAATCTCCAATGGTTTTGGGAAGGTCGTGTTTTTATCTTCACTTGATCAAGGGTCAATATGTTTTCATCTTTCTTCACACAACCTACCAGATCAAGTGTCTGTTTAACAATTCTTGGAGAATTTGCTGAATTCCTCGCATTCCTCTATGCAATGATCGCCATCGATGCAAGCTACATAAGTCCCTCTCATCGTATTTCATCTCAATTATACCGAATTCGCAGAGTTTGGCATAAATGATCTTCAAGAGTACGGATATCCTCCACTTTCATTATCGGTGATCCCTAAACTCTTCAATAATGGCGTTGATCACGAACCTCCATGACCTGGAAGGGATTATTACCCACATTAGGTCCATCCTCCTTAAAACTCAACCATTTGGCATTGATCGGATCTTGAACCACATACTTCAAAGCTTTGCAATTTTCGGTTGTGTGACTCATCGCCTCGCATGAAATTCACACTTGGCATTTGGGTCATATCCTCTTGGGAAGGGAGGTTGGAGTGGTTTCATTGAGCGTGGAGAGATCAAGGAGTTCTTGATTAGGTCTTTGGAACAAATCCGTATAGGTCATGGGAATAGGATCAAATTGGTGCTTTCTTTTCTTGGTCATTTGGTTGTTTCGGTTTTGGTTCGGTTGGGTGGGAGCAGCTGGTTGTGCTTGTGTTTGAATGGGAGAAGGTGGTCGAAAGGGCATCATTGGTTGGTTTGGCCAGGGTAGGATTATGAGAGGCGGCGACAATGTATGGAGGTGGGAAGTAGGGGTATGAAAAAGGATGTGGGAAATTGGTAAAGAATTGGGGTGGTTTTCCTTGTGCTTGTCCTCCCTGCTCGTCATCACAAAGATTGGTTTCCCCTTCTTTCTTCTTTACTTAAGTTTGTTGGGGTCTCTTGATATTACTAGTTCCAAAGAAACTTTGGGCAATCCATTTCTCATTCCTCCTTCAACTCTTTCCCTACGATGACCATATCTCAAAAGTTTGAGGATACACTTAGATCATTTTGTCATAGAAGGGTGATTGAAGAGTATCCATGAACATGGCCACCATTTCTTTTTCAATCGAGGCGGTTCCACTTGGTGCCATCCTCTCCATCGTTGGGCATATTCCTTGAAGGTCTCATTGTCTTTTTTTGCCATGTTTTGCAACTGCATTCTATCAGGAGCCATATCAATGTTATACTTATACTGCTTCAAGAAGGCATCCGCCAAATCTTTCCAACAACGAATGTAAGATCGCTCAAGGTGTGTATACCAACTCGATGCTGCCCCTGTTAAACTATCTTGGAAAAAGTGAATCAGAAGTTTATCATCATGTGCATAGGACGCCATCTTCCTACAGTACATGGTCAAGTGGCTTTTTGGGCAAGTTGTCCCTTTATACTTGTCAAAGTCTGACACCTTGAACTTTGGCGGTACAACCACATCTGGTACGAGACAAAGATCTGAAGCGATACTTGAACCGAGATAACTTACTCCTTCTACAGCTCTTAGCCTATCTTCGAGGATTTGCAACTTCGTATCAGACGACTGATTCCCAACTGGGATGCTTGGATTGGGTCCTCCTATAGCTGGAGACCAGGCAATGCGGTTAGTCTGGGGATTCAATGGATTTCCTTGAATATAATAGGGATAACCAAATGGTCGGTGATTCACCACGGAGGTCACTACGGGTGTACTGACTCCGTGAGTATTCCCGAGATGAGATGGTGCATAACCAGGTGGAAAGGTGTATGTCATGAAGCCAGGAGTTGAGCTTTGAACTGGTATGGTTTCGCATCTGGGCAGATCCTTGAGCTACATCTTGCACAACAAGTGCTTGGGAATCGATTCTGCAGAGTTATTGTTAGCACCTGGCGGTGTGTGTAACCGGCGGGAGACCAAATAGTGGGAACTATTGTGTCTGTGGGCCTTAGCGGTTATGGTTTGCAAGATCATCATTGGCCATAGGTGGCGTGTAACCAAAGTGAGTCCGTAAAGTGGGAACTGTGGTACTTGATTCTCGAGGGTTACTAATCGGTGATGGTGTAGGACCTGCGGGTAAATTGCAAAAGGTACCATCATCCCTTGAGTATTGAGACCATATTGCAACTGCATAGGACCGAAGCCAGGTGGGTGGGAAGGTGTAGCTTGACTTTCATCATTCACTGCTGGAGAAGCCCCATCTGCAGCCTTGTCTTTGTTTAGGGATTGCAGAAGCTCCAAAACTTTGCTCATCTGTTCCTTCAGCTGGTTGACGTCCTCTTTCACCTCTTGGTCATCCATGATCTTTGATTGAGAGCGAGTTCGATAAGGGTGTCGAGGAATCAGTTTGTTTGATTATTTTCTGAGTGATTAAAAAAATGATATGAGTATGTAAGAAAGAAAAAAATAAAAAAAAATAAAAAAAAATGAATGAATGGATGTGGATGTATGAGTCTATTCATTTTGTACTAGGGAACCGTAGACCTCATTGCTTTGTTGTAATTATCCATTTATTTTTTTTTTTAAAAATCGTTAAGTAATTTGGAGAATAAAATGGGATCAATAAGCAAAATGACAAATCGTTTACAAATAGTACAAAAGCCTCAGCAATTAGTTGTCCCCTTTTTCTTCTTAATAGGACAACCAGCCTTTTCTCTCAATTCTTCTATCAAACTTTTACAAAATTCAATAAACTTGTAAACATTGACTGGAGTATTCAGTGGGTGCATTGCCGTATCAGCCTCCTCTAGACGCCTTGGGATATCTATGATTGCTTGATTGGCCAAACTTGCCAACTTTGAAAAACAGTCCCTCCAATGCATGCCTTCGTTCCTCAGTTCATCAAAGAGTGCTTGATTTTCTATCCGATCGACCGCTTTGTAAAACGATTCTCCCAATACGTGCTTTCATTTTTAGGTCGTCATAGATCTTCTCTTGATATTCAATATAGTCCCATGACTCATTTGCATCCTCTTGTTCTTTTTCAGATCTTGATATTTCACAAGCATTTCTTCTATTTCTTCCTTGTATTGTCGCTCCTTTTGGGCTCGGTTCTCATACCCAGCTACTACCTTCTCAAGATGTCGCTTTAAACCTTCAAGCTTCTCTTGCAAGTTCTTTTTCTAAGAATCGAGGACTTTTTCCACAATCCTTTCCATATATAGGCATTTTCTATAGCCTTGTCCCTTTCTTGGTTACGCAGCTCTAGCTCTTCATTTGCTCCTCTCAGACAAAGTTGCACATCATGCTTACTCTTTTCCTCTACTTTTGCCCTTTTGTTGCTTCTCTCAATGAACTTCCCTTTTAGGATATTTTCCGACTGCAAGTACTTGTTCTCTTGAAGTGCCTTTTCTAACTTTGCTTGTAATTCTTCCTTTTCCTCATTAGCTTTTGACAAAGCTATTTTAAGCTCTTCTATCTCTTTACTCGTAATAGGGATAGATTTTGGTACTTCTGGTTCCGGTGGGGGTGTACCATGGAACGGCAATTTGATTTCTCGAACCCTACTTTCGATCCATTGGTGGTAACTATCCGTAGCACCAATGCTTCTTTTTCCGAGAACTTTCCCTTTCCGAGTGACTTGGTCCCAAGCATGTCGAACCTTTCTAAGCATTCCGCTATTTCCTTGATCGAACTCAAATACCACAAAGGGGGTCGTCATCTGATCTGACGGTGGATTCATCATAGAATAACCAAGTTGTCTTAGCAGCAGAGAAGGATTATAGTTAATACATCCTCTTGTTCCTATAAGTGGAACATTAGGGAAATTCCCGCACTGATAGATCACTTCATGTATATCCAACCACCCTAGGTACCATCGGACCGTCTTTTCATCAAGATCTGCCAGACACAAACCCACCGATCTCCATCTCTGACCCCTACATCACATGTATTGAAGTCTGCAAAAGGACATGACATTTTCCTATTTTCGAATACATGGGTGACAAGCCACACATAGAGAGTGGATAAGCAGCATGATAGCGTTTTCCCTTTTTTTTCACGACAGTGAGTGAGGGCACAATAAGTATCCGCAAGAATGGCTGACACTGGGCTCTCTTTCCTTTTTTTTAAAGGCTAGGAACACATCAATCGAGGCCAAGTCTATATAGCCATCAATGCGTGGAAATAACATAATGCCAAAAATTGTAAGAGCCAACACTTCCATGAAAGACGCCCAATCCTGAACACTAGCCAAATGCCTCATCTTTTCTTCAAAATACTCTAGCGGAAACCCCTCGACGCCATTTCGGTTTAATTTTCTTTTCTTTAGTTCATCCTCCTTGTCTTTTAGAATTATAGCAACCTCTTGTAGGAGATTAAAATCTCGGGTGCGTTGGTAAGGCTTCATGTTTTCGGTTGAGTATCCTAAAATCCGGGCAAATTCTTCCAGTGTGGGAGCCATTTGGAAATTCTTAAAAGTGAAGCACCTCATGGGAGAATCATAGAATTGGATAAGTGCAGAAATGACATTTACTTGCACATCCACCTCTAGCAACTTGAGAATATTCCCATATTTTCCAATGAAGGTTACACGTCAATACTCGCTGCCATTAAATTGGCACACTTCTTCAGGCTTTCTATTTCAGACTTTTTTATTCTCGGATGTATGTGCTTCTTCAAAGGGACAGTTTCGCCACTTGATCCCATATTATCTCACAAAATACTTGCAGCCAACCTTTGAGTTCCTATGCTTCCCTAGCACCTAAAATGAAATGAGAATGAATGACATTCTTTTTTTTTTTTTTAAATTTCAACATGTTTTTTTTTTTTTGGAAGTATGAATGCATGAAGATATAATGTTGAGTGATGATGATGACTATTCAATGTAGCGTGCAAAAAATATGTGATTTGGCAGACCCTTTTTTATTATGCATGGATGTGATATAACAGATTTTGGTGGAAGAATAAAAATGATATGATGCCCCTTGTGTCTTAAATGGGTTAAACCTAAAATTAGAGATTTTCTAACCTAAGGGGTCTATAGTCTTGTATTAAGTGATAGATCTCATGGTGGCTCTAATCACATTCTCACCAAAGGCCTCTAGAGCTAAAGTCTCCTCCAGAATATTAACCACAACGATAGATAACTATCCGGTGCGGAATACTCGAGAGGAGCACACTCTAGATGAAGTTCTCGCAATAGCCAGAAGGAAAGCAAATTCCAATTGACCATCACCGAACCTCCACTCAACTTAAGCTTTGCTCTGACCCGGGTATAAGGCCTTACTCACATGTGTGTGCGAACGTGTAGGTGCGGTGTGTGAGAGGGGCAATACCCTAACACTACCCAAGCTGCAAAACAAATGAAATATACAACATATGGTCTTCTATCCTAAGGTTCAATATATGCATAATATTCACAACAAATATACACAAAAGAACAATAAATAAATAAATAAATAAATAAATGAATGAATAAATAAATAAGTAAATAACAAATGAATAAGTAAATAAATAAATAAATGAATAAATAAATAAAAACAAGGGAAATTAAACATAAAAGTTAACTATTTAGCACAATCAATTATTCAGGCTTGACTCTCTAAAAAAAATGTCCCCAGTGGAGTCGCCAGCTGTAGCGACCGAAAAATCCGGAGGGATTTATTCGTGTTTAATGGAGCCGCCACCAATAATTTATTTTCGAAGGAAAAATATTGGAAAAACCTTTTTTGAAGAAAAGTGGTCCTTAAGACCGGATTTGGGTTCGGGAGTCGATTATGCGTAGGGAAGGTATTAGCACCCCACGACATCCTTTTCAAAAGGTTACCTCTAACTAATTGTGCAAAATTTATTAACTTCTAAAAATATTTATTTCCCTTTTATTTTAAAAATAATAATTAACCAAGGTAAAAAGAGGACTTAATAAAAGTCGCTTATTTTTGGCGCTGACAGAGTGGGCTCGCTTCCTCACGATCTCCTGTGCAAAGTGGAGAAATCAAAGGCTACGTAGTTCTTGGGTAGAAAATGGTTGTGTGTTGGTTGATTTTAATTATATATTTTTGATGGAAAAATGTAGGTTTTGTAGGAACCAAACAAGAAGCAATCAAGAGTGGTCCTTACCAATAACCTATTTTGTTTAGAAAATTAACGGTGTTCGTAATGATCAAACGGAAGCAATCTCGAGTGATCGTTACTAGTAAAAAACTTAATTTTATTTTTTATGAAGAGGATAGGTTTTCATGGGGACCAAACAAGAAGCAATCAAGAGTGGTCCTCACTAATAACCCATTTTTATTTAGAAAATTAAGATATTTGTAATGACTAAACTGAAGCAATCTCGAGTAATCATCACTAGTAAATTAATTTTCATGATTTTTATCAAATGTTTTTTTAAAGAAAAAATAGGGTTTCGATATTTGTATGTGAACTTTAGTTGAATGAGACTGCATTTAATTTCACAAGAAATAAATAAAAAAAAGACCAGAATAGAAGAAAGGAAAAGAAAAAAAAAAGAGGGGGCGTAAATAAAAGGGAACTGGGGTGTGAAAAGAAAAAAAAAAAAGAGCAGAACATGAAATAAGGGGAATTAAACCTAAACACACACACACACCAACACAAAACCAAAGGAAAGAAAAGATGCAGCGCCGCTGCTGACAGAAGAAAAAAGAAAGAGGCGAGA
This sequence comes from Calophaca sinica, assembly GCA_037113605.1. Taxonomy (NCBI): domain Eukaryota; kingdom Viridiplantae; phylum Streptophyta; class Magnoliopsida; order Fabales; family Fabaceae; genus Calophaca; species Calophaca sinica. The sequence continues at coordinate 105,443,407 of CM073734.1, read as the reverse complement.
GTGAAGGAGGGGAGAGAGAGAGAGAGAGAGAGAGAGAAGAGAGTGGAAGAAGAGAAACCTTTTTTTTTCTTCTGCTTCTTCTTTCTTCTGTTTGCTTCTTCTGCGTTTTTTTTAGTTCTTCTCTTTTTTCTCTCAATTTTCTCCCAAATTGTTGTGTATAATTGGTACCAAGAATGAGATATCCAATTCTGAAATTTTTGTGTCCTTTTCTTTTTTTGTCCCCCTATTCTCTACTGCTATTTATAGAAAAAACAGAGGGCTCAGTTTGTCCACTTAAGGTTGTAACTTGTATGCTAAGTGTGTACTAAAATGATGCTGAGGAGATGGTAACATGTGCAAAGTCTGAGATGGTATCAATGGTTTGAAAAAAAATATTGCAATCAGCCGTGAATTCAACAACGGTGCTCCCCCTTTTTTAATTAAATTGCATTGTTTGTCAAACTTGGTTGGCAGATGAAGAAAAAGCAAGAGGCCTATGGAGGACATATGGCTGTAAGACATAGTTTGTAGAGTGGCTGAGGAGATATGTAGAGGACTTTGGTGAAGATATGCAGATGACTTTGTGAAGGGTGAAGTGTGGAAATCTGACTTTGATTTTCAGTTTTAGATTTTAGGTTTTTTTTTGTTAATTATTTTGGTTCTAGAACGCTTGTAATGGACTCTTGTAATGGACAATTCTTGCAATTGGGCTAAAATAATTTATGAGGATTTGTCCGTTGCAGCATTAAAGAATTGAAACACGGATACGGAAATGATTCTCGGACACGGCATCGTATTTTCAAACGACCTCTCCCCAGCTCGGCATACGATCTCTCCACACAGCTCGACATACAACCTCTCCACAGCTCGGCACGCGACCTCTCCACAGCTCGGCATACGACCTCTCCACAACTCGGCACGCGACCTCAGCTCAGCTCGGCATACGACCTCTCCACAGCTCGGCATACGACCTCTCCACAGCTCGGCATACGACCTCTCCACAGACAGCTCGGCATACGACCTCTCCAGCTCGGCATACGACCTCTCCACAGCTCAGCATACAACCTCCACGACCTCTCCACAGCTCGGCATACGACCTCTCAACAGCTCGGCACGCGACCTCTACACAGCTCGGCACGCGACCTCAGCTCAGCTCGGCATTCGACCTCTCCACAGCTCGGCACACGACCTCTCCACAGCTCGGCATACGACCTCTCCACGGCAACGCTGACCTCGGCTCATTTCGGCATACGACCTCTCCACAGACAATGCAAGATACGACCTCTCCACGGCTCGGCGTACGACCTCTCCACGGCTCGACGCCGACCTCGGCCAGACGCGACCTCCCACGCTCGACGCGACCTCGGCTTTCAGTATCGTCCTCCCCACAGCCAAGACGCGACCTCAGCTCGCGCGACTTCCCCACGCCTCGGCCATGACAAAAAATGAAAATATGAGCCGACAAAAATGGGGTATAACAGGCATTCATCGATGAGTAACCGCTCCGCGGAAACCCTAAGCTCAAGTAAATTCCTTTAATGCTGAGAACCGTTGGGTCGGCCGCGTTGAGGGAAGGCGGAGAGGCGCGCGGAAACGTGGCATCGAGGGAAGGCGGAGAGGCGAGCGGAAATGGGCCTGAAAGCGTTGGATCTCTGGATTGGGCCTCGGCCCAGTCCGGAACAGATACCATGTAAGACAATTTTGTTAATCGTATGAAATTGTTATTAGTTGCATACCTTTGTTATTGGATAATCTTCTATGTTCATATAGAATACCATCAGATAAACATTCCCATGTTTCTTTCCACACATGATCTGGTCTGTTAATGCAACCTGATAAGAGAATGGTGACAAATAATTTTCTCAAGTAGTAGCCTGAACCCCAATTATTTGCTTGTCTGATACCTTCTATGTATTCTTTATCATCTTCAAGTAACCCCATAGCAAAACAGGCTTCTCTGTAAGTTGGGTACTCAATGTTATCAATGTCCTTAACTCTTCGTAGCTAGTTGCTCCCTTCACATGACTTAGCATCATTCTCAAATAGAATAATTCACCAGTAGTTGGAGGAACCCACATCAACCTACCAATTGTGTATCCTTTCTTGCGAGGTTTCCATTGTCTCGGCTTCTTTACATAGACAAATTTTGAAACAAATCGAGCATATGTCAAGTGTCTACCTTGTGGAAATATCTTATTTGCTTCCATCCATGAAGTTAACATTGAGTCTGGTGACACTTGGCTTAGAAAGAACATCATCAATATCCTCGTGATCATTAAAGTAAACGAGTCCGCTTCTCCTGGTAGGTGAAAGAATAGCCTCTCAACACCGGCTGCCTACCATGAATTGGAAATGAGTAAATTCTCCAACATGCCTCGCATGGAGAAACATACCGCAAATAAGGTACATTTGATTTCATCAATGTTGCCTCTTTGATATGATCCCTCATTACGTGTTTGTACCATAACAAATTGTAATTCGATCATATCCCTTGTTTATGTACTTGAACAAATACTTGATGGAGGTACTGGTTACACCATTCCATATTAATATGTGCTTGGTACTTCAATAACAACTTCGGATTATAGGGCACAATATGGCGGTTGTCAATAGAAACACCATTTTTAAAAATGTGTCACGAATTTCTTCTCCTATAAACCGGATAACCTTCTTGATCAACAATTGTGGTGTTCTCAAAATTCTTTGGATAATACCTAGAGCATTTACCGCCTTTCATGCACTGAGCTGACTTGTTATGTGCTCCACATGGACCATGGATCATGTGAGTTTTTACCATGTTATATAACCGTGGATCAATTTCCTTATCCGAATTTCAGCTGAAATAATTTTGTCGATGTCATCTGGAGTTGGATATTTGTTTGATGGATGTAGAAAGATAAGGATGTGTGCATGTGGCAACCCTCTTTTTTGAAATTCAATAGTATACATATCTGAAATAAGGAAATGAGAATTTAAACATTAGTATGTTAGTGATGAAAATGAACATGGGTTAATAAATTTGTGTGAAAAACAAATATGTAACTTACATCCTAGTACTTTGCCAAATATATGTCTCTTTGTCAAATCCGATAACAACTGATCAAACTTAATTTTGAAAACTATTGAGATGATATCTAGTCTATCATGTGGCTTCAAATTCATTGGTCAAGAAACCTTTCAATTCTCGCCAATGGGATTGCATGTAAATGTTAGAAATAAATCCGAAGCCTATGTAGCTACATATTGCCATCCCATCAAAATATAACTGATCCATATATCGGCGACTACCGAGCAAATGAGGACTTAAAACAACTCTTTTTCCTTTATTTGATCCTTGTGTCTGCCCATGGTCACCTACTTCATTCAGACTCCGGTATTTATCAACTCTTAATTTTGACTGGTTTTTCCTGATGAATGATAGTCTCTCAGACTCTATCATGGTATAACCATCAACTACGAATTGCTGAAACAACCTTCTTGAACGCATTAAAGTTTGTGCCTCATCTTTTCTTGTTTGCAGCCTAAAACAGAGCCATTCTCTAATTGTAAGTCGATTCCTTTTACTTTTGTGACCATTGGCTCTATCTTTATGCAACACATCATGCCTATAACCATCTTCACCATAAGGAAATATAAGGGGATACCGTAACCCAAATAACTTGTATGTAACTCATCTATTCTTTGAAGTTCTCCACTTTGTGTCTGCATAATGATATCTCTTGGTGAAGCAAAGGTCAACATCTCCCACAATAAGTGCAGCCACTTCAAAACTTTAGGAATATTATATATTCTCGCCATCGCTGGACCTATCTGAGATCAACCTCAACTTAACATCATGAACATTGGATTCTTTCAATGCTCGTTCGCTTGCCATCCCTGAATGATTTAGCATGATCATATATTTGTCTAGCATGGCGCATAAATTTTTACTATTTCAGGATCAATATTCTCTTGGTTCCTAAGATAAAAGAATGAAACAAAGTGATGAAATAAAGTGAACGTAGTATATGCGATAATGTTAAAATATTTGACAAACAATTTAAAATAATTAGTGATAGTTGTGTTATTACCTTCCAATGCCTTGTATTACGCTCAACGTAACTTCGTAGGATGACCAGGGAAGCAAGGCGGCTCGCGACGGATGACGACTGCGTGTTGGGTGGTGTACCGCAAACACCCGACGCCAAGTCGGTGTGTGTCGAGGTGAGTAAAGAGGTGGTAGAAAAATCATTACCTCGACCGCTCGACGCGGTCTTCTTTAAATATGAGTTGAGGACGGCCATCGCCGATGTGTAACCGCCCCGTGAAACCCGGTCGGCATTAAATTCCTTTAATGCACAAAGCCGCTGGGTCGGCCGCGTTGAGGAAGCGCGGAGAGGCATGCGGACGACGTGGCATCGAGGGAAGCGTGGATCGACGAGCGGAAATGGGCCTGTGAATGCCGGATCTCCTGATCGGGCCTCACCACCAACGGAACAGCTTGCCCCCAAGTCGCTAGCTCGAATGTCGAGGTGGTGACTTGTTGTCGGTTCGCTGATGTCGACGCTCGACGCCCTTGTTCGTAGCGAACCGCAAGTGTCGCCATATCGCGGCTTGTTCATTAGTTCGCCGACCTTCGTGTTCCACGCCTGGCCGAGGCGCCTCGACACGAGGCTTGATGTGCTTGTGCAAGGCACAAGGCTTTATCACGAGCTCGTGCACGCGGTCTCGCACGAGGTCGACAAGTCTTTATCACGAAGCCTGCACGCCGTCTCAGACGAGGTCGATCTCTTCATTCATCGTGCTCAGGCTAACGCACAAGGCTTTGTCACGAGCTCGTGCACGCGGTCTCGGCACGAGGTCGACAAGTCTTTATCACGAGCTCGTGCACGCGGTCTCGGCACGAGGTCGATCTCTTCATTCATCAGTGCACGCGGTCTCGGCAGGTCGATCTCTTCATCAGGTGCTCGTGCCAACGCACAAGGCTTTATCACGAGCTCGTACACGCGGTCTCGGCACGAGGTCGACAAGGCTTTATCACGAGCTCGTGCACGCGGTCTCGGCACGAGGTCGATCACAGGTGCTTGTGCCAACGCACAAAGCTTTATCACGAGCCTGCACGCCGGCCCTCAGACGACGCCGATCATAGGTGCTTGTGCCAGCGCTAACGCACAAGGCTTTATCACGAGCTCGTGCACGCGGTCTCGGCACGAGGTCGATCTCTTCATCAGGTGCTTGTGCCAACGCACAAGGCTTAATCACGAGCTCGTGCACGCGGTCTCGGCACGAGGTCGATCTCTTCATTCATCAGGTGCTTGTGCCAACGCACAAGGCTTTATCACGAGCTCGTGCACGCGGTCACGGCACGAGGTTCCATCAGAGGTGCAAGGTTTTGATAGTAAATAAATGTTGATTGCGTATTTCTTCAATCACACTTCCCTGCTTCACATTTATGTGTTTAGGATACATTTGTTTTAACTATAATATTTCTTCATCTTTGCTTGTCAGTGTTACTCTGGGGATTTGTCTTTGGCTTTTGATGCCATCAACTTCTCTTCGTAATTCATAAATTTCTGAGCTCGCCAGGAACTCGCTCGTGGTCTTCGCTTATCGACACCAACGCCGACGCTGAATAGATTTCCTTCGATCGTGCCTCGCTCTAGCAAGTACAGCTTCATCTCTTCAGAGCATTTCTTCACCAAAATGGCTTCTTTGTTGAAGCGCCGACGTAGTCTCCGATAGACTCATCTTTCTTCTGGCGTGCGCTGCCCGCTGGCCGACTGGGTTGGACTTTAGACGCAATGAAATGCGCGGAGAACTGGTCGACGAGCTCAGTCCAGGAACCAATGGAATTTTTCTTAAGGGTCTGGAACCAAGACAACGCTGCCTTCTTCAGAGTGAGGGGAAAGATTCTGCACTTCACCGGCCCTTGGGCGCCTCAATAGCCCATGACAGTATCAAAGCAACCAACATGCTCGTCGGGGTCGGTGGTGCCGTCGTATGAGTCAAAAACGGGTGGTTTCTGAAGATGCTTCGGAATCGGGAATTTCATGATCTCGGATGTAAAAGGACCAAAGGCCCCGCTCGAGTCACTCGTGTCATTGCTCCGAGAAGGAGTTGATGAAACAGAATGAGCACAGCGGAGTGCTCTATGCCCAGAGCGGCGTGGAGTCGTGCCACGGTGGTGGCGATGAACAGATCTGAGACTTTCAGACTCCTTCGATCTCCGAGGAGAACGAGAGACTCGATATTTCCTGTTTTCAATCTGTGTGGCAACGCGAGCGGAGAGTTCCTTCTGCTGATTCTCCATTCGATCGAGGTGTTGATTCTGAGCCTGCATCGCTTCGGCATGGCTTCGAATGAATTCGCGGAACTCGCGAATGAGAACGACGGCGGTCTCTGTTCCGGCATCGGTTTGAGTAGCAACGATCGGAACGGCGTCATGTTGATGCGGAGGCGGAAGGTTATTCCTTCCGTCCTCGTGACTCACGGATAAAATTAACAGGTTCATGGTGAGGTGGTTCGAGATCTGCGTTCGCAGGAGTGGAACTGCTAGTCGCGACCTGATGCTTCAACCCAGTCATCGTCGAGTGAAGAAGGGAGACTTCGACAAAGAAGATGAAATCAGAAACGATCCCCACAGACGGCGCCAATGTTCTCAATGTAACTCGTGAGGATGACCGGAGGAAGCGGCGGCTGTGCTCGCGATGGATGACGACGGCGTGTTGGGTGGTGTACCTGCAAACACTCCGACGCTCAAGTCAGTGTGTGTTGAGGTGAGTAAAGAGGTGGGAGAAAAATCATTACCTCGACCGTTCGACGCGGTCTTCTTTAAATATGAGTTGAGGACTGGTCATCGCCGATGTGTAACCGCCCGCGTGAAACTCGGAAGTCGGCATTAAATTCCTTTAATGCACAAAGCCGCTGGTCGGCGCGTTGAGGAAGCGCGAGAGGCATGCAGACGACGTGGCATCGAGGGAAGGTGGATCGACGAGCAGAAATGGGCCTGTGAATGCTGGATCTCCGGATTGGGCCTCGGCCCAGTCCGGAACATATTCTATTTTGAATCTCATTCTCTGTATCGTAAATATAAAGGTGTGCAAACTTTGGTGGCTGACCAGGCATTGGCAATAGACTTCCAATTCTATGGCATGACTGGCCTTGTATCCTATAAGTTGGTGGTCCTCTACCATTATTGATGGCCCTATCAAGTTTGGCTCCAGGAGAGGTGAAAGCAAACATCATATTGTACGCTCTAATGTGTTGTTGAAAGTTTTTGCTATCTGCTGCATATTGATTAAAAAGTAGATGCTGAAGCAATGTTGGTGGTTCTCCCAAGAGTGGAAGTTGAATCTTTCCTTGCCCACAACAAAGATGATATCTAGGACATGCAGAGTCTCTGTTTTTTCGTGTTCTCTCTTGATACCACATATATGCATGACAATCTTGACATTCAATCATTGGATCACCAATGTCATAGTATCCTAATAATTAAACAAAGTGTTAATAAACAGATAAGAACATTCATGGCGCTTGTTTAATTAATAATTATAAATTCGCACCTTCACTAAGATGTGTTTGATTTGCACCATTCATGTTGACATTTAAATCTTCTTCATCGTAAGATGAATAATTATCCGAATCGAGATCCGCTTATCAACAAAGATGAAATGTGCCAATGAAAATGGGTAATAAAGTATCTAATGAAATGTGCTAACTGAAAGTTATCTAATTTAAGCTCTATAAAAAATACATAAGCATACCATGTAAGCCATGACTTTGTTGATCGTTGAAATCTGAAAGGATGTCTTCCTCGTAATCAGATGATAAATTTCTTGTGTAAGAACATTTGTTGCGGACATGAGTTGTTCGCATTTGGAGAAATGGAGCAATTTGGATTTGAAGATGATGATGCAATATTTAGATTCCTAATAGCCGCAGGATTGTAGTCATTTTTCCGAGTAACAATAGAATTTTGCCATTAGATTGAGACCTAAAGAACCAACATTTATGGCCCTTCTTTTTCGCTCGATTCTTCTTTGTAAGTGCTTGGTTGAGTATGCATAACACCACTGGAGTTGGAGGTGCTATTTAACTGAGAATATGTCTGAACTCCTTCGTTAAGGCAGCTAGAAGTTATGTGTGCTGGTTCCTGATCTCATTCTAGCACGCAGTTTCTCATTTTGCAATCTACTGTATGAGAAAGTTTCATTCTTCTCGCAGAATAAATATTTTCTTTGAACGTGTTTCTACACATAACTCTTTGATGTCTTTATTTCCTTTGTTGTCCATGTCTTCAGAACATCAGACAAATAAGCATATAATGTAAATAAATTTCTTACATTAATTCAGCAGCAAAGTTATAGATATAAGACAAAGTTCAGCTGCTTCTCTTAATTCCAACAACTCAAAGGTTGATATCCTTGTGTGAAGTTATTATGTCCATCTTGAAAAATAAAAAAAGGAATCGCAGGTGTATGGGAGGGAAAAAGGAGGGAGGGAAAAAGGAAAGAATTTGGAATGCTGAAATCCTTATGAGCAACACAGGTGGAATGATTGTAAGACGCTTTTTTTTTGGGGTTTATCGGTGTTAGTCTTTCGTGGTGAGGTCAGAATTTCCACCACTGCTCCATTCATTAAATGCTTGTCTTAGTTGAAGGGATTTGGTGTCATCTTGGTTGACCAGTATCTATTCTTTTTGGCTTTTTGACAAAGATAGTCACTTTGCACATTATACAATGTAATTGAAGGTATTGGCTTTTAGCTTTTTGTTTTGCTGTCCTTGTGACTTATTTTGCGGTAATGGCTTGTTAAAAAAAACATGAGTGAAGTAGACAGTGACTAAGTTGATGGTAGTAGGTAGGAGTGCTTTTGTGTGTCTGCATATCTAAAATAGGCTGCAATAATTACTTGCTATATCCTATTAGTTGCTATTAGTTAGATTTAGTTAGATACCAACTAATGAGACTGAACCTTCCTTAGTTACATAACTATTACTTACTTAGCAGGTTGTTTTATCGAAAAAAGTACAAATATATATTAACTTGATTGAATATATATTAAGTTCAAGTTGTTTGTGAAAAAAGAACTCCTACTTTTTCTATATATAGCTGTCGAGATCAACCTCTTCGAGATCAAGCTCAATCTGTCGAGATGAAGCTCAACCTGTCGAGATCAAGCTTCAACTCGACAGCTTGAGGACCAAGCTCAACCGAGATCAAGCTCAAGTCGTTGGTCCTCGTCAGCCGAAATGAAGCTTGATCTCGCAGCCTGAGCATGATCTCGACAGTTGAGCTTGATCTCAAGTCGCCGAGTTCAAGGTCAACCCGCCGAGATGAAGCTTGATTTCGGCGGATACTGGTGACCAAGCTCAACCGAGATCAAGCCTGTCAGCTGGTCCTCGTCAGTCGAAATGAAGCTTGAATGAAGCTTCGATCTCGCAGCTGAGCTTGATCTCGTAATGTTGAGCTTGATCCGCTGGTCGAGTTCAAGCTCAACCTGTCGAGATCAAGCTCAACCTGTCGAGATGAAGCTTGATTTCGACAGGTTGAGGACCAACCGCTTGAGCTTGATCTCGACAGGTGTGAATAGCTGTCGAGATCAACAGCTGCGAGATCAAGCTTCATTTCGACAGCTTGAGGACCAACGGCTTGAGCTTGATCTCGGTTGAGCTTGGTCCTCAAGCTGTCGAGTTGAAGCTCAAGCTCTCGAGATCAAGCTTGATTTTGACAAATAGGACCATAAATTCGAGCCCGATGAGATCAGGCTCTAAATTGCCGAGATCAAGGTCAACCTGTCGAGATGGAGCTTGATTTCGGAGTGTCGAGGACCAACAGCCTTCAGCCGTGATCTCGACATGTGAATAGTCGCCGAGATCAACATCTTCGAGATCAAGCTCAACCCGCCGAGATCAAGATCAACCTGTCGAGATCAAGCTTCAACTCGGCGCCTGGAGGACCAAGCTCAACCGAGATCAAGCTCTGCCGCTGGTCCTCGTCCGCCGAAATGAAGCTTGATCTCGCAGCCTGAGCCTGATCTCGACAGTTGAGCTTGATCTCATGCCGCCGAGTTCAAGGTCAACTGTCGAGATCAAGCTCAACCTCGCCGAGATGAAGCTTGATTTCGGCTGTACTGGAGGACCAAACTCAACCGAGATCAAGCCTGCCGCTGGTCCTCGTCGCCGAAATGAAGCTTGATCTCGCAGCCTGAGCTTGATCTCGACAGTTGAGCCTTGATCTCTGCCGCCGAGTTCAAGCTCAACCTGCCGAGATGAAACTTGATTTCGACGTTGAGGACCAACCGCTTGAGCTTGATCTCGACAGTGTGAATAGTCAGCCGAGAGCAAATGTTCTTCGAGATCAAGATCAATCTGTCGAGATCAAGCTCAACCTGTCGAGATCAAGCTTGATTTCGACAGCTTGAGGACCAAGCTCAACCGAGATCAAGCTGAAGCTGTTGGTCCTCAAGCTGTCGAAATGAAGCTTGAATGAAGCTTGATCTCGCAGCTTGAGCTTGATCTTGATCTCGACAGGTTGACCTTGATGTGAAGCTGTCGAGTTCAAGCTCAACCTGTCGAGATGAAGCTTGATTTCGACAGGTTGAGGACCAACCACTTGAACTTGATCTCGACAGGTGTGAATAGCTGTCGAGATCAACAGCTTCGAAATCAAGCTCAACCTGTCGATATCAAGCTTGATTTCGTTGAGCTTGACCTCGACAGGTTGAGATCAAGCTCAAGCTGTCGAGATGAAGCTCAAGCTCTCGAGATCAAGCTTTATTTTGACAGCTTGAGCCGTGTTTACTTACTCAGAAATATGATATTTGTCAACCAAGCCCTTAGGAAAGTCCTATATATATTATGCTTGATGACTAACCAAATTGGTCAAAATTTATATGCATTAATTGGTGCAAGAGGAGCATCTTAACTGATTCCTCAATAACAGTTTTTTTATATAATAACTTGATATTATTTTTTCACCATCAGTGCAAATAGATAATTGTTCAAAAATTCAATAAAAGCCAAAAAAACATGAGACAATATATGTTTTCATCCATATTCATTATGCATAATCATAGTTCTTCATAGCTTACAAAAAGAAGGTTGTCCATTAGGCATTATATGTTTTCACATACATTGTTACCATGACAACCACACAACAAAACACAAAAGACACATAAAGTCATACTATCTTTAGTTACAATCGAAATGCCAAATCAAAGGTTAGATAATAACCGAGGAAGCAAAGGTACTATTCAGCTTTAATTATCTTTGTTATCTTTGTAGACGATAACTGCGTGCAGACGCCATTTCTTCACTAAGTTTTCATGCAAAGATATCGGATGAGTCCTCTTTCTTTGGAGTAATAGAGGATATCATTTACGATCATGCTCTGCAGTTGGTGATAAAGATTGTCAGAACAATCACAAATGTTTTAGTAGGGATGTTAAAAAACATAATAAAAAGGAATTTTAAATATTGCATCTGATATAGACTTACAGTGTCAAATTGAACATCTTCAATGGGATCACAATTTTCCTTAGGCAGTTTGGATGTCTCCTACATCGAAAATAAAAGCGTTAAGAGCTTAAAGCCACTGCAGAGTCTATTTGATAGTGTATGTTTACTCTACCTCTTGAGGGTGTATTTGATCCAATATTGTTCGTATCATTCCTTGATTATCCCATGTTTTAATAACAGATGACTGGTTGTTGGATGGTTGCACCTTGATCCTTAAAGCCAAAGTCCTTGCTAGAATATCATCAAGTGCCTTAGGATAAGACCTCGGATTGTCTTCCCCAGCCTATATTAGCAGATTAGTATAAGTATACATATATTAGTAATCTTAGCGATTTTGAAGAAAGAAAGAATCAATTCACGTGGGAAAAAGGTACAACGACATACTTCTATCATCTCGTTTCTAAGTTCAAGAGTCAGTTTTCCCTATAAATTTCGCACAATCACTATCCCAGAAAACAAATTTGGCACTGTCTTGCGATCATAAACCCGAATTTCCAATTTATACCTATGAACAAATAAGGTGTTAAATTGTTGTGCAAAATCTTAATATATTAGCTATATTTGGATAGAAATGAAGAGTTATAACCTTGGAACAGTAGTTTCATTGTATTTTCCACAATCACATGACCACGGACCATCAACCACCTTTCCTTTCCTACTCCTGGTGCACCCAGAGCATCCTTCATAACTCCATCCGTTCTTGTTAACAATGAATTTCCCGATTGTAGCCACAAAGGACACAAAGTTGTTTCCTAGTTAGAATTATAAGTTAGCAAAATTGACATCACAAAATATCATAAATCACTTGTTATCATATTTACCTCTTTAAGGTCATTTATTTCGTGGAGGCCTTTGATAAGAGCTTTATAGACAAATCTGTCTTGTTCAGAAAATTGGGAGCATCCAAAGGAATTGGGTTAATGATTGACTTGATGACTCAATCACTTCAGTTGCTTGTAAGCTGTAATATATAATATATTTTGTTAAAAAGATGTGCATACATTCCAAGCAATATATGATTAAATGTGCATACAAAAAGTCATGATGTACCTCCTTCTGAAGCTGTGGATTTCTTCAATATCTTCATTAATGATTAGTTTGGAACCAAACCATGAGTTTGAAACAGATGGAGGAAACTTTCCTGACATATAACAAAAGAAACATAGGTAAGGTATTAAAAGAATCCATAGACAACATAAAATAGGAAGTTCAGATGCTAATCCAACCTTGTCCTTGTTTCAGTCTTGCATGGGTCAGTATGATAATAATCGATCCGTATAGCGATGTTGTGCTTGAAATAATTAAGAAACCTCATTGCAGCTGACTCCCAAAGAGTAACATTAAGCAACTTACCACTACCAAATAAGAAAATAATAGTTAAAATATAACTAATACTAATGATTTAAAACTAAATAATTGAGAAATGATACTACTGGTTTGTTACCTTTGATCCTTCACATTGAAGACAACCTTTTTTGGGTCTGCACTGGTCTGGTTAAAAACTTTGTTATGCACCAAGCCAATCAAATCTATACCAACATTACATTTGTAGTGTTACATTCAATGAATTAAATCGAAGATAGCAACATTACTGGGAGAAACATCAAAAGTTGCTTGAAAACTTACCCACTAACAGATCAGTACGAAATATGCCATTAAGAATGTCTCCAAAGTCTTTAAACTGGTATGGACTTGTTGGTATGTCAGGAAAGTCTTTCTCTTTAAATATAGTACCATCAGAGAAAACCATCTTGTATGGATGGTCACAAACCTTAAATTGAAAATCATTGGCATGTACAACAAAATTCTCAAAGACGTAAGTTTTTTGTTCGATAAGCTTGTTCCTCCATGCCCCCATGTCATCCTTGGGAACCACTGCATGAATCTTATCTCCCTATTAAATAAAAACAGTCATCTAGTAAATTGTTTGATATTTAGATAACTGTTAACTAATAGTAATAGATATTTAATAACAACAGATCTCTATAAGACTAAGAGACTTACATTGGCATCCATAAAGATCATTTCATAATGTTCTTGCCTTGCCTTGTTAGTTACAATCCAAAGATCTGATATTCTCACAGCAATCTTCCATGTCTCTTTTAAGTCATTGACCTCTTTGATCATATCAAACGGTCGAGCCATTTTCTAAAATGTAAGAAATATAAGTTGAGGATGAAGTCTTTATTTCTATAATGTATTTCTCACTTATTTTGCACATAAATTTTGACAATGTGGGTTTGAATGATACAACAAACAGAAGATTGATAATGATTAAAACAAAAAACGGTTAAACAAAAAGTAAGGTGAAGATGAGTTGTTACATTGTCTCTGTAGTAGAGCAGAATTTTGCCTGTAGAAAAAACAAATTCGAACAGAGGTAAATATCAGATATATGTTACAAAACGAAAATACGAAAATAAGAGGTAAAATAATAATGAGAAGAAGAAGAACAACCAACAATGGATATGAGAAAAAAAGTCTTAGTCCTCGCCAGAAAGAAAGAAAAGAAAAGAAGAGAAGAGGAGGAGGAGGAGGAGGAGGAGGAGGAGGAGGAGAAAGTATTGAGAAGAAGAAGGAAGAAGTACCGAAAGTTGATGCTGAGAAAGTGAAGTGTGAAGTGAGATGGGATAGCACAGTCTGTGAAAGAAGAAATGAGACTAACTTGTAATAGGAGTGATATAGCATGTGGAATGATTGTAAGACGCAGCTTTTTTTTTGGGTTTCTTGGTGTTAGTCTTTCGTGTGAGGTCAGAACTTCCACCACTGCTCCATTCATTAAATGCTTGTCTTAGTTGAAGGGATTTGGTGTCATCTTGGTTGACCAGATCTATTCTTTTTGGCTTTTTGACAAGATAGTCTTTGCACATTATACAATGTAATTGAAGGTATTGGCTTTTAGCTTTTTGTTTCATTGTCCTTGTGACTTATTTTGCGGTAATGGCTTGTTAAAAAAACATGAGTGAAGTAGACAAAGTGACTAAGTTGATGGTAGTAGGTAGGAGTGCTTTTGTGTGTCTACATATCTAAAATAGGCTGCAATAATTACTTGCTATATCCTATTAGTTGCTATATCCTATTAGTTGCTATTAGTTAGATTTAGTTAGATACCAACTAATGAGACTGAACCTTCCTTAGTTACATAACTATTACTTACTTAGCAGGTTGTTTTATCGAAAAAAGTACAAATATATATTAACTTGATTGAATATATATTAAGTTCAAGTTGTTTGTGAAAAAATAACTCCTACTTTTTCTATATATAGCTGTCGAGATCAACTTCTTCGAGATCAAGCTCAATCTGTCGAGATAAAGCTCAACCTGTCGAGATCAAGCTTCAACTCGACAGCTTGAGGACCAAGCTCAACCGAGATCAAGCTCAAGCCGTTGGTCCTCAAGCTGTCGAAATGAAGCTTGATCTCGCAGCTTGAGCCTGATCTCGACAGGTTGAGCTTGATCTCAAGCTGTCGAGTTCAAGGTCAACCTGTCGAGATCAAGCTCAACCTGTCGAGATGAAGCTTGATTTTGACAGCTTGAGGACCAAGCTCAACCGAGATCAAGCTCTGCCGCGGTCCTCGTCAGCCGAAATGAAGCTTGATCTCGCAGCAGAGCTTGATCTCGACAGTTGAGCTTGATCTCAAGTCGCCGAGCTCGACAGCTATTCACACCTGTCGAGATCAAGCTCAAGCGGTTGGTCCTCAACCTGTCGAAATCAAGCTTCATCTCGACAGGTTGAGCTTGATCTCGACAGCTTGAGATCAAGCTCAACCTGTCGAGATGAAGCTTGATTTCGACAGCTTGAGGACCAACAGCTTCAGCGTGATCTCGACATGTCTGAATAGCTGTCGAGATCAACAGCTTGAGAACCAAGCTCAACCGAGATCTTTGCCTGTAGAAACAACAAATTCGAACAGAGGTAAATATCAGATATATGTTACAAAACGAAAATACGAAAATAAGAGGTAAAATAATAATGAGAAGAAGAAGAACAACCAACAATGGATATGAGAAAAAAAAGTCTTAGTCCTCGCCAGAAAGAAAGAAAAGAAAAGAAGAGGAGGAGGAGGAGAAAGTATTGAGAAGAAGAAGGAAGAAGTACCGAAAGTTGATGCTGCGAAAGTGAAGTGTGAAGTGAGATGGGATAGCACAGTCTGTGAAAGAAGAAATGAGACTAACTTGTAATAGGAGTGATATAGCACAGTCTATGAAACTGGTAGCCCTGCTACAGAGTTGACTACAAAACTATCATTTTTCGTTTTTTTTTTTTAATTGCTACACAGCAAAATAAAATTGTTGAAGGACCGAAATCTCCTTGTTTTGGACAGGTGGCAGTAGCCTCAGGTGGGCATAATTGTTATTTCAACAGGTAGCAAATAGTATATATTTATAGTAGATAACTAGGGCATTGAAGTCGCAACCGCTAAGAATCCACACAATTGTTTCCTCGGAAACAATATTGTTGATAGACCTGTTCGTAAATGACTATACAATAATAAAGAGAGAAAGTTGTGTTCATAAATAACTATACAATAACAAAGAGAGAAAGTTGTGAAGGCAAAGGTCACAAGGATTTGTTCTAGATAGAACTCCAAAGGATGACTGGAGAGAAGCGGTACGGTGGCGTCAGGTCGGATGACGACGGTGGTGGTGGTGTACCTGCAAACATTCCTGCAAACACTCCGATGCTCAAGTCAGTATGAGTATGAGGTGAATGAAGAGGTGATAAAGATGAAGATTACCTCAATCGTTTGAAGTGACTCTCCTTTTATAGGAGTTGAGGGCGGTTCTCGTGGAACCCGGGGTGCCGTCGGATCGTTTACCGACCTGTGATGGGATGGGCGGAATGCCGAGGACCGTTGGATCGGCCACGTCGATATGGTCTCGAGGTAAGGCGGTGGGAACCGACGTTGGTAATGGGCTGGATGTGACTCTTCGGATTGGGCTTCGGCCCAGTCCGGAACAGTTGCCCCCCAAGTCGCTAGCTCGAATGTCGAGGTGGTGACTTGTTTGTCGAAGTCCGTTGATGTCGACGTTCAACGTCCTTGTCCGTAAGGAACTGTAAGCGTCGTCATGTCGTGTTTGTGCAAGGTTTTGTCACGAGCTTGTGCACGAGGTCGATCTCTTCATCAGGTGCTCTCAGACGCAGGTCGGTCTCTTCATCGTGTGCTTGTGCAAACGCACAAGGCTTTGTCATCACGAGCTCGTGCGCCGCTGATCTCGCGACGAGGTCGGCCAGTGGTGCTTGTAAACGCACAAGGCTTTGTCACGAGCTCGTGCACGCGGTCTCGGACGGTCGATCTCTTCATCGGTGCTTGTGCAAACGCACAAGGCTTTGTCATCACGAGCTCAGGCGCTACGGTCTCGGCCGCGATGCTCGACCTGCGTCATCATGTGCTTGTGCAACGCGACAAGGCTTTGCCACGAGCTCGTGCGCGGCGGTCTCGGCGACGATGCTCGACCTGCGTCATCATGTGCTTGTGCAAACGCACAAGGCTTTGCCACGAGCCTGCGGCGCTACGGTCTCGCAGACGATGCTCGACCTCGTCATCATGTGCTTGTGCAAACGCGACAAGGCTTTGCCACGAAGCTCGTCGCGCTACGGTCTCAAAGACGATGCTCGACCACGCAGTGCTTGTGCCAAACGCGACAAGGCTTTGCCACGAGCCTGCGTCGCGCGGTCTCAAAGACGATGCTCGACCACAGGTGCTTGTGCCAAACGCACAAGGCTTTGCCACGAGCTCGTGCGCGCGGTCTCGGCACGATGCTCGACCACAGGGGCTTGTGCCAAACACAAGGATTTACCACGAGCTCGTGCGCGCGGTCTCGGCACGATGCTCGACCTGGCGCTTCGATCCAGTCATCGTCGAGTGAAGAAGGAAAACTTCGACAAAGAAAGATGAAATCAGAAATGATTCCCACAGACGGCGCCAATGTTCTGGATAGAACTCCAAAGGATGACTGGAGAGAAGCGGTACGGTGGCGTCAGGTCGGATGACGACGGTGGTGGTGGTGTACCTGCAAACATTCCTGCAAACACTCCGACGCTCAAGTCAGTATGAGTATGAGGTGAATGAAGAGGTGATAAAGATGAAGATTACCTCAATCGTTTGAAGTGACTCTCCTTTTATAGGAGTTGAGAGGCGTTCGTGGAACCCGGTGCCGCGTCGGATCGCATCTGGGCGTGATGGGATGGGGGGAATGCCGAGGACCGTTGGATCGGCCACGTCGATATGGTCTCGAGGTAAGGCGGTGGGAACCGACGTTGGTAATGGGCTGGATGTGACTCTTCGGATTGGGCTTCGGCCCAGTCCGGAACAGGATTCATAATAACATCTTAGCACCGAACGTCAGATCAAACAAGTTCACTTCAGTTCGACACCAAGTTGAGGGGCAACTGATCTGGAGCAAAAATAAAGACCCAACATGAGTAAGGTAAGTGCAAATGGCAGAAAAGTCACACTTTAATGGGCTCCCAAAGGGCCTAACAACACATTAGAGAAGGTCACTATCATGGAGATCTCCTAGTACAATGGCGCACAACCTTATTAATGAGACCTTAATCATTATCAAGTTAAATTTGCTAATGGAGAAAAGTCATTAATCCGGCTGTCAACCAACCTGAGAACTAGGACATAAGAATACCCTTGTTCCAGTTTTCTAACAATTGTAATTTAATCATTATCAAGTTAGATTCAAGACATGGTTGATATTTATATTCACACACTCATTCTTATGGGAGAGAGAAGACTCAACTCCAATCTTAAGTCTCACCAAATAAGGTTTTTCCTTACTACATCTTTAATGTGTTAATGTTATATAATATATAATTGATGATTATCACAATTTATAAAAGGTTGTTTGTGATGAAAAACAAATATTTTTCTCTTATTCAGATCAAAACTTTTTCTTGTAAACATGTCCCAGATGTTCTTTTTTTCCCTAACCAATGTCGAAATATCATAAAAAAATATCATTAGTCCTATTTTAAAAAGAATTTTAATTTGTATGTATTGTCAGTGTAAATGTTTTAGGCATGTATCGAATGATGTGTTGTTACATTATTTAATGGTTTAACAAGACATATGTTTTTAAATTCATTAAATGATGTGACAACACATCATTAGATACATATGTAAAATATTTTTACACTAACTGTGGATAAAAATTAATCTCTTTAAAAAATGTTTCAAGTGGCAGCTACTTTACAAGAAAGAGGAGCAATAGAATACACTATTGTAGTGGCTGAAACAAACTCTAGCTACATTACAATACCTGACACTTTATACAGGAACAACTCTGGCTGAATATTTAATGTACTGTGAACGTCACACTTTAATCATTTATGACGATCCCTCCAAACAAGCACAGACTTATCGCCAAATGTCTCTTTTATTACAAAGACAGCCAGGTCGTAAAGCTTATATTCAATAGCTCAATATCTACTACCTTCGATCCTTTTTATAAGTAACAAATTGGGTGATTTTCTTAGTTCTAAATATAAGAAATAAAGTCTTATTTTCAATTACATTAATTGTTCAAATTCTATGTTTATCCTTATTTATTATCAGACCACTTGACAATAAACGAACATACCTCATTAGTTGTTTCTCTCTTTGAACTATTTGATACAAAGAGTACTTGTGGAGAAAAAAATTACCATACCATCATTAATTTAAATCAACTCATTTCAATACACTTTCTTAATCTCGATGATTTTGTCCGTGTAAGATATCGGGGGTGCAGCACTGTTACTTCAATTTTAGAGGTACTGGACTTCATAGCACTTGACAAATGGCTTAGTGAACGGTTCTCTAATATTGCCACCACAGCCTTCCGATTTTCACGAATTTTCCTAGACCGACTCCATCGTTGTTGAGATGTACAGTATGAGTAGTAAGTAAGAAGGGAAATGATGATTGTCGCGAGAGATTGCATTGCGAATAGTTCGCGATTGATTAGTCAAATATTCCACTAATATCGAAGTATAATGGTTGCAGAGTAAATACCAAATTTATTCTTAACAAAAATTACGGAGACTAATTTAGTCTTAAAAAAAATATTAATTTAGTCTTTAAAAATCTTAAATATGGGTCAAATTAGTCTTTTATAGAGACTAAAAAGTATCCTTAAAATAACTATTTATCCCATATTTAAGATTTTTAAAAATCAAATTGATACTTTTTATTTTTTAAAGACTAAATTAGTCACGGTAATTTTTTTTTAGACCAATTTCTTTTAAAACAAAAACCACATTAAGCCTCGTGAAAATTCCACGTGTTTCGCGATGTATAGCATCGCTCAAGTAAGTATACACCATACAGATCGAGTCGGTTGTGGACGCTGACACGTGGCAATCCAAATCTTAAAGCCTCAAATGGAAAATCATTTTGGCTGTTATATCGAGCCACTTGCATTGCATGTCATTGTTTATCTTCCAACTAGCCAACTTGTTTTCTTCACAGATAGCTTTCCGCAAATTGAGTTTGGCGATACCATGTAAAGTTTTTCTTCACTGCTTTTATAATTCACACCGTTTGCACCACTAATTATGCATTACTTGATTAGTCTAGTCATCCACGCGTAAATTAAATTAACATATTTTTGGATTCTTATTTGCTAGCTAATGCTAAACTGGTTTATGCTGAGCGATTCAAAAAGTCAACAATCTTCGACTCAACTCAAGTAATTAGGCACTCTTTTGCATTTATAATTCACACCATTTGCATCACTCATCATGCATTCCTTCATTAGTCAAGTCATCATACACGCGTAAATTAACATATTTTTGGATTCTTATTTGCTAATGCTAAATTGGTTTATGCTAAGCAATTCATAAAGTCAGCAAACTTCGACTCAACTCAAGTAATTAGAAATTCAACCAAATTCATAGAAAAATCATTGCTTCCATACAACTGGTATAGGAAGACTTCGTTAGTTTAGATAAACTTCTCAACAAGCATTTATAAAAAAAAAAAAAAAAATACCTATAAAACATTGTTGTAATAACTATGGATTTTTTAAATAACCATTTCTTATACAAATTGAAATTAATTCTTGCATTTTTACATAAACTGTTCTATTTAATTTCTTCATGAATATCTATAAACTTCAAGTTGTCTTTTTTTTTTGTAAGTGAAGAACTATAAATAAATTTTAATTGAGAAACTATTGTAAAGTGCATTTAATGTGTGTTTGGTTCTACCCTAACGAAAATTAATTTTAAAGAATTGATTTTGTAAAATTGTTTTCGGTTAAAAGTGAGTTAGACGTAAATTGATTTATATTTGGATGCATTCACGTAAAAATGAGTTGAACAATAAATTTCAAACTAGATTTGATTTCTCTTCAAAGAAGTTTCGAATCATAGTTTCAAGTTAGAATCCATTTTGGAGTTAAACATGTTTTATCTTAATGGAAGCCAACCATTCAAATATGTGTCAAAATTAATTTTATGATTCTAAAATCACTTTTACGAGTTTATCTATGAGAAATGTAAATCCAAATACTCAGTTTTTTTTTTCTTTCTTTCAATTCTCACATTTTAAGCTGGTTTCTGATAGTGCTAGGTAAGTAGTAAAACACAATTTAGTTTCTTATTTGTGAGTTGTATGGATAGCCATATCTACCATTGGTTCTTCCCCCCTCCCCGCTTTCTCAAACAGTTGCCTTTGTAGATACATATCGTCAATATTTGGCGTATCATATGTTGCGTCTCAATCAGTAGAAGGTGCACCCGGTTTGGTCATACCGGAATGACCCAACTCAAGTCAAATTTAACGCTATCTTCATTTTTGTCCCATAACGATTTTAACTTTTCTTCATATAATGTGAACACACACTGTCACAAATGGAGTCGTGCTTTTTAAGAATGAATAATATTAGCGAATGAATGAACATTATATTACATATAAAGGCTTCATTTACTTGAGCTTTTATGTCAGCAAACTGCAATTGACTATTCTACTACTTTCTAGTGATGTTATCTCTAAAGCTTAGGTTGACTGTGGTCATAGTCCTTTCAATTCTAGCCATTGTTTCTTATGCTGAAACAACCTTTGTGGATGTTGAAATTCAAGCTGTGAAAGCTTTCAAGAAATCCATCACCAATGACCCAAATGGAGTCCTTTCAGATTGGATTGACAACCACCCTCACTGCAATTGGTCTGGCATTACATGTGACCCATCTTCAAAACATGTCATTTCAATTTCCCTGGTTGGTCTTCAGCTCCAAGGTGAGATTTCACCTTTCCTTGGAAACATTTCAGGACTTCAGGTTCTTGATTTAACTTCAAATTCATTTACTGGACCTATTCCTTCTCAGCTTAGTCTTTGTACTCAACTTACTCAATTAATCCTTGTTGAAAATTCTCTGTCAGGTCCAATCCCTCCTTCATTAGGAAACCTGAAAAGTTTGCAGTATTTGGATTTAGGCAGTAATTACTTGAATGGAAGCCTCCCTGAAAGCATATTCAACATCACTTCTTTGTTGGGTATTGCTTTCAATTTCAACAACCTTACAGGTACAATCCCATCAAACACAGGGAATTTAGTTAACACTATACAGATTGTAGGGTTTGGGAATAGCTTGGTTGGGTCTATTCCTGTTTCCATAGGTCAGTTGGGTGCTTTGCAAAATTTTGATTTTAGTCAAAACCAGTTATCAGGTGTAATACCTAGAGAGATTGGAAACCTCACAAATTTACAAGACCTTCTATTGTTCCAGAATTCCTTGGCTGGGAAAATACCTTCTGAGCTGGCTCAGTGTACCAAACTTGTATACCTTGAGTTATATGAAAATCAGTTCATTGGAAGTATTCCTCCTGAGCTAGGAAATTTAGTTCAATTGGAGACATTGAGGTTATATGGAAATAACTTGAATTCCACAATTCCATCTTCTATATATCAGTTGAAATCACTAAAACGTTTAGGACTATCAGAGAATAACTTGGAGGGAACAATATCTTCTGAGATTGGATCTCTGAGTTCCTTACAATCATTAACCCTGCATTTGAATAAGTTTTCTGGGAAGATTCCTTTATCAATAACAAACTTGACTAACTTGACATATCTGTCAATTAGCCAGAATCTCCTTTCAGGTGAACTTCCTTCAAACCTTGGTGTGCTTCATAATTTGAAGTTTCTTGTCTTGAGCAGCAACTTTTTACGTGGACCTATTCCTCCTAGCATTACCAATTGTACTAGTTTGGTAAATGTGAGTTTATCTTTTAATGCTTTTACTGGGAAAATTCCTGAGGGTTTTTCAAGGCTGCCTAATCTTACTTTCCTGTCTCTTGCATCCAACAAAATGAGTGGAGAAATCCCAGATGACCTCTTTAACTGCTTAAACCTTAGTACTCTAAGTTTGGGGATGAACAACTTCAGTGGAATGATAAAATCTGGTATCCAGAACCTGTTTAAACTCATGCGTTTGCAGCTGAATGCAAATGCTTTCATAGGACCAATTCCACTGGAGATTGGAAACTTGAATCAGCTCATCACTCTGTCCCTTTCTGAAAATAGATTTTCAGGTCAAATTCCAACAGAACTGTCCAAACTTTCTCTCCTTCAGGGACTCTCTCTCTATGACAATGAATTAGAAGGTACAATACCTGACAAACTCTCTGAGTTAAAACGACTAACTGAACTTTTGCTGCATCAAAACAAGTTGGTTGGTCAAATACCAGATTCTATCTCAAAGCTTGAGATGCTTTCATACTTAGATCTTCATGGCAACAAACTCAATGGCTCCATTCCAACAAGCATAGGAAAGCTTAATAATCTTTTAATGTTGGATCTCTCTCACAACCACCTCACAGGATCAATTCCCAGAGATGTCATTGCACACTTCAAAGACTTGCAGATGTATCTTAACCTTTCTCACAACAACTTTGTTGGAAGTGTTCCAACTGAGCTAGGCATGTTGGAAATGGCACAAGCCATTGATGTTTCAAACAATAATCTTTCAGGTTTCCTTCCCACGACACTTGCCGGGTGCAGAAACATGTTCAATCTTGATTTTTCAGGAAACAATATTTCAGGTCCTATTCCTGCTGAAGCTTTTAGTCACATGGACTTGCTTCAAAGTTTAAACCTTTCAAGAAACCATTTAGAAGGGGAAATCCCCGCAACCTTGTCAGAGATTAAGAACCTTAGTTCCCTAGATCTTTCTCAGAATAACTTGAAGGGAACTATTCCTGAGGGCTTTGCCAATCTTTCAAAGCTGGTGCAACTCAACTTTTCTTTCAATCAACTTGAAGGTCCTGTACCTAAGACAGGAATATTTGCACATATCAATGCATCTAGTATGATTGGAAACGAAGATATTTGTGGAGCGAAATTCCTAAGGCAATGCAGAGAGACTGGTCATTCTCTATCCAAGAAGAGCATATCTATCATTGCTGCACTTGGATCTCTTGCTATACTTCTATTCGTAGTCCTTGTGATTTTATATCTCTGTCGAGGCACCATATTTGGTAATTCTAAACAAAATGATGATACTGAGAATCATGAACCAGAGCACAGTTCAGCATTGGCTCTTAAAAGATTCAGTCCAAAGGATTTAGAAAATGCCACCGGTTTTTTCAGCGCTGACTACGTCATTGGTGCTAGCAGTTTGAGCACCGTTTACAAGGGTCAATTAGAAGATGGCCAGATTGTAGCCATAAAAAGATTGAATTTGCACCAATTCTCTGCAAATACTGACAAGATCTTCAACAGAGAAGCCAGCACCTTGAGCCAACTGAGACATAGGAATTTGGTTAAGATACTTGGATATGCTTGGGAGAGTGGGAAAATGAAGGCTTTAGTTCTACAATACATGGAGAATGGGAATTTGGATAGCATCATACATGACAAAGAGGTAGATCAGTCTAGGTGGACATTATCCGAAAGACTCCGTGTTTTCATTTCTATTGCCAATGGATTGGATTACTTGCACTCCGGTTATGGTTTTCCCATTGTCCACTGCGATCTAAAGCCTTCTAACATCCTTTTAGATAGAGACTGGGAAGCTCATGTCAGTGATTTTGGGACAGCTCGAATTCTCGGTCTTCATCAGCAGGATGGCGGTACCCTTTCCTCATCAGCGGCTTTGCAAGGCACAGTTGGCTATTTGGCACCAGGTATAACTAAGCCTTTTCTAATCTTTTGTGGTCAGTGTATTATGTGTAATATATTTTCATCACAATTATGTTCATGGTAGAGTTATAATCTAAATGAACAATTTAGTTCTTTTAAAATTTGTATAGTGAGTAAATCTTGAACATTAGATTGTTCTAATCAGCAAAATTAGCATTAAGAGTTCAAGACATTGAGAAATTCTCCTAGTTTGTTAAGTTTCATACCTAGAGGTTTTTACAATTTTCATTCTCTGAACAATACTTTTCTGTGTAATTGCAGAATTTGCCTACATAAGCAAAGTAACGACTAAAGTGGATGTGTTCAGCTTTGGTATCATAGTAATGGAATTTCTAACAAAAACAAGGCCTACAGGGCTATCAGAAGAGGATGGCAGTTTGCGTGAAATAGTGTCAAAAGCCCTTGCAAATGGAATGGAAGAGGTTGTCAACATTGTAGACCCTGTATTGACTTTGGACGTCACAAAAGACCATGCAGAGGTGTTGGTAGAGCTCTTTAAGCTATCCTTGTGCTGCACCCTCTCGAATCGCGAAGATCGTCCTAATATGAATGAGGTGGTATCTGCACTTGTGAAGCTTAACACAGCAAGATAGTATTGCTGTCTTTTTAGATGATAAACACCATCAATCAATCCTTGGATCTGTTTTCTCAAAAGAAGAAAAAATAAATTGTTCCTAATTACTTCATTACTAGTGTCTTTAACAATGGCAAGGCCTTCTTGTATCCATGTTAGTTTTCCAATCATGATGAAATGTATGCAACAAGTTGACTGGGAACTCAAAGCTCAGTCATGAGAGCAATCAAGTTCCAATTTCAGATTTCAGATTGTTCTACTAATAAAACTTGTCCCTGTGCGGCTGCTCATATGAAAAATGGACAGTTTAGGAAGACTAGATGATGCAATTTAAGCAAATTGATCGCATTTGCATATAACAGCTACAAAAGAAGAATATTGTAAAATAAAACAACAAAGCTAAATGGTAACAACAAATGGATAAAAAGTAAATATTTAAGGTTGCCTCAGTTACTGGGAGGATCAGTATGAAGAAATTCTTGAATGGTTGAAGGGAACTCCAAGCCTTCAAAACCACCATCAAGACCCTCAGAAATAAAAGCAGCTTTCCCTAAAAGCAGGTGTGCCAACCGTAATTGCTCTTGCTTCTCCACCCCATCACCATTCATAAAGTGTTTGATCCACCCATCTAACCTCACCAACTCCTTCTTACACTTTGGCCCCTTCACACCAACAATCTTTGAATAAAACCCTCCTTCACAGTGACAAGAATTACAATCATCATCAACATCCTCAAAACCATCCCTTTGTCCCACTTGTTCCTCAGACATTCCCAATAGCTGCATTAACCGTTCAATCTCATCAACATCTTGAGCTTCATCTACAATTCTAGGGAATTCTGAAGGACTAGTTTGAGAAGGGTCTTGATGAGTCAGTGGGAATCCTTGTGAAATAGAGAGGAATGCTCGAGGAGGTTCACTGCTATCTTGGTTGGTACAAGTCTTGCTGCCACTGGGTTGGTCTTGGTCCAGGTTGAGGAACATTGGTGAACTCAAACTCAAAGACCCTCTTGATAAAAAGCTGCTTTCTTGTATTTGAGATTCTTTTCCTGTTGGTGATGTGTGCTCTAATTTTAGCCTTTTTTCAACCTGGCCACCAAAATAATCCATTAAAATTTAAAACAATTTCAAGAAGAACATGTTAGGTTGTGAAATTGCAATTGCATACCTGTTTTAACGACGAGAAGAAATTGGAATGCGATGACATTGATATTGGTCGTATTTTGTTGTCCATTTTTTCCCCTTCCGTTTTTATGATCAATATATAATAGCCTTGCTAAAGTGACGGCAGTGCAATATATTAGATTATAGGAGTTTTTTTGACATTTGATGGTTGGGCTTAAGAAATTAAATTAGAATTCAGCTATAAAATCCCCAATAAATATGAAATGTAACACTCACTGGGATTGGGAGAACAAGTTGACACTTAAATGACGTAAATTAACTAAGTAACATTAAGTTGAATACACACATGATAATAATTCACATTCTCAGCAGAAGTACTTTGCAATAACAATACTTCACCAAAACCACAAATCTAAAACCCAAACCCAAACCCAAGTGTGCTTCTCTTCTCTCACTTTCCAGGGACAAAGTTGGTAGCATAGGACCAGGCGTTGTTGTTAACTGGGTCAGCAAGGTGGTCAGCAAGGTTCTCCAAAGGACCCTTTCCAGTAACAATAGCCTGAACGAAGAATCCAAACATAGAGAACATAGCCAACCTACCGTTCTTGATTTCCTTCACCTTCAATTCAGCAAAAGCCTCTGGGTCGTCAGCAAGGCCCAATGGGTCAAAGCTGCCACCTGGGTAAAGTGGGTCAGTCACCTCACCAAGAGGCCCACCAGCAATACGGTAACCTTCAACGGCACCCATCAAGATAACTTGGCAGGCCCAGATAGCAAGGATGCTCTGAGCATGGATCAGGCTTGGGTTACCCAAGTAGTCAAGCCCACCCTCGCTGAAGATTTGGGATCCAGCCTTGAACCAAACGGCCTCACCGAATTTAACACCGTTGCGGGCCAAAAGCTCTGGGAAGACGCAGCCCAAGGCTCCCAACATGGCCCATCTGCAGTGGATGACTTCGAGTTCACGGTTCTTGGCGAATGTCTCCGGGTCAGCGGAAAGCCCAGCAGTGTCCCAACCATAGTCACCTGGGAACTCACCAGTCAAGTAGGATGGGGGCTCACCAGAGAATGGGCCCAAGTACTTGACACGATCTGGGCCGTACCATGGGCTTCCGGATGAGACGGGCTTTTTGGTGGTTGTGGCCCTCCTCATGGTGAACCTGGCGGTAACCAATTCTGGGCCTGATGGGGACAGCTTCACGGGCTTGCCGGCCAAGGTGGGGGAAGAGAGAGCCATGGAAGAAGCAGCCATGGTTGTTGAAATTGTAATGAAAAAGGTTTGTTGTTTGTAACTATGCTTCTGTGAGGAGTGGTGAACGTTAAGGTGAACATGGGTGGGTATTTATATCAGATGTGAAGTGGTTAACCTCTTATCTTGTGCTATCTAATGCTGCATTCTCATTGGGGGTTTGAGATTTTGATGCTACACTTGGCACCTCTTTAATCCACTACTGGGTTAGATTCTTTACATGATTTTTAACCAATGGTGGTGTTCCATGTGTAACTGTGAGATTCCGTTAGATATATATACATATATGTGAGTGAATTATTATAATTGGCTTAGATTATGTGGTTCTACTCCGTTCACACTGTCTCAGAACTGTAAGATTTTTTCTTGGGTCCACGTGTTGTCTTGTTGTTCCCAGCGCATGAGAACCACAAATTTTGAAAGCACAATGGACGGACAGGTGTTATTATCTAATTTCTATTTTAACAAATGTAAATATTAGCTAAAGCATTAAGAAAGGAAGAAAAATTGTGAAAAGAACGAAGTCAGGGTTGATGGTTACACGGGTCAATTTTGAATCATGAAGAAGCCATTCAAATATGGTTAGTTGCAACAAATAGAAAGGTGGAGTCTTACATGGCCAGTATTATTTAGGCCATTATTTTCAAAAATCAAACAGTTCACATCCTCACGATTTATTAAGTCACAAAGGAAGAGGTTCTTAAGGATAATTGATTTGAAAACCTGCAATCATTTAATGCAATTTGTATACCTTTTAAATTAGTTGTCAATTAAATATCAATATTATACAAAAAAATGAAGTTGTGGTTTTACAATAAAAAATCAGTAAGCAGTGCGACTTAGAATCTTGGCCTATCTTAAATTAATGCTTATATAAAATGTTGAGGGAGTTCATACTTTACAGTTACTTAAGGTTTTTTTTTTGACAGCAGCAGTTACTTAAAGTTAATTAAGGATGAAAGAACAAAAACCGTAAAACATGACAATTGAAAGAATAAATCGGAAGGTTTGCTACAACACAACTGCCCAAGCATTCTCATCCATACGTATACTTTTGCATATTAGAAATGAGGCAGGCAAGTTAATAATGGTCCCGGTTTTGCCGTAGTTGATATTTGAGTTAAATATGTTTTTGGTCAATGTAAAATATAAGCAAATTTTGGTTTTAGTCCCTATAAATTATTTTCTTTGGTTTTCATTTCTCTAAAACATCAAAGTATTGTTTTTTGTTCCTGTCGTCATGTGATATCTGTTAAGTATTTATGTGTCTTAAGAAATGTCACACGACCATCTCAGGTGATAATTACCCAATGAAGTATGTGATACTATGTTAGCATGTAACTACCCGAATTTTTTTTCTTAACCCCTAAAATGAATTTAGTTTATATACCCTAAAATGAATACTAGGGATAAAAAATAGTGATTTTAGGTTTTAGAGGGATGAAAATAAAATAAAAACATTTTACATGAACCAAAATCAAAATTCATCCATTTTACAAGAACCAAAAACAATACTTTTAAATTTTGGAGGGATGAAAATAAAAAATAAAAAATTTACAGGAATCAAAACCAAAATTAACCGATTTTATAAATACCAAAAACATATTTAGCCCTTACTATTTTTACCGGTTTCCTATTTTACATTTCATTTTTTTTTTTGACCAAAGCATTTTACATTTCATTTAACGGTCATGGCATATCCAAAATCTAAGATGGCAATTTCTTATTGGATGAGGTAGGGGTTTCTGATATCTCTTTCGATATATAATCTATTAGTGAGGGAAAAGAACCCAAAAAGATGAGTGATATTATATATGAGAACCAATTATATCAAGGCGTCTCCAAAGGTGCCAGTATTCATGCTTAGACAAATGAGATGGTTTGTCTTCTTGCCTACTAATACTATTGGATATTTGAATATTATGATGTGAATATGTGACAAATGGATGGAGATTGAAGAGCATGGTCTGAGCTTGCGTACTCATGTTCAATCTAATTTCATCTTTAAAATCATTTTGTTCAATATTGGTTTGCCCATGTAAAACATGAAACTTTAATTCCAAACTTGGTTAAAAGAACATCACAGTATGTTGAGCCTTCCACAAAACAAAAGAGGATTTGCGAAGGAAAAATAAATAAAAGTTGCGCATTTTAACACAAATTATGATAACAATGGGGAGCATAATTCATCATTACAATTAAAACAGAATAAGTGTATAGAAGTTATAAGCTGAATTGATGCTTGTTTTTCTTTTCTGTGTTTAAAAAAACTCCACCATATCTTTTATAATTGATGAAGTTAATCAAGTTACTTTTGCTTTATTCTCCTAATTAAGCTTCTCTAGACCAGTAAGCAAATCTTTGGATTCTATGATAAGGCCGAAACGAGTCTTCTTGTCTCAAAATTTAACATGATGCCTCAAATGCAAAGACGTGAACAACCCATCACGCATATAAATAAAGCAATGCCTTTCTCCCTCGCAACAGGGTTGAGGTACATGGATGCACCTTAAATTCGAGACACTAGTTTTGCCTTAAGTGACATCAATGATCCAAAAAGAGTGAATCAGCAATGATTATTGGCGTTGGGCAATTATATTGATGAAATTTCAAAATGATTTTTAAAATTAAAATTTTCTAATAATATTAGTCATTTCGTGTCGGTCAATTTAGTCCCTACAATTATTTCTGTTCCGGACTGGGCCGAGGCCCAATCCGGAGATCCAACGTTCTCAAGGCCCATTTCTGCTCACCTCTCCGCCTTCCCTCAACGCGGCCGACCCAACGGTTCTCAGCATTAAAGGAATTTAATGCCGACTTAGGTTTCACGGGCGGTTACTC
The DNA here is from genome assembly GCA_037113605.1 of Calophaca sinica. Lineage (NCBI taxonomy): Eukaryota > Viridiplantae > Streptophyta > Magnoliopsida > Fabales > Fabaceae > Calophaca > Calophaca sinica. The sequence goes on along the minus strand of CM073734.1, from coordinate 105,413,006 downwards.
ATCGATGGCAGTCGCCAACTCATATTTAAAGAAGACCGCGTCGAGCGGTCGAGGAATGATTATTTTTCCACCTCTTCACCCACCTCATTCATACAATCGACTTGGCGTCGGGTGATTGCGGTACCACCACCAAGGTCTTCCACCGGAGCTCTGAGCACCATCAGTAGCGGTCTAATTCTTCCACCGTGAAGCGATACTTTCTCGGTATCTCTTATGTTCGTCCCGAACATTGGCGCGTCTGTGGGAACGACAAATCGCTCTCGTTCTTTTTCACGTTCATGGTGGCTAGAACATTGATTGAATCTTTCTCCTCTCGATACGTGTTCTTTGGTTTCGGTGAGAGATTGCAATGGTGTTTTCCGGAGAGGAATTCCTTCGAAGAGGCCAGGAAAGAATCTCGTCAATTCTAAAGTTTTTACGGATCAAGAATTCGTGAGGAACAGAGACATCGACACCTCGCATCAAGTTTCGGATGAGGAATCTATCTCAATCTTGTTTGATCGGTTCCGATCTATTCGACTTCGGTGAAAACAGAACAAGATTAGGGTTTTCATCCAATTTTGGATGAAATCTTCCTCAAAAGGCAAGATTTCACCTTCTGCGTCTTCGTTCACGCCATCTCAAATGATGAGATTCGCTAAATTGTTGGGAAAAGGATTGCGGAGGAAGGATAAGATTTGACGGTCATCAAGGTTCTCGCCTTCACGATGCAACAACCGTCTTGGTTCTCGCCTTCACCATACTGCCACCACCTCGATCGAATCAGAGCATCCCGAGTCACATCGATGTCACAGGAAACGGTGGCTCAATGCAACGCAGTGTAGTGGCCGATCTAGACTCTGTCGAACTGGATCAAAACCGCCATCACTGAACAACGCGTGTGATCTTGGATCTCAACGGCGGATCCTGAATCTAAACAGAGACAAATCAAAATCGTTGAAATCAACAATTGTGCACATACACCAAATAGCGATTACTCACGCTTGGGGGATCGATGTCGCCTACCCGAGACGGAGGCAGTCGGGAAGCATTGAACAAATCTGGATATCGACGTCGAGGTCAAAGAAGACGAAGGAAGTCGACCAAGTTTTGCGTAACAGAGGTCTCTAGTTGCAACCTCTTCCGAAATTGCGGACCTCGACAGTCCCATTCACTTGACATCGGGTGTTGTGGAGATCGATACACGTCAATTCTGAATGCATGTAGATCCAAGGCGTCGAACAATGCTCAAATCTCTTGATTTTGATCTAATCTAACTTCAGCTATGGGTTCTCCAAGGATCCATTGTTCCACCTCTGAGTGTTTACAGACACACGATGTCATTATGCTTGAAAATCAACGCTGCCCTCACATCTGAGGTAAAGCCCAAACCTTTCTTTTATCTTTGTAACTAATCTATTTGTTCTTGATGAATTTGAGCGCCGATGTCGAAAAAGACGGAGGAAGCCGATGAAGCGCTAAACAAATTCAGACTATCTTTGCTTCAATCTCTGAGTTGACTCTATTGATCGACTCCAAGCCCAATCTCCTGGACAACGAAGTCTGCATCGCCCGACTTCAGGGAGCACCACCCCTTTTTCGGCGTCCATAGTTATCTCAGATCAAATAAGGTAAAGTGCAATTCCTAAAGGCTGAAAATCTTAATAAACAGAGTGGCTAACACTGCCCGTACATGGAGCATGGCAAGGATACCAAAATGACCTCGTGCCGGAGAGCACGTTGGATGTCAAACGACCTCGTGCAAGTTGGATGCCGAACAAGCCATGTGTAAAAAGCACGTGCACTAAAATGATTTCGTGCCGGAGAGCACGTTGGATGTCAAACGAAGTCATACACATTGGATGTAAAACGACCTCGTGTCGAAGAGCACGTTCGTTGTCAAATGACCTCGGATCTCAACATATCGGATCTCGGATCTCGACGACACGACAGATGATGAGGATGACAACCTCAGATCCCGGATCTCGACATATCGGATCTAGGACCTTGACAGCACAGCAGGTTTCTCCCACCAAGCTTTTCAGCTTAGATGAGGACGACAACCTTGGATCTCGACATCTCGGATCTAGGACCTCGACATCACAGCTCAACCTCTAGACGAGGTATACATTTTCATGTTTTAATGCCTGTTTTTTAAAACTCGAACGACACTTGATGCTATTTCAAGAACTTTGGTTTCTGAACCTAAGCGGCACTCGATGCCAATTAAAGGGATTCAATCCCAAACGCATATCCCCAACACGCCAATTAGATCGGTATGGGGGGGGCAACACTATCAAAACACACGTTTATATCGCGGCACATCTTGTATCTTTTGACTAACATGCAGGATAACGACTCCTTACAAGTAGGCTCCTCATCATATGAGCACCGACTTAGGGGCATAACCTCGCGTCGAGATCGCGTGCACGAGCTCGTGACAAAGCCTTGTGCCTTGCACAAGCACCGAGCTTCGTGACAAACTACACGATGATGAGCCTCGTGTCGAGACTGCGTGCACGAGCTCGTGATAAAGCCTTGTGCCTTGCATAAGCACCTGCCCAGCAGTGGATCTGCGATCCGATTACTCGGGTGACCTACCAGGCCCACCTCTGCAATTTCAATATTCAGACGGCTTTAAACTCGGCTACGTCGTGGACCTTGATTATTTGATGACCTCAACCTTGCGCTTGGACAGCCAGATCAACTACTCTCACAGGGAAGTATAAAACTCGACTACGAGCACTTTACTCAGCATAAAAATTAATGCTAACTTTATTACATCAAGTTGTTGCAAATTGTCTATACTTTGACAGGAACAGCGTGATAAAGCCTTGTGCGTTGGCACAAGCACCTGATGAAGAGATCGACCTCGTGCCGAGACCGCGTGCACGAGCTCGTGATAAAGCCTTGTGCGTTGGCACAAGCACCTGATGAAGAGATCGACCGCGTGCACGAGCTCGTGATAAAGCCTTATCGACCTCGTGCCGAGACCGCGTGCACGAGCTCGTGACAAAGCCTTGTGCTGTGATCGACCTCGTGCCGAGACCGCGTGCACGAGCTCGTGATAAAGCCTTGTGCATTGGCACAAGCACCTGATGAAGAGATCGACCTCGTGCCGAGACCGCGTGCACGAGCTCGTGATAAAGCCTTGTCGACGTTGGCACAAGCACCTTGTGAAGAGATCGACCTCGTGCCGAGACCGCGTGCACGAGCTCGTGATAAAGCCTTGTGCGTTGGCACAAGCACCTGATGAATGAAGAGATCGACCTCGTGCCGAGACCGCGTGCCGTGCAGGCTTCGTGACAAAGCCTTGTGCCTTGCACAAGCACCGATAAAGCCTTGTCGACCTCGTCACGAGACCGCGGCGTGCAGGCTCGTGACAAAGCCTTGTGCGTTGGCACAAGCACCTGATGAAGAGATCGACCTCGTGCCGAGACCGCGTGCACGAGCTCGTGACAAAGCCTTGTGCCTTGCACAAGCACCTAATGTTCTGGACGAATATAAGAGATACCTGAGAAAGTATCGCTTCACGGTGGAAGAATTAGACCGTTACAATGGTGCTCCGAGCTCCGGTGGAAGACCTTGGTGGTGGTACCTGCAATCACTCTGACGCCCAAGTTAGTGTATGAATGAGGTGGGTGAAGAGGTGGAAAAATAATCATTCCTCGACCGTTCGACGCGGTTTTCTTTAAATATGAGTTGAGGACGGTTCTGGAGTAACCGTTCGTGAAACCGAAGTCGGCATTAAATTCCTTTAATCTTTGAGAAGCGTTGGTCGGCCGCGTTGAGGAAGGCGGAGAGGTGGCGGAAATGGGCCTTGAGAGCGTTGGATCTCGGATTGGGCCTCGGCCCGGTCGAACGATTACCCAGTCGCTAGCTCGAATGTCGAGGTGGTGACTTGTTGTTGAAGTTCATTGATGTCGGCGTCCGACGTCATTGTTAAATGAGCGACAAGCGTCGTCGGGTCGTGCTTTGTTTATCAGTTCGTTCGGGACCTTCGTGTTCCACCTCTACTGAGGCAGTTCTCGACACGAGGCTTGGCGTACTTGTGCAAGGTACGAGGCTTTATCACGAGTTAGTGCACGCGCGGTCGACGCGAGGTCGACAAGGCTTTGTCACGAGCTCGTGCACGCGGTCTCGGACGCAGGTCGATCTCTTCATCAGTGCTTGTGCCAGCGCGAGGCTTTATCACGAGCTTCGTGCACGCGGTCTCGGCGCAGGTCGATCTCTTCATCATCGGTGCTTGTGCGCCAGCGCGAGGCTTTATCACGAGCTCATGCCGCGGTCTCGACGCGGTCGATCTCTTAAAGGTGCTTGTGCCAGCGTCAACAAGACTTTATCACGAGCTCGTGCACGCGGTCTCGACGCGGTCGATCTCTTCATCGGTGCTTGTGCAAGGCACAAGGCTTTGTCACGAGCTCGTGCACGCGGTCTCTGCACGAGGTCGACCTCGTGCCGAGACCGCGTGCACGAGCTCGTGATAAAGCCTTGTCGACCTCGTGCCGAGACCGCGTGCACGAGCTCGTGACAAAGCCTTGTGCGTTGGCACAAGCACCTGATGAAGAGATCGACCTCGTGCCGAGACCGCGTGCACGAGCTCGTGACAAAGCCTTGTGCCTTGCACAAGCACCTGATAAAGCCTTGTCGACCTCGTGCCGAGACCGCGTGCACGAGCTCGTGACAAAGCCTTGTGCGTTGGCACAAGCACCTGATGAAGAGATCGACCTCGTGCCGAGACCGCGTGCACGAGCTCGTGACAAAGCCTTGTGCCTTGCACAAGCACCTGATGAAGAGATCGACCTCGTGCCAAGACCGCGTGCACGAGCTCGTGATAAAGCCTTGTGTGTTGGCACAAGCACCTGATGAAGAGATCGACCTCGTCTGAGGGGCGTGCGAGCTCGTGACAAAGCCTTGTCGACCTCGTCGGAGACCGCGTGCACTAACTTCGTGATAAAGCCTCGTACCTTGCACAAGCACGCCAAGCCTCGTGTCGAGAACCGCCAGCGGAGGTGGAACACGAAGGTCCCGAACGAATCGATAAACAAAGCACGACCCGACGACGATTCTTGCCGTTCATTTAACAAAGACGTCGGACGTCGACATCAATGAACTTCAACAACAAGTCACCACCTCGACATTCGAGCTAGCGACTGGGGTAATCGCTGACCGGGCCGAGGCCCAATCCGAGATCAACGTTCAAGGCCCATTTCCGCTCACCTCTCCGCCTTCCTCAACGCGCCGACTAACGGTTCTCAGCATTAAAGGAATTTAATGCCGACTTCCGGGTTTCACGGAACGGTTACTCATCGGTAACCGTCCTCAACTCATATTTAAAGAAGACCGCGTCGAACGGTCGAGGAATGATTATTTTTCCACCTCTTCACCCACCTCATTCATACACTGACTTGGGCGTCGGAGTGATTGCAGGTACCACCACCAAGGTCTTCCACCGGAGCTCGGAGCACCACTGTAACGGTCTAATTCTTCCACCGTGAAGCGATACTTTCTCAGGTATCTCTTATGTTCGTCCAGAACAATTTCAAAGGGATTAATGTGATTGAAAATTTTTCAATTTCAATGAACATTTTGAAATTTCATTAATTTTAGAGACTAAATTACCTGATCCTTACAAATTTAGAGACTAATTGATTTCACTTGTTGAAAATTATCTTAAAACTTGTTGAATGGATACATGTATAAAATCTATCAATTACAAAATTGTAATAATAATAATAATAATAAGGTGAGAACTCTCATACCCATGAGTTTTATTGGGTATGAATACCCAATGACTAATTATGTGACGCCACATCATTTTTTAACTTTTTTAAAGTGAAATTAATTGCTTAGTTTTCATACCTGTTGTTAGTGTAAGAGTATCAAAGAAATTCCCTGAAAAAATTCTATATTTATTAATAAATTTTGACTTTCTCTAAGTAGTCTTTTTATTCTTTTTCTATTTTATTTTTTATAAAAATTCTTTCTCTATTTTTTTTATTTGGATCATTGCTTAAATAATATTCTAATGTTTGTGTAAGCTATTTAATTTCTTTCCTAGCTTATTTTTTTTTTCTTATTTCATTCCTAATAATAAAATTATATTTTTGTTAATTTCTTCTATTGTTTTACTTATTTCATACACGATTTTTATTTTTTTTAATATTTCAATTTATTTTTTTATTTTGAGTTTTTTTTTTAGGTTTTATTTGTTTTGTTATTTATAATTTACGTTTGAATTATAGTTTTTTTATTTTTATTGAGATTATTTTTGTTTGTTTAACGGATGGGTATCGATACCCACCTTTCTTCCTGGGTATGGAAGAATTTACCTAATAATAATCACAAATGTGTTTGAATATGTGAAGATGAGTGGAGTTGATTTATGAAGTATTAGGGTTTTGGCGTAGGTTCGAACACCAAAGTAGGTGGTGGGGGAGATTGGTGGGGCTAGAGAAGGAAGGGGCTAGGTTAGTGGTGGAGAGAGATGGGGTGTCAGAGTCTGAAGATGGAACGATGGAGAGAGAGATGGGAGAGAGAGGAAGCTAAGGAATACATTTAGTAGAGAGTGTGCACTGTATCACTATGTAGATGAGATTGATCTAGAAATTAAAACTAAAGGTCTACCGTGAACCACCTATGAATGTGGTTCACGATATAAGCCGCCTATATTTTAGTATGAAAAATGTTGTTGTGCTCGAAAATAAACCTACGAACACGACACTAATGAGTGTCTCGATGTAAACCAGTTTCTTTTCATTTTTTCAACTATCCATGTATCGTTACAAAGCACTTGATTGGCTGAAATTTCTTCGTGCACAATTCGTAATCAACTGCTTTCGGGCCAAATAACATTACTATTTTAATATTATTGTATCACATGCTTTCTAAAATGTACTACTTTACACACTAATACCATATCATACACGTCCCCCTACACTATAGTCGCTGCCATCCATGCCATCCTTGCATCTTCTACGCCTCCCCTCACTGTTTTCCTCCTTGTCTCAGCTAAAACCCTAATTATTACTTTACATTAAATAATAATTGTTTATTTAGATATTTTTATATAAAATAAAAATTAATTTGTATTTTTTGTACCGAAAAATGTTAGTACCAAAAAATAAAAAGAATACAATTTTTTTTTTAAAATTGGTTTTTGGAGAGAAAAAAAAGAAATATTTTAACACATCTAAGACTAAAAGTGGGTAAAAGACAAAAAGTGATTTGAAAATGGATTTAAAATTATGGGGTAAGTGAAATGAAAATTAAATGTTACCGTTGTAGCATGAATTAAATCAAATGAAATAAATTAAATTTTAAGTATATTCAAAATTTAAATTAATTTAAATTAAAACAAAATCAAAGAATTCAATTTAAAAGAAAATCAAATGGAAATAAAAAAAAATATAAAAGTGACATAAATTGTGGGATTCATTTTAGGTTCTTGAGAGTTCATCATCCCTAATCTCTAATAATACAATTTGGAATCCAGCAAAATGCCGGTATGACACGTGTCAGGCTCGCGTTAAAACTTACAAATAAAAATACACCTGTTACCATAAGAATGAGTAATATTTGTTCGAATAACATGTGTTACAATGCAGTGAATTCAAACCAAACAGACCAACTTCAGACCTAGACAATAAATTGGATCATTACATAATAAATGACATTGAAGTCAGAATAAACAAATTAAATACATATATCTTCTAAAAGAAAAGTGACGTGACAAAACACATTGTAATAACCAGCTATCTTTGCAATTAAATGCTAATTTCGTTGCTTCCTGATTGGAAATGACCAATTATTCTAACAAAAAATTTGAAATTTAAAAATTGATAGTATAGAGCAAACGGTTGGCTTTTAAAAACGAAATTTTAGAAAATGAAAGTGTGAAAAAAAAATTTAAAAATTGTTTGCACAAAAATCAACTACCATAAAACAAAAATAAAAATAAAAAACGAATCATATACAATATACATTTACGAATAAATTCATTTAATACACCTCCAAATGGCATCCTTACAAAAAAAACCTTATTAAATATTAATCTAGGTGTCGCCCTATCAAGAGACCTTTTTTTATTCCATTTTGGACACTTTTTTATCAAAAGATCTGATTTGGCCTCTAGAAATAGATAAATTTCTTTAATCGATTTACATTTAACATTTTAAGACTAGATTAAAAAATAAAAATATAAAAAAAATTGAACTTGATTTTATGAATTGATATGATTTAAATTTGTTTTCTAGATTTGGCAGTAAAAAGAATAAACAAGATCTCATTTTTATATCATTCCATATTTGTTTTGTCTAAAAATAAATATGACTTTATAATTTAAAATTTCATTTTGTTTTTCTTAAATTGAGTCATAAAATTGAAAATACTAAAAACTTTTTGCAATTTAAAGTTTTCAGGTTTATGTGATATATACAAAAAATAAATAAATAGTTTTTTAACTTGATTTTATTTTTTCATCAAAAAAAAACTTTATTTGATTTTATTTTTTCAATTAAGTTCTTTTTAGTAATTTATCAAAAGGATGCAAAGTAAAATAATTTTGGTTTTCAATTATTATACCCACAGATAGGTTTGGTAATTTCTCTAAAGTAAATAATTTATTTTTTTAGAATAAATATTTATTACCTTCTATCAAAGTCAAATAAATTTGAAAATTTTAATATCTAATATAATATTAATAATAATCACAATAATAATCTATCATAAAGTAAGATTTTGCATTTTTAATTTTAACCGTGTTACCCATTATATTTATTATTTTATTTATAAAATAAATATTTTCTCATTTTGCTATTTTTTAAGTATCTAATAAAATATTAATTTATATATTAATGAAGATCATATTTAAAATCAGAAATTACATACTTTTTTACGAGGAAATTCATCCTATTGAGAGTATAGAAAATTTCAATGTAAAATTCACGATTGATTAATTGAAAGTTGGATATTGAGATTTTATTCGAAAATAGAATAATTGAAATTAATTAACTAATTAAAAAATTAAATTTGAACATTTTACTTTAAAGTATGGTTAATGGGTATTTATCTTATTATGATTGGGAATTCATTTCGAGATTTATATTTTCAAACAAAATTTATGAAATTCCATCATGACCATTAATTGAAACATATAATTTTTAAAACTTTAAACATCATCATCTAATTGATTTTATATAATATTAAAATTTAAATTCAATTTTAAAATAATAATATATTTATTGTTTCAATAATAATAATATTGTATTTTAATAAAGTATAACAAAATAATCTCCATTTAAAATAGAAATTAAAATTTAAATAATAATAATAATAATAATAATAATAATAATATTGTTTACCTTATTTTAAGAAATTCATATTTTTTACAACAATAAAATATTAGATTATAATTATTAATGTAGAACTTATAGATAAATATAACACGCATATGAATATTTTTTTATCTAAAAGTAAATAGAGAAAGTTGTAGCATTTGAAAGATTTTGATATAAACGTAACACCGACGCTACAAGAACCAGCACCCACCCTCCTTGAAGCACAAGAACGACAACCAGCAACCACACAGCAGATCCACCTGCTTCTCCGTCTGCGGCTCCGTTTCTCTATTTTGGCCGGGTTCGTGTCATCCAAACTCTCTCCGTTTTTTACTGTTTTTTTCCCTTCTCAAACTCCCTGCGTCTTTCCGCCATTACCGCGATAGGGTTTGCGGCCGCCATGGCCCGCTTTCCAAAACCCGTGCCGCTACCATCCTTAAAATGGCGGCCAGTCAAAATCCCGGCACCGCAAACCGCCTCTATAACCGCTTTTTGATAACACTGGTCAGGACACAATCAATAATGTGAGCTTTTACTGAATATCTGGTTTTGTAGTATCTATATATCAGAAACAGTTATGTCTGCCTGGATACAAGCTAAAAAGAGGGAGTTTTAGGCAGATGCTTATTTTATCGCATCCCATGAAATCTTAAAGCTAGTGATAGATATTATTAGTATTGCAGTAAAAGTGACTGACAAATGCTATATAATTTATTTTGGTACAACAACTGCTATGTAATTTGAAGTTGATAAAAATAGCATTTGTCTTCACTTATATGCTGCCTCAAAGAAATAAGACAAACTCCACATGTTTGATTAAAGAACCAGTTCAACAGAACATATATTAATTTACCAACAGTTTGGTACTTCATTTGATTTTTTCTCATATTTTACTTCCCCTTCTTTACATTCCATTTGTGATATGACATAAAAAAAAACTATAGCTACTATAGCCTAACAATAGTCTTCAACGAGCAAGAACATAAGAATTATAGAAGGGGTAACAAAAAAACAAAGTATCCATAAACCCATTATAGGAAGCCATGAACTTCTGCTATAAACAATTTACATATATTGTGATATACCATCAACGAAAACTTTGACTATTAAGACCAGAATTACCACAAAGTAAGAAAAGAAATACACACACACACACACACACACACATCTCGTTTACTAAGCATCCAATAACAAGAAGAAAAGCCTAAACTGCAAACAAGTACATGTCAATTGGCAAAAATGTGCAACAACGGGCAATATATTAGCTTTTGTTAACATTTATTAACTTTTTTAATAATTTTATTTTTCTGTACCCTCCACAGGTTTTGGGGAAAATTGCCAATTGATTTTTCATGGCTAATAATCCATCGCAGCTTCTCCCATCAGGTTTTTGATTTCAATATCTCTCTCTAATCCTTTTTTTTTTGGGTAATCCAATATAGCATTGGACTCCGTTTAAGAGAATTTATCATTTGTGGTGAAAATATGCAGAGTTGATTGACCGCTGCATTGGCTCAAAAATATGGGTGATAATGAAAGGTGACAAGGAGCTTGTTGGCACTCTTAGAGGCTTTGATGTTTATGTTAACATGGTCCTTGAAGATGTTACTGAGTAGTAAGACCTGCACTCCTACATATTATGTATTTATCCATCAATCTTGATGTTCTGTTTTTTTTTTATTGTGTATATTTGATTGTTTTTCTGTAAGACACACCGTTAGGTTTTACTCAACAGGAAAATCCTATAGAATGTCGGATGCTTTACTGTTAAGCTTCAAGGGATGAATTTGTTTTATGCGTGAATTGAATGTCCCCCCAAACATTTTACAATATCCTTCTAACTGGAATTGTTATATTACCATAATTTTATTAGCTTACACTTTACAGTTTTTTCCCAACCTTCTTTCAAGTGTTCTGTGATCATGTTCGAACAGTAATATTACTAATCCAAAAATTGTTGTATCGTCATCTTGCATTTTTCTTTTTTAAGGCTATTTACAAAATTAATTGTTATTCTTTTATCAATATGAAGTTACCATGAAATGTAAAGGCTGCAATTATGATGATTTAACCTGCTGTTACTCGTTACTTATTGAGTGATAGTGACACACTTTGTATTATGATTGTCCTTGTCTTTTAATGTTATTGTTTTGAGGATGAGGGTTGTTGCTGGAATTTTTGACTGAAGTTTGAGATTCTTCTCCAAGTTTTACTTGCTTAAAAAATATAGTGTCCTTGTTCCTTTGTCCAAGAGAAAAAAGTTGAATACTTTTTTTTGAAGTTTTCCAGCCCTCTTTCTTTTTCTTTTTACATTGCTTAGTAGCAATAATTCATCCAAAGTAGATTATTTGGAGTTTGGACATTTTGGTTCCTTGTCGTTTGTCAGTCCTATCATTTTGGAAAGATTGTTACATGGATTAATTTGAAGATTTCAGTAGAAGTATGAATAGAAAGCTCTATGGTAGTGTGCTATCTATGCTTCAATATGTTGTATTTGGATTGAGTGGAATGATTGCTTTTTCAAGTAGAAGTTTGTTTCCATATACCTGTAATGTGCTAGGATTTTTTTTTTGGGGTGCAGTGTGATGATATCAATGGCTGCTGACTTGTGTTTTTCTCATTTTTTTGGGGGCAGGGGGGCAGGGAGTTTCTTTGATAAATATCAGATATGTTACATGTAGATTGATTGGACTGTATTGTTGTGAGCTTATCTTCTTCTGAAGTTTAATTAAATGAATTGTGGTTTGTCTCTTTTCCCTGGAGGGATTCTTAACCTTGTTTGTAATGATATTCTTCACTTTGAAATCACATATTTTAAATTTACACAGAAACAAAACCATGGTTTTGTATCATGTTGTGTGATTTTGAGCACTATTGTGCGCAACTAATAACTATAAATGGAGGGAGGGGAGAGCTAGTCTCTGCAACGAATGCCATTTTGTGAGAAAGTTTAGCCTGTTTGTTATATTTTTAGTCCCATGTAATCTTCTATTGGCGCTGTTGAACCAAATTTTAGTGGATTTTAAAACTGGTCAAATTAATGTCTCTGGATGGCATTGCTTTTCTTGTTCCTTTATAATTATTGTTGGTTAATCATCTAAAAATATGAGAATTTGATGTTTTATTGTTTGAGAGAACCTTTTTAGAAAAAAGTAAATTATTAAAAATGGAAAAAAATTCGACATTCCTGACTGTTTGTTACAGGGTATAGAGAATTTTTAATAAGTTGGGGAAGGTAAATATGGACAACAGAGTCGATATGTATATCAGGTTCAAAGGCATGCTTATAACATTGCAAAGCAGGTTTCTTTTGTGAAGAAAAGATGGGCAAAACTGAAATTGAATTTAATTTGTTCTGGGGCTCTGTGGTGATTGTGGATTTTGCATTTTAGTAGGACATTGGTAAATGGATGATTTTGGAGTTAAAGGCACTGGAAAATACTGGTTTGTAATTCAAATTGTTTAGGTAGTTTTCTTTAAGATTTAAGAAAGTAAAGGGCTCCTTGACTACTGATTTTATCTGAACTTCTATTTTAATTTGAACGTTTGTGTTCTATGAATAACCATGGACCACCAAAAATTAAAGCCTTATGTGGTCAATACAGTAGAACAGTTACTACGAGCCATGATTCTTGACTTCACTTGATTGTTAAGTATGATTCATCTGTTCTAAGAATGGATAAAATAGTAATACTATATGAAAAATTGAAGATATTAGAATCAGATTCATTCACATCCAAATTTCTAGGCTAATATCTTAGAACTTGTGTATTCTGTTGAGGGGTATTTGCCACAATGCTAGCTTGACCAATAGGAGTCTTCCATATGCTTGGGCTTCATTTCCCAAGTTCCAAATGAAAAGCCTCTCATTTGTCCCAACTCTTTCTGCCATCCTCCCCAAACATGAAAGTGCCCATGTTGATAACTCCACATAACCCGGAATGACTTATCCTCAGTGCATGCAGGAAAAATTACCTTCAGGGCAGGAAGACTCGCACACATCCTGTAACTTCCATTTAGCTCCCTACTACACCTGTCAGCTAGTTAAAAGGAAATGCCCCAAAATAACTGCATGCAGGTCTCGGATCATGTAACCATCTACACCCCTCCAGATCTATAGGAGTTCCCTATGCATGCGAAAGGAACCTCCAACCTCTATCTTTCTTAGAGCTATAAAACCAAGAGGCCTTTCTAAGTAAACCCCCTAAAGAATCTTCTGAGCTCTGCCATTATCATCTTTTAAACTTGTTAGAAACGTGTGTTATCGCGTCTAGGTTTAGAGTCAGTATCTAGGTTCAGTTTATCATGTAAATATAGTCCAAAAACAACCATGTATTTTCTCACTGGGTGGGGTTGAATACGTGGATCAAACGACACCATAATGCCCTGTCATGTATTAAGTTTAGAGATAGACTATTTCTCTCTCTCTCTCTCTCTCTCTCTCTCTCTCTCTCACTCAGTGGTTTATTGTATTGTGTAAATATGGTAATTAGGAAAATTGTATCTTTTTTTTTTTTTTTGATAGTATTCATTATATAAAATTGAGTCTATAGACTATAGAGTAAATGAAACACATGGTTTTCAGCACATGTTTACCCTTTTTCTCTTTTTCTTAACATATCTATAGCCTATAAGAGAGACAAACCTAAAACGGTGCATGCTTGGTGGACATATTGTCCTCTAATTTTTTTTTAACTGACGGTGTTTCAACTCTAGTCTGCCACCCTATCTGCTGTGTTCATCTCTCAGGCAGGCTTTTTTATCTCTCCCCTGCACCGCAGTTGGTGACTTGGTGTAGTAGATCTCCCATTTTTTGAGCTTCAACAATACCTGCCAACCTCATCTTGTCCGAAGCCCCAGTCTCAATCCTACCCCTGCACACGTGTGCTGGCAAATAGTTTCTTAATTTGCTGTAGTTACCTGAACTAGTGATTGAGCTGTTTTCCTTTCCCGGTTTCTTGTATCATTGCGTTTCTGTTCTTGTGGAACATCTTTCTCAGTGATCTCTTTCTTTTGGGTTTGAGGAGTCTGAAGTATCGTGTAAAAATTTGTTATTAAGGAAACATTTCTGATCGCCAATTTGATTATCTGTAGCTGTGCTTGCAGACCTTACTTATATCATGGCTCTTGTGTCTGCATGATTTATTTTAGCTCTCCATTCTCCCTGATTTGAATGTTCATGTGTGCATGCACATGGTGATGCCCTGGGCACATAATAAATTGATTTGGTTTATTGCTTTATATTCATACAACAGTGAGATCACTTCTGAGGGGAGGAGGATAACTAAGCTTGATCAGATTTTACTCAATGGAAACAACATTGCAATTGTAAGTCCCAAATTCTCAATTGTTTTTTATTTACCTAGATTCTACGGATTATTATTTGACTTGGCAACTTCAGAAAAATTGACAATAATCTCACATTTGGTTTAGTTTTTCCACACGTGTCATAGTGATACTAACAATTATCTGGTGCAATGCAGTTGGTCCCTGGTGGTTCACCTGATCCAGAATGAATAATGTTACTTGGTTTCCTTTATTTTTAATTCTCAGATGTTGCACAAGGCACCCAATTCCTATATTTTAATGAGGATTCTGAGGCCACCTAGGTTTTTCTTGTTTTTAGGATACATGATTGCGGTGTGATGCCTGTTAAACCCTTATCATGTTGAATTGTGGATTGTTCAGTGTAACAAGCAATGGTACTGATCACACAACAATTGTGCACCTTGTCTATTATGTGCTGATTGCCAGCTGATCGGGACTCATTTCCTGCTTATTGCAAATTACTTTTATATCCCATCAAATATGTTAGAAATAACTTTCCACGTGAATATTTCTAAATATAAAACATTTACTCAAGCACAATTTTAACCAGATTAATTTTACAAAACTAAATTCATCCAAAATTAATTTTCAACTCTAATTTAAGCACACATTTAAGGTAGTGTTTGACCCCTTTTTTTTGAATTTTTCTTGAAAAAAAAGTTAAACGAAACACTTTTTCCTTTAAAGTTCCTAAAAAGATAATTTAGTTTGTGACGAAAAAGAACATTTATGTAATAAAAAGGGGTTACCAGAGAGATAACAAGCATGCATGCAAATTTCAATACTACAGGAAGAGAACAAGAGAGATCAGAAATGTTACACTAAAATCGATAATAATTTTGTTGGTTAATGCAGTTTACACATGGTTAATGAAGTGTTGAACTTAGTTAATGGATATATCAAACTGTGTCAACTCATTAACTATCAACTAAATTTTATTAACCACGAATTTGAACGTTACTAATTATAATTTTTAGATGTTCAAATATAAGGACGTTTGCTAGGGTTTGCGCCGTATAACCCTAGGCTTCGCCTCTGTGTTTCTCCAATGGCCGTTGTGGCCCCTACTCTTTTGTCTCCGTTCTCCACGTAAGCTGCTGCTCTCAAAAGAACCGTTGCTCAAACCCTTAACAATGCATGCGATATACCCTACAGTCAATTCCCACGTCCTTGTCTCTAATGTGATGCCATTGCCATCAAGATCCCAAAAGATGAGTATCAAGCCGGATTAGAATCTTGCAAGAATCATTTACATGGACACTTGTTTCTTTCTAAAGGCGATACCCCTCTCAAGATCGCTGACTTGTGCACCAAGCTTTTGTCCATGTGGAAGCCCTTAGGCCAGTGGAATGAGATTCCTTTGGGAAAAGGGTTCTACGAGTTCTCTTTTGCCTCAGCCATGGATCTGTGCATCGTTTGGTCTCACGATTCATGGTCATTGAAACCATGTATCTTGAGATTGTATTCATGGTCGCCTGACTTTAACCCTCACATTCAACGCCAAACCCATGCCCAATGTTGGATACGTATAGTTGGTTTGCCTCAAGAATGTTGGAGCCCCAAGATCATATTTGCAATCGCTAGTGGAATTGGAACCCCGATTGCATTAGATGATGCAACGAACAAGAGAACCTTCGACCATTTTGCGAGAGTGCTCGTCGATCTTGATTTGAATGATGAACCCTCTACTCAAATCTTGGTTGAACGAGAAGGCTATGCTTTCTTTGTTGCTGTGGAATATGAGAAGCTGTCGCTTTTTTGCTCAGCATGCCAGAACATAGGACATTCTTTAGCTGCTTGTAAGAAAAAGAATGACCCTTCTATTCTTAACAAAGACAGCGTGCGTAAAGAGAAGCTGGAGAAAGATGCTGCCAAGAAAACTACATATGTTGCCAAAGGTAAGGGAATTGTGATCGCCGATCCTATTAATGCAAGTTGTTCGCGTGTTCCTCAGGATGTTCCCCTGGTTTTGATCCTATTATTGGCCCGGATATAGCTTTTGAAGCTGATCCTGAGCATGGGCCTGGCAGAGAAGTTGATCCTATAGTTAACAAGATTGAAGATGTCTATGAGGATATTGAGGATAATGAGGTTAATAAGGAAGATGAAGTCCACGAGATCAATGCGACTAATGTCGTTGAAAATGCAATTATAGCTCAATCTGAGGATGAAGCCGAAGATAATATTGAGGTCATCTATGATGAATCTTTGCAACAAGATCATTTGATTGATGCTGTTCTCTCAACAACAAAACTGCCAGATGTGAATCTAGCCACGATTGGGTGTGAACGCCTTATTACCAATGCCACACCTAACCAATATTCTAGTGCAGAGCATTTGTCCAGGAAAATGAAGAGGTGTTCCCTCAAACACAAATCCTTTGCATTGCAAATTCTAGCAACCAAGCCACCAGCAATGTTGATGTTCTACTTGTAGCAGTGAGGCAAGATCTACGGCTGTTGAATGATAATTGGGCTGACTTGGTTGATATTGTTGTTGAGGTTTCACCAACTCTCTCATTTTTTGTTAATCAGCCGCCTAATCAAAATGAGGATGGTAACTTTGAGTTGGTTTTGTCAAAGTCTCAAAGAAAAAAGCTTAAGCAGAAAAAGAGCCAGGTTTCCCAACCAGACATGCGCACCCGATCAAGGGAAGAAGCTAAATCTCTTGTCCAATGAAGTGCCTCTTTTAGAATGTGAGAGGAATTACCAACCCCTCTACTAGGTTGGCTCTTAAAAGGTATTATGTTTCTCATAAGCTTGAGTTTGTTTTTATTTCGGAGCCTTGGATGCCTGTGAATAGTTTTCCAACTAGATTTTGGAGTAAGCTCAATTTGAAATTGTTTGTGGTTAATGATAGGAACGACTTACAACCTAATCTTTGGTGTGCTTGTTCTTCTTCTCTTGATCCTAATGTTATTTCCATCTCAGATCAACATGTTTCTTTTTCGATTTATATTGACAATCAGCAGGTTGGCTTATTAGCTATTTATGGATCCACTTCTTATTTGCATCGAAGGAAGCTTTGGCAGGAATTGAATTCGTTACAAAATAGTTACCAAATTCCTTGGTGCTTCATTGGGGATTATAATGTTGTTTTTGGTGCTCATGAGTATAGAGGCAAAGATTCTCCTCCTCCTTTGCCTAGTTCTGATTTTCGGGATTGGACAGATGCTAATAGTTTGGCTCATCTTTTGACTAGAGATGATACTTATACTTGGTCTAATGGAAGGAAATGTAGTAATTTTACTGAAAAACGACTTGATAGAGCAGTTTGTAATGATGCCTGGCTTAGTTTTCGGTCTAATGTTTCATGTTGCACTCTCACTAAAAGCAAGTTTGATCACTTTCCACTCCTTACTGGATTTCACAAAGGACATTCATACATTTAGCTCCTCTTTCAAATTCATGAGAATATGCACCAAAATTGTGGAGGATGCTTGGAATTCTTTTTATGTTGGTTGCCCTATGGTGGTTCTCAGTCAAAAGCTAAAGGCGGTGAAATTACAGCTCAAAGAGTGGAATAAAAACATTTTTGGTAACACCAATGACAATGTAACTGCGGCCATGCATAGTTTAGATCAGATTCAGTAGGAGTTAGATACTAATGGTTACTCTAATGATCTGTTTAATAGAGAGAAAGCTGCACAGGTGAATCTGGAAAATGCTTCGCATTATCAAGAGGAGTTTTGGCTTGAAAAGTCTCGCCTTAAGTGGCATATTCATGGGGATAGGAATACCTCTTTTTTTCCACAAGATGACAGATTAGAAATGTTTCTAAGAAAATCTGCCAATTAATGCAAGGAGATTCTGTCTTATCCAGCCCGGCTGAGCTGGAACAACATATTGTGGCTTACTATGAGAATTTGTTTAATGGTACTAATAACTGCAGGGATAACGGATTGATGAGGAGGTTATTGACAGCACTGTGTCTTCTGTTGATAATATAATGCTTACTAACCTTCCGTTTGTTGATGAAATTAAAGCTGCAGTCTTTTCTATGAACCTAGAGGGTGCTCCTGGCCCGGATGGTTTTGGCGCCTTTTTATTTTAGAAGTATTAGAATATTGTTGCTGATGATGTGGTTCAGGCTGTCTTGCAATTTTTCAAGCAAGGTTGGTTACTTCCTAATTTTAATTCCAATCTTGTGGTTCTTATTCATAAGGTTACTAATGCTGATCGTATTGAGCAATTTAGGCCCATTGCTCTGGCAAATTTGAAGTTTAAAATTATTACCAAGGTCTTGGCAGATCGTTTAGCTAAAATTGCTCCTCATATTGTTTTTTAGCATTAAAGAGGGTTCATTCAAGGGAGACAAATTGGTGATTGTATTTGTTTAGCTTCTGAAGCTATTAACTTGCTGGATAAGAAGTCTTTTGGTGGGAATCTTTCTCTCAAAATTGATATCAAGAAAGCTTTTGACACTCTGGATTGGAAGTTTCTTATCAAAGTTATTCATGCCTTTGGCTTTGATGATAAATTCTGTCACTGGGTGGATGTTATCCTTCATTCGGCAAAGCTTTCTATTTCTGTCAATGGTAAAGCTTCTGGTTATTTTTCTTGCTCTAGAGGTGTGCGACATGGGGATGCCCTTTCTCCTCTCCTTTTTTATGTTACTGAAGAGGTTTTGAGCAAAGTTTATCTAAGCTAGTCCATGAGGGTAATCTTAATTTGATGATTGGAGCTAGAGGTATCACAGTTCCATCTCATGTTCTTTATGCTGATGACATCATGATTTTTTGTAAGGACTCTTTGAGAAACTTGCGGCATTTAATGAAGTTATTTGATAGTTATGGTGAAATTTCTGGTCAGGTTATCAATCATAGTAAGTCCACTTTTTACCCAGGTGCTATTTCTGGTAGGAGGCAAGGTATGATAGTTAATACCTTGGGTTTTCGCATTGGCAATCTCCCTTTCACATATTTAGACATTCCTATTTTTAAAGGAAAGCCCAGAAGGCAGCATCTTATGCCCATTGCGGATAAGATTCGTGGCGAGTTAAATGCGTGGAAGGCTTCTATGCTTTCTATTTCCGGTAGAGTTGAGCTAGTGAAATTTGTTATTCTTAGCATGCTGTTTAATGGTTTATGCTTGGCCGGTAAATTTGATTAAAACAGTCGACAAATGGATTAGAAACTTCATTTGGGTTGGAGATGTGGATACCCATAAAATAGTCACTGTGGCTTGGCACAAGCTTTGCAAACCAGTTGTGGAAGGTGGCTTAAGCTTTCGGTCTCTTAGAAGCATCAATAATGCAACCATGTTAAAGTTAGGGTGGGAGCTTCTAAGCAATGGGCTTCTTTACTTAAGGCTAGAATTTTCAGAAACAAAGCAATTGTCTCTCATCATGTCAGCTCCTCTATTTGGCCTGGTATCAAAATTTTTATGTGTACCATTGACTCGGGGGCAATGGGAAAGATATTAGTTTTTGGTCTGATAAATGGCCGACTCTTCCTCTCGTTGATCTTCTCAACATCTCCAAGCATCTTCGTTCTCAGCTTCGAACCACGGTTCATGATTTTATTATTGATGACAATTGGTCTATTTCAGACCTCATTCTCCAGAAGTTTCCCATCCTTAATTCGGCATTGAAAGATATCACTATCCCTCACTTTATTGCTCAGGATCAGCTTATGTGGGATAACAACGCTTCTGCTACTTTATCTCTTAAGGATGCTTTTTTGTTTCTTAATCAGCGTGGGACTGAGGTGTCTTGGACCAAGTTAATTTGGTGCCCCTGCATTCCTCCATCGAGGTCTTTTATCCTTTGGAGGCTCTTGCACCGTAAGTCTTACGGATGATAACCTATCTATGAGGGGCTGTATCACGGTTTCTATATGTTCCCTTTGCTATAAGGCAGCATAGTCCTCTCAGCATCTCTTATGTGATTGTCTTTTTGCTAAAGCTTTGTGGAATTGGTTTGGTGCCCTCATCAATAAGCCTATTGATTGTTCATCTATCCAATCTATTTTGGCTCTTTGTAACCATTCTCGGGCCTCTCAAGTTCTAGATATTCTGATTGCTGGGATTATTAATATCATCTGGGGTATTTGGTTTTGTAGGAATAAGCTTAGATTTGACAATAAGCTGATTCCTATCAATACTATTATCAATATGATCTCGGCTAATGTTTCCTTATGTGGGAGGTTTAGTACAGGGACTATGTCCTCTTCTATGCAGGATTGTATTCTCCTTAAAGCTTTTGCGGTTCATGCTAAGCTAGACAAAGCTCCCCCCCCCATTAAGCAGATCGTTTGGTATCCTCCCAATGTTATTGGATTAAATGTAACACGGATGGTGCTGCTAAAGGAGCTCCTAGCCCTGCAGCTTATGGTGGTATTTTCAGGGACTGCAGCGTAGCTACTCTTGGGGTGCTTTGAAGCTCAGTTGAGCAACACTTATGCTCTGCATGTTGAATTAATTGGTGCTATGATTGCCATTGAGGTGGCTTATTCTAAAGGGTGGCATAACCTCTGGCTGGAATGTGATTCTCAGCTAGTGATTCAAGCTTTTAACTCCATTTCAATTGTTCCCTGGCAGCTTAGGAATAGATGGAGAAATTGTTTACTGTTAACTGATAAGATGTGTTTTTGTTATTCTCATTGATAGAGAGGGCAACGCTTGTGCTGATAAGTTAGCTAATCATGGCACTACCATTCAGGGATTTTATTGGTGGGATACCCTCCCTGGTTTCATTGGTGAGGAGTTCTTCAGAAATAGATTAGGTCTCCCTAACTACAGGTTCAAATAATGTTTCTGCCTGGGTTTTGGCTTTTGTCCCCCCCAGGTGTTTGTTCTTTTGTTTTTCTCTTTTTAATAATATTTTTGGTGTGTTGCAGATAATTGTTGACTGCTGGGGTGCCAACTTAGTTGGGATGCAAGTTTGCCATTGTGATGTTTTTACATGTCAATTTTGTTTAACAAAAAAAGAAAAAGATGTTCAGATATAATATACTACACGTATATTTAAACACCTAAAAATTGTGATTAATGACGTTCAAAATCCTAGTTAATAAAGTTCAGTTGATGATTAATGAGTTATGACACCTTAGTATATCCATTAACCAAGTTTAACACTTTTTTAACCTCGTGTGTGAACTGTATTAACCAGCAAAATTGATGTCGATTTTTGGTGTTCTATTTTGATGTTTAAATAACATGTCTGAAGAGATGCATACTACTGGAAGGAAAAGGCTACGAGCAGTGGAACATTTCGTTCCTCGATATTTGATTGCATTTACATTCTTAGCAGAAAACTAGGTTATAAAGCTTTACTTTTAAAACTTTTATTATTAACCTGTGAATAGCTTTTAAGGGGAAAAAAACTAAACCAAACATTTCCTAAAAAGGAACATTATGTAATAATAGAAAGGTTAGGATAACAAGCTTGCATGCACTTTCAATATTACAGGACGAGAACCAAGAGATATTATATACTATTGAAGGGAAAAGGCTACAAGCAGTGAACATTCTTTTTGTTTTTGATATTCGATTACATTATACATTCTTTCCAGTAGAAAACTAAGTTTCCTCAAAAAATAAATAAGTAGAAAACTAGGTTGTAGCGCTTTACATGTATGACCTTTGTATACTGTTGGCAAAAAAAAAAAAAATTAAGAAAAGGGGGAAATAATAGAAAAATAATTACAAAATAGCAAGGTATAAATATCACCTAGAAGTCATCACTCATCAATGCATGAGAGAGGTTGCTTCTAAGATCAAATTGAAGGATCCGGTCAAATAAGAAAGAGTAACTGGGTGATGATGCATGGAAACTAATGTAGCAGCATAGCTTCAACAGCCATGTCGCATTCATAGTATTCTTTATATTCATTCTCAATTAGAGATGTTCTTGCATGGCAGGTATGCTCAGCTAAATCCTGCTGATTTAGCATTAAATCTGAGCTCCCATTTCTATGTAGGAAACTGACAAAATTGAACGGATAGTACGTGAAATTGAAAACCTCCTTTTGGTCAATTAAGCACGTTTTGCTGCCCTTGCTCTAGTCACTGACTTTAGGTAGAGATCCTCATATTGTGCTGCTGAAGAATCCCAGCTGAAATCTATGTTCATGTCCTTCTGAACAAGTTGCTTCCAACTCTCAGGATCGTTCCTGAAGAGATTAATTGCACGTACCAAGGCACTGTTTAGTCCCTGTCAAAATTGTGTTCATTAGAAATTACCAAAACCATGAACAGCATAAAATATCTAAATTTTCTCTCTTCAAATCCTAAAGTCACATCCTATCAAATCCTTCAAATTTTATTAAATTTCAGATTTCTAAACTTGTAAAATAATTTCAGATCCCAAATCTATGATAATAAAAACCTAAATATTTGGATAGAAAATGAGAATTTAAAAGTTATAGATAGGAAAAAAATTGACAATAGGACAAAATTTGGTTAATTTTAAAAACAGAGGGACTTGATTCCCCCCCCCCCCCCCAAAAAAAAAACACGAGAGATAAAAAACACCCATAGATCATAGTCCAAACTACACGGGTTAAATTGCAATTAAGCCTATATATTAAGAAAGTAGAATTAGGATTTCATTCTCACACTCTCACGCATCATAATTACTGAAAACACAAATTAACTATTACAATTATCATCTGTCAAACAACTATTACAATTATCAGATAATTTTAATTATAATAATAGTTAAATAAAAAAAATTTAACTCACACATAAGTGAGTATACTTGAGAATAAAATCAAAAATAGGGTGGGAGAGATTTCTAATGGTTTTCCAAGGATGGAAGCGGGGGTGGGGCGGGGAGGGCCAAACCTACCCCTATTCTACCCTAAAAAACACGACAGCATCTCTTATGTAGGACCTTAATTATGTGATATTTTACTTTACCTGCTCATCGGCATTCAAAAATGTAAATCCATTTCGAAACTGTGAAGGTATTGTATCATCATCAACATCAAAAACACTACAAAATGAGGCACAACAGATTTCAGTTATTCTTCAGAAATAAGAACTACGCTTTCAAGTCATATCATGCTATGCTAACCTGTCGTTTAGCCCACCAGTTTTTCTAGCAATAGGTACAGCACCATATCTCATTGATATCATCTGCAGGAAAGATATTAGGAAACTTCGTTAAGGAAAAGAAATTTTTATTTTTTTTGTTGCCCGGGGGGGGGGGGGTAGATACAAGATGAAATGAAGTCATTTTGATCCCTCATCATTCATTATTCAGTGGCCACCCTCATTTTAATTCATTCAGGTGCAGAAAATGGATTTCGATGGCACACTTAACAATGAATTGAGATTGACTAAATGGATATCAGTTTATAGTACAGTAATAAATAAATATATAAGCATCTATAATCATGATACACTTTTCTAGAAAATAAAACAATTTTTACAACAAAGATACATGTATCATGAAAAGAATGGAGCATAGATTTGCTTTAATCACTGTATTCTACAATAAATATTTTTAATCTTTGAAATTCAGGAACAGCCGTACCTGTGTTAGTCCACAAGGTTCAAAGATCGATGGAATGATGAACATGTCAGATGCAGCATAAATGGTATGGGAGAGAGATTCATCATACTTCAATATCAGCCTTATATGATCATGATGCTGAAAGTGGCTGGCAATGCCCTCAAATTCTCTCTAGAAAAGAAAAGACTGATAATCAGTTGACAGAAAATAGGATAATGATTTGGCATGTCAAAGAAAAATCGAATTTATTGACAGCCTATATCCAAAACATTTTGAAAAAAGTCTAAAAAAATAAAAAGATCTCAAAAACCTTACCTTTCACATAACTGGCTGGCTTGTCTCCAACGCCCACATTTTTAAAATAGAAACTAAGAGTTTGTACATGTATGAATATAAATAATTGTATCAATTCATGGTCTTATTAGTAAGTTTTCTCTAAAATCATTGAAGCCCAACTGTGTGTTTGGGTGAACGTTCGACAAATATGATTTTGAATGAATTTGATTTTGTAAAATTGATTTGGTTAAACTTGGGTTTGTAGTGAAGTGATTTATGTTTGGATTTTATTATTCCAAAAGCAAATTTGATGTAAAAGTCAGTGTAAATTATTCAACTTAATTTAAAATCTATTTTTTATCACCTCGTCAAACTGAGGTTTTAAAGCACAATCAATTTTGCCTTACAATTATTAAACATCTATATTTGTACTAAAGTCAATTTAACAGGAGGTAAAATCAATTCTACAAATCTCTATGAAATCAAGCACACACTAAATGTAACTGAATGTCAGAACTAATACTACAGTATTGGTCAATGTATGCCAAAGTTGAAACTGTAGGAATGGATTGCAACATGATGATTTCCAATTTCACATTGAATTATATTTTGCCTTAATCTAAATCTTCCGGAATCTTATCCATTGATTTGACATTAAATAAATTTACTTAATTTCAGAACAAATAATAATCCTACAAACATCTGATACAAAAAAAAAAAAAAATCCATCTAAATATATTTGTGACTCTGACATCAAGCTCCATGGCATGATCAATTTAATTTAAGCATTTGTTGCATAAATCTTATTGTTTCAATCTTACAAATATTATAGGATAAAAGCAAATACTCGAGAATTAGAAAAATAGATTACAGGCTAGTTACCGTGGGATTGTATTATTTATTGTAAGCTATAATCCAGTTCAGGTATTATGCTTCAATGGTTTCCCAGATCAGTAATGATATTTGAACACCTACGTACGACAACACCATATGTACGGACGTCCGTATGTAAGGACAAATTTTTTTTTTTTTGCGTTTTTTATTTATTTATCCTCTTTTACAAATCATTACCAAAGTGGTTAATGATATGCAACTAAGAGGTTAATGCAGTTCACTAACTGGTTAATGGGTTACTCTGATGTCAAGTTTCACTTGCATCCATTAACCACTTCCAACACTGTATTAACCACTAATATTAACCTTGTTAACCAAGTGTCATTCACCACCTTTAATAACTCTTTCACAAATCATTACAAAAGTGGTTAATGCTGTGCAACTAAGTGATTAATACAATTCACTAACTGTTAGTGGCTACTCTGATGCCACAAGTTGTACTTGCACTCATTAACCACTTTCAACACTGTGTTAACCAGTAATATAGGTGTCATTCACCACCTTTAATAACTCTTTCACAAATCATTATAAAAGTGATTAATATTGTGCAACTAAGTGATTAATACAGTTCACTAACTGATTACTCTGATGCCACAAGTTAAGTTGTACTTGCACCCATTAATCACTTTTAACACTTTATTAACCACTAATATCAACTCTGTTAACCAAAAAAAATCTTTAAAAAAATAAAAATAAACCTGTACGGAGGTGTTGTACGTACAAGTGTCACTGAGGGGTGTACACAAATCATTTTTGTTCCCAGATTCATGAATTATCTTTTGTTTACTGGTTACAATGACAATACAAAGGTTCTTACCTTTAATGCTGCAAACTACCCAAATACGGCAATACCCCAATCCTAGTGGCTTAAACTAAAGATTTTCTTGATTAATACAACTTAATTTGCACTTGCAAATTAGCTTTTAAGTACATGCCACGAGAATAGTAAATAGTATATTAGAAAGCTAAAGCAATCAGGAAGATGAATAAATTTTCTCCGTCTTTTATTATTATTATTATTATTATTATTATTATTATTATTATTATTATTATTATTATCCACAAGTGTGGTTAGGGGTCCTCTGTGGTTATTATAGTTCACTGAAACATATATCTATGTAAAATGTGACATTTTACAACTTTCTTTTTCTATATTGTTTTAGCTGACTCCATTCTAAAATAAAATAGAATACCTCTATATTTCAGCTAGAAGGAAAGAAAATATAACCTGAATATGTGGCACTGGACTTGAACCAAGTAGAACAAATTGTCCTCCCAGCTCCAATGTTAGATATATTGCATGTCTAATAAGATGAACACCTTTTTGTGGAACCAATCTTGTTATGCAGCCAACCTATCATAGAAGAGAATAGAAAGATCCAACTATTAAAGCATCTTCATTTCTAACTTCTAAGAATAAGTCATGAATTATTAATTGCTAAATGAGTTACAAATAATTTGAAATTTCAAGATTAAAAAAAAAAAAAAATTATTTCCCCGTACACATGAAAGATGGCTACCAAGCAAGCAGCAAATAACATCATAAAGCAACATCCAAAAATTAATTGAATAGAATACAGGAGTTTATAATTTGTTGGAAAAAATGTAAATGATGTACGCGGTCTAACCAAATCTTGTAATTATGGCAATTATACAATTCAAACACATGGATTTCACCATGGTATCTAAAGCATAAGGAAAGACAACCCTAATCCATGCATACCTGGTAGACCCATAGCCTACCATTTTTTTCTTGATCGTGTTTCAACTCGTTTCTGGTCTCCCACTGCCGTGTTATTTTCCCAACAGCCCAAATCTCACGTCTGCCACGGCTTGTTGTAGGACACAGAGGAAATAGCATATACATGCATAATGGGAGGGAGATATGCGATGGTAACTTAGGAAATTATAAATGGGATGAGGGTTTTGAGTAGAATGAGTACCTTTGCAAAGAGCTATTGGAAGGTTCACAGTGAGTTAGATTGGGCCGAAGCAAGTTGAGGGATTGGAATACGAGATGAAGCATTGGTCTCTTCAAGGGTGATTTCCTCCATTTGTGAAGGATGAGGACAACGTTGATAAGTAAGGAATAGAGGGACCGAAGGAATGTAAGACACTAATGTATATGAGAGGCTGACAAGTCAGAAACAAATGAAATGGGAGGAACTGGTAATACCCGGGAGACAAACTTTTGTGATAATGATGAAGTGAAGTATCTTCAAAGAAGGTGATATCAGCTGATATGTAGAAACTATGATTTGAAGGGAAATAACATTGGTATCCTTTATGTACTTGAGAATAACCAAGAAAGATGCACTTGATAACATGAGCCTTCAACTAATCAAGATCTGGAGCTTTAAAGAGACGAGGAGGAACTTTAATCAAGTAAAATCATCAATAAAACAAGTAGAACCGAAGACACGAGGAGGAACTTTAAAGAGAGGTTCATCAAGAAATAATAGAGAATGAGGTACTTTGTTGTCCAGAAAAGATGACGTTCTATTAATCAAATAACCAGGAGTAAGAACAACATCTCCCCAAAATTTTAGAGGTGCATTGGCAGGTATCAAAAGGGTACGTGCAATTTCAATAATATGACGATGTTTTCTTTCAGCAATACCATTTTGTTGAGGGGTGTGGGGGCAAGATGATTGACGAACCATACCATGATATGTCATAAAATTATCAAAATAATTAGAAAAATACTCTTTTGCATTATCACTACGCAAGACACAAATAAAATGCCCCAAATTGAGTTCCGATTTCATTGCAAAGAAATTGAAATATGATAAATAACTTTGATCGTTCTTTCATCAAGAAAATCCACGTGCATCTTGAATAATCATCGATGAAAGTGACAAAGTACCTAAACCCTAAAACAGAACTAACACGACTCATATCCCAAACATCAGAATGAACTTCAAAGGGAGAATTTGCCTGATAGTGGCCTTGACTAGGAAAGGTAGAACAAACAAGTTTGCCCAACTAACATGACTCACTCCAAGGATTGCCCCGACGAGAGAGACCAGGAACCATTTTTTCATCTTATTTAAATTTGGATGACCCAGGCGAAGATGAACTAGACTTGGAGAGATTGTAGCAGTGCAAAAAATGGAAGGTGGAGATTGGAAATAGTAGAAACCATGTGATTCATATTTTGTGCCAATCATTTACTCCGTTCTCTGGTCCTGTATACAAAAAGAATTGACAGTAAAGGTGACACAACAATCAATGGTGCGAGTGGGTTGACTAACTATAATTAAACTAAAAAGAGAGTCAGATGCAAAGAGAACAAAGTTTAAGGATAATGAGGGAAGAGGTGTGGCTTGACCGATGTTTGTGACTTTAACTTTAGAATTAGAACTGTAATATAATGTGGAATTTGGGTTGTGACAATTTTGAGAAAAAAGAAACATTACTAGCTATGTGATTGGAAGCACCATAATCCAATATTTAGGATCCAACAGACAATGACTAAGACAGAACAACCGTAGAGTTACCAGTGTGTGTGAGAGGTGTTGAGGTTTGCTCGACTGTACTAGAACTAGAAATGGAAGACTCTGTGTTACGAACGGGTTGACAGATAATAAATACGATACTGGGGCCTTATTTGCAGGTATGTTGGGACTTGTGAGCGAAGAGTTTGCCATTGAAGACCAAAACAAATAGATGCAGAAGAAAAAAAATGTGCAAGACCAAAGGTGCACAAACAGAGACCAAGAGCACACAAACAGAGGTGCACACACATAAACATAGACAAAGGTGCAAAAATAGGACTAGGGGTGTATAGACGGAGACGCGCACACACGAGCCGAGGAAAAGGCGCACGAACGAACAAAGGGGCGTATGGATAGAAACGTAGAAATAGGAACTCACAAAATAGAGGCTGTTGGACAGCGCTGGAAAGCACCTATCAGGCAAGTGGGTCAGACGAGTGACCCCCAAAATTGATAGAGGCGGCGTCGACGAGACGAACAGGACTGGCGACGAAGTGAACGGAGCTTTAGAAGGCAGCATGGGCTACATGCATCGACTAAGTCTCTCTGCTGCGCGCACGTCATGGGGCGTGACAAGGCCTTCTCCGGTGACGGTTGACACGGCGGTAGATTAGCCTCCTTTGGGTCTAGTGCCGGTGGTTTTAGCCTTGACAGTGGCCAGCCACCGAGACGACTAGGACGCTAGGTTTTGCGTTTTTGGGAAATTAAAGTTTATCAGGCCCACAAGATGTGAGCTTTGATACCAAGTTGAATATGAGACAGAATATGATTCTAAATACTTGAGAGATTGACTCTCAATATGCTTATTTATACTAATATGTACAATCGAATATATGGATAAAACTTGTTGAGATCCCTATTATTTCACCCGCATTAGTTTACGCTTCAGATGTCCATTTCTGAGCATGAGGGGGTGTGTTGAAAGTCCCACATCGACTAGAGATATGGCCTGAGTGGTGTTTATAAGGCTTACACAATCCTCACCTTACAAGCCGGTTTTGTGGGTTAAGTTAGGCCTAAAGCCCAAATTCAAGATGGTATCGGAGTCTATCTTAGATCTGTTACTGGGCCATGATCTCTGTTATTCCACCCGTATTTGTCCACGCTACAGATGTCCGGTCCTGGGTGTGAAGGGGTGTGTTGAGATCCCTATTATTCCACCCGCATTAGTCCATGCTTCAGATGTCCATTCCTGAGCATGAGGGGGTGTGTTGAAAGTCCCACATCGACTAGAGATATGGCCCGAGTGGTGTTTATAAGGCTAAGACAATCCTCACCTTACAAGCCGGTTTTGTGGGGTTAAGTTAGGCCTAAAGCCAAAATTCAAGAAAACTAATCTCTAATCTAATCTAAATCTGATCTTATTTTGTTACTCCCTCCGGAATGAATTATAAGAAAAAAAGTCCTTTCAACATTCGTTAAAAAATGTATGTATTTGGTCCAAATTTTGGATCAGATACATACATTTTTCAACGAATGTTGAAAGAACTTTTTTTTCTTATAATTCATTCTGGAAGAAGTACAATAGAATATTTACAAGGATAATATCATAACCGAAGATTTCAAATTCAAATATCTCAACAGTTATCATATACAACATCATGACATTGCCTTAGTCACTTGCAAACTCAATGTTTTATGAGAGGACCAAACATATTAAGATTGATTATTTATCATTTTTTTAGAGGTAAAGTAGCATATTGAGACATCACCACTCGTTTTTGTTAACTCGAATGATCAACTAGCGGATGTTTACAAATTTCACCAACTCTTTAAAAGGTCCTTAATTAAATTATATATGTAACAAGGTTGGTGTTGGTGCATATGAACTATATGTTCCAACTTGAGGAAGAAAGTTGGTAAATAAGTAAAATGTGCAAAGAGGAATTCTAATAACACACTCTTTTTGAAACTCTTGAATACACTCTTCATGATGTGTTAAATGATAATAAAAATATCCCATAATATCATGTTATTGTCTTAGAATATTTCTTAGGATTAGTTTATTATCTTATCTTAGAGTATCTCAATTATTATTATGATTTGTTTGCCCTATTTGATTAGGATTAGGAGTCTAGTTAGTATAAACAAGTGTCAATGCTTAGTCTTTTGGACATCATAACAAAGCCATAATCATAATTCATAAGTATTTATTCCCTTCCCTCTATCTAAAACCATATAATGTCAAAGTGGTATCAGAGTAGGACCATGCTTCATGACCTATCCAGTCACTATTCTATCGAGTTTCCAAGAGTTTGGAACTCTATTACTTCTTTCCCTTTTGTTGTATGCAGACAAATTCTAGCCATTATTTATCTCCCTAATTCTTTTTCTTAGTGGCTTTTATTTATGTCTCCTCCACTATGATATCTCTGGCATGAGTCCCTTCTATCAAAGTTGTAAACTTTATTGTGTCATCCCTCCTGACACATTCATACACTTTTTCCGGCCACCAGCACCAACCACTATTCGCTTCCACTGGAAAAACTTTCAGACAATTCTTTCTATTGACACCACCTCCATATGGTTTGCTTTCAACCAATGTACAGTCTTCCAAAATCTCAAGTCCAATAGGCCAAGGATGCGCCCGCGTGCTCTGCTTTAGTCACATTTTCTTGGGGGGGATTAAAAGCAAAACTAATGAAGCATGACTTTTTAATGACAAATAGAATAGAGCAACAATTTCAAACAAATGATAGAAAAGCAAGCTATAATTTTTTGTATCAAATTATCCTATGAAATTAGGACATATACTTACCAATGGCCTCCTAACATCTGCAGACGAAAGACCTAGATTCCTTTTCAAGGCTTCCTTATTCTCTGCTTTCCCGTGAAGATCATATGCATTGTACTGAACTTCAAGAAATGAATCAGTAGCAGGATTCCAAATATCTGTGTCAATACCATTGAGAATACCGATGAACTTCTTGGAGTGGGTAGAGAGAGTCGAATGGAGGCCTTTACCTCCCTGCATTTAGAACAATAATATCATTCATGAGAACAACTTTTAATATTGAAAAGTTACGAAGAGTGCTTATGCATTAGTCCAAACTTGAAAAATTGAGGATGAATTATGTGTGGTTCTCCTTTATTTTTTTTGTATGAAGATACAATGTGAAATTCAAAGATCAATAGCAAACTCATTCTGGCCTATGTCAATTTGCACAACAAACCAGATATCCTAGGACATATATTCCACGAATCAAGTCAAATGCCAAATAGCCAGTACAAAGACATTTGCAATAGTCTTTCATTTATTATAAGAAGCGAAGCCCTTGTTTGTTCTTGAGAATCAAATCTTCAAAAAGTTTACGCTGCAAGCACATGAATGGTTTTAAATCTATAATGCATCCCCTCGCTTGAAATCCATTTGACTTGAAGCATGGAGAAAGCACAAGCCCAGTCAAACCTCGTGCAGGTATTTTTTTAAACAAAAAAAAAAAAAAAGTGGTGGAATTATAGTTCAATCAGAAAGATAGAAGTAGCATGGATCAAAATTCTTCACCACTTGGTCATAAAGACTCAAAAGTCAAATACTATGGGTGCATCCAGAAGAGCTTGTTTACAACTTACTTGGGTCTATATTATAACAAAAAAACTTTTATAAGTGTTTGGAAGAGCTTACGAAAATCGCTTATAACATATCCATAATCCATTGTCAGCTTATTTCAATAAACTTCCCATGATAGCTTATGAAAATAGCTTATAGCTTATATAAAAACAGTTCAACCATATTTGTTCTTTGATTATAGAAATAGTTGCTTATATGATAAACACTTGTTCAATAAGTGCTTAATTAAGTTGTTTACCCAAACACAACCTAACTCAAGGACCAACTCTCCCTAAACCTTAGGTGGAGGTATCTGAATGGTTTTATATCTCTAACAATCCATTTCTGGAACTATCTGCTCAGCATAGAAAGGAGAGTGAAATAGATGCAATTATAGGATAAGATGTAATTACCAGTTGACCTTATGCTTGTGCCAACATGTGTGCTTGCCTTACTATTTGATTAATTCAAGAAAATGGATAAGAACAAGAAATGAACCATACCTCTGCAGTTCTCACTTCTTGGGCGTAAGTAGGAGAAACTGTTGTTACAATGTTTGAGAAAACAACTCCACCCTGACCATTGGAAGGTAAACTATTACTTATAGTTGCCCATATATAGCTTAATAGATAATCGTCTTATTAGTATACCTTTACAGAATTGACTCTATCATGTGCTGAGTTGTCTTGCATCCTATCTGGTCTGTTTAGTTGGTGGCTATCAAGACCACATGATTCCAACTCTGAAGCTGCGGCAGTCCCTTGATACTCAAAGTTGTGGCATGTAAAACATATCCTAGCAGAATTTAATCCTTTCGGGGCATAGGTATCCCAATATAGAGGAGCCTAGAATAGTAGCCAAAAAATGTTAGTCTATAAGTTACTCAAAAAGCAGAAGTTTGGTCGAAACTATTTGATAGGTCATACAATAAATGCTGTCTGCCAATCATGGCAATGAATGATATCTGGCTTCTTTCCAGCTTGAAGAAGAAACTCAAGAGCTGCACGGCTAAAATATGAAAATCGTCTGAAATCATCATGCTCGCCATAAAATTTTCCTCTCCAAAAGAACTTATCAGGATGATGGGGCTCAATGAAATAAACGGGAAGGCCTGCATAGGCAAAGTGAAGTTAGTGAACCATACAAAGACATTCAACTAAAAAGGAAATATTAAAATTTTAACCTTCAATAGTGCCAACCCAGATTTTATTTTTGAATAATTGACCATCAAAGTATGACTCTATCACCACATCCAAAGCCTGCAAGAGTAATCAAATTATCACAAGTAGTTGAAGATACCAACTACCAAGACTCTATGACATGCTAGATTCTTTTCTCAATAAAATAGCATACTCTGAAGTCCCCGATGCGGTCATATTGTATACAATCATATTTGGGAAGTACAATTTCAACAAGGTGTCCTTTCTTTTGCAATGCTTTACCTAGACCACTGACGACATCCCCCAAACCACCAACCTGTTACAGAAATAACTTAATCTAAATATCAGTATGTAATGTGAAAAACATATTAGCTGAAAGCAGAAGATCTTGCATCATCCTAGGAAGAACAAAATGGAAAGGTATACATATAATGAAATAATCAAACAGGGAGCTTCTTAATCATGTTAAATTGAAGTTGAGGAATACTCCTAGAGATTCCATTGGGAAAAAACACTACTGATGCCAAAAGAACCACTCCATCTGAAAGTAAAACTGCAGTGACAGATTCTGTTTATTTGTTCAAGGAATCTTCCAAATGACCAACCTTCTGGGATAGTATTGAGTGGTTGACAAAATACCCTCAAGGATTGTTGCAGTTCAGTCTGACCAAATGACCCATGAATCTACAAACTTCATATACACCCGAAGGACAACCCTTCTCATATCAAACCAACACCCAAAATTGGATAAGATAAACAAAAACTCTTCGGTGGTCTGTTAACAAACCCATTGTGGTTCAAAGATACAAAACAGCCTAGCCCACATGCACCATGCATACGCACAATATATCATTCTTAATGGGTATGAAAGAGTACAAGCTTACTGCAAATTCTTAACTGCATGCTACTTATTTCCCAGAAAGATTTCAAAAATTGGCAAGAGGGAGAAATAAGATACAAGAGACTGTGTCCTAAGGATGTCTGAAATTTTATTTCGATGCAGAACTCGCTCCTGTTATTCCCCTTCTTTACATAGAGTAAAATGCTCCTGACATGCCTCTTTTGGATCATTCCAGTGGGTATTAGTTATGACGGTCAAAGAACAAATCGCAGGTGAGGGGATAAGATCATGTTGAAAGAATTAAGAACATCATGGATAAGATAAAATGAGTTCACAAGAAATAAATATAGGGATAAGGATACAATGAATGCACCTTAGCTACTGGTGCCATCTCTGCTGCAATATGAATCACATATAATCCTGGACTATAGATAAAAAAAATAAGAGATACATAAGACAATGGAAGATACATAAAATTCAATATACAATAAAAAATTAATACCTTTTTGCAGATGATGTAAGCCCAATAAATGCAGAAATAGCCTCGTGTTCACTCTGTCCTTTGCAAGCCATATATATGTCACTAATATGCCTGTCTCTCTTCCACACCTTTTCTCTCAAAAGCTTTGCATCATCTGCCGATATCTTCTTTTCAAGCGTCCAACCATCAATTAGAAGCAATAACTGACTCCAGAATTCCCACGGCATATCTTCCACTGGTTCATCCAGCGCCCTTCTCTTGCTTTCTTTTTTCAGAGTATCGAGTGTATCTTGAAATTCCTTTACTGACTGCTGATACAGCTGAACATAAGAGTTTATCTCTTCATCTGATTTTTGAAGCCGGTCCTCCAATAGTTTTATCTTTTGTTGCATTAGTTCATTATATTTTTGCAATTCATCAGATGATAGCTTATAGATGTTAGCTTCTTCGAGGGATGCTTCCAATTTATCAACCTTCCTTTGAAGATCCTGGTTTTGTTGCAGCACTATAACAGCTTGATCAGCTTGTTGGGTTGCTTTATCTAGCAACAATTGCAAATTTTCAACTTTATCCGATAAATCCTTGCATTCAACTCTAAGTGTAGACAGTTCAGATACATCTTCCTGAGATATTGACGCCAGTTTTGATTCCAAGTCTTTTAGGGCTGATTCCAAAGATGAGCGTTCCTTTTCCAATACCACTAATCGTTCATCATTATTCTTGACATCATTAAGCTGTGTTTTAAATGATTCTAGGGCATTCTTCAAAGAGGCATTTTCTTCCCTTAATGAATTAAGCTCCTCATTAAGTGAACGAATACTATCGTTAGGACTTAAAGCGCTTGCAATTGCATCACTAGAAACTCCATTTTGAAGGTCATTCAATTCAGCATCTCTTCCTTCGGTACTGCCCTTTTTAGCGAACTCATTACGCAGTTCCTCTAACTGGCCCTCCAAGAGTTCCACGTGTATCTTTTCCTGGGTGGCAGCTTTAATCTGCGAATCAGTGTCAGCCAACCTCATCTCTAAGACGTTAATTTCTCCTTGTAACGCTTCCTTTTCGGCAAGAATCTTTTCAAGATCTTCAAGTGCACGAACTCTAGCCTGATTTAAAAGAAGGATGTCTGCAAGCAGAACATACAATTTTTAGTAACAGGTAAAACAAGACATTTTAAAAAAAAAATGAATATCCAAAAAAGTAAACCCAAATGCTATCTTACTTTTCTCTGCATTTCTTATCATGTCTAACAAATCCTCAAGTTGATCACCAGGCAAGTGTTCAGCTCGCTCTGCTCCATTTATGTTTAAGGCCTATATCATAATTAAACAATTAGTTGCAATAAAAGCTAACTTTTTAACATCTTGAATTTTCTTCAATAGGTAAATTTATCCTTGTAACAAAATTATAATGACTATGAGGGCGTTTGAAAGAGCTCATTTAGGCTCATCTCATGACATATGCATTTGTCTACGTGTTTAGAAGAGCTTATGAAACTAACTTGTGTGCTGTTTTCAGCTTATTTACAAGCTCCCCAAAATAACTTATAAAAACAATTTATCTAGAGTTTATACAAAATTTCTCTCCTCTTCTCTACGAATTTAAAACCAGCTTAAACATAAAACACTAATTTGATAAGCGCTTAATTAAACTATTTACCCAAACACCCTTTACATCTAGACTTTCCTACTGAACGGAAGTAGCATTTTTATAGCAGGAAGCACAAAGAACAACAAATTGATAATTAGTTGAAGGAGATACCGAGGGTGTCGTATTATCAGGTAGTACAATTGGACGGTTCAAATTCTCCACAGAATCATCAGTTTTCAAGTCTGAGATACTATTACTGTCCAATGAAACCTTGTTAATCTCCGAGTCTTCATCTTGATTTGGATTGAGCGCTCCATCTATAGAAGGCCGTGCTGTTTTCTTGATGTATTGTCTTTTTTGCTGGGAACTGCACACAATAAAATCGATTACTCGACAGTGGACAGTGAAACCCCAACAAGAACATGAAAAGTGGATTGAAAAGTGAAAACCCCAACCTGAGAGTGCGGTGTCGCATTTTGCACGAGGCTGGAAAAGGAGAGCGCATTACCCTATTGGAGTGGTTACAGTTGAAGCCGCTGAGATTCCAGCACACAAAACACGTCGTCAGCTTCGAAGCCATTTTTTTTTTCTCAGACAAATCAATCAATCAGTCTGTGTATGACCATGACCATGGGCACAACGAGAAGAACGAGAAAGAGGAGCAACGGTTTCTTCTTCTTCTTTGTCGCAACTCTGAGTTCAGTTGCTTGATTAGTCCTTCACCGTTCCTGCCACATCCCACATGGGATTATAACTTTTTATTTTTTCTTTGTTTTGGGGAAAGGATCTAATTAATTAATATATTTTATTTGTTTTTTTAGAGTAAATATCCAAATTGTCACTTGATAAAAATTATTGAGACCAATTTAGTCTTGAAAAATAAAAAATACTAATTTAATATTTAGGAATCTTAAAATTGAATTAAATTTGTCCTTAACAAAAATTAAAATATCTCAAAAAATTATTTTTAAAAGGACTAATCTAATCTATATTTGATATTTTTAACACCTAAATTGACATTTTTCATTTATTAAGGGTTAAATTGTCCCCATCATTTTTATCGAGGGCAGTTTGGGTATTTATTTTGTTTTTGTTTATCTGAAGTCTGAAGTCTGAAGAGAAAGAAAGCTGAGAGGCGGTGGTGCATTGCCACGTCATTTGAGTCAGCCAGCCCGCGTTACTCGTTCGTTACCTTATCTTAGTACAACGTGTGTTCAGTTCTGCTTTGGTCTGGTCCCCCCTCTATTCCTCGTCACTTTTGATCTCACTGACTGGCCAGATCATCGGTGATTTCAGATTGTTTCCTTGAGTTGCAATGCATGGGATCCATTTTTTCCCAGACCCAGTGACTAGCCCCAGGGTCCGGAAGTAAATGTGTTTGTATCTGAAAGCAACTGAGACAAAAGCAATTTGATTGGTCAATAGTTATTTTTTTTTCCCATATATCTATGATTCTATGGTGGAAAGTTGTCGCGAAATCAGTTCAGCATTAACCATCGCGAAAGATGTCCCATTTCAATTGTTAAAATAGATCGACCCATCGCGAAAGATGATCCTTTTTTAGTGTCGTTTAAAGTTTTTTTTACACAAATCAAATAAATCTTTTTTTTATGGGAAATCAAATAAATCAATAAATTATTATGTTTTTGATTAAATTATTAAGCTTTTTCTTATGATATTCTTGATGTTTATTATCTCATTACATCTATTTCTCTCTGCAATAAATATTTAAGGATATAATTGAAAAAAATAATTAACGCAATATTAAACTTTGAAAACGATAGATAAATATTAACAAAAATTTTCTAAAAAATTGACAGGGAGTACTTAATACTCCATCCAATCCTGATTATAGAGAATAAAAGAGTTTTTTTGTCCTAATTATAAGAAACATACATCAATTTTCAAATATATTAAATGTCTAATTTTTATTTATACCCTTATTTATAGTGAGATTTAGGGGTGTACACGAGCCGGGTTGGATCATTTTTGACCAAACCTGATGCCCGAGCCAATAAGATTTTCTCGGTTTGGGTTAGGTCGAAAATCCGTAGTTTTTCTGTCAAACCCGAACCAAACCAATCCAGTGATGCGTGGGTTGATTCGATTTGAGTTCGGGGATCATGAGGCCAAAAACAGCTTTTAAATTCCAAAAATAGTGTCATTTAGCACTTAAAATTCCAAAAAAAAATTCCAATGGCACTTAAACTAAATTTCACAATTTTTTAAATGACATTCTATTCCACAAAATTGAAAAAAACCCTAATTTCTAAGTAAGTAGTGTCTCATCTCTCATAAGTCATGACCTTGTGACAATAAGATATATAAAAAATTACATATCATCAGGTTAGGCTCGCGGATTCACGAATTTGAAATCATAAATCCGTTACCCGAACCAAACCACATCGGGTTTGAACGGGTTGGTTTGGGTTCGACCTAAGTTACGAAAAAAACCCGAACCAAACGACTTGAGTTTGGTTGGATCATCGGGTTGATTGGGTCGACCCGGGCCCGTGTACACCCCTAGTAAGATTTATATTATCAAAATACATGATTTCCTATACAAGTAAGTTGATTCATAAAATTAGTATTTTTAGAAAAAATAAATAAATAAATCTTTAAAAGCATTAATTGAAAAAAAACTATTTTCAATGTTTTTCTTTAGTGTGTGTGAATTCGAATTTTGTTACTTATAAATGCATGCTAGTTACTAAGCAAATAAAAGTTTTTTTTGTAGGAGAAGCAAGCAAAAGTTTGTTTCCATTCAATTCACACATGGACCAATAACTTTTGCTGAGTTGATCTTTACTACTGCATTTTTTCTAATGGTGGTGTTGGTGGGTGTGTCTCTGTGAGCATCTGCTAGGAAGCAACCAAAAGTCAAAGGCCACCAAAATTGTTCATTCAAAATCAAACTTGAAGGAAGTGGCATTGGATAGATTGGAGAGATCCCTTGGGTGAAGGAGACATTGAAGCAAAACTTCCTTGTAAATTGAAGCTGAAATTGGAAACCAAGAGGCCATCAAAATCGTTCATGTTTACGGGTGGGGACTGCAATGAAATTGGGTAATTGAGGGAGAAATGGAGGAGGAGGGGCAGAAAAAATCAGGTGTGATGGTGGACAGAGCATGTAGTGAGGTGATAAAGGGTAATAGAAATTTCAAAAAGTCGGACTACGATATCAAAAATGGCTGCCATGTAACTTTCCGCGGGGAGATGGAGATTCCATTTCTTGTAAATTTGAAAATTTTGTCGGACTAAATAATAATAAAAAATTATGGCTCACAGTGAACCGCCTGTTAATGTGGTTCACCCTAGTATTGGCCCGCAAATAAATGGTAACACTAGCAATTATAGCTATTAAAACAAAACTATACTAGTTAACAAGGATATGACAACGCGTTTCCGCTAAGATTGTCAAAATGAATATACATATATTTTCTTATCCTTCACAGAGGTAACAAGTCAAAAAATGACAACAAAAATTGAACATGAACAGGCAATGAATCTTGAATTTCTTCGAAGCCAAGACAACGGATTTGTAACACGATCCTACTCTTTTCTCCTTTTATGTGTAAGCACAAATGAAGCTACAGAAAATTGGTTTAAATTCCTTCGGGGTTAACCCCCTCTTCACCTGCCAACCTCCAACACAAACCAACACCAATATTTATATTTGATGCAGTGAATGGGGATACTACTTCCGACAATTGTAGGAACACTGCTCCAAAAAATGAGATCCCACATTCCCATGTATTCTCATTTTAATCCACCTAGCTTCCTTTCAGTGCAGCCAATCCAAATTGAACTGTCTATGTAAACTCTTTTGTGTTGATTTTTAAGCCTATCAAAGAAAAATCAGACACTGGTTGTAATTATCCTTCCCCAAAATTTTCCATAAACCCTTCATGAAGCAAATAGAGGCTTACCGTTGAATGAGGAATCTGGAGCAGAATAAGAGCGATGCAATATAAAGAAAGGGAAATGACAGCCCCAGTAATAAAATTATGCAACAGCCGCCGATTGTCCTTTGTGGGTATGAATACTGTCTTAAGTGTATTTGTCAGTTCAAAAAGTCTATGAGATACCTGCAAAACCATGTCAAGAGAGCAGTGCAGCACAAAAAGTGCAACTTAATGGGGATATCTTTCCTGAGACTTGAAGATAAATAAAATAAGATAGAGGCTAAAAGTGCCCCGAGGACACTAGTTAAAGAATTAAAAATGAAAAGTATTTATTAAAAAGTGCAACTTTCTTAAGTTATCAATGTATTAAATGCTACACTTTTTAATAGATACTTTCTATATTTAGATTCATTAACCTGTGCTCTTAAGACTGATTAGCAAGACCCCTAAGAAAAATAAAAATATGAAAGAAAAGAGGAAGGAAAGAAAGATCCATACCAAGATGTATATAGCAGTAGTGAGCATGAAGTTGAGCATAGGATACTCTGGAATAAAAGAAAGAAGCCACTTGGGTTGTCCATTTGGCATATTCGATCTGTGTGCAAAGAGAAATTATCAAGTGACAAGTACACATCTTACTAAGCTAAAGTTCTTTCATAGGTTTTGTACCATTATAATTATCCAAATTTTGTTCCTGATCCAAATATATGCAGAAAACTTATAGAAACAACAAAGGTACAAAACAACTTAGCAATTAAAAAAAGGGCAACATCCGTACTGAAAAGTTTTTCTATTCATGACGACAATTGCACTCTCTCAAACCATTCCGACTACAGCAACTATTGAGAACCAAAAAAAAAAAATCTAAAAATTAGCTGTGCACTATAACCATTGTCTATTGAGCTGGGTCATCACTTGGAATCATAATATTTCCAATTCATGAATCTTTAGTAATGAAAGTAGGAAACACGTGAATGATATAATACATCATTAATTAGGGCACATATCTCAACCGACTAGAACAACTCTTTCAGAATTGTCAATTACTGTAAATTCACAACACATAGCCCTCTTAATGTATCTCACAAACATAAAACATGGGGAGAAGGGCTGGTCATCCAAATGAAACAGAAAACACACATACTCCCATATATTTACTAGTATAACATAATCGAGGCCTACTGAATAGTGGTAGAACAAAAAAATTAATATGTATACACACCTCAACCAAATGTGAAACTGTGAAATGTAAGTCTCCAAAGTAATCTTGCCAAGCCACCTGATAATGCATACAAAAATGGGGAAAATTAAGACACAACAACTAGTATAAATATAGGCCTCACCAAATAAAAGCAAAAATTGTCAAAACCACTCAACATGGAATTGATATAATTAGGTAAAGAAAACGTACGCAAAGAGGGTCAAAGAGAAATTCCGAATCTGCTGAGTGAAATTCCTCAAGCAAATGTAAACGCTGAAAAGTAATAATAATAAATTAAAAGAAGATTAATAGAAGGAGCTGGAAAAAAATGCTACCCGAAATTATTCTAGGATTGCCATCTTTCATAAAAAACAGGCAAATAGATAACACTGACGTGATTGGAATCCATGAGGTGTAGGGGTGGAGTTTGTTATATGCAACCTTGTCCAGCTTGTATATGTATTCATACCACAGGTACCCAACCTAGAAAAGAAAAAATGAAATGTTTTTAGTTACCCTCATATCAGAGCAAATTGAAGTAATAACATAAAAAGAGAAGAGAAAACCATGAAGAATCTAAGCAAGCAGTCATGTAATAAGACATGTAACTCACAAATAAAGCAACTGAAACAATGCTGGTTTTGATCATTACTCTCCTCTTGGTTTCACACTCTTCCAATTTTTCCATCAATTTCTCAACCTGAGATGGTAAAATATGTCAAATTTAAAATAGCTGAATATTATTTAAAAAAATAATCAGTACCCGTCACACAAGCTAGTATACAAGATTACATTTGGATGGAAGTAGGCATAAATCATTCCAACTATCCAGATGTAGCGATCAAGCCCAGATCTGAAATGCCATTCATGCATTCGGGGTAGATCAGGCTTTGCAGGATCAGTATAACCTGCCATATGAAGATTACTATTATGCACTTGCAGTAAAAAGCATGTAAACTTACCATTCTTATAATAGCAAATCAATTTGAAACGTGCAAACATATGACAATCAAAAGCATGCACTAAGAGAGAGTATCTAAAATTTTCTTAAAAAAAAAAAAAAAAAAAAGAAATCATCAAGTATATAAATATATAGTAGTCATTTTGGCAGTAACATTTTTTTATCATACTAGCAATAATTATTTTAAACAAGAAGAGGAGGGCCTCCACAGTTTGAAAGGCAATAAAACCATTCAATCCAAAAGCATAAATAGTAAGATTAAGGGGCCAGGGGTGGGAAAAAAAATGGCTCGAGGCTGCGACTCAGTAGAGTGAAACAAGCTGGCATTCTCAGGTATGATGATTTGGTAAGTAAAGTCACAACAAAACAAACATAACCAAACTAATAATACAGAAGTGCAAGTTACGTATATTACTAACCCAAAAGGAATGCCAATGGGCTCCAGAATAAGTCAAAGAATCCAGGGATTTCCCAAACCAAGATCACCACAAGAAAGCATGCCAGAATCTTTGTGGCCATCACTGAGCTAACTTCATTGTACTTGTTGTATATACCCAATGCTCCATACACCATCAAAGTGAAAAGTGTGTGCATTGGACATATATAATAGAGCATATAGTCGTTGTTAAGCACGATACAACAGAAGGCCACAAAAAAATTAAGCCGCCACATCATCTGCAAGGAAGTTTAATGAGTTAGGTACTTAGGTGTATTGTTTATGCAAAAAGTGTAACAGGTTAAAGATAGACAGTGGACAACACCACCCCAAAAAAAATAAAAGTTGAATAAAAATGGTATTTAAGGTCAAGAAATCTATATCACCTGAGCAAAGCGTGCAAGGCTAAAATCTTTTCTGATATAATAATAGGAGAAGTTGCCAAACCCAGTCATCCAAACATACGCAGCAATGAAAATACGTATTGCATTGTATATCTCCGTTGCAGCAAAATAATGATACATTAGAAAGAGGACCTGAACAAATGGAACAAAAGCACGAAGATATAGTTAGAAGTACCACACAAATTCAAAACCATATTATAAAAAAAGTAAGTTTGGATGAATTATGGCATTTTGAAAGTAATATACACCAAGACTATATTGAACTGCATCAACTTTAGCTTCATTTTAATAACTAAAAGCCTTAATTTCCATCACATATCATCAAATAGCTCCAGTATTCCACAGTTTCTTCCTGACATCTGCTATGATATAAATTATAATCCATATACTAAAAAAGTAACAAAAGAAACAAAAGTAAAATAGTAACAAAAGAACGAGACATCCAAATGGAACTAAGATAATTTTTCACAGTAGGCAAGTTGCAGCAGGTATAACAATGTTAGTTCCAAAACAAAATATCAATGAAAATAAAAGGTCAAATAAATACTTCTAATCATATTTTTTTGGAGGCAAGCAAACATATAGCATCTCTATTTACAAGTTTTCACATCAGCCAAAAAGGAGCACCCACCTGCATCCATCCCTTC
Organism: Calophaca sinica; assembly: GCA_037113605.1. NCBI lineage: Eukaryota > Viridiplantae > Streptophyta > Magnoliopsida > Fabales > Fabaceae > Calophaca > Calophaca sinica. The sequence continues at coordinate 105,369,062 of CM073734.1, read as the reverse complement.
CATTCTTCTGTCTGATGCCGATTAAGGTAAAGCATGCTTCTTCCAGAAAATGCTGACGTGTCATTATGTTTTTTCAAAGAAGTCATTGCGGAAACTATAATGAGAAGAATGAAGAGGAAGATGAAAAGATCCCGACTATAACTCTGTCAAAAAAGAAACGAAGGAAAAGTAAATAAAAAAAGTTACTACAAATGGAAAAATTTGGATCATATGGTGATTTAAATATATAAAAGACTATTGCTCATTCAAAAATATATATTTAGACCCACAGACCCAGTGGATACAAGTATTCTCAAATCAAATACAAGTATTCTCAAATCAAGCCTGCATAGCAGGCTAGCAGCATATATCTAAACAAGCCTGATAGATTTGATTGAACAAAAAATTGTTGTATAAAGGTCATTGGACAATGAAGTCATGAAGTGTGAACTAAACGAAGAGTAAAAAGTACAAGGTAAAACATATTACAAGACATGTCTTCCCAAGTCAAGCCTCACACAGAATATATCTCACAAAGCCTGATGAAAAAGCACCAGTAGAACATAAAAAATCGGTGCATAAAGTGTATACGGCTTATTGCATGCTTGGGGGAGCGTTTGAGCTCCCCAAACTTCCTTTTACATGGGACAAATCACAAATGTGATTTTGTTAAAACATATCACGTTTGGTTGTAACATGTCAAAATTGATTTAGTCCCCAAATCTTGGTTTAACAAGAAGCGATAAAAAGTAGCTTTTGCATTAGGATGAAAAATTTACACCAAGTTTTACATCAAACATGCGTTTAGAGTAAAAACATCCAAACACAAATCATTTCACTTCAAACTCAATTTTAACCGAAACAATTGTCAAATCAAGTTCATTCAAAATCACGTTTGACAAACGCTCGCCCAAAGACACACTAAAACATCATGACGCCAAAAGACACACTAAAACATCATGAATTGTGAACTACGCTATTGTAAAAACTACAAAGTGAAAATTAATCAAGGTGAAACATTTTATGAGATAGCATTCTTTTCAATCACTCATAGCCACAAATCTCAAAAGCGATAAAATTGACATATAAAAATTCAAAAGAAAGCTAAAAGCATTAATAACAACAAAAAGTTTGACAACTTAAACGACAAACAAACAATTACAAAGAAGCAAACAAAGATTGAAGTTGTCATAGAAGAAGTTCCTCTATGAATATCACTTTACTATATAACAATATTTCAAGCTGCAGCTCGAAGTAAAAACAAGTGGAAATATAATAAGTGGTATCCGTGTACCTTGGTAGAATCTCCAAGTAAGTTGGTTCGATCACATATATAGAAATAAAACAGAATCAGCCCAAACTCAGCCCTATAAAAAATTGTAAATATGTTTTCAGAGTTCAGAAGGAGTGGAACATATAATATTTTAGTCGTTCACATAACAACGACATACATTGCCCTCAAAGTTGCCCGATTTTCTAGCAAGAAAGAATCATCCATGGTCAAGAACCTAGACAGAACAAGTAAGAAGGTAAGGATCTTAAAATATAGAAGTAGAAAACTGAGGGAAAAAAAAACCTTTGACATTGCATATCATATAAAATCACCGAATCAAATTCAATTTGACGGATGACGCATGGAATTTTGCTGATGCTGATCTTGTAAGCCCTGCTTCCAGCAAAATGGCCCGATCATCTTCCTTAATTGCATCCTTCCCCAACTCATCAAGACTAGTATCTGAATGACTGCAGTTGAGCAGGAAAATTTGTTAAGCATCAAAAAGTATTTGAAGATAAATATTTTTATGCATTCCATATGTAAACAACTTTGGAGCAGGGAATTCAATTTTTGAAAGTAGAAAGTTCAAAACATAAAAGTACATCCATGGAAAAAGTGATGAATAGATCCAAGATGGAAACATATCATCAATATTAGTAGGTGTTTATGTTCACAATATGCTATTTTCTGATACCAAATTCTCAATATGATTTGCAGTTTTGATAGCAGGATACTAGCAGTTTTAATGCCCACATGAGACATGAAGTGTTCACGTATGTTAGCTCCACAGACACTGACTGGTTTGTATCCAAAGTCCAAAACTTCAAAGCTTTAGGCAGCATCTAACTGTATATCAAATCCTAATCTCTATTTTTGCTAAATATACTACTATGAAGTATCAATTTAGTAATTTACAAATTATTATACGTCCAAAATAAAGGTGCGAGTGCAGTTTCAGAGCTGTAAGTAACAGGGTATTGTAAACTTGATAAATAAATGTTGCTATTTGATTTATGGATCACCGTTGATCCGCAGATACCTCAACTAAGACCTATTTAATAGATTTTTCCTTTACCAATACTGGAATACCATCAAGTGCCACCACAAGATTCCTATGTGTAATACCATAGAAATGCAATCACAAGAAGAAACAGCCAAATAGAAAAGAGGAAAGTTGTCCTTGATATATATGTATATATATGTATATATATACATATATTCAAATAATAAACTTAATGCTTAATAAAATCCAAGCAGTTGAAGTCAATAATTTGCTTTCCCATGACAGTGCTACAAACTTACACTTTAGGAGGAGATGAGGTTTTCTTGTACTCTAAGTATTCTGAATATATCCACGTAACAAAAACTGGAATAACTCCCAGCAAGAAAGACACCTGAAGGCATAATAAGCAAAGCTCCATCAGAAATTTGGCTACATCATCCCAAATACTAGCATAAATATTATAATTCACATCAATAGTAGAAAGCATGAAAAGAAGCCTATAATCTAACCAAATTGAGTCATTCAAACAAATCGAAGCTTTAGATCTAATTTTCTTACACTCCACGTCATAATGCTCAATTTTGAGTGAACATCATAGAAGTTAGCTTGCATATGACATATCTTTACAAATTATACCATCATACCATCATTCAGGTTAAATTTGAAAATGGTTTTCCTTAAACATATATAGGCGTATCATAATGCTTCAGATCATAAAAACAAGCACCAACCCAGCATCCTAGGTGCCGTAGTGGACCATTATCACGAGCCAAGCCAGATTAATTTACTAAGCTTACATCAACTCAATTAACAAATTTACATCACTTTCTACGTCATCCAGATTGAATGTGACAGTTGTGTCTATCGTCCAACACGCAAACAAGCAGATCATGAAAATCACAACTCAGAACTATAACACATCAACTGAAACCCATTCATCACTCACTACAATTAACCCCAAACCTTAAAAAAATAACTTTCAGAATCAACCTTCGAATCAAACAATTACAGTAACCACACACCTGCCCCGGCGTGATTGGCCCCGAAACAACCATCTTCGATCCCAGCAAATTGCTCCAATCTACAAAAAAAAATAATTAAAAACGATTGAGATCAGCGAAGAAGCACGCGCATTGCAAAACGAAGAATCGAAATCTCAGCAGTATACCAAAGATGAAGAAGAAATGGAAGCACCAGATTTGGGGAGGGGAGCGTGTCAGAGAGTGATCATAAATAGCAGATAGAGAAACCCTAGAGCGAGAAAGAGAGAGGGAACGAGGAGCGAGAGAGAGATCTGAAAGGAGGAGGAGTTTGCTTCAAGAATAGAGAAAATGTCGGAGGGGATGTCTCTCTCTCAGTGGTTGGAGACTTAGAAGAAGCCTCTTGTGTTTTCCTTTTGATAATACTACCAGTTTAGTTTAGATGATGAAATAATGAATGGGTTTGTGACTCTTGTTTCAGTTTGTGC